>CM060944.1:474608497-477108497 GCA_030765085.1 Allium cepa
ACTATTTAAATTATCCGAAAATCCAGATGTGAGTGAAATTAACTCACCTTTGAATTTTGTTTACAACCCACTTCCAATCCGGCTTGCTTTCTTTAAGTTTTTGACCTTGTATAAACATTTAGACGGTTTATTAATATTTTAAATAATCAACAATCAAATACAATTTGTTAATTTAATTTTTAACTAATTTTCCTTTTTAATTAGTAACCTAAAATAAATTAAATAAGTTAATTGGACAAATTTATTACCAAATCCGTTATTTAAAATAAGTTAGTAAATTAAGATATGTAAATGTATACTTATTTTATCTGGCCTAAAAATATCTCTATGGATCTCAAAATTAAATTTTAAATAACCTTTTTAACATTTAAAATTTCTATTTCCATAATCATATATATACATATATGTTTATCAAATTCTAATGAAAATTAATATTTACTCCTAACCAGAATTATCCTATACTTTACTGTAAACAACAAACAGTAATTTCATTACTATAAAAATCTTATTTTCTTTGAAACTACATATACTTTGAAACTTAATTTATATTGATTCAAAAATCCAATTTCTTTACAAAACCTTTCAACATATTAAAATTCTTATATATTTTCCAAAGTCAGGTGTATATATATATTTGTTTTACTGTATCTATATATATATTGAAAAAAATCTGCATAGATATATATCTTACTGTAACAAATAAATTTTCTGTATAAGGATAATCTCATTTATATATACTTAAGAAAACAAAATGTTCTTTTATAAAACACAAAGTGTGTGTGTGTATATATATATCACATATGCCTTGTACAAATCACGCTTAAAAATAATTTACCTTAGATAAACAAGCTTACCCCTCCCAACACGCTCATCTCCTTCCAAGCACTCACGGCTTCGCTTATTCGCTAGTAGCCCGTCGAATCACGACCACCATTGCCTAGCACCCCACCTTCGAATTGCTAGGTCGCCGCCTCGAGGTAGGAAAAATTATGAACCCTAAAGACCCAAATCACGACTGTCATCAGCGAACGGCGCCACCCCTCAGAGCTGATGACACACGCGAGCCACAATACTCCTTCCACTTTCTTTGTGCGCTACCCACCACATCATCCCTTTTCCTCGTTTTGAAAAGGAAGTCGCCTCCCCCCTTGATTTTCTCGTCTGCCATTTCGATTTAAAAAAATAGAAGGAAGAAAATTGAAGAGAGTGACTGATATAATTTTTCGATTTGAAATGCCCTGCCCTTAGTCGGGAAAAGAAAAACGCGGCCATTTCTTATATTTTTTTTTTCATTTTTCTTATGAATTTTGGAAATTAAAAAAGAAAGGCTCGGCTATGATTCAAGAAGGAAGGAGATGCGTGTTGAACCAGAGAGGACGCATGTAAAAAATTTCTCTACGTGTCTGCAAAGACTACAGTGTTTCAAATGCAAAAATATTATTTATGTTTAAATTTAATTTCAAATTTAATTGTCTCGATTTCCGTGACTCACAATCTCGATCTCCAATCGAGGCTTGCTGCTAGCGTTTATAACGTTAAACCCCTATTCCGAACGCAATTGAAAAGGTTTCAAGTCCTAATTCGATCGCATGGAGAAGATAGCTTTTTTGGACCCCATTATTATATTAAATTTTCGATATAGATTTCAGCCCGTTTATCAACCGTACGGCCTAACGATCACTCTAGACACTATGAAAATTGAAATCCGATAATAATACAATATTATGGATCCAATGGAAATGGTTTCATCGAATTCCGAGACTGTGCCTCGGAAGGCGATTTTTAAATGTCGATTTAAATGATATAAATTCAAAACTGAACAAACCACTTTCAAATTCAATTTTAAACGTTCTATTACCTTCAGTATTATCCATATAAATGTTATGAACCATTGAAATATTTTTAACAAGCATAAAACTGAAGATTCAATATTTCATCCAACTTCAATAAATTAAATTTAATAATTTAATTGCCAAATTCATAGTGGTATTTGAAATTCAAGTTAAACTAACTTCAAACATTTAAAATCAATTAAATATTCGAATTTCAAGTATTCAGAAATTTCGGGTCATCACATTCCTCCCTTAAAAGAATTTCGTCCCTGAAATTAATAGTTAAGAAGAATGGTATGATACCCGTTTATTATCTTTCCAAAACTAAATAGTTTTTAACAACAACCAAAACAAGCTTTTATTGTAGACATATTATCATTCTTACTAACTTTATAAACTCATCCATAGGTTCAAAACAATATTACTTGCACATCCATCCAAATTATAATTCAAATTCAAACTTTAAATTATCAAAATTTTCTCAGATATTTTCTAACTTCCTAAATTTCCGAAAATTTTCGCCAGCGTCTCCCTTGCGCGGCTAGATCGGTACAACTACAAAATGCCTCTACGGGCCCCCAGATTTCAAAGAAATTAAAAGGCCAAGTGGCTAGATTAAAAATCATCAAATTTCATACAGAAATTTAAATACATACCTTTTGTCGAGAAATTCAATTTATCTTCTGAATTCAAAACACCAATTTCCTTTCCTTAAAAACACTTGTATATCCGTTCATAGAATCAAAAATCATTTTACACATTTCTTTACAAAAGTTTCAAGATTTGTTTTACTTAAGTCGTACGATGCACATATATCATCCCTATGCAATACCAACTTTGATCTCTCACTCGATCACACTATTTCACTTCCGAACTAGTATCATCCACCCGACTTCCTAGTGCGGACTCAGATCTGGTTTCTTGATCAGAAACCGTCATTCTCCTTACATAGCGACAAACTACAATAGAGAATTTTCACAACCAATCAAAAATTCATATCCAGGGTTCGCCGTCGAAAATTGAGTGAAAAATCCCTACTCGGATCGATATAACTCTCCCAAAATTCTATGCTCGAATCTGGATCATATCGCTATGCGAATAAAATAATATATGTATCTCCACTGATTATTAGCTATATCAATTTTCTTTTATTCACATTATTTCGATATTCCATTCACTTATTCGCAACTATCCCATTTCACAATTTTACTTAATCTTCATTCAAATATTAGCTTGGAATATTTTTTTCCAATATCAAATTTTACTTACGAATTTCACCATTCCTTCTTAAGTACAATATAAATATTTTATACCCTTCCTATATTTATTTTACTTTACCACTTTGGTTTATATCTACTTTTATTTAAATCTAAAATTTGTTTTTCATTTACAAATCAAATTTCAATTCTATTCTGAATTCAATTAACCTTTCATTTTGAAATATTGAATTCAATTCATCTTATCTCAATCCATTTTTCTAGTCCACTTCAAATTAACTCTATAATTTCACTTTACTTTGCAAAATTTAAATTAAATATCACCCCCGTGTTCAATTTCAATTTATTCGCTTACCATTTAAATCAATTAGTTTACTTACAAATTTTAATTTCAATACTTTGTTTTGTTTAGTCCAACATGATTAATTTTCCATTTTACTTTATTTAACAAAATTCAAATTTAATTCCAATATTAAACTTTCATTTTACTTACAAATGTAAATTACTTTGTTACTATATACATTTGTTTACCATCTTAATAGACTAATTTTCAATAATCATTTTCCCCCAAAGCTCACTTTTACTTAACTAGATTCGATTAATTTAATTTTAACTTCTGCATATTTCCAAACTTATTTATACTCCATTCACTAATCTTTTTAATTTACTACATCTAATTGTATTACTTAAAAACTTATTTCGTTCTCACCCTTATTTATATCTCTTCTTCAAGTTAAATTTTATTCTAAACAAATTTCTAATTTCTATAAGTTTTCAAACTTATTTATTTTCCATAAACATTTTAAATAAGATTCCAGAGTTTTTTAATTGATTTCTTAAATATTCCAAAACATTTTCGAAATCATATATACCCACACCAAATTATCCTTGCATTCCAAAATCAAACCCAATTTTGCAAACAAATCCCAATTTAAAACATTTTGCTAGCAACCCCCCCTTTGGAAACTCGAAAATGAACCTCGATGATGCTACAGTCATCATCGAAATTATTTTCCAACGACCGAAAAGAGTTCAATGCTTTTAATTCTTAAAAACATTTCTAATATTTTAAATCCAAACCTTACCAGATTTCTAATCCAATTCAAAATATTTTCGAAATAATATCACCATTATTCGTCCAAAACCCTTAAAAAATCATTTTCAAACTCAAAGGAATTTAAGTTTCCCAAATTTCCAAATCTCAAATCTTTTCAATCCATATTCAAATATTACTCTCGATTTTTATACCATTTCAATTATAAATCACCTTTATAAATTCATATTTCAAATTCCATTCTATTAGTGAATTTATTTCCATATCCTTAGGTTATTACCTTAATTTCCTATTCAATTTCCATACACAATGATAATAATTTAATATTATCATCCCCTAACAACCAAGCAACCATAACTATAATAATCTATGGAAAATTATTTCTTTTGTATACAAAAATAATTTGGGTAAAATTACTTCATTTACCCTATTTTAAAACCATACTGTGTCGGTTTATCTTGTTTAAGAGTTTAGAAACCCCTAGACACAATTTTTCATATATTCACTAACAAATACGTGCTCATATCTGTTAATACACGCAAACTCATTCTAGAGTACTTACGGACTCTATTTCTAATGAGTAATCCCCACCAAAGCCAAGGTTCTCGCTTAACCTTCAGCTTTGATACCACTGCGACAGCCCGCAAACCCGTACCCCTTGAGTCGACACTATCCTCCATCATATCAACTCAAAGTGAATGGAAATACAAACCATTAGGGGCTAAAGAAGAAGGAGGTAAAAGGAGAAATAGAAACAATACCAGAATCTCACAATCACAGCAGAATAATATATAATAGATAAGTGACAAATCTCTAAACAAAGAACTATATCTATTTATACATTACATCATCAGAGTACAACAAAATCTATAGCGTACAACTAGATAGTTATATTAACCTGTCCTCACAAGACTGGCTATGCAGTTAATCAGACACGGCGGATTATACATCAAAAAAGTGTGATACGTCTCGCCGTCCAGCTCATCTCCTAAGCTCCATAGCATCCTTTCCTATATTCTATAATACTCGGTCTGACCTGGGCATTATAGTTAAATAATACCTGAGTTAGTTTGGAAAACCAGCGCGAGAAAACACACTCAACTAGATTATTAAAGTCTAAAAAATCCATTGAAATCAAAGGTATCTCGTAAGATCACGCCACGAATAAACATGTCGGGTTTTTATCTTACGATAACCAAAATATTTTCTTATCAAATCATCTGATATTATAGTAGCGTCTATATACAAATACTTATTCAAATAGCCAAAATTGTTACATTCATTAAATTCCAGCAATACTAGGTTAGTTCTACAGACAAAACCGTAAAGGCACATTGGGAGAATGGATTTCCATAAATGCAGGGCTATTGGGGTACCGTCCGTCACAGTACGTGGTCTAGAGCACCGTATCGAGGATCCATCCTAATCCCCTACAACACAAGATCGGACTACACCTTACTGGATAGCCGAATACGATCACCCCACGGTTGGGATCAACAGCCGCTCACACAGCCGAATAAAAGGGACCTTCTAGACAGGGATGACCTTACCCTAATTGGTTGCTAGCCATTTAGCCTTTCATGCGCCTCCCTTGTTTTAGCCATTCCCGATTGATGAGGCTCGAGGTTAAGCGTTACCTTTTTAGCACACATTCACTTAGAATGCTCATCATCCTCCTAACGATGTTACGAAAGCATTCATCCATGCAAGTCCGCTCTGGGTCCGAACGGAACTGAAGGCACTACTCCTACTACATCCATTTTGGAATCACCCTCAGGATTAGTAGCGATTAGCCCTTGCACTTCACTGCACAATCTTTGACTCCCAGCTCTTGTCTTCTTCACGAAAATCGTTCACACCGGATCGAAGTGGCTTTCGGGAAATTAATCCCGATCCCGGTCTCTTCGAAGCGATAAGCGCGTTAGCCAATATTGATAGTCGGTTATTTAACTATCAAATAACATTCACAAACAACCATCAGTCTAATAATTTCCATATTATTTATTTCAAAATGCCTTCGCAAGATATTTTTTCCACACTCCACCCTTTGAAAAATAGTTTCAAATCACTTTTCCCTTGCGGAATAAATTTCCACCCAATTGTTTTATCTCCACTAAAAATCACCATGTCTAAATACTTTAGATTTTAAAATAATGTAAATCAATTTATCCAAAATATAATTGAAAATATTTAAAATAAAAACTATTTTACACAAAATACTAGTTATGAAATTTTATTATAATTTCTCATGTAAAATTTAAGCCAAACAGATTTTAAAATAAAAGTCATGAATTCCTATACAAGTTTTTTTCAAATAAAAACTTTACCCAAACTCTCTTTAAAATAAAACTACTTTATAAAATATAAGTAATAGTTATCTTTTTAAATCATAATACCAATTAACCTTTTAAAATAATTACTACTATAACTAATTTAATAAATATTTACCTTTAGAATTTTAAACAACTTAAATAATAATTTCTCAAACATTCTTTTAAAACAACTTTAAAACTTTTAAGTTATACTTAAAAAAATTCTGCTTTGATAACGTATTTGGCTTGTCAGGGAAATACACTTTTCTTTTACACATTTAAAAATAGACCACTATTTATTTTCAAAACAAATTACCCATTTCTTTTAAATTCCCATCCTGAATTTATACTTCCAAATTGTCCTCTGATAAATATTTCACTTTATTTATAAACCCTGTTTATAAATTCCATAATCTCATTCTCCGTAAATCTTAGTTCCAAACACTTAATCAGTTTCCAAATCGATTTTCAAAACTACCCCATTATAAAATAAATTCCTTTACTTATCCAAATTTATTTTAAAACCCATTAATTCCATATTTACTTCTATATTTATAATTTAAAATCATATTTTAAACCAAAATATCCACTTCATACTTCATTCAAAATTCTACCCTTTTATTTCTTTCCAAACATTTTAAATCTTAAATTTTGAAAATAAATCCTTTAAATTTTTAGCCAATATCACTTAAGTCTCCAAATCCCTTTTATTTTTATTTATTTAAAATCTCTATCTTTATTTCCATACTCAGAACTTATTTAATAGAATTTAAAAATCAACATTTATTCTTTTTCAATTCATTCTTTAATTTATCCAAAATATTCAGTCAAACCATAGCATTTAATATTTTCAATTCTCGGTAAAATCAATATAATCTATCATAGATTATCAAATAAAACGTAGACTACAAAAACAAATTTCACTACTTAGAGGAATCCATTTGGATCCCTCCAACCTATTTTCCTGCATCTCTTGATGTTTTTCAACAAATAAAATGCCAATTCCACTTCGAGTTGGAATATCGCGGTATAAAGGATCATCCGCTATTATGCAGGGCACATAGGGTCTCATCCGCTATATAATGTGGGAAATCAATCACTACAATATGTACATACTACTATATATAATATCACGTCCAGACTGATAATAAATTATCAATGCAAGCAATCAATTAATAATTTAAATTTAAACTATTTAAATTATCTGAAAATCCAGATGTGAGTGAGACTAACTCACCTTTGATTTTTGTTTGCAACCCATTTCCAATCCGGTTTGCTTTCTTTCAGATTTTAACCTTGTATAAACATTTATATGATTTATTATTATTTTAAATAATCAACAATCAATTACAATTTATTGATTTAATTTTTAACTAATTGTCCTTTTTAAGAAAAAAATCTTTTAGTAACTTAAAATAAATTAAATAAGTTAATTGGATAAATTTATTACCAAATCCATTATTTAATATAAGTTAGTAAATTAGGATATGTAAATGTATACTTATTTTCTCTCGGCCTAAAAATATCTATGTGGATCTCAAATTAAATTTTAAATAACCCTTTTAACGTTTAAAATTTCTATTTCCACAACCATACACACACACACACACACATATATATATAGGTTTATTAAATTCTAATGAAAAATAATATTTACTCCTAACCTGAGTTATCTTACTTTACTGTGAACAACAAACAATAATTTCATTACTGTAAAAATCTTATTTTCTTTGAAACTACATATATTTTAAAACTTAATTTATATCGATTCAAAAATCCAATTTTATTTACAAAATCTTTCAACATATTAAAATTCCTATACATTTTACAAAGTCAGGTGTATGTAATTCTGTTTTACTATATACATACATACATATATATATATATATATTGAAAAAAAATCCGCATAGATATATATCTTACTGTAATAAATAAATTTTCCGTATAAGGATAATCTCACATATATATATTTAAGAAAACAAAATGTTCTTTTTTAAAACTTATTGTGTATGTGTGTGTGTGTGTGTGTGTATATATATATATATATATATTACAAATACAGTTAACAAATCACGCATAAAAATAATTTACCTTAGATAAACAAGCTTACCTCTCCCATCATGCTCATCTCCTTCCAAGCACTCACGGCTTCGCTCGTTCGCCAGTAGCCCGTCGAATTGCGACCTCCATTGCCTGGCACCCCACCTTCGAATCACTAGGTTACCCCCTCAAGGTAGGAAAAATTACGAACCCTAAAGACCTAAATCATGACTGTCATCAGCGAACGCTGCCACCCCTCAGAGCCGATGAGTCACGCGAGCCATAATACTCCTCCCTCTTTCTTCGTGCGCGACCCACGACATCATCCCCTTGCCTCGTTTTGAAAAGGAAGTCGTCTCCCCCCTTGATTTTCTCGTTTGCCATTTCGATTTAAAAAAATAGAAGGAAGAAAATTGAAGAGAACGACTGATTTAATTTTTCAATTTGAAATGCCCTGCCTTGAATTGGGAAAAGAAAAACGCGGCCATTTCTAATAAATTTTTTTCGTTTTTCTTACGAAGTTTTGAAATTAAGAAAGAAAGGCTCGGCTATGATTCAAAGAAAGAAGGTGACGCGTGTTGAACTAGAGAGGATGCGTGTAAAAAATTTCTCTACATGTCTACAAAGACTACAGTGTTTCAAATGCAAAAATATTACTTATGTTTAAATTTAAATTCAAATTTAAATCGTCTCGATTTTTGCAACTCACAATCTCTATCTCCAATCGAGGCATGCCGCTAGGCGTTTATAATGTTAAACCCCTATTCCGAACATAATGGAAAAGGTTTCGAGTCCTAATTTGATCGTATGGTGAAGACAGCTTTTTTGGACCCAGTTATTATATTAAATTTTCGATATAGATTTCAACGTGTTTATCTACCGTATGGCCAAACGATCACTCCAAACACTACGAAAATTGAAATTCAATAATAATACAATATTACAGTTCCAATGAAACTTGTTTCGTCGAATTACGAGACTGTGCCTTGGAAAGATATTTTTAAATGTCGATTTAAATGATATAAATTCAAACCTGAACAAACCACTTTCAAATTCAATTTTAAAAGTTCTATTACCTTCAGTATTATCCATATAAAATTTATAAGCCTTTGAAATATTTTTAACAAGCATAAAACTGAAGATTCATTATTTCACCCAACTTTAATAAATTAAATCCAATAATTTAATTGCCAAATTCATAGTGGTATTTGAAATTCTAGTTAAACTAACTTCAAACATTTAAAATCAATTAAATATTATAATTTCAAATACCTTGGAATTCGGGGTCATCACAGCAAGGAAGGATGTCGACTATCAACAATAAAAGAGGATATTAGATATTAACAATGGCATATGCCATTATCTCAACAAACAACATCGAGCCTTAATAATGGATATAAGATATCTTAAATTAGCAATAAGGCAAGGGTATCCTACAACATTAATATAATGAGAGATATCGTATCTCATCAATGTAGTATTTCAACAATATAAGGGCAGATAGTGAATGCTAACCAATTAATGAGTTTTGAGTTTTAAGAAGCAATATGCAGGAAGTTGCCATATGTAAAAAATAAACAAAGCTTGTCGCATGTCATTAGTTTAGTAAAGATATCGAATACCAAGGATACCATAGATTACTAACGCTACATGGATGTCGTAAATCGCTAATTTGAAGGGGATGTCAAAAGTCATTAGAGAATGGGATATTGTCGAATGTCAAGCATGCTGAGAGCCATGTGGCAGCCATGCCGCCTCATTCCACCCCTATAAATACGAACCCTACGACAATGAAGAAGTGACGATTCATTCTCACCCCTTTCTTACATTTTTAAAATTGTAATCCTAAATCAGTTTGGGGATTATTCTTGCCTATTATAAGATTGTAACCTTTTATAATAGGGAATTGTACAATTAATATTACGTAGCTTATCGAATAAAGACTCTTGACTTATGATTTGCATTGAACTCTCATGCAATTATGACTTCGACATGTACGTGCCTTCTACATGGTACACACAAATTTCTAGTAAGTTGACATAAGGCTACTTAAATCTAACCTGAATCAAGCTTCACCTACTTTGCATTCTTTGGGTTTAATAAAGAAATTTGTTAACACATGTACTTTATATTGTGTTCTCAGTCAGACACTTATATTGTATTGTCAATTGGAGAAATTATCTTTTAGTTATTGCTCACGCTTTAATATTTTGACTACACAAGAACATATCGTATACGCTAAGCATTTTTGCAGGAAATCATATCATTTAAACGAAGAGAAAAACTGGACGAAATGAAGACCAAAATGATGCCACAATGTAATATTAGTCATAGTGTCTTAGTTTATAGTTCATAATATTGTTAAAATATCTTCTATGTGGTTTGTGCACAAATACATTTAGCACAAATCAATTTCAAAGCATAAAACATGAAGTAATAGAATCGAACAGACTAAATAATACCACTCCGTCGACTAAATATATGCACATACACAAGTTCTAAAGCAACAACGATATCCAGCCGATCGAGTGGCAAGTTTCAACCAGTTGAATATATTGAAAATTGCACTAATTCATTCCTATTTTGAAAATGATTATCTTTAATATGTTTCAAATGGCTTCTATACTTCATTCAACCGACTGAATCTATATAACGATTATATTTTTCCAATTTCTGAAAGGGTATACTTCTTCATAAAGAGTCACTCCTCTTCGTTAATGGCTATAACCATTCCCATTGATCATTTCTCTTCATTATAGGTTGCAACCATACATCTTCTATATAAAACAATCAAACTAGTGAATCAAGTTATTAATTTCTATCTCTATTATTCTACTATCTTTCTTTTGAATTCACAATTTCTTTCATGTACTGATATCACTTGCACATTCAATTCTATTCTCTTTGTGATCTTATTACTTTCATATTCATCACAAATACACTCAATAAACCACTCAAAAGAAGATTAAGGTTGTACTATTGGCTAATCCGTGTTATACAAAAGCACAAGTGGTCATAAACAATTCTACTTACTTTATAGATGAAGTCCTTTTAGAAGTATTTCAGGCATAAAGTCCTGTTCGGCAGCTCAGGAAATTGTAACGCCTATTCCATCAGGTTAAGTGAGGATGTTGCTAATTAATTCTAGAAGGAGTTTAAGATTGGACGCAGAATGGAGTTTGAACCACTATAAAAATCTTTGGTGTTATTTACTTTATTGCTATATTTTATATTTATATTCCGCACAAGTTTATAAACATAGATAATCATTCATATTACTCGATCCATATAAAATTTCATTTGGTATCAAAGTAATACTATCATTTAATCGTAACATAGTTTTAGTATTCAAGTAAAATGAAAAATAATACAACATCAAGTTTTGTTGAAGGTCGATCTATTGCATGACCACCACTATTTAACATACTAAATTATAATTCTCGAACAACTAGAATAAGGATATATATGAAAGCTAATGGATATGACACTTGGAATATCACTCAATAAGAATACACTGTACCTGCCATTGCTTATGCACAATGGTCAAACATACAAAAACTAGATGCTAGTGCTAATGCTAAAGCTATGAATATGTTGTTTTGTTCTTTAGATAAAAATGAGTTTAATAAAGTTAGTATGTGCACATCCGCACACGAAATTTAGCATATTTTCAAAGTTACTCATGAAGAAACAAACATTGTCAAACAAAGCAAAATTTCAATGCTTAAAAATCAATTTCAAAATTTTAGAGTGAAGCAAGATGAAACTATAAATGATATGTACTATAGATTTCAAGACATATATCACTCACTTCTGGCACTAGGTGAAAAATATACTGATATTAGTATAATTTCAAAATTCCAAAACTCTTTGATGGATGACTAGAAATGAAAGGTGTTAGCTATTGAAGAAGCTAATAATATTCCAACCATTAAACCAGAAGGAAATCTCATGTCATATAAAGTGAATTTGCAAGCAAAACGAGTACAAGTTCAAGATAGAAAAACAATTGCATTCTAGATAGAAAATGAAGACTCTAATAAAGATGATTAAGACATTGCATTTCTAGCAAAGAATTTCAGAAAATTTATAAAATTAAAAAAGAATAAGAAGTTAGGCAAAAAGAGAAATAACAACAAAAATCCATCAAATTCTTCACTCAAATGATACGAATGTGATAAGAAGGGTCATATAAAAAGAGATTATCCAGAACGAAAGAAGAACAACTTCAAAAAAAAGAATGAGAAATTTTTAAGAAGAAAAAACAAGCATTTTCAGTAACTTAGGATGATTAAGACTCTTTATCATCATCATATTGTGACAATGATTCCAAACAAGCAGATGTATGCTTCATGGCTACAAATGACGATGGAGTGAACTTTCATTCGATGAACTTGTTGAAATAAATTTTAAGTTATTATATAAGGTAAAAGATTTGAATAAAAAATATAATGATATATTAGCAAAATGAATAGAGTGAATTAGAAATTAACATGCTAAAATATGAAAAGAAATACTAGAAGAAGAATTAGTAAAATCACAGGAATCTTGTACTAATATATCAACATAGTTTACTATGTTAATGATGAAATAGAAATTCAAAAAAAATAAAACTTATATATTAACAGAAAATAATCATAATTTAAATTCTAGTAACAAAATATTATAATTAGTAATAGATAGTATTAAACCAAGTTAGAAAACATTACTAAGAATGGTTCTAATTTTAATAAAGGTAGAGAAAATCTTTCTAAAATTATAAAACATTCACAATCTACTTCTAGTAAAAGGGGATTATGATATAAGACACCTAAGAAAGAATTTAAATCTAAAAACTATAGTTTACTATATGCTAATTTTATAAAGAAGGATAGCCAAAGGAAACAATAAAATAAGTCTAAGACTATATGAATTTGGGTTCCCAAGACTAAAAATTATTTGATAATAAATAAGTATATAGATAATTTTATTGTTAATGTTCATAAAAGTTTAGATTTTATTTATAAAGGGAACTCTAAACCATATTGGGTTTAGCTTCCTAAGACCTAACTCTTAGGACCCAAGCAGAGATAGTGGGTACTAATATCATTTCAATATATCTTATAGGCACTTGGTAAAAAGAGAGTAAAATGCATACTCGACGTTGGTTTCTTCTAGCTTATGATGGGAGACAAAGACATGTTAACAAATATTATCTACCCAGATGGAGGTTCTATTACTTTTGAAGATAACTCTAAAGGACATATCATTGGAAAAGGTGACATGAGCAATGATGGTGTATCTAATTCACATCTTATTACTAATAGTTTAGTAGTTGAAAATTTAAAATATAATTTATTAAGTATTAGTTAATTATGCGATAAGGTTTTTGTATATCATTCTTAAAAGATAAGTGCCAAATGTTCAACAAAATAAAATTCAATTTTTGAAGGAATTAGAGAAAGAAATATTTACATATTAAAGATGAAAATTAATAACAGTATATACATGTGTTTAATGGCGAAAGATAATGATCCATGGCTATGGCATAAAGGATTTTGTCATATTAATTTTGAATCTATTAGTAAATTATCTAAAAGTAATTAGGGAAAAGGTCTTCCAAAATTGAATTACAAATAAACAATATTTATGATGCTTGTAAATTAGGAAAACTAACTAAAACATCTTTTAAGTCCAAGAAGTTCATTTCTGCATTACAGCCTATTGAACTACTACATATGGATCTATTCAGTTTCACTCAAATTCAATCTATAAATCATAATAAATATGTCTTTGTAATTGTAGATGATTTTTCAAGATATACATGGACATTATTTTTGAAAAATAGAAGTGATACTTTTAATCATTTAAGTTTTTTACTAAAATAATTCCGAACTCAAAAAGTTTTAAAATTTAAAATATTAGAAGTGATTAAGGTGGCGAATTTAAAATGATCTTTTTGAAAAATTTTGTAACAAAAAGGGCAGTGTTCACAATTTATAATTTCCTATAACTCTACAACAATATGAAGTCGTAGAAAGAGAAAATTAGACATTTCAGGAATGTGCTAGGACTTTACGTAGAGGTAATCAGCTACCAAAATATTTTTAGGCAGAAGCCATGTCTACTACATGCTATGTCTTAACTCAATTTCTATTCGACCCTTAACTAAACATACACCCGACAATCTTTTTAATAGCAAAAGTCCTAGTATATTATATTTACAAATTTTGGATCAAATTTTTCATATTAAACAAAAAAGTTTAATTAGGAAAATTCGATCTAAAATATGATGAAGGAATATTTATTGGATATTCGAAATGAAGCAAAGCATATAGAATATATGACAAACATACAAAAAATATAGAAGAAACGTTAATGTATCATTTGATGAAAATTTCAAAAATTATAAAAATGATGAAAAAGTTTTTATAGAGCAAAAATTTAGACAAAACTCACCTCAAAGTATTACACCTCAAAATGAAGAACAAATCATAGAAAATCCTATTGAAAATGAACTTAGTACTCCACCACGGATTTAAAAAGATCATCCAATTGAAAATATAATTGCTGAAATAAATAAAAATGTCAGAACTAGAGATCAATTAATTCAATTGGGTCATATTACTTTTATATCTAATATAAAACCTAAAAAATCCTAAAGAAGGTTCAATATAAGATTATTGGATTTTAGCCATGCAAGAAGAATTAAATCAATTTGAAAGAAATGATGTTTGGGAATTAGTTCTAAGACCAAATGGTCAAATAGTCATAGGTACGAAATGGGTTTACAAAAATAAAGCCAATGAAAGTGGAAATATAGCTCGAAATAAGGCTATATTAGTTGTACAATGATATAATCAAGAAGAGAGGATAAACTATAAAGAAACTTTTGCTCCAGTTGCAAGACGAACCAATATGAATCTTATTAGCTTTCTCCTGTCACTATAACTTTAAACTTTATAAAATGAATGTAAATGATGCATTTTTAAATGGTTTTATCAAAGAAAATGATTTGTAGCGCAACCACCTCTTTTCAACCATGAAAAATTTTCTGATCACGTCTATAAACTTAAGAACGCACTTTACGATTTAAGGTAAGGAACCCATGCTTAGTATGAATGAGTAAAAGGCTATTTTATAGTTTCTAGATGTTAAATTGGAAAAGTTAATCAAACGCTATTTATTAAAAAAGATAAGAAAGATATGTTAATTATACAAATTTATGCATACGATATTATATTTAGATCTACAAATGAAAATTTATGTAGTGATTTTTTGAAAATAACTATAAGTGAATTCGGGATGTCTCATATGTGGGAACTCTCATATTTTCTCGTTTTGCGAACTAAATAACTAAGAAGTGGTATTTTCATTATCTAGAAAAATATTGTACTAATTTAATAAAATGTTTTGGATTGGAAAATACATCCAATATACCGACACATATGAGCACTACAGTTCATCTTGATAGAGATGAAAATGGTTAAAATGTGGATCAAAAATTATATCGAAGTATGATCGGATCTCTATTGTAATTAACAGCTAGCCACCCCGATATCATGATGAGTGTCCATCTATGTGTACGGTTTTAAGCAAATCGCAAAGAATCACATTTGCGAGTCGTGAAACAAATTCTGCAATACTTAAGTAACACTAGATACTATGGTGTCTTCAATCCGAAAGAATGTCCTTTAAAACTCGTGTCATACAACAATGCTTATTTCAGAAGATTTCAAACGGACAAGAAGAGTACGAGCGGTACTTTCAACTTCATCATTATTCTCTAGAATTGAGGTTTAGTAAAAAGAAAAAATATGTTTCACTATCGATAAGTGAAGTGAAATACATATATGTTGCTTTGGCATGTGCGCAATTGATATACATTCGCAAACTCTTCGTGACTAAAAGACATATGTTAATAAATATCTAATTTACTATGATAATAAAAGTGCTATTAACCTATCGAAAAATCTAATAAACCACTTCATACCAAACATATTGATATTCGTCATCACTTTCTATGTGTAACATAGAAAAAGACGTAACAACACTTATGCTTACTTCTTCAGAAAATCAAATCACACACATTTTTACCAAAACACTAAATGAAAATTCGTTTATTAAATTGTGACATGAACCTGGCATTGTATCACTACATGAATTACAGTAAGTTCTCAGCAGATCAAAATTTTGTTACTATTAATCACAAATATGTGAATAATTTATAACTCTGTTTCAAAATAATGAAAAGTAAAATACCAAAAAAAGTTTACAAAGTTTTTTTTACACTAAAAAATTTATTTAAACTTTATAAAACTTAATTTAAGTTTTGATACAAAAATTTTGAAATAAACTTGCACAAGTTTAATAACCAGTAATAAAAAAATTTATTCAAACATTAACTTAAATATATATACTGTTCATTAAAAACAAAGTTAGGAAACATAAAATTAAGAAAGTAAAATGACTGGCTACAAAATTGCAAATATTCTCAGCTTATAAACTATAGATAAAATTTAACAAATTCATATTGTGTATAAATTACAGTTTTATAATCAAACTCATATAACATATCATAAATAAAAGAAAAAAATTCAAATGGATTCCAACTATGATTCAACATACCCCGCAAGCAATTATAGTGCGCCATCTTCTAAAAGTAATTATACTCCAACTAAAATAACTCCACCATCAAATGAACCATCTCCAGTACAAATCACTCCATTACTTAAGTACCATACCAACTATTCTTCGAAAGGGAAGAAAGTTAAAAAGTCTATCAATCTTGAATCGTCGTCTACCAATACCAAGATTGATGAAATATACCATTATCAGCAAGGGATGATAGAGGTTCAAATGGAAATGTATTATGAACAAAGAAGATAAGAAGCATACCTAAATTTTCTAGAAAAATGTGCTCTAACAATATGTGGACGATCTCCAACAGAAAATAGCATACGGAAAAATTCTCTCCGACTAACGAAAAAATTAGTAAATAAATATGGCATAACTCCAAGAAATTCTAAGGAAGTGGGACCATCAAACAATGATTGGAATCACATTCTAGCTCATATAAATACATGGTCTCCACTTAAGCCCTTTAATGAGAAAATAACTCGTGGGAACACTTTACCAAAGAAGAATCAGAGCCAAGCGAAGGAAAATAAAATTTTCGTATCTCTATATTCTTGCATTTATATATATTATAGTAATGTTTGTATTTTTCGGTTATATATAAATAAAATAAATTGTTTTTATCTCAAAATTATTATGTATAAATATATACAGAAAACCAAAGATTATTCAAAACTTGAAATAAGAAAAAAAGGAAACACCAGTTAGATGACTAAGTATCCAAAGATGCTAAAATTTGACTTAGAATTTAGTCAACTGCGTCCATAAATTCAGCCCCTGAAATCCCCTATTTTTGGCATAAATACACTTGGCCACTTTCTCAAGTTGATTCAGTTGGCTGACCCTATATGTTCAACCGTATGAACTGATAGAATTTTATTTTTTAAATAATCGGGCTTTTACATATATGCACCCAATCACTCCTCACCTACCGGCTCTTCACTTACTTTAAATTTCTCAAATCCTCATTTCAGCCAGCCAATCTTCACAAAAACCCCATAACCCTAGATCTAAAACTCTTCAAAATTTCTCCAAAAATCATTTCTTTTCAATGTCTCCATAGGGAAAAAGATCTAGAGCAACAACCTCATCCGCTGGACCTTTAGCAGATCAAATTAAAGGATGGCTTCATGATGATACAACAATTACTCATTTCAATAGTATGAAGAATTCAAAGATTTTAAACGGTTCCTTCATGAAGTTTTTTTATTTTGAGAATTATACTATGAGAGAAATTGCTGATGCTAGTCACTTAGGTTCTTTAATCGGATACGATGCTAACAATAGGAAGATCTATCTGCTTCTGGTAAACCTCTTCATTGCAAATTTAAATTTGGATTAACAAAATCCACACAAAAAAGAACACTGCATTTAGAGTTTAGTTTGCAGAGTCAAAATTTATCTTTCTGTGACGACCTGGAATTTTCGAGCATTTAAAATCAGAATATTTAATTGATTGCAAATATTCAATATAATAATTTTAACTTGAATTACGAATATCATAATTTATTTGATAATTAAATTATTGAATTAGATAATGTGAAGTTGAGTAAAATGTTGAATCTGGAGTTTTAAGCCTGTTGAAATTAAATTGAAGGCTTATGAAATTTAATACTGATAATACTGAAGACAACAGAAGTGTTAAAATTAAATTTAACTGTGTTTTGTTCAGTTTTGAAATTTTATTGTTTCAAAATTGAATTTAAAAATAGCCTTCCGAGGCACAGTCTTGGAATTCAATGAAACCAGTTCCATTGGGTCCGTAATATTAAATTATTATCGAATTTCAAATTTCGTATTAATCGGAGTTGTTATATGAGCGTACGATATATAAACGCGTTGAGATTTATATCGAAAATTTAACTTAAATATATATATTTTAATATCTGGTCACTATCAGCCGTTTCCTTTCCTATCAGTCGCGATTCTATCATCTTTCAAAATACTGTTGCGAGTATTCTCCCACACGCTTCCGTCTTTAATAAATCAAAGCCGAGCCTTCACTCTTCTTTCCAAATCCATCCATAAAATAATAATAATGGCAGCTCCTTCGTTTAAAATCAAACCGAACCCCTCCTAAAAATCGAAACCAGTAATTAATAAAAAAGGGGCAGAGCGAAGTAATGGGTTCTCAATGAAATTCGATATCCTTATTAACCTCGAGCTCCCCTTTCCTCTTTCCCTCTTCTGTTCTTTAATTCACGAATCAAATTCTCATTAAAAAAAGGGGTCATTATCTCCTTCCATGGATCAATATTCGTTCAAAAGGAGGGGGCCACGAGTTTCCTTCGTTTCAGTTCGAACGCAAATTTTGATAAGTTAATTCGAATTGAAGTAAATCTGGATCGTATTGTCTTCGAGCAGTATGAGACGCGACTTCGTTTTCGATCAATGGAGGCAGGGTTCAATTGTTCATCAGTCCGACTTTTGATCGATGCCTAGGGAGAGAGCAGTGGCGTATGACAAGAGGGCGATGTAGCGGTATTAGGTGGTGCGTATTGACTCGCTATTGCATTCATGAGGAGTTGGTCAAGTTGCGAGTTGAGGGGTGAAATTGTCGAATTGCCGAGGCTGTTGTGAAGATTTAAGTCGTAGTTTGGTTTGGGGTTGTGAAGTTAGTCGGAGATGGTAGCTTTGGGCATTTGGCTTGTGGAATTTGTGGGATGGTTTCAGTTGATTTACGGATGGTTTTAGGCAGTAGAAGTTTGTTCTAGCCAGGCAATTGTTGAGGTTATGCTTCGGGTATGCAGTAGTGGTGATGTAGGTTGGTTGTTGCAGGTGAGGAAGTGCGTATTTGGGTCGTGAGGAGGAGGTTTGGTAGCAGTAGATTGATGGTTTTGGTGCTTTCGTTGAGGAGTGTTCGCAGTGAGGTATAATCCTTCTTTATCCAATATAAAAAAAAAATTTCTGTAGCAAATTTTATGTATACACCCAGTTACATATTCCGAAATCTAATAATAATATATATAGATTATTTTTATAGGTAAAATTTCAAAGAAAATAAATATACATATTCACATTTTAAAGCTACTAGGTTATTTTTAAATATGGGTTTAGGGTAATTAATGTACTTAATAAACTTATCTAATTTATCTTAGTACTGAAAATAATTTATTATAGGGAATCAGTTTAAGTAAATTTTAGATTGTGTTGGAATTTATTAAATGGTTAAATAAAAATAAAGAAAAAAATATATAAATTTTTCGATCAATTCAAATATTAATAAATCATATAAATTGTTTCTTCAAGGTCAAAAATCAAGAAAACAAGGCAATATTGGAATGGATTGCAAACAGCAAAATAAAGGTGAGTTAATCTCACTCAGTTGAATTTAAATTTAAATTTAAATGATCAAAGTTAAATAATTGGTTGAATTGATTAATGTGCTATAGTTTGGTATATTTTGGAATTGGTATTTTATATTGTGCTAACGTTTGTGGATGCAGGGAAACAGGTTGGAGGGATCCAACTGGATCCCTCAACATTTATTTAAATTAATTACTATCTACTGCTGTGATTAATTGATATTCTATGATGAGTTTTATTGGAATATTGAATATTATGGTTTGATTGGTTATATTTGGATATAATGAATTACCAAATATATATATAAATTGGATTGTTGGAAAGAAAATTAAGGAAGTAAACTTGAAAGCGGGATCATTATAGGAATTTGAATAAATTAAGAATAAATTGGAAAGGAATAGAAGTAATATGAAAATAATAATAAATAAACTTCGAGTATGAAAGGAATTTTGGATTAACCAGAATTAATGTATTGTAAACTTAAGTTATATCAATTAAAGGAAAACGAATTATTCCAAAATTTAAAGTTTAAATTTATTTAAAAAGATTAAGAAGTATTTGAGAAATTAAAAATTGGTATTCTCAGTTAAAAATATTTTATATCATAATTAAGAAATAAAATCTGAAATTAATAGATTTTGAAGAAAAAGGGAGTAAATTGGAAATCAATTTGGGAAATTGATTTAAGTGATTGAAGTTGGAATTTCCTCTGGATAACCAAGTATGTTTTTTAAAAGTAAATTTTTAAACATAAGTTAAAAAGTTTTAAAGTTGTTTTAAAAAGCAAGTTCGGAAACTTTCTTATTTCTAATATTTAAATTCTAAAGTATGTATTTTTCTCAAATCTATTGTAGTAGTAATTTCTTAAAAAGTGACTTAGTATTTTGCTTTTAAAAGTGTAAACCTAGTTTTATATTTTTATTAAGTAACCTTATTTTCAAATATTCATATGGTATGTATTTTTAACAAACTCTTGTAGCAGTTTTTAACTTAAATGTTTTAAAGTATATTTCAAAGTAAAGTGTTTTAAATTATTTTAAAAATCTAGTTTTGTGCTTGGTGATTTCAGAGGAGATCGAAAATATTTGGGAAAGTTTATTCTGAAAAGAAAGATGGTTTTGGAACTGTTTTCAAATGATTGAAAATAGAAATATATCTTGTGAAGATATTTTGAGGTTAATAAATAATTTGGGAAATTATTTATTGTTGGATGGTTGTTTGTGAATATTAATTGGTAGTTAAATAACCGACTATCAATATTGGACAAATACGTTGATCGTTTCGAAGAGACCGGGATCGAGATTAATTTCTCGAAAACCACTTCGATCCGGTTTGTATGTTTTCGTGAAAAACGATTTTGGATTCGAAGATGGAGCAGTGAAGTGCAAGGGCTAGTCGCTACTAATCCTGAGGATATTTCCGAAATGGATGTAGTAGGAATAGTGCCTTCGGTTCCGTTCGAACCCGGGGTGTACTTGTATGGATGAATGCTTGTGAAACATCGTCAGGTAGACGATGGGAATTCTAAGGGATATGTTCTAAAAGGTAACGCTTAGCCTCAAGCCTCATCAAATGGGAATGACTGAAAATCAGGGGTTATGCAGCAAGGCTAGGTGGGTAGCACCCAAACAAGGTGAGGTCATTCCTGTCTAGATGTCCCTTTTTATTTCGGCTTAGTAGGCGGTTGCTGATCCCAACCGCGGGGTGATCTAACTCAGGATTATCCAGTAAGTGGTAGTCCCGGCCTTTTGTTGCAGGGGAGCGGGCGTACTCCTCGGTACGGTGATCTAGGCCCCGTACTGTGACAGGTGGTACCCCGGTGCCTAGTCATTAGTTGGAAATCCATTCTCCCTACGAGCCTTGTACGAGTTTTGTTTTTATTACCCACTCTGTGGCTAGTAGCTGGAATTTAATGAATGTAATAATTTCGGCTATTTTATAAGTATTTGTATATAAACCCTATTATAATATCAGAGGATTTCTATAAAAATTGTTTTAGCTATCGTAAGGTAAAAACCCGACATGTTTATTTGTGGCGTGGTCTTACGAGATGCTTTTGTTTTCAAAGGATTCTGAAACTTTAAAAATCAATTAGGTGTGATTTTATCACGCTGGTAATCCAGACTGACTCGGGTGTTATTTAACTGTAATGCTCGGGTCAGACCGTGTAACGACCCGTATTTTTAACACTTTAAAAATACGAATTAAAATAAAAAAAAAAAAAAAAAATTTTGATAGAGAAAAAAAAAACCCGAAGGAAATAAAATTTTGTGTTGTTAAATGTGAATTACAAGTTAAAATACAAAACTGAATTCTGAAATAACTTATTTGTAAATGAAATATGGATGTTAACTTATAGTGAATATAGATAATGAATTGAATGTGATTGTAAACCAAATTGGTTATGATTGTAAACAAAGGATAAATAAAATGTTACATTTAATATTGAAGTTATAATATGGAAATCAACGTAAATGAATATAATTTAATATTATTGTGAATTTAAATAAGATGATTGCTGAAGAAAATGAAAGTAAATGAATTATAAACCATTGATAATAATGCATAAGTAAATGGTTGATTCATTTATGAAAGTGTAAATCGAAATAAAAGAATTCATCTGAAATTAAATAACTTGAATTTGAATTACAATATAATTGAACGCTGAATCTAATCTAATCTTTTATATTGGATCTATAATGGAAAACTGCCTTGTAAAAGATTGTTAATTACTGTGAAATTAAAAATAGGATTTGTGAACAATTGAAATTTGATTTAAAAGTTAATAATATAAAATTGGGAATTTTATATTGAAATTAAACAGTCGAATAATTTACTTTTCGAATATTGGATTTAATTAGGTAATTAAATCGATAATTTAATAAGTTAAATTTCAGAAATAATTGAAAATCGAGTTGAATATGATTGAAATGATTTGTAAAATTTTATCTTATCATATTGGAGTTATAAGAATGTTATAGAAATTTTAAAATTAAATTTTGAGTTAATTTGTGAAAATTGAATATTTTAATATTTAATTATCGACTGTAAAATAGCTAATTTTTGAACAGTCTCAGAATTGAACGAAACCAGTTTCATTGGATCCGTAATGTGATATTATTGTAAGGTTTCAAATTTCAAGTCAAACGGATTTACCGTTTGTCCGGGGCAAGCCAAAACGCATAGAAATTCGTTTAATCGGTTTAATTTAAAATTGATCGTTTATTGCCGTAACTCACACATACGATCGAATTAGCTTTCGAAACCTATTCCATTGTATCCGGAACGTGGGATAAACCCTAGAAACGCCGGTCACCGCGCGTAAATCGGAGTTCGAAAAATCGAGTGAATAGTGATTTTCGGTAAATTTCTATAAAAGGACCCCTTTATCATTTCATTTGCACTCAAGCCCTTGTCTTCAACAGCAGCCGGCCCTAATCTCAATGGCTGAAAATTTTCGAAACTTCTTCCCTTAATATCTCTCAATCCATCAGCAATTAGCAAAAGTCGTCAACTACAAAGTTGTAGAGCACGACGAGAGCTTCAAATCCATACGGAGATGATCGGAAACGGAGCTTCGAGTCAACGGGAAATCGAGATGGAAGTCGCTGCGTTTTTCACGCAAATCGAGGTGATGAGGGAAGCCGAGTTCATCCATCTCCTGGCCGTGGGTAGCTCTTGCATAGGCGCTTCTAACGTGGGTCTCCGATCAACTTCTCGTCGAGTGATGTTGGCGAATTCGTCGGTCAAAGGTTGGAAGAGGTGGGTTGTGTTGCTCACGTATAAACCTGGGAAGGTGGAAGAAATGAAGGCACGGCTCAGATCTGAAGTGTGGGAATGAGCGGCCAGATCTGAAAGTTGTAAATGTATGAAAGAAAATAGCAAATTAATTATATTTAAATTCGTGTAACTTTGAAAATTCATATCTTTTTCATACGAGGTCGGAAACGCGCGAAACCAGTTGCGTTGGAATCGTATGGACGAGCTCTACGCTATGGAGTTGGATTGGTAGCATTTGGAGCTAGAGAAATTTTGAGTTAAATTGAACGCCGTTCGATTTGATTTAAAATCGTAAAATCAAGGTGAGTGTTTTATAACGCTCACAACGTACTAGAATATCTTTATGGTAGTTAAATTTAATATTATGAAGTGATATGAATTTTATTTATCGTTGTTTGATAAAATTTAATTGTCATATAGATTGTCATTTGAATTCACCGTTGAAAATTAAATTGACAGTCAAATTGAAATTAAAATTGAATTGCGATTAAATTACCTGATATTGAGAATTATGAAATTGTCATGAATTGCATTGTCTACTGGATGATTTATTGCGATGGATGCTATTGGTTGATATTTAATTGTTTGGATGTTTATTTGCTTATATATATCCTGTTATACATACATATGACACTGTGTTGGTTTAAATGATACATAATCATCCCTGACATTTAACTGAAACAAATAATCACTTGGCCATAGGATAGAAAATCTTATACGGACACCGGGTTGGCTAAATTAATTAATTTTAAAGGTTGTTTTGAAATTATTTAAATGAATTGATTTTAAGAATAAAATCCAAATTATGGAAATTGAATTATTTTGAATTGGAGCTTGAAATGTTGGAATTTAAACTTGATAAACGAAATTGATTAATAAATTGAAGTTTAGTTTTAAAAAATTGAAATACGGCCTAAATTTCTGGAAGTTGATTTATTTTAAAAGATTGGACTTTTATTAGAACTTTGAATATTTCTAAGAAAATTTATATGGAATGATATTTCAGGTTTGAGTTTAAAATTGAAATTTGGATTCAAAATTTGGTATTGAAAGTAAATTGATTTAATGTTTAAATCGATATTTTGAAATTGGATTTGGAATTGAAATTGGAAATTAATGTGAAATTGGAATTTAAATTAATTTGAAATTGAAATTTAAATTCATTTGGGATTGGGATTGGAATTGGAAATTAATTTGGAATTGGAAATTAATTTGAAATTGGAAATTGAAAGTGAACGGAATTTGTTTATTGAAATCGAAATTTATATGGAATCAAAATTTATTCGAGTTGAAATCGGAATTGAATCAGTTAAATCGAAATGGAAATTGAAATTGATTTGGGTAGAAATTGGGAAGTTGACCGGTTTGACTTTGGAATTATTATTTTAATGAATATTTTAGTATAAATGATTTAAAATCTATATTCTTTAAATATTGAAATTGTTTTGATTCTTCAAACTATTTTACTACATAAACCATTTTATATTCAAATTTCTTTTATTAAACTATTTAAATATTTTCTATTAAACTATTTTAAACTTTTATTATTTAAACTACTTTTAAACTACTTAAAACTATTTCTAAAATTTTCAAGCTGGTAAATAAGGTGAATTTGTTTATATTCAAATCTTGAATTTAAATATGAATTGGGTTAAATGAAGTTGCAATCTAAATTGAAATCCGAAATGAATTTGAAATCGAAATGAGATATTGATGCGGAAAAATGATTTTGAAATGAAATATTACATTTGGAAGGATACGATGATTTTTGAAATAGATTTAATTTTTGAAGCGAATATGATATTTTGATATCAAATTATGAATCGATTTGAAATGTAAAAGAGCCAACGGTGTAATAATACGTAGTTATTAAAGAGACCGGGATCGGATATGGACATACTCTCTGTCGATACCGAAACCACTTTAATAACTATTATACGCGGAGTGATGATCCAGAATGAAGTGGATGGTTTGGTGAACGCGTTGACTGAAGAAAGAGAACGATTATTGGATGACCCCTGACATGACTAAAACAGGAGCCGCGCCGGGCCATTGAGGTTCGCCACCTCTAGCGGACACACTTCTTCGATACCATATCTATTACATTTGTGATGCGATTTGGGTGCACCCCTTGATTTGGGAGTGTTGTTTCGCGGTGTTGGGGTAGCTGCTGGCTATGCCCAACATCAGTCCGGATCACGCAACTACTAGTATCCTAGTTGGTATTGCCTCATGTACCTTGTCATACTGATTATCCTATTCGCGACCACTACGTTTTGATTTGTACCTTGAGTATATGGATTGACCTCTGGTGACTTCCGGTTTTGGGGAAACTACGGTCTTGTATATGCTCTTGGGAATAAAAATGTGTTAAGCGGTGAATGGGCGTCGCCTTAACACTATTTTGATACCTTTACTTTACTTTAGACATTATCTATATAGCGTATCTTATTGTATATATAGATAGTTTAACGGATCCTTGAGAGATGGAAAATCCCGTAACATCTCTTGAGTTATTGCACGCACGTTGACACTGGATAGGAGATGTCAAACCCCGTAAACATCTTTGACGCCGTTACACTCATATTTATTTACGATTGATTTAACTTTCATAAGGATATTTTAGTCCTGACTCGAGTGTTTTGTCTTTTCATTACGCTCGGGTCAGTCCTGAGTTTCAGATTTTTGAGGATCTATTTCTGGAGGATGAAGACGAAGATTTGGTATATTATCTACTACTATTATATTCATCCCATTCCGCTGCATTGTTGTATGATATTTGCTGTGTATGTAACTCTGATAAATGTTGTATAATAATAATCAAATGTATTCATTTCAAATGTATTCATTTAATTAACAGCTTCATGAACTGTTATTTTATTATTATACTTTAGCCTTCCGCTGTGAGATTCTGTGTTGTTTCATTTCCTTTATTTCCCTTCCTTTTCTTTTCTTAATTACCCCAATAACTATCTGCCCTTTTAATGGTTTGGAATCGACGTGTGTTTTGCCTATGTATTTGATCGTCGGTTTAAACTGTCCAAAAATGCGGGTCGTTACAGTTGGTATCAGAGCTTTGGTTTAGCGATAAACCTTGGCTCTAGTGGGGAATAACTCATTGAAATAGAGATAAACTATATGAATGAGTTGAGTGTATATGAGAGAGCGTACTTGTTATTTGATATAAAATGGTTTTATATTGTGTTAATTTGTTCCGTTGAGTATTTATGAATTCTGGTCGATACTTGGGACGCCAAGGCGTCGATAGGAATTTCTAAACACTCGAATAGGACAAACCAACACAATATCGTTTTGGAATATATCTTTATATAAAAGAATTTTTCGAATATTTATTTATTTTGATTGAATTGATTGTTAGGAGGTGATAATATTAGATTATTATCGTTATTGTTTGATTAGTCAATATTTACAACAATTGATTAAATAACAATGGATTTAGGAAAATGAAATCTTGTAAACACAATTGATAATGAATATAAATGAATTTTAACTTGGATTTGGGAATTTAAATTCCGGTGTTTGAAATTGACTTACAAGAACTTGAAAATATAATATGAGTATTATATGATAGTATATTTGAGTTGAAATTGTTTTCGAAGGATTTTTTTTTTTTATGATAGGTGTTATATTCCCTTCTCTTGACGCTAGAAAATGATTTCGGTGATGAGTGCACGCATCATCGGCGTTTATTTTCGAGAGTCCGAGTGGGGGAGACCACTTACTAGCTTGTCTAAACCTTGTTTGATTCAAATTGAATTTTTTTTTGTGTTCTCTATAGTATGATTTGATATATAAATTATATAAATATATATTATTTCAAAACTTGATTTGAAATGAAACCGGGATTGGAATTCTTAAGTTCTTTAATAATTAATGATTTTTTTTATAATTGTAATGAATTAATACTTAAATCATTAAGGAACTTCTGAATTGTGAAATGAGAAATAAACCTAAGAGCTAAGTGAAATATCAATTGAAGTAGAAATCCTCAGAATTAGGAAACTATGAAGTTAAAATAAAATTGAAACTGTAAAACTCACATAGTATTAAATTTCATTCTATAGCATAGATATAACTTACCAAAATATTTAAGAAGTTCAAAAATGTTATATGAATTGTTAATTGGATAATATACACGAATAAGTTTGAATAATGAAATATGCATTTAATTAATGGTTTGCGAATATAAATAAAATTGTTAGTAAATAATTGGAATTTAAATGACATTAAAGGTGATTCAAAATTATGATGAATATAAAATGGAAATACTATATGTGAATGTAAATGTAAAATTAAATTATAGTGAAATTTAGGTAATGACTAAAGAATTAATTAATTGAAAATTCAACTCTGAATAAAAAAAAAAAAGTTGTATGTTGTTTAACTACATTCTATTTGCATAACTATAACTTACCAAATATTTTAAAAGTTTAAAGTGCTAATAAGGATAAGTAGAGGAATAATATACCAGTGTGAGAGTAAATAATAAAATGTGAAGATCTATTGATAGTTGTAAATATAAAAGAAATTTAAGCTGTAAAATGAATGATATATACAAGTGTATGAAAAAAAAGTTTAAAATTAATGAAATATAAAAATTTTAAATGGAAAATAATTAAATTTGAATATAACTAAATGTTAATAAACTTGGAAGTGTGTGAAATTAAAATTTGACTTGGATATGTATAATTGATTTTGTGTAGATTTTGGATGGATGTTAATGTTTGATATGCATTGGTTGTTAGATGGATGGTAATTGATTAAGTAGAATTCATTGGTGTTAATGGAATTAAATAAATGAAATAAAATTTTAAAATAATTAAATTCAAATTTGAAGCAAAGTGAAATAGATATGATTGAATTCAATTTAAATTGAAGCAAATTGACTTGAATTTAAAAATGTGAATGAAACAAACTAGAATAAACCGGAAAAAAAAATTTGAATGTAAACATATTGCATGGATGAATAAGAAAATAAATGACTTTGTGGTTACGATTGTTCTTTAGAAAATTTGAAGTTTTGATGGGTTGTACTTTGAAATAATAAAAGAAAATTTTTGAAAAAAAAAAAAAACCAAAATTGTCCAGTATATGCTGAAACGAAAACAACCATAACTTTTAAATGGCTAAACGGAATTCGACGATCTCGGACTTTTCGGAAACCCTAGAAACTGTGCTACATCTTTTGTTTAGAATGTTTTGATAAATACCTTCATCCACTAGGCTTAAAACACCAATATTAGTCGCTGGCCTGGGCGAAGTAGAAATCTAAAGCACCTTAGTATTCTCACCATAACTTTTTACTGGTATATCGGATTTTGACGATCTTGCACTTTCTGGAAAGCTTAGAACCTAAGCTCCAACTTTTATTTTATAAGCTTTTCTTATTTCTGTCATTTAAGAGGTCGAAAATCTGAAATTACATTTCAGGCCTGCACTAATTGCTCGGGGCTGAAGCGTATCATTTTAGTAAAACGGCCGTAACTTTTGGACGGATGGTCCGAATTTGATAATTTTGGACATTCCGGAAAGCCTGAAACGAATGCAACAACTTTTGTTTACATTCCATTGTCAAACTTTATCGTTTTGCTGACCAAAAAAAAAACTGAGTTTCGTTGCTGTCCTGGAATTGGAATTTAAGTTTTGAAGCTAAACATGTTATATGTATGTTGTTTATGCTAAGTGTATTGATCTATCTTTATATGCATGGTTCTAACTTGGTTATTGAGCATTTTAGTAGGTAGCAAAGGGGTTGCGCTTCGCTTGTGGAGCTCGCTTCTGCGCTAAAATGCAAAATGTAAGTAAAATTGCTAATAAACGCTTAATAAAAGGTACGTTCTCGGATTTCGGTTTATGTTTTGGTATATTATTGTGTTCCCCATGTTTTGGGATGCCTCATTCTTGTAATGAGATGTACATCATGCAATTTTACCACTGTGAAATTTTTTCGGTCCTAGCCGCGCAAAGGAGGTGCTGCCGAAATTTTCCGTAAATCCGGGTGTTAGAAAATTTTTCAAGATTTAAATTTTTTTTTATAACTTGTTTTGATAACTAACTTTTAAAGTTAAAAGGCGTTTGGAATAACTTAGTAAAAGCGTAGTAATGACTTTATAAATGGAATTTCATTATTTTATAAGTAGATAATTTCGAATATAATACATCTAATGTTGAATTCTATACTTAGTTCTTTTCCCTTCTCCGTTCCTTTTCGAGGACGAAAAGTTTTAAGTGGGGGAGAATGTAACGACCCGTATTTTTAACACTTTAAAAATACGAATTAAAATAAAAAAAAAAAAAAAAAATTTTGATAGAGAAAAAAAAAACCCGAAGGAAATAAAATTTTGTGTTGTTAAATGTGAATTACAAGTTAAAATACAAAACTGAATTCTGAAATAACTTATTTGTAAATGAAATATGGATGTTAACTTATAGTGAATATAGATAATGAATTGAATGTGATTGTAAACCAAATTGGTTATGATTGTAAACAAAGGATAAATAAAATGTTACATTTAATATTGAAGTTATAATATGGAAATCAACGTAAATGAATATAATTTAATATTATTGTGAATTTAAATAAGATGATTGCTGAAGAAAATGAAAGTAAATGAATTATAAACCATTGATAATAATGCATAAGTAAATGGTTGATTCATTTATGAAAGTGTAAATCGAAATAAAAGAATTCATCTGAAATTAAATAACTTGAATTTGAATTACAATATAATTGAACGCTGAATCTAATCTAATCTTTTATATTGGATCTATAATGGAAAACTGCCTTGTAAAAGATTGTTAATTACTGTGAAATTAAAAATAGGATTTGTGAACAATTGAAATTTGATTTAAAAGTTAATAATATAAAATTGGGAATTTTATATTGAAATTAAACAGTCGAATAATTTACTTTTCGAATATTGGATTTAATTAGGTAATTAAATCGATAATTTAATAAGTTAAATTTCAGAAATAATTGAAAATCGAGTTGAATATGATTGAAATGATTTGTAAAATTTTATCTTATCATATTGGAGTTATAAGAATGTTATAGAAATTTTAAAATTAAATTTTGAGTTAATTTGTGAAAATTGAATATTTTAATATTTAATTATCGACTGTAAAATAGCTAATTTTTGAACAGTCTCAGAATTGAACGAAACCAGTTTCATTGGATCCGTAATGTGATATTATTGTAAGGTTTCAAATTTCAAGTCAAACGGATTTACCGTTTGTCCGGGGCAAGCCAAAACGCATAGAAATTCGTTTAATCGGTTTAATTTAAAATTGATCGTTTATTGCCGTAACTCACACATACGATCGAATTAGCTTTCGAAACCTATTCCATTGTATCCGGAACGTGGGATAAACCCTAGAAACGCCGGTCACCGCGCGTAAATCGGAGTTCGAAAAATCGAGTGAATAGTGATTTTCGGTAAATTTCTATAAAAGGACCCCTTTATCATTTCATTTGCACTCAAGCCCTTGTCTTCAACAGCAGCCGGCCCTAATCTCAATGGCTGAAAATTTTCGAAACTTCTTCCCTTAATATCTCTCAATCCATCAGCAATTAGCAAAAGTCGTCAACTACAAAGTTGTAGAGCACGACGAGAGCTTCAAATCCATACGGAGATGATCGGAAACGGAGCTTCGAGTCAACGGGAAATCGAGATGGAAGTCGCTGCGTTTTTCACGCAAATCGAGGTGATGAGGGAAGCCGAGTTCATCCATCTCCTGGCCGTGGGTAGCTCTTGCATAGGCGCTTCTAACGTGGGTCTCCGATCAACTTCTCGTCGAGTGATGTTGGCGAATTCGTCGGTCAAAGGTTGGAAGAGGTGGGTTGTGTTGCTCACGTATAAACCTGGGAAGGTGGAAGAAATGAAGGCACGGCTCAGATCTGAAGTGTGGGAATGAGCGGCCAGATCTGAAAGTTGTAAATGTATGAAAGAAAATAGCAAATTAATTATATTTAAATTCGTGTAACTTTGAAAATTCATATCTTTTTCATACGAGGTCGGAAACGCGCGAAACCAGTTGCGTTGGAATCGTATGGACGAGCTCTACGCTATGGAGTTGGATTGGTAGCATTTGGAGCTAGAGAAATTTTGAGTTAAATTGAACGCCGTTCGATTTGATTTAAAATCGTAAAATCAAGGTGAGTGTTTTATAACGCTCACAACGTACTAGAATATCTTTATGGTAGTTAAATTTAATATTATGAAGTGATATGAATTTTATTTATCGTTGTTTGATAAAATTTAATTGTCATATAGATTGTCATTTGAATTCACCGTTGAAAATTAAATTGACAGTCAAATTGAAATTAAAATTGAATTGCGATTAAATTACCTGATATTGAGAATTATGAAATTGTCATGAATTGCATTGTCTACTGGATGATTTATTGCGATGGATGCTATTGGTTGATATTTAATTGTTTGGATGTTTATTTGCTTATATATATCCTGTTATACATACATATGACACTGTGTTGGTTTAAATGATACATAATCATCCCTGACATTTAACTGAAACAAATAATCACTTGGCCATAGGATAGAAAATCTTATACGGACACCGGGTTGGCTAAATTAATTAATTTTAAAGGTTGTTTTGAAATTATTTAAATGAATTGATTTTAAGAATAAAATCCAAATTATGGAAATTGAATTATTTTGAATTGGAGCTTGAAATGTTGGAATTTAAACTTGATAAACGAAATTGATTAATAAATTGAAGTTTAGTTTTAAAAAATTGAAATACGGCCTAAATTTCTGGAAGTTGATTTATTTTAAAAGATTGGACTTTTATTAGAACTTTGAATATTTCTAAGAAAATTTATATGGAATGATATTTCAGGTTTGAGTTTAAAATTGAAATTTGGATTCAAAATTTGGTATTGAAAGTAAATTGATTTAATGTTTAAATCGATATTTTGAAATTGGATTTGGAATTGAAATTGGAAATTAATGTGAAATTGGAATTTAAATTAATTTGAAATTGAAATTTAAATTCATTTGGGATTGGGATTGGAATTGGAAATTAATTTGGAATTGGAAATTAATTTGAAATTGGAAATTGAAAGTGAACGGAATTTGTTTATTGAAATCGAAATTTATATGGAATCAAAATTTATTCGAGTTGAAATCGGAATTGAATCAGTTAAATCGAAATGGAAATTGAAATTGATTTGGGTAGAAATTGGGAAGTTGACCGGTTTGACTTTGGAATTATTATTTTAATGAATATTTTAGTATAAATGATTTAAAATCTATATTCTTTAAATATTGAAATTGTTTTGATTCTTCAAACTATTTTACTACATAAACCATTTTATATTCAAATTTCTTTTATTAAACTATTTAAATATTTTCTATTAAACTATTTTAAACTTTTATTATTTAAACTACTTTTAAACTACTTAAAACTATTTCTAAAATTTTCAAGCTGGTAAATAAGGTGAATTTGTTTATATTCAAATCTTGAATTTAAATATGAATTGGGTTAAATGAAGTTGCAATCTAAATTGAAATCCGAAATGAATTTGAAATCGAAATGAGATATTGATGCGGAAAAATGATTTTGAAATGAAATATTACATTTGGAAGGATACGATGATTTTTGAAATAGATTTAATTTTTGAAGCGAATATGATATTTTGATATCAAATTATGAATCGATTTGAAATGTAAAAGAGCCAACGGTGTAATAATACGTAGTTATTAAAGAGACCGGGATCGGATATGGACATACTCTCTGTCGATACCGAAACCACTTTAATAACTATTATACGCGGAGTGATGATCCAGAATGAAGTGGATGGTTTGGTGAACGCGTTGACTGAAGAAAGAGAACGATTATTGGATGACCCCTGACATGACTAAAACAGGAGCCGCGCCGGGCCATTGAGGTTCGCCACCTCTAGCGGACACACTTCTTCGATACCATATCTATTACATTTGTGATGCGATTTGGGTGCACCCCTTGATTTGGGAGTGTTGTTTCGCGGTGTTGGGGTAGCTGCTGGCTATGCCCAACATCAGTCCGGATCACGCAACTACTAGTATCCTAGTTGGTATTGCCTCATGTACCTTGTCATACTGATTATCCTATTCGCGACCACTACGTTTTGATTTGTACCTTGAGTATATGGATTGACCTCTGGTGACTTCCGGTTTTGGGGAAACTACGGTCTTGTATATGCTCTTGGGAATAAAAATGTGTTAAGCGGTGAATGGGCGTCGCCTTAACACTATTTTGATACCTTTACTTTACTTTAGACATTATCTATATAGCGTATCTTATTGTATATATAGATAGTTTAACGGATCCTTGAGAGATGGAAAATCCCGTAACATCTCTTGAGTTATTGCACGCACGTTGACACTGGATAGGAGATGTCAAACCCCGTAAACATCTTTGACGCCGTTACACTCATATTTATTTACGATTGATTTAACTTTCATAAGGATATTTTAGTCCTGACTCGAGTGTTTTGTCTTTTCATTACGCTCGGGTCAGTCCTGAGTTTCAGATTTTTGAGGATCTATTTCTGGAGGATGAAGACGAAGATTTGGTATATTATCTACTACTATTATATTCATCCCATTCCGCTGCATTGTTGTATGATATTTGCTGTGTATGTAACTCTGATAAATGTTGTATAATAATAATCAAATGTATTCATTTCAAATGTATTCATTTAATTAACAGCTTCATGAACTGTTATTTTATTATTATACTTTAGCCTTCCGCTGTGAGATTCTGTGTTGTTTCATTTCCTTTATTTCCCTTCCTTTTCTTTTCTTAATTACCCCAATAACTATCTGCCCTTTTAATGGTTTGGAATCGACGTGTGTTTTGCCTATGTATTTGATCGTCGGTTTAAACTGTCCAAAAATGCGGGTCGTTACAGACCGAGTATTATAGGATACATGAGATGTTGTGAAGCTCAGAAGACGAGCTGGATGTCGATACGTACTCCCGTACTTGTTTATCTATATATATTCCGCTGTGTTGAGTTGTGGTGTGTCCATTTGTATGATATTGATATGGAGCTGTGATTGATGTACTCTGATGGTGTAATATATATAAATAGAGATATTTGATGTTTGAGTAAATATTATTTATTATCTATTATATTTTATTCCGCTGCGATGGTTAGATTCTGTTGTTGTTTCCTATTTTCTTCTTCTACCTCGTCTTCTTTAACCCTAATGGTTCATATTTCTGTACAACTTGAGTTGACTTAGGTAGAGTAGTGTTGACTCAAGGTGCACGGATTTGCGGGTCGTTACAGTTGGTATCAGAGCTTAGGTTGGCGACAACCTAGGCTTTGGGGGGGAAATTACTCATTTAATAGAGTCAATGGTACTTTATAATGAGCTGAGCGTATTTATAGATATGAGAGTGTACTTGTTAGTGGATATAAAATTGTTTATATACTGTGTTGACTTATTGGTTGAGTGTTTATGAATTCTGGTCGGTGCGGGAAGTACAACCGTATCGATAGGGGTTTCTAAACTCTTAAACAAGATAAGCCGACATAGTATTGTTTTTAAAGGGGGTAAATGAAATAATTTTACCCAAAATTATATTTTGATATAAAAGAAATAATTTTCTGAAGTTATTATATATATTTGGATGATTGGTTGTTAATACTATTATCAAATATAAATTGTATAAAGGAAGGGAAATTAAATTGGAATTAAACCAGATTTTAAATCCCGGAAATTTTGAAAAAAATGTTTTAAATGTGGTGAAACCCAAGGTTTGGAAATCTAAAATCTTGAGAATGTTTGGAATGTTTTCCAAGGTGTTTGAAGGCAATAATGGAATATTATTTTGGGAAGTATTTTTGAATGTGAAACTGTTTTGAAATGAATTTGGGGAAGTAAGAAGCACTGAACTCACTTCAGTCGCTGGAAAATAATCCTGATGATGCTGGCCACATCATTAGAATTCATTTTCGAGTTTCTAAAGTGATGAATTGCTACCCAAAATGGTTGGTTATGATATTGTTTGGACTTGTTGGGTATAATAGCTGTTTTGGGAATTTCGAAAGGGGGGAAATTGTTTTGGTACAACCAAGTTGTTTGGAAAACTGGAGATTTAATTGATATACCAAATAGGTATGAGTTGATAATTATTTCAAAATGGTTTTGGAATAAAACCGGATAATTGAATTCTGGGAAATTCTATTTAAATAATATGTAAAAATGAATTAGCTACTGAGCTTGAAGTTGGTTTAAATAAGAACAGAGGTTGATATTATTAAGGAAGGAAAATGAAATTTTATCCTGGGATTAAATAAAATTTGAGCATATGAAGGTGAATGGAATATTTTTGAATTTAACTTAAGATAAGTTAAATAAAGTTGAGAATTTGATATTGAAGTAAATCTAAATGAATTGGAATTAAATTAAATTGGATATAAAGGTGAAATGTAAAATTGCTTATAATTGCGTAAAGAAATTCATATTCTCAAGTTATTAAGTTTTATAATTTGAATTTGTGATTATAAAATGGAAATGGACTTAAGCAAGCAATCTAAACTCTTGAATGGAAGTAAAATTTGAAATTCATTAATGGAAAGAGTTGAATGGAGTGGCAAATTCAAAACTTAACCATAAATGAGATGTAAAGTGTAATGAAGCAAAGTGAGAATATATAAAGGTGGATGTTCTTAAGTTGGCAAATAAATCTTGAACTTATGTATGGGGAAAATGAAATTTGTTTTGATAATGGAATTGAAATTAAATTTCAGTTGTGTAATAAATAATATTGAAAGAAATTTAGATTTTATTTAAAGGAGTAAAAAAAAGAAAAAAAAGAAAAAGAAAATAAAGGTAGAAAATTAAATTTGCTAAATGAAATAATTGGAAACTGGTCATATTATAAATGAATTCAGAGTGAATTGTATGGATTAGGTTAGAGACTAAATTGAATTACAATTAAATTGAATTTGTATTGTAAAGAATATAATTTTGATAATTTGTCAAAATTTGAAAGATAAATATAAAAATCCAGTGTGGGAATGGGATTTAATTTTGGTAATAAGTATTGGAAGAGTGAACGAATACTGGTATTGAATTTTAATGGTGATGGTTGAACCGTAAATAAAATCCAAGTGTGTGAAGTGATTTGAAGTGACCTTATTATTAATAAAAGATTTAATTATTGAATATGAACTAGAATTTGGTGAATGTACTAATTTGAAATTTGACATTTGATAGAATGTATAAGCTAGTTGGGTTAAAATTTGTAAATGGTTTGATTGGGTAAGAATCAATTAAAAAGGAAATAAATTGAGATATTATGGATTGAAAACTTTTAAGAAAATGGTGAGATGGTTATGGTTAAGCTTATGAAATAGCTTTAAATGAAATTTGTTTAGATAATGAAATTGAATTGCAAGTGGAATGGGTTTAATTAATTATTGTGATGGAATAAGAAACAATGAATTAAAGATGTGTGAGTTGTAAATAATATAGAATGGGATGTTATTAATTTAAACTTAAATGATGATCTTGAAGTGAAAATAAGAAATTGAGTTAAAAAATTGCAATGTGATAAGAATGCTTGGATTGTGAACCGTGCAAAATCGAATAAAATTAATACGAATCTATGTTGGGAATTAATGTTAATGGTTATAAGCTTAAGAATTGGTTATTTGTTTAAATAACCACAATCTGCATTGAAATTAGTCGTTAAACTTAAGTCAATAAATTAAAATTGGAATGCAACTATATGGTTTGTAAATAAGCTAGGTTGGAATGGAATTTATATGCATTGAGTTGGAATCAATGTAAATTGGTTATAAAGCTTATGCTATCATTTATTCACAATAATATTGTCAAATTGTGTTAGAAAATTGGTCGTTCGACGTAAACGGAAGTAAACAAAGTTTATGAATCAATAGCAGTTTAATAAATTGATTTTGGCATCAATTGAAACGAATATGAGTTCGTTTCGTTTAAAAATGAATTGATTGGTATGCAATTTGGATGCAAACAATTTAAATAAGTGTCGGAACCTTATTTATGCTTATGGAAATTATATAACATGCATTATAGGTGAAATTTATGTGTCTATGCCAATATGTCACATGCATTGTTTCAGGATCGATGTTTCAGCTATTTTAATTTAAGCGAAATGCTATAAACTTTCTATATATAGTACTTACATATTTAAATTGAGTAAGTACAAGTACCTGGAAGCCGTGTGGCTGGATTTGGTTGCGCTAGTCGCTAAAAATTATAAGCTGTTTGCTCAAAATGCTAAATAAGGTACGCCTACGCAATAAAAATAGGAAATATGAATTGTTTTGGTTTTTCCGACCGGGTGGGTCGATGTATATATATTTATATCTTTTGTCAAATTGCAAAAGCTCCTCCGTGCAAAGGAGACTCTGCCAAAAAATTTCAGAAATTTTGGGAGTTAGAAAATTGTTTGGAAAATTTTGTTAACGACAAACATTTTTAAATTGGAAATTGAAATAAATGTGTAAATGAACTAAATTAAAATAATGACATGAATCAGTATAAATGAAAATGAAAATTTAAAATTTAGAGTTTATGATAAATTGAATTCATATGGAAATGGAAAAATCAATTTGAATAGGAATGGATATAAACTAAGGTGGTAAGATGAAAATAAATATAAGAAACACATAAATGCTTATATTAGCTTAAGTAAGGAATGAGGCATTCTCAATTGGAAATTGATATTTCAAATATAGTCTAAGTTAGTATTTGAGTTAATAGATATTGACATCTGTAAGAGAGTCGATAAAATGTTTTTGAATATTTTGATTGGACATATTGCTGTGTAAGGTGTGCAGGTAATATAAAGGTAAAGAGAATTGATTTTGATTTCAAAAGATAAATTTGAAATGCTCGACAAAAAGGTATGTATTTAAATTTGGTGTGAAATTTGATTGGGATTTGGATCGAGCCACTTGGCGTTTTGTTTTCTTTTTGGATTTGGGAGGCCGTAGAGCCATTTTGTAGTTGTACCGATCTAGCCGCGCAAAGGAGACGCTGGCAAAAAATTTCGAAAATTTAGAGAGTTAGAAAAATTTTGAGAAATTTTTGATAATTCAAAAATTTAGTTTTAAATTGAAAACTTGAATGGTTAAACAAACAGTATTGTTTGAAACTATTGGGAGGGTTTGGAAAGTTAGTAAGAATGATAATGGTTTTTATAAAAAAAATAGTTGAATAGATGTTGAACTATTTGGATTTGAGGAAAGTAAACGGGTTTTGTATCATTTCTCCCTAATTAGTAATTTCGGGGACGAAATTCTTTTTAGGGAGGAGGAATGTGACGACCTGGAATTTTCGAGCATTTGAAATCGGAATATTTAATTGATTGTAAATATTCAATATAATAATTTTAACTTGAATTACGAATATCACAATTTATTTGATAATTAAATTATTGAATTAGAAAATGTGAAGTTGAGTAAAATGTTGAATCTAGAGTTTTAAGCCTGTTGAAATTAAATTGAAGGCTTATGAAATTTAATACCGATAATATCGAAGACAATAAAAGTGTTAAAATTAAATTTAACAGTGTTTTGTTCAGTTTTGAAATTTTATTGTTTCAAAATTGAATTTAAAAATAGCCTTCCGAGGCACAGTCTCTGAATTCGACGAAACTAGTTCCATTGGGTTCGTAATATTAAATTATTATCGGATTTCAAATTTCGTATTAATCGGAGTTGTTATGTGAGTGTACGATATATAAACGCGTTGAGATTTATATCGAAAATTTAACTTAAATATATATATTTTTATATCTGGTCACTATCAGCCGTTTCCTTTCATATCAGCCGCGATTCCATCATCTTTCAAAATACTGTAGCGAGTATTCTCCCACACGCTTTCGTCTTTAATAAATCAAAGCCGAGCCTTCACTCTTCTTTCCAAATCCATCCATAAAATAATAATAATGGTAGCTCCTTCGCTTAAAATCAAACCAAACCCCTCCTAAAAATCGAAACCAGTAATTAATAAAAAAAGGGCAGAGCGAAATAATGGGTTCTCAATGAAATTCGATATCCTTATTAACCTCGACCTCCCCTTTCCTCTTTTCCTCTTCTGTTCTTTAATTCACGAATCAAATTCTCGTAAAAAAAAGTGTCATTATCTCCTTCCATGGATCAATATTCGTTCGAAAGGAGGGGGTCACGAGTTTCCTTCGTTTCAGTTCGAACGCAAATTTTGATAAGTTAATTCAAATTGAAGTAAATGTGGATCGTATTGTCTTCGAGCAGTATGAGAGGCGACTTCGTTTTCGATCAATGGAGGCGGGGTTCAATTGTTCATCAGTCCGACTTTTGATCGATGCCTGGGGAGAGAGCAGTGGCGTATGACGAGAGGGTGAGGTAGCGGTATTAGGTGGTGCGTATTGACTCGCTACTGCATTCATGAGGAGTTGGTCAAGTTGCGAGTTGAGGGGTGAAATTGTTGAATTTCCGAGGCTGTTGTGAAGATTTAAGTCGTAGTTTGGTTTGGGGTTGTGAAGTTAGTCGGAGATGGTCGCTTTGGGCATTTGTCTTGTGGAATTTGTGGGATGGTTTCAGTCGATTTACGGATGGTTTTAGGCAGTAGATGTAACAACCCGCATATTTATCGATTATATATTTAAAAATTTTATTTAAATATTTTATCGTTCATCGGAATTTAGTCCGAAAAGCTACTTTTTGCATACGGTCTAATTAGGACTCGGGACCACTCCCATTGAGTTCAAAATGTCGTTTGCGACCTTTTTGAGTATAGGCTTCGATATCTTTGGAGAAAGTTGATTTTTGCTACTTTTTCCCGCTTATGACTTTGGTTTGGATTGCACCCTTATTAGCTCAGCCCAACCCCTTCTCTTCATAACTTCTCCTCTTTAATTAAAACACTTCAAGCTTTAGCAACAATGGTGGGAGAGAATGGGAAATAGAAATTCCTAAGCCCTAGTTTCCATTAGCAAATCCATCTTCTTGCTCCAAACTCAAGTGAACCCATTGGTAAGCTTTCTCTTCATCTTCTCCAACTCATTCTCTCTTTGATTTCAGAAATTTCCTAAACCTAACTTAGGGAATGTTATTCTTTTGAGCTTAGATTCAAGCTTCTAGTGTTGAGATTGAAGAGGAATTGATCTTAGCTTGTTCTTAAAGCTCCTCCTTCATTGATTTGGGTTCAAAGGTGAGATTTTTTTCTCACATCTATGACTATAATTATCTTTGGTTGTTAGGTTTGAATTCCTAACACTTCTTCATGAGAATTTGCTCTTGATTTGGATTGGTTTTGTGAATATTCCAATTTTTGGGTTTTTATGTCAAATTTGTGTGAAATCCTTTTATGGATGTTTGATCATGCTTTTAGTGATGCACCGAGGAGCATATAGGGCCGGGTTGCCGATTGGCATAAACCCTTAGAGCCAATATTCGTCCGGTTGCATTTTGGAAGAATTTGCTCTTCATTTGAATAGGCTGAAAAACAGCCCAGGCATGATTCAGTCGACTGAAAAGTCTGTTCAGTCGACTGAACCTGGAACCCGAAAGTTTCCAGGCATGATTCAGTCGACTGAATCCTCTGTTCAGTTGACTGAAACTGGAAACAGAAAGTTTCCTGAACCTGGAAAATTTCCAGGCACAGGGTCAGTCGACTGAAAACTCTGTTCAGTCGACTGAACCTGCTGTTTGAGTCCATTTTGCCTTTTTGGATTGAATTTCCAATGTTAATCGATTCGTGTTGATTCCCTTTTGTTATTATCACTTATCATCGACTTTGATGACATTTTCTTCGTGATTTATGGGAATATCCATTTTGATGGATTCGGTATCGATTTCTTTGGATTTTATTCACGTCTTTGAATATCAATCTTTATGAATTGAATTGTTCCTACAATCACCTTTGTGATTTGTCACTTTAAAAATATAAAGGCTTTCTATACTAGTAGTAAATATCAAAACTCTTTCTTCAAATGATTTCAACACTATTTTATTACAAAGCTCGTTTTCTCAAACCGATTTCCAATCTATTAGTATATACAAACCTTTACCTCACTCGTATGAGAAATCTAATTAAACGACTTAGTAAAACAAGTGGTATGAAACGCTTGCGTTTACTTCGTCGGTTAATTCTTGGACTTGTTCGATTGAATCTCTTGTGACAATTTTCTAGTGGAGATTTACAATTTGTTCGTAAATGTTTAAGTTAAGTAAGTGGTTATGGGACATGAAGCTAAACTTTTATATTTACTAGCTTAGTGTAATTGACACTTCTCGTTGATCATGACGATCATCTTTGTGATTTAGACTAGCAATGTGCGATGTCTCTTTGTTTGCGAGGTTAGGCTAGACACCACTTGTGTGATTCCATTCACACATACTTTTTCGGTTAGCCTAGACACCACTTGTGTGATTCCATTCACAGATACCCTTTTTGCTTTTTGGTTAGGCTAGACACCACTTGTGTGATTCCATTCAGACATACCTTTTCGGTTAGCCTAGACACCACTTGTGTGATTCCATTCACACATACCATTTTGCTTTTTGGTTAGGCTAGACACCACTTGTGTGATTCCATTCACACATACCTTTTTGCTTTTTGGTTAGGCTAGACACCACTTGTGTGATTCCATTCACACATACTTTTTCGGTTAGCCTAGACACCACTTGTGTGATTCCACTCACACATACTTCTTTGTGATTTCTGGATTTCGTGTGTTGATTTCTGAAATTTATATCATTGACTTGTTATGAGTACAGGTTTAGGGTATGATGCCCTCTTTGGATCTTTGAGAAGATTCTTGTGATATTGATTAATCTTTTGTTGATTATCATTTACATGCTTATAGTAGTATGTCATTATGGATATTATGTTTATGCCATATCTTGTATGTTATATCATGTCATCTGATATTTATAGCTAGACTGATCCGTTTATTATTTTCTTATGAAATAATACTCGGGTCAGACCGAGATGTTACAGGTGCTTCTGCTTGACTTCCTTCTGGGATTTGCTTCTCTGACTTTTGGTTAACTACTTTAGTTTAATAGTTTTTTGTTGTATACACATGAGATATAGACTCATAGTTGTACTCTTTTGTATAGCACGTGTTGCTATTCTTTTGTATTATCATGGATCTTTTGACCACTACTCTGATGTACACTTTCATGTGTAATATTCATATCTATTTCCGCCTTTGTGATATGAATTGTCTGTGACTGATTTATGTTATGTTTATTTCTATATTTGTTTCCGAATATATTATAGTCACTGTGTAGTAGCTTTGCGTTTGTGTCGGTATGTCGGAGTTCCTCTTGAGATGAAAAGTTATTTTTATCCGGTATATCGGTACTCGCACAAAGCAATTATACAGATGGTCGCTCCTCAACAGCCTTATTCTCCGTGCTAGTTGACAGCATTCACAGTAATGTTCTTGGCTAGCGTGGGTATAGAGGTGGTGCGTCACAGTAGAAGTTTGTTTTGGGCAGGCAATTGTTGAGGTTATGCTTCGGGTATGCGGTAGTGGTGATGTAGGTTGGTTGTTGCACGTGAGGAAGTGCGTATTTGGGTCGTGAGGAGGAACTTTGGTAGCAGTATATCGATGGTTTTGGTGCATTCGTTGAGGAGTGTTCGCAGTGAGGTATAATCCTTCTTTTTCCAATATAAAAAAAAATTTACTGCAGCAAATTTTATGTATACACCCAGTTACATATTCCGAAATTTAATAACAATATATATAGATTATTTTTATAAGTAAAATTTCAAAGAAAATAAATATACATATTCACATTTTAAAGCTACTAGGTTATTTTTAAATATGGGTTTAGGGTAATTAATGTACTTAATAAACTTATCTAATTTATCTTAGTACTGAAAATAATTTATTATAGGGAATCAGTTTAAGTAAATTTTAGATTGTGTTGGAATTTATTAAATGGTAAAATAAAAATAAAGAAAAATATATAAATTATTCGATCAATTCAAATATTAATAAATCATATAAATTGTTTCTTCAAGGTCAAAAATCAAGAAAACAAGGCAATATTAGAATGGATTGCAAACAGCAAAATAAAGGTGAGTTAATCTCACTCAGTTGAATTTAAATTTAAATTTAAATGATCAAAGTTAAATAATTGGTTGAATGGGTGAATTGATTAATGTGCTATAGTTTGGTATATTTTGGAATTGGCATTTTATATTGTACTAACGTCTGTGGATGCAGGGAAACAGGTTGGAGGGATCCAACTGTATCCGTCAACATTTATTTAAATTAATTATTATCCACTACTATGATTAATTAATATTCTATGATGTGTTATATTGGAATATTGAATATTATGGTTTGATTGGATATATTTGGATAAAATGAATTACCAAATATATATATAAATTGGATTGTTGGGAAGAAAATTAAGGAAGTAAACTTGTAAGAGGGATCATTATAGGAATTTGAATAAATTAAGAATAAACTGGAAAGGAATAGAAGTAATATGAAAATAATAATAAATAAACTTCGAGTATGAAAGGAATTTTGGATAAACCAGAATTAATGTATTTAAACTTAAGTTCTATCAATTAAAGGAAAATGAATTATTCCAAAATTTAAAGTTTAAATTTATTTAAAAAGATTAAGAAGTATTTGAGAAATTAGAAATTGGTATTCTCAGTTAAAAATATTTTATATCATAATTAAGAAATAAAATCTGAAATTAATAGATTTTGAAGAAAAAGGGAGTAAATTGGAAATCAATTTGGGAAATTGATTTAAGTGATTGAAGTTGGAATTTCCTCTAGATAACCAAGTACGTTTTTTAAAAGTAAATTTTTAAACATAAGTTAAAAAGTTTTAAAGTTGTTTTAAAAAGCAAGTTTGGAAACTTTCTTATTTCTAATATTTAAATTCTAAAGTAAGTATTTTTCTCAAATCTATCGTAGTAGTAATTTCTTAAAAAGTGACTTAGTATTTTGTTTTTAAAAGTGTAAACCTAGTTTTATATTTTTATTAAGTAACCTTATTTTCGAATATTCATATAGTATGTATTTTTAACAAACTCTTGTAGCAGTTTTTAATCTAAACGTTTTAAAGTATATTTCAAAGTAAAGTGTTTTAAATTATTTTAAAAATCTAGTTTTGTGCTTAGTGATTTCAGAGGAGATCGAAAATATTTGGGAAAGTTTATTCTGAAAAGAAAGATGGTTTTGGAACTGTTTTCAAAGGATTGAAAATAGAAATATTTCTTGTGAAGATATTTTGAGGTTAATAAATAATTTGGGAAATTATTTATTGTTGGATGGTTGTTTGTGAATATTAATTGATAGTTAAATAACCGACTATCAATATTGGATAAATACGTTGATCATTTCGAAGAGACCGGGATCGAGATTAATTTCTCGAAAACCACTTCGATCCGGTTTGTACATTTTCGTGAAAAATGATTTTGGATTCGAAGATGAAGCAGTGAAGTACAAGGGCTAGTCGCTACTAATCCTGAGGATATTTCCAAAATGGATGTAGTAGGAATAGTGCCTTCGGTTCCGTTTGAACCCGGGGCGGACTTGTATGGATGAATGCTTGCGTAACATGGTCAGGTGGACGATGGGCATTCTAAGGGATATGTTCTAAAAGGTAACGCTTAGCCTCAAGCCTCATCAAATGGGAATGACTGAAAATCAGGGGTTATCCAGCAAGGCTAGGTGGGTAGCACCCAAGCAGGGTGAGGTCATTCCTGTCTAGATGTCCCTTTTTATTTCGGCTTAGTGGGCGGTTGTTGATCCCAACCGCGGGGTGATCTCACTCGGGATTATCTAGTAAGGGGTAGTCCCGGCCTTGTGTTGCAAGGGAGCGGGCGTACTCCTTGGTACGGTGATCTAGGCCCCGTACTGTGACAGGTGGTACCCCAGTGCCTAGTCATTAGTTGGAAATCCATTCTCCCTACGAGCCTTGTACGAGTTTTGTTTGTATTACCCACTCTGTGACTAGTAGCTGGAATTTAATGAATGTAACAATTTCGGCTATTTTATAAGTATTTGTATATAGACCCTATTATAATATCAGAGCATTTCTATAAAAATTGTTTTAGCTATCGTAAGGTAAAAACCCGACATGTTTATTTGTGGTGTGGTCTTACGAGATGCTTTTGTTTTCAAAGGATTCTGAAACTTTAAAAATCAATTGGGTGTGATTTTCTCACGCTGGTAATCCAGACTGACTCGGGTGTTATTTAACTATAATGCTTGGGTCAGACCGAGTATTATAGGATACAGGAGATGATGTGAAGCTCAGAAGACGAGCTGGATGTCGATACGTACTCTCGTACTTGTTTATCTATATATATTCCGCTGTGTTTAGTTGTTGTGTGTCCATTTGTATGATATTTATGTGGAGCTGTGATTGATGTACTCTGATGGTGTAATATATATAAATAGAGATATTTGATGTTTGTGTAAAGATTATTTATTATCTATTATATTTTATTCCGCTGCGATGGTTAGATTCTGTTGTTGTTTCCTATTTTCTTCTTCTACCTCATCTTCTTTAACCCTAATGGTTCGTATTTCTGTACAACTTGAGTTGACTTAGGTGGAGTAGTGTTGACTCAAGGTGTACGGATTTGCGGGTCGTTACACTTTCTCTTCAATGCTTAGGGATGATTCTAAGATGTCCTTCAAAAGGAATAGATATCGATGATGTTGAGGTTGATATGTTGAATCAAAATGAAATGATTCAAAAATTTCTTTCTAATGACATGGCAGAATTAAAATCAAGTTCAATATGTCCAAAAGGTCGTCATATCCATCAAGCTCTCATGTGATCTATAAAATCTCAAACCGAAAGTTATGAAATTTTTTTAAGTGTTATTTTCAAGCTCTCCCAATTATTTTGTCACATCAAAATATAATTGGGGAAAAAATATCATGGAAGATTTTGAAATCGCAAATCGTCGAAGAAACTACAAAACGATTCAGTATGACACCTATGTTATACACATTCTTCAAAATTTTGGGGTTCCGATTCCTAAATCTGAGTACACAACCATTATCGAGCTCAACTCCAAGACTTTAAATCTCATGGGTCTACCTAAGCGAATTTAAAGTCATGACATAATCTCCTTTGCTAAATGGACTACAAATCGTAGCATCGGAATTCCCTATCCTACTGATCCAACCACAGCTTCCTCTCAACAAGAACATGCACCTCAAGGCAAGAATGAAATAGAAGAGATGACTATGGATACTTCAAAAAAAAAAATTCACTCACTGTTACAACCAAAGTCACCATAATCATCGCCAGTTTTGTATCGAGCATAATGTCTTCAAGACTAACAAAGGCTCAATACTATCAAAGATTTTATGAACAAAATTGAGGAAAAGCTTTCATGTTCTTCATCTACATCAGCAGCTCCTTCTACATCTCTTCCTTTGTAACGTCCCGCCTTTTCACACACTTTAAACCGACACACGTGCCAATTTAAACCATACGTAAGGGCGGATTGTTATGGGATAAATAAGAAAACAGAGAAGGAAAAAAAACTAAACAGAATCTCACAGCGGAAGGATAAAATATAAAAATCAAATATATAGTTCATGAAGCTGTTTTACAAAACTTTTGATTATATTTATACAATACATATCAGAGTACACATACCATATGACAATGCAGCGGAAAATATGAGTGTAGTGGAATATAACTAATAATAATAATAGAAAACTCCCTCTTCGTCCTCCAGAGCTAAAGTCTTCGATCCTGAAACGCTCGGACTGACCCGAGCGAATTTGAAAGACAAAAACACTCTAGTCAGAACTAAAAGATCTTATGCGAGTTAAATTAACAGAAATAAATATGAGTACAGTAACTCAAGAGATGCTCGGGATTTACATCTTCTAAGGATCCGTTAAACTATTTACTATACGGTATATTGTGCTATTACAATAGTGTCTATTTGTAAAATAAACTTACTTTTTAATAGCATTAAGGGGTTACCCATATAGCCCTTAACACAAATAATGCCAGTAGTCTATACAGTACCGTAATACCTCCTGATCGGGAGGCTACCAGAGGATACTCCATAGGTACGACACAAATAGAAACTCGTACAAGGCGCGAAAGGGTAGGTGACACGGCAAAACTAGGCAATGCCAGGGTAGATATACCAATTACGCTTCCGGGTCGGTGGTAACGCGTAGCGCGCAGCTACCGCCCACCTCGAGCCACACCCCTAAATAAAAATCAAAAGTGGCCACCGAATCAATCCGAAGTCAAAGTATAATATCGAAGGGATGTGTCCAATCAAAGGTGATACCTTACTAACCCGTCGATCGCTCCTGTTTTAGCCACCTTATGCCAACTCACAGGAGACGGGTCCACATATTTACCTTAAAGGAAACGCCACCACCATCATACTTCATTCTGGAATCTCCACCGCATAGACGGTTGTTAAAGTGGTTTTCGGGGTTGGCAGAGAGTATGACAACTTCCGATCCCGGTCTCTTCAACAACAAACGTTATTATAACACCGCGGTCTTTTAAAATATATTTATACTTTCAAAACCAGAATAAATATCTATTTCAAAACTATATAAATACGATATTATTTCCTTTTTAAAACCCAAATCAATTTGATATCATTTTTATTTCAAATATATTTCCTTTCCAAAATCATACTACTTTTAAAATTTATAATACCTCAAAACCAACATTTGAGTTATACTTTTAAACATAATATTTCGAAATTCATAGCTTTAAAACCATAACTTCTAAAACATGAATGGTTTGGATATTCAACAGTATATAAAATAAAATGGTTTAACTTAAGATTACTTTGTAAGGAAAAATAATTTCCATGACATTACAAATACATTTTCTTTAATTGAAGTCTAAGCCATAAATTTAAATATCACTTTCAATTTCCAAAACCACTTCAATTTTTAACATATATTTCAAACTTTAAGTATTATACTTCCAAAATTTAAGATAGAAAATTATTATTCAACCATTAAATGTCCTATTATTTAGTTTGAAATATAGCATACTAAACCAAAATCATTTAAATAAAACTCGAATCACCTATAACTAAATATTTCTTTTAATTTATTTATAATAGAAATATTCATTTAATTCATCTTGAATAAAAATCCAGTTATAAATATCATACCTTTAAAATCTCCAAGTTTAACAGGTTTACATCAACTTATGGAGTTAAATTTTTATGTAGCTGAATTCCAAATAAATTTCCAACTTATATTTCAAATCTTAAATTGAGTGGAATCATTTAAAATTCTATATATATACAATATCTTAAACCTGTACTTGAACATATAATATGAATTATAAAACTCCATTTTTCAACTTATTAAATTATTTATTTATCAGATTTATACATAGCTTAAATTCAACAATTTAACTATAAGTGTATATAAAAATATTTAAATATATCAAAACTTAATATTTATTAAACCGTATCCTATCCAAACCATAGAAAAGTTATTTCAAAATAATTATATATATACATACCGCGGTGCCTGTATATAATTTTCTATCATATGGCCAAGTGATACGGATATTTATCATTTCAATCCGCAATTTAAAGATAAAATTACGGTTATATATCATTTCAAACCGCAATCCCGAACGAAATGAAAATGCATAATAACTTGCAGTTTATATAATATAGAACATATCATCCATTCACCCAATATCAATCATCAACCAATTTATTGCAATCATCATCAATTATACCAATCATCAATATAGAGCATAACAGGTATTAACTAACAGTTTATATTCAATAATAAATTTAATAACTGTTTAACTAGCAGTTTATATGAAAATAAATAAATTTTAACTGTCAAATTATATGCAATAATAAAATAAATTAACAGTTAAATTAAATAAATGCGATTTAACTGAGATGATGAATAAAACATGCCAAACAGTCATAAATAAATTTCTACTCATATCTAAAATCAATTTAACAAACATAAGAAATTTTAGAAGTTGTGAGTGGGTTAAAACACTCACCTTTTGAATTTAAATTGAATTTAAATCCAATTTAAACCCAAAATTTTAAACATCTCAGAATTCGTCCAAACCAGCGTCATCAAGTCCGAAATTTTATTACGATCCTAACAAAAAACCCACGCGTCAATCGTATATCGTATGCACAAGATATTGCGAAAATTGCGATTGAAATCATAAAAAAAAAAAGATGGAACACAATTAAGCTTATTTGTTTGCCACGTCACCCTTCAATCTTCTCCAGGCTAATGTTCACCGTGACCCAACCCTATCTCACGCGCAATTCGATCGACACTGCCCATCACCGTCGCGCCCAAGATCGTGCGCGCCAACTCCCTAGAAACCAACGCCTCGACGATTTCACGACCGGCGATCACCTCCAGCCCCTCGCGTTCGCCAGCAGTAAGCCGCCGCCGCCGAAACCTCAGGGTTTTTCGAAACCCTAGTTGAAAATCCATGATCATCTAGCCGTTGAAATTGCAAACAAGACACTCCGATGCAATCCCTTTGCCACTCTCCACAGCCTCATGTCCTCAAATCGATGATCCAAAGAAGATGATCAAGACCCTTCGAACGGCCACGAATTATTCACCAATTTCTGGATAAACCAGGTCTCAAATCAGAAAACAAATTTTACCAGGATATTACGCTTTTCGAGAGCTCCGTAATATAATTGTTTTGAAATTTTTAGAGGAGTTTGAATTTTCAGCTTTTGATTTGATTGTTTGAAGTTTGAATTTGGATCTAGGGTTTCTAGCCATTGGAAGAAGAGAAGGAACTGATGAAATGAACGCACAAACAAATGAGAATTGATGGGCTAGGGTTTATAACTGGGTTTATATAGATAGGTTAGAAATTCGAATAGATGGATCCGATAAACAAACGTGCTGAACGATAATTGGCCCAAAAAGCCCGTTCTGACTCCGGAACGAAATTTGGTAAACCCATATATCCAAATAGGTGTTTCAAAATATTCTGAACGCGATGGAAAAAGTTTCACGTCCAAATTCAATCGTATGAAGAAGTTATGCTGAAATCACTATTTCCAAATTGATTTCAAATTGATTTCAATTAAAACGATTTCAAGGCGTTTCGCGTTCGTACGATCAAACAACAAGTCTGATCGCTACGAAACTTGAAACCTTACAATAATTCACTGCTACGGATCCGATGAAACTGGTTTCGTCGAAATCCGAGTCCGTGAACAAAATGGCTATTTTTATATTAATTAAATACATCTACAATTTATTGGTTAAATCAAATTTTAAATTCCAATTCTAAAATTTGTAAATTTTATCACCTTTATATTTCTCAACATTTACAATTGTTTTAAACAAACCTTTATGTCAATTTAGAGTCGATACATGTATCAGTTGCAGTGTCAAATCTTCTATTTCATTATATTCAAAAATTATAAATTAAGTTCCCAAAATTTCTATTAAATTAAATAGTCAATGATTATTCCATCTAGAATTTTAAGTAGATGGATTCAAAGGTTGGGTTCAAAAACTATTATTTTAATATTCTTGAATTTTAGTTAAATGTCTATTAACGTAATATTTAAACGTTAAATTTCAGTTATTTTGCAATACCTTCATTAAATTAATAAATATTGCTTTCTATACTTAAATTTAAATTAACAAAACGTTAGCTTTGGATTGATAGAATTTGATTTACCAAAGTTTACTTACACAATACAACTATATTAATTTGCCACCTATTAGTTCTTAATTATATTTTTAAGTTCGTTACATATCCACCTTGATTATAATTCCATCTATAAAGCAAATTTAGTTAGCCTTAACGTTACTACACTAAATCTACAATCAGTTTCAATTTATAAAGAATTAAATTCTAATTACTTACCATTTATTTATAAATTTGCTTACCTTCCAAATAAATTTTATTCCAAAGTATTTGATTGGGTTTCCATCTTTACTATGTCCATTATTCATTAGCTTTAAAATCCTACAATTTCACTTCTTAAATCCACCCTTTGCTATATTATAAATGAAATTTACATTGATTACATTTCACATAAATGTATCATTTATTTACATTTATTACACTTATTTCCAATTCCAACTAACAATCTAAATAAATGAATAAGCAACCTACCATAAACATTACCGTTACCTTTTTGTCACTTACAAAATCTTTTATTACAAAAATCAATTTTGGCATATATTTTCATACTACAAATTCAATTTACTTATGTTTAAATTATAGCCAAACCTGACTTTTAAATTATTTTATATGAAATTGGGATTTCATTAAGTTTATTAATTATTACCCTTAATTGGCATTTATTACCCTGTATTCTCGTTATCATTTCATAGATATGGTTCCCAATTATTGCTTAAATCTATACTCACATTTTCATTCAAATTTCACCTATTATGTATTATTACAATAGCTTATTTATAACTTTGTATCTATTTTTATTTTATTCAATACCTTGAACAAATAACATATATATTAATCAAAACCTTACATTTGTTTTTCTCATATTCCATTAAAATCAAATCATAACATTTAAATGATTTTATTGAATTAGAATCTCATTCAAGTCATAAATTATTAACTTGCACTAATATGATTCCTTAATTTATTCCAATTACCATTTACAAACTTTTATTGCATTTAATCAAATTAATACTTTCATAAATTTCTCATATTAAGTTTTATATCCAGGTAAGAATCCTTTTTTTCTTACTTAATTCATTTGAATTTTATTCAAATTCTATAAATACGTTTTAAGTCACCATATACATAATTAAATTTAGCCTTCATTCTAACATTTATTTATCCTCTTTATTGTTTCTACTAAAATAAATTACAAAAATCCTATTAAATAAACAGATTAAATTATCGAAATTTACGGGTCGTTACATTCTACCCCACTCAAAACTTTTCGTCCCCGAAAAGGAAAATAAGGGAAAAGAAGAAATAAGAAAACAATATATCTTTCTTAATTAAATTTATAAACGAATAAGTTTACAAAATAAATAATTAATCGTAAAATATACCAATTTATAACAATTTAAATCCTTTATACATAAATTGTTAAAGTTTGTCAACATTTCCAAAAATTTTCTAAGTCCAAAATTTACGGAAAATTTTGGCAGAGTCTACTTTGTATGGAGAGGCTCGGAAGAAAATATAATATAAATATAACAATATCCATAAATATTTTCCAAAATAACATATATCCCTACACAGGAAAATATATATATAAATAGCGTTAAAACCGTAATCCGAAAACGTACCTATTTGTCGGGCAATTTACGCTAAATTTATGGAACCAAAAGCAGTAGCAATTTGCTTCCATTACCTGCATTTCACTTTTAAAATCTAAAAGGGTTACAATTTATATAAAGTGAAATATTTAAGTGGTTTCAATCCCTAAGGGCAAATCAATACAACAACCATCAATTTCAACAACAGTATACACAACAAATACAAAACAACCATTCAGTCAAACAAACGAATAGTTGTTCAGGTTCAAACCTTTAAATTGTACGGAATGAAGAATAAACCATCAAGTGCATCATTTACTCAACAGTCCTAGATAAAACTTAATAGATTATTCATTCACCCCAAATCCAATTGTAAAGTATTTTACCCAAACACCCATAACCAAACAACAACAATCCAAACAACAATCAACTTAACTTTTTATTAATTTCATTACATACCTTTGTCGTTTGATTTTCTTTTTACTTATACAGTGATTTATCCTTTAAATTTACATTTACTCATTAAGTGTTTGCTTCATTTAATTTTCCTTATTACTTACAATTATTCAATCCCATTAACTCAGGTCATTTCATTTCCGTTTTTATCTCGTTATAACCATTCATTCATTTATTATTGCATGACCTCATTTATTTACACTTTAATTTCTTAAGTTTATAATCATCTATTTGTCATACTTACCTTTAATTATATTTACTTGGAAAAATTTGAATTATAATTTTAAGTTTATAACATTAGATTCTCATTTATAATAACAAATTCATTGAATACTTCATTACCTACTTTTACTCGTATAATTTCCATTACATTTCTTATTAAACATTTCAACTTTTTATACTTGGTAAGTTATATATGTTTTTAAAGATGTACTTGAAAGTTATACAAGTTTTCTCATTACCTATGATTAATTTAATGTTCAATAATAATATTATTTATTTCGTAGGTTATAATTTCAAATTCCATTTAATACCATTTATAACCTATCATTAAATCTCTTATTTCCTTTAGAGGTTTTAATTTATTAATTACCTACGTTGCAATTCACTACAATAATTGAAACAATTAATTAATGGAAATCTAAGAATTTAGTACCGGGTTAAATTTCAATTAATTTTAAATAATAGATAAATATATTCTTACAACTTATATATCTCTAATTATATTTAAAACAATTCAAATTTATATTTTTTTTCAAAAATGAATCTGTAATAAAACTACTACAGTGGCCTTTCCCTTCGAAACTCGAAAATGAAAGTCGATGATGCGGCCGCCATCACCGAAATTATTTCCAGCGACAAAGAGGAAAGTACAAAATTATTTTCTCCAAAAATCTTCTTTAAAACAATTCTTTCGAATTATATTAAAATATTTATATTAGAAAATACTTATACACAATATTTTTATATTCCAAAATTTATTCGAAAGAAATTTCAAAACCCCGGAACTTAAGCCCTAAATTTCCAGATTTCATTTATTTTACTTTCAACTTTAGTTTCAACTATTATTTATATTTTCATTACCTAACACCCAATCTATAGCAACCAAATATATGTCATTATAAAATATTTTTATATATAGAAAATATAAGAGGAAAAGTTATTTCATTCACCTATATTAAAATCGAATATTATGTCGGTCTGTCCTATTTGTTTAGAAATCCCTATTGATGTCACAGCGTCCCATGCACCAACTAGAATTTATAAATACAAAACGGAACATATTGACACAATATTAAAATCTTTTTCTAACACTAACAAATACGCTCTCTCATACAAATACACTCAGCGACTCCCATAGGGTATTATTACCCTATTAGTAAAGAGTCAAACCCCACAAAGCTAAGGTTTATCGCTAAACCAAAGCTCTGATACCAGATGTAACGTCCCGCCTTTTCACACACTTTAAACCGACACACGTGCCAATTTAAACCATATGTAAGGGCGGATTGTTATGGGATAAATAAGAAAACAGAGAAGGAAAAAAACTAAACAGAATCTCACAACGGAAGGATAAAATATAAAAATCAAATATACAGTTCATAAAGCTGTTTTACAAAACTTTTGATTATATTTATACAGTACATATCAGAGTACACATACCATATGACAATGCAGCGGAAAATATGAGTGTAGTGGAATATAACTAATAATAATAATAGAAAACTCCGTCTTCGTCCTCCAGAGCTAAATTCTTCGATCCTGAAACCCTCGGACTGACCCGGGCGAATTTGAAAAGACAAAAACACTCGAGTCAGAACTAAAAGATATTATGTGAGTTAAATTAACAGAAATAAATATGAGTACAGTAACTCAAGAGATGCTCGGGATTTACATCTTCTAAGGATCCGTTAAACTATTCACTATATAGTATATTGCGCTATTACAATAGTGTCTATTTGTAAAATAAACTTACTTTTTAACAGCATTAAGGGGTTACCCATATAGCCCTTAACACAAATAATGCCAATAGTCTATACAGTACCGTAATACCTCCTGATCGGGAGGCTGCCAGAGGATACTCCATAGAAATGACACAAATAGAAACTCATACAAGGCAAGATAGGGTAGGTGACACGGCACAACTAGGCAATGCCAGGGTAGATATACCAATTACGCTTCCGGGTCGGTGGTAACGCGTAGCGCGCAGCTACCGCCCACCTCGAGCCATACCCTCAAATAAAAATCAAAAGTGGCCACCGAATCAATCCAAAGTCAAAGTATAATATCGAAGGGATGTGTCCGATCAAAGGTGCTACCTTATTAACCCGTCGATCGCTCCTGTTTTAGCCACCTTATGCCAACTCACGGGAGTCGGGTCCACGTATTTACCTTAAAGGAAACGCCACCACCATCCAACTTCATTCTGGAATCTCCACCGCGTACACGGTTGTTAAAGTGGTTTTCGGGGTTGGCAGAGAGTATTACAACTTCTGATCCCGGTCTCTTCAACAACCCAACGTTATTATAACGCCGCGGTCTTTTAAAATATATTTATACTTTCAAAACCAGAATAAATATCTATTTCAAAACCATATAAATACGATATTATTTCCTTTTTAAAACTCAAATCAATATGATATCATTTTTATTTCAAATATATTTCCTTTCCAAAATCATACTACTTTTAAAATTTGTAATACCTCGAAACCAACATTTGAGTTATACTTTTCAACATAATATTTCGAAATTCATAGCTTTAAAACCATAGCTTCTAAAACATGAATGGTTTGGATATTCAACAGTATATAAAATAAAATGGTTTAACTTAAGATTACTTTGTAAGGAAAAATAATTTCCATGACTTTACAAATATATTTTCTTTAATTGAAGTCTAAGCCATAAATTTAAATATCACTTTCAATTTACAAAACCACTTCAATTTTTAACATATATTTCAAACTTTAGGTATTATACTTCCAAAATTTAAGATAAAAAATTATTATTCAACCATTAAATGTCCTATTATTTAGTTTGAAATATAGCATACTAAACCAAAATCATTTAAATAAAACTCGAATTACCTATAACTAAATATTTCTTTTAATTTATTTATAATAGAAATATTCATTTAATTCATCTTGAATAAAAATCCAGTTATAAATATCATACCTTTAAAATCTCCAAGTTTAACAGGTTTACATCAACTTGTGGAGTTAAATTTCTAAATAGCTCAATTCCAAATAAATTTCCAATTTATATTTCAAATCTTAAATTGAGTGGAATAATTAAAAATTCTATATATACAATATCTTAAACCTATACTTGAACATATAATATGAATTATAAAACTCCATTTTTCAACTTATTAAATTCTTTATTTATCAGATTTATACATAGCTTAAATTCAACAATTTAACTATATGCGTATATAAAAATATTTAAATATATCAAAACTTAATATTTATTAAACCGTATCCTATCTAAACCACAGAAAAGTTATTTAAAAATAATTATATATATATATACCGCGGTGCCTGTATATAATTTTCTATCCTATGGCCAAGTAATACGGATATTTATCATTTCAATCCGCAATTTAAAGATAAAATTACGGTTATATATCATTTCAAACCGAAATCCCGAACGAAATGAAAATGCATAATAACTTGCAGTTTATATAATATAGAACATATCATCCATTCACCCAATATCAATCATCAACCAATTTATTGCAATCATCATCAATTATACCAATCATCAATATAGAGCATATAAAATATAACAGGTAATAAATAACAGTATTAACTAACAGTTTATATTCAATAATAAATTTAATAACTGTTTAACTAGCAGTTTATATGCAAATAAATAAATTTTAACTGTCAAATTATATGCAATAATAAAATAAATTAACATTTAAATTAAATAAATGCGATTTAATTGAGATGATGAATAAAACATGCCAAATAGTCATAAATAAATTTCTACTCATATCTAAAATCAATTTAACAAACATAAGAAATTTTAGAAGTTGTGAGTGGGTTAAAATACTCACCTTTTGAATTTAAATTGAATTTAAATCCAATTTAAACCTAAAATTTTGACTATCTCAGAATTCATGCAAACCAGCGTCATCAAGTCCGAAATTTTATTACGATCCTAACAAAAAAAACCATGCGTCAATCAGATATCGTATGCACAAGATATTGCGAAAATTGCGATTGAAATCATAAAAAAAAACAAAAGAAGATGGAACACAATTAAGCTTATTTGTTTGCCACGTCACCCTTCAATCTTCTCCAGGCTAATGTTCACCGTGACCCAACCCTATCTCACACGCAATTCGATCGACACTGCCTATCGCCGCCGCGCCCAAGATCGCGCGCGCCAACTCCCTAGAAACCAACGCCTCGACGATTTCACGACCGGCGATCACCTCCAGCCCCTCGCGTTCGCCAGCAGTAAGCTGCCACCGCCGAAACCTCAGGGTTTTTCGAAACCCAAGTTGAAAATCCACGATCATCCAGCCGTTGAAATTGCAAACAAGACACGCTGATGCAATCCCCTTGCCACTCTCCACAGCCCTATGTCCTCAAATCGATGATCCAAAGAAGATGATCAAGACCCTTCGAACGGCCACGAATTATTCACCAATTTCTGGATAAACTAGGTCTCAAATTAGAAAACAAATTTTACTAGGATATTACGCTTTTCGAGAGCTCCGTAATATACTTTTTTTGAAATTTTTAGAGGAGTTTGAATTTTCAGCTTTTGATTTGATTGTTTGAAGTTTGAATTTGGATTTAGGGTTTCTAGCCATTGGAAGAAGAGAAGGAACTGATGAAATGAATGCACAAACAAATGAGAATAGATGGGCTAGGGTTTATAACTGGGTTTATATAGATAGGTTAGAAATTCGAATAGATGGATCCGATAAACAAACGTGCTGAATGATAATTGGTCCAAAAAGCCCGTTCTAACTCCGGAACGAAATTTGGTAAACCCATATATCCAAATAGGTGTTTTAAAATATTCTGAACGCGATGGAAAAAGTTTCGCATCCAAATTCCATCGTACAAAGAAGTTATGCTGAAATCAATATTTCCAAATTGATTTCAAATTGATTTCAATTAAAACGATTTCAAGGCGTTTCGCGTTCGTACGATCAAACGACAAGTCTGATCGCTACGAAACTTGAAACCTTACAATAATTCACTACTACGGATCTGATGAAACTGGTTTCGTTGAAATCCGAGTCCGTGAACAAAATGGATATTTTTATATTAATTAAATACATCTATAATTTATTGGTTAAATCAAATTTTAAATTCCAATTCTGAAATTTGTAAATTTTATCACCTTTATATTTCTCAACATTAACAATTGTTTTAAACAAATCTTTATGTCAATTTAGAGTTGATATATCTATCAGTTGCAGTGTCAAATCTTCTATTTCATTATATTAAAAAATTATAAATTAAGTTCCATAAATTTCTATTAAATTAAATAGTCAATGATTATTCCATCTAGAATTTTAAGTAGATGGATTCAAAGGTTGGGTTCAGAAACTATTATTTTAATATTCTTGAATTTTAGTTAAATCTCTATTAACGTAATATTTAAACGTTAAATTTCAGTTATTTTGCAATACCTTCATTAAATTAATAAATATTGCTTTCTATACTTAAATCTAAATTAACAAAACGTTAGCTTTGGATTAATAGAATTTGATTTACCAAAGTTTACTTACACAATACAACTATATTACTTTGCCACCTATTAGTTCTTAATTATATTTTTAAGTTCGTTACCTATCCACCTTGATTATAATTCCATCTATAATGCAAATTTAGTTAGCCTTAACGTTATTACACTAAATCTACAATCAGTTTCAATTTATAAAGAATTAAATCCTAATTACTTACCATTTATTTATAAATTTTCTTACCTTCCAAATAAATTTGATTCCTAAGTATTTGATTGGGTTGCCATCTTTACTATTTCCATTATTCATTAGCTTTAAAATCCTACAATTTCACTTCTTAAATCCACCCTTTGCTATATTATAAATGAAATTTACATTGGTTACATTTCACATAAATGTATAATTTATTTACATTTATTACACTTATTTCCAATTCCAACTAACAATCTAAATAAATGAATAAGCAACCTACCATAAACATTACCGTTACCTTTTTGTCACTTACAAAATCTTTTATTACAAAAATCAATTTTGGCATATATTTTCATACTACAAATTCAATTTACTTATGTTTAAATTATAGCCAAACCTGATTTTTAAATTATTTTATATGAAATTGGGATTTCATTAAGTTTGTTAATTATTACCCTTAATTGGCATTTATTACCCTGTATTCTCGTTATCATTTCATAGATATGGTTCCCAATTATTGCTTAAATCTATACTCACATTTTCATTCAAATTGCACCTATTATTTATTATTACAACAGCTTATTTATAACTTTGAATCTATTCCCTATTTTATTCAATACCCTGAACAAATAACATATATATTAATCAAAACCTTACACTTGTTTTTCACATATTCCATTAAAATCAAATCATAACATTTAAATGATTTTATTTAATTGGAATCTCATTCAAGTCATAAATTATTAACTTGCACTAATATGATTCCTTAATTTATTCCAATTACCGTTTACAAACTTTTATTGCATTTAATCAAATTAATACTTTCATAAATTTCTCATATTAAGTTTTATATCCAGGTAAGAATCCTTTTTTTCTTACTTAATTCATTTGAATTTTATTCAAATTCTATAAATAGGTTTTAAGTCACCATTTACATAATTAAATTTAGCCTTCATTCTAACATTTATTTATCATCTTTATTGTTTCTACTAAAATAAATAACAAAAATCCTGTTAAATAAACAAATTAAATTATCAAAATTTACGGGTCGTTACATCATTTGAAAGCCACTATTGAAAAAGTGGAACATATATAGAAGACATCATCTGAAGTAGAAGTTGGAAATGAGGAAGGAGAAGAAGAGGAAGAGGAAACTGTTGATTCCAGTGGTAGTAGGGATGTTTGAATAGTATGCTTGGCATTTTGGTACGTTCTACTTTATGTTTTTTTAATTTATGTTCTTGTAAGTGTAGTATGAAAAAACTATGGTTTATGATTTTTTATGTTCCATACCTATGTTCCTAAGACAAGTATTTGTAATGTTGCATGATCAATTTTGTGATACTGGGATAATATGTTTGTAATGTTTGTATTTGATGTTTGTGTTTATTTGTCAAAACTATTATATGATATAGTACAATATGTTTAAGATGTTAGTTTTCACTTTGAATGCCAAATTGTTATGTGATATAATGTGTTACTTAAATTGTTATGTGGTATAATATTGTTATTTGTTTTAATCGTCAAAATTATTACATCATATGATTTTTATTAAAAATGATAATAAGCATTTTTTTTTCGAATATATATGTAAAATTTTGTATCATCTTTTGAATCACATACTATGATGTTTTTAACGAATACTATTAATACAAGAGAGATCTTTTCCTTACTGTATTATTCATATTTTATTGGTATCTATTTCCTTTTTACAATAAGGAGAGTAACTATATGACCATACTGATAGAGGAGTATTGACTCATGAGAAGAACTATCTACATATTGTTTAAATTTTAATTAAAGTTATATAGTTGTCATCATCAAAAAGCGGGGAGAGTGTTAGAACCTCATGCTTTGATGTTTTGATAGTGACAACTATACAAGTATATATTATATATACTAACCATTCTTGCTAGAAACTGTATCATTTAAATGAAGAGACAAACTTGATGAAATGAAGATCAAAATGATGCCACAATGTAATATCGGTCATAGTGCCTTAGTATTTAGTTCAAATTATTGTTAAAATCTCTTTTATATGGCATATGCACAAACACATTTAGCAGAAATCAATTTCAAAGCGTAAAACGTGAAGTAATAGAATTCAGCCCACCAAATAATACCACTCAGCTGACTGATTGTGTGCATGTACATAAGTTCTAAAGTACAACAATATTCAGCCGATTGAGTGGCAAATTTTAGCCGACCGACTATAGTGAAAATTGCACCATTTTATTTCTATTTTGAAAATGGTTCTCTCTAACATCTTTCAGATGGTTGCTATAATTCATTTAGCCAACTGATTCAATATAACAGCTATTTTTTTTCTAATTTTTGAAAGGGTACTCTTCTTCAAAAAGAGTCACTCCTCTTCGTTAATAGCCGCAACCATTTCCATTGATCATTTCTCTTCATTATAGGTTTCAACCATACATCTTCTATATAAAATAAACAAATTAGCGAATCAAATATTAATTTCTATCTTCATTATTCTACTATCTTGCTTTTGAATTCACAATTGCTTTCATATACTAATATCACTTGCACATTCAATTCTATTCTCTTTGTGATCTTGTTACTTCCATGTTCTTCACAAATTCACTCAATATACCACTCAGAAGAAGATTATAAGAAGGTTGTACTTATTGGCTCATCCTGTTTATACAAGAGCATAAAAAGTCACAAACAATTCTACTTGCTTTATAAATGAAGTCTTGTTAAGAGTACTTCAGGTACGAAGTTCTGTGTAGTAGCTCAGGCGATTGTAATACCTATTTCTACGGGTTAGGTGAGGACGCTGCTACTTAATTTCTGTAACGACCTAGCTTTTCGCACGGTTTAAATTGACAATAAACCACACATGTCTAATTCAAATCATTCAAAAGGGAGAACTGTTAATGGGAAAAATAAGAAAATAAAAGAAAAGAAAGAAAAACAAAACACAGAATCTCACAACGGATTGAAAAAAATATAATAATCAAATAAATAGTTCATGAAGCTGTTTTACAATAACATTTGATTACAATTTACAATAAAAATTAGAGTTATACAATAGGAATAAGCAAATAACGCAGTGGAATAATTATAATAAATAGCAATAACATACTGAACCTTCGTCTTCATCCTCCAGAAAACAGTCTTCAATTCACTGAAAAGCCCAGATTGACCTGTGCGTAACGAAAAGACAAAACACTCGAGTCAGAACTAAAAGATCTTATGCAAATTAAATCAATATTATATGAAATAAGGAATGCAGATAACTACATTTTTGAAGGTTTAAATTTTTTGAAAAAGTTATTGTTTCCATATTCAAAATACAATAGATTTCACAATAGATCCATTCAAGTAACTTACAAATTTAAAGACAAATTCCCAATTAAATTTCATAGTTCAATAGATTTTATTAATAAAAATGTTCCAAATTTTCAACATTCAGTTCTATGGAAACTTCCTAATGTTTCAAAATTTAATTTTGAAAACTTTCAAATAAGGTAACGATGGTTTATTTCTCAAAAATCATTTTTATGGTTCAAATAGTAAATCTAAACATACAAATTCTATTCTCATATAAATATATGAAATTCATGGGTTTTATATATTTATTCAATGTTCAAATAATCAATATGAAAATTTATATGATTACAATAACTATAGGGTGATAACAAGGATATATCAAAATAAATGAGCAAATACACATTCAATCACAATAGCATCCATCACAACATATAATCAACCAATTCGACAAGCACCTTTGTCCAAGTGGTTAATTGATTCGGCTTTGGTGTAGGATGTCACAAGTTCGAAGCTTGCTTTCGAACGTTTATTTGACATGGGATATGTTGTCCCTATGATTTGTTGTATATAAAGTACCAGTTCAAAAAAAAAAAATCAACCAATTCAATAACATGCCATAATAATTATTAACTATCATATATTGGAGTTTTGGTATTCAAATTAAATAACAATTAAAATTCCGAACTAACAATCAAAAATTTATCATTAAATGGCCTGGTTTAACTTGCAATGAAATTTTAGTATTTCTTTAGTGAGTTTAAACACCCACCTTATTGATTTCCATTTTCTAGTCAAGTTTGGATCCGCTACTACTTCCTCCATTTGATTTGTTTCCTTGCTATCTTATTCTTCTTCTTTTTTCAGAAAGTTTTGGAAGAGACAGAGAAGTTTGTATAGATCTGGATTTGAAGAAAATGATTTGGAAAAAGAAGAATGTTTGGAAAAGAGGAATTTTTTTCAATGCAGATGAAGAATCGATAAAGAAAAAGTACCTTTGAAAATGAAGAAGAAGATTTGAAGAATAAGAAAAATGAAGCTTTGACAAAAAAAGAGAAGAAGGAGATTTGAAGAAGGAAAAAAATGAAGAAGGAGGAAAATGAAGAGAGAGAGAAAAAAATAAGATGGAAGTTTGTTTGGACAAATGAAGTTGTAGAAGATGAGATTTGAAAAACGAAATGTGGCTACAGGAATGAATATGGTAACAAATGAAATGCTAATAAAGTATATATAAACAAACTAGGAATGGAAATAAAGTAAAAATATAAACAACCTTAAAATGGTAGTATTGAAAGAGGTGAAGTAAAGGAATAAATATATGAGTGAAGATAAAAATATTCTTCCATTTTTTAATATGAAGCTTCTAAATAAAGAGTTGCGAATGTAAGGAAGCTAGAAGAACTATAATGAATAAATAAAATAAGCTTCAAAAACATAAAATAGTAGCTAATTAGATGACATGAATATTAATTTGGATGTTCACATTAAAAATGGAAAAACAGAAGGAAACAAAAACTTCAAGTAAAGCCCTTGAAAGGAGCAAATGAACAAATGAGAACAAATGAAAAGAATGAGGCAATTTTTAATTAAAAATAAATCAAATGAGGCTATTATTAATTATTAAGAAATGAATGAGTACTCTAATAATTAAAATGATGCTCAACTGGAGGCTATGCCGAGAACTTGAAAACAAAAGAGAGAGAATGCGACGTGATAATGAATGTAAAGCAAATGAAGGGACCACCTATATCCTATAAACAAACCTTAGGGGTCCAAATTTCAAAACTTACTCTAATTAATTCATATCAATAAACCCAAATATACACATATGTACATAAATTAATTCCATATTAAAAAATTCGTTTTATGTATATATATATATATATGTATGTATGTATGTATGTATGTATATGTATGTATATATATATATATATGCACACTCCATTAACGCAATCAATCAATTAATAATCAATTAATCAACCAATCAATCTACATATTTATTCACATTACTCAAACCATTTTTATTAATTATTGTTTATATATGTATCTGTGCACTATGAAAATGATTTACTTTACTTTTTTTAATTACTGTAATGGTCACATTAATGCAACCAATTTACAAGTTTTAACCATATATTAAATGGAAGAATAAATATATGCGAACTTATGTTATTAATGTAAAACTGTTAATACAATGTAATTCTAATTGATTCCACAATATTTACACAACCATGAACCCTCTGATATATTTAAAAATTTGAATATTAATATGTGTATATATAGATTATTCTAAAATTTAATTTTTTTTCCAAAATCATAGTTATTCAAAATGGAAGTTTTATTTTTATACGTCTCAAAACATGCAATTATCCTAACCAAAATGTTCATTCCATATTATACAAAATACAAGTTCCTATATTAACTCACTCATTACACTTTCATTTATACCTTTTAATTGAAACGTTTCAAATATTCTAATTCCAATTCATTTCATTGCTAATTTCAAACAAATTCTAATTATAAAACGCTGTTTTCTTTTCATTTATACCAATTCAAACATGTTTTACAAAATTTCATTTACAACAAAATTTATACAATATTTACAAAGTAAATATTTTTATCCTATTGAAAATTAACTTCTCCATGATGCATTTCAAATAATAACTTATGTTATTCTTTCATTACAACATTCACTCCCTCCTTAATTCAAATTCAATGTTTGTTATTCCGATAAGAGAGAAACATATAATTTATTCTTCTCAAATCAAAGCTTAAATTTCATTAAAATGTTTATCTTAATTTAATTTAAAATGTAAGTTCTTATGGTGAACTTATTAGTTACAATGCACTTGTCTTTTCTTTTCAATTGAAGGATTCCAACAACTCTTATTGCAATTTATGTTCAATATTAGATTTCAAATGAATTCTCATTATACCATAACTGTTTTCGATTCATATCAGATATTCCAACATTTATTTCTTAAATTATTCCATTCTTACATTAACATCTATTATTACAATCAATGTAACTTACATTCAAACTATTATCAAAATAAATTGAAATTACACTAAAATAGTAATCAATTACATTAAATCACATTATTAAATTACATTCTAATTGTGTTCTTACTAACAAATCATAAATTTCAAATTTCAGACAATGTTAAATCATAAAATCTTACTAAATTCAATATTCTAATTATTGAAAAAAATACGGGTCGTTACACTCTCCCCCACTCAAAATTTTTCGTCCTCGAAAAGGAATGAAAAAGAATTAAGAAGTAAAGTAACTTTATTCAATCAACGAATTTATAAATAATTAAGTTTTCATAATTAAGTATTTTAAATAAATTAAATCTTCATATTCAAGTTTATTAAAGTTTGAAAATATCTTTCACCATTCACAAAAATTTCTATGTCAAAAATTCATGGAAAATTTCGGTGGAGTCTCCTTTGTGCGGAGAGGTCCGAAAGAAATAATAATATCAAAACTAACCACACACACACATACATACATATATATCATATTTCAAAATAAGATATCCTAAACCATAGGAAAATTATATAATATCGCTATAAAAACATAATCCGGAAACGTGCCTGTTTGTCTAGCAAATATGCTTTATTTATGAAACCAAAAGCAGTAGCTATTGCTTCCATAAACTGGTATTTCACTTATATAATCTAAAATAGTGAGAATTTTATTCAAGAAAAATATTTAGTTGTTTTCAATTTGCAACAAAAGCAAATTAATATAAAACATATACAAACAAACAACCATTTATGCAACTAAAGAATCCATCATACATCCATAGTAACCAAAACCAATGGTTTGTTTAGTTCAGAAACTTTTAATCGTGCAAGGTGATAAATAACCAACAAGTGTACCCTACACTCAAAAGCTTTCGATAATTACTCAATAGATTATCCATAAAACCTTGAATAATTAGAAGTATCCTTTCCAAACATCCCATAATCCAAAACAACCAATAATTCAACACGTTATTTGAGTTTATTCAATCATTTCTTTTAACCTCACTTACCTTTTATTTCTTTTCATTCATTCATACAATGTCTTTTCCATGTACTTACATAAATTATTTCACATTCAATATCTAAAATAACCAAAGAATTCATTATTTAAGCATCACATACTTTTCATTGCATTTAGTTTCACACTTATTTACTTGCAATGTTTGATATCCGTTTAACATTAATATTCATCAGTAAATCATTTTGGTCATTTTCTTGAGTTTATGATCATTTACTTAAACTGTATTTACCTTTTTACTATTTAATTCAATTACAAGCATTTCACAATATTAACTTACGTTTATAACATTTGTTGTACATCAACATTCTTATTTATAAAAATAATTCCATTGAACATTCCATTACTTAAGTTTTACTTGTATAATATTCTATTACATATTCATATTTAACATTTTCAACTTTCAACATTTTGGTAAGTTATATATATGTTTATATAATGAATTTGAATGTTATACAAGTTTATCTTATTCACTTCAGTTAACAGAATGTTCAATAATTATACCTTCTAAAATTTTCATATCTACAAGTTATTTTCAATTTTTTATATATTTCATTAATAACTTAGCATCCCATTCCTTAATTTCAATTTAAAAGTTTCCAATTATTGATATAGTCAAGATATCCTTCATTACAATAATAGAAATCTCTAATTTGTAGAAACTTAAAGAAACTAAATGCTTGGTTCATTTCAAATCATATGAAATTATATATATATCTATATATATATAAACACACACACACACATACACACACACACAAATATATACTGATAGCTTTTATATATCAAATCATATTTAGAAATACAAAATTAGGATTTGTTTATCAAAACTAATGTGCAGTAAAACTACTACAGCGGTCTTCCCACTTTAAAACTCGAAAATGAACATCGATGATGCGTGCACTCATCACCGAAATTATTTTCCCACGACAAAAGAGGGGAGTACATAACTTATTTTCCTTTAAAAAATTCTTTTAAAACATTTCATTCAAATCACATTTAAGAATATTTATCAAAAATACTTCCAAACAATACTGGTATTACATTTGAAAATCAATTGAAAAATAATTTCAAAATCTTGGAACTTGAGTTCTCAAATTTCCAATTAAATTCATTTTATTTATAAATCCTATTTTGTAATCAATATTTATAAAATTTCACTTCCTATCAAACAAATTTATCATATACAACTATTAGTACTTCAAAATCAAGTAAAAATTTCAAAAACATACTTCAAAAATAGCAATTCCAATTTATTTTTCAAGCATATTATTAAAAAAAAATCCCAGATCATTTAATATCTTTAAAATTATACATTCAAACAAACTCATGAGCTTTACGCGAAATATTTATTTCAAACTTCATTTGCAAATCAATCATCTTTAATACTTCAAAAAATTCATCCGTAAAATTTCTTGCTTCATTTATAAATAGTATTTAAAAATCTTAAATAACATCTTTATAAATATATGTAGACTATTTGAAAATAATTATTTACATCATTACTTATATTTAAAAAGGAGTTATTGAAAACCTTAAATCCATTATTCATAAATTTATTAGTTTTAAATCTCAAAATACTTTTCAAACATCTTTAATAAATCAATAATCATTAACTTTAAAATATATTTGTAATATACTATATCAAAATATTTTTATAACTCAACGTTTTAACAAGTTTATCCTCGTTCTTGCAGACTCTAACCATGCGTTGATCAGGCGCAAGGCTAGACTTCTCCAAGTATGTAGTAGGCCTGTTTCAACACCCAGCGCAAGTACTTAAAAACATTAAAAATAGATATGGAAAGCACATTCCCATTTGGATCGCAGTTATGCAATGGTTACGCCGCTATCCCAACGGAATCACTTGTAACTGTAGGCATCCCGCCTCTCAAACTACGCCATGGTTGATAGATCGTAGCTACGTAATGGTTACGCCGCTATCCTAGTGAAATCACTTGTAGCTGTAGGCATTCCACCCCTCGATTTACGCCATCTAACAATATCAAATGAATATAATAGATGACCCACCAAAGCGATCCAATAAATGACCCACTAAAGGGATCTGATAAATGACCCACCAAAGGGGTCTGATGGAAGGTACTTCCCATATCCTTTTACTTCAAAATATATCATACTATACCTAGTAACCTTCCAAAATCATAGCTTCAAATATCACACTTATATAAATTCCGTTATATATAAGATTTCATTTTCAGATAGAGTACTTTCCAAAATCAACAGTTTTCAAAATCACCTTATACTTACATAAAGTCCATCTTATATAAGAATCAAAATTTTCCCAAAATCAATTATGCTTCATGAAGAGCCATATGAGATTGAACGTCTTTGCTTTATAAAAGGTTTTGAATTTAAAATAGTTTGTATATAAAAATAGTTTTATGAAATAGTTTTATATATAAAATAGTTTTGTAAAATAGTTTGTAAATAAAATAGTTTGTAAATAGTTTGGTAAATAGAATAGTTTGCAAGATAATTTATTAAATAAAATAGTTTATATGTAAAATAGAATAAAATAGTTTGTTTAAGAAAAATAAAAGAAAAGAGTTTTGTAAAATGGTTTTAAATTAATTGTTTTTTTGCATAAAAGACAAATTCCAATTTAAATTACAAAGATATCCAACCCAACAACTTTAAATTTCAATGTCAAAGCATATAATAACGTTAGAACATAAGATGTACATATGTCATCATTCCGCAAAATCACATTCGATCGATTGCTCGATTGCACAAGTTCGCTTTCGAAGTAGAATTGTCCATTCGAATTCCTTAATGCAGACTTCGATATGGTTTCTTGACTAGAAACCATCATTCTCCTCGCATAGCCATATACTATGATAGAGAATTCTAGAATCAAACCAAAATCCATATCAAATATTCACCATCAAGAATCGATTGAAAAATCCTATCACGAAATGGTGAAATTCACCTTGAACTTGTGTACTCAAATTTGGATCAAATTAATTATACGAATAAAAAATATACGTACAACTTACGTATCTATTCCAACCTATTTCATTACAATTTTATTTTCAATTTAAATTCATTATAAATCTCATTGACTAACACAAATATCACTTCATACTATAATTTTCATTTAACACTACATTTATTGCAACATCCATTTATTTCATAAACAATTTATAGGTCGTGACATTACTTACGATCATTTCACTTAGTTCATATTTGTTCATCCAATTAGTATTCAAGTTTACTTTCAAATTTATGTATGCCACATTTAATAAATTTTAATTAAGTTTATAATTACTTTTTTTCAATTTAATCTCATTCACAACATTTCCTTAATCACAATTTCAATTTAAACATTTCAAGGCTTAAGTTCGCACTCTTATATTATTACATTACATGCCAAGAAGGAATACAACAATTCTATTCATTTACTAAATATAGATATAACAAATTAACCTTATTTCACTTGCTTTCAAATTAAGGTTTTTCATTTCAACTACATAATTTAACACAACTACTAAGTTTCAACTCATATTTTAATTCAGAAGTTTCGACTATCTAAAATATCCGGATATTCCATTTTATTTCAATAGCCGAAACACCAATCAACGTAACAATAAGATTCACACAACAAAACATTTCAATTTCATAACCAAATATACTAATCATTCACTTTATTCTCTTTAATACACCATTATTAAACTAGTGTTTAATTCATAAATTCAATCAACGATAATAGCCAATGCTTATAAATTGACTAAATACAACCAATCCATAAAAATGATAGTAATTAAATACTACCATTTCATAAAACAAACGCATTACAAATAACTACAGTAGTTACAAAATTTTATTCCTTATACATAGCATATAATATTAGGAAAATTATTCCATTTCAAAACTTATATAAAACCTTTTTTATAACACTAACAAATACGCGCACTCGTATATATTTACTCAGACAAACTCATTCTAGGATATTAATACCCTATCTCTAATGAGTCAACCCCAACAGGCTAAGGTATGTCTAAACCAAAGCTCTAATACCAACTGTAACGATCCACTTTTTTTGGATGGTTTAAATCGACAATAAACCACACATGTCTAATTCAAACCATTCAAAAGGGAGAATTATTAATAGGGTAAACAAGAAAATAAAAGAAAAGAAAGAAGATTACAACTTTAATCTCTTTTACTAATTATTCTCTCTGAAGATTACAACTTGTTATATAAGATCTGACCACTATTTAGTGGATCTCATATTTACAATGGAGTTTCTAGAGAGTTTGAGAGGTAGAGAATAGAAGTGAAGAAGAGAGAGAAGTCTCCAATGGTTTAGAGATTAGATCCAGAGTGAAGAATTGAAGATCAGGGAAAAGCTTCGGAAGAAAGCTCCCTCCTTCATTGCAAACAGATTGGTATATATAGAAAAATATTTTGTTAGGCTATAAGTCAACTTGGAGCAGCATTTGGAGATCAGCACAAAGTCATGTGCTAAATTGCAGAATACCTCCAGTGAACCAAAAATGTCGGTACCGACTTAAACTTGTCGGTGCTGACATATTTTCCTAGTTCGAAACACTTCAAACCTTCTTTCATCCATCTTTTTACTTTATTTTGCAGCATCGCATGTTGTTTTCATTGATTTTGGTTGATTTTGAAGATTGTTCTATCATTACTTGGTTTATTCTGCCATTTCTGTTGTTCAACTCTTCAACCCTTGGAATAGGTTGTCCAGAACTCAAAATCTCTTGGACACATGTGGAAGGAGCATAAAATAATTCTTATGAAGTTGGAGTGGATGATTATGGAGCAAAATTATGCTAGCACCGACATGAACATGTCGACACCGACTTGTTTACTTAGCATATTTTTGAATTAATTTTCCGTGAGCCACTCCTTTGCTTCATCTAAATGTGCTTTCAAGATTACAAGTCATTTCGTCCTTGTTTTGATCTTCTAAGTCAAGTTGTGATTTGCTTTAGCTGAAAAGTGAGTTAATATTTGCCCCACAAAGTATGTCTTTCGAATGTTAGGTGTGCTTTGCTCAAGAAAAAAATTCTGTAATCAGTCTTAAATAATTAAGATCTCCGGCTATCTCTTGATCTTAATCTTAGTGAATCATCCAGTTTCTTCAGATTCTCATGCAAATCATAGGTCGTTCCAAACCCGTTATAGCTAAGGACCCTAGCTCTTGCTTAGTCGTTATTCATACATCATAATTATTCTGATTTCATTCTGAGTTATTACATCACATATCAAAATTGTCCCATGTTCATCTACGATTTATCTATTTTACTTTAATTACAAGGCCTTTAAATCCTTTTATCTAATCTGTTACCGTTTTAAGGATCAATCTCTCTAGATCATTTTGCATTTAATTTAACGTGCAATCTCTTCGAATCGTTCATGATCAAATCTAAGATTCGATCTCTTTAGATTGTTTATCACCCGCCCAATCTATGGTTTTGACGTCTCCATATCATCGATTCTGCTTGGTCTTCGGCAAAGGAACTCAACGGTCAAGCAAGCCAATCCGCACACTCTCTAGTTAGGGAACTTACTTTTCATACAAGCCTATCTACTCGCTCTTTGCCAAGGAAGCTTGCACCCTACACTCTGGTCCTATATCTCTGTACGGGACTTAAGCAATCAAAATCATACTTTTCCATCCACTCACTCTTCGATGAGGGGTCTTGCATGGTACACTCTGGTCCTATCTTACCGGACGGGACTTAAAGCAATCAATATTAATCATCACATTCAATGTGGATTTTTTTAGAACTTGATTATCCGAACAAAGAAAAAAATAAGAAATCCTAAGTGTTCATCCTAGAAATCTAACTCAGAGCGTGTCTAGAGACAAATCTAGGTCACGTACACGTGTAAGCGGTCAAAGTTTACTATCGTCCTAAGTAGTCATTTAAAGCATCCAACTCAGAGCTTGCCTAAGTACCATTTGGGATCCCGTATATGTGTAAGAAGCCTGAGGTTATTATTTTCTTTATTGCTTAATATGAAAAGTAATATGCAAGAAAAGAAATGAAAATGTAAAGCGCGGGAATCAAATTCGATTCCAATTCATCTCGAACATGGGATTTCGAGTCTTGGACCAGATCCTTGGTTGTCTTGGTGCATTCGTTGTAGATGGTCGTTTCTCCAGTTGCAATATTGCAACTCAGGTTCTCACATACTATTGCAGCAGGTTCTTCCAAAATAGTTCTTCTATCAGATCATGAAAGTGTCGACACTTATTCGTTTCATGTCCCTTTAGCTCAATGCAAAACTCTCCCAATCTTATCTCTCGATCAGTTCGTGCTCTCCTTGCCAACTTTCGATAGGAGATCTGTCCCCTAGTGTTAAGATATTACCTCTCCGAAGAAAATTTCGTCTCCTTCCTTTGTGGTTTCAGTTCCTCGAAGTCATCATCGCACTTCTTTTTCCATTGTTTTTTCGGTTTCTTGCTTCAGATAGTCTTCTGTCATCCACATCATTAATTTCATCATCCTCAGCTTCAACTTCTTCTAGATACAAATATCTCTTGGCTTCAAGATAGAATTCCACAAGATCTATCGGTGGAGCTCTTTCCAGTGCAACTTTAAAGCCAGTCTTTCTTGCGACTCCTGATACTGTCTCCCTTAAGATTATCCATGGATCCAGCCTGCCCGCTGCTACTATGAGGGGACTCTAGGACATCTTCCTCTTACTGTATGTTAGTGTTTTGATTTGCTTCTCTAGTTTCATTCTATTCTTCATTCATACGTAGATGTTCTGGCACATACTCTTCCCTTCATTGCTCATTCACATTCTAATTTGCTTTTTTGGCTCCATCATCGTTTGCTCCTGGCTTTCCAGCACGTTTCCCGAGCATAATTCTCTAGGTACCGAGTGAGTTGGTAGTACCGACTTGTTCTGTTTGTGGGGGCGTGATTCCAATATGCTCTGCTCCAACTCAAGATGTTCCTACATTTTCTCTAGCACTTGTTTCTAAATTCCTATAGCTCTGGCTATTCCTTGTTATTCCATTCTTTGGAAAATCCTTCAAGCATTTCATGTTGTCGAGTCATTAATCCATATTGCATTTCTTCCATCATTTTCTCCATCTCTTTACTTATATAAATGGATTAATGAGAATTTAAGGACATCTATTGGTTGCCCCATGCTTTGGTTGGCTTACTCTAATCTAAAATTTAGTGTTCGATCTCTTCAACTTTTCTAAATCTCAAATTCAAGCTTTAGGTCTTCAAGTCTAGCTCTTATTCTCATTGAAAGTACCAAAATGTTAACCTAGAAAATGGATCAACGTGCAGAAATTAGTTAAAAACACCAGTTCTTTTGAGATAAATGTAAAAGCAGTAGAGATCCTAGAACAAGCAAATAAGAAAAGCAAAAATGTCATGAACATGTAATAATTTTTATAATGGTTTTGTGTAATTTCTTGCCTACGTCCACTTTAATCTCTTTTACTAGTTGTTCTTTCTTCAGACTACAACTAGTTATATCGGATCTGACCACTATCTAGTGGATCTCGGATTTACAATGAAGTTTTTAAAGAGTTTGAGAGGTAGTAAATAGAAGTGAAGAGAGAAGTCTCCAATGGTAGAGAGATTAGATATAGAAAGAAGAACTAAATATAAGGGAACAACCCTAGTAGAAAGCTCCCTCCTTGGTTGCAGATAAGATGGTATTTATAGAGAAACAGTTGTGTTGGGTTAGAAGTCCACTTAGAGCAGAGTCCTGAGATATGCCCAAAGTCACATGCCAAATCACAGAATCCTTTGAGTTAACTAAACATGTTGGTACCAACTTAAACATGTAGGTGATGACATGTTTCCTTAGTTCAAAATACTTGGAGCTTTCTTTCATCCATCTTCTTACTTTACTTTGCAGCATCCCATGTTCTTTCCATCAATTGTTGAATGAGTTTGAAGATTGTTCTATCATTGATTGGTTTATTGTGCAGTTTCAGTTGTTCAACTCTTCAAATCCTGAAATATGTCATCAAAACACTTGGAAATCTCTTGGACACATATGGAAGCGGTAGATAATAACTCTTGTGAAGTTAGAGTGGACGATTGTGGAGCAAAACATGTCGATATCAACTTGTTAACTTAGCATATTTTTGGATGAATTTTCTCCAAGCCATTCCTTTACTTCATCCGCCTCTAAGATTTCTTATCGTTCCATCCTCATTTTAATCTTCTAAGTCCAGTCGTAATCTTCTTTGCTCGAAAGCAGATCAAAAAAATATCTAAATATATTCTGCATATTTTCTATATGGAGAATTCTAGTTAATAAAATACAAAATTAATTTTATTTTCAATGTCCACCTGTAAACTTGATTCTGGAATACCTAGCAATGCTTGCAATCTTCCAAAGTCTTCATGCTTCAACACCTTAGTAAAGATATCTTCTACTTGATCTTTTGAACTGAGATGCTTTAGTTTCGCTTCCCTTTTTTGTAACGTGCTCTCAAATTAAATGATAGAGTGCATCGATATGTGAACTTCAATCGTGGAAGACGGGGTTCTTTGTAGGAGCTATAATTGACTTGTGGTCCACAAAAATGTCTATTGTATTATGTTGTGGCGTATGCAACTTCATCAATAGTCCTCAAAGCCAAATTTCGTAGCGAACACAATTTGAATAAGCAACATACTCAGCTTCATAGGTGGAGAGCATCACAATTGGTTGCTTTTTCGAAATCCAACTGAAAGTTGCGTCTCCCATGAAGAAAATAAACGCACTTATACTTTTATGATCATTAATATCTCCAGCCCAATCACTATCACTGTAAGCAAACACTTGAAATTGTTAGAACATGAACACAATAAACCAAAATCAATGGTACCTTTGATATATCCAAGATCCTTTTACCTGTCCTTAAATGTGGCATTGTGTGATCTTCCATGTGAAGACTAAGTAGTCCAACTCCATAGAGTACGTTAGGTTTTGAGCAAGTCAACTATCTTAAGCTACCAACTAGGCTCTTGATTTATGTTGGATCCACTTTCTCTTCTTCAATATATCTAGAGAGCTTCATACCATATTCCACTGGAGTGTTTATAGATTCACATTTATCTATCATGAGTTTCTTTATTACTTCATCTGCATATTGTTAGTACCAAAAGTGGCACAAACACCCAAGAAATTAAGTACAGAACGAAAAGAAAAAATGTAATGGAAAATGAGTAAAAATAAGATACCAAACATTTATAGTAGTTCGGCCAACTGTTTCTTGTCTATTTGAGATTTCTATTGATATATTGTTGTTTTACAAGTACATTTCTTATGGTTTGGTACTACTCTATAGGAGATTACAAGAAATATATTATGATAACTATTATGATTACAAAAAATCCTTACAAATGACCCCCTAACCTACTATTTATAACTATAAACTGCTGGGAAGTGTTACATACTATCTTCCTCCACGATCTCGACTATTTAGCACCAGTTGATCTTAAGAAAACATGGCCGAATCAGCAAGCGACTATGGGTCGATATCAATCCATGGAAAGGGATCGACACCGATCTATAAGATTCACTTAAGGATCATTCTTGTTGCTTTGGGATGAAGTGATTCACTATTAGCTTCATGATTTCCAACTTGATTGTACTTCTATAAGCTTGTTTTGAGTCTAAGGAATGGATAAATGGAGGAATGGATGTGATAATCCGGATTTTTGGACATAATACAATTTGAAATTTTCTGATTTAACTATTGAAATATACTGATTTAACAAATAAAACTTTGATAATTAGAATATATCAGGATTTGTATGTAGATGAATTTGAATTTTAATAAATGCTGAATTTTAAATATGAGAATAAATATCTATTTGATAATCTCCTGTTACAATTATTGAAATTTGATAATATTTGATTAATGACCTTCTTTTATAACTATTCAAATTGGCAAAATTTACCTTTCCAAAAAATAAATAAATATGTTTCCTATTATAATGTATATATGTATATTGTAAATGGTTAGCTACGGTTTAAATCCAATATTAATTTTCAAAGCTATTAAAGGTAAAATCTATATTTTTACAACAACAAAGATAATATATATGTCTATTTATTTGTTAAGGAATTAATGCTCAAGTTTAAAATGGAATTTAATAAGATTCATACTTTCTTTAAATATATGTATAAGATGTATATATATAAAGTATTAAACATATGAAAAAATAACATAATTTAAACATACAAATATAAATACATAGGTGATTTAGAATTTTTTTTAATAAAGGTTTAAACATGTGTAAACACTTAGTTCTTGCATTTAAATATATGTAAACCAAATAATCCATATTCTAACACTTGTAAATTACTTGTGTCATGCAATTTACAAATGGCATAAGTTTTTCTCAAATTGAAAACAATGCTATCGTGTTAAAAAAAAAAGAGAAACTAGTTTCATATTTTCTTTCTTTCATCTCTATTTTCAAATCTGAAAACCTAAACAAAGATGCACTGGAAAAAAATTTAACAACAACAAATACCTGAAAAGCAAAAGCAGAGAAGATAGAAATCAAAACAAATCAAGACTGGAAACAGATCTGAGAAAGTTTAATCAAACCCGGAATCAAGCAAAGCAAAGACTCATCTCTTATACATCATGCAAGATTAATTCAGCAGGGATACAAAGATCGACATAACAACAATCAAACCATATAAATTAAACTAGAATCAAACAAGCCTCTGTCTCAACAACCTTTCAGATCAAAATCAAATATGAATTCCTGATCTAAGAATGATATCTGTAGCTTTGTCCTCTGTTTCCAGGAAACAGGTAAGTAAATTTTTGAACCATATCTGTTAAATCATCTATATATTGAGCATTTAACAATTGATGATACTAACTTAAATTTATGATTTCATGAATGAATAGATGTTGTTTGGATATATAAATCTATGTACAGCTTGCATGTCTGTGTGAATATATGTATATCCCTGTTTTAAATTTCAACAATCTAAATAATTTCAAATTTTGAAATCTCTTCACCTGATCACTTTTAACATAGAATGTTTGTAAGAAACATGTTTGTATTGGTGTAATATAAATTTTAAAAATGATAACAAAAAATATTATTAAGAAATTATCTGGTAAAATGAATATTACAGTAAAATGATAATATATCAGAAAAATTAGTTGTTTCAATTAAGAGTTTCACTTATATAATCTTATTCGCCTTCTAAAACTATGATTTTTAGAAATCATATCAACATATTTAAGTAATTTTTTGGCTAGGAAAGGTTAGTTGATCAGTATTTGGGAATTTATAAATTGCCGATGATTAAAGATGCTGGAAGCATCGAGCTTGTTGCTGAAGCAGGTTTATAGGTCGAGGAGCTCGACAAAATTGGCTTGAGTGTGGATTGCTCGCCGTGGTGGAGCGGCAAGGGGAATGCAGCATTTAGAAGCCTGTGTGAGGTCGGGTGGTACATTGATGGATGTCGGGGTCTAGGTGGCGTCGAGTTGGATCTCGGGTGGGGGAAGTTGTAGTAGGAAGTTGTGGCATTGCTCAGGGTTGGTCGGCATGGATGCCGAAAGTCGGAGGAGTTGGCTAGTGGGTGCTTTCCGATGGAATGGATTCCAGTTTTTTGATTCGTTTGTCTCGATTTTGTTCCAGTGTTCGATCGATTCGATCTGGTGGTCGGAATTGATGGTAGGACCATAGGCGACTCGTCGGCAGTGGCAAGTTTGGTAGGAGCTTCGTCGTTGGTTCATATACTTGGACGATCTTTTGATTTGTTTCAGGTGTGCACTGTGTAGTTGAGGCGTCGGGAAAATTTGAGTTCGGCTCGAAGACATTCTCGTGTTTGATCAAGAGGGGTGAGACGAGAGTTTACTTCGAGTTGTAGCTCAGGCATTCCTGTTGTAGGCATCGGGAAATGTTTATGTCCGAAGTTCCAAAGACAATGTTGAGGCTAACAAGTTTTAAGTTAATTGATAATTAAGTTTAAACTGATTTTCAAATTAGTTCTTTAAAATAATAAATGTTAATTAAATGGTTGGGTAATTAAAAGTTATGTGATTTATTTTAACAATAAATTAACTAAGATAGATCCTAAGTTATTTAGACTTAATCAATAATGTGATTAAGGATGGATTGTTAATTAATTAACTAAAGAGGAATTAATTTATTAATTATTAAGGATCGATTATTAATAATTAAGGGTTATAAATTAATTAATTATAAAATAATTAATTAGTAATTAGGAATTAATTAATTTGTAATTAAAGGTTGTTAATTAGATAATTAAAGATTAGAGATTAATTAAGTAATTTGTGTAGTCAATTTAAAGGATTGATTAACTAATTAATTAATTAAAGTAATTAATGAAAGTGCAGTGTGGATCGTGTAATATGGATATATGATAATGCAGAGTATATTGATGATGATAATACTGTAAATAGTGCGGAATAAGAAGCAGTATAGTAAAATGACACAAGAGATTTTTATACTGGTTTGGAGCACCGTCCTACGTCCAGTCCCAGACTCCTTCTGGAATTTTACTAAAACAACAACCCTCACTTAACCCGGAGGAACAGGTCTATATAACCCCTGAGCAGCCGAACAGGGACCCGAGCAGCAGAACAGGATTTCACCTCAACAGCCGAAGAGGACTTTACTCGCCTGAGCAGCAGAACAGGACTTCAACAATTTACAGAAAATAGTTTGACTAATGTGTTTTGATACTAAGGATTTGTCACTTGTAGTACACCTTTCCTATAATCTTCTCCTCGAGTATAAATGTTTATATTTAAAGTATATGAAAAATAGAAAGGTATAAATTGCTTTTATGCAGAATAATCGAGAGTATGATTGCAAATAGATTTCAGAAAGTTAGATCAGAGAACAAGAGAAATCGATTGTGATTAAGTGAGTTGAAATGAGTTGGAGTTTGTATTTATAATAGTTAGAAAGCTACGACTTTTGGTGAAGAGGTTCGATCGAAGTGTTGCATCCGAATCTTTTCGTTAAAGGTTCGCAACTCTTCGCAAAAGTCGTGTCTTTTCAAAAATATGGCTGTTACAGAAATTCAGTCGACTGGACTACAGGGTCAGTTGTTGAATATTCAAACGAATTTAAATATTCAAATTCATATATAGGTGCACTGTGCACATTGCACAGTTTACCCAGTGTCAGCCGACTGGTAGCTTGAGACAGTCGACTGACCTGGTATGTTTTGTGCAATATGCACAGTTTGCATATATATATATATATATATATATATTACTTTCAAACCTTTATAAAATAATTATACGCTTATATATGTGTATAAAAAGAATGATAACATATATAAGCTATTATATGTATTAACCGAGGAGAAATTTTAACAATATTGACCTAAGACTCAAACAATCAAAATATAAAATTGTTGCACCTGTTTTGAAGTCTTTTCTCCTTGTAGTATATATTCTCTTCTCTTCATAGCAGTCGTCAAATCTGTATGTTGTAGACGAAAGCTTTGTGTCATCAATCAAAACTACGTCTCAACATTCTCCACCTTTTTGATTGGTGACAACCTGTAAATAGATATAGATTTCGACTATATATAAAACAACATAAATACTTACTCCCCCTGAATCTCTGACGCTTTATATCCTGCATTTTTATTGGTAGCAACAATATTTCTCCCTCTTTATCATCGACAAAATGGAATAAGTAATATAATATGAAATGAAATAAGTAATATGAGAGATAATATGAAATGAAACAAAGAACAAATGTTCACACATTTTAATATCCCTAGACAATAGTGTTAAAAAGCAAATAAACTAGAATGGCCACTTAAGTACGAGCCTTATGAATTTAAACAATTGTCTTGAATTTAAAGAAATAAATAATCATCTCACACCATCGGACCTTACCCCTACCACCATCTCCTTCATTTCCATCATCTCCTTCATCACTACAAGCTTGATCGTCCCCAGAAGAAGTAGAAGACCATGTAAATAGGGGTTGCTTTCCCGGATTGCCCAAAGTAGATGTAGAAGTACCGGAAGAGCACGATATAGCTTGCCATAATTTTGTGAAAAATCCTTTCACTTTATCGAGCTTCTTATCAATTTTTTTAATGTTTGATTGAAGGATTTGTGGATTATGGCACATGATATTGATGGCTGCACGTGGTTGAAGACCTTTATCCGGAATTGTGATTTCTTCTTGTTGATATCTAGTTGATGTTTGGCGAGATGGTCGGTGAGAAGACTCGCCTTATTGTGGTTGGACTTGAGATGTTTGTCTTTGTGTCCATTCTTCAATGGAAATTATAGGAGGGGGTCGGGCAACTGGCAACTTCATTACAGCTAAGGTCCGAGCATTTAAGCATCCAACTGTAGAAACGGGTGAATCCGGTTCTGGTACTTCGCAAGCTTTGAGAAGACGCATAATATATTCTCCGTGATAAATTATATTCATCTTGCCTTTGTTAAAGCTTAAAAAGTCGTCAAGTATTAAACGAAACCAATTGATTTTGATATTTCCAAATATAGCATACAAGGCTCTAACATTTTTCTCATAGACAAGTTCATAACTCCCGGTTCTAGGAGTTATGGTTTTCATTAAGGCACGATGAATTATTCCGACATTTGGTCGTAAAGACATTGACTTTAATTGACGCATAACGTCTTCAAGAAATAAATGGCTAACACAGTCTCTAACTACCAAATCGACATCAACACCACACAATTCAACTCCATCATTATCCCTTTTTAGTATATGAGCCATACGATCAAGAGAAAAGAAGACGAGCTTACTACATACTAGGCTCCATATGCAATCTTCTTGATTCGGAACATCTTGATGACCTAAGTTGAGATTAGCATAGAACAATTTAACCATAATTTGGTTAATTTTGTGTTTATTATCGTTGATATCAATTAACGACTCTATGTTGCTACGGTGGGCTAATTCTTGAATATGATAAGATGAAAAATCAGGAAAGTTGACGAATGAACTTTCGAAAATTCTGGAATCTTGCATCCGTCTCCATCGCTTTATTGCCGTGTGGTCAAATAACTAGTGGTGAATTTGTTCATTAGAAGGTGGTTGAGATGAAGAGAAGGCTTGTCCTTTTCGTTTGGATGCCATTTAATTTTGAATTGGAGGAGAAAATTTTGAGTTTTGGAGAGCTTAGGGTTTGGAGTAGTTTGAAAGACTGAATTGTGAAGGAGAAGAAAGGGTAAAGTGATAAATATAGAGGAGTGAAAGGGTAGGTGGAAAGGTTAAAAGCCTTTCAGATCTACGGTTCAGTCGACTGGTGCAGGCAATCAGTCGACTGAATCTGAAGGTTGTGAATTTTCGACCATCTGTACCAGTTGACTGAGGGCCTGCATCAGTCGACTGGCCATGTTTAATTTTTGGTCTTGTTACAACATCAGCCGACTGATGTAAAAATTCAGTCAGCTGATGTTGAAGGTTGATTATTTTCAACCTTCTGGACCAGTCGACTAAGTGCCTGTATCAGTCGGCTGGCCTTGTTTTTATTTTCGAAATTAGGCAGTGTCGGTCGACTAATCATTCGTGAGATCAGTCGACTGGCCTGTATCATTTTGCATAGAAAATTGTTTTATTATATGAAATGTATATATTTATTTATTTCATAAATATAATTTTATTTTGCAGTGAAAAGTGAATAGTTATTATATTTAAATTGTTTGTTTATTGGATGGGAAATAACTTTATTGTAGAAATATATAAACGTACATATTGATGAATATTAAGCATACAACGAAGAAAATTATTAAACACTATAATTATTTCTTCGGACTAGGTGTTTTGAAATCTTTCAGCTGTTTGCGACGGATGTTAGAAGCTTCGTTGCGATCCCATGAATTCGGTGATTATGGAGGCCGTGGAGGACACGAAGTCAAAGGACGTTGGATTGGCAAAACAACATTTTTGTCAATCGGGTGTGACGAAGCCCCACAGAATTTCATTGCTATATGCTCTGTTATACCTATACGTCTGGAGTTAATTTTCTGCTCATAATACATCTTCTGTTGAAGCATAAGAGACTCCTGTTGATAATGATGGAGATCGTCAATCTTCTGTTTTGTATTTGGTGAGATATCAATGGTCTTTTTTCTTTTTTTCTTTTTCGGCGTGTATCTGGCATGGTAAGCCGAAGATGGCGAACCTTGGTGGTTTGGTGTTTTTGAGGAGTTGGGTGTGGCAAGGATTTCAATAGAGTCGGTAGTGAATGATGTTGACATTATTGTAAAGGGCTGTTGTTGATTGATTTTATTTTTCAGAGAATGGAGTACTGTATAGTTTTTTTTGAGTTCTTAGTAATAGGAAATTGTTCTTATTTATAGTTGTAGTTTTGAAGAAAAACTAGGATTTAAATTGATGGATTATATTAATTCTAGGCTAAATGAATGTAGATTTAGTAGATTTCTGTTGGCTGAGGTTATTTGATCAGTTTTTATATGTATAAAGTTAGTAATACACTAATACAGTAGTATAAAATACATGTAACTATATAATAAGACGGCCAATAGAGACTAGAACAGAAAAAATTAATAGCTCAGGTGGTTAAGACATTTGGGCTATTCACAACAAGTCATGAGTTCGAGTCATAGCATGGTCAGAATTTCGAATTTTTCAAAAAATAATAATTGTTTTTGACTTTTTAGTTTAAAAAATTTATATTCTTATTTATATATCCTTACTTGAAATTATCCCGAGCTCAGGTCGCAATTTTATAAACGTATTCTCTAATAGTGGTTTAGTAAAGATATATGCTAACTGATTTTCTGATGGTACGTAGTCTAGATTTATATCTTTTTCTATATTATCTCGTAAAAAGTGATGTCCAATATTTATATGTTTAGTTCTCGGGCGATTTACAGGATTTTTAGATAAATTAATTGCACTAGAATTATCGCAGTAAATTGTTGATTTTGATAGATTTATTCCAAAATCTTTAAGTGTCTATTGCATATAAATTACTTGTGTGTAAGCTAGTGCTGCAGAAATATATTCTGCTTCACCAGTTGATAAAGAGACACAGTTTGGTTTCTTACTGTACCATGAAATTAATGATTTACCGATGAAGTGACATGTACCACTTGTACTTCTTCTATCTGTTCGTGCCTTTGAAATCAGCATCGTTGTACGTTACTAATTTGAATGAACATTCGTTTGGATAAAAAAGTCCAAAACTTGCAGTTTTACTTAGATACCGTAGTATTCGTTTTACAGCACGTAAATGTGATTCTTCGGGTCTGCTTGGAATCGAGCGCATAAACATACACTCATCATGATATCTGGTCTACTTGTTGTTAAATATAGTAGCGATCCTATCATACTACGATATATTTTCTGGTCTACACTTTTGCCGTTTTCATCTTTATCAAGATGTGCTGTTGTACTCATAGGAGTTCGTTTGGAAGAAGTGTTTTCCATTCCAAAACGTTTAATAAGATTATTACACTATTTTTCTTGATTAATAAATATTCCATTTGAAACTTGTTTAATTTGTAGTCCTAGAAAATATGATAGTTCTCCCATATGGGACATTTCAAATTCTCTAGTTATTATGTCAGAAAATTCTTTACATAGTTCATTATTAGTTGAGCCAAATATAATGTCATTGACATATATTTGAACTATTAGTATACCATTTTTAGAATGTTTTATAAATAATGTTTGATCTACTTTTCCTATTTCAAATCCAGAATTAATTAGATAGCTTTGAAGACGTTCATACCAAGCACGTGGTGCTTTTTTCAATCCATATAAAGTTTTCTTAAGTTTATATATATGATCTGCATATTTTTCCTAAATAAATAAAGGAGGTTGTTCAACATAAACATTTTCTTTAATATAACCATTTAAAAATGCACTTTTGACATCCATTTGATAAAGTTTAAAATTATTAAAGCACGCGTATGCCAATAAGATTTGTATTGCTTCTAGTCTAGCAACTGGAGCAAACGTTTCTTCGTAATCTATTCCTTCTTCTTGGTTATAACCTTAAGCTAAAAGTCTTTCTTTATTTCTATTTATATTTCCTAATTTTCGTCTGCTTTATTTTTATAAACCCATTTAGTTCCTATAACTGTCTGATCGGTTGGTCTGGGTACTAATTCCCAAACTTCATTTCGTTCAAACTGATTTAATTCTTCTTGCATAGCAATAATCCAATTTTCATCAGATGATGCTTCTTTAGAATTTTTAGGTTCTATAGTTGATAGAAAAGCTAAATTTCCCATTAAATTTAATTGACTTCTAGTTCGAACATTTGAATTTATTTCTCCAATTATATTTTCTATAGGATGATTTCGTAAAATTCTTTGAGGGGATCTTATTGTATTAGTACTATTTCTATTTTCTAAATTATAAACAATGTTTTCATTTCTCTAGATAAAATGATATCATCATCGTTGTTCGAATTGTTTATAGTTGTTTTTGGTTTATTGAGAAAGTCATTGTCATTAATTTTAGCATTTTCATCAAAAGATGCATGGAGTGACTCTTCGATAATATTTGTTCGTTCATTAAAAATTCGATAAGCTTTACTTTGATTCGAATAACCAAGAAATATTCCTTCGTCACATTTTGAATCGAATTGTAGCGATCCTGACTCGGCCTTCGAAAATCGGCACCGAATACGACACTCGTATTCAAATGCCGCAGATCCAAACGTCGAACCTGGTTCGCCGGAGCTTATAACACCATTAAGTAAAACAACACAGCGGAAGAAAAAGAATAACATATATCAATATACAACGTTGATACAATATCAGATACAATATGATACAACAGATGATACAATGAATATCAATATACATCAGTGATATGATACAAGATAATAGCAGTGGAAATAAAAGATAACATAACATAAGCAGCGGAACAAGATCTCCAATAGAAACAATAGTCTTCAGAAAAGAATTCCAAATAGCAATAGAAACTCCAACCAAATATATCATTCCAGAAGCTCGAACCACCATCAAGTGTTGCACTAAGCTAAGCAAGTCTCGTCCGCAAGCGATTGCCAAATCCTAGTCTGAAAGCTATCGAATCTACACCTACTATTGATTATCTGGAAAACCCAACTCTAGACTGCCCGTGTGGGAAAATAGTGGGCACCCAGAGTTTAGGAAAGGAACAATAAACTCCAGGTCAGTCATGGGACTGGTGTGAGCAAACAAAAACATTTGGTTTTTCTAAAACAAACAAAATAATTAAATTTGAAATCCGCAATGCTTTTTAGAAAATGAAACTACCATAAGGCCTCCCGCCACACACACAATGCAAACGCAGACTTGGAGGAGATTTCTCCTTATGATAGCCAAATATGCTTAATACGAGAAAATTCTTTGATATTATTACTATAAGTGCAAAGTGTGGAAAACCATTTCGAAAGTATAATATAAATCCTAGCTAGCATAAGTACCATGATATTATGCCTACTATAACTGCCATGTTAAATGGCAGGTTCTACAACTAAAACCGTACAAGGCACGTATTGTTTTGATTGGATTTCCAACAAATGGTCAGGCTAAGGAACTTCCTACTGCCACATGGGATCGCCTCTGGCGGGACGTCCCGAGAACCTAACCGGATCTCTGCCAACACAAGGCCGAGTTACCTCTGTAACTAAGTAACTACTACTCGAGCATGCCATCCCCCGGTCCTTTGGGACCTTTATCCGAGGCGCCTCAAAACCACAAAGCAATCACAAAGTAATAGATCTGCAGTATCCACATGAGTAAGCATCTGTGCTCCATACCATGATACCACCCTTTACCAGAAGGGAATGACACACCCTAAAGGGCGCGACCCTCATAACCTTGCCGCATCTTTCCTGTTTCGACCATTTCCGGGGTGTGAGGTCCTGATGCAGTCTCGTCCACAAAGCTACGCTTTATACAAAAGCCATGCTTTGATCACAAATGATCAACAAATGATCATCAACACACAGCAGCACTTAGCATGCCACACTACCAAATTGGGAATATTTCACTGATAAATATCAACTACATAACCTCTGAGCTCGTACGTCTCAGAGAAGGGTGTTAAGCTAAGAGAATAAATTCTCCGCCACCAAGCAGAAACGTATTTGATAGAGATCAGTTTAATATCTCAAAGTGTAATGTCGGACATACAACCATACAAGTCTGTTCCGGGTTCGAACAGAACCGAAGGCACTTCCGAAGAAGCCCTTGCAAATCTGGGTATCCACAATCCCGATCGGACTTCCCATCACTTAGGGAATCTCTATACCGTAGCTACTTGGTGCAGAGACAATCGATAGGTTATCCTAACGTTCTCGAAGATACCCGGTCTTCAACACCGGTCTTCAAATGCAATCCATAACGCCGTATCACTATTCGGAATGGGCTATATGACACAAAGGTCCTCTCCCGGCTAAACCGAATAATGAGCGCAGTAGTTTAAAACATATGGATATGGGATTTCAGTTAAGTCTCAACTTGAAAATCCAAAGCTTTCCTTTCAAATGGTTAAACGAATTGCCATTTTAAATCTTTAAATAAAAAGATTCATTTCATAAAGTTCACCTAATTTCACAAAGATCATCCATAGATTTTAAAACAAGTTCTATTTCAATTGGATTTATTCCTTAAATCTTTAAACTGAAGATTAAATTTATAGCTTTGAAAACACGTTTCCAAAGATTAATCTATAACTTGGGAAACTATTTCCATTTTAGACTTCAAATCCTTTTAACACGAATTGGAAATTCATTTTCTTATGCGAAAGCTTTTATTATTTGAAAACATATAGTTTCCATTTCAGAAAAATTCAATTATATTTATACAAGTTAAAATCTTTGGGTTTAGAATTTAAATTACTAATCAATTCTTTTAAAATGGTTTAAAAACTCATATAAACCCATTTATAAGTTGAATAACCTTTTAAACCCTAGTTTCCAAGCCATAGAATTCAATCCCAAATATTGAATTCAAATTTAAATCAAATTATTTAAATTTCAAAACTCAATCAAGTTATTCAAAATAACTTTTATTTTTGAAAAATTCATTTTCAAAGTTCCAATTCTAATTCCAAAACTATTTTGGATTCAAAAATACAATTTTAAATATATTTCAAAAATCTGTGACTTAACCCATTTCCTCGTGCAATCCATATTTGTGTGTGTATAAGTGTGGTCCATGGTTCAACACAATAGTGCACAACATCAATCATCACAGATTCAATCATATCGATAAGAGGTATAACCCATAACGCTTATCTTTATTCACAGATTCATAGATAAGATGAATTTATCAATCACAAAGATTCACTAATATGATTCGATGTGGGTTTCGGATAACCAATTGGAATCCGACTCCCTGTCGCATCGAAATTTAAATGTCGTTTAACGGGTCAAGGGGATTTCATGTTCATACAACAGTATATTCATCACAAATATAGTAGTTCAGTACAAAGCATCACATAGCATCACATCACATATCAAATATGTCAATCTATCGCACAACATTCAAAAACAATCAAACAACTCTAATTAAGGTGGATAAGTCGTGTGGTTTTAAATTTATTACTCACATAATTATTCAAATTAGTAATCTTTTTATCCATGATAAACTATCATTAATTTCAATTGATTTAGTCTTAATTAATCATTTCTTAATTAATCATCTTAATTAACTAACCCTTAATTGTAGTTAATTAAATCTTATTCCTTAATTTGTTACTTTAAATAATAAACCTTTAATTATTGATTAATTGAATCTTAATTATAATTAATTATCCTTTGATTAATTATTCTTAATTTAATTACCCTAATTAATTAACCACATTAATTATTTGTGCTTTATAGTAATTAACCCTTAATATTTGATTAATCAATCTTTGATCTTAAATTTATCTACTCTTAATTACTTTTACCTAGTAGTTATTATTTTAATTTAAATCATTCATTACTTGATTTAATTAACTTGAATTATTAATCAATTTCTTTAATTACTTTAAGTACTTTCATTAGTTAATTATTTAAAATTTCATCAATTAGAAGATAGCCATTTATCTTCTCTTTTCTTTCTTTTTATCGTTTGATTCTTATTTAATAAACCTTGGGAAATAGACCGTCATCAATAAATTTATCAACTTAAGATCTTTAAGTTAGATTATAGAGTATAAAACTATCTCGCTCCCCCAATCATCCACTTAATTTCAAAAATTAAGTTTATAATCTTCAAACCCAAAAGTTATATAATTTATTTTGAATAAATTTGAAAATAATTTTTTTTTATCCTTGAAGTAATTTCAATTTAAACAAACACTGATTTAGTTAGGAAAACAAAAGGTATTTTAATAACCTATTAGCGAATTTTTAAACTGATTTTGTAACAGGTTTCTTTTCATAAAAAAAACCCGTTAAACATGCTAAATGAGCCGAGTTTCTTCTGGATTTCCTCGAAGCCAACTTCGGTTGAACCCACACCCTTCTTCCCTTCGAGTCACTAACGTTACCCACTCGAGACCCACACGAGTTTCCCCCTTTCTTCTCCAACCACCCTATTTCCAGATGCACAGAGACTCGCGCGTGCATGTGCACATCACCCCCAACGAACGCTGATCGACGCAGTTGCCCTCGACAAGTCGGCGGTAGGCCCTACAAACGCCACGGCCACCCAGGTTTCCAATTTCGATCAAAATACAAAATCGAGCAGCGAGATCTATTTACTGGAATTGGTAAGATCGCCAAAATTCCTCGCACCAATGATTTCGCCCACCGTTGACCAAGATGCTCCAACCACAGTTGCTCCGGTAGCTCACGAGTCCTTTCCCCCACGTGCGATACCGTCCGGTGCCATTCTGATGACGCGACGATCCATTTACTGACGTTAACTAGAACATGGCTTAAACCCTAGTTTCACTCCAATCTCAAACTATGGTGAATTAAAAAATCTTATTATATTTTTCCAACAATCTATGATCACCCTAGTATCACCACGCAAAAATTCGATTTCTAAAAGTTAGCCAATCATCAGAAATCGACCAAAATTCAAGTTTCGCTCAAACCCAAAATTCTCATTCATTTCGATTTTAAAAATTGTGATCTTTGTCTAAAATTCTAACTTTCCAAGGTGATTCAAGACATATAACTGAAACGATATAATTTAACATATGATTTTATTACATATTTAAAGATTTATACTGCATTACCTTGGTCCCAGTAAATTTCCAGCTTGAAAATGCTTAAACTTGTTATTTAAATTAGATGATGTTAGACTAAACTAGCTTGTTTGAAAATCAAAGCTTTAAAGTGATTAGATGGGGAGCTTTCAAATTTTGGTTCATTATTTAAATCTCTGTAATAGAAAAAAAACAAAGGGACACTCCATTGTTAGTTGCTTGTTTTTATTCCCAGGCTTTATTCACTTCCAGATTTTGTTTGTTTTTTTTTCTTTGTTTTTGTTTTGTTTTTGGAACATATTTAAATTTAAAACATTTGAACGTACTTTTTTATATCCTAGCTTAAACTAAAACTCAACTAACTTGTTGAAGCCAATGTTTAACAATGATCATAAAAAAAAGAACTGGCACTTTTAATTTCTAAATTTAAAACCCTGTATCAAACAGGAAGCAAAAATCACACTTTCAGGCAAAGAAAAGCTCAAGCCTAGAAATTCATTTACAAGCACAAGCCACTCACATCCATGCAGGCATTTAAACTCCAATAACAGAATAAAGCATGGAGTTTACTCACATGTAGATAGGATGGGCAGAGACCAGATCTGGTTTTTATTTCTTTGTTATTTCCAGATTTTTATTTGTTCTCCACTTTGGGTTTGAACTTTGAAAAACTTTTGTCTGAAAATATTTGATTTTAATTGAATTGAAGATTTGAGTCAGCTTGTTTTTATTGCTTCATTTTCAGATTTTCTTTTTAAAAAATCATGTTTTGAAAACCTATGACTTGTACAGGATTCAAGTATCCACACAGAACATATGCATATGCATACATATCCAGGTATGCTAACAAGGTATATAGCCTAATTCAACCGTATTCAAGTTGAATACATCCAGACAATCACACATACATCATCACAGCACAGGAATATCACATGCATCAGAATCAAAAGATAATGGGTTGACAGTTTGCTCACATGAAGTTTAGAAAGAACAGGGAAGGTCAGAAACAAAGAACAGGGTCTTCAGTTGCAAATCAGAAATTGATTCTTTTATCTTTGAACTTGATTTCCTCCTGAGCTGATAGATATAATTGTTTAAATCTTTGCTTTACTACTGATTATCTACTTCAAATCCAAATCTTTTTAAAGAATTTTACTTACAATTTGAGTTTCTTGCTATATAACAGAGGAACTTCCTGCATTTGAAAACAGAAAACAAATTTGCCTTGCACTTGATTTTTTTTCTTTTTTTTCCTGCAATTGATTGACAAAGTTGCTTAAATCTTGTTTTATTTACTGATTAGCAACTTCAAATTCAAAATTCCTTAAAGAAGTTTACTTGCCTTTAGATTGTTTTCCAGAAATTTTACACTGTCAAACTGCAGCTCTACACTTTAATAAATCTGCAGTTTGAATTTTTTTTTTAATGTTAAAACTTGATTTAAAAATCATAATTTTATTAACTATAAAACTTTTTTAAAAAAAAACTTACATGTGAGATGAATGCCTTAAGATGATTCAGATATTTTCCTTTTCCTTTTGAATTGAATTGAAGAAGCTTGACTGTTTTTCCTTAAGAATGGAGCAGCTTGGTATTTCTTTTTGAACAGCTCTTTGGTTTTGAAATTATAACAAGGTTGCTTGTTTGTTTTTTTTTCTTTTGAACAGCCTTGATATTGAGATGTGTGATGCAAAATCCTTTTTCAGATTTTGCTGAGATTTGCTAAGATATGTTATATGATGGCATATGGAAAGATGTGAAGTTTCTTGTAATTTTAAATTTCATTATTTTTTAAAAAAAATAGTAATGATGCCATTTTGTATATATGTAGATGTGTGAGATCTTTAAAGTATGTTTGCATTTGTTTGTATATACATATATATATAAATATTGAATTCAAATGATTTTCTTAAAATATTTATCATCTTAATATTTTTAAACTCAATTTCAATTGGAACTTATTTATGTATAGTTTATCACTCATTTTATTTGTTTTAAGATTTTTTTTTCAATTTATTCCCAAATTAAATTCTAAAAGTTTAAAATATATAATAAATTTTAATTGATAAATTTTAGGTTGTTATTCTCTATTTATAAGATGTTAAATATACAAATCTCAGATCCTCAATTAAATTGTTAAAATCAATATCCAAATAAATAAATATCCTATTTTAATTTGAAAAATTCAAATTAATCTACAATTCTATTCCAAAATTCATTTTAATTATCGATTTAAATTTAATTAAAAATCGGAATCGTTACAGATTCCTCTCCTTAATAAATTTCGTCCTCGAAATTTGCAAGGGAGACAACAAAGAAAAGATGAAAGATAGAGAAATATCTTTCCAAATCAAACTGGATATCAATTCTGTATTTGGCTTACCAAATCAGAATATCGACAATATGAGAACAAACTCATACAATATTACACAAGATATTTAGGTCCATCGGTCTACGAACATACGAGGGCATTGATTAGTTCAAAGGGATAACTAATCGTTCGTAGAATATATTGGATCCCAAATAATAGATAGATGGATTCAATCTTTTACGATTTCTCAAACACTGGATACGGATTCTAAACTCAAGTCGGAATACCCCAAAATATATATCAATTAGTCCCTCTCCGAACTTTGATATACACAAGAAATTACAATAGAATTTCAAATTTGGTTTTAACCGTTATCGTTTTATTAATACAATTCAAATTTATCCTTATATTTGTTAACCAATTTAGCTTAATTTAAAATTTTCAATTTCATTAGAGTTGAAAATCTGATAAGAACGGATGAAGATACGAAGTAAGGATTTTCTACAACGATCCGTAGGGCCACCATCACACCGAAACTTCTTTCTGGAGCTGTCACGAAGCAATGAAAAGAATTTTGGAATCGAATCAAAGGAGATTGAGAAGAAAGTTGTTTCCACTGTTGCAGGGTATTGACCATTTATAGTGGTACTCCCCTGTCCCCTATCTCGTCCTCTTCTCGCACTCATACATACTATCGGTGAATAGTAAGAGAATTTACTGAGGCGTTCGAACAGATATCTTAGTGATATACTCATTCTAGGGTATACTTCACCCTATCTCTAATGAGCTACTTAACGTGTTATACTCCTGAGCTAAAGTTTTAACCTTCTGCTCTGATACCAAATTCTAACGGCACGAGGCAATGGCGACCGGTAGGCTTTGCAACCATCCTAGACCCACCGTGGCTTACAATGGTACCCCAGACCTTGCTTTTACGGCCAGCCTTTCGACTGTCTCGGCTTATGCCTAACCAACCCCTATTCACTAAGAGAGGACATGTAGGGGTAAGAGTCTCCCGTTCGCCACCAAACCGCGAAGCGAGAACCCCCTATCACATTCACAAGGGAGCAAGACTGGTGTGAGCAAACAAAAACATTTGGTTTTTTTAAAACAAACAAAAGAATTAAATTTGAAATCTGCAATGCTTTTTAGAAAATGAAACTACCATAAGGCCTCCTGCCACACACACAATGCAAACGCAGACTTGGAGGAGATTTCTCCTTATGATAGTCAAATATGCTTAATACGAGAAAATTCTTTGATATTATTACTATAAGTGCAAAGTGTGGAAAACCATTTCGAAAGTATAATATAAATCCTAGCCAGCATAAGTACCATGATATTATGCCTACTATAACTGCCATGTTAAATGGCAGGTTCTACAACTAAAACCGTACAAGGCACGTATTGTTTTGATTGGATTTCCAACAAATGGTCAGGCTAAGGAACTTCCTACTGCCACATGGGATCGCCTCTGGCGGGACGTCCCGAGAACCTAACCGGATCTCTGCCAACACAAGGCCGGGTTACCTCTGTAACTAGGTAACTACTACTCGAGCATGCCATCCCCTGGCCCTTTGGGACCTTTATCCGAGGCGCCTCAAAACCACAAAGCAATCACAAAGTAATAGGTCTACAGTATCCACATGAGTAAGCATCTGGGCTCCATACCATGATACCACCCTTTACCAGAAGGGAATGACACACCCTAAAGGGCGCGACCCTCATAACCTTGCCGTATCTTTCCTGTTTCGACCATTTCCGGGGTGTGAGGTCCTGATGCAGTCTCGTCCACAAAGCTACGCTTTATACAAAAGCCATGCTTTGATCACAAATGATCAACAAATGATCATCAACACATAGCAGCACTTAGCATGCCACACTACCAAATTGGGAATATATCACTGATAAATATCAACTACATAACCTCTGAGCTCGTACGTCTCAGAGAAGGGCGTTAAGCTAAGAGAATAAATTCTCCGCCACCAAGTAGAAACATATTTGATAGAGATCAGTTTAATATCTCAAAGTGTAATGTCGGACATACAACCATACAAGTCTGTTCCGGGTTCGAACAGAACCGAAGGCACTTCCGAAGAAGCCCTTGCAAATTCGGGTATCCACAACCCCGATCGGATTTCCCATCACTTAGGGAATCTCTATACCGTAGCTACTCGGTGGAGAGACAATCCATAGGTTATCCTAACGTTCTCGAAGACAACCGGTCTTCAACACCGGTCTTCAAATGCAATCCATAATATTCGGAATGGGCTATATGACACAATGGTCCTCTCCCGGCTAAATCGAATAATGAGCGCAATAGTTTAAAACATATGGATATGGGATTTCAGTTAAGTCACAACTTGAAAATCCAAAGCTTTCCTTTCAAATGGTTAAACGAATTGCCATTTTAAATCTTTAAATAAAAAGATTCATTTCATAAAGTTCACCTAATTTCACAAAGATCATCCATAGATTTCAAAACAATTTCTATTTCAATTGGATTTATTCCTTAAATCTTTAAACTGAAGATTAAATTTATAGCTTTCAAAACACGTTTCCAAAGATTAATCTATAACTTGGGAAACTATTTCCATTTTAGACTTGAAATCCTTTTAACACGAATTGGAAATTCATTTTCTTATGCGAAAGCTTTTATTATTTGAAAACATATAGTTTCCATTTCAGAAAAATTCAATTATATTTATACAAGTTAAAATCTTTGGGTTTAGAACTTAAATTCCCAATCAATTGTTTTAAAATGGTTTAAAAACCCATATAAACCCATTTATAAGTTGAATAACCTTTTAAACCCTAGTTTCCAAGCCATAGAATTCAATCCCAAATATTGAATTCAAATTTAAATCAAATTATTTAAATTTCAAAAATCAATCAAGTTATTCAAAATAACTTTTATTTTTGAAAAATTCATTTTCAAAGTTCCAATTCTAATTCCAAAACTATTTTGGATTCAAAAATACAATTTTAAATATATTTCAAAAATCTGTGACTTAACCCATTTCCTCGTGCAATCCATATTTGTGTGTGTATAAGTGTGGTCCAGGGTTCAACACAATAGTGCACAACATCAATCATCACAGATTCAATCATATCGATAAGCGGTACAACCCATAACGCTTATCTTTATTCACAGATTCATAGATAAGATGAATTTATCAATCACAAAGATTCACTAATATGATTCGATGTGGGTTTCGGATAACCAATTGGAATCCGACTCCCCGTCGCTTCGAAATTTAAATGTCGTTTAACGGGTCAAGGGGATTTCATGTTCATACAACAGTATATTCATCACAAATATAGCAGCTCAGTACAAAGCATCACATAGCATCACATCACATATCAAATATGTCAATCTATCACACAACATTCAAAAACAATCAAACAACTTTGATTAAGGTGGATAAGTCGTGTGGTTTTAAATTTATTACTCACATAATTATTCAAATTAGTAATCTTTTTATCCATGATAAACTATCACTAATTTCAATTGATTTAATTAATCATTTCTTAATTAATCATCTTAATTAATTAACCCTTAATTGTAGTTAATTATATCTTATTCCTTAATTTGTTACTTTAAATAATAAACCTTTAATTATTGATTAATTGAATCTTAATTATAATTAATTATCCTTTGATTAATTATTCTTAATTTAATTACCCTAATTAATTAACCACATTAATTATTTGTGCTTTATAGTAATTAACCCTTAATATTTGATTAATCAATCTTTGATCTTAAATTTATCTACTCTTAATTACTTTTACCTAGTAGTTATTATTTTAATTTAAATCATTCATTACTTGATTTAATTAACTTGAATTATTAATCAATTTCTTTAATTACTTTAAGTACTTTCATTAGTTAATTATTTAAAATTTCATCAATTAGAAGATAGCCATTTATCTTCTCTTTTCTTTCTTTTTATCGTTTGATTCTTATTTAATAAACCTTGGGAAATAGACCGTCATCAATAAATTTATCAATTTAAGATCTTTAAGTTAGTTTATAGATTATAAAACTATCTCGCTCCCCCAATCATCCACTTAATTTCAAAAATTAAGTTTATAAACTTCAAACCCAAAAGTTATATAATTTATTTTGAATAAATTTGAAAATAATTTTTTTTTTATCCTTGAAGTAATTTCAATTTAAACAAACACTGATTTAGTTAGGAAAGCAAAAGGTATTTTAATAACCTATTAGCGAATTTTAAACTGATTTTGTAACAGGTTTCTTTACATAAAAAAAACCGTTAAACATGCTAAATGACCCGAGTTTCTTCTGGATTTCCTCGAAGCCAACTTCGGTTGAACCCACACCCTTCTTCCCTTCGAGTCACTAACGTTACCCACTCCAGACCCACACGAGTTTCCCCCTTTCTTCTCCAACCACCCTTTTTCCAGATGCACAGAGACTCGCGCGTGCATGTGCACATCACCCCCAACGAACGCTGATCGACGCAGTTGCCCTCGACAAGTCGGCGGTAGGCCCTACAAACGCCACGGCCACCCAGGTTTCCAATTTCGATCAAAATACAAAATCGAGCAGCGAGATCTATTTACTGGAATTGGTAAGATCGCCAAAATGCCTCGTACCAATGATTTCGCCCACCGTTGACCAAGATGCTCCAACCACAGTTGCTCCGGTAGCTCACGAGTCCTTTCCCCCACGTGCGATACCGTCCGGTGCCATTCTGATGACGCGGCGATCCATTTACTGATGTTAACTAGAACATGGCTTAAACCCTAGTTTCACTCCAATCTCAAACTATGGTGAATTAAAAAATCTTCTTATATTTTTCCAACAATCTATGATCACCCTAGTATCACCACGCAAAAATTCGATTTCTAAAAGTTAGCCAATCATCAGAAATCGACCAAAATTCAAGTTTCGGTCAAACCCAAAATTCTCATTCATTTCGATTTTAAAAATTGTGATCTTTGTCTTAAAAATTCTAACTTTCCAAGGTGATTCAAGACATATTCCTGAAACGATATAATTTAACATATGATTTTATTACATATTTAAAGATTTATACTGCATTACCTTGGTCCCAGTAAATTTCCAGCTTGAAAATCCTTAAACTTGTTATTTAAATTAGATGATGTTAGACTAAACTAGCTTGTTTGAAAATCAAAGCTTTAAAGTGATTAGATGGGGAGCTTTCAAATTTTGGTTCATTATTTAAATCTCTGTAATAAAATAAAACAAAGGGACACTCCATTGTTAGCTGCTTGTTTTTATTCCCAGGCTTTATTCAATTCCAGATTTTGTTTGTTTTTTTTTCTTTGTTTTTGTTTTGTTTTTGGAACATATTTAAATTTAAAACATTTGAATGTACTTTTTTAGATCCTAGCTTAAACTAAAACTCAACTAACTTGTTGAAGCCAAGGTTTAACAATGATCATAAAAAAAAAAAAGAACTGGCACTTTTAATTTCTATATTTAAAACCCTGTATCAAACAGGAAGCAAAAATCACACTTTCAGGCAAAGAAAAGCTCAAGCCTAGCAATTCATTTACAAGCACAAGCCACTCACATCCATGCAGGCATTTAAACTCCAATAACAGAATAAAGCATGGAGTTTACTCACATGTAGATAGGATGGGCAGAGACCAGATCTGGTTTTTATTTCTTTGCTATTTCCAGATTTTTATTTGATCTCCACTTTGGGTTTGAACTTTGAAAAACTTTGGTCTGAAAATATTTGATTTTAATTGAATTGAAGATTTGAGTCAGCTTGTTTTTATTGCTTCACTTTCAGATTTTCCTTTTTAAAAATCATGTTTTGAAAACCTATGACTTGTACAGGATTCAAGTATCCACACAGAACATATGCATATGCATACATATCCAGGTATGCTTACAAGGTATATAGCCTAATTCAACCGTATTCAAGTTGAATACATCCAGACAATCACACATACATCATCACAGCACAGGAATATCACATGCATCAGAATCAAAAGATAATGGGTTGATAGTTTGCTCACATGAAGTTTAGAAAGAACAGGGAAGGTCAGAAACAAAGAACAGGGTCTTCAGTTGCAAATCAGAAATTGATTCTTTTATCTTTGAACTTGATTTCCTCCTGAGTTGATAGATATAATTGTTTAAATCTTTGCTTTTCTACTGATTATCTACTTCAAATCCAAATCTTTTTAAAGAATTTTACTTACAATTTGAGTTTCTTGCTATATAATAGAGGAACTTCCTGCATTTGAAAACAGAAAACAAATTTTCCTTGCACTTGATTTTTTTTCTTTTTTTTCCTGCAATTGATTGACAAAGTTGCTTAAATCTTGTTTTATTTACTGATTAGAAACTTCAAATTCAAAATTCCTTAAAGAAGTTTACTTGCCTTTAGATTGTTTTCCAAAAAATTTGCACTGTCAAACTGCAGCTCTACACTTTCATAAATCTGCAGTTTGATTTTTTTTTTTTTTTGTTAAAACTTGATTTAAAAATCATAATTTTATTAACTATAAAACTTTTTTTAAAAAAACTTACATGTGAGATGAATGCCTTAAGATGATTCAGATATTTTCCTTTTCCTTTTGAATTGAATTGAAGAAGCTTGACAGTTTTTCCTTAAGAATGGAGCAGCCTGGTATTTCTTTTTGAACAGCTCTTTGGTTTTGAAACTGTAACCAGGTTGCTTGTTTGTTTTTTTTCTTTTGAACAGCCTTGATATTGAGATGTGTGATGCAAAATCCTTTTTCAGATTTTGCTGAGATTTTCTAAGATATGTTATATGATGGCATATGGAAAGATGTGAAGTTTCTTGTAATTTTAAATTTCATTATTTTTATAAAAAAATAGTAATGATGCCATTTTGTATATATGTAGATGTGTGAGATCTTTAAAGTATGTTTGCATTTGTTTGTATATACATATATATATATAAATATTGAATTCAAATGATTTTCTTAAAATATTTATCATCTTAATATTTTTAAACTCAATTTCAATTGGAACTTATTTATGTATAGTTTATCACTCATTTTATTTGTTTTAAGATTTTTTTTTCAATTTATTCCCAAATTAAATTCTAAAAGTTTAAAATATATAATAAATTTTAATTGATAAATTTTAGGTTGTTATTCTCTATTTATAAGATGTTAAATATACAAATCTCAAATCCTCAATTAAATTGTTAAAATCAATATCCAAATAAATAAATATCCTATTTTAATTTGAAAAATTCAAATTAATCTACAATTTTATTCCAAAATTCATTTTAATTATCGATTTAAATTTAATTAAAAATCGGAATCGTTACACGAATTTGCCAAGCTGATCTTTAGTGTTTAGTATAATGCATTTTGAACCAAATATTCTAAAATAAGATATGTTTGATTTTCTACCGTTAAAAAGTTCGTAAGGAGTATTTTTGGTGAGAGGTCTAATAAAAACATGATTCAAAACATAACAAGCAGTTGCAACAGCTTTTGCCCAAAATTGTTTTGGTAACATGCTTTCATTTAATAAAGTTCTTGCACATTTTTGTAGAGTCTGATTCTTTCGTTCTGCAACTCCATTTTGTTGTGGAGTTCTAGGAAATGAAAAGTTATGAAAAATTCCTTTATTTTTACAATAGTTATCAAATTGTATATTTTCAAATTCACCTCCATGATCACTTCTAATATTTTTAATTTTAATACCTTTTAAATTTTGAATTTGCTAACAAAAGTTTTAAAATTTTCAAAGGTATCACTTTTATTTTTCATAAAAATAGTCCATGTATATCTAGAAAAATCATCAACTATTACAAATACGTGTTTATTATGATTTATAGATTGAATTTGGGTAGGATCAAATAAATCCATATGAAGTAATTTGAGTGGGTGTAATGTTGAAATAACTTTCTTAGATTTAAACGAGGATTTATTTAGTTTTCCTAATTGACATGAGTCACATATATCATTGATTTTAAAATTCATATTTGGTAATCCTTTTACAAGATTGTTTTTAGAAATTTTGTTTATATATTTGAAATTGATACGACAAAATCGTTTATGCCATATCCAAGGATCATTTTCTTTTGCTATTAAACATGAATCCGAGTTATGATTAACTTTCATATTTAAAACATAAATATTTTTATCTATGTTTCCTTAGAAAATAAGATTTTGATTTTGATCGAGAATGCTATACTTATTTTTAGAAAATGAAAATTTAAAACATTTATGGCACAATTGACTTATACTTAACAAGTTATGTTTTAAATTCTTAACTAATAAAACATTTGTAATAGGTGGTAAATTAGATGTACCGTAATTGCTCACATCCCATTTGCCGATGATAAATCCCTTGGAATTGTCTCAAAAAGTGACAGAACCTCCATCCGAGTATGTAATATTTATTAGCTTGTCTTTATCTCTTATCATATGTTTTGAGCAACCACTGTCGAGTATCCATTTTCCTCTTTTCTTGAGTGGGACCTGCAAAACATATGAGATATTGTTGGTACCCACCTTTTTAACAGGGTCCTAAAAGTTAGGTCTTAGGAAACCAAACCCAAGAGGGTTTAGTATCCATTTTATAAATATAATTTTTATTATTATGAACATCTTCTATGAACAAACTAATATATTTCTTTCTTATTAGTTTATTATTGGTTTTAGGTATCCATATACTTAAGGTTTTAGAAACTGGTTTATTTAAAGATATGGATGTTTTATTAGATTTAGCTTTGTTCAAATTACTAGTTTGTGACTTTTAACTTTCTTCTTATATCCTAAACCATGTTTATTATTAACAGATTGTAAATTCTCAATAATTCTAGATAAATTTTCTCTGCCATTATTAAAATTTGAAACATTTTTAGTGGTTCCATCTAGTTTAGTCTTTAGACTTGAATTTTCTAGTTCTACCATTTTAATATTAGTTTTTAAAACATGATTTTCAGACAGAAGACCATCATTCTTTTCTTTTTGAGTTTTAATTTCTTGACTCAATAATATAAGTTGAGAATTAACATTAGAAAGAGTTTCTTTAGTTTTTTAAAGTTCTTCTTCCAATATTTTCTTCCCATGTTTAAGCATATCTCTTTCGAATTCTACCTTTTTCTGATTTTCTACGGCTTCTTTAAATTTTCTTTTAAGACTTTTTAAAGTATCTAATAATTCAGAGTTTATTTCTATCATATCGTCAAAAGTAAAATCACTAACCTCATTAGCTTTAGCCATAAAACATACATTAGTTTGTTCATTATCGCTTTCACTTTCACTTTCTGAAGAAGATGATGAAGAATCTGAATCATCCCATGTGACTGAAAAAGCTTTTCTTTTGAATTTGTCCTTTCTTTTATTTCGATGTTCTTTCTTTTGTTCTGGACAGTCTTTCCGCATGTGCCCCTTTTTGTGACAGTTATAACATTCCATAACTGACAAAGATGGTGATTTTTTGCTGGTTAAGATTTTCTTGCTATTATTTATGTTTCCTTTTCTATATTTCAGGAATTTCTTGAAGTTCTTTGCAATAAAAGCTAGGTCGTCTTTATATGAGTTTAATTCTTCTTGTTCTGCATGGAATGCTATATTCTTTTTATCTTGAGCCTGAACTCTTTTTGCCTGCAAATTCATTTCATAGGACATTAGATTTCTTATTAATTCTTTTGGAGTTATTTTGGAAATATCGTTTGCTTCTTCAATAGCGAGAACTTTTCTTTCACATTCATCCGTTATAGAATTAAGGATTTTGGATACGATATCAAAATCTGAATATTTTTCTCCTAATCCTACTAGTGAATGATAGATATCCTGAAATCTTGAATACATGTCATTTATGCATTCATTTTCTTTCATTCTAATGTTTTGAAACTGACTCTTGAGCATGGATATTTTGCTTTGTTTAACCTTGCTGGTTCCTTCATGTGTGATCTTGAGCCATATTTCATATGCAGTATTACACATGCTAACACGATTAAACTCATTTTTATCTAACGTACGAAACAACATATTCATGGCTTTTGCATTAGTTGCGATATCTAATTTTTTGTATTTGACCAAGTGGAATATTCTTCAGTAGGAATAGTATATTCTGTCTGAGTTATATTACATGATTCAAAACTATTTGCTTGCATATATATTCTCATTCGTGTGGACCAATAGTTATAATTCATGCCATTAAATAGTGCTGGACGTGCATTGGATTGTTCTTCAACAAAGCTAGTGTTAATGTTACTGCTGGTGCTAGTGTCCATATTAATAGATTATCAGAAAACTGTGTTACGGTTATATGATGACCTTGCTCTAATACCAAATAAAAGTGTAGTGTGGATCGTGTAATATGGATATATGATAATGCAGAGTATACTGATGATAATAATACTGTAAATAGTGCGGAATAAGAAGCAGTATAGTAAAATGACACAAGAGATTTTTATACTGGTTCAGAGCACCGTCCTACGTCCAGTCCCAGACTCCTTCTGGAAGTTTACTAAAACAACAACCCTCAATTAACCCAGAGGAACAGGTCTATACAACTCCTGTGCAGTCGAACAGGGACCTGAGCAGCAGAACAGGATTTTTCCTCAACAGCCGAAGAGGACTTTACTCGCCTGAGCAGCAGAACAGAACTTCAACAATTTACAGAAACTAGTTTGACTGATGTGTTTTGATAACACGGATTTGTCACTTGTAGTACACCCTTCTTGTAATTTTCTCCTCGAGTGTAAATGCTTATATTTGAAGTATATGAAAAATAGAAAGGTATAAATTGCTTTTATGTAGAATAATCGAGAGTATGATTGCAAATAGATTTTAGAAAGTTAGATCAGAGAACAAGAGAAATCGATTGTGATTAAGTGAGTTGAAATGAGTTTGGAGTTTGTATTTATAATAGTTAGAAAGCTACGACTGTTGGTGAAGAGGTTCGGTCGAAGTGCTGCATCCGAATCTTTTCATTAAAGCTTCGCAACTCTTTACAAAAGTCGTGTCTTTTCAAAAATATGGTTGTTATAGAAATTCAGTCGACTGTACTACATGGTCAGTTGACTGAATATTCAAATGAATTTAAATATTCAAATTCATATATACGTGCACTATGCACATCGCACATTTTACCCAGTGTCATTCGACTGGTAGCATGAGACAGTCGATTGACCTGGTACATTTTGTGCAACATGCACAGTTTGCATATATATATATATATATATATATATATATATATATATATATTACTTTCAAACCTTTGTAAAATAATTACACGCTTATATATGTGTATAAAAAGAATGATAACATATATAAGCTATTATATATGTTAACTGAGGAGAGATTTTAACAATATTGACCTACGACTCAAACAATCAAAATATAAAATTGATGCACCGGTTTTGAAGTCTTGTCTCCTTGTAGCATATATTCTCTTTTTGCCGTAGCATTTGTCAAACCTATATGTTGTAGATGAAAGCTTTGTGTCAAATCAGAACTAAGTCTCAACAATTAATATAAAGATGATTAATTAAGATTAATCGCTTAGTGAAATTGATTTATCACAATGAAAGTAACTGAAGGATAATTGCTTAATGACATTCATTAAGGAGGGTAATTAATGGGTAATTACTAAATGTGAACTATTTAATAATAATTACATAATGAAGTAATTAAGGATTAATTACTTAGTGTAATTAATTAAAGGATTGATTAATAAAGGAAATTAATTGAGGGTTAGCTAATTAATGAGTGTGATTAATTGGAAGATAATTAATCAATTTAAGTGGTTATAGAATAATTAATTTGAGTAATTAATTGAGGATAAACGTAATTAATATTAAATGGGTAAAGGTTAATTAATTTATATGATTAATTAACTGCTATTACGTAATATAATGAAAGGATAATTAATCCAGGATGATTAATTAAGATGGATAATTGAGAGATGTTTAATTAATTGATTTGAAGTTAATTGATGTTAAGTAATGGTAATCTATGTGATCGAGGATTAATAATTTAATTAGAATTAATTAAATTAATTTTGGAAGTGATCAATTTTGCTTATGATGATTGAATGATGTTAAATGCCTTGAATTGGTTGATATCTCTGATATGAAATGTTTTATATGATATGTTTAGGCGGACAGTAATAATGTGGTTATCTATCGATGATGAATGGCTGTGTAAAAAGTGATATCTTGTATTTAATGTTGAATTGTATTTCACTTGAATAACTTGGGTTAAGAGGGTATTGAATTTGAAGAGACCGAGGGTCGGATATCAGTAAATACCCGAATCCACTTCGATTTATAACATACAATATGATTCTTTATAGACTTGATATGTGAATCAATAGGCTGGAATGGGATAAATTTAAATAAATGGACTATTTAAACTAAGTAGAGGTACTTAGGGATTGATTAAGTGTTGACTATAACAAGTTGTGAACTTGTAATGATGAATGAGTTACCCCGGGTTTTAAATAATTTTATGCATTGGTATTCCTTGTTAGATGGGTTTACTCACGTTGGTTTTCAGCCAGACCCGGGTGTTACTTTGATGTAATACTCGGGTCAGACCAAGTATTACAGATTTTCAGGTAAGGACGTTTTGTAGTTTAGGAGGCGAGCTGGATGGCAGGAACGTATGGAATGTATTCCGCTGTGATATATGGTAGTTTGTCTGGGACATGTTGATTGTATATGTCCAGTGTTTGTGTATATATTGTAGCTCTGATGTATTAAAGTGCAATTTGACAAGTACATTTTTCTTTTGTATAACCAATATTATTTGTTATTATATTTTATCCGTTGCGAATGTGAGATTCTGTGTCTTATTTCTGTTTCTTCTTCTATCTCTTTTCTTCTTTTCCTAATTATCTGGAATTTTCTAGATCGAAAAATCCGGGTCATTACAATAGAGTTGTTAATTTCATGTGTTTGAGACATTCGATAGCAAATGATATATGATCGATCAATGGAACTAGGTATGGGTTGGAAACATCTATACCATTATTTTATTACTTAGTTCAATTTGAAGAGAGTACAAGTCCTCTCCATAACAACAGTCACGTTTCTTATTTCGTCCTGTCCGTACCCAACTCTCTGCTTCGTGCTTTTATCCTTCAAACCATAAATATCAACATCTTCCTTTGCTAGTACATCGAAGTTGTCTTTTCCTCTGATAATAGTTGTTTCCCTGTAGCTCCAAACCTCTGCCCAATCCACTTCCTCCTTTATGTATACAAAAAATGATATGATATCTGAGGCGGTCTCTGCAGATTGAATTCGTTTTTCTAGGGCTTCTCAGATTCTAATTGTTTCTTTCTTCCTTCGGTACTCATATACTCAAATCTTTTCTTTAGTTCCTAAAATTTGTTGATACCTCATCTAACTGCTTCATGTGATTCTCTTTATTCCTAATTTTTGTCTGCGTTTAATTTTGTAGATACTGTTAAAAACAATCTACTTCGTCAATTTTTGAACGAATCTGATTGCTCGAATAAGTTAATAATAGATTGTAAAATAAAGTAATGATATTGTTAATTCAGGTTTAAATCAGCGAATTTCGTTTTTTCCCTCTAACATATTGCTTGGATTGATGAAGCATTCAGTCAAGTATCGTTCTTCAAACCTAAAGGTCCTTATTACATCGACGAATTTGGATGGTGTAAAGGTATCAAAAATTTTCTTAGGCTGTCTCAATTTGAATATTCTTGCCATATTATTTCCTGTCGAGAAGCTATATAGCACGGAACGACCCAAAAATTATGTTGAATCCTCGCTCGAGACCGCTCTGAGTATGTTAAATGTTATCTTAAATGCTAATTTTCTAATAGGATATTCAGACTGCATTTCATTTTTTCCATCTCTAGATAATTTAGTTATAAGTTTGCCAGCTCTGTTTTACCAATTAATTTTTGATATTGGAAAACCAAATGTTAGTCAACGCCATGAATCGCGAGCCATGATTTTGCTAAATAAATTTCATTTTGTTGTATTTGGTTTTGGAAGTAGAAAATAGAACTTCATGGTGTACTGTTATTGTCTAATGGGGAACATACAACTCTTAGTGGATTTTTAACCTTTAGTTTTAAAAAATAGTCTCATGGTTGAAAAATAAAGACTAATAGGACACTTTCATCACGGCTTTTTTCCATTTTTAAAAATTTTCACTGTCGTATATGAATTTGGTTTGTAATTTAAATAGGTTGAAATTTTTAAAAATATGAAATCGGTTTGCTTTAATCTTCATTGTTTCCGATGCTACTTTGTTTAGTATTGCTGAATCCACATTTAATATATATCTATATTTGTTCTAGTTTCTTATTTCTTAATTTATTAGCCATGGTTAGAACATTAGTTGTTTAATATTTTGGTTAATTGAAAAAATATATTTTTAAATTATATGCGAAGGATCCATACTATGACCATTTCTATAATGATTGATTTTAATTCTGTACAAATGTTACTATTGATTGATTTTGAGGTTTCAAATAATGAACCAATAATTTAACATAATATTGTTATTATGGTCTGATGTAGGTAAATATCTTAATAGAAACAATTTTCATTACGGTTTTCTAGTGCAAATAATTTTTAAAACATGATAATGATTCAATTTTGCAATTCCGGTAGAGTTATTTTCTACAACCAAAATTTATTAAAAAATTTCATTTTTATTTCAGTTTGTGTTACATTTATTACTTATACTAGAAAGTAATGAATATAAACATTTATTTAACTCAAACGATGAATGTTAATTTCTTCTACATAAACACAAGCTAATCATGGGGAAATTTTTTCCATACTTGGAATTGAATGATATTGCTATTTCAGGAAGAAAAAAAGACACACTATTAATCAGCTAGCATTATTTTTCTCACTAGCCTATGAACATAATTGCTAGCTTAATTCTGCATTATGTGTATAATCCCCAAAACATGAACAATATATGTAAGATAGTATCGTGCAAATATAAAAATAGAGAAACATATGTTAAAAATCTAGAAATATCTGAATTGATTCATTGAATAACTATAACAGTTGGTTATTATCATGTCGTTGAATTTATTATTTCAAATGTGGGGTTTTATGACAGAAACAAGGACAATAATAATTTGTATTCTTACCATTTTTGATTGAATGTGGATAGAATCGCGAACACACCAATTAAAACCGAAAGGATGTATTTCTTAAGAATTCTGCTTTATTAATTTGACTTTATAAAATTAAATGATACCTATTCGTGTTTTACCTAAGGCATCTACGAGATCAGTTTGAATAAAGATTGCGTCTTTTTTTCCGATTTCAAGTACTGATTAATATTTTTCCTTTTATTGGTTCATGGCATGTTTCAATATAATCCTGATATAAAATTTTCAGGAGAAGACTACCATGAATTAGAAGGCTATAGACTGCTCTAAATTCAGTTTTAGTGGTTAGATATTATATTACCAATATGATTAGTTTTTCTACCGTTGTCAATGTCATACAAGCATATGATCTCCATACTAAAGTTGATGTCAGCTTAATAAAAATAAAAATTGATGCATTTATTCATTCTTAGGTAAGATAATTGACTTTGGCCGTATTATAAAATTTTCATTTATTTCGATACAAATTGTTAATTATATGTCGTAAGCACCGTAATGTTTTTGTAGGTGCCAACAAAAATTCAAAACCAGAAGGTGCTTGAATTTTATAAGGGAACCACCCACTACTATTGCAAGGCGATAAATGTTGTTATATGAAGTTGCTACAAATCATTTACATAAATTTTATTTAATTATTTTTTAGAATAAGAGAAAAATAATTATTTTATTAACCACAGCTAGTGCCACCCAAATAGTAATCAAAATCTTATTATTTTTTATATATTATTTTCCTTTTTTTTTTGGGTATATAAAGAAAGTATTGCGCTATTCCATTTTGCATTTTCATATTTACACCTTCCTAAATATCTCTATAGGTGGTTTATCTTTTATAATTGTGAAAAAAGTTGCAATAGATTTCCTTACTCAAATACTAACTTGAAGAGAAATTACACTGAGAAATTTGTCATATAGACCCGATTTCCTATTCAAAACACAATCTTTTGTTACATAGAAAAACCATGTGAAGTTTGATATTTGTAACTATAGAAAAACTATATGAAGTCTGGTAGATTTTACCATTTGTGATTGACTTTGGATGAAATTGTGTACACATAAATTAAACTCGAAAGAGGTGTATTTCTTAAAATTTGGTCTTATTGATTGGACTTTACAAAATTGAATAATACTTATTGATGTTTTGTCCAAGGTATATACAATATCAGTTTGAATTAAAATTGCATCTTTTTGTCTGACTTCAAGTGATAATTAATGTTTTTTTTATTGGTTCATGATTTATTCAAATTTAATGCTGATATAAACATCTCAACAGTAGACTGGCATGAAAGATGTGGCTACAAACTGCTCTAAATTCAAATTAAGTGCTCATATGTTATGGTACTAAGATAATTAATTTTACTATTGCTACCAATGTCATACAAGCGTATGATCTCTATATTAGAGTTGATGTCAGCTTAGTAAAAATAAAAAATGATACTTTTATACACTCTCAGGTAAGATAGTTAACCGTGATAGAATCATAAATCTATTCATTTTTTCATTTATTTCCACACAAACTATTAATTATATGTCATAAGCACCATAACGTTTTGTTAGTGGCAGCGAAAATTCACAACAAGAAGGTGCTTGAATTTTATAAGGGAACCGCCCACTACTATTGCAGGACGATAGAGGTAAGCTTTATGAAGTTGCTACAAATCATTTCTAAATATTGTTGTTTAATTCTTTTCTATAAAAAGGAAAAAATGATTATTTTATTATCCACACTTAGTGCCATCAAAATAGTATCAAAATCTTATTATTTATTATATATTCTTTTCCCTTTATTTGGGCATATAAAAAGAAAATTACATCATTCCATTTTTCATTTTTGTAATTATAGCTTTCTAAATATCTCGATAGGTGGTTTATTGTTTATAATTTAAAAAAAGTTGCAACAGATTTCTCGACTCAAATACTAACTTAAAGAGAAATTACACTAAGAAATCATTCAGGTATTCTAAAGAAATCCTACACTTCATCTTCAGATGAAGACTTGAATGCAAGTATATCCAAACCTTTAATAATATTTGACTAGATTGAAATAACTTCATCTGAAGTACAAATGCTTTTAGCATTGTTACAAGCCTACGAGTTAATTTAATTTTTTTTGATTTTTGTTGGAGCTTTACAGTGATTGAACTTTTTGGCAATAAGGACATTGTTCTTAAAAGTTATGGAGTGTAGAAAACAAGATTTCATTTTACGAAGAAACTATGTTCTTGGCCCATTGATCATGAGGAAAATTGATATGCTGCAACTACTGGTTTTTAAGATAAAAAATGTGTGTCAGTAAATTTACAATAGCTATCCGTGGGTAATAAATTCAACTGTTGCTTGTTTAGTACAATATTACTTGATTAATGAAAAGAAGAGGTCCTAAGCACATGATTTACTATGTTTGTGTCCATGAAAGAAATGTAACATGCGTACTAAGAGAGTGTTATAATTTGAAAATATATGCATGTATAATATAAGTCATGGAACTATCCAGATGTAAACAATATGAATGAGGCACTCTTAGATTCATGTGGGGTTTAAGTCTTAGGTTTGAAAACTTCCTAAAGCTATAATGCATGAAATGGTATAACCAAGTGGAAGACACGATGGTCTCCTAGGGAATAAAAATGTACAAGTGCTTATTGAAAATTACACAACTAAATGTACGACTACTTTCCCTATTCATCATTATAAGCTATTTTTTAGATGATAAGTTTTTGTGAAGATGAAGCTAACGTGGCACTGTTTGGTATTGGCAATGTTACACTAATATAGGCATGGAGCTTTCGATGATTGCTTATGAAGAATCCTCAATCTCATTATGTTATCGTAATTATTTTGGTCCCATCAACACTATAGTAAATTGTATGATATATTTTGTTCAGCATTCAAATAAATTATAAGAGATATATTATGTTTAGGTCGAGTTTTCATTAGATATACTGTATTGGATATAGTGTATGAGATTCTATATTATTTAGATAAATTCAAATGAGATATTGTGCCATCTATTTCGTTATTGAATATATTTGTTTGAATTTATTTTACATAATTAGTTTTCATAATTAGCTTGCAGGATTCAAATATTATGATAATTATGTGCAGTACGGATTAGGCACATGCTAAATATATTAAAGAATCTTTACGCACATAACTAGAAACATGTAAATTACTACAAGTGTGCCTATTTTATTTCAATGTGATTAGTTTTTAGAAATATCATGCGCAAAATTAGAAAGATAACTTAAATAATTCGATCCGATTCGGATTCTGTGTCCAGTAGACTTAATTCAGTTCTGTGATCAATTCAAGCGAAGTAAATAAAAGACCGATGAATGAAATGAAAAATGATTTTCCATAAATAACTTAAGGAAAAGACTCAGCGGTTCTAATCTAATTTTATAATAAAATTTTACTGTTTTATTTATCATTTCAACAAAACAAAAAAGCTTTGTCGTAGGATTTTGTTGTTTGGCAATGGTCTGGGTACGAGCTCTATAAAGACTTCGCCCTTCCGGAGCATTATACGGTGAGTTTTCTTTGTTAAGAGCATGGATTTCATACAGGTACAATACATCCAGCTTTAGATGGTTTATCCATTACGCTACAGCTATGGCATCTGAAAACATTTATAGGAATCGGTTAACAATTCACAATCAATTCGACATGATCAAAGCTAGGAAGAAAGCAACATAACTCTAAGCCGGCAAAGGTATTATGAATGCTTTGAAATCCAAATGTACGTTTCTTATCATTATTTTTTCAAGAACAGAAGCATACATATATTATTCCATGTTGAAATAAACACACATATATACACAACTAAGTAGCATAAAATGATCTAGATATACTTCTGCCCAGCAAGTTCTGTTTCCTACATGACAATGTCGACTACTTTTCCTCAACGGAACATGAGCAACTCCACCATGTGCGGTTGCTTCAGCTTTATGCTCTGCCTTCTCTTCATGACGCTCTTCCTTTGCTTCTGCCTCCTTTGCCTTTGCTCTTTACTTTGCTGCTTCTCTCTTCTTTTTGTTGTGTGCGACTGCTGCTTTCGCTTTCTCTATTGTCTTTGCCTTGCCTTTGCTTCCTTTTTCCTTTTCTGCGCTGCCCATGTCCTTCACTTTCTCTTTTGCTACCTGCATTTTTCTTTCTTCTTCTTTTGTTTGTTTGTTGGAACTCTAAGGATTGAATTTGAATAGTGGTTGAACAGTTGAATTTGGCGTTGATGTTTGGACATTGAACGAGGATAAATAAACGAAGTAGATGAAAGCTACTACATGATATAGGTGTCACACATGCAAAATTATTGTATTACAAACCGGACATCTGCGTATTCAACTTTCTCTGTTTACACACTTACGATATAATGTTTTATATCAATTAAGTTTCCTTTCACCCCATTGTCAGTGTTTATCATACCAATATAACTCTTAAATACCCATGCACTGGTAAAATCAAATCATACAAATTTAAGAACCATGTCCCGAAACACGTAATAACTTCGAAAACCATACGCTTCGAGCATGATTTCTAGGTTTTTCATGCTCAATAAGGATGCATATACTAGGATAACCAAGCTCGGTGTGAATGTGGTTATCAATATAACCAAGCAGTGTGGAAATGGAAATGTTTTTCTATGCTGAACAATGAACAATGCTCCTTGAGCATTGTGCCCAATTTCACAAGAATGCATGGTGATTTATTCTGGATCTATCTATCGATCAAAAATCGAAGGTTAAACTGAAAATTAAAATACTCACAAAGCTAGGTTATTGTATGGTTTTACGTGTTTATTTCATTTGTAACTTAATGAAAATACCTTGGCAAATAATATATGCATATTTAAAAGCCATAAATCTGTAACAAGTATGTCTAACTTTTATTTAGTATGAATAAACCATAACATATTAAGCGCTTAGTACGGATTTTACATCTATCGATTTTTTGCAATTTGAGGTGTATGTAGATAAACTAATCAAGAACCATTATCAATGCATACAACAATAACACAACTACAACCACATTTGTGATTCATAGTTAACCCTATTGCGTACACAATTATATATGTGTGTATGTACATATATGTATATTCATTCCAGCACCATAATTTATTTTGATTAGCATTGTATTTTTTATAACATCAATAATAAACCATAAAATGAAGTGTATATATTGTCATATTTCACATTTTAAATTATGCTAAACAAATTCACCATTTTAAATTTTATTTAAAATTAAATGAAATCAATTCGACTTAATTAGTGTTTACCATCTCTGTTTTATTTTCAAGTTTAAGTAAATTATGCCAAATGATATTACCTTGAAATTGACAAAAATTAATTAATTACCAACAATTCCATTTAGGAAATTGATATTCTTTGTAAGTTATGCTCCACATTAGGAACACCATATAGTTGATGTTAGCTTTTGTTATATAACACCGTCGTCTTTAAAATGTTAGTTATATTTAATGCGATTTTAAATTATTGAAGGATATTTATCATTTAAGATTTGATAGCAGTGTCAGAAAAAGTCATTTTAGAAAAATTACAATCCAAAAGAGTATATTTTCCTTCATATAACATAAAAGCTCTAATAATTTTTAGTTAAAAAATTGTACCAATCCCGTATGCGCAGCGCGGATTCGCACTAGTTAACACTTAAGTGTAGGAGGAAGTTGAGCGAGTGCAAGTTTTATGGATTGGTACCAATCCATGGGCATGGATCGATACCGATCCATCACATTGATGGATTTGGCTTTGTAATTTTTTTAATATGGTCTTGTCTTCATCCTATGATCTTGGTTGTACTTGGTTTCTGGATTTTATGGCTATCTCTTTGGGCTTCCTGCCTCAATAGCTTCCAAGCTCGATTAATTAAGTTAGTCCAGATACTGCCTAGTTAAAATGCCAGATAACACTTGCCTCTCAAAGTACAGCTTGTTTCAAACATGATGTGCTTTGAATCAAGAGTAGTCAGGATTTCCATACCAGGTTTAAACCCACGCTTTGAATAGTTGTTATCTTTCCTTTGGACCTTTCCAATGGAGTGTTGTGCTTTAACCATTCGTTATGATGCTTCGCTAACATCTGGGATTATAAAACTGAAATGCGCTTGCATGATCTGTCATACGGAGCTAAGAAATTCCTCATTGGTTACCTTTCTGGATTTTCCTGTTTTGAATTTACTTTCTTTCGTTCCCATTTATGGAATGCTAAGTATGTGTACACACGTGTGCTCTAATTGTCCATCATGCTACGATTCCATGTCCATACACATCCATTTGAAACATCAGATGTACATGCATACATATATGTTTTATATATACATACAGACACATAAACACATACAAACATACCTAAATACATGCATACATACATATATTTTTATCAATTTGTTTAGTACCGATCCAGGGGCATGGATCGTTACCAATCCAAGCCTTAGAATTATGTGATTTTGTTGCCTATCCATTTGGTTCTTAGGTTATATACCCAAACCGTCTCCTTATCCCTACGCTTTATTTCTATCATCGTGTTTAAGCCTTTTTCCACCATTAAAGTTATTTCTCGCCACCACCTCCTAAGTTCTCGAAATACTGCCATCCCTCCTTTAGCTTGAGCTCGTCGTTGACCACACTATCAAGATCGCATCCTACACAACTTGTCATCGAACATAGTCTTATTCTTGAAGCCCCACTTTTGAACCAAACAAGCTCTTTTGATATTCGATGTCCTTAGGTAGACTATAGAGATACGATGGTGAGGCTGGCGATCATTACATGAATGGCCAAGGTGAAAAGATAAGAAATCGACCAAAGCCGTCCAAGGAAGTGGATCGGTATCGATCCGACACTTAGTGGATTTTGGTTCTTTATCTATCTTAGAGCATTGTGATATGTGTCATACTCGAACTTTTCCTAAACGCTATCTCCAAATTTCCACAACATTTCTAAAACATGGTTGATGAGGTGAAGCCTGCTGGAACAATCAGTGATGAAGGTCACTTCGGACAACATCAAGATTTTTCAGTGAACTATTGCACAAGATCAGAAACTAACACTACACAACATAGTAACTTGCACCGCATTGCATTGGGTATCTACCATAACACAGGATAATCTTTTGACCTTTTTGAAATAAATTGTATGTTGAGTGTTGATAGTTATGGATCATAGACGTTCCGAGTTCCTCTCCGCTCAAGTAGCAGGTCCATCGATTTCCAGTTACATCGAGTAAGATACCAAGTCGAGCTCGACTACAGTTGTGTCAACATGGCAAACTCTAGTGCACCCTATTCCTCAAACTATTCAGGAACTTCCAATAGAGCCCGTGGAAAGGCCCATAAGTTGAAGATGGTCCCGACATACTTGACGATGCTATCATATTAGATGATCTAGTAGATTCGATACTGTCAAAAATTGATGTAACTCCCCATTTCTGGAGCCCAAAAGTTTAGAACAACAAATGCTGCAGTCATCTGTAGTATTAACTTCTAGTGAACAAACATGATAATGCTAATGGTATCCATACTATCAGAGTCACATGAATATGAAATAAAATCATCATAGATTAAAACAACATTTCTGATTACATTTCAAAACAATATTTAATATTCAAATTATATAATCCCATAATCATTTCCGAGGTTCAGACAAAATTTAATTATTATATAAATACCCTAAGAGCGACATATGAAGATGCCCCTTGGTTGATCAGAGTATTATATAGTCATAACTGACTTAGTACACACAACGGAATAAAAACAAAACAACAACTCCTAAATAGTTATCCGTCAGTTACCTGTGCATCTCCGAAAGCTTTATTTGCCAACCTACAAAAACCTTGGAAATCCTCAACCCTCGGCCTACTCAAATCAATTTTAAGCACCCAATAGTTTAAGGGGAAAAACATAAACTTTGAGCCAAACATAATTCCTGGTGTGAATATACTATACATCTTGGTTACTTGATATTGAGTAAGACCACGCCGCTCAACGGAGCGGGTTTGCGCTCACTAATATCCTTTTAAAACGTATCTTTTGCAAATCGTAATCCTGCAACCAAAACTGGCTAAAATTGTAAAGCATTATTATGTAAACATACATATCAGGTAACAAATGGATTATCTGTCCGAACACTATAGTTATATTTGGCTAACTACTAATCTTTGGCTGACTCGGGCCTACCAAACAATATAAACAAGTAATCCAACATCCGTTAAATACTCCTCTTCTGGACGGTCTGTCCCTATCTTACTTCTCTAGGTCTAATCTAATGGTTTTGCGGGCTCACCAATAACCTATCATTTTCTCAATAGATTCCTTTTTGTGTGTAACTTAATTTTAGTCTTACCGGTGATAAATCCCTACACAATAGAATTTTGGAATAATCTAGCTAGGGGCTAATAACTAATGTATATGGTGCAACCCTATACCGGTCCCATCTAGTATTTTAATATCCGAGTCATTTTACTTAAGGTACCCTTCCCTTAAAAACCTCTTCTCCCAAATTGATGTAAACCTTTAAATCATACTTAAACAAGTAAAATATATACTCTATGCTTTATTTAAAATAACCCTTGCCATGTTATATGTACTTGGCTTAGAACTTTGTTAATGAAAACATTTAAACCTTAGAAAGTACTCCTTTTGAATCCATTGAAAGTGTCCCTTTCCAAACCAAGTAAAAGCTTTATATAACCTAGGCCGAAAGGCCAAAACATTCCTTTTGAAACCATTCACATAACCTTTCAAAAACATTGAAAACCATCTCTTAGAAAGCTTTAAAAACCTTAGACATTCTTATTTAAAACCTTTAAACAATGCCTTTTGAAAAGATGGGAAAACCCTTCCCTTAAACCTTTCGAAATCATTAGAAACCTTCCATCAAAACAATTTGAAAACATTGGGGAACCCCCCTCCGAAACCAGTATCATAAACCTTTCGAAAGCATTAAAACCTAAAACTTTTCGAAACCATTTGGGTTCAAGTAAAACAATCCTTTTGAAACCATTTAAAATTACCTCCTTCGAAACGATTGTGTTCTACTTTCGACAAAGCAAAAGGCTCATAAAACATTTAAGTCAAAAGCACTCTTTGGAAAGCATTTCCTAAGCAAACAAATGGTGTTGAAATCATTCCCTTCGAATGTAACGAAGAAATGGCTAAGTTTTAAAACAAAGTATACCTTTCGAAACCATTGGCTTCGAAAGGTAGAAATGCGGCAGCTAAGGGTTTCGACCCTTCGAATGCATTACTTAAAAAAAAAGGCGCAACCTTATTCAAAACCATTCCTTTATACCAATTTGACCCAGCCGGAAGCCAACCAAGTCGAAAGCATTCCTTTCAAAAGCAAAGCAGACGCGTTTTCATTTGAAAGCAAAGTAGCGCTTCGACCCTATCAGAATTCATAGCTTTGACCCAATGCCTTACACCTAAGTCAAATTCAATATGTACCAAGTCTTTAATACTATGTGCATTGGTTTCGATGGTGATGGTGGTGGAAATACTTGGGTGGAACCCTTGGTGTCTAAAGTGGCGAACAGGTAAAAAGCCAATTTACTGTTTAAACTGAATTTATCCTTTTAAAGTACTCTTTCCAACTAACCTACCTTATTTGTCAAAATATGATTAGTTGCAAATTTTATTTCTAAATGAATTGCAGAAATTTCAAAATTAAACAATTTAAATAATTTACAAAATACCCCTTATCCTTTTATAAACATATAAAACATTTAATTTTGATACCTTAAATAATTTTATATATCTATTAAAAACACTTTGGAAAATTCTACAAAAATTCCAAAAAATCATTTTTAATAAATTTTCCAATATATATTAATTTTAGACCCAAAACTTAAATAATTTAGCTGTAAATTATCCTAAACCCAAATAATCATTTTCCTCATTAGAAAATTAATATAAAATCCACATTAATTCAAAAATTATGAAAATTGAAACCCGACTCTAAAACATCATTTCTAATATCAATCGAAAATTGCAAGGCATTTGGTTGTCATTTAATAGAGTTTTCTTATCAAAACATATCATAAATCTATATGAATAAGCATAAATCATCAACAAGCATATATGGACATTTAGTCATTCAAAAATATGGCATAATATTGCAAGATAAATCGGGTTTAACCTAAAACCAAAAATAATTAGAAAACATGAAATGTAGTCATTATTTACCCTTAGCTTTGAGGTTAAGGAGTTTTAGATTTGAATGAATCTCAGTGGCTATGGAATTGAACCTACTCAGGACGTGACCTTCCCATGTAAGCTCCATCCTTGATCGTTTCTAGGGAATTAATGTTCCTTAGTGCTTCAATCTTCTCCGGGTTAGCTTTGATTCCATGGAAGTTCATGATGAAGCCAAAAAAATTCCCTAATGCAACACCGAATGAGCATTTCAAAGGGTTAGGCTGCATCCCGTATTTCTAGAAAATGCTGAACATCTCTACCAAGTCGTCAACGTGGTTCCTCGATTGTCATGGATTCACGAGCATATCATCCACATAAACCTCCATCTAGCGTCTTATTTGATCTTTGAACATCTTATTCTCTAGCCTCTGGTAAGTAGCTCCGGCGTTCTTTAATCCAAAGGGCATGAAAAGATAGCAGTATAGTCTAGGTCGGTAATAAAGCTAGTGAGTTCCTAGTCATGGACATGCATTTGAATTTGATTATATCCAGAGTATGCATCCATGAATGAAAGCAATTCATACCCCACCGTTGAGTCCACCAACTAATCATTCTTTGGGAGTAGAAAGCCGTCCTTCAGGTGCACCTTATTTAGTTTCGAATATTCAACGCATGTCCTCCACTTCTGGTTAGCTTTTTTCACTAGGACTGGATTAGATACCGACTTTAGGTATAGGGTGTTAGCTGAAACTATTGTCTCTCACCTTCTCCACTTCTTCTTTAAGTGCAATGGATCTCCCTGGACACAAGCTGCTGCACTTTTGTTTCATAGGAATGCATTTAGGATTTACATTTAATCCACGACTCGCTATCTCTGGTGATATTCCATACATGTCTGAGTGAGCCCAGCCGAACACATCTACGTTCGTCCAAAGGAAATAAACTAACTCTTTAATCATCTTTCACACCAAGTTGCGATCCAAACTTTAGGACTCATATCGGATCATCCTGGCTAATCGGGCTATTGATTGTCAACTAGGCTAGAGCTGCCTTTCCATCCTCCAGCACTTTCCATTATCCATATCCTTATAGAACTTACTATGCTACTCGAGCCGGGGCTCAGGTGGCGGTTGCTATGCATCCAAAGCCTTGATGCAGAGAGTCTTTTCCACACCCTTTCCTTTCTCTCTTTGCCTCACTTCTTTACGCTTAGGGACATAGTAGTCGTAGTAAAGCCCCTAATCATCTTGTACTATTCCCATACCATTCTCTGTTGAGAACTTCATTGTTAAGCACCATGGAGCAATGGCCACTCGAAATTTAACAAGAGCTGGTCGGCAAAAAAAGGTATTGTAAGCTGAATAGATATCCTACACAATAAAAGGAATGACCTACACTCTCTTGCCGTCACCCGCTCTAAGCACCATTAGTAGATCCACATAACCGATTAGCTCAGTAGCAGTCCTATTAAATCCATGGATCTGAGATTTACACGGCTTTAAGTCCTTTCCTTCTAGAAACATCTCGTTGTAGGCTTTCCTGAATAAAATTTTGAATGAAATCCCATAGTCAACCTGCACCTTCCTTATAATAGTAGGGACAATCAGGGCCGATATCACTAATGGATCAATTGTTGGGGACTCTACCCTATCTACATCTCTATTTTGAAAAACAATATTGTCTCTCATGGTTCCGAGCTGCTTTGTCAAAATATCATCTTCAATGGTGAAACAGATCTTATTCACTTCATGCTTCAATGCATATGCATATTGCTCCATCTCGTTCCAGCTCTTCTTAGCTGGATATGGTCCTTTAATAATAGTATTGATCACCAATCACTTCTGAAGCTTCCTGGACACATCAAATCTAAGTCTGGCTTGCCCCTATTAGGGGTTCAAATTCCTTGCCCACCATCCTATAGGGCCTGCAAAAACTGTTATAACATCTTCTTACAAATCATATCACGCAAATGCCTGCATTCATTGGTGCTGTGACCATGCATTTCATGAAATTGGCAGAACTTGCAAGGCTTTTTCTCCTCAGTTGACTCCCTTGGAGACGGCTTTCTATATTGCTCTTTGCCTTGAATAACCAAGCATAAATTCTTAATCAAGTTATTCAGTGGAGTGTAGTTGTCAAACTTTGGGATTCTCGAATGCCTCGTTAAATATGATGTATTATCTTTAGCTCCATTATCATTCTTGCTCTACCCGCCACTTCTGTTTTGCACATTAACATCAACATTGCCAGAATTCCCTCCGGACTACTTTATAACAACATTTCTTTATATCATTTCAACCGATTGATTGGCATCGACCTTCTCGGCAGTAGTACTCACCTCCTCCAAGCATAAGAAATGAATCGCCTTTCTATAGAACACGTCCATCATCGGTGGCAGTTCATCTTCAACCACCTTCCAAAATTGGTCTTGGGATGAATCCCCCTAATCAATGCCATCAACAAAATATCTTCTTAAGCATTGCTCACCTTAGTCATTGTAGTATTGAATTGGTGCAAGAAATCTTTCAAAGCCTCTCTGCTCCCTGAAAGAGCTTAGAAAATGACATGACGTCTTTAAGATGTGTAGTATGAATAGGGAATTGCTCAATGAACTTTCATGCCGATTACTTAAAAGACGATATGGATCTCGACAGCAACTAGGTTAAACACATCGTCACTACTCCCTCTAGAAATTGGGAAACAACAACATCGTACGACATTAGTAGGTCAGGCAAAGTTCATGTGATAGTCGTACTTTATCGGATGTTACCTTCGTTCCATCTTCCTATTGTATGATGGCATCATCGACATCACAAATCTCCTTGGGTACTCCTCGCTTAGGATCTCTTCTATGAATGGATTCGAGCTTAAGGAGGAGCCCCAATCATCATTAGTCTAATGTTGGATCTCACTTATAAGTTTCAATACCATTTCTATTAAATCTGACTTAGGTCAATGTAATGAACAACGGTAATCGAGATCTGCCCCGATTGTTTGGCTAGGAAAATACTCTCAGTTAGTTTCCCGATACCTAGGCTCCCTTGACTTCGGAAGAACCGTTCCTTTAACAGTTCCATGTACATAGTCTCTTCACGGTAGATCCATAATGGCCACATGATCTCCAGCATTCTGGCTATCTGCAGCATGACCAGAAGCCAAAGCAACACCATCACCTAGAATTCGACCACTCAAATTAAGGTTTGATAGTTCGGTATCGATCATTCTTGATAAATCAGCAGCGATCCATAAGCCTTTGTTGTGGATTGGTCCACACTTTTGTTTCGACTTCTAGGTCTCTTTTCTAAGCTTCATCTACTTTCTGTCCCTCTACCTTTGCTTCAATGATGAAGAGCTGCTAGATTCTGAGTCAGAAGGTATCATGTCCCTTCTACTTCTCCTGCGGCTGTTTATCAGTTGATTTAATAAAACCAAGCTCTGCTTCATTTGCTGATTCAATTCATTGTGGCTTTTTTGGAGCCTATATTCCATTTGCTTCATCATGTGGTCCATCTCAACTTTGGTGGCTACATCCATTGGGTTTTGAACATTTGCAGCATTTAGTTGCACAACCCCCTCGATATGTTAAGAACCAGCGTTCTCAACATCCATAGTAGCTCTTAATGTGGTGGATCAATCTCTTCAACGGGCAATGGTAAGAAGCACTTTCGTATATTTCGAAAAATCCGAGTAGTTAAAAATTCCAAAAATAAAGTAAACTGGCTCTATCTCTCAGATTTAGGCAATCCATTAGTAGACGATGGATCCAAGTTGATTGATTGATCACATTATCAATAGAAGCACTAAAATGTTAGTACCAAAAGTGGCACAAACACCCAAAAAATTAAATAGAGAATAAAATTGAAAAAATGTAAATGGAAAATGAGTAAAAACAAAACATCTAATAATTATAGTGGTTCGACCAACTGTTTCCTACATGTACTTGAGATTTCTATTGATATCTTGATGTTTTAAAGTATAGTTCTTATGGTTCCATACTACTCCACAGAAGATTGCAAGAAAATATATTATGATTGCAAGGAAGCAAAAGGATCCCCATAAATGAGCCCCTAGCCTCCTATTTATAGCCGTAGGTTGCCGAGAAATGCTCCATCACATCTTCCTCCATGATCCCACTATCTTGCAGCAGTTATTCTCGAGAAAATGTGTCTAGGTCGGTAAGCAGCTATGGATCGATATCGATCCATGGCCATGGATCGGTACCGATCCACAAGATTCACATATGGATCATTCTTGTTGTTTTGGAATGAAGTGACTTGTTTTTAGCTTTATGATTTCTAACTTATTTGTCCTGCTATAAGAATATTTCTAAGTCTAAGAGATGGATCGATGGATAAATGGAATTGTTGATTTCAGGCGTTCGATAGCAAACGATATGCAATCGATCAATGCAGCTTGGTATAGGTTATTACCATCAACACTTGAGTGTAGGAGTAAGTTAGAGTGATTTGGGTGCAAGTTTTATGGATTAGTACTGATTCATGGGGATAGATCAGTATCGGTCCATCACATTGATGGATTCCGCTTTGTAATTTTTTAGGATGGTCTTATCTCCATCTGTGATCTTGGTTGTACTTGGTTTCTGGACTTATGGTTATCTCTCTAGGCCTCCTGCCTCAATACCTTTTAAGCTCAATTCATCGCGTCAGTCTAGATACTGCTTGGTCAAAAGATCAGATAACACATATGTTTCTTGAGGGATAAATATTCCGTGCTCATTTGAATCACTTAGATTTCAAGAAAGTATGGCATAAGTCCCATATCCGTCATCTCAAAATGTAAACGTATTTTCTTCTTGATTTTTTCAAATGCTTTTGGATAGTTTCCAGTAAATATCAAATCATCGGCATATAGGCGTACAATTAAGACATCCCTATTTTATTTGTATTTATATAGAGAGCATGTTATAAAACTATTTTCTAGAAAATATTTATCAATTCTAGTGTTCCATGCTTTAGGGGTTTATTTTAAACCATAAAGTGAATTTTGTGTCCTTTAATTTTATAGCTTGGTAGTTGCTCTAAATAAACTTCTTCTTCTAGGTTACCATTGAAGAAAGTAGACTTTACATCCATTTGATAAATTTTCCATTTATTTTGAGCAGCTAATGAAACTAATAACCATATAGTTTCTAAATGAGCTATAGAGCAAATACCTCTTTATATTATTTACCTTCACTTTGCTTGTTTCCTTTAGGAACCAATCTTTCTTTGCACTTTTCCTCTTTACCTCCAACATTCTTCTTCACTTTTTATAGACATTTTACTATAATAGCTTTCTATCCTTTGTGTAAGCTAGTCAACTCCTGTTATATAATAGTTTTGTATCCTTTGGGTAGCCTATACAAAACACCGCCACAACCTAGCATCCGCCCGTAGGGAACTAGCTTCCCCATGAGTCATAACATATATCTAATTCCCCTTAAATTGGCCCATAAACATTCATAATATATATAATGTTTATTTTAAATTTTCAGCCTTCAGTCGAGGTTCAAGTTGGCATTTTTGTATATGAACATCGTCTATACCTTACAGTTGATCTCAACCGGTCAACGTGAGGATTCCTAGGCCGACCATTTATGAACAAAATTTATGGTTTTCTTCAGTTTCTATTATCGATTGTTTAAGAATTTGAATTAGATTATTAACAGTGATTAGTGACTGCTAATTATAGTCTAATTAATTGGTTGTAATTTGAGTTTAGGGTTTGTCAATTTAGGGTTTAACAATTTAAGAGGGCAAGGACATATGCAAATTCCAGTTACAGTTAACCAGTAATTTAAAACTAGAGTTTAACATTCAAATTTATGGTTTAACATATTAACACATGCAATTTTAGGATTTTGCTAACATCCTAATCAATTATAATAGTTTAAATTAACTACACTAATCAACTTGTTAAATTTATGCCCACTCACCTCTAGCCTAAGCTCTTGATCTTGAGAAATTGGTCTCCAAATGATATCTACTTCCATAGACCACCTTAGTTCCCTTTATTGCTTGCTCTTGCCTCTTTAGGTTTATTGGCATTTGATTTTGATTTTTGGTTTTCAAGAAAATTCAAGTTTAAGAAGAAAAATTGACTGAGTTTATTTGCTGAATGTTCAAGAAAAGAATTAGGGTTTAGTTTACTATATTATTTATAGTGTTAGGTCAACACTCAGGGCCATCAAATTAACTTAGTTAGCATCCTGTACACTCATCTAATATTTCAGTTGTAAGCAACCAATCCAAACTGTCTATCATGTCACTTAAGATTGCTAATCACATGATTAAATATACGCGTGGTAGACTACCTCTTTCCTTGGGTCTACTGCTACAGATCGACCTCTGTGTTCTTAGTTCGACTTAAAGCTATTTTGATCTTCAAACTTTTAGTTTTAAATTCTAATTTCCTTTTAACGCCCATAATTCCTCTATACTAACTCATATTAAAAAGTGTTATGTATGAAAATTATCTTGAAAATTACTACAAACACAATGGCACACATTTCGTAGCCAAATTAAGATGTCTATGAAAATTTTCTTTGAGTCCTTGCTTTTTTTTAATTTTATTTTCTTATTAAATTTCAATTTAAATTTCGACTAAATTCTCTATTAAATTTTCTTTAAATTTCTAGGGTATTACATCATTCCCTTTTAAAAGGATTTCGTGCTCGAAATCTTAAAGGACAAAAAAATGTAACTCATACACATTGCAAGCAATAGCTACAATCATCTACTCATCCATTTTCCATAAGCAGTCGTTGTCCTTAGAAACTTTCTAATGCAATATTTACAAATATATGCAATGTGAAATGCATGTTAACTTATGCTAATGTAAAAGAGTAAGCGGTTTACTGATCCAGACGACCTCCAGTCATGTAAATGCTCATGTCATGCATCCAAATGCATGCAACATCCTAAATAAGTATACTTGCAATTATACATGTATGCGCAACAATTCCATCTATATGCAACATTCATATGAACTATAAATGACAATCAACATCCATATGTATCATATAAAACAAGCCAAAAAATAAATAGGGGTAATCAGAATGTGTGCATACTATCTAGAGGATATATTGTCCTAAACGTGTATAACAAGTGATCCAAACAAGACATCTAAATTCATCCACTAGCATCCATCATCCATAACACGTCTTATCGACATGTTTACAAACATTCCTGCAACCTAATGATCTCTATCTAAGCTAGAACCTAAATATAGAAGCAATTTGTACTTTTCTAATGAAAATAGGAACGCACCAGAGAAGAATTCGGGTTGGGTAGCATGGAATTTCTTCTCAAGCTTCCATGTACTCTCAACCAGATCATCTCCCTACTGGACTCTAACTTGTTTATTTATCTCATTACAAAGTCAATTATCCCATGCCAAAAAATGCGTGTAGGTGCAGGGTGAAAAAGGGACTCACCCATCCTTTTTAACTACCCTAATAAACTTTCACCATTGGCCAAAAATTTACAACTCAATTATATGTGCATCGGTAACCTTCGACAATCCTTGCTACTAACTTAAATGATGTCGTCTTACACTATGCTAAATAACTTGGGCATAAGTATGCGCTTGCTAACTATTTCTCCATAAAATCTACAATGCACAACATACCATCTTAACTCTTCTAGTGGTATGCCTAATCAACCCAACTCTTAGATACCAAGTGGGCTAACTCAAATGTGGACAGTGTCTCTTCTTACTTAGCTCTTTGCTATATTTAGATTTCCCTTATAGTTATCCAAACTGGTGATTTCCTAAATTTCAAAAATAACATAACTTCTTTTCCTATTTAGACAAACTTAAGTCATTTCTCTTTACTTTTGGATTATTTCCCAGTCTTTCGAAAATCATGGTACCTATGTATCATGTTTACAGTCTATAAAGATATATCCTAAGTTCTACAAGTGAAAATTCTATCTATTTCTCATTTAACTTCTATAATATAAGTTCTCAAACTAATTAGAGTTATAATCTAAAATCATTTAAACTAATATAATAATCACTTAAGGGATACTTCATTCGCATGTGGTTGCTATGCACATAACTATGTATTCTAAGTTAGTCTTTCGTAAACGTCCTTAAGAAAATAATCTTCCTCCAATTTGAATGATGTTTTAGAAAAAAAAATTATTCCTTTCTTCAAATCTTACGAAAAATTTCTTGATTTCCTTCTTTTATAAAAATCACCTCTCCATTCTCAATGCGTGCAAATAGTAATCCTTTTTTCTTGATGGGGATCCAAATTCTAGAATTAACTAACCCTTCCAGAATGTTGAATAAAATCTTATCTCAGATACTTTTTGTAGTTTGAACTTCCAAAACTTTTACCATTTCTTGATGTCCTTCCATAGATAAGAACTTTTCACTAAAAATAATTTCTTATTTTGTTATTCCACTTATTTCATGGTTAAGATAACTCAATATGGAAGGATGCTCCGCCATTTAAATCTAATAAACAAGACGACTAAAACTTTGGTCTATAATTAGGGATTTTTGCGTTTTAATGCATTAGAACTACATATCTCCCAAAGGAAAAGTTGATAGTATAAATTCCTATCTCTTGCTCAAAAGGAAAACTAGCATCACATTTCGAATTACAGGGAACTATCTTTCTCTTGTTTATTGAAATAGACGGTACAAAATACGGTAAAAACCCTTATTCTATACATCTCTTTCTTTTTGGATGTACTTCTTGCCATTTCAAACGATACACTTTTATTTCTAAATCTAAACTTGATAATCCATAAGAATTTACATTTCAACCTTTGTATTCTAATGAATTAAAATATTACGTAAATCCCATTTCCAGTTTATCATCGATTTCACTTATGTCTACTAACCCATATCAATTATTCATCCATCCCGAATCACCTAAATCTCAACAATTTACCACGAGGACTTAATTTACACTTTACTTGCACACATCCTTCAAATTTAAAAATCTAAAACTATCACATAGTTTTTAAGTTTAGGGGCTACTGCTACCCAACATTTTCCAGATTCAGATAGATGCAAATTTTTAACTATACAATTCCAAGGTTTACTTAGTAATACTTGGAGCACATTTATAATGATAGAACCCACTAAGGTAATAGCGCTCGTAGTCTTATGCGGAAACCAGTTTCACTAATACCACGCATAATGCAACCATGGGACCACTCTCCACTAATGCGACTTCTTATTCATGTCAACTTGGTCCGCCTATAGCCACTAGCAAAACAACACAATACCTAGACTGCCCGTAGCCTACATGTATCCTATTCTTATCTATGTGGTACCGACCAATACTCAGACCATCCGTTCACCACTAACTTACTATATTAGAATTGGAATAGACCCTAATTGGCACTTTTTACACTTCAAACCGAATAATACTCTTTGTATATATAGAATCCCTTGACAATAACCATCTTGGCATACTTATTCCTAATTTTGGAACATGTGTTATTCAAATCATACTTTCCAAACTTCCATACTCAAAGATTCTACAATTCAAACCATACTTGGGTAAAAAAGATACATGGTGTTGTTTACTCTCTAGTATCTTAGGAAGTTTGACTTAGCACTATATCTTCCTAATTCTAACCATTGATTAAAAAGATCATTAAACTCCCATATTTCTTTTTGGTCACTCATCCAACCATTTAAATGCTTCTAAATTCCATAGTTAAATTCTTTCTAGTGGGCTGTTTAATCCTATATATCTAAATATGATCCATTTCTTTTCTTTTAAGTTTAAGAGACAGTCATACCATTTTCACTTTACCCTTTTAAATCAACACCCTTTACTTTAACTTTATTTCCATAAAACTAGTAGGTTTTAAAATCCTAAAAAATCCTCCTTTTTGTTTTTAACCACCGTTTCCTTCTTACCAAGACTGTGACTTTTTCATTAATCAAATTATCAAAATTATTTAAATTTAATTTAACAAAATGTACTTAAAGCACACCATTTTAACATTTTCTTTCATAAATAAGAAACTTTTATAAAAGCGTATTTTCATGTATAATGTGGTATTTTTAACTTACTACTACTATTATTATTTTAGAGTTTGACAAAATGTGACGACCCAAATTTTTTGGATATTTGAAATTGGATATTTAATTGATTTTAAATATTTAATAGATAGTTTCTAACTTGAATTTCAAATATCACTATTTATTGAATAATTTAAATATTGAAAAATAATTGGAAATTAGGAAAACCGTTGAATCTAGAATTTCGGGCTTGTTAAAATAAATTGAAAATTTACAAAATTTATAATAGTGATACTAGAGATAACAGATGTGTTAAAACTGAATTTGAAAGTAATTTGTTCGGTTTTAAAAATATATCGTTTAAATTGATATTTAAAAATAGCTTTTGAGGCACAGTCTTTGAATTTGACGAAACCAGTTCCATTGGATCCGTAATAGTGTATTATTATCGAATTTCAATTTTCGTAATGTTTAGAGTGATCGTTTGGTTGTACGGTTGATAAAAGCACTGAAATCTCTATTGAAAATTCAATAAAATAACTGGGTCCAAAAAGCAATCTTCTCCATACGATCTAATTTCGACTCAGAACCTTTTCTATGTATCCGGAATAGGGGTTTAACATTACAAACGCCTAGCGGCATGCCTCGATAGGAGGTCAAGATTGTGAGTTGCGTTTTTGTGATGATTTAAATTTAAATTAAGAATATAATACAATTTGCATTAGCAAGTGCAGCCATGTATAGAAATTTCAAGAGCACGTGTCCTTCTTGGAGACACGTGTTCTCTTGTTGCCTCAGTAATTAGATGTAGACCGAAAATAAATAAATAAAAAAGAGGAAAAGCTTCGTCTTTGTTTTCTCCGTTGAACAAAAATGGCCGAAGTCTCTGTTCAATTTAAAAAATGATATAATTACCAAATCGATCTGAGAATCATATGTCCATCTTCTCCTCCCCCTTCATTCACGAACATATCGAATCACTTCTTGAAAAAAATCATCAAGCGAAGCCCTAAATCGCTTAACTGCCTTCGGTCAAATCGAGGCGCGATCGTGGGCACTGATATTGGGGCTGTTAGTTTGGGCGCGCGATGGTTTGAAATCGCGAACTCGCAAGTGGCTCGGAAGCAGTACCTCGACGAGGTGTAGCGCGATTGTTGGTGTAGGCTTCGGCGATTGATCGCATTCTTGTACAGTGGTGGTGACGCAGCAACACATCGTAGCGGAGTCAGGGTTGTCTACTCGAGTGCGGCCTCCGATTTGGGTTGCGCAGCGATGTCCAGTGATTCGCCGATGTTTGTAAGGTTCGTTTTATTTTATTTTATTAATTTTTAAGTATAACTTGATTTAATATATATTATGATTTAAAATATATAAATTTAGTTTTGGTTTTCGTTTTATTTTTCAATTAAATTTAATTTAAATATATAGGATGGATAAACAGAGATTATTCATTTTAGTAAGGCTGTTTATTTTTAAAATACATATAAAGATTGGAAATTTGGAATATATTGCAGAAGAATAGAGAAAAACTTTGTGTTGAAAATAATAATAAAAATAGTGCAGTAAGGTGTAATCAGTCTCCTTTAATACATTTTAATTTATAGATATATAGATTAGAAAATATATTTATAATACATCAGCTGACCTGTTTAAGATATAAAATATGTACAAAAAAAAGGGGGATTTTTAAGTGTTGTAAAGCTTATATAAAAATTGGATTTCTAAATCTATATAGATTTATTATAAGTATATATGACGTTTCAAAAATAAAAATATATATATTTATATATGCGCACACACATTTTAGATTTACTAGTTTATTTTAAAATACAATATATTTTGGAAATTTACTTGTTCGTACCTATTTAATTTATTTCAGTTATTAAAAGATTTTTTAAAAGGAAAATTAATTTAAAATTTAATTATTAGTTTAAAATAAATCTATGGTTAATTGAATTTATCAAAAAGAAATTTAATTGTTCGATTGGTTCATATATTAATAAAACCATCTAATGTTTATTAAAGGTCAAAAATCGGGATACCAAGTCAAAATTGAAGTGGACTGTAAAACAAATTCAAAGGTGAGTTAATCTCACTCATCTGGATGGTTATTTAAATTTAATAGTTAAATTTAAATATTTGGTAGAATGATTGAATTGATTGGATGTGGATATTATATGTAGTAGTATATAGTATATATTGGAGTGATTGATTTCCCCCATTATATAGTGGATGAGACCCTATGCAGCGCATAATAGCGGATGAGATAATATGATCCCATATACCATGATATTCCACCTCGAAGTGGAATTGGTATTATTATATTGTGCTAACATCTGTGGATGCAGGGGAAAATTAGGTTGGAGGGATCCAACTGGATTCCTCAAAACTTTGCATTTATTTTATATATTCAGCGATATGATTACGTGATGATCTGTGATGAATTATAGTGATCATATTGGAAATTGTAATTTATTGAATACTCTGGCTTGGTTATATATATATATTGGAATTTTGAGAATATATATATATTAAGTTTGGATTTTTAAAGTAAATAAAAAGATAATTTGAAATAAAATAATTATAAGAAATTTGGATAGTTAAATGATTTGGAAGAACAAAAGTTGATTTTTAAAATTAAATAAATAAATTCTGAGCAGGGGAAGTATATTTTGCATAAAGAAGAATAAATAAATTTTCAAACTTAATGATATTATTTGGAGGAATAAAGAAATTATTTTCAAATTTAAGGTTTAAATTTGGAAAAGGTAAAGAAGAAATTTGGGAAAAGTATGAGATTTGTATTTCAGTTTAAAAATATTTTGAATTAAAATAAAGAAGTTAAATCCAAATTTAATGAGTTTTGAAATGAAATTGGGTAAGTAGAGAAATTTATTTTAAATGGAGTAAATTTTAAAAAATTAATTCGAAAATTGATTTAAGTGTTTGAAATTGGAATTTTTAAAGGAAGATGAGACTTTGAAATTTATAAACTGGGTTTAGAAAGTGAAATGGATATCGGTGGATATTCAGGAGTATAAATTCATGGTAGGAATTTATAAAGGAATGGGTAATTTGTTTTAAAAATAAATAGTGTTTTATTTTTAAGGTATGGAAATGGGAAGTGTATTTCCCTGGAAAGCCAAGTATATTTTAAAAGAGACTTTTTATAAGTTAAAGGCTTTAAAAATTTGTTTTAAAGAAATGTTTTAGAAAATTTATTGTTTTTAAATGTTCTAAATTTTAAAGTAAATATTTTAAAATTTATCTTAGTAGTAATTATTTAAAGGTTAATCGGTATTACGTTTAAAAAGAAAATTTGTAACATTATATTTTATAAAATAGTTTTATTTTAAATAATTTGTTTGAAATTTTATAGAATTTCATAACTCTTATTTTTCTAAATTTAGTTTGGCTTAACTTTTATGTAAAAAATTAGTTTTTATATTTTATAAAGTAGTTTATTTTAAATATTTTTAAAGTATATATTTTTGAATAAAGTGTTTAAGTAATTTTAATTTAAATATTTTAAAGTATGTTTTATAATAAAAAGATTTAAATTATTTTTAAAATCTTAAGTATTTAGGACTTGGCGGTTTTCAGTGGAAATAAAATAATTTGGTGGAAATTTATTTGCACGAGAGAGAGAAAAATGATTTGAAAACTATTTTCAAAGGATTGAAATGTAGGAACATATCTTACGAAGATATTTAAAAATAAATAATTTGGGAGAAATTATTATGGCTTGATGATTGGTTGTGAATGTTATTTGATAGTTAAATAAACGATCATCAATATTGGCCAATTGCGCTGATCGTTTCGAAGAGACTGTGATCGGGATTAATTTCCCGAAAACCACTTCGATGCGATTTGAACATTTTCATATGGAAGACAAGAGTTGGGAGTCGAAGATGGAGCAGTGAAGTGCAAGAGCTAATGGCTACTAAACCTGAGGGTGATTCCAAAACGGATGTAGTAGGAGTAGTGCCTTTGGTTCCGTTCGAACCCGAAGCAGAGTTGTATTGATGAATGCTATCAGAACATCGTTAAGAGGACGTTGAGCATTCTAAGTGAATGTGTGCTAAAAAGGGAACACATAGCCTCAAGCCTCGTCAACCGGTAATGGCTAAAACAGGGGAGGTACACCCAAGGCTAAGTGGCTTGCAACCAATTAGGGTAAGGTCACCCCTATCTAGATGTTCCTATATATATGCGGCTGTGTGGCGGTTGCTGATCCCAACCGCAGGGTGAACTTATTCGGACTATCCGATAAGGGTTAGCTCCAGTCTTGTGTAGCAGGTGATCGGCAGGGATCCTCGGTACGGTGATTTAGACCATGTACCCTAAAGGGCGGTACTCCAGTAGCCCTGCCATTGATGGAAATCCATTCTCCCAACGTGCCTTTACGGTTTTTGTTTGTAGAACTCACTTTGTGGCTAGCAGTTAGAATTTAATAATGTAACAATTTCGGCTATTTGAATAAGTATTTGTATATAGACAGTATTATAATATCAGTGGATTTTATAAGAAATGTTTTGGTTATCGTTAGGTAAAACCCAGGCATGTTTATTTGTGGAGTGGTCTTACAAGATACCTTTAATTTTAAAGGATTTTGTAAACTTTAATAATCAAATTGAGTGTGTTTTCTCACGCTGGTTTTCTAGACCGACTCGGGTGTTATTTAACTATAATTCTCGGGTCGGACCGAGGATTATAGAGTACAGATTCTTGATGGACTACTATGGAGCTCAGGAGACGAGCTGGATGGCAAGATGTATCGGACGTATTTGAAGTATATTCCGCTATGTATTTAGTTATGGAAGGAGAGATATTATAACCGTCCTGAATTGTGATGATGATTTGTATTCTACTCTGATGATGGATGTATAAAACTGATATGGTTTATCTTGTGTAAAGATCAATTATAATCTATTATATTCTACTCCGCTGCGATAGTAAGATTCTATTTTTTTTCTTCTTCTATGTACTTCTTCTTTAACCCTAATGGATTGATTTTTCGGAAGTCGAAAAATCGAGTTATTGCACTTGGTATCAGAGCAGAAGGTTAAGCGAGAACCTTGGCTTTGGTGGGGATTACTCATTAGTATAGAATCCGTAGTACTCTAGAATGAGTTTGAGTGTAGTAATAGATATGAGAGCGTGTTTGTTAGTGAATATAAAAATTGCTTTTATACTGTGTTGACTTATCGGTTGAGTGTTTATAGATTCCGGTCGATGTGTGGGACGCCATGTCGTCGATAGGGATTTCTAAACTCTTAAATAAGATGAACCGACATAGTATTGTTTTAAAATTGGGTAAATGAAATAATTTTACCCAAATTATTCTTGTATATAAAAGAAATAATTTTCTATAAATTATTATAGTTATATATGATTGCTTGGTTGTTAGGAAGTGATAATATTAAAATATTATTATTGACGTGTGGAAATTGAAATAAGGAAATAATACTATAGCCAAAGTTGAGAAATAATTTATAAAACAGAAAAGGATTTGTAAGTGAGAATTATAAATGTAATTTATAATTTAGTATAAAATTTCAGAGTAATATTTGAATATGAATTGAAAGAATTTGGAATTTTGGAAAAACTTTAAATTCCTTTAGGTTTGAAAATGGTTTTCAAACGTATTGGAGAAATAATAGTGATTTTGTTTCGGAAATATTTTTAAATTGGATTTGAAATCTGGAGAGATTTGGAATTTAAAAATATTTGAAGGGGTTTTAAAGAGATAAAAGCATATAACACTCTTCGGTCACTGGAACATAACTTCGGTGATGACTGCAGCATCATCGATGTTCATTTTCGAGTTTTCAAGGAAGTAATTTCTGCCCGAATATTTTGAATTGGTATTTGTTGCAAAATGGAGTTTGATTTTGTGATGCAAAAGAATAATTTGGTTTGGATATAATTGATTTCAAAAATGATTTTGAAATATTGAGTAATTGATTAAAAAACTCTAGAATCTTATAATGCAATTGGAATATAAATAAGCTGGAAAAACTTATAGAAGTAAAAAATTCAAATTAAAATGGAATGTAATTGAATAGAAGTAAAAAATTATTTTATTGGAAGAAAATTTGTGGGAGAACAGATTTATTTTATTTGTAAATAATAGAACTGGAATTATAGTTGAATAATGGAATCAATTTAAATTGTGTCAAGATAGCTGAATTGTAGATTTGTTCGAAGGAACTAAAAGAAGTAAAAGTTTAGAAATAAACTTGTTATTGAAATTTTAAATTTGTGGAATAAGATTCAACTTGAAAGAGGTCAAATAAAGGTAAGTGTGACTAGAGTATAAAATTAGAAAGATAAGCCAATTAAAGAAGGTTGGTAAATGGAATGGAAATAAAATTATGGATAGACAAGTGAATTTGCATTTGTAAGAAAATATAATTGAACTGAATATTGGGAATTAATTTGAATTGTGTGTAATGGAAGATAGTCAGCATATGACTAAATAAAGTAAAGAACTGAAATAAAATTAGTAAATAAACCAATTGATTCAAGAGGGTAAGTAGATGAATTGGAATTGTATATAGAAAAATATTTAATTTAAAATGTGTAAACTAAAGTGAAGTTATAGAATTAATTCAAAGTGAACTAAATTATAAAGTTTGGGAATAAGAAATTGTTTGAGATTTAAAATAAATTAGTAAGTGGAACTAATTTAAACAATGATGTGAACCAATTGTGAATGGAAGATAGTTGATAAAATTCAATATTCAGAATTTGAAGATGAATCAAATTCAAGTAGAATTGAAAATGAAAATCTGGATGAAAATTTGGAAAAAGCACTGGGATTTGAGATTAATTAGTAAATTGAAGCAAATTGAATCTATATGGAATTGGAATCCAAATTGATTAAATGTAGATGAAAACCAATTGGTAAAGTGAAAGTAATAATATAAGAAGATATAATATGCTTATATTAAACATAGAAATGGTTGGTGAAGTTCTTAAGTAAATTTGGTATTAAAAATACTAAGTTAATAATGGGATAAAAATTAATCTGGAATTTGTGAAATGGGATGATTGTGGATAAGTGAATAGAAATCAAAATAATGTGAATAAAAGAGAATTGATATAGTCAATAATAAATGGATATAAATACGTAGGATGTACGTATATTATTTTATTCTCATAATGATTTGATCCATATTCGAGAACACAATTTCGAGGTAGTTTTATCGATTCGAGTTTGAATTTTTCACTCGATTTTCGACGGCGAACTCTGGATATGGATTTTTGATTGATTCTGGAAATTCTCTATCATAGTTTGCGGCTATGCAAGAAGAATGACGGTTTTTGATCAAGAAACCAGATCTGAGTTCGCACTAGGAAGTCGGGTGGACGATACTAGTTTGGAAGTGAAATTGTGTGATTGAGCGAGCGATCGAATTTGATATTGCGTATGTATGGTATATGTACATCGTACTAGCTTGAATGAAATAAATATTGAAACTATTGTAAAGAAAGGTATAAAATGATTTTTGAAGTCTGTAATTGGATGTTATCGCTAAGTAGGTTATTCAGGTGTTAAAAAGCAAAAAGGAAATTGGGATTTTCGATTTTTGAAGATAGATTGAAATTTGCTCGGCAAAGGTATGTATTTAAATTTCTGTATGAAATTTGATGATTTTCCGGTCTAGCCACTTGGCATTTTGTCTTCTTTTGAAATTTGGGAGCCCGTAGAGGCATTTAGTAGTTGTACCGAGCTAGCCGCGCAAAGGAGACGCTGGCGAAAATTTTCAAGAATTTAGGGAGTTAGAAATTTTTTAAGAAAGTTTTGATAATTTAAAATATGGATTTAAATTTAAATTTGAATAGTGTAGTAAATAATGTTGTCTAGAAAATATGGAAGAGTTTGGAAAGTTAGTAAGAGTGATAGTGTCTTTAATAAAAATTGTTTTGGAGAGTTGAAACTGAAGGGTTTTGGGAAGTTGTTAGAAACAATTTGGTATGGGAAAAATAGTTAACGGGTTATGGACCATTCCTTTTAACTAGTAATTTCGGGGATGAAATTTTTTAAAGGGGGGAGGAATGTAACGATCCAAAATTTCTGGATATTTAAAATTGGATATTTGATTGATTTTAAATATTTAGTAAATAGTTTCTAACTTGAATTTCAAATATCACTATTTATTGAATAATTTAAATATTGAATAAATAATTGGAAATTGGAAAATTGTTGAATCTGGAATTTCAGGCTTGTTAAAAATAAATTGAAAATTTATAAAATTTATAATAGTGATACTAGAGATAGCAGATGTGTTAAAACTGATTTTGAAAGTAATTTTTTCCGTTTTAAATATATATTGTTTAAACTGATATTTAAAAATAGCCTTTTGAGGCATAGTCTCGGAATTCGACGAAACCAGTTCCATTGGATCCGCAATAGTGTATTATTATCGGATTTCAATTTTCGTAATGTTTAAAGTGATCGTTTTGGCCGTACGGTTGATAAACGCGTTGAAATCTCTATTGAAAATTTAATAAAATAACTGGGTCCAAAAAGCTATCTTCTCCATACGATCTAATTTGGACTCGGAACCTTTTTCATTGTATTTGGAATAGGGTTTTAACATTATAAACGCCTAGTGGCACGCCTCGATAGGAGGTCGAGATTGTGAGTTGCATTTTTGTGACGATTAAAATTCAAATTTAAAATATAATACAATTTGCATTAGCAAGTGCAGCCACGTATAGAAATTTCAAGAGCACGTGTCCTTCTTGCCGACACGGGTTCTCTTCTTGCCTCAATAATTAGATGTAGAACGATAATAAAAAAAGAGGAAAAGCTTCATCTCTGTTTTCTCTATCGAACAAAAATGGCCAAAACCTCTGCTCAGTTTAAAAAAATGATAAAATTACCAAATCGATCTGAGAATCGTACGTCCATCTTCTCCTCCCCTACATTCATGAACATATCGAATGGTTTCTTCAAAAAAAATCATCAAGAGAAACCCTAAATCGCTTAACTGCCTTCGGTCAAATCGATGCGCGATCGTGGACACTGATATTGGGGCTGTTAGTTTGGGCACGCGAGGTTTGAAATCGCGAACTCGCAAGTGGCTCGAAAGCAATATCTCGATGAGGTGGAGCGCGATCGTTGGTGGAGGCTTCGCGATTAATTGCATTCTTATACAGTGGTGGTGGCGCAGCGACACATCGTAGCGGTGTCAGGGTTGTCTGCTCGAGTGCGGCCTCTAGTTTGGGTTGTGCAATGATGTCCAATGGTTCGTCGATGTCTGTAAGGCTCGTTTTATTTTATTTTATTTATTTTTGACTATAACTTGATTTAATATATATTCTGATTTAAAATATATAAATTTAGTTTTGGTTTTTGTTTTATTTTTCAATTAAATTTAATTTAAGTATATAGAATGGATAAATAGAGATTATTTATTTCAGTAAGGCTGTTTTTTTTAAAATGCATATAAAGATTGGAAATATGGAATATATTGCAGAAGAACAGAGAACAACTTTGTTTTGAAAATAATAATAAAAATAGTGCAGTGAAGTGTAATCATGTCTCCTTCAATAATATTTAATTTATAGATATATAGATTAGAAAATATATTTATAATACATTAGCTTACCTGTTTAAGATATAAAATATGTACAGAAAAAAGGGGAATTTTTAAGTGTTGTAAAGCTTATATAAAAATTGGATTTTTAAATCTATATAGATTTTTTTTTATATGTATATATGAAGTTTCAAAAATAAAAATGTATACACACACACACATTTTTGATTTACTAGTTTATTTTAAAATATAATGGATTTTGAAAACTTACTTGTTCTTACCTATTTACTTTATTCGGTTATTAAAAGATTTTTAAAAGGAAAATTAGTTTAAAATTTGACTATTAGTTTAAAATAAATCATTGGTTAATTGAATTTATCAAAAAGATGTTTAATTGTTCGATTGGTTTGAATATTAATAAAAACCATCTAATGTTTATTCAAGGTCAAAAATCGGGAAACCAAGTCGAAATTGAAGTAGACTGCAAAACAAATTCAAAGGCATATTAATCTCACTCATCTGGATGGTTATTTAAATTTAAATAGTTAGATTTAAATATTTGGTTGAATGATTGAATTGATTGGATGTGATGTATTATATATAGTAGTATATAGTATATATTGGAGTGATTGATTTTCTACATTATATAGCGGATGAGACCCTATGCGCCGCATAATAGCGGATGAGATAATATGATCCCATATACCGTGATATTCCATCTCGAAGTGGAATTGGTATTATTATATTGTGCTAACATCTATGGATGCAGGGAAAAACAGGTTGGAGGGATCCAACTGGATTCCTCAAAACGTTGCATTTATTTTAAATATTCAGCGATATGATTATGTGATGGTCTGTAATGAATTATATTGATCATATTGGAAATTGGAATTTATTGAATACTCTGGCTTGGTTAAATATATACATTGGAATTTTGAGAATTGATATACATATATATATATATACATATATATATGAAGTTTGGATTTTTAAAATAAATAAAAAGTTGATTTTTAAGTTTTAATTAAAAGTTGATTTTTAAGTTTTAAATAAATAAATTCCGAGTAAGGGAAGTATATTTTGAATAAAGAAGAATAATTAAAATTTTAAACTTAATGATATTATTTAGAGGAATAAAGAAATTATTTTCAAGTTTAAGGTTTAAATTTGGAAAATGGTAAAGAAGAAAATTGGGAAAAGTATGAGATTTGTATTTCTGTTTAAATAAGATTTTGAGTTAAAATAAAGAAGTTAAATCCGAATTTAATGAGTTTTGAAATGAAATTGGATAAGTAAAGAAATTTATTTTAAATGGAGTAAATTTTGAAAAATCAATTTGAAAATTGATTTAAGTGTTTGAAATTGGAAATTTTAAAGGGAGATGAGACTATGAAATTTATAAACTGGGTTTATAAAATGAAATGGATATCGGTGGATATTCGGGAATATAAATTCGCGGTAGGAATTTTTAAAGGAATGGGTAATTTGTTTTAAAAATAAATAGTGGTTTATTTTTAAGGTATGGAAATGGGAAGTGTATTTTCCTAGAAAGCCAAGTATATTTTAAAGGAGAATTTTTGTAAGTTAAAGGCTTTAAAAATTTGTTTTAAAGAAATGTTTTAGAAAATTTATTATTTTTAAATGTTTTAAATATTAAAGTAAATATTTTAAAATTTATCTTAGTGGTAATTATTTAAAGGTTAGTTATGTTAAAAAGAAATTTTTTAATATTATATTTTATAAAATAGTTTTATTTTAAATAATTTGGTTAAATTTATAGAATTTCATAAATCTTATTTGTTTTAATTTAGTTTGGCTCAACTTTTATGTAAAAAATTAGTTTTTATATTTTATAAAGTAGTTTATTTTAAATATTTTTAAAGTATATATTTTTGAATAAAGTGTTTAAGTAATTTTAATTCAAATATTTTAAAGTATGTTTTAGAATAAAATGATTTAAATTATTTTTAAAATGTTAAGTATTTAGGACTTGACGGTTTTCAGTGGAAATAAAATAATTGGGTGGAAATTTGTTTCCACGAGAGAGAAAAATGATTTGAAACCTATTTTCAAAGGATTGAAATGTAAGGAAAATATCTTGTGAAGACATTTAAAATTAAATAATTTGGGAGAAAATATTATGGCTTGATGATTGGTTATGAATGTTATTTGATAGTTAAATAACCGACTATCAATATTGGCCAAATGCGCTAATCGTTTCGAAGAGATCGGGATCGGGATTAATTTCCCGAAAACCACTTCGATCTGGTTTGAATGTTTTCATATGGAAGACAAGAGCTTGGAGTCGAAGATGGAGCAGTAAAATGCAAGGGATAATCACTACTAATCCTGAGGGTGATTCCAAAATGGATGTAGTAGGAGTAGTGCCTTCGGTTTCGTTTGAACCTGAAACGGACTTGTATGGATGAATGCTATCAGAACACCATCAGGAGGATGATGAGCATTCTAAGTGAATGTGTGCTAAAAAGGTAGCGCATAGCCTCGAGCCTCATCAACTGTGAATGGATAAAATAGGGGAGGTGCACACAAGACTAAGTGGTTAGCAACCAATTAGGGTAAGGTGACCCCTGTTTAGATGTCCCTTTATATATTCGGCTGTGTGGCGGTTGCTAATCCCAACCGCGGGATGAACTTATTCGGACCATCTAGTAAGAGGTAGCTCCGGTCTTGTGTAGCAGGGGATCGAGAGGGATCCTCGGTACGGTGATCTAGACCACGTATTGTGACGGGCGGTACCCCAGTAGCCCTGCCATTGATGGAAATCCATTCTCCCTACATGCCTTTACGGTTTTTGTTTGTAGAACCCACTTTGTGGCTAGTAGCTGGAATTTAATAATGTAACAATTTCGGCTATTTGAATAAGTATTTGTATATAGACACTATTATAATATCAAAGGATTTGATAAAAAATGTTTTGGTTATCGTAAGGTAAAAACCCAGCATGTTTATTTGTGGCGTGGTCTTATGAGATACCTTTGATTTCAAAGGATTTTGTAAACTTTAATAATCAAATTGAGTTTGTTTTCTCACGCTGGTTTTCCAGACTGACTCGGGTGTTATTTAACTATAATGCTTGGGTCAGACCGATTATTACAGAGTACAAATTCTAGATTGACTACTATGGAGCTCAGGAGACGAGCTGGATGGCGAGAGGTATCAGACATATTTGAAGTATATTCCGCTGTGTATTCAGTTTTGAAGGAATGAGATATATAACCGTCCTAAATTGTGATGATGATTTGTATTCTACTCTGATGATGAATGTATAAAAAATTGATATAGTTTCTTTTGTGTAAAGATCAGTTATTGTCTATTATATTCTATTTTTCGCTATGATAGTAAGATTCTGTTGTTGTTTTGTTTTCTCTTCTTCTATCTACTTCTTCTTTTAACCCTAATGTTTCGATTTTTTGGGCGTCGAAAAATCGGGTCGTTACACAAAATGTTGATAAAAGACACTCACGTTCATTTCTTATTTATAAAAAGAGTTCAATATTCAAATCTTAAACACTTCTAAATTATTATTTTTATTTTCTAAAAGTTCTATTATCAAAAACAAACTGCACATTGAGGGTAAGCAGAACAATCTGCCCAAAAGGCAAAACAAAGTTTTAAAAATAGTTATTGATAATTCACTTTTCAAATGCTCAAATTTTACTTTTTGCAAAATTGCATTAAGTTTGTTTGACTATTCTATACAAAATCATAAATCAACTTTTTTCTGTTTAAAAGATCAAATATCTACAGTTTCTAACTTTTAAAAACATTTTCATTGATTTATCACTTAAATTAGGGTGGATAATAGCAATCCTAGTTACCAAAATCTGCTGGTACCCCACAATGCTTCAAGTGCATAAGGTTTCCGCTCTTCTTTTCAAAGAAGGTTAACTTATATTTCTTTTCCAATACATTAACCAACTTCAATACGGGAATATTCTAGCCATACTTTTAAATAAATAGGTATCCATACGACCACTACCAATATGAGAATAAGGTTTCCACTTTAATTAGGGAATATTCCCTTAATTGGTAAAGTAGTCCTTCATGCTATCAATATCATATTCCTTTTATATATGTCCCATGGCACTTATCTTTTCCGTTCCCTCTTAAGTCCATAATTTACTTGCTACTGCTAGTTGGTTATAAATCCTCTACTGGCCTTTTTTTATGGGATAAACTCCAATAACTATGAAAAGTTTATATTTTACCTCAATAGTTATAACCTTAACACTTATTTTGATCCACAATTGTCTTCTTCTATAAGAAAAACATAATTTCACTCCCTTAGTCAGGTTAGGCTCATCTTGTTTCCTTGCTTTAGATACCAACATAACCATATGTGGATGTTTGTGCTCGAAATCTTAGCTATCTTTATAGTGTCTCTAAAATTTGTACTCATTCTCACTATTTTGTGATTGAGAATTAATTTCAATTTTGCCATAGATAGTACTCGACAAGAATACTTGATAACATTATATCTTGTTATACTTTTATACATATGTAAAACCTTTGAAACCTTTTATCTGTACATATATGTATACTTTTCAAAAGTCCATTTTGAAAAACCTTTTAAAAAACATTTTGAAAAACCATTTTTTTCAAAAAAGAATTAAGTACGTTCTCTATACATGCCTAAATCTTAGGGAATCACAAATCCAAGCTCCAATATCGATCATAATAAACCATACTTCCCGACACACCAATCCAAAGTTTAATGTGACTTAAGATTCGCGTCATGCAAAGAATTAAAGTGTCGGGTTTCTAAGACATTATATAACATAAGTATAAGGGTAAGTTCTTATACATTTTACATTTTCAGAGCTCACAGTGTAAAGAATTAGAATATAAGTACTGAAAAATAAACGCTTCAGAAAACTATCTCCAAAATACGTTATTTTCCATACACACCGTTCAAAAGTATAATATATGTTTTATAGAATTTTAATACAATAAATAACTACATGATGGACAACAAAGAATATAAGAATTCCAATGTGAAGCTCCTTTCTCCACGTCCTATGCCCAATCAACACTAACCTATCATCCTATAGTGGGGAGAAAATAGAAAGGAGGTAGTGGGTTAGACAAAGTCTGGTGAATGAGTACAAGTTCTATATGTGATAATCAAACGCCTTACTTCAATACTATTATAGATGATATAAGATGTGATATGTTTCTATGAGTTCTTAAGATATGTTACCTAAAGGTTCTTATCTAATACATTCCGACACCATAATTTGAGTTGGTTAATATAATGGATCAAATCCATGTGTAACAATCGGGCACCACTCTTAGAGCAACTATAATAACCCTAATTTTAGCTAACATTATTTATACATTTAATTAAAAAAATTGAATAAAATGATGTAAAGGATTAGAGGAATTGAGATTTGATAATTAAACCTGAGCCATGCCTTAATTAGTATTAATGAACTGAAAAATAGGAAGAGCATTTATTCCTATACCTTAACCCCTTCTATTCTCTCCACTTCATCATTCATTCTACATTTACATATTAAACGAAAACAATAATAAGTTTGGTCTGCCATTACAAGGAATGAAAACAAAAGATTAAAGCTAAGAGATTAAGGTAAAAGCTTATGAAATCAATCTTAATTCAAGTCTCAACTCCTTAATACAAATCAAGGTGAATAATTGGTTTATATCTCTATTTTTGATGAATGATTTTGGTTTGAAGGTAAACCTATTTTCTTTTGCAAGTATATGCCATGTTTAGTGTCTAAAAGTAATTATATGCTATGTTGATGATTTATAATTTAGATATGATTTATTTTGTTATGTTTGAGTTAGAAAACCATTCATATGACATCCGATTGACTTGCGGTTTTGATATGATATGAGAATCATTATTTTAGAAATGAGTTTCAAGTTTTGTAAATTTCCAAGTTATGTTGAATTTTCTATGTTTAGAAAATGACTAATTCATTTTTAAATATTTAAATGGTTAAAATACGTTTTCAACCCAAAAATTTGGATGTGGAGAAGAGAATGATTAATTTGATTTAATTTGATTATTGAGGATTTTTCCTAAGAGCTGAGATGAGTAAATAAATTATTTTCAATGATAAAGGTTACTTTCTTAAGTAAATTGTTAAATTTTGGGTTGAAGTGTAAATTGTTTGAGTATTCATGTATATAACATGCGGCAATATTTTCATAAAAAGAAATTGGTCAAGTTTTGTACACCAAAGAGATTTTGACAAATATTGGTGGTTTAGTGAAAAGGAGTTTCTTTTGAAAATAAAATTACAGTTTTTAACTTAATTACTGCTTCGCAATTTACCTAGGAAAGCTTCCATCAACATTCTCCTGCTCATAACCCCTTCTGCATCCATTTGGAACCAACCTACATGGTATCAAGCCATTGGTATGTAGTGTATTGGGGTTAGGTGGAAGGATGTGGTGTGTCGATCGCATCCTTTCGAAAGGATTGATGCCAATTTGTTTTGCTTTCGAATATGTTGACCCGCTTTTGTTTTAAAATATGCTTGCGGAGGGAAGTTCTTCCGCACCTATCCCTGATTAGCCTCCACATTGATACCCCTTACCTTGGTTGGAGGCCACCGTTTTATAATCTTTAAGTCAATGCATGCAAAAGGGTATGCTTGCACGTTAGTCCCTTCCGACATCATTAGTGGTGCCTTTTATATTAATCTATGCATGCGGAGGGGATGGTGCTGCTTTTATCCCTTCGTCTTGTTAGTGCCACCTTGTTTCAACACTATGTATACATGCAAAAGCATGTTGCGATCACCCAATGATTTTTAAAGGGATACTTTCGCCTATATTTCCTTCGACCTTAACCTATATTGTTTAGTTTTCATTCAATAATTTCCAAAGGGTTGTTTAGCTTAGTAGCCTAATGTTTTCAAAGTTAAAGTGTTTAACTTAGTTAAGGAGGTTGAAGACCTCAATGATTTTAAGTTTCATCTACATTGTTTTGCAAAGCATATATCCTGGCTTACATATATTGAGTAAAGAAAAAAGTATAATTTCCTTATTTTATAAATATATGATTTCAAGGATTAAATCATTTTAAGATGATATTTTCAGGGAAATAAAAATTGAGTAGGGTGGTTTGCCTAGATATTTGCCAAAAGAAATGACTTAAATATTAGAAACAGATGAGATTGGTGTGGGGTTGTGCCCTATACTTTAGCTAGTAGCCCCTAGCTAATATAATTCCAAAAGTCCAGTGAGTAGGGCAATGTCACAAGTAAGACTAAAATGATGTTACACATAAAAATGAATACACAGAGTATATATAGGTTATTGGTGAGACTATAAAAACATTAGGATCAGTTGATCCTTGAAGAAGTAAGTTAAGGACAAACTGTCCAGTACTGTGTCTAACAGAGGTTAGAATATTTGTTATGTCCGGTAGGTCCAAGTCAGACAGTGGTTAATAATCAGCCTTATAAAACTATAATGTTCGGATGGATAGTCCATTGATTACTTGATTTATATGCATACATGATATTACTGTTTTCGTTAAAATCAATTTGATTATAGGATTTTGATTTGCAAAGGATAAGCTTTTAAAAGGATATTAGTAAGGGGAAATCCATTTTCCTAAGTGGTGTGGTCTCACTTAATATCAATAAACATAGACGTAATAGAACTATTCATACCGGGCTTTGTATGACTTGAAGTTTATGTTTTCCCCTTAAACTCTTAGGTGCTCAAAATTTAATTTGAGTAGATTGAGATTTAAGGTATTTTAGGTTTTAGTAGGTAACGAATGAAGTTTCTGAAGATGTGTCGGAGGCAAGGATTAGCTATTTAGGATTCTATTCATCATTGTTTCCACTATGATGTATTTATTGACTGATTTTTCTATTGTGTACTCTGATCATCCAAGGAGGCGTCTTCATATGTCGCTCTTTGCGTATTTTGTTATAATTATATTTATCTAACCTAGGAATCGTTTTGGGATTATGTAATTGAATATGAAATATTTATTTGAAATATAACTAGAAAGCTATTTTGAAATATGTGTTGATTTTATTTCATATTCATGTGCTTCTGATATTATGGATACCATTAACATTACCGTATTTTTTCATTGAAAGATAATACTATAGATGACTGCAACATCAGTAGTGATTCGCTTCGGGCCTCAAAATAGGGGATGTTACAACTTGGTAACATAGCATAGGTTTATGAAAACTTAAAATAAATTTTAAACCTAAAATGATTTTGAAAAAAATAATAATTCCAAGGAATTAGAGAAAAGATTGGGGTATAGAATAATGCTATAGTAACGTACTTATATTTATTATATATATGTGCTTTATCTCCATCTTCCTATCTCCCTTAGGCTATTCTTCTGTACATTACAAAGGTTTGAATGCAGATTTAAAGGAAGTAAGATATGGATGCTACGAATGGAAGAGTTAACCTTGGTGGAAGAAGCACCAAAACTAATGGAAATGCAAGACCAAATACTCAAAGGAATCTAGGTCGGGCATAAGCTGCTAATGTGGGTGTTGGAGCACCATAAGTTGATATGGGAGCTATGTATTATTTTTTCATCAACATGATGCAAGCTAGAGCTGCTATAGGATTAGTTGGAGCAAATGTTGGAGAAGGAAATCATGAAGTTTTAATGGTCAATAACTAGGTAGTATTGAGAAGAGACCATGCTAGGCATGGAGGGAAGCCATTTATCAGGACTGAGACACAATTAAAGCGGAGAACTGGTTACTTCACCGTGAAAGGATTTTTTCCGATTTAGGAGATAACGATGAAAAGGAAAAGGAGATTGGCATCCAAATAGTTGGAAGGAGCAACACTATACTATTGGATTGGTGTTACTATGGGAGTAGTTGAAGAAAGCATGACTTAGGCGGAATTCAGAAGGAGGTGTGAGGAAAGATTCATGTCAGAAATCGCCAAGTCAACTCTTCTCGAGAGTTTGCTAAATTAGTGTAGGGAGACATGATAGTGCTTGAGCATGCTACCAGATTTGATGAATTATTGAGATACGGATATGCTACAGTTGATATAATTATTTAAAGGAATGAGAAGTTCATCCGCCGATTGAGAACCAAGCTTGCTAAAACATTTACATATTATTGATTTTGCAATGTAGTTGTTGTTATGGTTTTAATGAATAAGGAGATGCTTGTTTTCTTTAATGGTAACATAGCAATGAAAACTAAAAGTGGGTAGAACTAGAAGAGAAAGTTTTTCCACAAGAAGGGAGCTCAGAAGAGTGGAACTTCCAAGAAAGGAAAGATAGAAGTTATTTGCTACAAGTGTGATAAGAAAGGGCATTTCGGTAATGAATGTCATTCAAGAGATGGAAAGAAGGCAACCGGGAAAAGAATATCAAATGCTTCAACTATGATTAGATTGGACATTATAAGAACCAATGCAAGGAACCATCGAAGGATGGAAATGGAAAAGTGTTTGCATTGGAACTGCCTACCTCAAGACCAACAATAGAGGAGAAAGAAAAATTTGTGTTGGGAGGTATGCTTTTGATTCATGGTATGTTAGTTAGAGTTCTATTTGACACTAGTGCATCACATTCTTTTATATCTCATTATTGGTAGATAAGCCTAACCAAGAACCCTCATACCTAGTTACATCCTTAAGGGTTTTGAATCTGATAGAAGGGTATGTGACTCTTGGGATGAGATGTGATAACTTAGAGCTTAAATTATTAGGTCACATATTTTCTTGCAGTTTGCATGTGTTTGGTTTTGTAATAGGTATGGATTGTTTAAGTAAGTACGACGCTAGGATATTTTGCCATGATAGGAAAATATCACTTAGACACCCTAGTTGTAGTGATCGCATTATATGCACTGTAGAAAACCCAAATTTAGATTCATGCGCTCTATTGCATGTTATGGACGAAGAAAACAAGTTAATTTGAGTTTTCGTTGTTAGAGAATTCACAGATGTCTTTGAGCAAATGGTAAGGCTACCGCCTAAATGACACCTACCGAGATGAAGGAGCTAAATGTGCTGTTGGTGGATTTAGAAGGTAAGAATTTTATCAGACCAAGTAGTTTGCCTCGGGGAGCAGCCATAGTTTTTGCAAGGAAGCCGAATGGATTGTTAAGGTTGTGTATCAATTATTGTATGCTGAATGAGAAGACAATAAGGAACTGATATACATTACCTAGGATTGATGATTTGTTCGACCAATTGAGTGGAGCCAAAGTATTCTCTCAATTGGGTTTGCGTATAGGGTTCTATCAACTTAGATAGCATAGGATAGTATTCCTTTGACGACGTTTGGGACAAGATATGGATCATATGAATGGTTAGTGTGTCATTTGGACTAACCAATGCACCATCATTCTTCGTGGACTTAATGAACAGAATCTTTCAAGAGCATCTGGACAGATTTGTATTAGTATTCATAGATGACATATTGATATATTCCATGGTTGAAAGAGAAAATGAAGTTCTTCTTAAGATAATGCTTGAGACACTGACGTAGCATTGGTTGAAGGCAAAGTTTCTAAAGTGTAACTTTTGAAAGAAGGAAGTGAAGTTCCTTGGTCATGTAGTCTCAAAGATAGGGTTGTCAATAAATCTGGCTAAGATTGAGGCAGTGAATAGTTGGAAGAGACTAGAGACACTAACTGAGATAAAGAGTTTTCTTGGATTAGCTGGCTACTACTGAAGATTCATTAAGGATTTCTCGCCGATAGCAGAGTTGATGACAAAGATAACTAGGAAAGAATTGAAGTATGTTTGGATCAATAAATATGAGGAGGCATTCCATACATTTATTGACTGACGCACCTATGTTAGTTATTCTAGATGGAAATCACGACTTATTGGTATACACAGTTGCATGTGGAACAAGATTAGGAGCTGTGCTGATGTAAAGGGGTAAAGTGATGATCTATGCTTCTCGACATCTCAGACTGTATGAAGTTTGACATCCAACTCATGATTTCGAATTATTTGTAGTAATTTTTGCATTGAAGATGTGAAGACATTACCTTTTGGAAGAAAGAATCAAGCTGTTTATGGATCATAAGTCACCAAGTTATTTATTCTCTCAAAAGGAGTTGAATATGAGAAAGCAAAGATCGTATTAGAGTACATAGCGGCATATGACTTTGGTATTGATTATACACCGGGAAAAGGAAATAAGATTGCAGATGCACTTAGCAGAAATGTAACGACCCGGAATTTTCAAACCCGAAAAATTCCAGATAGTTATGAAAAAGAAGGAAGAGATAGAAGAAGAAGAACATAAACACCAACATCTCACATCGCAGCGGATAAAATATAATAATAAATAATTACAGTTTACAAAAGAATACTATATCTGTCGATTACATTTAACATACATCAGAGTTTTCACATATATGCAGACACTGAATATATATACAATTATCATGTCTCTCATACACAGCGATATAATACAGAGAAATATTTTATACGCTATCACCATCCAGCTTGCCTCCTGAGCTTCGGAACGTACCTACCTGAAAATCTGTAATACTCGGTCTGACCCGAGCATTACACCCAAGTAACACCCGGGTCAGGCTAGAAACCAATGTGAGTAAACCCATATCATTGGAAATACTAAGTTCAAACCATAAATGGAAACCCGGGTAACTCATTCATCATTACAAGTTCACAACTTACTAGAGTCCATACTTATTCCAGACATCGATGTCTGAGTTCTAAAAACTTGGATTAAATAATTCAGTTTCCTTAAATTTATCCCATTTTCAGTCTATTGATTTCACCAATCAAATGTATGAAGAATTATAGAAGGTTTCAAATCGAAGTGATTTCGGGTATTTGCTGCTATTTGACCCCGGCTTCTTCGAGTCCCATGTCATCTTAACCCAAGTTATTTAAATGAAATATAATTCAATTTTTTTTATACAAGGTATCACCTTTACATGGCAGTTTATAACCATATCTAACATATTATATCATACATCATTTCATAGCAGAGATATCAGCCAATTCAAGACATTTAACATCCTTCAAACACTCGTATGAAATATTCGTCACTTCCTAAATTAATTTAACTTACCTCGAATTAAACTAATCACTAATCTTTAATCATTTATATTACCTAAACTTTCATTGATTTCAATTAATTAATAAATCATCTTTTAATTATCATCTTAATTAATCACCTTGATTTCTTAATCTTAAATTATATTAAGCCTTAGGTAATAACACAATTTATTTAATCTTCACATTAATTATACTTATCCTCTTCCAATTTATTCCTTTTAGTAATTACCATTAATTGCTTCCTTCACATTTATATTTAGAGCGTGAACTTGTTTCAATATCTTGTTAAATGATTTACATTGGAACTTGGCCAATAAATCTTTGAGAAAAGACTAAATTATTTTAACACGTGATTAATGAAATTACTTAACACTTTATCATCTTTTAATAGTTTTAATTTGAAAAATACACATTTTGCTTGTTTTAGCTTTGGTATTTTTAAGTCATTACTTCTCAAACATGTTTTCATTGTTTGTTTGTTTTTTTTCCTTTCTGGGCTCTCCTTCTATTAACAGTACAGGTTTATTACAGAATCAAACTGGCAACAGGAACAAAACAACCCGAGCCACATACCCATTTCCTCGAGAACCCCTTCGCGTCTTCAACCCAAAATCACGTGTACTTCTTCGAGCCATCCCCCTAATCCAAACTGATACACTGAACTCCACCGTGCACATGCACGGTGGCTCCGACCACCTCAGGTCGACGTCGAGACCTTCCCAAGGTCGACGATGACAACCACAAGCAATCCGATCACTCAAAAATCACTACACCCTATCAACTCGAAATCGAGCACCCTGAGTGAACGCCTGAACTTGATCGACCATCGAATCACTTCGCAGCGCCACCACAGACCACCTGAACTACTACTATCCCGTTCATAACCTCGCTGAAGCCTAAACTTCATTTCCCCCACATCCCATCGGGTCCGATGCTCTGACGACATCACGAAAGCTTCGTGAACGGCCACTTCCTGAACCCAATACAAACCCTAGTTTGTCTCGAACTGACCCCTACTACCATCAGTAAAACACGAACTCATTTTTCCCGAGGTCATCAGGCCTCCAGACAACTCTGGCCCCAACCTCGATGACGTTCGCCATGCCGATCGCCAGATATTGATGAAATTCCCAAAATTTCTTCAACTTTGATTAACTTAGTGAATTCCAAACTTAGAATTGTGAATCTGGTTTCCAAATCCATCTTATACCATTACAAATTTGTTTATGGCTTCGAATTACAAATTTAAAATATTTGATTTTAAACCGTATGCAGATCATTCCAGTGTTATTTTATTTTTGACATAATTTCTAACTATAAAACTCTAAAATTATTTTTAAAATTCATATTACTCTGAGCTAATCATATTTCTTTTATAAATCATACCCCATGTAAAGATATGAATTTTTTTTTTAAATCAAACTAGAGCCTGGGAATAACGGTGATCGTATTATATAGGGACTTTGCATAGGCATCTATCCTATTTCATCATGTATTTAAATAACCATCCCTGTAAACATTATACTATATCCCTACAGTATTCATCATAAGCACCTACCAGATTTAAACCTGTTCTTTAGTTAAAAAGTTACTCGCTTTTATAATATGTTTGAACAGAGCTTGAAAACTACTGTATAATTAACAGAGGCATATATGTATATGTAAGCAGATATGCAAATATTCTTCCACTCAATATTCATCTACATATGAAGTTATCTATGCAAACCTGTACCCAAAAGACTATGCATCAGATCAACATTTAAAGGATGTAGATTACTCAAATTTTCAAATATTCTGTTTTATTTTATTTTTATTTTAGAAAAAAAAATATGATTTCCTTAAAACCTGCTACTTGAAACTGAATTATTATTCGCTTTTAAAACTGGAATATATATATAATTACATTCACTCATCTTCGTGTGATCAGGAAAACATTTACGTTGATATTCATTAACTATCACTTCAACATTTACTACCTGAACAAAGTTTTAAATGGCTTGGATTTAAGTTTATCCACTGATCAGTCATGTATCCAATTTTTAACAGACATATATATACTTATAATCAAACAAACATGTACAGCATCGTTCACGTTATATTTTCCCAAGATCATCATATGCAACTTTAAAATATTCCAGCAGTTTTAGAGTTACTCACATTCTTTGCTAAACAGGGTACTGCTTTTGCTTCTCTGCATTTATTCTTAAATCCTTAATGGAAGCTTGGTTATGCTCCTGCCTGAGTCTCTGACCTTCTTTGCTTTATTTTAAAACAAAGAACTTGTGCGAGTGGTATGAACCAGATAGGAATTAATAGGTATTTTATATAGAAAACAGTTTACAATTTTTTTTTATTAACCAGGCAAGACTTTTGAACCCAAAAATGATTTTATATAGGTTGCGAAATGACTCCTTTTGTGCTAGCATTAAATGCAAGGGTCTCTTTTATGTTTGTAAATCTACTTCAGTTTGTACGAATGGATGAAATGGAAGTAAGTGAGGTATACAAAACAAAATATGCTGCAGCTTTCATAGCAAGCTTCTTTATATATATATACATTTTTTATAGCTTGATTTATTTGACCTGATACAAAATTTTGTTGACTTGATTTATATGTTTTGTGTACTTGAAAATGATGTATTGTATGCTAGGCCTAAAAGCTTGTCTCCTCTTTTGTTTACATGTATTTATGTGAATTGAGGTATGTATACATATCCATTTGTTTTGTATGCTTGATTTTTTTTTATATTGTAACATACATACAAATATTTTTACTTAATTATATTTGTCCTCATGCTCATGCATTTACATTCATACACATTGCTTTTCTTTATATATTTATTCACGTTCATACAACTTTCCAATATTTGTATATTTACACTTATATTTACATATACATATATCATCTAACTCGTATCTAAATTTTATGGATATCTTATCTCAATTTAAATGGTGAAGTTTATCTATACAAAAGTTTATTTTCCTTTTCTATAGGATTTATCACACCCAGAGATTTTAAAAATTAAATATTTAATATAGTTTTTTTTCCAATGTTTATTTTAGTTTTCAAATCAACATATATATTCAAATATCTTTAATTATCAGAAATTCATTTATTTGATTAGTTAATATTAATATTTCAATAATAAAATCAATTAATTTCTCGATCAACAGACGTCCAAAAATCCAGGTCGTCACATTCCTCCCCCCTTTAAATCTTTTCGTCCCCGAAAAGGAACGAATCCAGAATTGTTAAAATGCTTATAATCAGATAAATTTTCTTAGATCATTTTTAAACTACTTAAAAAAAATCTATATGATATTACTAAAATAATTTTTTATAAAAATACTTTTATAACTCGATGTTTTGACAACACTTCCATTATATCAAATTTACTTGCAAATTACGTTAAATATTATTCAAATCACTTGAACTTTATTTGCAATTCAAATCATCACTTTTTCAATCCAACTCAATTTTTTTTTTTTTACACCATCTCTTCTTATTTAATCCATTATCAAACCCAAGGCGAATTCTATTTATAATTTGAATTCATTTCCAAACCCATTATCAACTTACAATCCATTTTATTTACCCAAGTTAAATTTTATTAACATGCTTTATCAAATAATTATTTAGCTAATTAACTTACTTCCATTTTTTAAATCAATATTCGATTTTATTGAATTGCTTCATTTAAATTTTCCCCTTTATTTTAAAATTTAGGAATGCCTTTAAATCCAGATAATACAATTAAAATAGCTTTTTATAAAAATATTTCTTATAATTTGATGTCTCAACCAGTCCATCCTTGTTCTCATAGAAATTCAGTCAAACGTTGATCAGGCATAGGACTGAAAATCTATAAGTACTTGGTAAACACGTTTTCAACACCCAGTGAAAATACTTGAAAAATAATTTAATTATTATTGAAAATATCGAAAACAGTTCTTGAAAATAGAGGAAATATGTTTGGTGATAATGCTCTGAAAATCATCACCCTCATCCATGGTCACAGTTACATACCAGGGTTACGTTGCAGTCACAACAAAAGTCCATGTAGCTGCAGGCTCTCTGCGGCCTCTCGATTACGCCATGGATCCCACACAACAGATCACAGTTACATCCAGGGTTACGTTGCCGTCGCAGCAAAAGTCCATGTAACTGCAGGCTCTCAGCGGCCTCTAATTTTCGCTATCGAAATGAAACTTCTCCACTCCTACATAGGTCGCAGTCTACCGAGATAAACTCAAACGCAGACTGTTGGCTCTCAGCGGCACACACGACTTTCGCTATGTGGTATACCATAGTGTCGCAGTCTACCGATATAAAATCAAACGTAGACTGTTGGCTCTCCGCGGCACACACGATTTTCGCTATGGTACACTACCCATAATCCACCCAGTGGCACTCCTGAGAAGTCCATTCCAAGGGAGCGCCTTTTTCCCCAGAGCTATCATCTAAACACTTTAAACTATACACATATAGTATCTTTCAAATCATACACCTAGTATGAATTTCATCAAAGCTCCTTTACACAAAATCGATTATTCCAAAATCGATAATTCTCAAACTAGGCTTTCCGAATTCAATATTGATTTTACCCAAAAATCAAAAGCCTTTCCAAATCCAAAGGTTCCCAAAACCTTTTCCAAAATCCTCATAAGATCCTTTATATATATACACAGATATATGTAATTTTTAAAACCTTGGATCACTTTAAACTCGTATAAAATTCCTTTTATACTTCAAACACTTCCAAAATCCTTTTTCTTCCAACAATAGATTCAACAAGGGAAGAATGTATAATAAAGATATAACTTTGTTTACCCAAAATCAAATATTCACATTTGATTACTCTTTCGAATATCAATTTCCTTTCTATTCACATTCACTTAAATTTCCATTCCATTTAAATTAACCCATCCCAATTTAATTAACTCCAATTTCCATTGGACTTGATTCATTCCCAATTCAAATTGAATTGATTCTCAATTTCCTTCCAACTTCAAATCAAATTCCATTTGATCTTTAAACTTGTACAACTTTAAGTATAATTTCAATTTTACATCTTCTATTTATAATCAATATTCACATTTTGCTTTTAACTCAGAATTATACATTTTATTTGTAACAACCCTGTATTTTCTGATTATTGTAATTGTATATTTTAATTATTTTAATTTAAATTCCTAGTTTAAAAAATTTATTTTATTTATTAAATTGAATATATTTTGTTAATTGAAATATAAATGTTGATTTTGATGTGGATTAGAATTTCAAACAAGCATAAATTGAATATTTCCAGAAAATGTGAATTTTGGTCAATCTGGTCAAACTTTTACTTTTAAATTTAAATTTTAAAAGTTTGAAAATTTTAATTTTTTCTTTTATTATGAAAGTAAATAAAATTTCAAGAACACTGCTCTTCGTTTCGTTGAAATCCGAATAATATTGTGAAAGTTATGCTTTTTACAAAATTGGGTGTAAATTGTTTTATTTAACACTACTTTTTATTTTAAATTATATAAATAATCTTTTTAATTGTCATATATTATTCTAAATTATATTATATGTTATGTTACATATATTTTTACCTTTTGAATATTTTAAAGTGATGTTTGAATTTGTCCAAAGCTCATTGAATTTATTTTCTATTTTTAAAGGTTAGTTTCCATTTTTCTGCTATTTTCTTCATCTAAACTATATTTAAATTAAAATTTATTTATTCACTTTTGTGATTTCCTTTTTATTTTGTTTTCTTATCTTTATTTATAAATACTTTTAAGTACATAAAAATTTTCCCAAGTTCATTGCACTTATTTTTCATATTTTCAAGACTAGTTGCAAATTTTGCTGTTTTATTTAATTAAACTATATATAATTAATAATTAATTTATTTATTTTTGTTTATTTACTAAATTTTCGTATTTTATCTGATTATATATATATATTTCAGTTATATAAGGTTTAAAAAGAAAATAATGGAAATTTGAAGAGTTTGTGTCTCTTTTGTTGCTCAAGGCTCTTCGTTTTTCCGCCTCTTCATTTGCTTCTGCCTTTTCCTCTCCTTGCTTTAGCCGTACGTCCCTTTACCCTATAGCCATGTTTCTCATCTTCAATTCACGTGAAAAATATCTTTCTCCTTATTTCAAACTCACGGCTACATCATATTGAGAAAAAAATTGCAAGCTAATGGCTTCTTTCTTCCATTTTTTCCCTCTTCTTCATTGATTTAGCCTTCCTCTTCCTCTTGCTTGCTCGGCCCCACTTCTCCTCCATCACCACTGACCATCTCCTCCACCATCTACAGCAGCAAACATCTCCTCCTCCTCTGACCATGACAAACCATGCCATCCAATTGAAGCCATCTCCACAAAACTTTGCTTAAAACTCCAAATATTGCCTAACCGAGCCTTGTATTCCCATTTCCTTCATGTTTAGCCTTGGCCACCACCTCTAACACCACCACCACTTGCTGCCATGACCTATTGCCATCATCATCACCTCTGACCTGACCTGAAGATGCACCAGGCCGAGCCCATAGGACCATAGGCCGAGCCTATGTACACCAAAACCTTCCATTCCTTGACCCAAACCCCTTGCCTCCTTTACTTTCCACTTGTTTTGCCTTTACCTTCCACTTTCATGCCCTAAGCCTTGTCTCTAGGCCATGGCCGAGCCATGTTGACACCTAGGCTGAGCCTAGTGTGGTGAGGTCAAGCCCATTTGATCATGTGACAAGCTTATGTTGTCGTGTGCAAGTCGTTTGCTTCTAAGGTTTGGTCATCTCTCTTGTTTTGCAACTGTTCTGCAAACTAAAGTTGTTGATTCTATTTATATGTCGATATCTATATTTGTGATTATGTATGTTATATTTTGTGTTGTTTAAAAGGGTCTCCATCAATCAAATCAAATCGTGCTTGTCGTGCCTTTGGAATCGCTCTTGCGTGTGTTGTTTGTCTCTAGCTTCGTAAAAGGTGAGTCTTTCTCACTCTGACATTTATACTTATGAAATAGTGAATTGATGACAAGTGTTTAGTAATATAAAATGTTATGCAAGTTAATGATGATCATATGATATGCTATGCCATGTTATTACCATGTTAAAACTGTTAATTATCACCTGACATGTGATATATGACATTATATTGTGACACTGACATTGTTTATATTGTTTATGTATATATTCACACTGCAAGTTCCCTGTTAGAGTAGAATCACTATGGGTTGAAATGATACACACCTAAACGGACTTTAGATTAGGGAAAAATCGTTATGAGCTGAAATGATAGGCCTGAGCGATTTTTATTGTATTTTATTTGACTTGGGATTGCGGGTTTGAAATGATAGAACCCGGGTTTTCTTTGTAAACTGCGGATTGAAATGATATATATCCGTATCACTTGACCTATGTTAGAAAATTATATACAGACCCCGTGGTATATTTTTAAATGATATTTATTAAAATATGTATTTTTAAAAGTATGAAATTTTGATTTAAAAATATATATTTTATGGTTTTAAGAAAATTAAATATTAAGTCTTGAAATTGTGAATTTGAGTACGTAAATGTGAAATAATTGAGATTTTAGACTTTAAATTTTATTTTAAAATGTAAATAAATAATGGAAATTAAATTTAAAGTTTTAAAATTATATATGAAGTAAAATTTTAAGTTTTATTTAATTTATATGTTAATAAACAGTGAATTTTGACTTAATAAATGAATGGAGTTTTTAAATTGAATATTTAATCTAAAAATTTTGTTGTGTTAAATCATATGTTAAAATGATTTTAAATGTGAAATTTTGAAGTCTAGAAATATGATTTTTAAGTTATAATAAAAATTTGGAGTTTTTTTTTTTGAAAAGCTAAAATGAAATCTGGAATTCATAGCATTTTCAAAATGTTGTAGTCTTTTGACAGCATTTTTAAATGCTATTGTTTTGAATCTAACAATGTTTGAAATAACTAAATATCTATTACGACATTTTATAAATGCCGTTATTCTTGAACTAAACCATTTTTGGAAGCTATAAGCTACGATAGCACTTTATAAATGTTGTCGTTGCTATAATTTGACAATGTTTGAAATGTTATAGTTTTTAACACTGTTTGAGTTTTATTTTAAAGTGTTAAATGATTTAAATTTTGGAAATTGATTAATTGTGAAATTTAAGAAGTTTTGAATATATTTTAATATTTAAATTTGAATTTTTAAGGAATTTAAATTTGAATTTGAATTTAAGTAAGCTTTACTTGGTTATGTGTTAAATGGAATGAAATGTAATGAGATAAATGAATTTTTGAATGGAATTTTTAATGTATTTTGTAATGATACTTGAAATAACAAATGAATGACTTATTTGATTTAAAAATGATATTTAAATTTGAGTATTTGAATTTGAATTCAAATAATGATTTGATAATAAGGTTTGGAAATGATTTGATCTTTATTTTGATAAAGAATATGAATTAGAATGATATGTACTTTTGATAAATGAATATTTGAAGTTTATATTGGTATGAAAGGATATTTAGTTTAACTGTAAATTGAGTTTATTTAAATAATATTGGATTTATGAAATGAATATTTCAAAACTAAGTAATAATGAAACTAGATTTGAGATATATGAAATTATAAAATTTAGTTTGGAAATGCGGGATATTAAACTTTGAAATTTATTAAAAATTGAATAGTTTAATTTGTGGATCAAATCTATATTTGAAAATGATATGATTTGAAATGGTTATTGGGAAATTTAATTGAAACTGATGGTTTGAATTGAATTAAGTTGGAAATTGAAAATTTGGGATTAATTGAATGAATTGAAAATTGTAAAGAATTAAATGAATATCCCATGATTTCAAATGTATGATTTTGAAATGTTATGATTTTCAAAGTGTAATTGTTTCAAGTATTTTTGGTTTGGAAAGAGTTATACTTTGAAAATATTATGATTTTGAAATGAATATATGTTTGAAATGTTTTTGGTTTTGAAGTATAAACTATTTTGATTGAATAAATAGTTTTGAAATAAAAATGGTTTTGGATTCGAAGTATAAACTATTTTGAAAGAAATATAGTTTGAAATGAAATGATTTGATCTTTTTAAAGTATAAACTATTTTGAAATGACCACGGCGTTATAATAACGTTTGGTTGTTAAAGAGACCGGGATCGGAAGTTGTCATACTCTCTGCCAACTCCGAAAACCACTTTAACAACCGTGTACGCGGTGGAGATTCCAAAATGAAGTAGAATGGTGGCGACGTTCTTGAGGTATATTACGTGGACCCAACTCCCGTGAGTTGGCATAAGGTGGCTAAAACAGGAGCGATCTCGGGCCAAGTGAGGTCATTCCTCCGATCGGACACATTCCTTCGATACTATACTCTTACTGGTGATTAATTAGATTGCCATCCTCCGATTTTGATATGGGAGTGTGTTCCGAGGTGGGCGTATGTGGCTGCTGCGTTACCACCAGCCCGTGTGCGTAATTGGTATATCTACCCTGGCATTGCCTTGTGTGCCGTGTCACCTACCATACCGAGCCTTTACTATGAGTTTGTTTTTCTCCTGTAGCCCATGTGGTATCCTCTGACAGTCACCCGGAGTGGAGATGGCATGATATTGGATGGACTACTGGGACTATTATGTGTGAAGGGTGATATGGGTAGCCCGAAACGCTATTTAAAAGTATGTTTATTTTACTGTAGACATTATTATAATAGCACAATATTACTACATAGTAAATAGTTTAACGGATCCTTAAAGGATGGGCGATCCCAAGCATTCTTTAAGTTACTGATGCATTTTTTTGTTACTGTTCACTTGAGTTGATTTACAGTTCATAAGTATTTATGTCCCGACTCGAGTGTTTTGTGTTTTGCTTTACGCTCGAGTCAGATTGAGTGATTCAGTACTCAAGACTCACCTTTGGAGTTGGAGCTTTGCTTGAAGATCCAGCCATCTATTTGTTTTCAGTATCCAGTGTTTCCAGTGATGTATTTTGATTTGTACTTGATGTATCTTGTTACTCTTCTACTGTATATTGTTTAACTCTGATGTATCTTATTTTTATTTAGTAGCTTCATGAACTACTATTTCTTTTAAATTCCGCTGCATTATTAAATACTCTGTGTCTGTGATCTGTGATTATGTATTTACTGTATATTTTTAGATTTGCCGAATTTTATTTACAACGCAGTATTTTGAGAAATTCAAGTCTGACATGTGCGGATACGAATGGTTGAAAATATCGGGTCGTTACATTATTTAGCCAATATATTTTTATTATTCCTTAAACATTTTAATCAAGATTCCAGAGTTTAAACAAAGTCCCAAAATTTCAATATCACCTTAGAATTCAACTATATCCACAATTCTTTGGCAAATTCAATTATCCCTTTGAATTTCAAAACCAAACCCAGTTCACAAACAATTCCAATTTAAAACAATTTGGTAGCAATTTCTCTTCTAGAAACTCGAAAATGAACATCGATGATGCTGCAGTCATTACCGACGTTATTTTCCAGTGACCAAAAGAGTTCAATGCTTTTCTTTTTTTAAAAAAACATTCCCAAATATTTTTAACTTCAAATCTCCCAGATTTCGAATTCAACACCAAAAATATTTTTGAAATAATACTATTATTTCTCCAAAACCATCGGAAACCACTTTCAAATCCATAGGGATTTTAAATTTTCCCAAAAATTCCAAATTCCCAATCCATCTATTTTATATTTAAACATTACTCTGAAATTTTCATCTTACCTTATTTTCAAATATTTTCTTGAATTCTATTTCAAGCTATAATCTTATTTATTTATTTATGAAGTTTTATTCCAACTTATAAATTTCATTTACAATTTATATTTCAAATTCCATTTTGATTTTAAAAGAATTCCACTTTAATTACAATTCCAAAGTTATTCCAATTACTTTGGACTAATATCCATTCAATCGAACTCACTTCGATTTCAATCATTTCAATTCAATTAAAATCTTTCATTTAAATTTTTGAACTTATACATCTTCAATCCCAAATCCAATTAATTCAAATCAGATTCAATTTGAATGAGTTCAATTCCAACTTCAAATTTAAACCATCTCGAATTATATAATTCGAGCTAAATTCTCAAAGATTGGTTTAACCTTTTTAAACCAAATTTAACTTTGTTCATTTAAAGTTTCGAACAACTCTAATTTCCGAGTTTAATTCTAGAATTTCATTTTTTAATTAATTTAATTTTAATTTGGTTGTATTATATTCATTCTTAACTTAATTCCAATAATTTAACACCCAATCGCCTTAATATTTATTAGAAGGAAATATTGCTTTATATATCAAAATATACTTTTATATAAAACCTTTAAAACCTTTATATAAGAAAATAACAAGTACGCGCTCATATATATACACTCAACTCATTCTAGAGTACCACGGACTCTATTTAATGAGTAATTCCCCACCAGAGCCAAGGTTCTCGCTTAACCTTCAGCTCTGATACCAACTGTAACGACCAAGAATTTTCAAACCCGAAAAATTCTAGATAGTTATGAAAAAGAAGGAAGAGATAGAAGAAGAAGAACAGAAACACCAACACTTCACATCGCGGCGGATAAAATATAATAATAAATAATTGCAGTTTACAAAAGAATACTATATCTGTCGATTACATTTAACATACATCAGAGTTTTCACATATATGCAGACACTGAATATATATACAATTATCATGTCTCTCATACACAGCGATATAATACAACGAAATATTTTATACGCTATAACCATCCAGCTTGCCTCCTGAACTCCGGAATGTACCTACCTGAAAATCTGTAATACTCGGTCTGACCAGAGCATTACACCAAAGTAACACCCGGGTCAGGCTGGAAACCAGCGTGAGTAAACCCATATCATTGGAAATACTAAGTTCAAACCATAAATGGAAACCCGGGTAACTCATTCATCATTACAAGTTCACAACTTACTAGAGGCCATACTTATTCCAGACATCGATGTCTGAGTTCTAAAAACTTGGATTAAATAATTCAGTTTCCTTAAATTTATCCCATTTTCAGTCTATTGATTTCACCAATCAAATCTATGAAGAATTATAGAAGGTTTCAAATCGAAGTGATTTCGGGTATTTGCTGCTATTTGACCCCGGCTTCTTCGAGTCCCATGTCATCTTAACCCAAGTTATTTAAATGAAATATAATTCAATTTTTTTTATACAAGGTATCACCTTTACATGGAAGTTTATAACCATATCTAACATATTATATCATACATCATTTCATAGTAGAGATATCAGCCAATTCAAGACATTTAACATCCTTCAAACACTCGTATGAAATATTCGTCACTTCCTAAATTAATTTAACTTACCTCGAATTAAACTAATCACTAATCTTTAATCATTTATATTACCTAAACTTTCATTAATTTCAATCAATTAATAAATCATCTTTTAATTATCATCTTAATTAATCACCTTGATTTCTTAATCTTAAATTATATTAAGCCTTAGGTAATAACACAATTTATTTAATCTTCACATTAATTATACTTATCCTCTTCCAATTTATTCCTTTTAGTAATTACCATTAATTGCTTCCTTCACTTTTATACTTAGAGCGTGAACTTGTTTCAATATCTTGTTAAATGATTTACATTGGAACTTGGCCAATAAATCTTTGAGAAAAGACTAAATTATTTTAACACGTGATTAATTTAATTACTTCACACTTTATCATCTTTTAATAGTTTTAATTTGAAAAATACACATTTTGCTTGTTTTAGCTTTGGTATTTTTAAGTCATTACTCCTCAAACATGTTTTCTTTGTTTTTTTTTTCTTTCTGGGTTCTACTTCTATTAACAGTACAGGTTTATTACAGAACCAAACTGGCAACAGGAACAAAAGAACCCGAGCCACATACCCATTTCCTCGAGAACCCCTTCGCGTCTTCAACCCAAAATCACGCGTACTTCTTCGAGCCATCCCCCTAATCCAAACTGACACACTGAACTCCACCGTGCACATGCACAGTGGCTCCGACCACCTCAGGTCGACGTCGAGACCTTCCCAAGGTCGACGATGACAACTACACGCAATCCGATCACTCAGAAATCACTACACCCTATCAACTCGAAATTGAGCACCCTGAGTGAACGCCTGAACTTGATCGACCATCGAATCACTTCGCAGCGCCACCACAGACCACATGAACTACTACTATCCCGTTCATAACCTCGCTGAAGCCTAAACTTCATTTCCCCCACATCCCATCGGGTCCGATGCTCTGACGACATCACGAAAGCTTCGTGAACGGCCACTTCCTGAACCCAATACAAACCCTAGTTTGTCTCGAATGACCCCTACGACCATCAGTAAAACACGAACTCATTTTTCCCGAGGTCATCAGGCCTCCAGACAACTCTGGCCCCAACCTCGATGACGTTCGCCATGCCGATCGCCAGAAATTGATGAAATTCCCAAAAAAATTTCAACTTTGATTAACTTAGTGAATTCCAAACTAAAAATTGTGAATCTGGTTTCCAAATCCATCTTATACCATTACAAATTTGTTTATGGCAACGAATTACAAATTTAAAATATTTGATTTTAAACCGTATGCAGATCATTCCAGTGTTATTTTATTTTTCACATAATTTCTAACTATAAAACTCTAAAATTATTTTTAAAATTCATATTACTCTGAGCTAATCATATTTCTTTAATAAATCATACCCAAATTTTGATAGTTTGTAAAGATATGAATTTTTTTTTTAAATCAAACTAGAGCCTGGGAATAACAGTGATCATATTATATAGAGACTTTGCACAGGCATCTATCCTATTTCATCATGTATTTAAATAACCATCCCTGTAAACATTATACTATATCCCTACAGTATTCATCACAACCATCTACCAGATTTAAACCTGTTCTTTAGTTAAAAAGTTACTCACTTTTATAATATGTTTGAACAGAGCTTGAAAACTACTGTATAATTAACAGAGGCATATATGTATATGTAAGCAGATATGCACATATTCTTCCACTCAATATTCATCTACATATGAAGTTATCTATGCAAACCTGTACCCAAAAGACTATGCATCAGATCAACATTTAAAGGATGTAGATTACTCAAATTTTCAAATATTCTGTTTTATTTTATTTTTCTTTTAGAAAAAAAGACATGATTTCCTTAAAACCTGCTACTTGAAACTGAATTATGATTCGCTTTTAAAACTGGAATATGTATATAATTACATTCACTCATCTTCGCGTGATCAGGAAAACATTTACTTTGATATTCATTAACTATCACTTCAACATTTACTATCTGAACAAAGTTTTAAATGGCTTGGATTTAAGTTTATCCACTGATCAGTCATGTATCCAATTTTTAACAGACATATATATACTTATAATCAAAAAACATGTACAGCATCGTTCACGTTATATTTTCCCAAGATCATCATATGCAACTTTAAAATATTCCAGCAGTTTTAGAGTTACTCACATTCTTTGCTAAACAGGGTACTGCTTTTGCTTCTCTGCATTTATTCTTAAATCCTTAATGGAAGCTTGGTTATGCTCCTGCCTGAGTCTCTGACCTTCTTTGCTTTATTTTAAAACAAAGAACTTGTGCGAGTGGTATGAACCAGATAGGAATTAATAGGTATTTTATATAGAAAACAGTTTACAATTTTTTTTTATTAACCAGGCAAGACTTTTGAACCCAAAAATGATTTTATATAGGTTGCGAAATGACTCCTTTTGTGCTAGCATTAAATGCAAGGGTCTCTTTTATGTTTGTAAATCTACTTCAGTTTGTACGAATGGATGAAATGGAAGTAAGTGAGGTATACAAAACAAAATATGCTGCAGCTTTCATAGCAAGCTTCTTTATATATATATACATTTTTTATAGCTTGATTTATTTGACCTGATACAAAATTTTGCTGACTTGATTTATATGTTTTGTGTGCTTGAAAATGATGTATTGTATGCTAGGCCTAAAAGCTTGTCTCCTCTTTTGTTTACATGTATTTATGTGAATTGAGGTATGTATACATATCCATTTGTTTTGTATGCTTGATTTTTTTATATTGTAACATACATACAAATATTTTTACTTACTTATATTTTTCCTCATGCTCATGCATTTACATTCATACACATTGCTTTTCTTTATATATTTATTCACGTACATACAACTTTCCAATATTTGTATATTTACACTTATATTTACATATACATATATCATCTAACTCGTATCTAAATTTTATGGATATCTTATCTCAATTTAAATGGTGAAGTTTATCTATACAAAAGTTTATTTTCCTTTTCTATAGGATTTATCACACCCAGAGATTTTAAAAATTAAATATTTAATATATTTTTTTCAATGTTTATTTTAGTTTTCAAATCAACATATATATTCAAATATCTTTAATTATCAGAAATTCATTTATTTGATTAGTTAATATTAATATTTCAATAATAAAATCAATTAATTCCGCGATCAACAGACGTCCAAAAATCCAGGTCGTCACAAGAAAACATCAGAATGCAGTATTGGCAATGATAGCCGAGTGGAAAGATTTAGAAGCATTGCGTACATGTAGAGTACAGTGGAGGTCTGAGCTAGTTCTAGTGGATAAACCGCCCTACTATCACGTTTAGAGGTTCGACCAATGATGATTGAAAGTATTTCTTCTAAACAAGGAGAAGATCCATTATTAGCCAAGTGAATCGGAAGGATAAGGAATGGAATAAAGAGCGATGCCTTGAAAGATATAAATTATGACTAGAAAGGGTGGTTGAGGAAGAAATGACGACTAGTGCTCAGGGTGTGGGAAACATTAGGAAGGAATTTCTTAGAAAATGCCATTGTTCGAAGTTCATCATTCATCCAAGATGAACTAAGATGTATCAAGATATGGAAAGGAGTTTCATTTGGAAAGGTATGAATAAAGATGTAGGCTTATGGGGGAAGTAACGTTTAAACCGTCAATAGGTAAAGGCTGTGCATCAGAAACCTAGTAGATTACTCTAGCCTCTTGGATGTTCCAATCAGGAAATGGATTCTACCTCAATGGATTTCATAGATAGATTGCCAAGGTTGAACAGGGAAATGAGAGTATCAGGGTAATAGTGGACAGATTGACTAAGTGTGCACACTTTATACCCATTATGCCAACAGGACATCACCAGATTTAGCTAAGTTATTCATGAGGAATATAGTTAGACTACATAGAATTCCTAGTACTATAGTAAGTGATAGAGATTCTTTATCCACTAGTGAGTTCTGGACGAGTCTATAAGATACTTTAGGTACCAAGCTTAGCATGAGTACAGCTTAACATTTGCAGATAGATAGGAAAATAAAGAGTGTTAACAAAGTTTTAGAGGATTTTTTAAGAGCTTGTATGCTAGATTTTGAAGGATCATGTGTAGACCATCTACACTTATTCGCGTTTTCGTATAACAACAGTTATCAGACTAGTATAGGGATGGAACCGTTTGAATCATTGTATGGAAAGCTATGCATATCTCCAGTTTTTTGGTTAGAGATCGGGGATAGATTAGTTCTTGGTCTGTATTTGATCAAAGAAGCTATAAAAAAGATTGAGTTAATTTAGGCTAGAATAAAGGAAGCTCGGTCTAGGCAAAAGAGTTACGTTGATAAGAGACAGAAAGACTTAGAGTTCTCAGTTAGATATCATGTTTTCGTCAAAGTATCACCAATGAAGGGTGTGATCAGATTTGGTAGGTTAGGGTAGTTAGCACTAAGGTTCGTTGGACCATTTCCTATTATATAAAGTATCGAGAAACTGGCCTATAGAGTAGAGTTACCAAATAGTTTGTTATGAGTCCATAATGGATACCATTATAATTAACGTATTTCATCACCAGAAGTTAATACTATGATGACTGCAGCATCTGTAGTGGTTAGCTTCGGGCTTCAAAATAGAGTATGTTACAGCTACCTAATGTTGCAATGCCGCTAAACAACTAAATATGCAAACATCGCCTCAACGCCACTAAATGTGGAAACACTATCGTTTCAGCGACTAACCATGAAAGACACCACCACTAAGCTATTGCGTGCTAAATTCTTACTACGATCATCGCCACTAGGCTACTGTGGACTAAGCCCTACTACTATCACCACCACTAGGCTACTAGGAACGTTCCCTCTTACAAGGCCTAAAGAGAAAGAAACTAAAGTGCTGACTTATCTCAATGTCTCATTATCTGCATTTTCTTCCACCTCTCGATCTTAGCCTTGGCCTCATATTGCACGCTCTAGGTCCTTCTCTCTAATTGTATCAAGAGCATCAAGAATTTATGATAGGATCTCCCGTTGTGCCATACCCACACCATCAGGCATCCACGTTGACTTCACGGGCACCATTTAGAACCTCTTATGAATTCCATTTGCAAAAATACATCGCCTCGAATCAATTGCTATCCTAAATTTTATAAATAATATTTAACCAACACCGCCACTACCTAGCATCTGCTCCTAGAGAACTAGCTTCCATACGAGTCTTAACACATATATAATTTCCCTTAAATAGACAAATAAACATTCATAACTTATATAATATTTATTTGTAAATTTTAGGCCTTAGACTAAGGTTCAAGTTGCCAGTTTTATATGTGAATGGTCGACCGCTTATACACTATGGTCGACTGCTACCTATCGACCGTGAGGGTTTCCCAGTCAACTATTTATGAACTAAATTTAGGGTTTTCTCTAGTTTCTATTGTCGATTTTTTAAGTGTTTGAATTAGATTGTTAACAGTGATTAGTGAACGTTAATTACAGTTTGATTAATTGTTTTCAATTTGATTTTAGTGTTTGTCAATTTAGGATTTAACAATTTAAGATAGCAAGGATATATGCTAATTCCAATTTATAGTTAATTGATAATTAAAACTACGGTCAAACATTCAAATTTTGGGTTAACATATTGGCATATTCAATTTTAGGATTTTGCCAATATCCTAGTCAATCACAATAGTTTAAATTAACTACAATAATAAACTTGTTAAATTTGTGCACAATCACCTTTAGCCTAACTCTGGATCTTGAGAAATTAGTCTCTAAAAGATATCTCCTTCCCTAGATCGCCTTAGTTCCCCTTGATTACTTGCTCTTGTCTCTTTAGGTTGATTAGGGTTTGGTTTTGATTTTTGGGTTTTGAGTAAACTAGGGGTTTAAGAAGAAAAATTGAGAAAGTTTAGTTACTGGATATCTAACAAAAGTATTAATATTTAGTTTACTATCTTATTTATAGAGTTAGGTTAACCCATAGGGCCATTAAATTAACTTAGTCAGCATATGGTACACTCATCCAATACTTTAGTTGCAAGCAACGAATACAAGTTGTCCATCCATCACTGCAGATCACTAATTACATGATTAAATATATGCATAGGTCGATCGTCCCTATCCTTGGGTCAGTCGCCCCTATCCTTGGGTCGAACGCTACCGGTCGACCTAGTGTGTTCTTGGGTTGAACTAAAGCTATGTTGATTTTTATGTTCTTAGTTCTAAATTCCAATTTCATTCGAATGTTCATTACTCTCCATACTAACTCAGATAACGAAGTGTTATATATGAAATTGTGCAGAAAATCGCTATGAAAACAATGGTGCATGTTTCGTAGCCATGTTTGAATGTCTGCGAAAATTTTATTTTAAGTCCTTACTTTTGTTTAATTTATTTTTCTTCCTAAATTTCAATTTAAAATTCAATTAAATTCTCAATTAAATTTTCCATAAATTTCTAGGGTGTTACATGGTATACGAGACCATTAAAGTACGATAAATTCTACTTTCTTTGTAAAATTTCTCAAACTCTTTTGATGTGAATTCTCCACCTCGGTCGGATCTTATGGCTTTTATCGTATAGCCACTCTCATTTTCTATGAAGACTTTAAATTTCTTGAATGCATTAAAGTACATCTCATATTTTAAAAAATAAATAAGCCCAGGTTTACTGACTAAAATCATCAATATAGAGTGCAAAATAATTAATTCTCCAAGTGAGCATGGTTATATTGGACCATAAATGTCCGTATGTAGTTCTAATTATCCTTTAGCTCTTGTAGCGGATTCTTTTGGAAACATTTTCGTGGTTGTTTTCCAATTAAGAATCCTTGTAACGACCCGTATAAATTCGATGTTTAAAATGAATGGAATTAATAAGATTTTAATTTAAATTTAGAAAGAAATAAAAATATTATTAATTTATATGATAGCTAATGTTGAAATTTGATGTATCAAGCGTAATTAAAATTTACAAATTAAATCTTATGTTGCAATTAATTGTAATAGTGAAAATTGTTGCATTTGGATATAAAGTTAAAAATAAGTAAATAAAGGCAAGTATTGAATTCATCAATGAAATTAAATATTGATTTATGGAAAGTGAATGTAAATTGAGGTAATAAAGTAATGCAGGACAATAAATAATTTATTTAGTACAATCCCTTTTTATTTGTAAACTATTGTAAGGTGCTAATTAATTGAAATGTGAAAATTAGGAAATAGATTCAAAATTTATGTTAGTCAATGAATTGCAATAATTAAAGTTAATAATTAATGGAATACCAATTTACTCATAAAGTGAATATAAGTGAATGTAACAAAATGAATAGGAAATGCTAATTTATTCATAAAGTGATGGTTGATGTAAAAAGGAACGGAAATGTGATTGGTTATATTAATTGAATGGAGTTCAAATTTGTTGGAAAAGGTAAATGTGTATTTGGTAATAAATTTAAACAGACTTAAATATTGAATTTATTTAATTAATATATATAATAAATAATGATTTAATGAAAACAAATACTCTGTAAATATCTATAATATTTGAGTGAAAATAATAAACTTATAAATATGGCATTAAGAGTTTTATAACAATCATTATGAGGTATATACTTAGTTCATTCAATTAAATTTGGAAAACATTGCAATAGATGTAAATTTAATGTTACGATAAATAAATTAAGGTAATAAACGGGGAATAACATAAATGTCTTCATAATATGATAATTTGTGAATAAAAAGATGGAAATAAAGTTTATTGATATATCAGAATTTAATTTGCTGATAAAAGGTTAATTGCAATCAATTGAGTTAAACATGAAAACGGGAATCAAGCTTTATTTATTTATTTGGCTTTAAAATATGATAATTTGGATTTATTGCAATAAATTGAAATTAAATATAAAATTTTACGTTAATTGGAAATTAAGTTGAAACTGGAAATAATTTTATAATAGCTTGAACCAATGTTGATTTCACCCATTTGACTGTAATGGATCGTATAAAAAGAATGAATAGTGAATTCAATAGAATTATTGAAAGGTTAATTTATAATTGATAAATATAACGAAATTTGAATTTACGCCGAAATTTATGACTGAATCAACAATTAATTGACATCTAAATTGGTTTAAATCACCGAGATTGTTTAAGAAAACGAAACTGATAAGATTTGTAAATTTTGGAGATGAAATTGAAAAGGTGATTTAATTTAATGAATTTTTAATTTATTTAATTAATATAAAAATAGCCATTTTAATCACGGACTCGGATTTCGACGAAACCAGTTTCATCGGATCCGTAACAGTGAATTATTGTAGGGTTTCAAGTTTCGTAGCGATCAGACTTGTCGTTTGATCGTGCGAACGCGAAACGCCTTGAAACCAATTTAATTGAAATCAATTTTAAATCAATTTGAAAATATTGTTTTCAGCATAACTTCTTCATACGATGGAATTTGGACGTGAAACTTTTTCCATCGTGTTTGGAATATTTTTAGATACCTATTTTGATATATGGGTTGACCCAATTTCGTTCCGAAGTCGGAACGGGCTTTTTGGGCCAATTATCGTTCTGCACGTTTGTTTATCGGATCCATCTACTCTATTTCTAACCTACTTATATAAACCCAGTTATAAACCCTAGCCTTCATCTATTCTCATTTGTTTGTGCGTTCATTTCCTCGACTCTTTCTCTTCCTCAATGGATGCAAATCTTAGATCCAAACACAATTGCAAATCAAATCAAAAGTCAAAAATTCAAAGTCCTCAGAAAAATCTCAAAAAAATATATGTTGAAGTACTCGACGAGCGGAATTCAATGGTGTAATTCGTTTTCTGATTTGAAGCTCTGTTTGTACTGGAATCCACGTTTTGGTTTCGGCCGTTCTTTGTATGTAGGCTCAATCAACGGTGGATCTTCCACGATTCATCGATCGGGAAGTTCGGGTGTGTAGAGGAGGTCGAGACTTGACGATCCAACGGTTTAGTTCGCGTTGAAGTGCATCGAAATCGCCATAAATTGGCCATTTGTCTCATGTCGGCGGGTTCGATTGGGGGCACCGAGAAGGTCAACGTGACCCTAGGTGGAGCGGCCGGAGCGGTGGAGGCCGTTGGCGATCGTGGATTGTCGTGAATGCAGTGCGCGGCGTTGTTGTTTGTCAACGTTAAGTGGCGGCTGTAAGGTGGTATGCGTGAATCTAGGTTTCGGCTTCAATCTGTAGAGATGCGTGTGAATTAGATGATGATGACGTGGCGCCTAAATATGGTTCGTTTTTATTCTTTTTTTTTTGAATTCAGTTGTTCAAACCTTAATCTCTTTCGCATACGAACTCCAATTCACGCGCAATTTTTTTTGTTAGGATCATAATAAAATTATGGACTTGATAACGCTGGTTTGGACAGATTCCGAGACGGTGAAATTTTTGGGTTTAAATTTGATTTAATTTCAATTTAAATTCAAAAGGTGAGTGTTTTAACCCACTCACAACTTCTAAAATTTCTTATGTTTGTTAAATTGATTTTATATATGAGCAGAAATTTATTTATGACTGTTTGGCATGTTTTATTCATTATCTCGGTTAAATCGCATTTACTTAAAATTAACCGTGAATTAATTTTATTATTGCATAAAAATTTGACAGTTAAAATTTATTTATTTGCATATAAACTGCTAGTTAAACAGTTATTAAATTTATTATTGAATATAAACTTTTAGTTAATATCTGTATTTATTACCTGTTATATTTTATATGCTCTATGTTGATGTTTGTTTAAATTGGATGATGATTTGTAATAAATGGTTGACGATTGATATTTGGATGAATGAATGTTTATTTATATTAACTGCAAGTTGTTATGCATTTCATTTCATTCGGGATTGCGGTTTGAAATGATATACAACCGCATTTTTATTATTAAATTGCGGATTGAAATGATAAATATCTGTATCACTTGACCATAGGGTAGAAAATTTTATACAGGCACCGCGGTATAAATATAAAATTATTTTTTTGAAAGGATTTTATGGTTTTGGATAGGATACGGTTTAATAAATATTAATTTTTGATCTTATATAAAATCTTATTTTATGTACATATATGGTTAAATTATTGAATTTAAGTTGTGTATAAATTTGTTAAATAAAATAAATAAGATGAATAATGGAGTTTGATTATTTATATTATATGGTTAAGTACATGTTAAGATATTGAGAATATATAGAGTTTTTAATGTTTTAAATCAATTTATATTGAGAGTTAAGTTGAAAATTCATTTGGAATTGAGCTTAATTAAGAATTTAACTTCATAAGTTAATGTAGAATTTATTAATTTGAAATTTTAAAAGGTATGATATTTACAACTGAAATGTTATTCAAGATGAATTAAATGAATATTTCTAGTATAAATATATTGGAGGAAATTTTGATAGTTAAAAGTAATTTGAGTTTTATGTAAAATGATTTCGGATTTATTATGCCAACATTTCAAAATAAATAATAGGACTTTAAATTGTTGAATAGAAATTTCCAACCTTAGCTCCAATTGTTTAATATTCAAAGTTTGGAATATATTGAAACTGAAGTGGTTTATTGAAACTGAAAGCGATTTTAAATTTATGGATTTTGACTTAATCTTAAATGAAATTAATGGTAAGTCGCGGAAATTATTTTATTTTATAAAGTAATATAAAATCAACTATTTTATTCTATATACTGTTGAATATCCAAAACCATTCAAGTTTTAGAAGTTATGGTTTTAAAGCTATGAATTTCGAAGTATTATGTTTTGAAAGTTATAATCCAAATGTTTGGTTTCCAGTTATTATAAATTTTAAGCAGTATGATTTTAGAAAAGAAATATATTTGAAATAAAAATGATATTATTGATTTGGGTTTTATAAAAATAATATCGAAATGAGTTGTTTTCGAAATGGGAATGATCGTATTTATGGGTTTTGAAATGGATAATTATCTTCTAGTTTTGAAGTATAAACTATTTTAAAGACCGCGGTGTTATAATAAAATTTGGTTGTTGAAGAGACCGGGATCGGAAGTTGTCATACTCTTTGCCAACCCCGAAAACCACTTTAACAACCGTGTACGCGGTGAAGATTCCAGAATGAAGTAGGATGGTGGTGGCGTTTCCTTTAAGGTAAATACGTGGACCCGACTCCCGTGAGTTGGCATAAGGTGGCTAAAACAGGAGCGATCGACGGGTTAATAAGGTAGCACCTTCGATCGGACACATCCCTTCGATATTATACTTTGACTTTGGATTGATTCGGTGGCCACTTTTGATTTTATTTGGGGGTGTGGCTCGAGGTGGGCGGTAGCTGCGCGCTACGCGTTACCACCGACCCGGAAGCGTAATTGGTGTATCTACCCTGGCATTGCCTAGTTGTGCCATGTCACCTACCCTATCGCGCCTTGTACGAGTTTCTATTTGTGTCGTACCTATGGAGTATCCTCTGGTAGCCTCCCGATCAGGAGGTATTACGGTACTGTGTAGACTATTGGCATTATTTGTGTTAAGGGCTATATGGGTAACCCCTTAACGCTATTAAAAGTAATTTTATTTTACAAATAGACACTATTGTAATAGCGCAATATACTATATAGTAAATAATTTAACGGATCCTTAGGAGATGTAAATCCCGAGCATCTCTTGAGTTACTGCACTCATATTTATTTCTGTTAATTTAACTCACATAAGATCTTTTAGTTCTGACTCGAGTGTTTTTGTCTTTTCAAATTCGCTCGGGTCAGTCCGAGCGTTTCAGGATCGAAGACTTTAGATCTGGAGGACGAAGACGGAGATTTCTACTATTATTATTAATTATATTCCACTACACTATTTAATTCCGCTGCATTAATTATTATCCTCTGGTATGTGTACTCTGATATGTATGGTATAAATATAATCAAAGGTTTTGTAAAACAGCTTCACGAACTGTATATTTAATTATTATGTTTTATCCTTCCGCTGTGGGATTCTATTTTTGGTTTATTTCTTTCCCTACTTTTTCTTATTTACCCCATAACAATCCGCCCTTCCGTATGGTTTGAATTGGCACGTGTATCGATTTAAAGCGTGCGAAAAGGCGGGACGTTACATCTGGTATCTGTAACGGGCCAGTATCTTCAACCCTTCGCATCCGCTCATGTCGGACTTGAAGTGTTCAAGGTACTGCGTTGTAGAATAAATTTGGCAAAACTCAGAATATGCAGTAAATAAAATCACAGAATCACATACACAGATATCAGAACTTACAGCGGAAATAAAATTTCAGTGGTTCATGAGGCCACTACAAAACTTTGATCAACAGAATTTACATAGTTTAGAATCTGCAATACAGCTTTAGACATACATAGGAACAGAGTCTTCCAAAGCCTTGCTTGCAAAAAGATAAAGACTGAAAAGGCTTCCAGCAGCACGAATGATCTACGGGATGTCCTAGCTCCAGATAGAACTGAAAACCGCAACTCAGGCTGACCCGAGCGTAAAATAAAACATAACACTCGAGTCAGGACATACATACTTATATAATGTAAGCTAATTCAAGTGTACTGTAATATAGAGCAAGTAACTTAAAGGATGCTTGGGACCGCCCATCCTCTAAGGATCCGTTAAACTATTTACTATGTAGTATATTGCGCTATTATAATAGTGTCTATTTATAAAATAAACATACTTTTTTCTTAGCATTAAGGGGTTACCCATATAGCCCTTAACACGTAATAGTCCCAGTAGTCCATCCAATATCATAGCTCCTCCTGATCGGGAAGCAACTAGAGGATACCACACGGGCTACGGGAGAAATCTAAACTCGTACAAGGCTCGGTATGGTAGATGACACGGCACAACTAGGCAATGCCAGGGTAGATATACCAATTGCTATCCAGGCTGGTGGAAACGCGTAGCCGCAGTTACCGCCCACCTCGGACTAACTCCCCAAAATCAAAATATAGAGGTGGCCACCGAATCAATCCAAAATCATAGTATAATATCGAAGAGGAGCGTCCGATCAGAGGAATGACCTCATTGGCCTGGAATTGCTCCTGTTTTAGCCACCTTATGCCAACTCACGGGAGTCGGGTCCACGTATTTACCTTACAGGAAACGCCACCACCGACCTACTTCATTCTGGAATCTCCGCCGCGTACACGGTTGGTCAAAGTGGTTTTCGGTATCGACAGAGAGTATGTCCATATCCGATCCCGGTCTCTTTGCCAACCCATCGTTATTATAACCCGTGGTCATTTAAAACATTTTATACTTTAAAACCAAAATAAACATTTCCATTTCAAAACTATAAATACGATATCATTTTAAAACCCAAAACAATATGATATCGTTATATTCAAATATAATTCTTTCCAAAACCATACTGCTTAAAATTTATAATATCTGGAAGCCGAATATTTGAAATATATCTTCAAAACATAATATTTGGAATTTTTACTTTAAATCATAACTCCCAACACACAAATGGTTTGGATATTCAACGGTATATAGAATAAATGGTTTAACTTTATGGTTACTTTGTGAAGAAGATAATTTATATAGCTTTACAAATATATTTCTTTATTTAAAGTTTAAACCATAATTTAAATATCACTTTATGTCCCCAAATCCGTTACAATTCCTATATATATATATCCAATTGGAGTATTTCCTATTCAAAACTAAGTTTGGATTTTATTCTTTCAACAAATCAATGTTTTATTATTTAGTCTTGAATATTCCCATAAATTCCATAAATAAACTCCCAATGTTAGTCATTTAATATCTTCAAAATTCACTTAATACTAGAATATTCATCTTAAATTTATTAAGGAAAATCCAGTTATAAATATCATATCTTAAGATTTTCCAAAACTTAACATAAAATAAAATTTCTCAAATTCCATGAGTTTTAAAACAATCAATTCTAGATTCTGTAGCACTTAGGAAATGCTACCTAAAGTTACGGGTAAAACTAGTCCAATTTCAAAAAGACCGCATTTTAAAATGCTGTAGCAGATTGATTAACTAAATAAATATTTCCAAATATAACTTATTTATCTATTTACTTATTAACATTTATAACTCATTCAAAAATTTAAAATAAAATCCTTTAAAGATATTAAATCAAATATTTAACTTCCAAAATAATTTTTAAATATTTCAGAAAATATTATAAGAACCACGGGCCTGTATATAGTTCTCTAGCCTAGGTCAAGTGATACGGATTTATATCATTTCAACCCGTAATTTACAAAACCCCGGGTTCTATCATTTCAAACCCGCAATCCCAAGTTATCAGTTAAGCAGTTAACAGACTAGTTTAACAATAATCATTATTTCAGCCCATAACAATCCAACTTTAACAGGGAACTTGCAGTGGTGATTTAAGCAGTAAATAACAATTAATAATATAACTGCAGAAATAATATAACAGATAAATAACTGATGAGATGTCAATTTAAATGGGTTCATCATTCTACATCATACTACAGACAGATAATATCTAAATAGAATGTTTACACATACACTTACGATAATTTACACAATATATGTACATATGTCTGGTGAGAAAAACTCACCTGAAAGTTGCAGAAAATTTGAATACAAAACGACGATTCACCGATAAAGCACGACAGAGAATAACGATCAAATTCTTCTGACGTAGATTCAAATCTAGAACAAAATTTCAATTATGGAATACGTGACTTAAAAATTTACGATCAAAGAAAATGAGAATAGAACGGGGTTTGTTTGCTTTGCTCGACCACTCCACCGTGTACCGTGACCAAAACATACCCTAAACGAGAACCGGGTAACACTAAACTACGACAAAATTTCTAAAGGCTGACTGACAGAAGGTGAAGTTTTCCTACTCTATACTTTGTACATGTGCACACTCGTATCCCATGCAAACTCACGCCATGAATAGAACATAACACTTCCCTGTGTCCAAAATTTTTACCCTGAGAAAAACTCAACTGCTTCGGGCCAAGCAAGTCGTTGCTTCGAGTCAGCACCTATATTGCTTCGAGTTAAATATGTCAAATCTACGGGTCATATGCAAAACTGGTGAACACTTATCCCTATTTCTCTGTTATCCGAATACTTACAGATGCCCATGTTTGTGTTGCCCAACTATCTTCTAACTCATATTTACTTCTAGAATTCAGCTTCACCATCAGATTTTTTTTTTTTTTTTTCTTTTTTTTTTTTCTCTTTTTTTTTTTCTTTTTTTTTTTTTTTTTTTTTTTAACACCTAGTTGTTCCCCATTTCTACCCAGGCTGATACTAACTAAATATGCAGGCATGTATTACTAAATATGCAGACATGCACAACAGGGATGAAGTACTAACAGTACATAAAATGGAGATGAAGACTTCAACACCCAGGAAAACAATGACCAGACCAAAGTGCAACATTATGGATGCAATATAGATATGAAACTGAAACATATTAGATAATGTAAACTGGAATGGATATGAAGACTGAACATATCAAAAATTTTGAAAATACAAAGTTTCAAAATGAACCCAATAGGCTACAGTTACAAAACTCAAGTGAAGCAAATAATGCAACAGTAGCAGGTATATATGAATACAACCTCAATGCAGACAAGCAGACACACTATCTACATACATATATAACATCAAGCTATGATTCAAACAACAAGATAACATATGGTTTCAAGGGTCTGTTCATATTGTAAGAGCAGAGATATGGGATGCAGACAACTAAAGCATGGTACGAAGCAACATGTAACATTTCACATTTTATCAAAGTAATATAAGACAGTAGTGTGCAACTTGACATGCAAACTGCCACAAGACCAATTCAAGTGAAAATACCCAACTCAAATAAACCAACTAATGCAGACTGTCAAAAAAAAAAAAATGGATCAATAATGCAACCAGGTTATAAGGGACAAGCTATTAATACCTGTACAAGACTGCAACAATTCGAATGAGGGTGAACTCAAATGCATACAACAATTCAAAGTGCAAAGTGAGGATCATCATGCATGGACAGTGCAATGTGACTGAATACAAGTCAATGCCAAGAAAATGCAATACAAATAGGCAAACAAAATGGAAATGAAGACTGGAGCAACATGAGGCATGCAATACTCAGTACATATCTTTATTACAAGAACAATTATGCACTTCAACTACTTAGTTAAACAAAATATTTTAGTAGCATCTGCACTTACCAACTTATCAATTTAAAAACAAAAACTTGGTGCAGCTGTTCTTATCAGTTTAAATCAAAAATTGATATCATTTGTTCTTAACAGTTTAAACAAAAAATAAAAAATCAAATAGTATCTGTTCTTATTAGAATTAAAACAAAACCAAGTAGTATCTGTTCTTGACAATTTTAAAACAACCCAAATAGTATCTGTTATTATCAATTTAAAAAGAACAAAGTTATGAAAGTATTAGTGGTTATCAATTTAAAACAAATCGCAATTACTGTCTGTTCCTACCAGTTTAAAACTTAAAACTAATAACATCTATATCATAATCATATGCAGACTTGCCAAACTTCCTAGCCTAGACAACAAGTCACAGATCTACACACAATAATTATGGACATAACTCGTACAACATGGGGAGGCCGAGCAAGGTGATGAAGAAAATCAGAAAATGAAGAAGAAGCAAATCTGGACGAAAGGAAAAAATGCTATTACCTGATAGATCTCGGGCTCAAGAAGGAGGCAAGGCAGAGCGAATAGTGGAAGGGAAAAAGAGCTGGTGTAAATATAGATGATGTTTGTGAAGTTCCATGGGGATCATAAGTGTAGATAACGCATCAGTTTTTAAAGAGCTTTTTCATGTGTGATTGTACTTTTGATATGTATATAGGCTATGAATAGGTGCATAGTTCGAACGTTATATAGTAAAACTTAATTTTTTGAGGCATCAGTTTCTTTTACTTACGTGATTTAAGGAATGGGATAGATATATAGTGGTTTGAATGTAACTGATGAGCTACATCAGTGGAGGAGATAAATCAATAGTTATAATTTATGCGAGATGCCAGAATTGCAAGCCTTGATTTGTTGATAAATAGTGGTTTAAATCTTTGTATGAAAATATGTGTGAATGCAAAAGTCAGTGAGTTACATGGCTGAAAGGAAGGAGTGCATCAGTTATTCTTTAAAAATAGGTAAGAGGTTCGAACGTTTCTAGTAGAAAACTTGATTTTTATACTGACAAATATTTGGACCATGCATTTGATTCGTCTCAGTTTTATTTGTTTTCTTAAGTATCAGTTTTATTTTTAACTGTGTAAATATGAATACGTGTGTGATGATTCATTTATTTTTAAATAAATTTTGATTTGTATTAAATATGTTTACAAATGTATTTGGACGTTGCAAAATTGGAAAAATATGATCTGTGGCAAGATCAGAGGAAGAGCAATCAGTGGTTTATGACATCAGTTACAAAAGGAATGAAATAAAGGGAGGGACCGAGAGTTACACCACATATAAAGTTTGAAAATATGTAAATATGAATGCGTGATTTCAGCATGCTTTAAATCCCTTATTTAGTTTGATTAAAATAAATGAAATGGCTAGACTTAAGAATTAATTTATGAAAGAAAACTGACATGCGGAGGCAAGTGTAAATGAGTATATTACGTGATTAAGGAAACCCCTGATTTAGCATGTCACATAAGAATGGTAAATGTTAACCGTTTCAAATAATTAACAATTTCTAACCTTGCACTTGAATGTTTTAAACTGTTGCACGGTCAAAGGGAGAGAGAGCTATCAGTTTATAGGAAGGTAAATGTGTTATATGCGTGATTTAAGGTAGAGCCATTTGCAAGCAGAAAATGGGAAAGGTTGGAATTTGCTTCCAATAATATGTCTTGGCTGTAACGCAAAAGCTTGGTTTAAGGCATACGTTGATTTATCTTTAGACATGCAAACTTTTAATATCCCATTTGTTGCAAACTAAACAGTGTGATATAAGATTTAGGCAGTTACACAACTGGATTTAATGTATGCGTGATTTAAGTTTGATGGCTGATATAAGTGCAAAGGAAAAATATCAGAGAGGGATTTGAACGTTACTTAAAAATCAAAACTGAAACGGAAATTTAAAAGAGGGAGAGTTGATTTTCTTAGATGTGAACGGTAACAAAAAGATTTGTACACAGGGGTTGATTTTGCACTGATGTAGGGATGAACGTATGTAATACAATTTATTTTATCAATCGGTCAGTTAACGAATAATAAAATAATGTTTGGTATAAAATCACTGACTGATGTTTCTCTCCAAAATATTTGGAAACACGATTTTTTACACTACGTTAAACAGACGCAGTCAAAATATCAAAAATTTCTGTAAAATAACATTTTAAAAACACACGTTTTATTACGTTGCTTTATACCCTAAAATTTGACGCGTCTTTTAAACGCGAAATTTTACAGTTTAAACATAGCTTAAATTTTTTACAGTTAATATTAAATTTTATTGACATATACAATTTTATAAAATATATCTTCAAATTAAATAATTAACTATATTGTTAAACACAATTTATATAAATACATTTTTAAAATTAAATAATTAATAATAAAATAAATATCTAAAAACTAGGGCTGTTACACTCTCCCCCACTTAAGAACTTTTCGTCCTCGAAAAGGAACGAAAGAAGAGAAACAAAGAAGATAAGCTAGATAGACAAGAATCTTAAACGGATAGTTCCGGATTTGAAGCACGAAGAAGGTTCTCTAGAATTGGTTTTACCCCTTCAGTTTGACTGTCAGTCTATGGGTGCTCAGCGGTGCTCAGGTCCCGATGAGTAACAAAGATCTCAAAGATTATAGAAAGATTTCTAAATAGACTGGTATAAGCGATAGCATCCCAATCCGTAGCAGATAAGGAAACCAAGGACATTTAAAGATAGTTCAAAACAAAATAAGATAATAAATTTGAGATCATAATATTTTGAAAATCATTACGATTTATAGATATTATCATTTGGAAATCATACTACTAAAATCATAACCCTTTTAAAATAATCTTCATTTATTCAATTATAAATTTTCAAACATTATATTTTTAGAATAGCAGCACTGATAATATGTTATAGTAGATATGATAGTATTCCTAATCAGTTTATTATTTTCTTAACTCTAAATTCTTAACAAATATCCTAACCACTTTATTTGAAATACCTATTTTAAAAAAATAAGATATTCCTTCAATAAAAATATTTATCCGAAACCCAAAATCTCAATTATCAAATTTAGCAATATTAGAATATGTCCTAACTATTCAAATCATAATTATTCACTTAGGGAATAACTTTAATTAGAATTTCTTAGTTAGATTTAAGGTTCCATGTTAAATCAACTTTGATTATTAGGTTCCTTTGAATAAATTTCTTAAATTCCTTTTTCTATATCTACCTCTATTTATCTTTTACAACTAAAATTTTAGTGTATAACATTTATTATAACCACCTAAATTTTAATTATAAAATCCCCTTTTTATAATGTATATTATCCAATTACATTGTTAACTTTTGAAACTCAAGGTAAGTTATATTGAATGGAATTGAGTATTATACAACTAAACTTTCAAATTCAATTATTTCCTGTTGGAATTTCTTATTCAAATTTATTTTTATTAAATTATTCCTCAAGATAAAACTTAAGAATTAAATTTCTGATTCTTCTTCAAACCATTTAGAGATAAATAAATATATATACATAATATGTCAAATAAAATATAAATTATATATATTAAGTCATACTTTAGAAATTCAAATCAAAAATCTCAAGGTACACTGTAGCCGGACTACAGGGTGGTCCCTTCACTTCGAAACTCGAAAATGAAAGTCGATGATGCTGCAGTCATCACCGAAATTATTTTCCAGCGACAAAGAGAAAAGCACTAGATTTAAAAATTTTCGGAAACAAATTTCTATTCGAAAATACTTATTATATCCTTTTAAACTTTAAATACAAGGTTTGAAATCATCGGAAGTTTAATTCTCAAGTTCTAGTTTTAACTTCATTTCTATTTGTAACCATTGTTTTATAGTTCAATTATTTATATATGACAAAACACATGGCTTACAAACTCATATATATAAAATCAAAACTATTATCTCTTGACAACTAGTCAAATTAATTATAGAGTTCTGAAAATTATACTTATATATATATTAGATTTTATTTTCAAATACAGAAATAAAACTTTCAAGTCAAGGATAGTGATTCAAATTTTTGATGAACTCAAATCAAATAGAATTCAAGATGAGTTGAAATCAGAAAATCCGGTGATTAAAAATCAGAATAAGGAAACTGGGTAAGTCTATATAATCGCGGACAACCTTGACCGGGTCAACCGTGACTTAAAGAATCGGATCGATGTGGTTGGGGTAAATCTACATTTGATCCGAAGAGGTAGAGTTCGGAATAACCAAAGATACTAGCATATAAACCAATGATAAATATAAATCTCCGGTGAATAAATGCTAATTGTAAAGGAGTTTCACCCCTTTATTAGAATGATGGCGAGACCGCAAATTTACTATGAAGATCATTCGAAGTGGAGTTATGGAATACTCCAGAATTTAAGGAAGATGAAAAGTGAGGGACACGAATGAACTTTGGAACCGTAGGGGACGTTCCAGAACTCGAAAAGAGAATGGTTCAATCTCTAATGAAGGTGATTCTGTAAATCCAATTTACCATATATTCTAAGTTTTGCCTAGAACCAAAGCTCTGATACCAAATGTAACGGGCCAGTATCTTCAACCCTTCGCATCCGCTCATGTCGGACTTGAAGTGTTCAAGGTACTGCGTTGTAGAATAAATTTGGCAAAACTCAGAATATGCAGTAAATAAAATCACAGAATCACATACACAGATATCAGAACTTACAGCGGAAATAAAATTTCAGTGGTTCATGAGGCCACTACAAAACTTTGATCAACAGAATTTACATAGTTTAGAATCTGCAATACAGCTTTAGACATACATAGGAACAGAGTCTTCCAAAGCCTTGCTTGCAAAAAGATAAAGACTGAAAAGGCTTCCAGCAGCACGAATGATCTACGGGATGTCCTAGCTCCAGATAGAACTGAAAACCGCAACTCAGGCTGACCCGAGCGTAAAATAAAACATAACACTCGAGTCAGGACATACATACTTATATAATGTAAGCTAATTCAAGTGTACTGTAATATAGAGCAAGTAACTTAAAGGATGCTTGGGACCGCCCATCCTCTAAGGATCCGTTAAACTATTTACTATGTAGTATATTGCGCTATTATAATAGTGTCTATTTATAAAATAAACATACTTTTTTCTTAGCATTAAGGGGTTACCCATATAGCCCTTAACACGTAATAGTCCCAGTAGTCCATCCAATATCATAGCTCCTCCTGATCGGGAAGCAACTAGAGGATACCACACGGGCTACGGGAGAAATCTAAACTCGTACAAGGCTCGGTATGGTAGATGACACGGCACAACTAGGCAATGCCAGGGTAGATATACCAATTGCTATCCAGGCTGGTGGAAACGCGTAGCCGCAGTTACCGCCCACCTCGGACTAACTCCCCAAAATCAAAATATAGAGGTGGCCACCGAATCAATCCAAAATCATAGTATAATATCGAAGAGGAGCGTCCGATCAGAGGAATGACCTCATTGGCCTGGAATTGCTCCTGTTTTAGCCACCTTATGCCAACTCACGGGAGTCGGGTCCACGTATTTACCTTACAGGAAACGCCACCACCGACCTACTTCATTCTGGAATCTCCGCCGCGTACACGGTTGGTCAAAGTGGTTTTCGGTATCGACAGAGAGTATGTCCATATCCGATCCCGGTCTCTTTGCCAACCCATCGTTATTATAACCCGTGGTCATTTAAAACATTTTATACTTTAAAACCAAAATAAACATTTCCATTTCAAAACTATAAATACGATATCATTTTAAAACCCAAAACAATATGATATCGTTATATTCAAATATAATTCTTTCCAAAACCATACTGCTTAAAATTTATAATATCTGGAAGCCGAATATTTGAAATATATCTTCAAAACATAATATTTGGAATTTTTACTTTAAATCATAACTCCCAACACACAAATGGTTTGGATATTCAACGGTATATAGAATAAATGGTTTAACTTTATGGTTACTTTGTGAAGAAGATAATTTATATAGCTTTACAAATATATTTCTTTATTTAAAGTTTAAACCATAATTTAAATATCACTTTATGTCCCCAAATCCGTTACAATTCCTATATATATATATCCAATTGGAGTATTTCCTATTCAAAACTAAGTTTGGATTTTATTCTTTCAACAAATCAATGTTTTATTATTTAGTCTTGAATATTCCCATAAATTCCATAAATAAACTCCCAATGTTAGTCATTTAATATCTTCAAAATTCACTTAATACTAGAATATTCATCTTAAATTTATTAAGGAAAATCCAGTTATAAATATCATATCTTAAGATTTTCCAAAACTTAACATAAAATAAAATTTCTCAAATTCCATGAGTTTTAAAACAATCAATTCTAGATTCTGTAGCACTTAGGAAATGCTACCTAAAGTTACGGGTAAAACTAGTCCAATTTCAAAAAGACCGCATTTTAAAATGCTGTAGCAGATTGATTAACTAAATAAATATTTCCAAATATAACTTATTTATCTATTTACTTATTAACATTTATAACTCATTCAAAAATTTAAAATAAAATCCTTTAAAGATATTAAATCAAATATTTAACTTCCAAAATAATTTTTAAATATTTCAGAAAATATTATAAGAACCACGGGCCTGTATATAGTTCTCTAGCCTAGGTCAAGTGATACGGATTTATATCATTTCAACCCGTAATTTACAAAACCCCGGGTTCTATCATTTCAAACCCGCAATCCCAAGTTATCAGTTAAGCAGTTAACAGACTAGTTTAACAATAATCATTATTTCAGCCCATAACAATCCAACTTTAACAGGGAACTTGCAGTGGTGATTTAAGCAGTAAATAACAATTAATAATATAACTGCAGAAATAATATAACAGATAAATAACTGATGAGATGTCAATTTAAATGGGTTCATCATTCTACATCATACTACAGACAGATAATATCTAAATAGAATGTTTACACATACACTTACGATAATTTACACAATATATGTACATATGTCTGGTGAGAAAAACTCACCTGAAAGTTGCAGAAAATTTGAATACAAAACGACGATTCACCGATAAAGCACGACAGAGAATAACGATCAAATTCTTCTGACGTAGATTCAAATCTAGAACAAAATTTCAATTATGGAATACGTGACTTAAAAATTTACGATCAAAGAAAATGAGAATAGAACGGGGTTTGTTTGCTTTGCTCGACCACTCCACCGTGTACCGTGACCAAAACATACCCTAAACGAGAACCGGGTAACACTAAACTACGACAAAATTTCTAAAGGCTGACTGACAGAAGGTGAAGTTTTCCTACTCTATACTTTGTACATGTGCACACTCGTATCCCATGCAAACTCACGCCATGAATAGAACATAACACTTCCCTGTGTCCAAAATTTTTACCCTGAGAAAAACTCAACTGCTTCGGGCCAAGCAAGTCGTTGCTTCGAGTCAGCACCTATATTGCTTCGAGTTAAATATGTCAAATCTACGGGTCATATGCAAAACTGGTGAACACTTATCCCTATTTCTCTGTTATCCGAATACTTACAGATGCCCATGTTTGTGTTGCCCAACTATCTTCTAACTCATATTTACTTCTAGAATTCAGCTTCACCATCAGATTTTTTTTTTTTTTTTTCTTTTTTTTTTTTCTCTTTTTTTTTTCTTTTTCTTTTTTTTTTTTTTTTTAACACCTAGTTGTTCCCCATTTCTACCCAGGCTGATACTAACTAAATATGCAGGCATGTATTACTAAATATGCAGACATGCACAACAGGGATGAAGTACTAACAGTACATAAAATGGAGATGAAGACTTCAACACCCAGGAAAACAATGACCAGACCAAAGTGCAACATTATGGATGCAATATAGATATGAAACTGAAACATATTAGATAATGTAAACTGGAATGGATATGAAGACTGAACATATCAAAAATTTTGAAAATACAAAGTTTCAAAATGAACCCAATAGGCTACAGTTACAAAACTCAAGTGAAGCAAATAATGCAACAGTAGCAGGTATATATGAATACAACCTCAATGCAGACAAGCAGACACACTATCTACATACATATATAACATCAAGCTATGATTCAAACAACAAGATAACATATGGTTTCAAGGGTCTGTTCATATTGTAAGAGCAGAGATATGGGATGCAGACAACTAAAGCATGGTACGAAGCAACATGTAACATTTCACATTTTATCAAAGTAATATAAGACAGTAGTGTGCAACTTGACATGCAAACTGCCACAAGACCAATTCAAGTGAAAATACCCAACTCAAATAAACCAACTAATGCAGACTGTCAAAAAAAAAAAAATGGATCAATAATGCAACCAGGTTATAAGGGACAAGCTATTAATACCTGTACAAGACTGCAACAATTCGAATGAGGGTGAACTCAAATGCATACAACAATTCAAAGTGCAAAGTGAGGATCATCATGCATGGACAGTGCAATGTGACTGAATACAAGTCAATGCCAAGAAAATGCAATACAAATAGGCAAACAAAATGGAAATGAAGACTGGAGCAACATGAGGCATGCAATACTCAGTACATATCTTTATTACAAGAACAATTATGCACTTCAACTACTTAGTTAAACAAAATATTTTAGTAGCATCTGCACTTACCAACTTATCAATTTAAAAACAAAAACTTGGTGCAGCTGTTCTTATCAGTTTAAATCAAAAATTGATATCATTTGTTCTTAACAGTTTAAACAAAAAATAAAAAATCAAATAGTATCTGTTCTTATTAGAATTAAAACAAAACCAAGTAGTATCTGTTCTTGACAATTTTAAAACAACCCAAATAGTATCTGTTATTATCAATTTAAAAAGAACAAAGTTATGAAAGTATTAGTGGTTATCAATTTAAAACAAATCGCAATTACTGTCTGTTCCTACCAGTTTAAAACTTAAAACTAATAACATCTATATCATAATCATATGCAGACTTGCCAAACTTCCTAGCCTAGACAACAAGTCACAGATCTACACACAATAATTATGGACATAACTCGTACAACATGGGGAGGCCGAGCAAGGTGATGAAGAAAATCAGAAAATGAAGAAGAAGCAAATCTGGACGAAAGGAAAAAATGCTATTACCTGATAGATCTCGGGCTCAAGAAGGAGGCAAGGCAGAGCGAATAGTGGAAGGGAAAAAGAGCTGGTGTAAATATAGATGATGTTTGTGAAGTTCCATGGGGATCATAAGTGTAGATAACGCATCAGTTTTTAAAGAGCTTTTTCATGTGTGATTGTACTTTTGATATGTATATAGGCTATGAATAGGTGCATAGTTCGAACGTTATATAGTAAAACTTAATTTTTTGAGGCATCAGTTTCTTTTACTTACGTGATTTAAGGAATGGGATAGATATATAGTGGTTTGAATGTAACTGATGAGCTACATCAGTGGAGGAGATAAATCAATAGTTATAATTTATGCGAGATGCCAGAATTGCAAGCCTTGATTTGTTGATAAATAGTGGTTTAAATCTTTGTATGAAAATATGTGTGAATGCAAAAGTCAGTGAGTTACATGGCTGAAAGGAAGGAGTGCATCAGTTATTCTTTAAAAATAGGTAAGAGGTTCGAACGTTTCTAGTAGAAAACTTGATTTTTATACTGACAAATATTTGGACCATGCATTTGATTCGTCTCAGTTTTATTTGTTTTCTTAAGTATCAGTTTTATTTTTAACTGTGTAAATATGAATACGTGTGTGATGATTCATTTATTTTTAAATAAATTTTGATTTGTATTAAATATGTTTACAAATGTATTTGGACGTTGCAAAATTGGAAAAATATGATCTGTGGCAAGATCAGAGGAAGAGCAATCAGTGGTTTATGACATCAGTTACAAAAGGAATGAAATAAAGGGAGGGACCGAGAGTTACACCACATATAAAGTTTGAAAATATGTAAATATGAATGCGTGATTTCAGCATGCTTTAAATCCCTTATTTAGTTTGATTAAAATAAATGAAATGGCTAGACTTAAGAATTAATTTATGAAAGAAAACTGACATGCGGAGGCAAGTGTAAATGAGTATATTACGTGATTAAGGAAACCCCTGATTTAGCATGTCACATAAGAATGGTAAATGTTAACCGTTTCAAATAATTAACAATTTCTAACCTTGCACTTGAATGTTTTAAACTGTTGCACGGTCAAAGGGAGAGAGAGCTATCAGTTTATAGGAAGGTAAATGTGTTATATGCGTGATTTAAGGTAGAGCCATTTGCAAGCAGAAAATGGGAAAGGTTGGAATTTGCTTCCAATAATATGTCTTGGCTGTAACGCAAAAGCTTGGTTTAAGGCATACGTTGATTTATCTTTAGACATGCAAACTTTTAATATCCCATTTGTTGCAAACTAAACAGTGTGATATAAGATTTAGGCAGTTACACAACTGGATTTAATGTATGCGTGATTTAAGTTTGATGGCTGATATAAGTGCAAAGGAAAAATATCAGAGAGGGATTTGAACGTTACTTAAAAATCAAAACTGAAACGGAAATTTAAAAGAGGGAGAGTTGATTTTCTTAGATGTGAACGGTAACAAAAAGATTTGTACACAGGGGTTGATTTTGCACTGATGTAGGGATGAACGTATGTAATACAATTTATTTTATCAATCGGTCAGTTAACGAATAATAAAATAATGTTTGGTATAAAATCACTGACTGATGTTTCTCTCCAAAATATTTGGAAACACGATTTTTTACACTACGTTAAACAGACGCAGTCAAAATATCAAAAATTTCTGTAAAATAACATTTTAAAAACACACGTTTTATTACGTTGCTTTATACCCTAAAATTTGACGCGTCTTTTAAACGCGAAATTTTACAGTTTAAACATAGCTTAAATTTTTTACAGTTAATATTAAATTTTATTGACATATACAATTTTATAAAATATATCTTCAAATTAAATAATTAACTATATTGTTAAACACAATTTATATAAATACATTTTTAAAATTAAATAATTAATAATAAAATAAATATCTAAAAACTAGGGCTGTTACAGTATCAGAGCTGTGGTTTAGCGATAAACCTTAGCTTTGTGGGGTTTGACTCTTTAATAATAGGGTAGTAATACCCTATGGGAGTCGCTGAGTGTATATATATGAGAGAGCGTATTTGTTAGTGTTATAAAAGATTTTAATATTGTGTTAATATGTTTCGTTTTGTATTTATAAATTCTCGTTGATGCATGGGACGCTGTGACATCAATAGGGATTTCTAAACACTTAATAGGACAGACCGACATAATATTTGTTTTTAATATAGGTGAATGTAATAATTTTGCCTATTATATTTTCTATATAAAATAAAAAATTTCAAATGATATCTATATTTGGCTGCAATAGATTGGTTGTTAGGTAATAAAGTGTATAAATAATAATAGAAATAAGATTGAAAAATAAAATAAATGAAATTTAGAACTTAAGTTCCGGGGTTTTGAAATTTCTTTCGAATAAATTTTGGAATATAATAATATTATTTATAAGTATTTTCTGATATACATATTTCAATATAATTTGGAAGAACTGTTTTAAAGAAGATTTTAAAGAAAATAAGTTTTGTTTTTTGCTCTCTGTAGCTGGAAAATAATTTCGGTGATGGCGGCCGCATCATCGACCTTCATTTTCGAGTTTCGAAGGGGAAGACCACTGTAGTAGTTTTACTGCAGATTCATTTTTGAAAAAAATATATAAATTTTTAATTGTTTTAAATATAATTAGAGATATATAAGTTGTAAGAATATATTTATCTATTATTTTAAAATAAATTGAAAATTTAACCCGGTATTGAATTCTTAAATTTCCATTAATAAATTTGTTTCAATTAGTTTAGTGAAATGAAAAGTAAGTAATTAATAATTGAAACCTCTAATTTAGGTAAGAGATTTAAGGCTAAGTTATAAAGGAATAAAAAGGAAGTTGAAATTGTAACTTATAAGACAAAAGGTAAAGATTTATTGAACAATGAATGAATTAAAAGAATTGAGAAAAACTTGTATAACTTTCAATTACATTCTTTAAGAGCATATATATAACTTACCAAATATTAAAAGTTGAATGTTTAATAAGAGATTGTAGTAGAATATTATACAAGTAGAAATTTGAAATAATGAAAGTATTAAATGAAATCGCTATCAAATGAGAATTTAATGTTATAAACTTAAGTTATAATTGAAATTTTACCAAGTAAATATAATTATAGGTAAGTATGACAATAGGTGATTGTAAACTGAAGTAATTAAAGTGTAAATAGATGAGGTCATGCAATTATAAATGAATGTAATATAATAAAGAGAAATTGTAAACTTAAGTAAAAGGGTTGAAGTTATTACTAAATAAAATTGAAAGAAATAAAATGAAAATAAATTGAAAGAAATAAATGAAAATAAAAAGATAAACCGTTATATGAATGAAGGAATCACTGAATGAATGAAAGAAAGGAAATCAAACAACTAATGTATGAAATACACTACAAGAAAAAGGCAGAATACCGACAGCCAAGACCGACGGCTTCCGACGGCCATTTTCCGACGGCTTTCGACGGGCCGTCGGCGGCCGTCGGAAGCCGTCGCAAATTTGCGATTATACCAGCCAGCCGAGCCCTTTCTTCCTCCTCCATTTCATACGAAAAAAACCCAAAAAACCCCCCAAATTCAACCCCTAAGCTTCCAATCCCTAATTTTTAGCTTCCGGATCTTCCAACGCACTCTAATCAAGCTTCAGTACTCTTAATCTCAGGTATAATCTCTTATTTTTATGAAAAATTCAGTTTTTACCCTAATTATAGATTTGCATAAATTGATAAATTAGGGCGAATTAATGATTGCAATTGTTTCCACTAGCGTAATAACGGTTTATAGCATCACATGGTATACCAATTTCATCTTTTATCGTGAAATTGTGATAAACACGTATAATTTGTGCATGTTCATGTATATGTATTTTGTTGTGTATGCCTTGATTCGACGATTGTATACGTTATTTGGAATAAGATAAAATGATTGAATGAACTAGGAGTATTATATTGTGCACGTTTTTACTTATGACACAAAAAAAATGCATTACTCTAAATTATAATTGTGTGTATTGAAAAATGACAAAATGTTAAACCAGCCCTAAGTTGATGCGTAATACGTCGAATAAATGTGTGAAATTAATATATAAATGTGAACAGTGAGTAAAACTGTATTTTTGAGTAAAATGCGCGCATGTTAACCGACAAATGTCCCTTAGAGAGTTTTTGGCCCCGTCTGACGAGTGTTGTACATGATCGTTGTATAAATAGTCGTTTTTTTCGAAAAACGACCATTTATATTCATCTGGTACAATGTTTGTCGGATTTGTCCCTGTATTGGACAAGTTATGAACACAGTAAGAATTTACATTTTGTATACTACTTCGTCTCAAACGGTTCATAAAATTTCGCCCTAACTTTTCTTTTTTGTTTCCTGCGTACACGCATTTGTGTACAATGCAGGGAACAAAAGGGAAATGCTGCCGAAATTTTATTGAATCGTTTGGGACGAAGTAATATACGAAATGTAAATGCTTACTGTGTTTGTAATGGGAGGTAGGATGTCTGACCAATGAAAAAAAATTATATATTTTTAATCGTTACGTACGTTAAAAAATGAAATGTGCCCTATTTGAAAATATTTTTAAATTTGTGAAGTTGTTCTTTAAATTCAAAATATTATACGAACATGAAAATAATCTTTTTCGAATGTGTATTCTTCAAAATAAATATTAAATTTTGAACTTCTCATTTTGTCAAATAGGAAAAATGATTGATTATTTTGTTGATCGAAGGAGATGGATGTACCAAAGAAAAGGAATGAGGGGCTCAATAAAAGAAGATTTTTATAACGGTATAAACGTGTTTGTTGAATTCGCCTTAAGTAATAACGGAAACGATCCAGAAATTCGTTGTCCGTGTAGTAGGTGTAGACATTTGAAGTTTTTGTTACCAGATATTGTGAAAGTTCATTTGTGCCAACACGGTTTCACACCCGAATATTATGTTTGGGATCGGCATGGAGAAGTTGTAGCAAATACTTCTGTAGAGTCTGAATTATAGAAGGATGATTTGAAATCAAGACGTGATATAGAAGAATTATGCAAACGTCCCGAGCTTCATATGAAACCAAATGACAGTAAAAAACCAAAAGCTTGTTACGAATTAGATAATAATCAAGTTAAAGCTGTGTTAAAATGGGTGGAAGGGTTAAGATTTCCTGATGGGATATCATCAAATCTTCGTAGATGTGTTGACTTTAAAAATAGTAGATTGAGCGGAATGAAAACTCACGACTGTCACATAATGATGGAAAATTTATTTCCCGTTATGTTTAAAGAACTACTGCCGTTAAAAGTTTGGAAGGTAGTAACGGAGCTTAGTATGTTTTACAAAGAGCTTTGTTCGACTACTTTAAAAGTGCAACGTTTACGTAAACTTGAAGTGGACATTCCTATATTGCTTTGCAAATTAGAGAAAATATTTCCGCCAGGTTTTTTTAATGTGATGGAACATTTACCTGTTCATCTTCCATCTGAAGCACGACTTCGAGGTCCTGTCCAATACGGATGGATGTATCCATTTGAGAGGTATGTAATATGTTATAACGTAATTTAATTGCATTTGAAAGATGAAGTTAATATAAATTAATGTTGCATAGATATTTGAATCATCTGAAGAAAAAAGTGAGACAAAAAGCACGAGTTGAAGGTTCGATATGTAAATCTTACATCGAAGAAGAAGCTTCGTTCTTTTTCTCTCACTATTTCAGTGACCATGTGAATATTTCATTTCAAAGTGTTCCTCGTAATGATGAAGGCGACGAACAAGAGTCCTCTCAAGCAATGTTATCTATTTTTAGACAACATGGTCGGCCTTCTGGAAAATGTGTGGAAATATGGCTAGACGATAGAGATCTTCGTGTAGCACACACTTATATTCTTCTAAATTGTGCCGAGGTTGCACCGTTTGTTAGGTAATCTGAAATAATAATTTTTGTTTTATTCTTTTCTGTAATGCATGCGCGTGTATAACCTAATGTAATAATTTGTTTATATAAACAGTGTTTATGAACGGGAACATCCGAACGGAGATCTCAGTAAAGAATTTTCCCGTTGGTTTTCAAATTACGTTTATGAGCCGAAAAATTGTGTTGTTGACGAAGGGTTGAAACATCTTGCAATGGGACCAAAAAGAGTGGTCAAGACATATCCAATATATTTCGTCAATGGATACAAATTTAACACTAAAGAATACGGTGCAGAAAAATTAACAAATAATACTGGTGTATTTGTTAAAGGTAGTGACGATCCAGAAAACCATTTAAATGATTTTTATGGCGTTCTAACACAAATTTTGCAACTGACATATTTCTCAAGACCCGCGGAGGAGGTGTTTCTATTTAGATGCAATTGGTTTAGCAATGTTCCAGGTTCTGGAATTAATGTGCATAAGGATTATAATCTTATCGAAATAAAGCATACATCGCACTATCACAAGTATGATCCTTTTGTACTAGCCAAACAAGCATTGCAAGTTTATTACGCTCCTTATCCGTCTCTAAAAAGAGATAAAGCAGATTGGTCTGCAGTTTTTAAAACAAAGGCCAGATTCACATTCGATGGGAAGAATATTCCGGACGAACAAGCTTATCAGGCAGATCTTGAGCAAAATAACGAAATAATAATTACAGACGATCATACAGATTTTGGTCCTTTGATCGATGAATCAAATGTTTTGGTAGAAGCGTTTGACAGTGCAGAGGAAAATATCGTCGAAAACGAGACCGAATCTGAATCAGAAGACGATGATGACTGATATAAATTTGAATCTGTTTTTTTGCAATTGATGTAACTATGTTGAATTCTTGATGTATTATGAAATTGATGTAACTATGAAACTAAATCCGTTTACTATTGTTTTATGTTATTTCAATTTGTCATTTATTTAGCAATTTTTATTAAAAATGCAATGAACTCTGCTTATCGTAGGAAGAGTACACCCATCATGAATCAGGTATAACAAACTTACATGTCTATTTACATTTCAGTCATTATAATTAAGCAATTTATACCATTGATGTCATGTTCATATGAAATATATTTCATTATCATGTTTTTATTCTCTTATATAATGATGTGTAAACGTCACAGGTTTATCATTATGTCACATAGAGGGAGGAGCTCTTCCCGTTCTTCAGGAGGCGATGGCAGTGGCCCATCGCAAGCGCCACACCGTCCAGTTGTTACGTTAGCCCCCAAAGCAGATGGGTAAAAATTAAATCTTATTCATCATCTTATTTTTTCTATACTATACGTATGTACTTATCTGTATCGTACTTAAAAACAGGGGGTTCGAGCTACTACCCACTAAGGTAGTGTTGGACGTCTCCAGAGCAGCATATCGTAGTAGGATGAGTGCGTGCTGGCCAAAGTGGGATACCATCCCTCCGCACATCATAGAGTGCATATGGCAGGATGTCCTAGTATGTGTAATTTTTATGTTTTCCATTTTTAATTCGTTTTTGTCGTTTTTCTACCGTTTATCGTTTAAAGTGTAATCTTTTTTTAACACAGGCTGAGATAGACATCCAGACAGATGATATGCAGCTGGCACGAGCATACTGGATGAGGAAGATGCGAAAGAACTACAGAGACACGATATCTGAGGTTAAGAAATCCGGGAAGAGACCACGGTGGATGGGGGAGAGCGTGTGGCAAGCTTGGTTGAGCTACTGGGAGACGGACGAGGCGAAGGCAAGTATACTAATTTTTTTTCAATTATTAATTTAACGTGATTGAAAAATAATGTATCAAATTTTGAATGTACAGGCAGAGTCAGATAGAAACTCTGCAAATAGAAATAAGAATCCCGTTACTCATCGCGGAGGATCGAAGTCGTTTCAGCAGTATCGGCAGGAGTTGGTAAATTTAATTACTGAATAATAAATGTAAATAGTTTATGCTATATGATTTTAAATGTATAATAATTGTATGTAACAATCAACTTCAGGAAGCCGAGGCACATGGTCCTGTCAGCTATATGGACGTGTTCACCCGTACGCATGCTGTTGAGCATGTTAATCCAGACGGGACTGTTTCGTACACATGGCAGGACGATAAATCCAGTAAAAGCCATGTAAGCATATTTCATTTTATTCAGTATTAGTAATTGTTTTAGTTGTCAAATTATTATGAAATAAGATATGATATTATTAATTTGTCAATGCAGGAGATGTTTATGGAGCAGCGACAGAAACTCCTTTCTGATACGGGTCGAGAGCAGCTGACGACCGATGAAGAGGACATTATTTTTGAGTCCGTTATGAGTCCACCAGAGCATGGTCGACGATACGGATTTGGCAATTTAGCGGTAAATAATTTAATTTTTCTTAAAATACTTAAAATATGATATTCTTACCTTTTCAAAACAATAAACTTTGATTTTATTTATTTTTCAATTATTGCAGTCCAGTAGTCAGAGTAGGAGACGGCGGAGTAGACCTCAGAGCGAGCTAGCAAGTATAGAAGAATTACAGACTAGAGTTCAGCAGTTGGAGGAGCAGAACCGCCAACAGGCCATGCAGACGGCACAGTTATTTGAGTACATGCAGCAGTTTGGTGGCCGCTTCCCTTCATCGGCTGGCTCTGGATCTGGGGCAGATTGATTCATTGCTTTCTAATTCGTTCGTGCAGGTATGTTTAGTTTTAGTTTACAATGATTTGGTAGAAGGAACAATTAATTGTTGATATGTATAATTATGTATAATACACTTGGTTCTGTAGCTGTATCAGGATATGCATGATTAGAACAGTTATTGTTAGTATTATTGTTAATGTTGGAATGTTATGTATATTTTGTATTTTATTTTTATTCTAATTTAGTTTATTTCTGTGTCTATTGAATATTTTGGAGTATTGGTTTGCATGTTTGGTTGGATTATTGTTTATTTGATTGTGCAGTATTGATATTGTAGTGTTTGGAAGAGAAATGTGGTTGGAAGGCTCTATTTGCAGCAGATTTTAAAAAAAAACAGCAGGTTTCCGACGGCTTCCGACGGCTCTCGACGGCTTATTGGTCGAAATTTTCCGGCGGTTTCCGACGGGTTCCGACGGCTTATTGGCCTGATTTCCGACGGTTTCCGACGGTTTCCGACGGCCGTCGGAAGCCGTCGGAAACCGCCGGAAACCGCCGGAAACCGTCGATAATGTATACGGCATCACCCGTCGGTAGCCGTCGGAAATACTGCTCCCCGACGCCTTCATTTCCGACGGCTTTTTCCGACGGCCGCCGACGGCTTCCGACGGCCGCCGACGGTTTTCAGCCGTCGGAAATCCCCCCTCCCCTTGTAGTGATAAAATTAATAATAAGTAAATTTGATTTGAATTATTGTTGTTTGGTTATAATTGTTTGGGTAAGATACTTTAAAATTTGGGTTTGGGTGAATGAATAATCTATTTAGTTTTATCTAAGACTGTTGAGTAAATGATGTGCTAGTAGTTTATTCTTCATTCCGTACAATTTAAAAGTTTTTGAACCTAAACAACTATTTGTTTGTTTGATTGAATGGTTGTTTTGTATTTGTTGTGTATGTTGTTTGTTGAAATTGATGGTTGTTGTATTGATTTGTTTTTAGTGATTGAAACCACTTAAATATTTCACTTTATATAAATTGTTAACCCTTTGGATTTTATAAGTGAAATGCATGTTATGGAAGCAATTGCTACTGCTTTTGGTTCCATAAATTAAGCGTAAATTGCCCGACAATAGGTACATTTCGGATTACGGTTTATAGCGCTATTTTTTATATTTTCCCGGGTTGGGATATAATATTTTGGATAATATATGTAATATAATTGTTATATTTTGATATTATATTTTCTCCCGAGCCTCTCCGTACAAAGGAGACTCTGCCAAAATTTTCCGTAAATTTTGGACTTAGAAAATTTTTGAGAAGTGTTTTACAAACTTTATTAACTTGAGTATAAAGGGTTGGTTATATTTGTATATTTTATTTAAATAATTAATTTTGAAGATTTAGCTGTTTATAAAGTTAGTATTTCAAGTAAGATATATTGATTCCTAATGCTTCTTTTCCCTTCTTTTCCTTTTCGGGGACGAAAAGTCTTGAGAGGGGGGAATGTGTAACGACCTGTATAAATTCGATGTTTAAAATGAATGGAATTAATAAGATTTTAATTTAAATTTAGAAAGAAATAAAAATCTTATTAATTTATATGATAGCGAATGTTGAAATTTGATGTATCAAGGGTAATTAAAATTTACAAATTAAATCTTATGTTGCAATTAATTGTAATAGTGAAAATTGTTGCATTTGGATATAAAGTTAAAAATAAGTAAATAAAGGCAAGTATTGAATTCATCAATGAAATTAAATATTGATTTATGGAAAGTGAATGTAAATGGAGGTAATAAAGTAATGCAGGACAATAAATAATTTATATAGTACAATCCCTTTTTATTTGTAAACTATTGTAAGGTGCTAATTAATTGAAATGTGAAAATTAGGAAATACATTCAAAATTTATGTTAGTCAATGAATTGCAATAATTAAAGTTAATAATTAATGGAATACCAATTTACTCATAAAGTGAATATAAGTGAATGTAACAAAATGAATAGGAAATGCTAATTTATTCATAAAGTGATGGTTGATGTAAAAAAGAACAGAAATGTGATTGGTTATATTAATTGAATGGAATTCAAATTTGTTGGAAAAGGTAAATGTGTATTTGGTAATAAATTTAAACAGACTTAAATACTGAATTTATTTAATTAATATATATAATAAATAATGATTTAATGAAAACAAATACTCTGTAAATATCTATAATATTTGAGTGAAAATAATAAACTTATAAATATGGGATTAAGAGTTTTACAACAATTATTATGAGGCATATACTTAGTTCATTCAATTAAATTTGAAAAACATTGCAATAGATGTAAATTTAATGTTACGATAAATAAATTAAGGTAATAAATGGGGAATAACGTAAATGTCTTCATAATATGATGATTTGTGAATAAAAAGATGGAAATAAAGTTTATTAATATATCAGAATTTAATTTGATGATAAAAGGTTAATTGCAATCAAATGAGTTAAACATTTAAACGGGAATCGAGCTTTATTTATTTATTTGGCTTTAAAATATGATAATTTGGATTTATTGCAATAAATTGAAATTAAATATAAAATTTTACGTTAATTGGAAATTAAGTTGAAACTGGAAATTATTTATGTTATAGCTTGAACCAATGTTGATTTCACCCATTTGACTATAATGGATCGTATAAAAAGAATGAATAGTGAATTCATCAGAATTATTGAAAGGTTAATTTATAATTGATAAATATAACGAAATTTGAATTTACGCTGAAATTTATGACTGAATCAATAATTAATTGACATCTAAATTGGTTTAAATCACTGAGATTGTTTAAGAAAACAAAAGTGATAAGATTTGTAAATTTTGGAGAAGAAATTGAAAAGTGATTTAATTTAATGAATTTTTAATTTATTTAATTAATATAAAAATAGTCATTTTAGTCACGGACTTGGATTTCGACGAAACTAGTTTCATCGAATCCGTAACAGTGAATTATTGTAGGGTTTCAAGTTTCGTAGCGATCAGACTTGTCGTTTGATCGTGCGAACGCGAAATGCCTTGAAATCAATTTAATTGAAATCAATTTGAAAATATTGTTTTCAGCATAACTTCTTCATACGATGGAATTTGGACGTGAAACTTTTTCCGTCGCGTTCGGAATATTTTTAAATACCTTCTCGCTGATAAGTATAAACATTGGCCTTTGTCCCCGAACATAAGAATGTTTCTAACTATTCGCCAGTATGGTTACAATAAGTATGATAAAAGCCATGCCCCTAGCCTTTAGACGAATCAAGGATGACCTCTCTGAGGCACCTGTGCTAATGCCCGGAAGAACCACTACGGTTATACATATCAGCGGAACATTCTTATCGCAGAAGAATGGAGAAGGAGTGCTTTCTGGAAGTGAGACAGACGACTACTTTCATAGAGAGAGCACTAGACCTGACTAAACATCATGAGCGAGAAGTCACGTCTTGCTTGCTAACACAATATCTTAACTTAAGTAGTAAATGGTAACTTCACCACATCCATTCGCCTTGACCGAATCATAGCGTTAGCGGAGTCTGCAACTGATCGGCCTTCTATATGACTTCCTTCAATACAGGATTCCGAAAGGACGGATCCTATTACTTTGGAATGGAGCGAAGGCGCACCACTTTAGTCAACTCGAAGAAGAGGAAACGGAAGAAACCTTTCCGAAAGATTACCAGGCGAGGGGCGCAAGCGGACTGCCTTAGACCACTCCTTACTTTACCTGATTGTGTAAGAGACTAGGTCCGTCTGGCATGGCGGGCAGGGAAGACAACTCACTTTGAGAGCCGAGCTACCAGTCACCTAAAGGGATCCCGCTTTTTGGCAGTAAAAAATGGCGACTGAGGAAGCAGCCCTTATTATACCACTGACGGGCCCGTGGATTCCTACTTCCCGGGAATATTGGCTAGCCGAGATGAAGCCACCAGTATTGCGACTTCGCCAAGAAGAAGTGGACGATAGAATTAGAGTAGAGTCCGATGGTTCTTTTCGATATGGCTAGACGCCCTTCCCTCCTACTAGCGCTACTAGGATTGGAAGCTAACTCACTTTGAGAGCTAGTCGCCTTAGTCTCTTTAGAGGAGCTCACCCGCCAGAAAGAGGTCAGAGGTTTCATTATAGGGAAAAGTTCTGGATCATTCTTGTAGGCCCGTCGGATTGGCAACCCAGATTAACTAAACACTTGCGTCCCTCAGGAATTTTGATTAGTTAGGTGCGGCCTTGTTCTCCTTAGCAGCTAGGTGCGTAGCGAGCGGATAAAACTTCGGATGTTTTCATCGGTGCATATTAATAGGATTACCTAACTCTTGAGGTCGAAGAAAGGATTGACGGCCTGTTGATCAAGGAAAGCCAAAATGAAGTCTTACTTCTCTATCTTGGGTTGTCTTCCCGGATCCCTGCTTCTGCTTTTGGTTGTGGATCTGCTTCTCCTGTAACAGGCGAGAGAACACAGCGAACAGTGCACATCTCGTCTTATCCACTTCTGAATCTTCAGGAAAGACTCGCTAGAAAGCAGCTTGCTAAGAGTGGCAAGGAAGAGAGAGAAATCCCCATTTTTAGGGGTCTAGAGGAAGAAGAAGCCATTACGCAACAAGCCCCTGCATGTACCTATGGGATAGGGATAGGCAACAGTTTGATTGGTTGGGGGGTGTCGTTATACGCTCTCGTCACCCTTATCCTATCCTTGACCTATCTATTTTGCCTAACGAGCGTACAGCGTACATACGTACATAGGCTCATTCGCTGAGTTGTCAACGAAGAGTGAGAGTAGTGCAATGCCACCGGTCAACAATGAGGTAAAAAATCATTCAATGCTTCTACTGTTCTCTGGTATCCACGTTGTGAACTCCATAAGAAGTTCTACAAAAGTATATTATTCCAGATAGGATACTACACAAAGAATAGGGTCCCGGATCATCTTCCTTCTTTGAGCAGGGGACATGCCATAGTATAAGGAATAGGGGGTTAGCAATTGAATCAGAATAGGCTGCACAGTTAATCCGATAGTTAACCACTGTTAGCCTTTCAGAATAGAAGGAACTCTTTGCAGGAATAATTGTCCAAATAGGAAGGTCAAGAAGCTGCAAAACAGGAACTCTGACAGGGCAAGTTCAAGCACCCCAATTAATATACTCATCAACAACTGTATTGCGTCGATGAGCCTCACGACCTAGATGCTCCATCCATTTCAATGCTGTTTTTTTCCATTTGGGTGACTAAAAGAATGAGGTCCCGTACCGTGCTACTGCCTTGACCTAGGATTCTTTTCCTCACATCGGATTCTGAACTGGAAAACGGAAGCTTGCAAGATTGCTTGGTACCCTTTGCACTGTTTGCAAGCCTTTTCCCCTTGGACAGATAGCGTTGGGAAGGAGAGAAGGAATTTCTACCAGCTCCTATCTATAAAGAAAGGGCAGACTGGCATAGAGACCTTAGAAAGCACAGACTGCCACTGCTTCTTTGCTTGCTTGCATGGAATGAATAGGCTTGCTGACTGGCTTACCTACTTGAACTAAAAAGCATAAAGCGAAAACAGAATGTAGTTTAGCACATCCCGATGGGAATGGAAAAGAAAGAGTGAGAGGACAGATTGGATTACCGGCTGTGTACCCTTTTTGAGCCTTGGACAGCTATTGGAATAATACCAATTGGCACCTTCGCTACTAGTTGAATCAAAGCATTAGTATTGGTGGGCTTGAATACTGGGGCAAGAGCCCCACTTTATGAGCCAACGTGTCCATTATAGAGAGAGGGGAGTTCTCATTAGGAGAGGAATATCTGGTGGTCTGAAAAGTAAGCGTGATAGAAAGCTAGCCCAGGTGAGATCGTATCCCTTTTGATAGAGGTTCTCAATCTCCCGGTCGTAAGGAAGAAGAAGACGAATTTCAGTCCACTGGTCTGTAGCTGTAGTAGTAAGCCTGTCAGGAAGGTTCTATTAAGCAAACCAGTAAGTTAGTGATTCAAAGTATAGCCCTGGTGTTGGTGTATGAGATATTGAATTCTCAGTGAAAGCAGACTTAAAATCCTAAGTTAAGTAAGCCATTCCCACGGCTACGAATTTCATAAATTAAGCAAAGGGCAAGCATTTGCAAATGAGAATTGACATACATGTGAGACAAGCGTCTTTGTAAGGTCTAGTTCAAGACAAAACCTGGCCTATTCTTTATTTTCCCTTATAGGATTCCGCGGATTGTTTATCCAATCGACCCTCTTGCTCCCAATTAATATACTGGCAAGATATGCTCCTTGAAATATGGATAAACCCGGAAATCTAATCAGGCTTGAATTGATAGACGCCATGGATGGTCTAAACTCTGGTCTTCACTTGCTTACTCTAAGATAGTGCCCTTGAATGACCCAAGGTCCCCCATCTAGGACGTGTAGATAAGACTTTTTAGCGTAGAAAGGCAATAGGAAGAACCCTATATCTAAATCTAGCATTTCAAAATCATGCTCAAACTTCGAAAGGTGCTAAGGAATACGAAGTGAGATGATTTCCGTCGAATAGAATGGATGCTTAAGTGATTGATCGATCCCTAATTAATATACTGGTCTTACTAGCTAATTAGTAGCAACTTCGGAAGAAGGAGTTGGATTAACTAGTTGGAGCTGGTTTCAGTATGCTTGGGGCCTGAAGAAGGAGTTGGATTACGGAGGAGCTTTCTTCTATGAATGTGAATTAGGTTGGCTACTAGGTTCTCCTCTCACTTCACTACGTTCCCCGGAACTACTTGGCTCCCTGCCGATTGCTGGGTTCTCTCCCTAGTTGATTAGGGTAGTTTTAAGGCATATTTCAAATTATTCTGTTTTGTTTCTTCGCTACCCATAGTCATGATTGGGTGGGTGAGTAAGTTATACTGGCTCCCGGAAATCTCTTTGTCTACAGAAAGATCTCTTTCGTTGTGCACATGCTCTGACCTAAGGTGCTTGCCTCGCCAAGCCTGGTGAGTTCTGGGTACGTGACTCTTGGTCTCTTTCACCGAACATGGAGAGACTCGAACATAGAGTGAGCTTCTGCTTTAGATCTCTAGTCTTTCTTTTCAAGCTGTAGTAACAAGGAAGTTCTTTCCAGATGTGGGAAATGAAGCCATGAATGCACTCGTAGGGCAAAGGATGTCTTGCGATCAGACTCGGGAGTGGCTTTGAACTTATGGCTTTGGCCTGATAGGAAGAATTTCAATAAGTATGATTGAACACCATAGTTATTGCAATAAGTATCTTTTTCTTCTTGTTCTTTGCCATAACGCCCATTCCGGGATGGGTTGGAAGAGGAATTCCAAATTCTTACACGGATGAGCATGGATTTACAAGTCACGCCTCATCAGAATTATTACATCAATCATTTTTTTTTACGAGTTAGTATTACACCATGAATTTACAAGCATCGGTCAGTTTGGACCTCCACTTTGTTTCACCCAAGCTTCATCCTGGTCATGGATAGAATAGCTATTCCAAATTCCAAATCTTATTTCTATTATTATTTATACACTTTATTACCTAACAGTTCTTCCAAATTTCCGAAGTTGGAACGGGCTTATCGTTCAGCACGTTTGTTTATCGGATCCATCTACTCTATTTCTAACCTACCTATATAAACCCAGTTATAAACCCTAGCCTCCGTATATTCTCATTTGTTTCTGCGTTCATTTCCTTAACTCTTTCTCTTCCTCAATGGATGCAAACCTTAGATCCAAACACAATTGCAAATCAAATCAAAAGTCAAAAATTCAAAGTCCTCAGAAAAATCTCAAAAAATATATGTTGAAGTACTCGACGAGCGGAATTCAATGGTGTAATTCGTTTTCCGATTTGAAGCTCTGTTTGTCCTGGAATCCACGTTTTAGTTTGTTCTTTGTATGGAGGCTCAATCAACGGTGGATCTTCCACGATTCATCGATCGGGAAGTTCGGGTGTGTAGAGGAGGTCGAGACTTGACGATCCAACGGTTTAGTTCGCGTTGAAGTGCATCGAAATCGCCAGAAATCGGCCATTTGTCTCACGTCGGCGGGTTCGATTGGGGGCACCGAGAAGGTCAGCGCGACCCTAGGTGGAGCGGCTGGAGCAGTGGAGGCCGTTGGCGATCATGGATTGTCGTGAATGCAGTGCGTGGCGTCGTCGTTTGTCAACGTTAAGTGGCGGCTGTAAGGTGGTATGCGTGAATCTAAGTTTCGGCTTCAATCTGTAGAGATGCGTGTGAATTAGATGATGATGACGTGGCGCTTAAATATGGTTCGTTTTTATTTTTTTATTTCGAATTCAGTTGTTCAAACCTTAATCTCTTTCGCATACGAACTCCAATTCACGCGCGATTTTTTTGTTAGGATCGTAATAAAATTCTGGATTGATGACGCTGGTTTGGACAGATTCCAAGACGGTGAAATTTTTGGGTTTAAATTGGATTTAATTTCAATTTAAATTCAAAAGGTGAGTGTTTTAACCCACTCACAACTTCTAAAATTTCTTATGTTTGTTAAATTGATTTTAGATATCTTACTCATATTCTGTTCATCCCGAGATATCTTACCAATTACTTAATTAAAAAATTTCATTTTACTTTTAAAAATCTTGATTTGTGATGGGAATTCAAATTATATCAAAGAATCAAACAATTATGATACTTAAATTTTACATATTTTCAAAGCTTTACTGCTTTCCTTCAATTCCAGATAAATTTCAATACTATTTTACTTCATTTTATATTTTTTAGATTTAATTCATGCATAAACAAACATATCTCTTTAAAAATCCTAAGCCTATTAGAGATTCGATGATGAGCTATTTGAAATTTGATCAATTATTTTTAACTCTGTAACTACACAGAGTTTATATTTAGACATGCACACAAATTCAACATATTTACATTCAATTCATACCTAACAAACATGCAAGCATTATATCTCCTCATAGATTCAAGTATTTCAACATGCATCAGATTATCCAAAAATGTTAAACATGTTAATTTTTGTGGTTTTTTTTTTGGATATAAAATGTTAACAGAAACTTAATAACAGAGGTGTTCTTATTTTTGAAACTGGAATCATTTATATATAGACATGTAAACATAATACAATCTAGGAATTTTACATATAATAGATTATGATTTACTTAAATTTTTAAGTACAGTGTTTACTCACCTCTTTTGATGTTGTGCAGAGATTTTTTTTTAAAAGAAAACTAACATGCCAGATTTTAAAAACTAGAAAGAAATGCTTGATCTTTGAAGCTTGTTGCTTGAACTGGAAATCCTTTGTTTATGAAAATGGAATACTATGATCTCTTTGAAAACTTGAAGACGATACAAGTTGAAGAAGATCGCAGGCTACCAATTGAATTTTTTTTTACAGGATTTAATTTCTGGTTTTAGTTTTTGATTTTGATTTCTTGATTAAAGTTTTTATAAAAATAAAAGAAAATAAATATAATTGAGGCACTTGTCATTTTCCTTATTTAGTTAGCTAACACATGTTAATAATAATAATTATAAGTTAACACATGTAACTCTCATGCATTAATTAGATTACTAAATGTTTTGTAAAGCTTTTATAGTTAATTTTCTAATTTATAAATATATATTTTAATTTATATAAATAAATATCTTTAAAAAGAAGATAATATAAATAATTTATGTTCTTAATAAAATCAACTAAAATAGATTTTAAAACCAAAGTATGATTTAAGATATAAATAACTATCTTTTGAATTTCAATTTAAATATTCAAATACAAGTTAAATTTCAAATCCAATAAAAAAATGAATTTGATATATACATGTATTTTAAAGAATTACAATTTCAACTTGTATCAAATAGTTTTCATAAAATCTTATATATATACAACACAATTATTGTTACTGTTTTAAAATAACAATTTTATGAATTTTAATTAATTTATAAAAGAGGTTATCATATTTTAAATTTGTTTGAAATTCCAGGATATCACACATTGAGTGGCTAGTTCTCAAATTATTTTAAGCTTTATAAAACAAACATGTGAAAGAATGAACTTGAAACTTTTCTTTATACTTGTTTTCTACTGTTATTAATTGCAAGGTCAATTACAATATAAACTTGTACCATTTGTATTTGATAAGTATATAATTCAATGGCATTGTTTTATCAGTTATCCATGATACCACTAATGTGATTTTAGAGTCATATACTCCTTTATGGTATCTAGTATATAAATGTGTTTCTAACCATTATTTGCAGTATTGTTTGTAGCATAATAAAAGAATAAAGAAAGTATACCAGCTCCTTCTTTCTAGCACTTGAAGCAGCAAACTTCTATGCTATCTTTTCAAACGGCCCCCTTTCTTAATTTGCAACACACTCCTTTTAAAGGCATAAAACATATAATCATCAGCGGAAATAGACAAGACTGTATTGCTCCATGACAACAAAATATTTAATCGGCAATGAGATATACATCAAACTTCTTCTCAAGATCATAAAGTTGTTGGTCTTGTACATCATGTGCTTCTTTCAATATACTCTACTAATCAATTTAGATACATGACTATCCAGAGTGCAGAAAAATTGGTTTTGACTTTTAAAATTGTTCAACTTTTCTCTACAGCTCGTAAGTGCCCCATAATGCTTAGCCAATTTAATAAATTTTTTAGGAATAACAAAAGGAATAAAACTGAATTTCAAATCAGTAGTCTGCAATCAACCGGTTTGCAAATGAAGTCAGTTTATCCCTTTGGTTGAAGAAACTTCTTTGCAGATCATTAAGCAAATGATCGGCCTCCAATGTAATTGATTTAAAACGCTGTAATGGAAAAGAAAGTAGAATTAACACCAATAATACAATTGTATCAAATAAACTTTTTCCATATATGGTACACTGCATCATGCAATGAAATAATTAGTTAGGGTCCTCCAATGTTGCATAACTCATCATAAAGTTGATGGATAAAGAGAATCATACTGTTAAGATGTAACTAAAATCCTCAAGCGTAGTATTGAATTTTTGTGGGAAACAACTACTCAGTTTCTTTGTTCCGCTTCTTCAGTTTTCCCTCTTTCCTTTTTTTTTCTTCTTGAATTTTTTATATCTATTTTTTCAGATATTACAAATCTTTTATTCGCAAATGACAGCTAATTCGTAGCTTTAAAGTAAATATTGATATTACAAATCCTATATCCATAAATGATAGCTAATTCATAGCTTTAAAGTAAATATTAGCTAAAGCTAAATTCCTATATAGAACTAAACATTATCATATAATCATAATTCTATTTTTCCTTTAGTGAAAGCAATTATGAATTTTTTTGAAATGTTATTGTTTGGTCATGCCACTAAATATTACCACATCATTAAGTCGTATGATTTCTAAGTAAATAGGTATAGCAAAATCATTCAATGTTGTGTGTATGTATATATATAAACTTTTTGAGCGGTGTGAAAGTGATGTATGCTAAGTTTCAGGTTAGTACGGAAACAATGATCTATTAGAGCAAATTAATTAAGCCTAAGTCTTGCAAATAATTAAGGTATATTTTCTTGGTTGATTCTTAATATCGCATAACTATTTTGAAGTGTAGCCACTAAGTTCACACTACTTACTTTATTAAATTCACTCAAGTAAACCCAACAAAAGAAAAATATAATTACAATAACTTAAACTTGGGTGTATATCAATCTGACAATAATACACAGAATTATCTTAATAGCGTTTAAGGTACATCTCCACCGTGACTACTTACTAATGCAAATATTCTAATTGTTAACACTTCTTTTATTCATAGGTTTTAAATTAAAAATATTTTCCTTTTATGTTACTATTTTTTGATGGTTGAAGATTCTAAGAAAATGTAGATTGTTGGTAGCAAAAACACTTTAACAGTAGAGGATTGACAACACAAACCTAACCTTTTGAGATGAAGTTCTCAAGTTAAATAAATTATTTCACATACTCAGTATGATATTACTCAACATGCTTTTACTTTTGTAATCCTTCATTTTGATATTTGTATATTTCCTATCTTAAAGTTAATGGCTACTCTAAAAGATAATCATTATTTGTGTTAGCAAGATTTTTTATATGTATGATAATCATATTAACATGTTAGTCATGTGATTGATTATAAATATGGTTTAATTTTTAAATTTTAGTTAATTAAATAGTGAAAATTTGAATTTTAAAATTTTTAGTTGATTGAAATAGTTAAATTTAAATTTTACTAATAAAATATTTAAGTATTTGAATGAATTATAAATAGTAAAATTATAATTTTAGTTAATAAAATATTTAAATATTTAATAGTTGAATGGATTACAATTTTAGTTCTAAAATAGTTAAATAAAATATTTAAATGGTTGAATGACTTATAAAGAGTTAAAATTAGGATTATAGTTAAATGGTTAAATTTAGAAGGTCAACAAGATTGGATCAACAACATCCACTATGTATTCTCAAATATAATGCGACAAGGGTTCACAAACAAGTAATCATTTCATGTCGATGACAATATGTTTCAAACATTAAATTGAAGAGATAAGTATATGATTGTAGTTGTTGAAGCAAGATGTAAGTATACACTGTACTATTTTCAGTTCTGTTCTAATCAAGTACGAGTTTTAAGAACTAGTTTTAAAAATGTAGTTGGTAGCTATACAAAATAGATAAAGGGCATGATATATTTTATTATAACCCATTATTTTTCTTAGAAAGGACAACCGTAGATCCTTTTGGGTGACAGAAATGCATAATCGCAAATTAAGGACATTGTTAACTTGTATATTATGATACAAACATTGTAATATTGATCAGGTGAAATAATATAGTATGGAACAATAAGTATAAAATATAAAATGCTTCAACAAACCGATGAGTTCTTATCTCTAGCTGCATCTTGGCTATGCATCGTGCTTATTTCAGCATCACGCTTATCTCTAGCTGCAACAAGCCTTAGTTTTGCTGCATATCATCTGCACTTTCAGTTTTTAGTATTATTTCAGCCGATTTCCTATTTTTCCAGCTTTCTTGTTGTTTATTCCTCTTACTTATTGACGTTATGCTCTAACACTATGTATTATATTTCATACAAGTTTTTTGAGCTTGATTTCACTGCTCTGTCCATGTTCATGTCCACCCTCTCCCTTATTTCATTTGTCAATGGTATGATAGAAAACATTGCTTGCTGTTATAGTTTCAACTGAATAATAGCCATGTCAACATAATTCCCCATGAATAATTAATTTTTATCTGGACACCAAGGGAAAATATAGAAATATTATCATCAATACTCTCTAAAGAGAATTAGCACTTGGTCTATTTTGTTTCTTTAAGAAAATGTGTCATAACATTTCCGTACTTTACAGTAACATGGTAACAAAACTAATATCAACTAGGTTAATAATTTTTATTAATACTATTAACGGTCATGGTTACAAAATGTACCTTCCCTCCAATTGGAAAGTGTTTAGCAAGATCACGTCCATGAACATCGTCACAAACTATAACTGGACTTCTAATGGTCTACAAAATGGATAGGATTTCAAATCCAAGGCAAGTAACAATACAAGTAAAGACGAAAACAATATTAACAAATTGAACTTTAAATCAAGTCATTGGAGTATAAATATCTCCATCGTATACAGCTACAATATATCCAAATTACCCAATAATAACCTAGTTCCATGTTTGAGTATTTTAAAAAAAAATCTCAAAAGAAACTAAACTACATTGTGGAGGTAATCATTGATATATCCACCTATGATGGTCCATCATGCACATCCAATAGCAAAGGCACAAAAATTTTGGTTTTAATTTATTAGGGATTAAAGGTTCAGGTGAGCTTTTCAAATTTAAATATTGATAACGGAAAATGGTACTTCTGGATCTAAGTCCAATTCAGATAAATCATGATAGAGAAAAAACCTTGAACTACCAAACTATAATTTAAATACAAATTGCATCAAATTTTTTACCCAGGATAAACTGTTGAAATACTATAACAATAACACGCCTTTACACTAAATCAAACTACAGTCGCAATTAGAAAATTTGGAATAAAGAAAATGATGCTTCTCACCTCTAATGTTTTTAAAGTATTTCTTATCCTGTTGTAGAAACATCATTTAAAAGTATGTTGCACATAGTTTCTATATATACTTTCTAGCCAAACCCAACATCCAAACATTGTCTAAGGCGTATATGCAGTGTACACTATCAAGCATGCACCCTTCCTCTCCTGAAAGTTGGAAGTGTTGTTCTAAATTTCAATTCCAGCAGCTAAATAAAGAAACATGCTAGAAGTTTTACCTTTATCATGCACAACCTATGTAAGCAAAACTTGAAAAGTTAGAAAAAACACAGTAGTAAAAATCTATAGCATCTTCAATCTACGGACGTAAAATAGAACTATGGTCCAAGCCAATATACATTCATGTATACTAATAAATCATAGTAGCATTTCACTATAACCTTAAGTGGCATACACATAACCTTGATATCTGGAAAAACATGTTGCATACCTTCTACGAATGTAGTCTGCAAAATTTCACGTGTAGGTGAACCAATATACTTCTTCGTTTTGCTAAATACATTCAAATCTTGTATTTTTTTAAAAATAAGACTTTAACTTTTTCAGCTATATTTCAAATCATGAACTTTGTTACAATGTTAGGACTCCACAAATAGTAACCGATGGTTTCAAGTATCAACCCCTTAAAGCAACATTGATATCCCTAAATTGATTATTAGAGCAGCCTCGTCTCAATTTTATTTTTCCAATCCACAACTTTTAGGCTCCCAATATCTGATATCAAGCAATTACACTACATCTAGCAGAGAGCATTACAAACCACAGATAACATCAAGCGTTGACATTACATTTGACTCAAACTTGTAGGCTGTTATTGCCCTATCTCAAACTTCGATGATGGCAATCCAATCAATGGCAAGATGATTTATTGATTAGGAGCTAAAATGAGCTTCCCTCCTGGCTAGCCATTGTAAGAATTAATGTATGGTTAAAGACACCAGATAAAATGCTATAACACTAACTATAAAAAAAGTGTTAAAATCAGTTCTCGGTTGAATAAAGTTCACAAGTATAATTCGTAAATACTTTTGAAAAACAAAAAAAAAATCTTCTTTAACGTACAAGTATGATATAGTATTTATATAGAAAATACAATTAAAATAATTTTCTTATTCGTAAATAATTGTTTTGAATTGTTGAACACGTGATAGCTTTGGAAAGTGTTGATCTGTGTTCATCAGATTCTACTTATAAAAATCTCTTCGACTCACATATATACGATTAGTATATGGAGCTCTTACTGATGTCAGTTAATATGGGAAAAGTCATTCTAATTATCCCCTTATACATATGACAAACTATAAAAAGAAGGAAAGAGTGAATAGAATGAGCCATAAGTCTTAAATAGGCATTAACATTACATATGAGATCAGTGTACCACCCAAAACAAGAAAAGTCTCTAAATCCATCGAAATCCAAAAAAATGGATGTTGTGATTTTGATGTACCATAAAAGTTAACGTAATGCATCACATCAACTAATTTAACCTCTTTTATTATTAGTAAACCAACATGTTTAGTTAAAAATGATCACATATGTAACGACCCGGAATTTTGGGTCGCCAAATTTGAACATTTAATTCTTTTTAAATGTCGAATACGGATTTTAATTTGATTTTGAAATAAAAAAGATTTTGGTTAAGTTAATAGAATTAGTTAAATTTATAATACGGGAATGAAATTGAAATATGAATAATAATAGCTTAATATTAGAATTGGGATAAATGGATGAATCTGAGTGTAAATAAATATAAAAATAGATTCTAAAATTTATTTTAAGTCTATTTGGATCTGAATTATACTAATAGACTGTTGAATGAAATTAGAAGTCGATTGGTTAAATTTGGAATTTTATATTAATTAAATGCGAATAATCAAATTTCGATTTAAACTAAATCAGAATGATCTCTAATGTGAATATAAAATTTATACGAGTTATAGTAGAATTAATAAAATTTTAAAAGTGAAATTTTAAGTGATTTCGAAGATTTTGAAAATCGCTCGAAATAATCGACGAGTTAAAATAGCCTTCCGGTTCACAGCCTCGGAATTCGACAAAACCAGTTCCATTGGATCCGTAATAGTTAGTTATTATAGGATTTCAATATTCGTTGCAATCGGAGTTGTCGTTTGACCTCGGCAGCTTAAAACGCATAGAAAATACTTTAATCGATTTAATTTAAAATTGATCGTTTATTTCCGTAACTCGCGTATATGATCGAATTAGCTTCCGAAACACGTTCCATTGTGTTCGAAACATGGGTAAAACCTTAGGAACGCCAGGTGGCGCGTGTGATTTGGAGATCGTTAGTAGAAGTTGCTTTAAAATGAATTTAATAATAGAATATAGGATTATACGTATATATATACGTTTTCTTCACAAACCCTAGTTATCTTTACCAGCCGCCACTCTATACTCCTATGGCCGAAAATTATCGACCTTCTTCCTCAATTTGCGATCAATCCGTCGAGTTTTAGAAGATGCTTCCAACTGGAATGTCGTAGAGCATGGAGAGAGCTTCAGATCCAACGATTGGTTTGTGGTATTGTCGACTGTAGAAGGTGCTAGGAGGTGTCGTTCGTCGCTGTTCGACCTCGTCTTCATGATTGAAAGGAGCGACTGAGCTTCATGATGGTTCAGCCGAAGGTGGAGGACTAGAGGAGTTTCGAGGTGGAGGCGTTGGATTGTCACCGAACGCGTCGTGGTGGCCGCGATTTTTAACCCTAGGCACAATTTATAGGTTCGGCTATTGTTCTGTATCGCGTGAGGAAGAAGAGAGGTGGGGGAGGCCGTGATTTCCTGAGTTGATCGAACAGTCACGATTGAGGGTAGATAGATTTTATTTAAAATTAAAGGAATTTTTTTTTATAAATTTTATTCAAGCTTTAAAAATTCATATCTGTGCGTTTGTTATTAGATTTCGACAAAACGAGAAACATCGGAATCGCAGACACGCGTTCTACGCAGTGGAATAGTTCTAGAATCATTCCAAGCAAGTAAAAATTTAGGTTAAATTGAACGCTGTTTGATTTAATTTAAATTTGAACGCTCGCCGAAAACCCAAGGTGAGTTGACTCACTCACATCTGGAATATTAGTTAATTTAGATAGTCAATAATTGAATGGTTGCTTGATTGGTTGAATATGATAATTATTGTCAAACTGAATTGATATATATTGTTGTGCTAATATTTGTGGATGCAGGGTAAACAGGTTGGAGGGATCCAACTGGATCCCTCACAAATAGAAATTTATTTATATTCGGTAATATATCACATTTATATTTTGTGATAAAATTGTTTTAGATCCTGTTATGCTATGCTCTGTTTATTTACTGTGGTAGATAAATTGGACATTTAATTGTGTTGTGTTCTGATTTGGTGAATATAACCTGGAAATTTAAATATAAATAAATTGGGTTTAAAGGAAAATTAAAGAAATTCTTAAATAAAGAATTTGAAAAGGAATTAAATTCAAGTAATTGGTTGATAATATGAAGTGTTTGAATTTGTGATTTAAAAAGAGTATTGAGATTTGTTTAAAATAATAGCGAGATTTATTTTAAAGAATGAGAAGTGTGCTTTCTCCTGGAAATTTTATTTTGTTCTTAAGAAAGCTTTCAAATTATAAATTTGAATTTTAAATATGTTTAGAATATTTTAGAAAGGAACATTATTTTAAAAAAAAAAATAAGTGAAAAAAAATGTTTGATTAACTAATTATGGTATTTAATTATTTTTACAAAAAAAGTAAAATGGTATTAAGTTTTCAAAAGGGAATTATATTATAAATATTTGATTTAATGACTTTATTTTAGAAGTTAAATTTTATTTAAAATACTTAGGAAACCCCTATATATTTCCTTAAGTATTATTTTCAATTAAATAATTTCTAGAGCTTGTTTTAAATATTTTAGTCACATATTTGAAAGTGATTTCCAGGAAATAGCAATGCTTTTAAAAATAAAAGGAGCTATTTTTAAAGTATGGAAACGATTTTACGGGATGAACGTAAAATTGAATTAGAATAAAACGTGTTCGATTGATAAAAAGAATTCTTTGGTTATTCTAAGATGGAAGTGCATTTCCCTATAAGCCAAGTTCGTTTAAATAGATTTCTAAGTATAAGATAAAAGTTTTAAATTTGATTTCAAAAGAATATTTTAAGAAAAATTCTTATGTAGGATTGAAGAGTTTTCAAAAATAAATATGTACTAAGTAGTTATAGTAATAATTAATTAAGGAAAAATTGGCATTAAGTTTTAAAGTGATATTATTAATATTTATGTTTGTAATGGTGATATTTTAAAGATAATTAGTTAAAGTCTTATATGAAACTTGTATAGCATTTCATAGCTTTATTTTAAAATCTAGTATGACTTTACTTTATTTTAAAAATAATAGTTTATATTTTATTAAGCAGTTTTATTTGAGATATTTTTAAAAAGTTTATATATGTATTTTAAATTAAGTATGTAAGAAGTTTTAATATAAATGTTTAATGTATTTTCAAGAATAAAGAATTTAAATTATATTAAAACCTTAAACATTGGCATTTGGATGTTTCAAGGGAAATAACAATTTGGGAAATCTATTCCATGGAAAGAGTTGCAATTGAAATTGTTTCAAAAGTGATTTGAAAATGAAAATATATATTGTAAAGATATCTTTGAGGAAACTAAATAATGTGGGTATTATTTATTGTGTGATGGATGCTTATGGATGTTAATGGATAGAAATCACCGATTATCAATATTGGACAGATGCGTTGATCGTTTCGAAGAGACTGGGATCGAGATTTATTTCTCGAAAACCACTTCGATCCAGTTTGTACGTTTCGTGGAAAAACGTGTTCGGAGTCGAAGATGGAGCAGTGAAGTGAAAGGGCTAGTCGCTACTAATCATGAGGATATTTTCAAAATGGATGTAGTAGGAGTAGTGCCTTCGGTTCCGTTCGAACCCGGGACGGACTTGTATGGTTGAATGCTTTCGGAACATCGTCGGGTGGGCAGCACCCATTTCCTGGTAAGGTCATTCTTGCCTAGATGTCCCTTTTATTTCGGCTTAGTGGTGCGGTTGATGATCCCAACCGCGGGGTGATCTTACTCGGGATTATCTAGTAAGGGGTAGTCCGAGCCTTGTGTTGCAGGAGATGGGGTGTGGTCCTCGGTACACTGATCTAGACAAGGTACTGTGGCAGGTGGTACCCCAGTGCCTAGTCATTGTTGGAAATCCATTCTCCCTACGAGCCTTTTACGAGTTTTATTTGTATTACCCACTCTGTGGCTAGTAGCTGGAATTTAATCTTATAACAATTTCGGCTATTTTATAAGTATTTGTATATAGACCTTATTATAATATCAGAGGATTTCTATAAAAAGTGTTTTAGCTATCGTAAGGTAAAAACCCAACATGTTTATTTGTGGCGTGGTCTTACGAGATGCTTTTGTTTTCAAAAGGATTTTTGAAACTTTAATAATCAATTTGGATGCATTATTATCAGCTGGTATTCCAGACTGACTCGGGTGTTATTTCATTATAATGCTCGGGTCAGACCGAGTAGTATATGTTCAGGACAGGATGCTATGGAGCAGGAGAGGAGCTGGAGTCTGAGACGTATTATCCGTACTAGTATATATATCCATTGCTATGATTGTATGGATTTGTCTGACTGGTAAATGTTGTTTGTATGAGATACTCTGATGATATGATGTATAAAACAGATACAGTTTCATTTTGTGTAAAGATCTATTATTTACTATTATATTTTATTCCGCTGCGACTGTGAGATTCTGATATTGTTTAGTTACTTCTTTTTCTATCTCTTCTTCTTTAACCCTAATGGTTCGTACTTCTGTTCCACTTGAGTTAATTGATGAAAAATGGCGTTGACTCATGGGGTGCGGATTTGCGGGCTGTTACACTTGGTATCAGAGCTTAGGTTGGCGACAACCTAGGCTTTGGTGGGGAAATTACTCATTGAACAGAGTCAATAGTACTCTATAACGAGTTGAGTGTAATAATAAATATGAGAGCGTACTTGTTAGAAAATATAAAATTGTTTTTATACTGTGTTGACTTATCGGTTGAGTGTTTATGAATTCTGGTCGGTACGGGAAGTACAACCGTATCGATTGGGGTTTCTAAACTCTTAAACAAAATAAACTGACATAGTATTGTTTTTAAAGTGGGTAAATGAAATAATTTTACCCAAAATTATATTTTAATATAAAAGGAATAATTTTCTGAAATTATTACCTATATATTTGGTTGATTGGTTGTTAATACTATAATCAAACAAGAATCTAAAATTTAGTCTAAAATTTGAAATGGTTATAGCCAAATAAATTCCATGAATATAAATTATACAAAAGAGAATAACTAATTAAACTAAACCAGAATTTAAATCCCGGAAGTTTTGGAAAGGATTTTAAATGTAATGAAAATAAAAGTTTGGAAATTTAAAATCCTGGGAAAGTTTGAAATGTTCACTAAGGTGTTTGAAGGCAATAATGGAATATTGTTTTGGGAAGTATTTTGAATGGAAACTGTTTTGAATGTGGGAAATCAAGGAAGCACTGAACTCACTTCAGTCGCTGGAAAATAATCCTGATGATGCTGGCCACATCATTAGAATTCATTTTCGAGTTTCTAAAGTGATGGATTTCTACCAAAATGATTGGTTATGATATTGTTTGGACTTGTTGGGTATAACAGTTGTTTGGAAATTTCAAAATGGGGAAATTGTTTTGGTACAACCAAGTTGTTTGGAAATCCGAAGATTTGATTTAATATACCAAGTAGGTTTGAGTTATTTCTTATTTCAAAGGGGTTTTGAAATAAAACTGGGCAATTGAATTCTGAAAAAATCTATTTAAATAATGTGAAGGTTAAAATGGATCAACTATTGAACTTATTAAGTTAAGTTGATGTTAATAAGGAAGAAATGAAAATCTTAATCTTGGAATTAAAATTTAACTTAAGTAAAATGGAAGTGAATAAAATATATTGAAGTGCATAGAAAATTTGAATTTAGCTTGGGATAAGTTAAATAAATAGGACTTAGAATTAAATTGAGTTGGATAAATTTTTATCCTTAAGAATTCAGTGAGATATATATATATATATATATATATATATATATATAATTTAGGATTGTGATTATAAGATGAAAATAATTAAAATGAGAAATATAAACTTTTAAGTAAATAAGTTGGTGAACTTATAAATAGAAAATGGAATTATGATCACAAATGGGAAATAAATGAATGGTATGGTGAATTCAAACCTAATCTCAAAAGAAATGTAAATTGAAATAAGGTGAAGAAAAATATAAAAGATAAAAGGGTGAATGAACTTAAGTTAGTAAAATAAATTTTGAACTTGTATATAGAGGATTAAAATTGGATTGAATTCGATTTAACTTCGATTAAATAGAATCGAGTTGAATTTGGAATGAATTAAAGTCAAATTTCAGTTATGTTACAAATAATTTTGAATAGAACTAAATTCTTATTTAAGATAGTAAAAGAAATGGTATGAGCTCAAGTTGGCTAACTAAAATTTAATCGAACTTGAATTAAATTTGGTAAAGAATTAATTTGAAGAGAAATTTAATTTAGATTAAGTAAGAATGATATCGTATGAATAAAATTTTAACTCAACTAAATTCAAAGAAATTGTTTGAGAATGAATTTAGCGTAAGCTAAATTAAGTAAAAAGAAGTTGGAAAATGAATTTAGTGTAAACTAAATTAAATGGAATTTGTGTTGGCATGGATGAAATTTTGGTGGTTTGTTAAGAAAAATTAAAAACGCAGTTCTAGTATAGGATTTAATTTTGCAATAGAAGCTGAGAGTGTGAATGAATAATGGAATTAGATTATAATAGTGATGGGTTGAATTATAAAAAAAATTCAAATGAGTGGAATAATTTAAAAGTGGTCATGTTATCAACAAAATTCAGAATGAATCGAGGAGATGAATTAAAATTCCAAATGGATAGAACAAATAAACAAATTGAATTAAAATTTGTAAATGAAATTAGAATTTGATTGAATGAGAATCAAATGAAAATAAAAATAAAATTGATATGAGAAGAAATGGAAATATTGAAATTGAAAGAACTTAAGCAATTAGAAAAAAGTTGTGGTCGAGCTTATAAGTGATCTTGAATGAAATTTGTTTAGGTAATAAACATTGATATACAAGTGAAATGGTTTTAATTAATTTTATTGTGATAAAATAAAGGTGTATGAGTTGTAAATATTAAAGAATAGGATGATATTAATATAAACTTTATTTGGATGATCAACTTGAAGTGAGAATAAGAAATTGAATTAAAATATGCAAGGAAATAAGATTATTCGGGTTGTGAATATTTCCGAATGGAATAAATTAATATGAATATGAACCGGAATTAATTTTAATGGTTATAAGCTTAAGTGATGGTCACTTGCTTGGATAACCTTAAATTTGCATAGAAATTGGTCGTTTTGTTGTAAACAAAAATTTAATTGGCTTAAAGAAACAAATTGAAATAGGGTTTTGAATCAATTGGGATGAATTGAAATTTTATTAAGTGGTTTTGCATATGAATGGAAATGGAGCATAAAAGAAATGTAAATACTTCAAATTGAAGGTAAAATTTGGTTGTGAATCAATTTGGAATTGAATTGAAGTAAAAAGATATACCTAAGGCATATGTTAATCCTATTGAAGTAGAAATGAATTGGTTGTAATAAATATGAATGGTATATAGTGAACTTGAGTATAAATTGTTCAAGTGAGATAAAATGAAGTTTGGGTTTGTAAAGAGGATTTAAATTGATGTTGAAATTGTGAAATTGCTTATAAAGGAAGTTAACATGCATAATTATGAAGTTTGATTGTTTAAACTTTGTAATTGATGTGTTTGGGCTAGTTCAATTAAAAGAATGTTGATAAATGCTCATATTATTGGAAACTGATGTGTTTGTTTAAGTAAGTACAGGTGTGGGAGGCAATGGATAGAGTTGGAGTGCGTATATGCGATACTATTTAGCTTTTTGCTTTACAAATGCTAATAAAGGTACGCCTACGCAAAAAAATAGGAAATATGAACTATTTTTGGTTTTACCGACCGTGTGGATCGATGTATATATATTTATATATATTGTGAAATCGCAAAAGATCCTCCATACAGGGGAGACTCTGCTAAAAAAATTCGAAAATTTTGGGAGTTAGAAATTTTTGAAAAATTTGAAATATTTCATTAATGACAAAGTTGATTTCAAATAGCAATTGAAAATAAAAAGGATTTTGGGGTAGGAATTGAAACTAGTAGTTTCAATTTGGAACTAAAAGATTTTAGGCAAAATGAAACGAGATTTCACTAAGTAAGTTTTGCTATTGAGTTTGGAACATTCTTACAACCTTAGCGAATTCGGGGACGAAATTTTTATAACGGAGGAGGATTGTAACGACCCGAAATTTTGGGTCGCCAAATTTGAACATTTAATTCTTTTTAAATGTCGAATATGGATTATAATTTAATTTTGAAATAAAAAAGATTTTGGTTAAGTTAATAGAATTAGTTGAATTTCAAATACGGGAATGAAATTGAAATATGAATAATAATAGCTTAATATTAGAATTGGGACAAATGGGTGAATCTGAGTGTAAATAAATATAAAAATAGATTCTAAAATTTATTTTAAGTCTATTTGGATCTGAATTATACTATTGGACTGTTGAATGAAATTAGAAGTCGATTGCTTAAATTTGGAATTTTATATTAATTTAATAATATAATAATGCAAATAATAAAATTTTGATTTAAACTGAATCAGAATGGTCTCTAATGTGAATATAAATTTTATACGAGTTATATTAGAATTAATAAAATTTTAAAAGTGAAATTTTAAGTGATTTCGACGATTTTGAAAATCGCTCGAAATAATCGACGAGTTAAAATAGCCTTCCGGGCACAGTCTCGGAATTCGACGAAAGCAGTTCCATTGGATCCGTAATAGTAGTTATTATAGGATTTCAGTTTTCATAGCAATCGGAGTTGTCGTTTGACCCCGGCAGCTTAAAACGCATAGAAAATACTTTTATCGATTTAATTTAAAATTGATCGTTTATTTCCGTAACTCGCGTATATGATCGAATTAGCTTCCGAAACACGTTCCATTGTGTTCGAAATATGGGTAAAACCTTAGGAACGCCCGGTGGCACGTGTGATTTGGAGATTGTTAGTATAAGTTTGTTTAAAATGAATTTAATAATAGAATATAGGATTATACGTGTATATATATACGTTTTCTTCACAAAACCCTAGTTTTCTTTACCGGCCGCCACTCTATACTCCTATGGCCGAAAATTATCGACCTTCTTTCCCAATTTGCGATCAATCCGTCGAATTTTAGAAGATGCTTCCAATTGGGATGTCGTAGAGCGAGGAGGGAGCTACAAATCCAACGGTTGATTTGTGTTATTGTCGACCGTAGAAGGCGCTAGGAGGTGCCGTTCGTCGCCGTTCGACCTCGTCTTCATGATTGAAAGGAGCGACTGAGCTTCATGATGGTCCGACCGAAGGTGGAGGACTAGAGGAGTTTCGAAGTGAAGGCGTTGGATTGTCGTCGAACGCGTCGTGGTGGCCGCGATTTTTAACCCTAGGTGCGATTTATGGGTTCGGCTATTGTTCTGTATCGCGTGAGGAAGAAGAGAGGTAGGGGCGGCCGTGATTTCCTGAGTTGATCGAACGGTCACGATTGAGGGTAGATAGATTTTATTTAAAATTAAAGGAAAATTTGTTTATAAATTTTATTCAAGCTTTAAAAATTCATATCTCGTGTGTTTGTTATCAGATTTCGATGAAACGAGAAACGCCGGAATAGCAGAGACGCGTTCTATGCAGTGGAATAGTTCTGGAATCATTGTGAGCAAGTAAAAATTTAGGTTAAATCGAATGTCGTTCGATTTAATTTAAATTTGAACGCTCGCCGAAAACCCAAGGTGAGTTGACTCACTCGCATCTGGAATATTAGTTAATTTAAACAATCAATAATTGAATGATTGCTTGATTGGTTGAATACGATAATTATTGTCAAACTGAATTGATATATATTGTTGTGCTAATATCTGTGGATGCAGGGAAAACAGGTTGGAGGGATCAAACTGGATCCCTCACAAATAGAAATTTATTTATATTCGGTAATATATCACATTTATATTCTGTGATAAAATTATTTTGGATCCTGTTATGCTATGCTCTGTTTATTTACTGTGGTAGATAAATTGGACATTTAATTGTGTTGTGTTCTGATTTGGTGAATATAACCTAGAAATTTAAATATAAATAAATTGGGTTTAAAGGAAAATTAAAGAAATTCTTAAATAAAGAATTTATAAAGGAATTAAATTCAAGTAATTGGTTGATAATATGAAGTGTTCGAATTTGTGGTTTAAAAAGAGTATTGAGAATTGTTTAAAATAATAATGAGATTTATTTTAAAGAATGAGAAGTGTGCTTTCTCCTCGAAATTTTATTTTGTTTTTAAGAAAGCTTTCAAATTATAAATTTGAATTTGAAATATGTTTAGAATATTTTAGAAAGGAATATTATTTTAAAATTGTTTTAAGTGAAAGAAAATGTTTGATTAAGTAATTATGGTATTTAATTATTTTTACAAAAAAAGTAAAATAGTATTAAGTTTTCAAAAGTGAATTATATTACAAATATTTGATTTAATGACTTTATTTAGAAGTTAAATTTTATTTAAAATACTTAGGAAACCCCTATATATTTCCTTAAGTATTATTTTCAATTAAATAATTTCTAGAGATTATTTTAAATATTTTAATCACATATTTGAAAGCGATTTCTAGGAAATAGCAACGCTTTTAAAAATAAAAGGAGCTATTTTTAAAGTATGGAAAGGATTTTACGGGGTGAACGTAAAATTGAATTAGGATAAAACGTGTTAGATTGATAAAAAGAATTCTTTGGTTATTCTAAGATGGAAGTGTATTTCCCTGAAAGCCAAGTACGTTTAAGTAGATTTCTAAGTATAAGATAAAAGTTTTAAATTTGATTTCAAAAGAATGTTTTAAGAAAAATTCTTATGTAGGTTTGCAGAGTTTTAAAAAATAAATATGTACTAAGTAGTTATAGTAATAATTAATTAAGGAAAAAATGGCATTAAATTTTAAAGTGATATTATTAATATTTATGTTTGTAATGGTTATATTTTAAAGATAATTAGTTAAAGTCTTATATGAAACTTGTATAGCATTTCATAGCTTTATTTTAAAATCTAGTATGACTTAACTTTATTTTAAAAATAATAGTTCATATTTTATTAAGCAGTTTTATTTGAGATATTTTTAAAAAGTTTATATATGTATTTTAAATTAAGTATGTAAGAAGTTTTAATGTAAATGTGTAATATATTTTCAAGAATAAAGAATTTAAATTATTTTAAAACCTTAAACATTGGTACTTGGATGTTTCAAGGGAATTAACAATTTGGGAAATCTATTCCATGGAAAGAGTAGGAATTGAAATTGTATCAAAAGTGATTTGAAAACGGAAATATATCTTGTCAAGATATCTTTGAGGAAAATAAATAATGTGGGGATTATTTATTGTGTGATGGATGCTTATGGATGTTAATTGATAGTTAAATCACCGACTACCAATATTGGACAAATGCGTTGATCGTTTCGAAGAGACCGGGATCGAGATTTATTTCTCGAAAACCACTTCGATCCGGTTTGTACGTTTCGTGGAAAAACGTGCTCAGAGCCGAAGATGGAGCAGTGAAGTGCAAGGGCAAGTCGCTACTAATCCTGAGAATATTTCCAAAATGAATGTAGTAGGAGTAGTGCCTTCGGTTCCGTTCGAACCCGGGATGGACTTGTATGGTTGAATGCTTTCGGAACATCGTCAGGTGGGCGATGGGCATTCTAAGTGAAACGTTCTAAAAGGTAACGCTTAGCCTCAAGCCTCATCAACCGGGAATGACTGAAAATCAAGGGATATGCAGCAAGGTTTGGTGGGCAGCACCCATTTCCTGGTAAGGTCATTCCTGCCTAGATGTCCCTTTTATTTCGGCTTAGTGGTGCGGTTGATGATCCCAACCGCGGGGTGATCTTACTCGGGATTATCTAGTAAGGGGTAGTCCGAGCCTTGTGTTGCAGGAGATGGGGTGTGGTCCTCGGTATGCTGATCTAGACCAGGTAGTGTGACAGGTGGTACCCCAGTGCCTAGTCATTGTTGGAAATCCATTCTCCCTACGAGCCTTTTACGAGTTTTGTTTGTATTATCCACTCTGTGGCTAGTAGCTGGAATTTAATCATGTAACAATTTCAGCTATTTTATAAGTATTTGTATATAGACCCTATTATAATATCATAGGATTTCTATAAAAAGTGTTTTAGCCATCGTAAGGTAAAAACCCGACTTGTTTATTTGTGGCGTGGTCTTACGAGATGATTTTGTTTTCAAAAGGATTTTTGAAACTTTAATAATCAATTTGGATGCATTATTATCAACTGGTATTCCAGACTGACTCGGTTGTTATTTCATTATAATGCTCGGGTCAAACCAAGTATTATATGTTCAGGACGGGATGTTATGGAGCAGGAGAGGAGCTGGAGTCCGAGACGTATTATCCGTACTAGTATATATATCCGCTGCTATGATTGTAAGGATTTTTCTGACTAGTAAATGTTGTTTGTATGAGATACTGTGATGATATGATGTATAAAACAGATACAGTTTCATTTTGTGTAAAGATCTATTATTTACTATTATATTTTATTCCGCTGCGACTGTGAGGTTCTAATATTGTTTAGTTACTTCTTCTTCTATCTCTTCTTCTTTAACCCTAATGGTTCGTACTTCTGTTCCACTTGAGTTAATTGATGAAAAATAGTGTTGACTCAAGGGGTGCGAATTTGCGGGCTATTACAACATATCTATGAAGTTAATTATTCACAAAATTATCCAAACCATAAATGAGCAAATTTCTCATGTCTACCTGTTTAACGACCTCTTGCAGAAAAATTTATAATACTCTGGTTATCTATATAGCTGATCTGAAATAGCACGAAAATTAAAATTGAGATGTCTGCATAAAAATAGAAATTATTAATACTGTTTCTTTTCCCTAATAAAAGATAAAAGTATTAAATCTTACCGCATCATGATATATATAAATCCAATGTGGCATTTACATTGCTTGAAACCTTAACTTCGAATAAGCCATAAGCATGTATCCTGATCAAAATGATAAGCTACACATATGTAAGTGATAATCAAATAATAGTGTCACAACTTGAAATCCAGCGTTTGAAAATCGACATCAAATACCTCACTTATATTCGACTACCGAGATTCAAAAGTCGAACTCCATTTCAGATGGAGCTTATAACAACATTAGATGAATATAAACAGTGGAAACAGAATGAATATCATAGATCAACACCACAAATACAACAGCACCATATTTGATTACAACAATTATCACTAACATCAGAGAGCTACACTTGATATAACAATAGAATATTAACAACTGCACAATGAGACAATGATAAAGTCTTCAAAAGGTTCTAACATACTCTAACTTTGATATGGTCTTCAAAACTCCAAACACTTCAAAAGATATCCAACCCAAAGCTTTCCAAAACCTGATAGCTTCCAAACCCAAAAGACTTCAAAAGATTCCAAGCCAGCTCCAAAACATGGATAACCTGTTTCCAGGATGGCCGTGTGGAAATTATGGGCATCCAGAGTTTAGGAAGGGAACAATAAACTTCGGGTCAGTCATGGGACTGGTATGAGTAAACAAAAACAGTTGTTTGTACAAAAAAAAATTATAAAAGATAATCGATATGCTTTTGGCAAATGAAACTACCTTAAGACCTTCTACCATACACACAATGCAATCGCAGAATTGGAAGAGATTTCTTCTTATGATAGTCAAATATGCTTGATACGAGAAAATTTCTTTTGATATTATTATTAGTGCATAGTGTAGAAAACCATTTCGAAAGTATAATATTAATCTTAGCCATCATACCACATTTCATCGTATGCTTACTGTAGCTACCATGTTTTATGGCAGGTTACCGCCAAGCTGCATGGTAGGTTATACAACTAAAACCGTATAGGGCTCATATTGTTTCTTTGGATTTCCAATAAATGGCCAGGCTACGGAACTTCCTATGCCACATGGGTACGCCTATGGAGGGACGTCCCGAGAACTTAACCAACTCTCTGCCAACACAAGGCCGGGTTACCTCTGTAACTAGGTAACTACAACACGAGTATGCCATCCCCTGGGTTTTTTTGCGACCTTTATCCAAGGGCCCTCAACCATACAGTAGTGAATTTGAAGCAACCACATAGGTTAAGTATCTGGGCTCCATACCATGATACCACCTTTTTCCAGAAGGAAATGACATACCCTAAAGGGCGCGACCCTCATAATCTTGCCGCATCTTTCCTGTTTCGACCATTTTCGGGGTGTGACGTCCGATAAGGTCTCGTCCACAAACCTACGATTTACACAAAAGCCTTGCTTTGATCAACAAATGTTCAGCAACACACAGCGGCACTCAGCATGCCACATTACCAAATTGGGAGTATATCACTGATAACCTTCAACTACATAACCTCTGAGCTCGTATGTCTCAGAGAAGGGTGTTAAGCTAAGAGAATAAATTCTCCTCCACCAACAGAAATGTATTTGAAAGAAATTTGCTTTATATCTCAAAAAGTAATGGCAGATATATAACTATACAAGTCTGTTCCGGGTTTAAACAGAACCGAAGGCACTTCGTCCAATAAAGGAAGAAGCCCTTGCAATCTGGGCATCCACAATCCCGATCGGGCTCCCCATCACATATGGAGATCTCTATACTGGAGCAACTCAGTGTAGAGACATTCGATAGGTTATCCTGTCGTTCTCGTAAACACCCGGCCTTCACCACCATCTTCAAATGCTATCCATTTCATCGTATCACTATTCCGAATGGGTTATATGACACAGAGGTCCTCTCCCGGCTAGACCAAATAGTGAGCGCTTAATTTTAAAACACGTGGATATATCATTCAAAAAGATTCACTATCAAGGTTCGATGCGGGTTTCGGATAAACAACTGGAATCCATCTCCCTATCGCATCGAAATTTAAATGCCGTTTTACGGGCCAATGGTTTTTCGCATTCAGAGAAACAAATCACAGATATCACAGCTCAGCACAAAGCAATTCACATTACATAGCATCATAGTCACATAACAGAAATATCAGTCCAATACATAGCATTTGATAATAATCAATCATCTTTAGTTAAGATGAATTAATTGTGTGATTTAAACTAATTAACCACATAATTACTTTCATTAATTATCTTTAATCAATGATTAATTATCCTTAATTATAAATTAATTAAATCTTAATCACCTTCATTAATTAATTATTCCTTAATTGATTATCTTAATTAATTAATCCTTAATTATTGATTAATTAAATCTTAATTACTTTTATTAATTAATTATTCCTTAATTAATTATCTTAATTAATCAATCCTTAATTGTTAATTAATTAAATCTTAATTACTTTTATTAATTAATTATTCCTTAATTAATTATCGTAATTAATTAATTCTTAATTTGTTAATTAATTAAATCTTAATTACTTTTATTAATTAATTATTTCTTAATTAATTAATCATTAATTTCAAATAAATCAACCTTAATGATTTACTTAATCAATCTTTAATATTAAGTAATTAATTAAATAGTTATTCTTTAAATGATTTATTAACAAATCATTGATTACTTAATAAATTTAAAAGATAAATATTTTTACCTTTGTTAATCACTTTGATTACCTTATAACCCTTGTTTAATGAATCATCCTTATCACAGAGTTTAACTTAAAGGATTTAGATTAGTTTTAAATAACATTTTATCTTAATTACCTTCCTTAATTACAATATTCAATTAATATAAAAAAATTTATAAAAAATGTAACAAAAATTAAATTAAGTTTGATTACAAAATATCTTACTTAAAACCTTAATTAGTTTAAACTTACATCAAAATCATCTTTTAAAAACATGGATTTAAAATAGTTTAAAAAATTCAAATTTTTTTTAAAGTAAAACTATTTTTTACATATTGGACCCGAGACCCCCTTCGAGTTATACCCGATCAAAATGCTTCATCGCTTCGATTTTTCCCACTTATCAATCCGAGTACAATTTTCCCAACTTAAATTTTGTTTGAGTGTCGAACTCCCCGACACAAGCTTGAAAGTGCACGAACCCTAACTCGAGCCATCACCCTAGTTCCCGAAGCTTACTTCGAGTTGTATACCTTCTTCCTCAACTATTGCTTACTAACACGAATTTGACGTCGTGCACATGCGCAGTCATTTCGATAAACTCCGATCAACTTCGCCATCCTCCACAACTCATCGACGACCGATACCAGATCACTTATCAACCAGAAACCCAAAGCATTGACAATTTTGAAAATTCTACATCGAACCAATTCTAGAACCACATTGATCACCAGGAAGACCCTTCGCCTCGCCACCTCAGGCCACCAGGGGCCGCGTAACTTCAACCGTAGCTGCGTATGACTTCAACGCTTTGATCGCCACTGGTGCGATCAGCTCCGGTGCGACGACGAAACTACAGTGACCCAAATATTTTACTTCGACCAGACATGGGTTTAAACCCTAGTTCAGCAATTTTCGATCACCATGATGTCTTATAAATTCGACCAGTAATTTTCTAATGAACCCAGATCATCCACCAAGCTCCGAACACGATCACGAGATTTATCATAACCCCTATCACCTGAATCTGCCCCAAAACCCAACATCATTCAATTCACAAATTCCCAGTGAATTCAAGTTTAAAATTTTTGATCTTAGCTTTAAAATTCATTATTTTCAAAAACGTTTGCAATAATATAATTTAAATCAGAAACGATGATGGTTGAAATTTTTGACAGAAATGAGTTTGCCTGTAATTTTAACCTTTTCGGAGAATGTTTTGATATATTTTACTCAAATTTATTTTAAAAACATGAAACAGGTTTAAATAAGCAAAACTCGTTTAGATCCTAAGGCCTAGTAAGGATCAGAGGAGGAGTAATCAAAATTTGAACAGGTTTTTTTAAAAAACATGGAAACACAGATGCATATATGTCTGTGAAACAGACATGCACAGGTCATTCATATGTGTTCATATACATGCAGGCATTATTTACAATTATATTTTAAAAATTCATCACAACATCAAGATTTGCTCAGATTTTAAATAGTTTACTCACCTAGAAATTTGAACAGAAGGACTTGGAAATGGTTTGAAGGTCTGGAAAGTTGTTTTTAAATTTGATCTTGAACTTTTTTGTTTGCAACTAATTTATGTAAGCCTGCTTAGTTTTCTGATAGATTTACTTGTTTAATTTCTCATAAACAAATTCAAATTCAAATCCTTGAAAAGATTTACTTACAGTTTCTGATTTTTTATAAAAACAAAGAAGACCCTGGTCTGCAACTTAAAAGCTGGAGTTTGCAAAGCTTGAGTTAATCCTGATTCCTGTTGTTTATGTGATAATCCTAGCTTTTGTTTTGAAGTTGAACCATGCTTTGATGTTGAACTATTTGTTGAAGAACCGAAGTTTTTTGTTGGAATTTCTTTTCTGGCTTAAGATTTTGAGAAGGTGATTACAGATTTTTGTTTACTGTGGTGTTGATTTGAGGAAGCTGTTGTTTTGATTACTTGTTACTAGTGTTTTTTCTTTTCTGGATTAAAGATTTTGTACAGGATTAAGAAATGAGTAAAAGAGATAAGAGGAAGGAGATAAAATGGCTTACATAACTTTATTTTCTTTTCTATGAATTTCTAAAAAAAAGAAATAATGTAATGACACTTGTTAATTTCTTCCTACATGAATTACACTTGTTAATTCATTTCTTAAAATTCAAACACTTGTTAATTAATATGTTACAAATCCTTCATGTGTCCCTTGCATGATAAAAATGATTCATATATATAATTTTTAATTGTTTTTCTTAATTTAAAAATGCATTTCTCTTTTATTTGAATATATATAATTTAAAAGAAAATATTTCAAACCAATTATACATTAAATAAATTACCCATATGTTGTTTTAAATCCAAAATATTTACTAAAGCATTTATTTAAAATTTAAATTCAAATTCAAATTCAAATCTATTCATATATACATACGTTATATATATATAATTTAAGTTCAAATGATTTCTTTTTAAAATATCTATTATTTCAAAATTTTAAACTCAATGGAAATCTTGTTCATATAATTCAACACTTCTTTTATTTGATTTGAAAATTTTCAAATTAATTTCAAATTAAATCCCAAAAATTCAAACAAATTACTAATTTAAACTGATAAAATTTGGGATGTTACAAATAGTAAATAAAAGGATAACAAGTAAATTATTTATTAACTGCAACTTGCTAGTATGTGTTGACGATGTAAATGCTACAGCCAAAATGTGGATAAAACTAGAAAACCTTCAATGTTTTTGTCACGTGATCATCGATAATAAATTATGTATAAAGTTAGGTTATATGATTTTTAGACTACAATAATGTTTGTTCCATAATTATATTAATTACCAGAAAGTGTTAAATACAAAACTTAATGTGAGATTGTAAATTGGACTCATCATACAAACACTAAACTAAATGTGTATACCATCTTGAATGCTAGTGGTCATTATCCTTAGTTCCCCACTAATTCTAAAATTAAACATTGAACTTTTAGCAAAAAAATTTAATGAAGCTCGACTATTACTGGGACAAAACATGATTTATGTAATATAGTTTATAACAAGCAAAGCTTAATCCATCAAAACTGTGATAACCCAGATTTCCAGGCATTGTAATTAATAAATAATTGGGTTAATTAATAAAATTACTGAATTTTAGATTAAACAAATGAATTTGATCGGATAAATATTTATATTTGTAATTATGTTGTGTATATATACACATAGATTTTAAATAAAATTTATTGATTTCAAATTTAATTTTGTGTTGCTTACTACATACATATATTTTAATAAAATACATACATATATATATATATATATAGAGTTAAAATAAAATTTCCCAAACATATAAACACATGATGCATTTTATTCGATCAAGATATGAGTTATTTATAAATAAATGTTTACTTGAATTCACTTTTGTATATTTATTAAAATCTAAAAGCTTACTTATATAAGATAAAAACATTTTTTATATAACCTTGTGAATATTACATATTTACTTATACATAACTTAAATAAAATCATAGATAAGAAAGATAACACTTGTAAATCAATAATTAACATTAAAACACCTGTAAACATTTTAATGTATGTTAAAAGCATGTGTAAATCAAATTGCTTAGGTGTAAGATAACTAAAACATTAATGGGACAAATGTCAATTTTCTTTAATTTAAAATCTAAAAAAAAAAAGTGATAAAAGAAGAGTTTTATTCTTCAGCTGAAAAATCTTTTCTTCATTTTTTTTTCAACTCAAAAATAATACAAAACAAAAGATTTAAAAGAAAGGGAAAAAAAGTAAAATATGAAAACAAAGAAAAGATGATAATCTGGAATCAAGAAATCAGAGGCAAGGGGATTTATCAACATGCAATTCAGATTCTATAGCAACAGAAAATTTATCAACAAAATTTTATTCATCAGCAACTCAGTAATCAACAACTGCAAGATCATATTCAACATGCAGAGAAGAATTCAGAGAAAATTATAGAACCTGGAAACAAATACAGTTTCTGTCCTCTGCTTTAACAGGTGAGTAAATCCACATCTTTTAAATGCTAGCTCTGATGCACAATCTCGTGTAGTATTGTGTGAATAAGGCTTGTTTGGATAAATTCTTATGTTGATCAGGATTTGTGCTTACTTGTTTATATAAATATACAGATAAGCCTCTGTCAACTGCAGATTCGAGCTTAAAACCCATAAAAATCAAATTCTCTTCATATACTTAGTTTCAAGTTATGATCTTTAAAGGAAGTATGTTTGTAATAACTTAAGAATAATTTTAAAAATATTTTTGAGTATAAATAACAAACAGTTATCTAGAAATTTGAAATTTCAGTAGGATTTTCATACATATCAAAATTTCGACCCTAACTAATTGTTGTTTTGGGAATATAATTTGGTTTGTCATCAGAATCTAGGAATTTTAAAAAAAATTCATGATTTTTAGACTTGTAAATCAAAGGGAATTGTCAGTTGACCCTGATTTGAGATTTTGTCATTCTCGGATGATTGGGGAGATTAGGGTTTGCAAGATTTTAGATGGAGCAAGTTTAGAGTCTTGTGATCTCGGCAAAAATTGTTCATGATTTTTCTGATGATCGGAACTTCTTGGAAAAACCAAAATAGGGTCGGTTTCTGGGATCGGGTTATTTCTCTGAAATTTTCGGCGCCATGATGGCACAAGGGGGTTGCGGTACTGGGGGATCAGGAAGACGAGTGTTAATCGAAGCTCCAGGCAGGGCGGTGTTGGGTCTAATGGCCGCGAATGGGGATACGAGGTGAAATAAGGGAGAGGTTTCGTTGGTTGATGATGGTGGTTCAACTCGATTTTTGTATCGAGTGTTACTGTGAAATAAGGATGGACTGGGGGTTTGAGAACGTCGAGAGTGACTGGAAGGTGGGGTCGCCGATGGTCGGTGCGACTCCGATGAAGTGTGCACATGCACGGCTTGTTCGCGTATCTGGTTATTGTAGCAGGTTGGTAATGGAACAAGGGGAGAAGTAAGAAAGGGAAAAAGGAAGTAAGGTAGGGGATTTGGGCCGAAAAGAAAAAAGGGGAAATGGGCCAGGATTTGCTTTCGTCTGGGCCATGAAATTTAGTTTAATTGGGGAGGTAAGTCTCGTTCGACTCAGCACGTACGTAACGCCTGAGATTTCCATAACATTGTAGTTTATAAGAAAGTTTCTAATCAATATTTCAAGGCCTAGATTATGTCTATTTAGCTAAGATATCTATTTAGCTTAAATAAGTTTAGGCCTTAATTATGTGTTTTTTTTATTTCTATTTAAGGCCTAAATTTATTTAGGTTAAATTTAAATAGTGTTATGTAGTTAATTTTGATAGGAATAGTGTTCTAATTATTAACAAATCTTAAAGTTTTTAAGTTAATCTCTAGATAAATGAACAACTTAATTCCGAGATTTATTTAATAAGTTTCTAAATGATAATTATGTATTAAAAGATAAATGAGTTATCCAAAAGGAAGATTAATGGTTCGTAATTAGTTAATGATTAAGTATGCGGACGTAAAATGGTTAAAGAAACAAAAAGAGTGTGGCTTAATGGAAGTAATTAAGGATTGAATAATTAAAGGATTAACTTGTTAAGGTTTAAAAATCCATTCAATTAATCATTTTAGGATAATCAATTGATAATAAAAGCTTAATTAATTAAGGGTTATTAACCAATGAGATAACTACTTGGTAAAAGTAATTAAAGGTAAATTACTTAAGTAAAGTAATCAAGAATTAACGAGCGCAATAAATTAAAGATAATTAATCAATGTAAGTGATTGAGGTATAATTGAATTGAGTAATTAATTAAGTGGAATTGATTATTTAATTGAGGATTGATTAGTCAAGGTTAATTAATCAAGGAATAATTAAGTAGTAAGAAATTAAGAAGTAAATTACTTAAATGTAAGAGGATTGTTAAGGGTAGTTGCTTAATGAAGTAGTTAAAGTAATTAAGTATTCAGTGTAATTAATTGAGTTTATGTGGAAATTTTTAGTCAATTAATTAAGTATAATTGATTAAGGGTAATCACTTGATGATTGGATAAGTATAATTACTTAAGGTAATTAATGATGTGTAATTACTTAGTGAGGTAATTAGTGGATAATTACTGGATGTAATTAATTTAAGGATACTTACTTTTGATGAAAGAAATAAAGTAATGATTACTTAGTGTAATCTGAGGATTAATTTATGTAATTAAATCAAGGAGTTGATTTAATGAATATAAATAATTAAGGGAAGTTAAGTACTAATTGATTGATCAGGATTGAATAATGAATGAAATTGTTTGAAGATAATCAATTTGTGTAATTAATTAAAAGTTAATTACTTAATGTAATTAAAGAATAATTAATCGAGGGTGATTAATTAAGAAAGGTAATTGGAGAATAATTAATTAACTTGTTGTAATTTAATTGAGGATTAAATACGCAGGATTTATAGTAATGGACGAAATTAATTTAATTTATTTTAAATTAATTAAAGATCGTGTGATTAAAGTCTTGATTATGAATGACTGAATGTTATTGGATATTTGGATTGTTGTTGTACTTAGCATGTGATTGTGATGCTAGGTTGTTAGATATGGATTATCTATCAGAAAATAGAATTGCTATGTGAACCTGTTATTATGGGTATACATGTAAATGTTTAAAGCTTAAACAGCTTGTCTTAGGATGGTATTGAATTCGAAGAGACCGAAGTCGGGTATTAGTAAATACCCGAAACCACTTCAATTCATTATAATTGCTATGTGAAATCAATATGCTAAATGAAATGACTTAAGTAAATTTAATCATTTAATCTAAGTTTTGATACTTAGAATTTGATGAGTAAAATAAGTGATGTATATAACAGCTTGTGAAGCTGTAAATTGTTATAAGTTATCCCGGGTTTATATGAGTTGTATACTTTTGTATTACATGTTAGATGGGTTTACTCACGCTGGTTTCCAGCCTGACCCGGGTGTTACTTTGATGTAATGCTCGGGTCAGACCGAGTATTACAATTTTTCAGGTAAGGACATTCTGGAGCTCAGGAGACGAGCTGGATGGCAGGAACGTATGAGGTGTTTTGCTACATTTATCTGGCACAAGTTAGTTTTTAATTGTCCGGTATTTGTGTAATGATGTAACTCTGATGTGTAAAGATATAAGTGTGATGATATAGTTCTTCTTGTGAAACTATTATTTATGTGATATTATATTTTATCCACTGCGAATGTGAGATTGTGTGTTTCTTTTCTCTTCTTCTTCTGTCTCTTCCTTCTTTCTCTTTCTTCTTTTCACTAACTATCTGGAAATTTCGCGATCGAAATTTCCGGGTCGTTACATTTGGTATCAGAGCTGAAGGTTATGCGAGAACCTTGGCTCTGGTGGGACACTCATTAAGAATAGGGTCAATAGTACCCTATAATGAGTTGAGTGTATAAATATGAGAGAGCGTACTTGTTATTTTCTTATATAAGGGTTTTCAAATGATTTCAAAAGTAAATGAATCTTATATAAGAAATAGGTTATCTATTATATTAAGGAAATTGGTTGTTAAATTATTGAATTAAATTAAGAAGTAATAGAATACAACCAAACTGAAATTAATTCTTGAATTTGGGAAAGGTTTCAAGATAAGGATAATCAATTAATTTATGTAATTAGTTAAAGTTTGTTTAATGAGATTATTTAATGGATAATAATTGGAAATGATAAATTAAGAAGGAGTTAACTAGAGGTAAGTAATTTAAGGAAAATTACTTAATAAAGGTAATTAAGAAATAAGTTAATTACCGAATGTGATTAATTGGAATTAATTAATGATGTGATTAATTTAAAGAAATAATAAATAATATTATTTAATACAATTGAATGAAATGGTCCTATTTCAAACAAGAGTTGTTTGAAAATTTAAAAGAAATTCGTTTTGAGTTAAAAACCAAAGGTGGTTTAAATTTTTTTTTAAAGTATAACTTGGTATGTAAAAGAAATTAATATGTATATATGTGGATATACATAATATCAAAGTTGGTTTGAAATAAACTCTAAATATTGAGTTTTGAATTTGGAATAAGATGTGATACCCAAGTGATAAGTTTTGAACTTATAAGTGGAAAAAAAATTATTAATGTGAAGTTTAGAATTTTGAAATTTGAAATGGAGAATTCAAGTTTGAGTAAGGTTAAACAGGATTGATTGAATTTAACTCGGAGGAAGTTAAATAAGTTTGAATGAACAATCTGATTTGGAAATTTCAAGATGAAATTAAGATTTAATTTGGAGAGTTAAATGGTTAATCTGAATTGGGAGTTTGTGTGATCTCAAAATGGGTTTGAGATGTGGAAATTGTAAATTGATGGATGTTCTAAGATAAATTAGATGATATCATCCTATTGTTGTTAAAAATCTTTAAGTTGTGAATTAGATTTGTTTAAATGAATGAGAAATGGAGTATGGTAATCCATTGTTGGGATAAAAAGGTAAATTGATTTAAAAGAATTAAATCAGCATTTGAAGTATTAACTCGAATTTATATAATTCGGGATGGTTTAAAATTTGAAATTAGTTCAAATTGAACTTGATTTGAAGTGATTAAAATTGTGATTGAAGATGTATGAGTATAAGATTCAAATGGAAAATTTGAATTGGATTAATTTGAAACAATTTGGAATTGAAGTGGGTTCAATTTGAAATTAGTCCGAATTGATTTGAATAATTTGGAATGGTAATTAAAGTTGAATAAGTTTTAAATTCAAATGGAATTTGAATTGAGTTTGAGAAGAAATCAAGAATAATTCAACTTGATTTGGAAATGGAGTTTGAAATTGAGATTAGTTCAAACTGGAGTTGAAATGAATTAAAACTGGAACTAATTCAATTGAAATTTATTTGAATTAGTAGAATTTGAGATCAAGGTTGAATAAAGTTAAATTTGAAAAGAAACTTAGATTAATTCAACTTGAATTGGGGTTGAATCAATTTCAATAGAAATTGAAGTAATTTAAATTGGAGTTAAGTCAATTTAAATGAAAGTGGAAATTGAAATTAAATTGATGAGAATGGAGATTAGGAAGTGAACAGTTTTGACTCTGGACTATTTTATTTTAATATAAAATTGTTTTAATATAAACCTATTTTTCCAAGCTATTTATTATATATACAACCTTTCTTTTAAAAGCCAAACTATCTTATATTTATTTTACAATTATTTTTGAAACTGTTTAGCAATTTTCCAACTGTTTTATAAACTAATTACTATATTTCAACTATTTTACAAAATTAATTACTATCTTACTATTATTTTGCAATTATTTAAAATTTCTATGACTATTTAACTATTTTCCAATTATTTTACAATTACTGAACTATTTTACAGCTATTTTATAAACTAGTAATTATTTTCCAACTACTTATCTATTTTTAACTTTTCAAGCTATTTTCTAAATTTGAACTGGACAGAGTTCAAACTGTTATTGGTTAAATACCCAATCGAGATAAGAATAGAGGTGATAATCCAAATGGATTGAAGCAATTGTGAGTAAGTGAATGAAAATTAAAGTAAATGTGAATAAAAATGGAATTGATTTGGCTAATAACCAATAAAGATAAATACGTAGGGTGTACGTATGTTATTCTATTCGCATACTGATTTGATCCAGATTCGAGCACAGAATTTCGAGAAAGTTATATCGATCCGAGTTGGAATTTCCACTCGATTTTTGACGGCGAACCTGGATATGGATTGTTGATTGGTTCTGGATATTCTCTATTATAGTTATGGCTATGCAAAGAGAATGATGGTTTCTGATCAAGAAACCAGATCTGTGTCCGCATTAGGAAGTCGGGTGGACGATACTAGTTCGGAAGTGAAATTGTGTGATCAAGTGAGCGATCAGATTGGTATGTCGTACGAATGATATGTGTACATTGTAAGGATTTGAATGAAATTGATATTGGGAAGAGTAATCAAATTTGAATATTTGATTTTAGATAAATAAAGTTATATATCTTTGTTATATAAGATAAAACTTCCCTCCATTTATTGCCGGAAGGAAAGGATTTTGAAAGTGTTTGAAGTATAAAAGGAGTTTTATACAAGTTTGAAATGATCCAAAGTTTTGAAAGATTTTATATATCTGAATATATATATATATATAGAGGATCATATGAGGATTTTGGGAAAAAGGTTTTGAGAACCTTTGGATCTGGAAAGGCTTTAGATTTTTGGGTAAAATCAATATTGAATTTGAGAAGCTAGTTTAAGAATTTTCGATTTTGAATAATCGATTTTATGTAAAGGAGTTTTGTATGAGATCGTACTAGGTGTATGATTTGAAGATACTATATATGTATAGTATAAAATGTTTTGATGATAGCTCTGGGGAAAAAGGCGCTCCCTTGAAATGAACTTCTCAGGAGTACCACCGGGTGGTGCTGCCGCCTTGAGCCCCAAGGGGGGGTTCTAAAGTTGATCCTGTAAGGAGTCCGGACGAAACTAGTTCCTGGGGATTTTGAGTAGAGGTTACCATAGCGAAAGTCGTGTGTGTCGCTGAGAGCCAAGGTCTACGTTTGATTTTATATCGGTAGACTGCGATCTATGGTAACATAGTGAAGGTCGTGTGTGTCGCTGAGAGCCAACAGCCTGCGTTTGATTTTATATCGGCAGACTGCGACCTATGTAGGAGTGGAGATGTTTCATTTCGACAGCGAAAATCAGAGGCCGTTGAGAGCCTGCAGTTACATGGACTTTTGCTGCGACGGCAACGTAACCCTGGGTATAACTGTGATCTGTTGTGTGGGTTCCATGGCGTAATCGAGAGGCCGTAGAGAGCCTGTAGTTACATGGACTTTTGCTGCGATGGCAATGTAACCCTGGATGTAACTGTGACCATGGATGGGGGTGATGATTTCCAGAGCATTGTCACCAAAGATATATCCTCTATTTTCAAAAACTGTTTTCTATAAAAAAAAATTCGTAGTATTTTCGCTGGATGTTGAAAATGGGTCTGCCAAGCACTTGTCGATTTTTAGTCTCACGCCTGATCAACGTATGACCGAATTTCTACGAGAACAAGGATGGACCGGTTGAAGCATCAAGTTAAAATGATATTTTCTATAAAAACTATTTTGAAAATATTATATAGATTTTCAAGTGTTTTAAAATGATCAAAGAATATTTTAACTGGTTTTAAAATAGTTAATAAATACTGGTTTCTTTCTTTTCGAGGACGAAAAGATTCTAAGGGGGGAGGAATGTGATAACCCAGATTTCCGGGCATTGTAATTAATAAAATAATTGGGTTAATTAATAAAATTACTGAATTTTAGATTAAACAAATGAATTTGATCAGATAAATATTTGTATTTGTAATTATGTTGTGTATATATACACATAGATTTTAAATAAAATTTATTGATATCAAATTTAATTTTGTGTTGCTTACTACATACATATATTTTAAAAAAAATACACACATATATATATATAGAGTTAAAATAAAATTTCCCAAACATATAAACACATGATGCATTTAATTTGATCAAGGTATGAGTTATTTATAAATAAATGTTTACTTGAATTCACTTTTGTATATTTATTAAAATCTAAAAGCTTACTTATATAAGATAAAAACATTTTTTATATAACCTTGTGAATATTACATATTTACTTATACATAACTTAAATAAAATCATAGATAAGAAAGATAACACTTGTAAATCAATAATAAACATTAAAACACCTGTAAACATTTTAATGTATGTTAAAAGCATGTGTAAATCAAATTGCTTAGGTGTAAGATAACTAAAACATTAATGGGACAAATGTCAATTTTCTTTAATTTAAAATCTAAAAAAAAAAGTGATAAAAGAAGAGTTTTATTCTTCAGCTGAAAAATCTTTTCTTCATTTTTTTTTCAACTCAAAAATAATACAAAACAAAAGATTTAAAAGAAAGGGAAAAAAAGTAAAATCTGAAAACAAAGAAAAGATGATAATCTGGAATCAAGAAATCAGAGGCAAGGGGATTTATCAACATGCAATTCAGATTCTATAGCAACAGAAAATTTATCAACAAAATTTTATTCATCAGCAACTCAGTAATCAACAACTGCAAGATCATATTCAACATGCAGAGAAGAATTCAGAGAAAATTATAGAACCTGGAAACAAATACAGTTTCTGTCCTCTGCTTTAACAGGTGAGTAAATCCACATCTTTTAAATGCTAGCTCTGATGCACAATCTCGTGTAGTATTGTGTGAATAAGGCTTGTTTGGATAAATTCTTATGTTGATCAGGATTTGTGCTTACTTGTTTATATAAATATACAGATAAGCCTCTGTTAACTGCAGATTCGATCTTAAAACCCATAAAAAACAAATTCTCTTCATATACTTAGTTTCAAGTTATGATCTTTAAAGGAAGTATGTTTGTAATAACTTAAGAATAATTTTAAAAATATTTTTGAGTATAAATAACAAATAGTTATCTAGAAATTTGAAATTTCAGTAGGATTTTCATACATATCAAAATTTCGGCCCTAACTAATTGTTGTTTTGGGAATATAATTTGGTTTGTCATCAAAATCTAGGAATTTTAAAAAAAATTCATGATTTTTAGACTTGTAAATCAAAGGGAATTGTCAGTTGACCCTGATTTGAGATTTTTTCATTCTCGGATGATTGGGGAGATTAGGGTTAGCAAGATTTTAGATGGAGCAAGTTTAGAGTCTTGTGATCTCGGCAAAAATTGTTCATGATTTTTCTGATGATCGGAACTTCTTGGAAAAACCAAAATAGGGTTTGGGTCGGTTTCTGGGATCGGGTTATTTCTCTGAAATTTTCGGCGCCATGATGGCACAAGGGGGTTGCGGTACTGGGGGACAAGGAAGACGAGTGTTAATCGAAGCTCCAGGCAGGGCGGTGTTGGGTCTAGTGGCCGCGAATGGGGTACGAGGTGAAATAAGGGAGAGGTTTCGTTGGCTGATGATGGTGGTTCAACTCGATTTTTGTATCGAGTGTTACTGTGAAATCAGGATGGACTGGGGGTTTGAGAACGTCGAGAGTGACTGGAAGGTGGGGTCGCCGATGGTCGGTGCAACTCCGATGAAGTGTGCACATGCACGGCTTGTTCGTGTATCTGGTTATTGTAGCAGGTTGGTGATGGAACAAGGGGAGAAGTAAGAAAGGAAAAAAGGAAGTAAGGTAGGGGATTTGGGGCGAAAAGAAAAAGGGGAAATGGGCTGGGATTTGCTTTCGTCTGAGCCATGAAATTTAGTTTATTTGTGGAGGTAAGTCTCGTTCGACTCAGCACGTACGTAACGCCTGAGATTTCCATAACATTGTAGTTTATAAGAAAGTTTCTAATCAATATTTCAAGGCCTAGATTATGTCTATTTAGCTAAGATATCTATTTAGCTTAAATAAGTTTAGGACTTAATTATATGTTTTTTTTTATTTCTATTTAAGGCCTAAATTTATTTAGGTTAAATTTAAATAGTTTGATGTAGTTAATTTTGATAGGAATAGTGTTTTAATTATTAACAAATCTTAAAGTTTTTAAGTTAATCTCTAGATAAATGAACAACTTAATTCCGAGATTTATTTATTAAGTTTCTAAATGATAATAATGTATTAAAAGATAAATGAGTTATCCAAAAGGAAGATTAATGGTTTGTAATTAGTTAATGATTAAGTATGCTGACGTAAAATGGTTAAAGAAATAAAAAGAGTGTGGCTTAATGGAAATAATTAAGGATTGAGTAATTAAAGGATTAACTTGTTCAGGTTTAAAAATCCATTCAATTAATCATTTTTGGATAATCAATTGATAATAAAAGCTTAATTAATTAAGGGTTATTAACCAATGAGATAATTACTTGGTAAAAGTAATTAAAGGTAAATTACTTAAGTAAAGTAATCAAGAATTAATGAGCGCAATAAATTAAAGATAATTAATCAATGTAAGTGATTAAGTTATAATTGAATTGAGTAATTAATTAAGTGGAATTGATTATTTAATTGAGGATTGATTAGTCAAGGTTAATTAATCAAGGAATAATTAAGTAGTAAGAAATTAAGAAGTAAATTACTTAAATGTAAGAGGATTGTTAAGGGTAGTTGCTTAATGAAGTAGTTAAAGTAATTAAGTATTCAGTGTAACTAATTGAGTTTATGTGGAAATTTTTAGTCAATTAATTAAGTATAATTGATTAAGGGTAATCACTTGATGATTGGATAAGTATAATTACTTAAGGTAATTAATGATGTGTAATTACTTAGTGAGGTAATTAGTGGATAATTACTGGATGTAATTAATTTAAGGATAGTTACTTTTGATGAAAGAAATTAAGTAATGATTACTTAGTGTAATCTGAGGATTAATTTATGTAATTAAATCAAGGAGTTGATTTAATGAATATAAATAATTAAGGGAAGTTAAGTACTAATTGATTGATCAGGATTGAATAATGAATGAAATTGTTTGAAGATAATTAATTTGTGTAATTAATTAAAAGTTCATTACTTAATGTAATTAAAGAATAATTAATCGAGGGTGATTAATTAAGAAAGGTAATTGGAGAATAATTAATTAACTTGTTGTAATTTAGTTGAGGATTAAATACGCAGGATTTATAGTAATGGACGAATTTAATTTAATTTATTTTAAATTAATTAAAGATCGTGTGATTAAAGTCTTGATTATGAATGACTGAATGTTATTGGATATTTGGATTGTTGTTGTACTTAGCATGTGATTGTGATGCTAGGGTGTTAGATATGGATTATCTATCAGAAAATAGAATTGCTATGTGAACCTGTTATTATGGGTATACATGTAAATGTTTAAAGCTTAAACAGCTTGTCTTAGGATGGTATTGAACTCGAAGAAACCGGAATCGGGTATTAGTAAATACCCAAAACCACTTCGATTCATTATAATTGCTATGTGAAATCAATATGCTAAATGAAATGATTTAAGTAAATTTAATCATTTAATCTAAGTTTTGATACTTAGAATTTGATGAGTAAAATAAGTGATGTATATAACAGCTTGTGAAGTTGTAAATTGTTATAAGTTACCCCAGGTTTATATGAGTTGTATACTTTTGTATTACATGTTAGATGGGTTTACTCACACTGGTTTCCAGCCTGACCCGGGTGTTACTTTGATGTAATGCTCGGGTCAGTCCAAGTATTACAGTTTTTCAGGTAAGGACGTTCTGGAGCTCAGGAGACGAGCTGGATGGCAGGAACGTATGAGGTGTTTTGCTATATTTATCTGGCACAAGTTAGTTTTTAATTGTCTGGTATTTGTGTAATGATGTAACTCTGATGTGTAAAGATATAAGTGTGATGATATAGTTCTTCTTGTAAAACTATTATTTATGTGATATTATATTTTATCCGCTGCGAATGTGAGATTGTGTGTTTCTTTTCTCTTCTTCTTCTATCTCTTTCTTCTTTCTCTTTCTTCTTTTCACTAACTATCTGGAAATTTCGGGATCGAAATTTCTGGGTCGTTACAAAAACCATTTCATTTTCTCAAAATCTATACTTTATGCTTTTATAGATTGGTAGTAGTGGCAAGTATAGTTCATATGCTTGCAACCACATGATTAATTTACATGTTAAGTTTGGATTTTTTAAAGCCAACTTAAGTGAATTCATCGATAAATGGTAATAATAAAAATTAAAGGATATTATGTTAATCAATTTAAATGTTATACCATGTGAATTGATACATATGGTACAATTTGGAATTATGGAAGAACATTGGAGTCAAATACTGTAAAATACAAGATCGAAAAGTAATGCCTTCACTAATTTAAATTTGTAATTTGTGAATTAATTTACAAAGTCAAGTCTGGGATTATGGAAAATAGATGAAGTAAATAGATTTAGATACAACAACAGACTGATCTGAGAATCCAAACAAAGCAATTACCATTATCAGTCGATAGATTCATATTCGCATCATTCACAAAAAATATAATAATTAGATCTAAAGCTCACCTACTAGAACAACTTCGACCAAAGAACCATCAACGGATGAGACAAGTTCATCAGAACCACTGCACATCATTGTCGAATGTCTCCTGCCAATAAAAATTCAAATAATAAGCCATCAACATCTCACAGGAAGAATCAAGCAAAAAGGTATCTCAAATTTTAGACCAGGAAAAAAGCAAAGTTGCATCTCTCAAGGGAAGAATGCGAGCAAGTGATTCAGAATAACATGGATCTGAACACTACAATCAGGAAATTGCATCAGGCTGCAGCATCGATGTTTCACTCCAACCTTGGATCCATGCGCGGCTGCATCAGAAAATAACTTAAGAGAAGATGCGGGATTGGTGCATAAGATTGCATGAAATAAATTCGAATAATTTGATGAATGTTAAGGCAGGATAAGGAGTTTTGGCGAAGTCGTAACTTCGGACAATTGACCAATTCTGTGGATGCTATGGAGAATTTAATGTTGACTTGAAAATTGACCGAAAAATTACAAAATTAATAATTCACGATGAGTTGCAAAAAATTATTGATCTGAAAATTGAGTAGATCAGCATGGTGGAAAATAAATGATTGAATGATTCCATCTAGAAAGGAGAAGAAGGCTGAATGATTGCTTCAGCAGGCCGGACGATTGCTTAGATAGAATTAATGTATCATTTGCAAATTGCATTTTAAACTTCTATATAAAATTTCTAATCATACTTATCAAGTAATATTTAAAAGAAATAAAACAAACCTTTAATTTAAATTTAAACTTAAGCTAAGATATAATTTAAACAATCAATATTTACCTTAAATATTTTAAACAACATAATTATTTATTTAAATAGCTTTGAAAAGCTTTATATTAAATTTAATCATTTCCAAATTATCAAAATGTATATTGGAATTTTAAAACAAGATTTTATTTATTTATTAAATTTCAAATCAAAGCTTTTTTTATTTACAATATATACAAACACACATATATATACACACACACATTATAAATAGAAAACATTTATTAGCTTTTAAAAGATAAAATTCACCAATTAAATTTATTAAAAGAAGATTATTAAATTAACTCAAATTTATTAACAGAGATTATCAAATCAATTTAATTTTTAATTCAGATTATTAAATTGATATTGCCCAAAATTCCAGGTCATCACACTCAACTTCTTAATATCTCATTATCTTCAAAATCTTATATGGTATCAGAACCATAGAAATATTTCTTAACAGCAAACGAAAACCTCATCAGAATACGCTTCATCACTTGAGTTTATCCTATATCAGAGTTTCAAATCTCATCATACAAGAGATTGATTCAACAAAAAAATTAAGTGCCCTACCAGTATCAAGTTATATGGCTGAAACAAAATTCGTTGTTGAATCTTAAATGAAAGCAATCAAAATCACATAAATTCAGATCAAAAAACCTAGAAATCAACACAAGAATCAAGAAAGTGCCAACCACAAAGAAAGAAAACTTATCAAAAATTCATCATCGTTTAAGTTTTTCTTTGGTTGCAACAATATTGTCTAGCATACCTTTTTGAATTCAAAAACTCAATTCTTGATTAAAACTGCCTCATTCTTTCATCAATGCCCTTATTTTTAATTCTATTCCATCATGTCTGAAGAAGAAAATTCAACAACATCATCCATTGCAAATAGTTCTTGATATGCTGATACCGTAGAGAATCTGATCAAGACTATAATCAACCTACAGAGTTAGCTTGTTATAGTAAACTTGAATGAAGATAACTATTTTCTATGGAAGCTTTAAGTTGAAACTGCAATACAAGGTTAGGTACTTGAAAGCTACATTCCTGGAACCATATAGATTCCACCAATATGAATCATTGATAAAGAAAAATAAGTAATTAACAATGAAGAATATGTGAGATATGATAGGCAAGACAGACTTATATGTTCTTGGTTGTTATCATCAGTAAGTGTAAATTTTCTATCACATGTGATAGGATGTAAAACTGCCAATGAAATCTGGACTATAATTGATAAAGTTTTCAATACCCAATAAGCAACCAAAGTTATGTTCTACAAAAGACAGTTGCACAACATTAAGAAAGACAGTCACAACATGAGAGAACATCTCTCCAAAATTAAGACAACCTGTGATTCACTTAAGGCAGCAGGTCATAAGATCTTTATTTCTGAGCAAATAATGACTATACTAAATGGATAAGTGATGAATATAAAGCAGTGGTGTCATTTATATCATCAAAAAAGTTCTACCTTTCATGGATGATGTTCTTTAGTTCTACTTGCACATGAGGCAAGAATTAATAACAAGAAAATTAAGGAATCAAATTTCTCTGTTAACTATGTTGCAAATTACAAATCTAAAGGTCAAAACAGTAATAGAGAAGATCAGATAATGTGAAGAGGTGGATATTCAAACAGATCCAGGGGAAGAGGAAGATGGAACTATAAAATGTCGGATATGTGAGCAATTGGGACACACTGCTGCAAAGTGTTACTTCGAGCTAAATTTAAAATATGTTCCGGGACAAGGCTCAAGCAATCAAAGAAGTCAAAATTTTAGTGCAAATATGGCACAAGTTCAGCATGAATTAAGCAATCAATCAGACAACAGAAATCATCAGCAAATTGAAGTTTCAAAATCAGATCATATACAAGATAAGGATTGGTACCTAGATTCAGTAGCAACAAATCATATCACCAATAATCTAAGCAATCCAAATCTTAGAAACAAGGAATACAAAGGTATGAACTCTATACACATGGGAAATGGAAAGACTATTGCAATCACAAACACTGGTAGTTCATATAATATGGGAAAATGACAATTATATTTGAATAATTTACTTAGAGTGCAACTAACTAGAAAGAACTTACTAAGTGTGTCACAGTTTGTAAAAGACAACAATGTCTACTTTGAATTTTACCCACATCAATATCTACTTAAGGATATCCTAACTAGAGAAATTCTCTTATAGGGTAAAGAATGTAAAGGACAGTACAAGTTCAGTGTGGCTAATTCAAGAAAATTCAAAAACTAAAAGAAATTGGTGTAATAATTACAAATTCAAATTGAAAGAAAATTTTAAGATTTTGTTATGTTGAATTAAAAATTAGGACATCCAAATGCTACAATTCTAAAACATGTATTGAGTAATAACAATATTTCCTTTAATGATATTTCAATACCATATATCTATACCTTTTGTCAAATGGGAAAAGTCATAAATTACCATTTTTAGATTCTAAAACACATTATAGTAAGCCACTTGAAATAATTGTTACTGATCTATGGGGCCTGCACCACTACACAGTGATTATGGGTACAAGTATTATATATCATTTATTAATGCATTTTCCAGATATGTTTGGATAATTTTAAAATTAATGGATGAAACTTACAGTGCAGTGTTATAATTTATAGCATAGATAAAGAAACAAACAAGTTGTCAAGTTAAAATTGATACAATATGATGGTGGAATAGAGTATATGCCACTAAAGTATTACTTTCAGAAGAGAGGAATTGTTCATAGAACAACTTGTCCCTACACTTTTGAACAAATTGGGCTTGTTGAAAGAAGACACATGCAAATTGTTGAAATTGGTCTTACATTGTCAGCTCAAGCATCTATGCCACTAAATTTTTGTCTTGATGCTTTTGCTATAGCAGTTTTCTTAATTAATAGACTACCAACAAAAGTTTTGAAATTCAAAAGCCCAATGGAAATATTATTCAATTTCCAGCTTGATTATCAAAAGTGAAGAGTATTTGGATGTTTTGTATTCTCCCTATCTTAGACCATATAATACTCACAAACTAAATTTCAGGTCATCTCCATGTACATTTTTGGGTTATGCTACTAATCAAAAGGGATATAAGTGTCTAGACTATATGGTAGAATTTTTATTTCTAGACATGTAGTGTTCATTGAAAGTGTTTTTCCTTTTAAAGAATCAGAAATTAAAAACATCAAAAAAGGTATACAATCTAAAAGAATCACACCTTCAATACATGCATTACCTAAGGAGGTGATTCAAGTACCCAAAGAGCCAATACAAGACAATGTCAATCCTCAAAAAAGAGGGTCAGACTCACAATACACAATGTCAAGTCTTTGACCAGGTCATGAGCAAGCTAAACTATCAGATATACCTTATCAAACATCTCAACAAAGAGTAAGTATGCAATATACTCCTCATCAGATATCAGAGGAATCACGGTCTCACAATGAGCAACAACAACAAGATGAAGATACTTGTCAGTAGAAAATTACAAGAACAAGTCATCACATGATGACTGGGTCAAAAATTCGCATATCAAGTCAAAAATTTAGAGCGCTACTTTAGATACAAAAGAACCAAGTACTCATCATCAAGCTATGGAAAATGAGAATTGGAGACAGCTATGACTGATGAGTACAATGCTCTAATAAGGAACAAGACATGGGATCTTGTTTCTTTACCAAGAAGTAAAAATGTTGTGAGGTGCAAATGGACCTTTAGACTAAAGAAAAATGACGATGAGTCAATGTCTAAGTAAAAGGCAAGATTAGTAGCTAAGGGTTATTCACAACAGAGTGTCTTTGATTTCAATGAGACTTTTTCATCTATTGTGCCTTGCATAAAAATCGGAACATCAAAAAAATAGATGTGAATAATGCCTTTTTAAATGGTGTTTTGCAGGAAGTAGTATATATGGAGCAACCACATTGATTTACACAGAAAGGAAAAGAAAATCTAGTATGCAAACTGAATAAAGCAATCTATGGGTTAAACAAGCTTCAAGGGTGTGGTTTGACAAGCTAAAAGCAACTCCCATTGGACTGGGCTACAATCCAACAAAATCTGGTAACTCATTATTTACAAAATTTAATAAAAAATAATAATTTATGTACTAATATATGTTGATGATTTTATCATTACAGGCAACAGTGAAGAGAAAAATGAGCAATCTCATAAAGCACTTAAATCAGGAATATTCTGTGAAAGACCTTGGTGATTTAAACTATTTTCTTGGCATTGAGGTTAAAAGATTACCAAGTTCATCAATTCAGTTGAATCAGAGGAAGTATATAGTATAAATTTTGAAAAAAAAAAGCCAAGATGAATCAAGCCAACTCAATCTCAACTCCTATGGTCAACAATGTACATGTATCCAAGTTCAATGTGAAGCAATACCCAATAACAAATAGTACAGATGTATAGTAGGTGCACTTCATGATGCAACTATAACAAGGCCATAAATTGCGTACAGTGTGAACAAAGTAAGTCAGTTCATGCAAAGAACAATAGATGAGCATTGGAAAATGGAGAAAATGATACTAAGATATTTCAAAGGAACTATAGACTTTAGAATGACTTTAAAACCATGTAAATACATTAATATTACTGGGTATGTAGATGATGATTAGGCTACTAAGCCAAATGACAGGAAATCTACAACTGGCTATTGTATATTCTTAGGCAAAAATCAAATATCATGGTGTTCTAAAAAAACAACCTACTGTGTCAAGATCTAATATAGAGGCGAAATACAGAAGTATACCAAATGCAACGGCAGAGGTAATATGGATACAATCACTACTTGGTGAACTGCAAATCAAACTAGAGAGTAAAAAAAGCTATAAGTTATGACAACTAAAGCACTGTCCACCTTATAGAAAATCTAGTGTTACATTCAAGAAAGAAACACATGGAATTAGATCTCTACTTTGTTTGAGAACAAGTAACAAAGGAAAATTAGATATAAACCACATACCTTTTACGCACCAAGTTGCAGACATATTAACAAAGCCTCCGTCTAAACCAAACTTTGTTCGATTTAGAGACAAGGTGAAGGTAAACAACTCATAGAGCAGCATGATCTCTTATCTATGTAACGACCCTCCTTTCATTCCATAGAAAGACGCATCATTAAGAAGAAAGAAAGGGATAGAAAAGGAAAAAGATAGAAAAGAAAGAACAAACATCATCAGAATCTCACAGCGGAACAAATAAATTATATTTATATCACATAAGATATTACATAGTATCATATACATCAGAGTTATACTGCTAATACAACACAAGCTAGACAGTTATAAACACCTGTCTAGATATTACAACTCAAGTACGTTACAGAGAAACAGATACAACACTAGCACAGCAGAACCACTACATATCTACACGCTGAAGCCTCCTGCTTCGTATCTCCTCCAGAACTCGTCAAAGCTAACCTGAATCCCTTGACTACTCATAAGAATTTGAGTACCCAAGAGTTTAATAAAACAGAAAATAAACTCCGAGTTAGACATGGGTCTGGTTTGAGTAAACGGTTAAAGTTGCTTAACTTTGAAAACCTTTGAAAACAAAAGGTATCACGTCAGACTCCCCACAAATAAACATGGGTAAGTTTTTACCTTACGCAAATCAAAACATTTGATAGGAAATCCAGTTATATTATAATAGGGTCTAGGGTTTTCAAGTAAATAAGAAATAGCTGAAATTGTTACATGATTAAATTCCAGCATACTAGCCATAAAGTGGGTTATACAATCAAAACCGTAAATGGCACGTAGGAAGAATGTGTTTCCATCAATGGCAGGGCCACTGGGGTACCGCCCATCAGAGTACAGGGCCTAGATCACCGTACCGAGGATTACTCCCAATCCCCTGCAACACAAAGCCAAAACCATCCCTTACTGGATAGTCCCGAACAAGACAACCCCGCAGATGGCGGTCGCCAACTGCCCACTAAGCCGAATAAAAAGGGACCTCTAGACAGGGGTAAATCTCATCCTGCTTGGGTGCTAAACATATAGCCTTGCTGCACCTCCCTTGTTTTAGCTATTCCCGGTTGATGAGGCTTGAGGCTACCATTACCTTTATAGAACACATCTATCTTAGAATGCTCATCATCCACCTGACGATGTTCTGAAAGCATTCAATCCATACAAGTTCGTTCCAGGTTCGAACAAAACCGAAGGCACTATCCCGCTACACTCATTTTCGAATCACCCTTTGAGTTAACAACGATAGCCCTTGCACTCTGAATCTTCATCTTGATCCTCAAAGTACTACCCCGTAAAACTCATATTGGAATCACCCTCAGAGTTTTAACGACGAATAGTCCTTACACCTCGAGTCTTCACTCTTTCACTTGAGATTCACGACCTAACATTTAATTTGGATCGATGTGGTTTTCGGAATTCCCAATTTGAAAATCCGATCCTGGTCTCGCCGAAATCCAAAATGCCATCTTAATGTCCAAGTGATTTAAGTTTGAACAATTTAATTCAATAAACATTGAATTCACACAACATCATTCACAGATAAATATCACACATTTATCACAGCTATAATCAATATCATATCATAGCACATCATAGATTATTCAAACTATAAGCATCATTCAATTCAGGCACTCCTCTCAATCAATCATCCACAAACAGGAATCATTAATCCAAATTATAATTAATTTAATCAACTTAAATCAAATTAATTACTTGAGAATTAATCATATAATTCTGCTTAAACAATCATTAATTAATTACAAACCATTTAATTAATTAATCACTTATTAATCACCTTATAAACTAATTAATTAACTTTAATTAACAGATTAATTATCCTTTAATTATTCCCTTAATTAATCATCCTTGATTAATTATTCCTTAATTACATTAAGTAATTAGTTTTTGAGTTAATTACACAAATTAATATTTCTTTAATCACTTATTAATTAACCTTAATTTCTTTTATTAATTAATTAACTAAAATTAATTACATTAATCCTTAATTCATTACATTAATTAATTATATCATAATCACTTCATTGGTTAATTATCTTATAATTAACCACATTTATTAATCAATTAAACCTTTGATTATTATCATTAATTACATTAATTAATGATCCTCTAATCACTTTCATTTATTAATTATTCTTCTAATTTGATTAAATAATTAATTTTTAACTTAATTACAATTATTAATCAACTTTGGTTAATCACATTCAGTAATTAACAATCTTTAATTACTTATATCAATTAAACCAACTCCTTGATTAATTATATTAATTAATCCTTTTAATTACCCTGAGTAATTATCACTTAATTACTTCCACTAAGTAATTATTCTTTAATTACTATCCATAAGTAATTTCCCTTTAATTAATTACGTCCAGTAATTATTCATTAATTACTTCACTAAGTAATTACACTTCACTAATTACATTAAGTGATTATACTAAATCCATCTTCAAGTAATTTGAATTAATTAAATTTAATTAATTAATTAAAATTAACCCCATTAACTTAATTAATTACACTGAGTAATTAATTACTTTAATTACCTCATTAAGTAATTGCCTTTAATAACCTTCTTAACATTAAGTAATTAACCCCTTAATTACTTATTACTTAATTATTTCTTAATTGATTAACCTTGATTAATCAATCCTTTTAACCTTGATTAATCAATCCTTAATTAAGTGATCATCTATACAAAATTAATTTCACATACTAAGTTATCTTAATTTAATTACCCAAATTAAACATCTTAGTTAATTAAGTAATTATACTCTAATTACTTTAGTTAATAAAACATGATTAAATTAAGAAAAATCATTTATTACATTAACTCTTAACTTTCATTTTAAAATAAATAAATTTAAAAGCTTGAATACGATTTATTTAAAATCATCATCTTTTAACTTATTAAAGTTAAATACCTTTCTACCTTAGTCACAATTCAATTTCAACAATTCGATTTGGAAACATTTATGGATTAATTACAAGTTTTTTTAATGTAATTTATATAAATCAAAACTATTTTTAAAACAAAATTTAAAAACTTTAAAATCCATACCTTTAAAATTAAAATTTGTTTAAAACATCATTTCTAACATAAACATTTTATACCTCTTTTAAAACCAGTTAAAACATTGCTTAAAATTTAAGTTTACATTTTTAAAATTTGAAAATCATTTTAGTTTAAAAAGTAAACAGGTTAGAACTGGAAACAAAATGTATCCGAACCCAAAACTACAAATTATCGAGACATACTCGAGACAGCACTTGAGTAAACTCGATGCACCCCAAACAAGCCTCACCACTATCGCATCTTCGAGTCTAACACGAAAAAAAACACGAAATACCTCAGGCTAACGTCTCCTTCCTAAAACCATAAACCAGACCTGAACCAAGGGTATCACACGTGCACGTGTACGCTTCGACCACCAGCTTCTGACCATCGACGCCATCTCACTCACATCGCCGAACCTTCCCTTAGACGATTCCGACCAGCCAAAATCAGCACGAAGCCAAAAATTGAAAACGAGCAATACTGACCTCACCTGGAACACGATGATCGACCAAAATCCATCTCGATCAGGCGCTACCGACCACCAGATGAAGAGTAACCACGGCTAAACGTTCTTCGACCATCCCTGAAGCCTCTTCCACCATTCTGATGATCTCCGAAGTTCTGGTGATGGTGTAATAGCCTCAAGAACAAAAACGACTCACAACAGGTCCTAAAGCCTACATGCAACCAGAATTTCATCGCCGATTTGAAAACTGTTTTTAAATCAAAAGTTTACTCACCAAACATGCAAAGCAGTGGACAGTATTTGTTTCTTGGAACTTGTATTTGATCTGCTGTTGTTTGCAGTTTTGATTACTGTTGTTGATCTTGCTGTTTTGAATTGAGTTTGCTGTTGAATTTACTGTTGTTGAATTTATTTGCATTTGAGAAGATCACTTTGATTACAGGTTGTATTTGAAGTTGAATTTGAAAAATGATTGAAGATTTGTTGAGTTTGCTATAGTTCTAAAAACCTTGCTGTAATGTTTTGGTTTTGATTAGTTGCTGATCTTCACCTTGATCATAGATTTGAAAATTTTGAACAGATTATAGATTTTTGTTTTGAACTTTCTACAGGCTTTGAAATTTCTTTAAAATCTGGATTTGATTTTTTTTTAAATCTGATTTCAGTTTCTTTAGAAGAGAAGAAAGATTTGAACTAAAATGAATTGCCAAGTTTTTCTCTTAATACATTTATTAATAAAAAATTTCAAAAATTAATTAAAACAATGCCACTTGTTACTTTAGATTGTTAAAATGCTTACATGTGTGATTACATGTCCTAATTGTTTTACAAATGTAAGAAACAAGTAATTTTATGTTTAACACCTTATTTAATTTTTTTTACTTATTTGTATTAACATGTTTTAAATGTTTATTCCCATTTTAGCTTTTAATGTTTACATATATAAATTACCTTTATTAAGTACATTCTTTAATGTTTATTAGTATATTTTAAAAATGTATTTTCAAAGCTAAATTTTAAAAGAAAAAAAAAGTAAAAAGAAAAGGATATTGAATTAAATATTATTTTAAAGTTTCAAACCAAAAATATTGTGCTTAAAATATATATAAACTAAATTTATTTCAAAGGCCAATTTTTAAAGGAAAAAAAAATTAAAATTTTATTATAATATACAATTTAAGCTTTTATATTTTTAAATAACAATAAATATTGACGCAGAGGATTAACGGGTGACAACGAAATGAAGATTCCGTGTCAAACTAGTCGATGAAACGATTAGATTAAATAAGATAAATCGATGGATTAAAGATACCCAAATACCCAAATCCGTTGATCTTGCGAGATACCGGATTTTAGCTATCTCCAGCACGTTGATCGCGCACGATACCGTGTTAAAAGATCTACGATTCTTCGATGTTGATCTTGCGCAGAGATTCCGTGAATCGGCTTCAAGTTCGTTGATTCGAGCGCGCTAGAATAACCGAAGATGGGGAAAGGAGCTCACACTCAACTTCCAATTTTTAAAGAGGCACAAAGCACTCAAAATTTTATTCAAAATCAACCCCCTTTTACAATGCCAACACACCCCTATTTATAGGGTTTACAACACACATATAAACGATTTACATCACAAGCACAACACAGCCAACTCTCGACCTACACATACAGCACAGACGAGTTACAGTACATTCGACCTACGACCTAAAAAATATACGAGTTACAATTGTTCGCGACTTACATCACAATGACATAGGAAACAAGCAACGACTCAACACACTACAGTAACGATGTCAGACTTCGGCAGCGACCTAGGGCGGAGCGACCTACGATTTCACATTTTATTCGCGACCTAGGGCGGAGCGATTCAGGGAAGCCTCGCGACATAAGTCAGTTCGTTCACGACCTAGGGAATTGGTGATGGAGTAAGGTCGCGTAGCGACGTATGATGGATCATTGATGGAGTTAGGTCGTGTAGCGATGTGTGAAGGGTCAGTGATAGAGTTAAGTCGCGGAGCGACGTATGGCAGCCGTTCGCGCTTCGAGGTATGTTTCGTTGACTCCTTTCTTCGTACGGCTTGATGTGTTGCATCATCCTTCCCTAGTTGAAAATAATTCGACCCCGAATTCACACTTTCCTCTCCTTCGATATGTTTGTTCTCATGATATGGAATCAAATGTTTGACGTTGAAAACGTCGGCAGTATGGAAATGATCCGGCAATCTTAACCGATAAGCATTATCATTGATCTTCTTCAAGATTTCTACTGGACCAATCTTTCGAGCTTTCAATTTGTTGTAAGTTCCAACTGGAAAACGATCTTTCATCAATACTGCGTAAACAAAATCACCCTCTTTAAAGTCCACACTCTTTCGCTTCTTATCTGCCAGCTGTTTATACTTCTCATTGGACTTAAGCAATCGTTCATGCACAATCCTGTGACACTCATGCAACTCAGTCACGAAATCACAAGCTCGTTTAACAACCCTTTTCTAAAGTGGAACTGTCGACAAATCCAACGGTCCCTTCGGAATTGCTGAATATACTACTTGAAATGGACTGAATCCAGTACTCCAATTAACAGCATGATTATATGTGAATTCTGCCTGACATAGTTTCACATCCCAGCTCTTCAAATTATCCTTCACAAGACATCTCAACAAGTTTCCCAAAGATCTGTTCACCACTTCCGTTTGCCCATCCGTTTGTGGATGATAGGCGCTACTAAAATTCAGCTTAGTCCCAACCATCTTCCACAGACTCAACCAAAAATGACTTAGAAATCGAGTATCCCAGTCAGAAACAATGGTCTCAGGTAGCCCGTGTAGTCGATAAACTTCTTTAAAGAACAATTGAGCAACACGGACTGCATCAGAGGTCTTTTTACAAGCTATTAAATGCGCCATTTTCGAAAATCTATCCACCACAACCTATATAGAACCATTCCCTCATTGAGTTCTTGGCAAACCCAAAACAAAATCCATGCTAACATCGACCCATGGTCTAGTAGGCACGGGCAATGGCATATACAATCCTGCAATCGTAGCTGTCCCTTTGGAAACTTGACATATGTAACATCTCTCCACAAATCTTTCAACTTCTTTCCTCATGGAAGGCCAAAAATATGATTGAGAAATCAACTGCAAGGTAAGATCTCTTCCCACATGGCCTTCTTCATGCAATTCCTTCACAATCTTCATTCGCAAACTGCACTCTGGTATACATAATCGATTTCCTTTGAAGAGAAAACCATCTACCAACACATACTCATCCGTCTTCCCTTTCTTGACTTCATCTACAATCTTAGCAAAGTGAGGATCCTCAACAAACAATTCCGGAAATACATCAAACCCTGTCACTTCAACTTTCATCGTAGTCAACAAATGATTTCTTCTACTCAATGCGTCTGCCACACGATTTATAGCTCCCGACTTATGCTTTACCACAAATGTAAACTGTTGCAAGTATGCGATCCATGAAGCATGCCTGGCTGCAACCTTATCCTGTCCCTGCAAATGTTTCAAGGCTTCATGATCAGTATACAACACAAACTCTTTATGAAACAAATAGTGTCTCCAATGTTTTATGGCTTGAATGATAGCATAGAATTCCACGTCATAAGTATTATATCTCATCTTTGCTCTCGAAAGCTTCTCACTGAAATAGGCAATTGGACGGCCCCTCTGACTTAATACCCCTCCATTCCTACTTTAGATGCATCAGTATGTAATTCAAATAGCAACTGAAAATCCGACAAAACTAGAATTAGTGCGGTTGTCAAAAATTCCTTGATTCGCTCAAAAGCAAATCCTGCTTCCTTCGACCATGAAAACTGCTTTCCCTTCATACAATCAGTAACAGGTGCCATCACGCTACTGAAATGTGGAATAAACCTTCGTTAGAATGATGTTAAACCATGAAAAATTCTAACTTCTGTTATCGTCCTGGGTTGTGGCCATTCCTTGATTGCTTCAACTTTATTCTGATCCACCTGTATTCCTCCTTCAGATACAACATATCCCAGAAATAAAAAACTTCGAGTCATGAACACGCACTTCTTTATTGCCGCGTAAAATTGCTCCTGACGAAGTATCATTAACACTTCCCGCAAGTGTTGTAGATGTTCTTCTGTGCTTCCACTGTATATCAATATATCATCAAAGTATACCACCACGAACTTTCCAATAAACGGTCGAAAGATCTGATTCATCACTCGTATAAAAGTACTAGGTGCATTCGAAAGACCAAATGGCATGACCAGCCATTCATACAACCCTTCCTGCATCTTGAATGTTGTCTTCCATTCATCCCCTGGTCGAATTCGAATCTGATGATACCCACTCTTCAGATCAATCTTTGAAAAAATAGCAGCTCCATTCAACTGGTCTAACAAGTCATCCAATCTTGGCATCGGAAATATGTACCTCACTGTAATCTTGTTTAGTGCTTGACTATCCGTACACATTCTCCAAGTTCCACCCTTCTTTGGCACTAACAAAGCTGGTACTGCACAAGGACTTAAACTTTCTTGTACGCGCCCTTGTTCAAGTAACTCCTCCACCTGTCTTCTCAACTCTTCGTGCTCCTTTGGACTCATTCTATAATGTGGTCTATGTGGTAACACAGCTCCCGGAACAAGATCAATCTGGTGTTGTATGTCTCTCAACGGTGGTAACTCTTTCGGTAATTCATCAGGAAATACATCTTCAAATTCCTTCAACACTGGCTTAACTTCCTCAGGAATTTCAAACGTCACTACTTTCACGTCCAATCAACAGAAATACTTCAGGCTCTTCCTCTACTTCTTTGACAAACTCCTTCAAAGATAACAGAGTCTTTAGTTCTTTGATTTTCTCCAACTTGCTTTCACTCTGTTGTCGCTTTTTAGGAACCAAAGTGATTTTAGTGCCCTCGAACATGAAACATAGCAGTTAGTTCTGCCATCGTGTTGTACGGCTCTATCATATTGCCATGGTCACCCCAACAACAAATGACATACATCCATATCTACCACATCACACCAAATCTCATCCTTATACTTCGTTCCGATGGAAAAAATCACACAAGCTCTTTGACCAACCTTCACTTCCCCACCTTTCCACAACCAAGCTAATTTGTAGGGTTTAGGATGCTTCTCTGTGTTTAACGCCAACTTCTTTACAGCTTCTGTAGAGATGATGTTATCACAACTTCCTGCATCGATGACGAACTTACAAACCTTTCACAAAATAGTGCACGTTGACTGAAAAATATTACTCCTTAGCCATCTTGAATCATCATCTTGCTTTGGTGTCAAACACGACCTCCTCATCATCAAATTACAACCCTCATCTCCTGACAATAATTCTTCTTCCTCCTCAACTTGTGGTGAATTGGAACATTCTAATTCTGCATCCTCATCCTCAACCTCAGCGACCATCGTTCGCTTCTTAGGCTTCGGACATTCATTGCTCTTATGACCAAACTCCTGATAGTTATAACACTTGAAATTGTTGTTGACCTTGGTCTTAGCAACTTCATTGACAACCGGTTTTCCAACAGTCTTGGAAACATTCGTATTGCTACTAGCCCCTTTCACTTGATTGTTGGAATTTGTAAACACACCACCTCCTCTTCTACCTTACCTCTCCCAAGCTAGAGCCTGCTGGTGTGCTTCAGCAACGGATCTTGGATCAAACATATTCACCATATCCTGAATTTTCATTCTCAATCCTCCAACAAATCCAGCTGTCAACTGTTCCTCCGTCTCCATGATATCATTTCTAGAAATCATTGATAAAACTCATCTGCATAATAATTTACCGACTTTGTCCCTTGTCTCAAATTTGGTAAGCGTTGATACATAAGAGACTGATAATTATAAGGCAAGAAAGTAGCCTTCATCAACTTCTTCATCTTCTCCCATGAAACTATCTTCGACTTTCCCATTCTTTCCCGTGTAAGTTTAGTTTGTTGCCACCATGCCATAGCTCTTCCCCTCAATCGAGTATCAACCAACTTAACTCTACGATGCTCAGGTACTTCCTTGAAGTCAAAAATTTCTTCAACATTCGATAACCAATCTAGAAACTCTTCCGCTATCATTCCACCTTTGAATTCTGGAATCTCTGTTTTCATCCCCGACTCCCATCGACGATCATCTTCTACATCCCGATATTGATTTCGCACTTGGTCTTGATCTCGATAATGAACACTACCTCTATCACCATCTTCATCATAATCAAATGTACTTCGATATCGATCTCGACCATCAACATCTCTATGATCACGCATATCTCTTCTACTATGCCTTTCAGCATCACGATATGGCTCATCTCCAAACTCTCGTGGAGTTCTTCTCTCTTCATTTTTGTACTCATGGTGTTCTCGCCTCAGTGAAACTGATGATTCTCTTCTATCTCGATAAGATTGTGGTGACACCCTCCTCGCTTCCGTAACCGATGGCGAAACTCTGTTTCCTCCATGGTTCGAGATTGATGACCTTCTCCTTTGACTTTGATTCATATCGATCATCAATTTCTCCAACTTTCCAATACCTTCATCAAACTTTTCATTAATACGTTATTCCATTTACTCAGCTTCTTGTCTTCTATACACATCTTCAATATTTTTAAATCGATTAGCATGTCTTGGAGGCATGTTTGTCAAACAACAACTGATCTAACTCTCGGCTTTAACTCTGGAATGATGTACTTTGATACAAAGTAATGCACGGCTCCTTCATTGAACCTTCTCTCGGCTCTGAATCAAACTTTAACTCTCAGGCTTGATCAAACTAGCTCGGATCCCAATAGGCTCGGCTTAGCTAAGATTGGCTAAGTCCAGCTTTGGTACCAAACTGACGCAGCGGATTAACGGGTGACAACGAAGTGAAGATTCCGTGTCAAACTAGTCAATGAAACGATTAGATGAAACAAGATAAATCGATGGATTAAAGATACCTAAATGCCCAAATACGTTGATCTCGCGAGATACCGGATTTTAGCTATCTCCAACACGTTGATCGCGCACGATACCGTGTTCAAAGATCTACGATTCTTCGATGTTGATCTCGCTCTTGAGATTCCGTGAATCGGCTTCAAGTTCGTTGATTCGAGTGCGCTCGAATAACCGAAGATGGAGAAAGGAGCTCACACTCAACTTCCAATTTTTAAAGAGGCACAAAGCACTCAAAATTTTATTCAAAATCAACCCCCTTTTACAATGCCAACGCACCCCTATTTATAGGGTTTACAACACACATACAAACGATTTACATCACGAGCACAACACAGCCAACTCACGACCTACACATACAGCACAGACGAGTTACAGTACATTCGACCTACGACCTAAAAAATATATGAGTTACAATTGTTCGCGACTTACATCACAACGACATAGGAAACAAGCAGCGACTCAACACGCTACAGTAGCGACATCAGACTTCGGCAGCGACCTAGGGCGGAGCGACCTACGGCTTCGCATTTTATTCGCGACCTAGGGCGGAGCGATTAAGGGAAGCCTCGCGACATAAGTCAGTTTGTTCGCTAACTAGGGCGGAGCGATTCAGGGAAGCCTCGCGACATAAGTCAGTTTGTTCGCGACCTAGGGAATTGGTGATGGAGTTAGGTCGCATAGCGACGTATGATGGATCAGTGAGGGAGTTAGGTCGCATAGCGATGTATGAAGGGTCAATGATAGAGTTAGGTAGCGGGGCGACGTATGGCGGCTGTTCGCGCTTCGAGGTATGTTTCGTTGACTCCTTTCTTCGTATGGTTTGATGTGCTGCATCAAATATTTACTTTTAATTATTTTTTTGAAAATAAGATAGATTTCTAAATAAGCTATTGAAAAGTTTCTATATTAAATTCAATCATATCTTCCAATTCATAATATATACACATATATATTATAAATTTGAAAATATTTTTATTAAATTGTCCTCTTCACACTATATACACACATATACATTATAAAAAGAATATATTTTTAATTAGCTTAAAAAGATAAATTTTATCAATTAAATGTATTATTAATTTTGAAAAGAAGAAAATTTCCAAATTAAATTATTAATCTTGAAAATTTAACATTTATCAAATTAAACAATTATTAGTTTTTGAAAAGATAATCAGATTATAAAATAAATGTTTCACATTTTAAAATAATTATTAATGGAAATTATTAAATAAATATTTCCCAAATTTTAGGGACATCACATCCTTACCCCTTAAAAGAATTTCGTCCCCGAAATTTAAAAGCAAACATAATTTAATAATCTCACACAGATTTTAATTTTAAAACAGCAAGCATATGCTATCAACCATACACAAGCAACCATAGCAACCCATTCAAACAAATAATTCTAACTATCCAGACAAAATTCCGAATAGAACTTCCTAGAGTTTCCCAGGTACAAACACCGGGATACTTGCTCTACTGAATCTAAACTAGCTACGCCACTCAAATCCAGAGCTCCTATAAACCTAGATCTACAATTTAAACAGGATACCGTACCACATACAAGTCCTGTTCAACTTCCAAATTTCACTAGAACTATTGGTTCTAAAACCAGTGATAGACCATACACGTACTCCCTCAGAGATACGTGAAATGCATAACGAATCCCAGCCTTTCGAACTGGCAATTCAATCCTGTAGATCAAACACTTAACCTTAAGAGCATACAAAAAGATCTAATACACTTTTGAGCTAGCTTTCCAATCTTACCCAATCTCATCGCTCTTACGATCGAAGGAAACTTATCCAAAATCAAATCTCTGACTTCGAATTCTGAATTTCTTCGACTCTTATCCATAAAATTTTCCTATCGATCTTGGGCTGCCTTTAACCTTCTAGATCAACCAAATCTTCACAGATGCCTCACGGACCAAATCTGGACCAAGAAAGAGATGATCTCCTGATTCTACTCAATAAGATGGTTCTCCCAAGATCCATCAAAATCCACCACTCAAACTTAACTACGCAAACATCAGAAGACTTCAAACATACCTCTCTTACTCGAAAAAACAGAACAGGTGCACTAGACAACCAGGCCTTCAGATCCCAAAAGAACTTCCTGTAGAAATCCTCAAATCCATGACAAACTCAAACTTCCAAGAAATCCAAGGTTGCTTCTATCCTTGAATAGATGTTCCTTACTTCTGCTGCACAACTCTGATCTGAAGAAGATGAGAATGCCGTTGATGAACATAAGCATAGAATTGATCAAATCATCCTGGAAACATTGTCCATCAAATTCCATCAAATCTTAGTGACCTATCTGATTCGGTCACAAACACCACAGCAAAAATTCAACCAGAAAACTAGATCCGATTAATCCTGAGCTGCTTCACAAAAACCTCCCTCTCAAGGAGCCATCCCATAACTAGGTTGAACCACCGGTAAAGCCCCAAGAACCAAGTCGATGCAGAATTCAATCTTCTGATGCGGATGCAAACCTTGACTCCATCGAAGATATCCAAAAAAGCTCAAACCACTTCGATAGCTCCACATCCTCTAGAGATACTTCAATCCAAAGTAAAGATTACCAAGAGAACTTTCGAACCATCCCAAGTCACATTTGCGATTCTACCCAGTTCAGATTCCAAAGAAACCATTCTCTCTTCACAAATCAGAACAGCTTAAGCTCTTCTAACCCAAAAGAAGAAACTGATGGTCAACCCTCAACCACAAACATCATACCCTACTGAGCTTCCAAAAGAAGTGGGAAAGTATTCACCATCTGCCTAGCCTACTGACAAAAGAATCACAAAGACTTCTGAACCATTGAAGAAACAGACCACTCTACTTCTTCCGGACTCCACCTCTAGGACACTACTAAGCCAAGAGATCTTCTTGACAGCACACTCAACACCTCCGAGATGCTACTGCTGCCAAAGATTTTCTTATCCAAAAGCTCCTTGAAACACATGGTTATATCAACCAACTCCACAAAAGAGCCTTCAAGATGGTAGATATCTCTCAAAAACTTAGGCTTCAAACGAAGCACAAACACCTTGCTGAACTGTGTCTTAAACTCCAATACAGGCAAGACTCCTTCCTACGGTTGTCAAGATACCATCACTTGCTTCAGCACTTCCTATTGATCCAAAATTTAGAACATTCGCTCACACAAGAAAAACCAAGCTTACAATCCAAAGATGGACTCCGAACCTTGAAAAGGTTTCCTTCAGAGATCAGTGACATCCTTACACTATGCTGCAAAGCTTATTCAAGATGCCCAAAACCGCCTGGCAGATATATTTCCAACCTCATCACTCGGACTTCTTCCACTAGTGGTAGTCGTGCAACACACCCCACTACCTCTCCTACCTCAAGATCTTATGTTGGCAAACCCGAACGGGTAACCTAACAAATAGGTAGGTGTATATATATATACACACACACAAGTACGCTCTCTCAGAAGGGAAATCACTCCAAAGCCTAGGTATTCACTCAACCTAGCGATCTGATACCACAATGTAATGACCCGCCTTTCATTCCATAGAAAGACGCATCATTAAGAAGAAAGAAAGGGATAGAAAAGAGAAAAGATAGAAAAGAAAGAACAAACATCACCAAAATCTCACAGCGGAACGAATAAATTATATTTATATCACATAAGATATTGCATAGTATCATATACATCAGAGTTATACGGCTAATACAACACAAACTAGACAGTTATAAACACCTTTCTAGATATTACAACTCAAGTACATCACAGAGAAACAGATACAACACTAGCACAGTAGAACCACTACATATCTACATGCTGAAGCCTCCTGCTTCATATCTCCTCCAGAACTTGTCAAAGCTAACATGAATCCCTTGACTACTCATAAGAATTTGAGTACCCAAGAGTTTAATAAAACAGAAAATAAACTCCGGGTTAGACATGGGTTTGGTGTGAGTAAACGGTTAAAGTTGCTAAACTTTGAAAACCTTTGAAAATAAAAGGCATCACGTAAGACTTCCCACAAATAAACATGGGTAAGATTTTACCTTACGCTAACCAAAACATTTGATAGGAAATCCAGTTATATTATAATAAGGTCTAGGGTTTTCAAGTAAATAAGAAATAGCTGAAATTGTTACATGATTAAATTCCAGCATACTAGCCACAAAGTGGGTTATATAATCAAAACCGTAAAGGGCACGTAGGAAGAATGAGTTTCCATCAATGGCAGGGCTACTGGTGTACCGCCCGTCACAATATGGAGCCTAGATCACCGTACCGAGGATTATTCCCAATCCCCTGCAACACAAAGTTGAAACCATCCCTTACTGGATACTCCCGAACAAGACAACCCCGCAGATGGCCGTCGCCAACTGCCCACTAAGCCAAATAAAAAGGAACCTCTAGACAGGGGTAAATCTCGTCCTACTTGGGTGCTACCTACTTAGCGTTGGTGCACCTCCCTTGTTTTAGCCATTCCCAGTTGATGAGGCTTGAGGCTACCATTACCTTTATAGAACACATTTATCTTAGACTGCTCATCGTCCACTTGACGATGTTCTGAAAGCATTCAATCCATACAAGTACGTTCCGGGTTCGAACAAAATCGAAGGCACTATCTCGCTACACTCATTTTGGAATCACCCACAGAGTTAATGACAATAGCCCTTGCACTCTGAATCTTCATCTCGAACCTGAAAGTACTACCCCGTAAAACTTGTATTGGAATCACCCTTAGAGTTTTAACGACGAATAGTCCTTACACCGCGAGTCTTCACTTTTTCACTTGAGATTCATGACCTAACGTTTAATTTGGATCGATGTGGTTTTCGAAATTCCCAATTTGGAAATTTGATCCCGGTCTCACCGAAATCCAAAACACCATCTTAATGTCCAAGTGATTTCAGTTTGAACAATTTAGTCCAATTTAAACATTGAATTCACGCAGCATCATTCACAGATAAATATCACACATTTATCACAGCTATAATCAATATCATATCATAGCACATCATAGATTATTCAAACTATAAGCATCATTCAACTCAGACATTCCTCTCAATCAATCATCCACAAATAGGAATCATTAATCCAAATTATAATTAATTTAATCAACTTAAATCAAATTAATTACTTGAGAATTAATCATCTAATCCTGCTTAAACAATCATTAATTAATTAATTACAAACCATTTAATTAATTAATCACTTATTAATCACCTTATAAACCAATTAATTAATCTTTAATTAACAGATTAATTATCCTTTAATCATTCCCTTAATTAATCATCCTTGATTATTTATTCCTTAAGTACATTAAGTAATTAGTTTTTAAATTAATTACACAAATTAATTATTCTTTAATCACTTATTAATTAACCTTAATTACTTTTATTAATTAATTGACTAAAATTAATTACATTGATCCAATTCAAATTCTTCTGCCATGCCATATTCTCCTGTACCTCCTACCCTTCCCATGTCCATCTATCATCCCGTCGTCGTCCTTCCCTCATGCCACTCTATCGACCTTTCTGCTACCAAGACTAAACCTCCTCCTTTCCCTCCTGACCCTCCTTCCATGAACGCTTCCAACCCCGCTTCTCTGTTAGGTCGTCCGCCTCTTCCATTACTGCTCCCCACTGCCAGCACTTTCCCTCCCCCTCCTGCCGTATCGTCTTCGACCCCTCCTGGCTGCTGTCAACAAGCTTGGACTTCCTTATTCAAACGCAAGCCTCTCAACGCGGGGAAGTAGCCTGTTGACTTCGAACCTTCTTTCACCGAATACGTTCTTGACTTGGTCGATAAGGTAGTTCAGGCCGGTTCTTCTGTCTGGAAGGAATACTTAGTGGGTTTTCTTCTAGATAAGCCATTGTCATACTCTTCTGTAGTAGCAAAACTGAAAAACATTTGGAAATTGAAAGGATCTGTGCAAGTAAATTCGGATGGTGTGATTTTTCTTTTCCTGTTATCGTTTGAAGAAGACAAAGGCAGAATTTTACATGGTGACCCCATTATTATGAACAACAAAGTGTTTATTATTCATTTTTACGATGATTTTGTCAGCAATGTTTGTGGTTCGGTTCCCACAGTGCCTGTGTGGGTTCACGTACGCAACATCCCTCTTTTTTCTTGGTCACACCTAGGGATTAACTGAATTTGTAGTCGAATATGTAAGCTGCTCTATATGGACGAGAGGACTGAGAGGCTCGACTGGTTGGAATTCGCTAAATGCATGATAGAAATAAAACCGAATAGGGAGCTGCCAAATGACTTTGTTATTAGTTTGGTAGATGGTGGAGTATAGCGTATATATGTTGAATACCTATGGCAGCCCCACATATGTGTTCTATGCAACTCTTTTGGCCACTTAAAGGAGACGTGTGACAAGAAGGTTGAATCAGTAACCACTGTGGAATATGTCAATGAGACCGGCAAAGTCTTAGGAAATATGTACAAGGGTAAGAATTCCAAAAACAAGGAAAATATTAACAAGCAAGTCCAAAAATTGCAAAAAGTAGGGAAAAACAGAAACAAGATGGCCTCAAATAGGAGAATTAGCAGGGTGATTGGTAAGGCAAGTAATCAGGATAGTAAAAAGGAAAAAGATGGTGCAAGTGGGCAAGAGTAAGAAATGTGTAAAGAAAATTTAGTTCTTACTAAAGAGAATGAGGTGAGAACTGAAAAGGTAGGATCTCATCAAACAAATCAAATACAAACTGATAATGTTGTTTATAACTTGGGTATTGACGAACCGGTGAATGCTACTATGCTCTTAGTTGCATCAGAATCCGTCTTCAGGCCGATTGTCAGCAATAGGTTTGATATCCTCCAAATCTTGGAAGAAGAGCAAGAAAACGATATATTAGAAATGGTTCAATCTCAAGTGGTCAATTCAACTACAATGGGAAATTTCCTGCATCTATTGGGAAAGCTTCTTTTGGGTCAATAGGAACTGTTTCTACATATGAAAAAAACAGTGCGAATGAAACTGCAAATATTGAAGGAATCTCAGACTGTAACTATTTTACAATGAAAACAACAGTGTGCAGTGAGAACTGCAAAGATGATCTAAATTCTTCGACTCAATTGTAGTCAAATGCGGGCATCCTATCCAATCATTCCAAACCATCCAATACTCTTTCCACTGAAGATCAAACAAGTATACTCGATCAAAATACCCCAGGCAATCAACCAACATCTCCCAGGCAAGCTTCCTACGTGCACAACGTGCACGTGCATGAAAGTCTCGACCAAACCCCCTCTCTTGTCATCTCTAACAGCTCCATCCCTCCTCTCTCTTTTTCTCCATCTCTAAGGCAATGTGTCCAGAACATCTCCGACGCTATTTCTGCTTGTATGATCATTCCCCCCCTCCCAAATAATCCATTCTACGTTGGTCAGTATTCCCCAGCTAGCCTATTCTCCCAATCATCTTCAAAAAAACAGGCTAGCCAAAACTCCAGCCAGCTCACCTCTTATCTCTCATGCTTCGAACATGGCTCATAGAAGCAAGAAATTAGTTACCCCATGTGAAACTTCGTATACCCAATGATGCAATCCATCGGAGCTTGGAATGTTAGAGGGGCTCACCACGAAACTAAATTCTCCCAATGCAAAAATATGATCATTCAGCATAATCTTTATATTCTAGCTATTCTTAGACCAAAGTTAAATCTTGATCTCTCGACCAAAGCGGCTAAATATATTAATCCGGAGTGGAAATTCTACACAACCTTGACGAGGCGCCGTATGGTAGAATCCTCATTGTATATGACCCCAAAATGATCCATCTCTCTAATGTCTTCTCTACATCTCAAATAGTTCACTATCATGCTAAAAACATCCTCAACCCTTGCTCATTCTATATATGTCTCATTTACGCAGCTAGTAATAAAGCTTCCAGTGCCTCTTTTCTCCGCATCCATCCCATGTTGCATTAGGAATCTCATCCATGGATCATCCTTGGTGATTTCAATTGCTGTAATAAACTCGCTGATAGGCTAGGAGGTAATACTCTTTCCCTTAATGAAATCGAACCGCTGCGAACAGCCATTGACAATTCTAACTTGGTGGAAGTTAAGACAACTGGAATGAGTTTCTCATGGAACAACAAAAGTACACAAGGTAGTAGAACTTTCTCTAAGATTGACCATGCTTTCGGTAACCTCCTTACCCTCTCCAAATGGCCTACCATCTATAACCACCTTCCTCCTCCTCTTCTTTCCGACCACTCTCCTCAAATAATTCACTTAAGAGAAGATGGCATTAAAGGAAACTCAAGTTTCAAAATTTTTAATTCTTGGGTTAATGAACTTGACTTTTTTGACATTGTTAAAGAAGTTTGGGTGAGACCAACATATGGTAATCCTATGTCTATTTTGCAGGTGAAGCGGAAAAACACTAAATTAGCTCTCAAGCAGTGGTCTAGAAGCAGATTTAGAGAAGGAAGTAAAAAAAAGTACATACTGGAAGAACAAGCTGGAAGAGATTCAAATTAACATGTTGGACGATCCTCTCAACTCATCTCTTAGCGCCGTGGAGTCGTACATATCAAGACAATTCTCCGTAGCTCTCACTAACGAGATTTCTATGATGAATCAAAAAGCTAGGCTACAGTGGAGAGATGATGGCGATAGGAACGGTGCTTTCTTTCATGCTAACTTAAAGGCTACACTCCAGAGAAAATATTATTTCCATCCACGATGCCGATGGGATTGTTCAAACATCGAAAGAAGGTGTGGACGAGGCTTTTATTAGTCACTTCACCAAGCTTTTCGGCAACACGGCCAACTTTGAACCTGATCTTAACCTCATCGATCCCCTCATCCTCCCCAGGCTATCTGCCTTCGACCATGCTTCATTGCGTCAAGATGTTAATGAAGAAGAGATTAAATCTATAACGTTTTCCCTGAACAGAAAATTGGCTGGTGGTCCGGATGGTTTTAATGCTGAATTCTACTTTGTTTGTTGGGACATTGTTAAATTTGAAGTGCTGAGAGCTGTTAAGAACTTTTTCAAAAACACCAAAGTTATATCTTCTTTCAACAACACTAACATAACTCTGATTCCTGAAGTCAACAACCCTCACTAAGCGTCTTCTTTTAGGCCTATCTCTTGCTGTAACACGATCTACAAATGCATCTCCAAAATTATTGCATCCAGGATGAAATCTGTCATGCTGAATATAATCTCTTCTAACCAGGCTGCTTTTTTACCGGGAAGAAACATCTAAGACAACGTATTACTGGCTCATGAATTATTAAATGGTTACAAATATAAGAATTCTTCTCCTAAAGCTATGTTGAAATTTGACATCATGAAGGCTTTCGACATGCTCCATTGGAAAACTTATGAAAAAGTTATGCAGTACATGAATTTTCATGTTCCCTTCATTGCCTGGATTGTCGAATGTATCTCCACGGCTCATTTCTCCATCAATGTTAATGGCTCATGTGTGGGATTCCTCGGAAGTAAGCAAGGCATTCGCCAAGGGGACCCAATATCGCCGTATATTTACATTCTCGTCATGGAACTTTTCACGCAGCTCTTTAAAAAAAATCTGCTTCCGGGATAATCAAGCACCATCCGAAGTGTTCAAAACCGGAGGTAATATCTTTGATGTTCGCTGATGACCTGTTAATATTCTGCTTACCAGACATTAGCACGATGCAAGCTGTTATGGATACTCTTCACGAATTTCATGCAATAACTGGTTTGTCTGTCAATCCCGAAAAATCGAAAATGATAACATCTGGCCTTAGTACTCCCTAAAATGATGAAATTCAGGCTATCACTGGTTTAACCGTCAGCGATAACTCTATCACATATCTTGGTCTTCCTCTCACCTTCTCCAAAATTACTGTTAACCAATTCTTACCGCTGTACGAAAAGATCACCTCTAGACTTGATTGCCGGGCGAGCATAATGTTGAGTTAAGCGGGAAGAATCACCTAACCAAAGTTGTTATCTTCTTTATGCAAGTCTATTGGGCTTGAACTTACATATTACCTCAGAAGCTCATCAATATGATTCGTAGTGCCTTCATGAGATTCATATGGACATGAAAAATAGTGGGACATTATTTAGCTCCTGTTAGTTTCAAGAAATTAGAAAAGCCTATTGCTAATGGAGGGCTCGGAATCATCAACATGTACCACTGGAACCGGTCGGCTATAGCTAGGCTTGTCTATGATTGCATTAATGCCAAGGACAGCTTGTGGGTTAGATGGTCCAACATTTATGTGCTACGTGGTTGCAACTTTTGGAAAATGATAACTCCGTATAAGGTTAGCTAGACATGGAGAGCTCTCTTTAAGCTTAAGGAAGTGGTATTGCCCCTCGTTCTTTACCCAGTTGACCATAACAATGTGGTTGACTTTTGGGATGACCCCTGGATTAATCGCGACTTGATCTTAAGGCGTGTTCTATCTCATGCTGAGTTAGTGCGGTCATGAGTGAGACAGGCTGCTAAGGTTCATAGCTTCATTCATGGTACTAACTTAAGGTTGCCAAGGACTTCCAACTCTAGAATCCAACAATTGTGGAATATTGTGGCGGAATGCAAAATTCAAACTGATGGTCAGAGCTTTGTTCAGTGGGGTAGTAATGCTGACAGCTTCAGTATAAAAGATACCTATACTTTCCTGGCAGGTGATGTTGGAGAGAAATGTAAGTAGAGGATTAGAATATGGTGCAAAGATAAAAATCAGAAGGAAAATTTATTTCTCTGGAAAGTGATCAACAGGGCTCTGAATACAAAAATGAAGCTGATTACCAGGGGTTTTCACGTTAAGGTTAACTGTGTTTTCTGTAATCAACTTCCTAAGATGGTCGAGCACTTTTTCTTTGAATGCAACTATTTGACTATGGAAGACTTGGATAAGGAAAATTGGTAGGAGATGGAAAGGAATTGATAACATTGTCCAGTGGAAGTACATATATGACAGTACTGGTGGAAAATCTTTCGCGAATAGGCTATTCTTGTTCGTTGTCAAGAGATTCATGATCGTGGTCTGGAATGAAAGGAAACGTCGTGTCTTTCAACCAGATAAAGGAATGACTGTTGAACATTTCGAGAAGCATATGAAGCAGGAAATAAAGCGTGATTTGTGTCTAGCTAACTTTGCCTTCGGCCCAGGCATCCTTAGTTAGTTCGATCCTCTATCTTTTTTCTTTTTTCTTGTGTTGTGTTTTTTCTTCGTTTTCCCTGTGTTTGTTGCACTTTTTTCCCTTATACTTCTTGCAAGTCGATGGCTTGTTCTCTTTGTCATCTTCGATGCAGCAATATAATGGTAGGGGTCCATTTAACCCCGTCGGCTTTGTTAAAAAAATTACATTAATCCTTAATTAATTACATTAATTAATTATATCATAATCACTTCATTGGTAACTTATCTTATAATTAATCACATTTATTAATAAGTTAAAACTTTGATTATTATCATTAATTACATTAATTGATGATCCTCTAATCACTTTCATTTATTAATTATTCTTCTAATTTCATTAAATAATTAATTTTTAACTTAATGACAGTCATTAATCAACTTTGATTAATCACATTTAGTAATTAACTATCTTTAATTACTTATATCAATTAAACCAACTCCTTGATTAATTGTAGTAATTAATCCTTTTAATTACACTGAGTAATTATCACTTAAATACTTCCACTAAGTAATTATTCTTTAATTACTATCCATAAGTAATTTTTCTTTAATTAATTACATCAAGTAATTATTTATTAATTACTTCACTAAGTAATTACACTTCATTAATTACATTAAGTGATTATATTTAATCCATCTTCAAGTAATTTTAATTAGTTAAACTTAATTAATTAACTAAAATTAACAGATTGACTTAATTAATAACACAAAGTAATTGATTACTTTAATTACCTCATTAAGTAATTGCCATTAATAACCTTCTTAACATTAAGTAATTGACCCCTTAATTACTTATTACTTAATTATTTCTTAATTGATTAACCTTGATTAATCAATTCTTAATTAAGTGATCATCTATACATAATTAATTTCACAGAATAATTTATCTTAATTTAATTACCCAAATTAAACATCTTAGTTAATTAAGTAATTATACTCTAATTACTTTAGTTAATAAAACATGATCAAATCAAGATAAATCATTTATTACATTAACTCCTAACTTTCATTTTAAAATAAATAAATTTAAAAGCTTGAATATGATTTATTTAAAATCATCATCTTTTAACTTATTAAAGGTAAAAACCTTTTGACCTTAATCACAATTCAATTTCAACAATTTGTTTCGGAAACACTTATGGATTAATTAAAAGTTTTGTTTAATGTAATATTTATATAAATCAAAACTATTTTTAAAACAAAATTTAAAAATCCACACCTTTTGAAATTAAAGTTTGTTTAAAACATCATTTCTAACATAAACATTTTATACCACTTTTAAAACCAGTTAAAACTTTGCTTAAAATTTAAGTTTACCTTTTTAAAATTTGAAAATCATTTTAGTTTAAAAACTAAACAGGCTAGAACTGGAAACAAAATGTTTCCGTACCTAAAATTAAAAATTCTCGAGACATACTCGAGACAGCACTCGAGTAAACTCGATGCACCCCAAACAAGCCTCACCACTATCGCATCCTCGAGTCTAACACGAAGAAAAACATTAAATACCTCGGGCTAACGTCTCTTTCCCAAAACCATAAACCAAACCTGAACCAAAGGTATCACGCGTGCATGGGTACGCTTCGACCACCAGCTTCTGACCATCGACACCATCTCATTCACATCGCCGAACCTCCCCTTAGATGATTCTGACCACCCAAAATCAGCACGAAGCCAAAAATCGAAAATGAGCAATACTGACCTCACCTGGAACACGATCATCGACCAAAATCCATCTCGATCAGGCGCTACCGACCACTTGACGAAGCGTAACCACGGCGAAATGTTCTTCGACCATCCCTAAAGCCCTTCCCACCATTCTGATGATCTCCGAAGTTCTGGTGACGTTGTAGTTGCCTCGAGAACAAAAACGACTCACAGTACCAAAATCCTACTACATCAATTCGCCATCACCACGACGTTCGCAAAATCCATCAAACATTTTCCCTTGCTCCTCTACTCCTTTTCCACCTTCGGTAGCAAACCCGACTTCTCCGAACTCACCGATCATTAGAAAAGACTCAAAACCCCTTTTCTAACCAACCCCAAATATCTCTTTCAATACTATCTTAAAAATTATGATTTACCTTTTAAAATTCCTAATTTTCGAAGGCAATTCAGACTATATAAGTGAATTCGAAAATCATCATGCTTGAAATTTACCCATTTTCTGATTTCCACTGTATTATTAAATTTTACAAAGTACTAACTAAATACGTTCACTTGAAATTATTTTTAGAAACAAGAATACAATGTTATTAATATTTTCCTTTCAGTAACCAAAGTCTAATTTTTTATTATACAGGGAAATATGAAATTTTTGATGATGAAGGTGAGCCTGTCACTAACAGCAGAGCACAAATGAAATATATAGAGACCATTTTACATAAATGCTAACTAATATTCACGTTTTATATCCAAAACTCGATCAATGATTATAGACTACTGTTGAATATGCGATTATATGATTTTTATTTGATGATAATAAACATATATATATATATTCGTTTAAATGTATTTGTTAATGTACTATTTTATTTTTCAAAGATTAAATAAATGTTTGCTGAATAAAATAAATAATACAGAATTTGAATTCAAATAGAAATTTTATTCAAACAAATATTTATTACAATTTTTGAATAGTACAAATTTCAAACTCTCACTATATACAATTTCAATTACAATACAAATTTGATTAAATTAACATTTTACATTGCGCCTCACTACATATCACTCATTCACTCAACTGGTACTGATCTTCAACTTCATTCCAATGTGAATCCAGCATCTGAGTAATCTGCAAAAATATACATTGACGCAGTAAAATTGAAAATAAAATATTTTTGCAGTATAAAATAAAATATGGATTTTGAAAATAATATTTGCCTCAGTTATTTGGGCTGATCGTCGTCATTTAATTTTGAATTCATCATTCACGAAAAACTTGTGACATACACGGTGTATCACTGTATATGCAACAAGGCCGTGCACACCGATATATACACTTGACAAAATTATAGGGACATGTGAGCACAGGTCAAACCAAAAATGCCGGGTTCAACTCAAATGCAATAAAAATATTGTCGCAATATCAGCACAAGGTCAAACCCGAGCTTTAAAGATGGATTCAATACAGGTGCAGTTCGAATATACAAATTTAATAAAATGGTCGGGAGAAAGCCAGTCAAAGTACACAAACATGTACCAGCTCATACATATATGCAGCCTCCACTAAAACTCCAAAGTACACATGAAGTATACAAATAAAACTCAAACCAGAGGAAACTGGCAACAACTACTACAATGAACCAACTGTATGAAAAAGGCTCGAACTCAAGTCAGTGCACAAATCAAACTACAATGAACAAGTGGACAGAACAAGTGCTATCAGGAATGAACATGAAGGCCAGAGTATGCAGTGACAAAATACAAGACTACAAGTACAAAGCATGCACATCGAACTCACCACAATGCATCACTGTAAATTCAACATCAAAACATCAACAAGCTAAATGAAACCAGAGCTCAATACATGTGAACTCAACTGGACTGTACAAATTAAAGACATGAACACAAAGGCTACAACTAAGTTCAAATGAATCTGAACAGAACAAGCCTCGAAAAGTATCAGACAACAAGGATATGAATGCAAGCAATACACAGTAGTGAAGTGCAAAAAAAAGTAAAGCTCCAACCAAGTGAATATGCAATATGTACAAAAGAGAATGCAATTCAGTACACAATGCAATCAAATAACTCGAGTACAACAAATGAAGATGCAATCAAATCACATATGTCCAGACTAAATGCAAAGACCAGTGATGCCATTTAATACAGCAAAGACCAGTGAATCAACATGCTCGAGGCTATCAAATACATAGTGCACGACAACCTCAAATGCTATAGCAACCTCAAATGCTACATGAAGTCAATGCAAATACAACAAGCAGTAATACACAGTGACCAAGTGCAAATGAAAGTATCAGTTTTGAACAAGACAGAGAAGCAGAAGTTAACAAGCACAAAGAACAAAACAAGTCAAGTATGCTACAACAATGAATTAAATCGGTGCCAAAGTCAACATCGAACCAAGTCAGATAAATCACCATCGATCAAAGAATATGTTGAATAAGTCAGAGACAGGGTGGTTAAGAAACGAGCAAGGAAAATTCGAAGCCATGATGAACAGGCCATCATTAAAAATATACGAATTGACAAAGTCAGAAATCATCATCAACATTCAATCAATATCGAATGGCCGAGGAGAATTACAGACGAATTCAAACAAACATATACGAATGGAAATCATGGGGTTCGAACCCTATATAAAAACCCAATCCTTATCGGCCTAAAAAAAGCATTCGAGTTCAAGTACAACAGAGAAGAATAAATCATACAATTCGAATCAAAGTCGAGTACCGTATAAATCAAAAAGGAACAAACGTACCAATTACGCAACAACAGATATCGACTTTGTTGCCTCAAGCAATCACTGATAGAGGAAAGTATTTGAAGCATTATCGACAAATTGAAGTGGCGCCCCAATTCCGACAAATCCCTAACTTGGAACGAAGAGGAACGAACAATAGGCAGCCATTTTCAAAGCTTCAAAGTGAAAGGAATCGGGCTGAATACATAAGAAAAGAGAAAGGGGATTCCTTATTTAATTTGGGGCCGGCCTTGTTTTATTTTAGGCTTTTATTTTTAATTAAGGGCTTTGTGTTCGTTTAATTGTTTTTAAATTGTTTTTTAATTTGTATTTCTCTTTTAAACATTGTAATTACTAGTCATGTGACTAGGTGAGAAACTACGTGGCGTAGTTTGAGAATTCGCAACTCAGTGGCTGAGTTGTGGCAGGGTTTTAAGCGTAGAGTTAGGTCAGTAAGTTGCGGGTGTCGCGAGTTTACGTGTGTAAGCGTGTGACTACTTAATTTCTAGTAGAAACCTTATGGGCAGCACATAGGCAGGGTATTGCCGAAGCTGGGTAAATTTTGTGTAATTCTATTTCTGCATTTATTATTCTGCTATTATCTGTGCTGCTATAATTTTGATTTATCTGTGTTGAAATAATTTTATAAGCTTCCGCAATAATTTTTATAATTAAAAGTATCACCCTATTCATCCCCCTCTAGGGTGAAATCGATCCTACAAGTGGTATCAGAGCTAGGAATAGAAGTCAGTTTTTGTTTTTAAAAATTCGTTTTTTCAAAGGTCAATTTTTAAAATTTTGAATTTTTAAAATGGCTTCTTTTAATAATGCTTTTGCTGAGGTTCAGTCCATAGTTAGACCACCAATGTTCAATGGTGAATACGCCTACTGGAAAAATAGAATGAAATTTTTTTTGAAAACCATTGACGCTTGGAATATTGTTGAGACAAGTTATAGAGCACTAACTATAATTGTAGATAATCAAAAAATAGAGAAACCAAAGGATCAATGGACAGAACTAGAAAATAAATTACAAAATGTTAATGGTAAAGCTATGAATTCTATTATCTGTTCATTGGATCAATTTGAATTTAATCGTGTCTCACATTGTCTAACCGCGCAGGAAATATGGCACACACTAGAAGTAACTCACGAAGGAACATCTCAAGTCAAAGAATCTCGCCTTGCCATGCTAAGCAGTGAATACGAGAACTTCATAATGGCGAAGGAAGAAAATGTCAAAGAGATGTATGGACGACTTTCCAATATCGTATACAAATCAAAGTCTCTTGGAAAATCATACACAGAATTGGAGATAGTTCGAAAAATCCTCAGAGTCCTTCCATGAAATTTTGAAGCCAAAGTGACTGCCATTCAAGAATTAAAAGATTTAAAATAGATGAAAGTTGAAGAACTCATCGGAAATCTCACCACTTTTGAGCTAGAAATGAAATTCAAGGAAGAGCGTGAAGGAGGTGACACTCGAAAGAAATCAATAGCTCTTAAAGGAACAACAGAAAGTGATGGTGATGATGGTGATGGAGCAGCAGAATTGGAGCTGATAATAAAGAAATTCAAAAGGTGGAATTACAGATAAGGAAATCCAGCTCGAAATCAAAAATTGAAAAGCAGAATAGCCAAACCACTAGACTACTCAAAAGAACAGAAGATCATCTGTGATAAGTGCAACCAACCTGGACATATCAAGCCCAATTGTCTTCAAAATCGACGCGACTTTGAAAAGAAATCAAAAAGGAAAAGTTTTTTCAGCCACGTGGAATACAAGTGATGAAGATAATCAAAGTACCAGCAGTGAGAGTGAGAAAGCAGATATGTGCCTTCAAGGAAATATAACCGATAGCGACGATGATGAGCCAAGCGAGGTATCAAAACTCACTCAATCATAATTACTTATATATTTTCACGAAGTAAATGGCTGTTTTGAACGACTTAGGGAGAAATATGCCAAACTTGAATCATGAAAGGATACTTTGATAGAGTTAAATAAACAACTTGATCAATTAGTCAAAACCTATCAAAGTAGGACCCCTAAGTGTGATAAGTGTCCATTATTTGAAGAAGAAATTAAAAAATCAGAAATTAATATAAAATCACTTGAAAATTAAATTCTGATTTTGAAAGAGAGTGAAAATACTAGGAGAGAAAATTCTATTAAAAAGTGCACACAATTGTTAAACGAAAATGAATCTCTCAAAACACAAGTCCAACAATTGTCAACGACTTTAGATAAATTTTCAAAAAGTGAAAAATCGTTGAATATGCTATTAGGAAAGCAAACTGTTAATACAATTAGACAAGGACTTGGATATAATCAATCTGAAAATGTTAAAAGCAAAATTGACCAAGTAAATTCAATGTGCACAATTTGTAGAAAATTTGTACATAATCAAAATAGTTGTTGGTATAGACCCAAACACGTGAAAACTATACCAATTGGGTTCCAAAAGGCACAAATATAAAATCTCTCAAAGTTAAACAAATCTAGGTTCCAAAAGGAACATATATAAATAGTTTTGGGTCTCCACAAAATTATTTTTCAAAATATTCTGCCACTAACAATCATGGACCTATAAAAACAAATAGGTCACAAAAACCTTTCATCGTGTAGGGGTGGTGGCAGGCTAAGGAACAACAATAGTGTTACTTGGATTCTGGCTGTTTCAAGGACACAACGAGCGACAAAGCAAAGTTCCTTAGCCTAGTACAAAGGTGACAGAATCACAATGGACAACAACGAAAAATATCGTAAAGGTAAAACAGGTAATGGTATATTTATTTGAATGGTATATTAAGTGTGATAATCTGCACCGTAATCTGAGTTAAATCAGCCAATAATGTGATGATGAAATAATGCTGATTTTGATTCTGACTTATTCAAAATTGTTGGCCAATTATATTCTTATGCCAAGAACACTATAAAAATCTCTAGAGTCTTTGAATTACTTCATATATATTAGTTTGGATTAATAATAGTGTTTTATTGGATGATAATACATTTGGTTATTTTACGGCTGACTCTGTATTCACGGTTTTTGATTATTTACAAGGCTTCAATTCAAATTCAAGAGAATGTCATTTTGAGATTTTTTTTTGTTGCACACTTCATGGTCTGGTCCATCAAATTCAATTAACGATAATTTTGAGTGAAAGAGAAATTCAGATGCAGATTACACTAGTTATCTAGTTGATTGAAAAAATACTAGTTGAACGTGATTTTTGTTGAGACATTTATTAACTGCATCGTTTTTCAAAAGAAAATATCTACATATTTTTCATTTCAAATAACTTTCAAATAGCAGAAATTTTTCTCATATAACCCCTTCTAGAAAATCATTTTTGACCATGTTTTCAGATTAGTCATTTTAATAAATTAATTTTATAATAATTTTTGAGTTTGATTTTAAATGACTATTTTGACTAATCTGACTCCCTAATAATTGTCGAAAAGATAAATAGTGATTGAAAAAGTGATGAGTGTTGATATTCATTATATATTATGACTCGAGACAGTATGATTAGTAAATTTCTTTAGAAATTTAAACAAGTGTTATAAAACTTTTTGTTGGTAAAAATTCCATGACCATCTCTGTTTCTATCATATTTCCAACGACCATCACTCATCAAAATTCAATATAGTTTGTCAATATGTGGTACTTTAAACAGGAATCATTCGTTTTTCATTTTACATTTTTTTAAAATAAAAAAATTAATAATAATAATAATAAAATAAAATAAAATAAAATCCAAAGTATTCACTCTCGTTTAAAAGTCCTCACGGTTATGCATGGGTGAATTACTTGGAATTTGTTATGTGCTTCCATGCTCATTTAAAAGTCCTCACGGTTATGCATGGGTGAATTACTTGGAATTTGTTATGTGCTTCCATGCTCATTTAAAAGTCCTCACGGTTATGTATGTCTGGAATGCATATCAAAATTGATTTTTAAATAAACAAGTTGACTCTAATCTCATTTAAAAGTCCTCACAGTTATGCGTGGTTAGAAGATACTTGAATTCAATTTTTAAAAATTGGAATACTACTAATCTCATTTAAAAGTCCTAACGGTTATGCATGGTTGGTAGATATTCAAATTCTCGATATAAATATACCACAAATAGACACAACTGTATGGTTTTATGTGATGATATCATTCCCATCATTCTAAAAGTAGAATATGAGCCTAACAAAGTATTTATGATTTTTTTATTGAAATTTAATATTTATGTTCAATTGAGTTTTAATGTTGGGTTAATATCTATCACTTTATCTCCATTTTTCTAACACTCTTACTCTTTTGTTGATAACAAAAAGGGGAGAGAAAAGTTAAGATTTTGTCAAATAAAATCAAGCAAAGGTCAAATATTTTCTATTTGCATCTAGGCTCATTCGCATATTTTTAATGCTATGCATATATGAAGGGGGAGCTTTGTGTATAGAGGAAGCATTTAAATAGGGAGAGCAATTAGAGTATATCAATGATCAAATACATTTAACATATTCAAAATCTTAAATATATGTTTGTTATCATCAAAAGGGGGAGATTGTTGAATATGCGATTATATGATTATTATTTGATGATAATAAATATATATATATATATATATTCGTTTAAATGTATTTGTTAATGTACTATTTTATTTTTCATAGATTAATTAAATATTTGCTAAATAAAATAAATAACACAGAATTTGAATTCAAATAGAAATTTTATTCAAACAAATATTTATTACAATTTTTGAATAGTACAAATTTCAAACTCTCACTATATACAATTTCAATTACAATACAAATTTGATTAAATTACAATTCACGTTTTACATTGCACCTCACTACATATCACTCATTCACTCAACTGGTACTGATCTTCAACTTTATTCCAATGTGAATCCAGCATCTGAGTAATCTGCAAAAATATACATAGACGCAGTAAAATTGAAAATAAAATATTTTTGTAGTATAAAATAAAATGTAGATTTTGAAAATAATATTTGCCTCGGTTATTTGGGTTGTTCGTCCTCATTTAATTTTGAATTCATCATTCACGAGCAGCTTGTGACATACATAGTGTATCACTGTATATGCCACAAGGCCGTGCTCACCGATATATACACTTGATAAAATTACAGGGACAGGTGAGCACAGGTCAAACCAAAAACGCCAGGTTCAACTCAAGTGCAATAAAAATAATGTCGCAATATCAGCACAAGGACAAACCAGATCTTTAAAGGTGGATTCAACACAGGTGCAGTTTGAATATACAAATTTAATAAAATGGTCAGGAGCAAGCCAATCAAAGTATACAAACATGTACCAGCTCATACATATATGCAGCCTCGACTAAAACTCCAAAGTACACATGAAGTATACAAATAAAACTCAAACCAGAGGAAACTGGCAACAACTGCTACAATGAACCAACTGTATGAAAAAGGCTCGAACTCAAGTCAGTGCACAAATCAAACTACAATGAACAAGTGGACAGAACAAGTGCTATCAGGAATGAACATGAAGGCCAGAGTGTGCAGTAACAATATACAAGACTACAAGTACAAAGCATGCACATCGAACTCACGGCAATGCATCACTGTAAATTCAACATCAAATCATCAACAAGCTAAATGAAACCCGAGCTCAATACATGTGAACTCAACTGGACAGTACAAGTTAAAGACATGAACAATGCACAAAGGCTACAACTAAGTTCAAATGAATCTGGACTATACAAGTGTCGAAAAGTATCAGACAGCAAGGATATGAATGCAAGCAATACACTGCAGTGAAGACTGTACTCATACTACAAGTGCAAAACAAAGTAAAGCTCCAACCAAGTGAATATGCAATATGTACAAAAGAGAATGCAATTCAATACTCAATGCAATCAAATAACTCGGGTACAACAAATGGAGATGCAATCAAATCACATATGTCAAGACTAAACGAAAAGACCAGTGATGCAATTCAATACAGCAAAGACCAGTGAATCAACATGCTCGAGGCTATCAAATACATAGCGCACAGCAACCTCAAATGCTATAGCAACCTCAAATGCTACATGAAGTCAATGCAAATACAACATGCAGTAATACACAGTGACCAAGTGCAAATGAAAGTATCAGTTTTGAAGAAGACAGAGAAGCGGAAGTTAACAAGCACAAAGAACAAAACAAGTCAAGTATGCTACAGCAATGAATTAAATCAGTGCCGAAGTCGACATCGAACCAAGTCAGATAAATCACCATCGATCAAAGAATATGTTGAATAAGTCAGAGACGTGGTGGTTAAGAAACGAGCAAGGAAAATTCTAAGCCGTGATGAACAAGCCATCATTAAAAATATACGAATTGACAAAGTCAGAAATCATTGTCAACATTCAATCAACATCGAATGGCCAAGGAGAATTACGGACGAATTCAAAAATGACCCGCATCGCCACTTCTTCCTTTATATTTGGTAACTTTGATTATGCATAGAACTCTTGGATTCCCCAATGTTTATACTGGGATAGATAGAGCGGAGGTTAATGGCCCAGATATAGAATAGATCGCATAGAATAAAATATATACGAACGAAAATCAAGGGGTTCAAACCCTATATAAAAACCCAATCATCATCGGCCTAAAAAAAGCATTCGAGTTCAAGTACAACAGAGAAGAATAAATCATACAACTCGAATCAAAGTCGAGTACCGTATAAACCAAAAAGGAACAAACGTACCAATTCACGCAACAATAGATCTCGACTTTGCAGCCGCAAGCAATCGCTGATAGAGGAAAGTATTTGAAGCATCATCGACCAATTGAAGTGGCGCCTCAATACCCACAAAGCCCTAACTTGGAACGAAGAGGAACGAACAATTGGAAGCCATTTTCAAAGCATCAAAGCAAAAGGAATCGGGCCAAATACATAAGAAAAGAGAAAGGGGATTCCTTATTTAATTTGGGACCGGCCTTGTTTTATTTTGGGCTTTTATTTTTAATTAAGGGCTTTGTGTTCGTTTAATTGTTTTAAATTGTTTTTTAATTTGTATTTCTCTTTTAAACGTTGTAATTACTAGTCATGTGACTAGGGGACAAACTACATGGCGTAGTTTGAGAATTCGCAACTCAGTGGCTGAGTTGTGGCAGGGTTTTGAGCGTAGAGTTAGGTTAGTCAGTAGCGGGGGTCGCGAGTTTACGTGTGTAAGCATGTGACCACTTAATTTCTGGTAGAAACCTTGGGGGCAGCACGTAGGCAGGGTTTTGTCGAAGCTGAGTAAATTATATGTCGTTCTATTTCTGCATTTATTATTCTGCAATTATCTGTGCTGCTATAATTTTGATTTATCTGCGTTGAAATAATTTTATAATCTTTCATCATAATTTTTATAATTAACAGTATCACCCTATTCACCCCCTTCTCTAGGGTGAAATCGATCCTACAACTACATGCAACCAGAATTTCATCACAGATTTGAAAACTGTTTTTAAATCAAAAGTTTACTAACCAAACATACAGAGTAGAGGACAGTGTTTGTTTCCTGGAACTTGTATTTGATCTGGTGTTGTTTGCAGTTTTGATTACTGTTGTTGATCTTTCTGTTTCGAATTGAGTTTGTTGTTGAATTTACTGTTGTTGAATTTTCTTGCATTTGAGAAGACCACTTTAATTACAGGTTGTATTTGAAGTTGAACTTGAAAAATGATTGTGGATTTGTTGAGTTTGCTGTAGTTCTAAAAACCTCGTTGTAATGTTTTGGTTTTGATTTGTTGCTAATCTTCACTTTGATCACAGATTTGAAAATTTTGAACAGATTATAGATTTTGTTTTTGAACTTTCTACAGGCTTTGAAACTTCTTTAAAATCTGGATTGTGAATTTTTTTTTTAAAATCTGATTTCAATTTCTTTAGAAGAGAAGAAAGATTTAAACTAAAATGAATTGCCAAGTTTTTCTCTCAATACATTTATTAATAAATGTTTTCAAAAATTAATTAAGACAATGCCACTTGTTACTTTAGATTGTTAAAATGCTTACAAGTGTGATTACATGTCCTAATTTTTTTTACAAACGTAAGAAACAAGTAATTTTATGATTAATACCTTATTTAATATATTTTTTACTTATTTATATTAACATGTTTTAAATGTTTATTCCCATTTTAGCTTTTAATGTTTACATATACAAATTACCTTTATTAAGTACATTCTTTAATGTTTATTTTTATATTTTAAAAATGTATTTTCAAAGCTAAATTTTAAAAGAAAGAAAATTAAAGAGAAAAGGATATTGAATTAAATCTTATTTTAAAGTTTCAAAACAAAAATATTGTGCTTAAAATATATATGAACTAATTTTATTTCAAAGGCCAATTTTTAAAAGGAAAATAAACTAAACTTTTATTATAATATACTATTTAAGCTATTATATTGTTAAATAACAATAAATATTTACTTTAATTATTATTTTGAAAATAAGATAGATTTTTAAATAAGCTATTGAAAATTTTCTATATTAAATTCAATCATATCTTCCAATTCACAATATATACACATATATATTATAAATTTGAAAATATTTTTATTAAATTTAAATTGAAAACAAACTTCCTTTTTATATTGTATACACACATATACATTATAAAAAGAATATATTTTTAATTAGCTTAAAAAGAAAATTTTTATCAATTAAATATATTATTAATTTTGAAAAGAAGAAAATTTCCAAATTAAATTATTAGTTTTGAAAATTTAACATTTATCAAATTAAACAATTATTAGTTTTTGAAAAGATAATTAGATTATTAAATCAATATTTCACATTTTAAAATAATTATTAACGGAAATTATTAAATAAATATTGCCCAAATTTACGAGACATCACATCTAGCTCATGACCCGTCAACATCCCATCGACAGGAAAATCATCCCTAAATTGTTGTTGGTGTCAATCCGAAGGATATACAATACCAACAGACAATGGTGTAGCATGATCTCAACTGACTCATGGTTGACAAGCAAGTTCTTGACAAGAGAATCATCTTCGAACCTTATTGCAGTTGAAATTGATAGTCTTTGATCAATCTCATAACTAAAGAGAGAATATACTGGAGTATTCGAGTCTTTTTTCTATCAATTTTGATCGATTTTTGAAATCAAATTGAATTGGAGTAATCTTGGGGGAGATTTTCTCAAACCCTAGCCACAGAAGGGCATGTGAGGTAAGGGGGTATTGAGAAGCCTCTGCAATTCATCATAATATATAACATGAGCCTTTCATTTCATCCATTCATTCCAACGGCAATGAATCAGAGCCGTTCATTTCATATAAGAGGTTAAAGCGGGTCTGTTGGAAGGTGGCAAACTAGGACTAATTTAGTCTATTGCCAACTGGAATAAAGAAGTTGAATATATTCAAGTGATATTTGCATAAGACTTATTCTGCTATTGTTTAGTTCGTTTAATTTTTCAACTTAATTTAGTTTGAATTTTTCCTAGCCTAGTTTCTAGCATGTAATAACTCTATAAACAAGACTCGTATGTAGTTATCAAAAAATAAGACAGATTGTTAAAAAAATTATTTTTTTCCTAAGAGGCCGCATTTATATTATCTTAAGAGTATAAGAATTCAGTTTTAATACTAACAAATTGGTATCAGAGCCCTGTTCGATCACGATAGAAAATGGCTTTAAATTTGGTACAACATCAGACTCTTGTGCTTCGGAAATATAATTATGGGAAATGGTGCATCCATTTAAAGCATTGTTCAGATCACAAGATCTATGGGATGTGGTCAACAACGGTTATGATGAACCCACACCTCAAGAGGAAAAAGCTTACAATGTAGAGAGAAAAAAATCTCACTGATCAGCGTAAGAAGGATAATAAAGCTTTGTTCTTTCTTTACGAAGGCTTGGAGGATGTTATATTTGAAAAGATCTCGGAGGCTACCACTAGCAAGAAGGTGGGGGACAAGCTAGGAACCATTTTTAAAGGTGTAGATCGAGTTAAGAGGGTATGTATACAAACATTGAGAAGTGAATTTGAAGAAGCTCGAATGAAGGAAGGAGATATGGTATCAGATTATCACTCTAGATTGATTGGAATAGTTCACCAGATGTGAAGGAATGGAGAAACACTTGAAGATAAACAAGTGAATGAGAAGATGTTGCGGTCTTTAACAGCCAATTTTGATTATGTCATTGCGGCTATTGAAAATTCAAAAAACGTAGAAACAATGGCACGGAAGAACTGCTTGGATCACTTTCTGTACATGAGTTACGTGTTCGAAAAACCAGAGATGTTGCTCATATAGAACAAGCTTTCAAATCTGAACTGTTCTCCAAGGATATAGAGGACATCGAGGCAGAGGTCGTGGAGGATTTATTCCTCAAGGGAGAGGGACGAAGTAGTTCCATGCAAGTAAGAGGAGTAGATTATACTAATAGGCGAATGCATGTGAAATGTTGGAATTGCTAGCAATATGTCCATTGAGCAACCAAATGTGAGGAAAAAGAGATTTTTTTTCTAAATTAGAGGTTCATACATGAAATTTTTTTAGTTTAGGAGATGATTCTAAGCTTCAAATTGCAGGGATAAGAAATGTAATTATCTGTCAGAAAAATGGTTCAACCGCAATTATCTTTGATGTATATTACATACCAAGCATGAAAAACAATATTTGGAGTATCGGTCAACTTCTCTAGAAATGTTATATGATTCACATAGAAGGGGAGTATTTAGGGTTAAGAACTAAAAAAAGACAACTAATTGCTGGAGTTGAAATGTCATCTAACCACATGTTTCCTTTACATTTAAACACGACGATGGTATAATGCCTTGCCTCTCGCTTGAAGCATGACGTTGAAAAATGACATCTACATTATAGACATCTTTATTTACAAGGTTTGAAACTATTAAAGAAGAATGACATGCTGCAAGGATTACCAAAATATTGATTTATTGACAAGTGTTTGTCCAACATGTATTATTGGAAAGCAGGCATGACAACCTTTCTCTACCGAAGAAAAATGGAGGGCCACAAAACCATTGCAACTTATTCATACTGACTTATGCGGGCCATTTGTACCATTGTCGATTGGAGGTAATAAATAATTTATTACATTTATTGATGATTTTAGTAGGAAAATTTGGATTTACTTTCTTAAAGAGAAATTTGCTACATTTGAAGTGTTTAAAATTTTCAAAATATATGTAGAAAATGAGAAGGGCTGTAAAATTATTGCTATAAGATCTGATCGTGTAGGGGAATATACCTCCACTACATTTCAGAATTTCTATAGAAATGATAGGATTAAGCATCAACTTATTGCATCTTAGCCCCCGCAGCAAAACAGCTTCGTCGAGAGAAAGAATCGCAATATTTTAAATATGACTCAAAGCTTTCTCAAACAAAAAATGTTACCGAAACAATTCTAGGCAGAGGCCGTGGCATGTGCTGTGTATCTACTAAATAGAAGTCCCACAAAGAGTGTTCAACATATGACTCCCCTTGAAGCATGGAGTAGGATCAAACCCAATGTATCACATTTCAAAGTCTTCGGTTGCATTGCATCTGCTCAAATACCTGAAGCAAAATGGACAAAGCTTGATGATCATGGTGTAAGTTGTATATTTGTGGGCAATAGTGAAGACCCCAAAGCCTGCAAATTATTTAATCCAATGACAAATAAATTATTAGTTAGTAGGGATGTTGTTTTTGACGAGGTAGCTGCAGGGAACTAGAAGAATCAAGAAGCAATCGTAAATTTTCCACTAGACGATCATGTAGAATATCAAGTACAAGCAAATACAATTGGTACAAATCTATCTTTTGTACTGGAATCTCCACAATCGCAAATTACTGACATTCCTAGTTCAAATTCAGCCCAAAAATCACAAGGTATAGACATTACTAGTTCATCCTCTCCATTACGAATAAGAAATTCGAATGATATATATGAGGTAACTAGTGAGATCCATTTTGATGAAAACAATGATTCTAACATGTTATGTTTATTTACTGACCATGAACCATTGAGTTTTGAAGAGGGAAACAAAATTGATTGTAGGAAGCTTGAAATGCAAGAAGAAACCCATGCACTTGAAAAACATAACACTTGGTCACTAACTGAACTTCCACCCCATCATAAAGCAATCGATGTCAAATGGATATACAAGATTAAGCGAGCAGGAGATGGTAGTATCGATCGTTATAAGGCAAGACTTGTGGTGAAAGGATATCGACAATGTTATGGAATTGATTATGATGAGTTATTTGCCTCGGTAGTCCCCTTTGATACTATACGTCTAATTATTTCTCTTGCAACATCGAATGAGTGGAAGATATACCAACTTGATGTTAAATCAGCATTTCTTAATAGGATGCTTGAAGAGGAGGTGTACGTACAACAACCAGAAGGTTTTCGTGTGACTACAGGGGAGGGCAAAGTTTATCGTTTGAAAAAGCATTATATGGGCTTAAACAAGCTCCTAGAGCCTGGAACTTAAGGTTAGATGGATATCTCAAACAAGATGGGTTTGAGCAATGCACATATGAGCATTCATTGTATATCAAAGAAGGCAGAAAGGAGAATTTATGGTGTAATGTGTTTATGTGGATGATTTATTATTCACAGGAAATAGTGAAGATATGTTTGCTTATTTCAAAAAAAAATTATGTTCAAGGAGTTTGAAATGATAGATAATGGGCTTATGTCATATTTATTAGGTATCCAGGTCTATCAAAACTCTACTGGAATCTTCCTTTCACAAAAAGAAGTATATGAAAGAGATACTTAAGAAGTTCAAGATGAGTAATTGTAAAACTATAAATGCACCTACTGTAGCAAATCAATTTAGAAGGTGATGGAGACGCGGTAGATCCAACTAATTACAAGAGCTTGATTGGAAGTTTGTGATATCTTACAACAACAAGACCAGATATTGTGTATGGAGTAAGCCTACCAAATAGCTATATAGAGAGGCCGATGGAGTCACACTGGCAAGCAGCAAAGCGAATACAGAGATATGTAAAAGAGACTTTGAATTTTGGGTTATGTTATACATATGGGGAGACATTTGAACTTAAAGGCTATTTGGATAGTGATTGCGGACGAGACCCTATTGAAAAGAAAAGCACTACTGGATATGTATTATTTGGATCATCGACTGCTTTTTCTTGGTCATCAAAGAAGCGAAGTATTGTGGCTTTATCATCTTGTGAGGCAAAATATGTTGCAACAACCTCTATAGTATGTGAAGCAATATGGTTGAAAAATCTGTTAGTAGCACGGAAGCAACCACAACATGATTCGGTAACTATTTATGTGGATAACAAATAAGCAGTCAAACTTGACAAAAATCCAGTGCAACATGGAAGGAGTAAACATTTTGACACAAGGTTTCATTTCATCAGAAAGCATGTTAAGCATCAAACAGAAGAGTTGATTTTTTGCCATAATGCTGAACAAGTGGCTGATATTTTTACTAAACTTTTACCATTCAAAAATCTCATGAAGATGAGAGAGATACTTGGTGTGAAGGAAGTCAGACAAGACCTAGTTTCAAGGAGAGTCCAACAAGACCTAGTTTCAAGGAGAGTGTGGGAAGGTGGAAAACTAGGACTAAGTTAGTCTATTTCCAACTGGAATAAGGAACTTGAACATATTCAAGTGATATTTGCATAAGACTTATTATGCTATGATTTAGTTCATTTAATTTTTATACTCAATTTAGTTTGAATTTTTCTCTCTCCTAGTTTCCAGCATGTAATAACTCTATAAACGAGACTCGTATGTAGTTATAAAAAAAAAGACAAACTGTTAAAAAAGTTATTTTTTCTGAGAGGCTGCATTCATATTATCTTAAGAGCATAAGAAATCAGTTTTAATATTAACAAATTGGTATCAGAGCCCTGTTCGATCATGATAGAAAATGGCTTCAAATTTGGTAAAACTTCATATTCCTGTGTTTTGGAAAGATAATTATGGGAAATGGTGCATTCAGTTCAAAGCAATGTTCATATCGTAATATCTATGGGATGTGGTCTACACGGTTATGACAAACCCACACCCCAAGAGGAACAAGCTTATGATGCAAAGAAAAAGAAAACTCATACTGATCAGCGTAAGAAGGATAAGAAAGCTTTGTTCTTTCTTTATCAAGGCTTGGAGGATGATATATTTGAAAAGATCTCAGAGGCTACCACCAGCAAGGAGGTGTGGGACAAGCTAGGAATCATTTTTAAAGGTGTAGATCAAGTTAAAAGGGTTCATCTACAAACATTGAGAAGTGAATTTGAAGAAGCTCAAATGAAGGAAGGAGAGATGGTGTCAGATTATCACTCTAGATTGATTGGAATAGTTCACCAGATGCGAAGGAATGTAGAAACACTTAAAGATAAATGAGTGAATGAGAAGATGTTGTGGTCTTTAACAGCCAATTTTGATTATGTAATTGTGGCTATTAAAGATTCAAAAAACGTAGAAACAATGAGCACGGAAGAACTGCTTGGATCACTTCGTGTACATGAGTTACAAGTTCGAAAAACCAAAGATATTGCATATACAGATGAAGCTTTCAAATCAGAATTAGTTCTCCAAGGATATGGAGGACATCGAGACAGAGGGGGCGGAGGTTTTATTCCTCGAGAGAGAGGAGGGCGAAGTAGTTCCATGCTAGTAAGAGGAGCATATTATAATAACAGGCGAATGCATGTAAAATGTTCGAATTGCCATCAATATGGCCATTACGCAATCAATTGTGTGGAAGAAGAGATTTTTTTCTGAACTAGAGGTTCGTACAAGAAAAACTGTAAGTTTAGGAGAAGATTCTAAGCTTCAAATTGCAGGGACGGGAAATGTAATTATCTATCAAAGATGGTTCAACTGCAATTATCTCTGATGTATATTACGTACCAAGCATGAAAAGCAATATTTTAGGTATCAGCCAACTTCTTGAGAAAGGTCATATGATTCACATAGACGGGAAGTATTTAGAGTTGAGAACTAAAAACTGACAACTAATTGCTAGAGTTGAAATGCCATCTAACCATGTGTTTCATTTACATTTAAGCATGATGCTATTACAATGCCTTGCCTCTCACTTGAAGCATGACACTGAAAAATGGCATCTACGTTATGGACATCTTTATTTACAAGGTTTGAAACTATTAAAAAAGAATGACATGGTGCAAGGATTACCAAATATTGATTAATTGACAAACGTTTGTCCAACATGTATTCTTGGGAAGTAGGCACGACAACCTTTCTCTACTGAAGAAAAATGGAGGGTCACAGAACCATTGCAACTTATTCACACTAACTTATGCGTGCCATTTGTACCATTATCCATCGAAGGTAATAAATATTTTATTACATTTATTGATGATTTTAGTAGTAAAATTTGGATTAACTTTCTTAAAGAGAAATATGCTGCATTTGAAGTATTTAAAAATTTCAAAACATATATAGGAAATGAGAAGGGCTGTAAAATTGTTGCTATAAGATCTAATCGCGGAGGGGAATATACCTCCACTACATTTAAGAATTTTTGCCGAAATAATGAGATTAAGCATCAAATTACTACAGCTTACACCCCGCAGCAAAACGGCATCGCCGAGAGAAGGAATGCACTATTTTAAGTACGACTCGATGCCTTCTCAAATAAAAAATGTTATCAAAACAATTCTGGACAGAGGCCGTAGCATGTGTTGTGTATCTACTAAATAGAAGTCCCACGAAGAATGTTTAACATATGACTCCCCTTGAAGCATGGAGTGGTATCAAACCCAATGTATCACATTTGAAAGTCTTCGGTTGCATTGCATATGCTCAAATATCATGATGGTGGGCAGGCTATATATGATCAAACTTTAATTGGAAACAAAAATGTTTTCACCCAGCTACTTTAGCATAGTTAATCTTGTCATTTTCATGCACATTAAAATAAACAATTTATCTAATTTCATTGACATAAACGTCAATCAAATTACATGCAACACTCATCCTCGTTTTTATTCACTGTTTTTAAATTGAGTCGACACGATTCCATTTTGATGTAACGAAGATGAATTACATCTTACATCTTATAATCGATACAATAACACATCCATATAATCCGATTTATTCGTAGATCATGTTTAACATTGGTTTTATCTTTTTGAACTTTAGTAGGATTATACGCTTCATTTGTTGAACATGGGTTATATAAATCCAAATTCAAAGGAGCTGGAGAAAATAGCACACAAATATAAGAATTTATTGAACCAACCCTGAATGAGAGATAGAATGTAATATAGGGTTTTGGGAACAAACTATATTTTTTCTTCCTTTTTGTGGGTGGGGCAGCTGCCACCGCATGCTTCTGTTAGTTACATCCCTGGTTTTAATACTAACAGGGTCTGTGGGTAAAGCCCTGCATCATAATATTTGGTATACAAAGGAAGCTTGTATACATAGTTATGCATTATCATTTTATCTGTATGTAATCTGAATCTGTGCAGTCAATTCCTCGATATTATCCCGATATATCCCAATATATTCCGTAGCGGAATTTTGGAGCAACGTATTCCTATAAAACGGCCCAATACAGTGGACCCGCTATTATTCTCAATATTGTATCAATAATCTGCTATATTCCTGATTTTGTTGCTCCGTTATATCCCCTTTCCTATAAATAAGCATTTTGCTTAATGTCTTGCTTTTAAGTTTTGTGGTAACTTCAAAGTTGATGTAACAATGATATACGCTATAGCTAGGTTATTAAAACTAGTGCTAACTTTTTAAATGTCAACTTTGTTTATCTTTACTTTATTATAACTTATTTTGCTTGGTGGGAAATAATAAGTAATACTTGTTCTTTTTTTAATGTAGAATGTTTATCAGTTCTCTTTTTAAAGTCGTCTGCCATATCCTCGATATATTTCCGCTGCAACTTTTCATGCCTCAAACGCTATAGAGTGGTAGAGCACTTTAACTGCATAGATCTGAATTACTGAAAAGATCAATAATACTCTTTCTTTCGTTTGTGATCAAATTGCAATCTCAACTTCCTAATATCTCATTATCTTCAAAATCTTATACCATGGAAGTACATGAAACCTTTTATAATTTGGTCCAACTATTAAATATCTGGTTTGTTGAGGTGCGTAGCTAAAAATAAATATTACTCTGACCCAGAAAAACTATGTTACATTAAATTAATGCATGCAACTGTTGCAAAAAATGTACATACTGACCCGTAATATGACCTGTAAATATGTCTTGTACATGCATGTTTGATCATATGATAATGAAGAATTTAATGGATGTGGATATATTTGTAGATATCTTAAATAATCCAAGATACGCCTCTTTTAGAGTTCTATTATAGTGAATTTGAATTGCTACTTCTATTCCTATGGATAGATTGCTAGATGCTATAGCCGAACCACTGTAACAGTTGCATGCATAAGTAGAATATCCTCTTTAAAAATGGTACTTGAGGTGCACACAACTGGAAAATCTTCAAGCCTTCAATTAGGTATACTGTAAAGAGATATCAACCAAGAAAATCAATAAGATATTATATATATCTTGAAGAAAATCAAAAGAAGGAAAATACTAGCTCCACATCATTGAAACAAAATGCCACACCACACATTAACATCTAGATATATTCTCTCTTTTCCCCTTTTGATCATATATTTCCAGAACAATCTTCGTGAATCAGCTTGCACTTTTTCCCTTTTTCACCTTTTTGAGCATTTTTAACACTGCTTTATTCATTCATGCTAGTCTCATACATACATATGGTTTTTAGAGGTGAAATATGATTGATATGCCATATTATTCCGAACATGTGGGTTGCATATGTATTTGATATTGCCTCGACTATGAATTATCCTTTTGTGGATGGAAAAAGTGAAAGATCATTTGTTGAGCTTTATTCGCTGTTGTGGAATAAAGGCCACTGAAATGATATTGAAATGAGCAAAGTTGAACCATGAAAAAGATACTGCAAAATTTTCAAGTTGGCCTAATCAAACCATTGGCTAGCAAAAGATACACCAATAATGGCTTGGCCGTTCGTTTTTTATGGCCTTGATCACATGGCCGGATGGCCCAGAATGATCCAACCTTCAGTTTTTTCTCTTTCAAGCGCTCCCCAGATGCTTCTCAGTTTTGCATGGTAGGTGGTTGTGGACTTGAAATGAACCGTCGAAGAACACTTTTCAGTAAAGAATTTGTGAATTTATATGTACTTAAAGACATTTTCCGTTTATATTTTTTTTTTTAACAGGAATAAGTGAAAGTACATGTAATAAGGATGTCTTTTTGACGTAATACTTGCATCAGTGATTAAGTTTTTGAGGTGTTTAGAATAGATTTAATCGTGATTTTCCTAGAGGTTTGAGATAGTTTATTTTTTTAAATCGCTTATCTAGGACTCAACTTGGTAGTATATTTTCTACCGGTTTTGACTGATGTTGGATGACTAACATTGCTTGTACGTTTTTTTCTCACCGGTTATCGTTTTTTATAAAACCACTGAAAACCGATATAGTGTAAATTTGATAACAATTCTAAACTCATCAAATCGTGGTGTTTTGAGGGTTTATAACTTTTGGTTTCAATCACAAACCACCAATTACATTGTAGAATTAATCTTCATAAAAATAGAAAATAAGTATAATGATGTATATGTAATATTACTTTAATGTGAAACTTTCAAAATCGACGTAGATTAAATTTTCAAGCATATATTGATCGGTTATAATAACGTTTCATGTAAACCAATCAAAACCGCAATGATTATCGACGTCAAAATTACACTTTACAAACTTTTCATAACTGGTACCACAAAACTCCCAAGCAGATAGTAAGTTACAAGATAAAATTGCATAAGGTCATTGCTTTAGTCATGTTTTCTTATTTCTGTGGATTCCACCGTAACGCTTTTGCGTATATTTCAGTTTCAAAGCTCTAATAATTAATTCAGCAACTATACGTTCCGTTGTAGGAAAGACTGTTAAAAATTGGACGTGGTATTCATAAAGGCGTGAAAAAGTTACACAACTTCAATAATTATCCAGCATGCATGCAACAAAATAAAGGAAAAACATTTAAGTCCTACAATTTTTTTTTTTTTTTTTTTTTTTTTTTTTGAGAAAAAAAAGTCGAGTTTATTGTCCGATTATTCATCTTATTCATGTGCACATTTATGAATGGGGCCAAACTGCAAGTCGCATGTACAATGTAGTGTGATATGGATCGTGCAGTTGTTAATAAATTTGTAAAGCGATAATAATTAATAAAATAGTACGAGTACAATCTGTGGTGAAGAAACGCATAACGATCCATTCTGATTTTAGAAAGACAAGTTTCTACTCAAGCCACATATTTTGATATTTCTTTCGCTCTCTTAAACAAACAATTGAATGATATCACCATTAGTAGCTAAATTTAATAATTATGGGTCTTAAAAAGTTCGCCTTTGTCGTTTATCTACGAGTGCAAATAGTTAGGTATTTAATTAAGCAGCGTTCTGCTATAAAATACACTTTGCCCTCTCATATTAACGTAAGCATTATTATTTTATTACTGGTACTTAGTACTAAAAGTTAATTATCGTTTCAAATTTATTTTAAATTAGCAATGTTCCAACGTATATAGTACACTTCTTAACAACTGTAAAATGACGTGACATGACAAATATCCATAAAACACAAACTTTTGAAATAACCAGATAAACTTTTGCGTTTGCTTCGAATACACATGCCGGAATAATAACCGAATGAATATAAAGATTAAGCTAATTCAAAATGAAATAACAATTCAAATATCATGTAATTATAACCCAATATGAATGCTGGTAATATTTATGTCAATATTTATAACTCAACATTGCGTGGTATAATATTTACAGCCCAATACAACTTACTCCTACATATATGTAGGCATATATGTATGTGTATGTACGTATATGTAGATATGTATACATATATTTACATATGTATGCACACACACATTCTTTCTAGCATAAGCAAGTATATTAAAAATATTATTTTGTCTTTAAAGCATAGGCAAATATAATCCTACATTGTTTTTGTAAGTAAGACGAAGGAATTATCTACAAATATATAGATCTTTTTAATTATTTTAGTTTGCTACATTTTTTTTTACAAAAGTACTATTAGGAATAGATAATGGGTTCCTACTTTGCTACTCTATTTGTGATACATATATTTCTTACGGTTAAACAATATTTATTAGATTTACATAATATTCCACGTGACATATGACCACTTAAATTGGAAAATTTGAAATGATAAAAAACATAACTAAAAAGAATTTGCATATTAATTCTATAATTGATTAGCAATACAAAGAATTATATGCAATTAGTTTTGCCAATTTGAATTAAAATTAGAAAAGAATTAATCGTAGTTGATTATCTTATTACATCAAATTAAAATTGATTAGAATCAAAAGCAATTGTTTTAACAATTAAATGGTAATAATATTTGATATGATCCTTCCTATTCAAAAATAGTTCACTTATAAAATTTATAAATAATAACATCTCTGTTATAATATATGTAAATATATAAGTGAATATGCTTTTGTGTTTTTCTATTAGTCCCACATCATGGGATATGTTCCATCTCATGCTCCAATGTCTATATATAAAGGAGCCTGTGTAATGTAATTATATGAATCAATCTGATATAACCAATCTCTGAATGAATAAAATATCTCCATTCTTTTACTTTAATGGCTTCTTCTCTTATTTCTTTAAAACATATTCTTATTTGTTTATAACACGTTATCAGCACGATCTACAATTATGAAATCAGATCTATTCTTCTCCAGATCTAATTATAGATCTCAAAACGGTAAGTTATTTTTCTATTATGATTGATCTAATCTTCCAAATTATTATTTTTTATATATCTCATTCCATTCTAGATCTACTTCTTCAGATCTAAATCTATTGTATTATTTTTTAGATTTTATTATACTAGTCTTATAATTTTATATCTTATATAGATCTAAACTTTAAGATCTAATTCTTATTTTGTTGGTTATTATATTTCAGATCTAATTTGTTTGTTGTTGCTATTTTTCTGATAATATTATATTGTAGATCTCAATATCATGTTTATTTTTATGTTTTATAGTTCATTTATTTTGGAATGCAAGTTTGAACTTGACAAAATTTGATATTGTTGATTCAACAAATTTATTGAATTTGATTGCATTTAGTTTGGATATGGATTTGAAAAATCAATCACGGTTGGTAAATGAAGTTTTCATTTTGAAAACATTTTGATTTGATTTAGATTTAAATGAAGACTTTGGAAATTATTTTGATATACGATTTATATTTCCAGAAGAAATATTTTATTGTTTCTAAGAGAAACAAATATAAATATAATACGTATCTAGAAGATCGTATTAAGTGAATGGAAACATTAGTAAAAGCTTACATGATAAGCTTAATATCTTCCAATGTTTCCTTGTTAAAAAAAAAAGGAAAAAGGAAATAATAATTGAGAACCTGCAGTTTTCATAAATCAGTAAATTACAAGTTTCCTCAAAATAAAGAACCATAAGTTCTGACTAAAAAAAAAGGAGGATCAGAAAATTTAATCATAAAAAAAAAAAAAAATAAGTTTGAACAACCTGAAGTTGTGCAAAGATTTTTTTTTCCAACCAGAAGTTGTATAACTCAAAGTCCAAGACCTGAAGTCTTGAATTATGAAAAGATTTTCTGACAATGTTTTAGAGATTTATTTATATTTATATTGCAAAATCTAACATCCCAGAAGAGATGTTATAGGAATTTTATTTTAAAATTATGTGAAAGGATTGTCTAGTAATACTAACCTGAAGTTAGATCATTTCTTCGAAGATGAAGGAAACTTCATTAATGATGAAAATCTAAGTGCAGTAATAAATGATATGGTCGAATTGACCAATAATAGCAGCCTGAAGTCTGCTATGTGGATTTTAGTTTATTTCAGTTCAGTAAATCAGTTTAAAGTTGGTAAAACCCAAGTTTTGATAATCTTTGGGTGTGTTTGCCAAACTATATATTTGAAGAAGTACATTTTAATATTCTCCAGAAGTGATAATCCATATGACATACTCTTGAAGAGATGTTTTATGATTTTTATATTTCAAAATCCAAACATCCTAGAAGAGATGTTGTAGAATTATGTCAATTATGTAGAAAAAGATATTGATTATTGATGACATCCCAAAAACAATGCATATAAAGTATCTTTAGAAGTGTTATGTACCCCTCTAGAAGCGGTGTTTGTGAAATATCCCCAGAAGTGATATTATTCATCGTATAGCACTATAAAAGAATTGTCTATAAAATATTGTCAAATGTGATAATAAATTATCCAAAATTCAATCGTCTATTGTCATGGACCCGTAGCTCCATTAGACAAATAGTGATATGTAACCTTTTACTTTTCAGAACTTACGATGAATCAAATATTATATGCACAACTATTCTTGAAGAAATATCTTTAGATATGCTCCTAAAGAGATAATCTATATGTCATATCATAATTTTCACTAAAGCTATATAAATACGGTCTTGAACAAATCGTTATGTGCAACCATTATAATTTCTTATTTTTATAACATTTCAAGGGTCCAGAAGATACTCTTATTTATGTTGTAAATATATCTATTTTACTGAACTCTCTAGAGGAGATGTTTATATATAATTATAAGTTAGTATATATTTTCTAATAAACAATCATAATTAATGTTCACTAGTAATACTAGAGATATAATCAAGGAATAATTATATAATTTTTTTTTGTAATAACAATAATTTATTCAAAATAATAATAATAATAATAATAATAATAATAATAATAATAATAATGATATTGTATACCAATGTTACACTCCAGAAGTAGTGGTTTTATCTCTTGCATCTTACTTTCAGTTGGTGAATCTAATTTTGTCACTGTATTTAAAGTTTGATATGCCATTTTAAAAGAAATTACAACAAAAATCTCCAACATGGATATTTTATGCTACTGTAAAAGTAGTAATTATGTAATATGTATAAAATAAACAATGTATATTGATATGACATTCAAATAGTGCATATATATGTATATATATATCTAGAAGAGAAAGTTCACTCCAGAAGTGGTGATACTAATATATCTATAGAAGAGATTTAAAAATTTGAAAATGATAACATATCTCTAGAAGAGATTTATTTATATATTTGGTAATTTTATTAAACCAAATAAGTGTACATAAATTTGATTATAAAGGATCCTAATTTAGCTTAGATTAGATCCTAAAAGTTTGAGAGCTAAGAGGAAATCTGTATCTGTAACATTCCAAGTATCTAGAAGATACTATTATTATTTTTGCTGTAATTTTTTTACAGAACTCTCAATAGAGATGTGTAGAAATTTCTATATGCAATTAAAAATTACTCCTTGATAAGTAATCATAATTATTGTTCAAAACTGATATTTGAGATATAATTGAGGAATAAAACTTAACAACTTGAAGTTGTGTGTATATTTTGTTCGAACCAGAAGTTCGATATGGTTTCAAACCAAATGTTTTGAACATTATCATGCGGTTTTGACAGGTTTGCATTGACATTGATTTATAAATAGAAATTAATAGTTTTGATCCTTGTAATAGTTTGTTCCAAAAATCACTAATTCAAATGAGAAAGAATATGAAAATTTTATAATATATATGTGATACGTGGACGCACGTATACATCCATATATGTAAATATTTAGCTAACAACCTGAAGTTTGTTATAAGCTCATCTTATAGATTATGCATAGACATTATTTAGTGATTTAAAATTCAATCAACATAAATGTTGAATGACCTGAAGTCATGTATGTATTCAAATGATCTACACAATAAGTAAATTCCTCCAATTGCTTAGATCAATGAATGAGAACAAACTCTAATAATCAATATCAATTGAATGCATCTTACAAAAAAAATAATCCTCCTATTATTAATATGTATGATGTATTTGCTAGTAGAAATATCGTAATGGATCAAAATAAGAATCCAAAGATGATTATTATTTAATGTGACAATGTTTGTCAACATTGAGGGGGAGGATAAAGGGATACAAGTTCATTTTGATCATCAGTGTTAAATATTTATTAAAATATACAATGATGCAAAATATTATCAATATTATCCCTAGTAGACTTTCTCCAATATAGATTTGAATCCCTGAAGGATCAAAATTTGTAAACCACATTATGGTTCAAAAGTCAGTTCAAAATATTTTTGGAGTTAGTAATAAAGATGCCAAATAAAGGAGGTGGGTGTTCTTGAAGAAACACTTAAGGATGCTCTGAAAGAGATCCATGACATGATTCTCAAATAACCCTAGAAGTGGGTTAGGTACCTAAAACATAATTAAAGAGATCTCAATAATTCATGTCTAGAACTGACAAGAAATAATCATCGATGATAAATTTGCAAATAATAAAGCGCTTATATTTATAAATAGATTAAGAATCTTGAATTAGGGGAAAACATGACTGGCCATCATGAATTCCTTAATAGTAGAGAAATATGGACACGTAGTCCACAAAGTGCCGAAAGTACTTGAAATGCTTAATATACCCCGAAGGTATAAATGTGGTTTAAAATCATATTAAATAATGAAAGTATACAAATTCCTGAAGAATATAAATAACTTTCATTGTTATAAAGAATGCAAAGGATAAGGAGAGTAAATTTCTTAAGTATTGTTGTAATGAAAATCTTGATATAATTCATGATGAGTAGATTACTTCCTATTTTTAAGTATCGTTGCAATGAAACTCTTAATATCCATTGAAGTGATAGTTGCGATATGAAAATACTTATTAAAGTATACAGATTTCTGAAGAATATATATAACTTTTGTAGTTATAAAGAATGAAAAAGACATGAAGTGTAGATTACAAATTTCTTCTAAGTATTGTTGTAATGAAAATCTTGATACATCAAGATGAGTAGATTACTTCCTGCTTTCTAGTAATGTTGTAATGAAATTTTTAATATTCATGAAAGATGTATAGTTGCAATGCGCAAAACTAATTTGAAAAAAATAAATAAATAATGAAAGCATATGAAGTGTGTTTCATAAAAGTAGCATACAAATGCATAAAATGCAAACCATATTTGGAAGAAACAATCTTAGAAAATTTGATTGTATCGAAGGAAACTATTAATAAATTGTATTATTAATGAGATTCATATTTATAGATCCAGAAGTATCTATAACCAATTTGAGTTATCGAAAGACGAATATGAATTCAAAGGAAAATTTTAAATCAGGGAGAGCATCCATAAGTATTTTATAATGCACTCTTTTTCCTTAACTAAGATTTTTCCCACTGGGTTTTTATTAGTAAGGTTTTAACGAGGCATTATCTTGATCCAGAAGTATCAACTCCCTGTAACATTTGAAATAAGCTATAATGTACTCTTTTTCCTTATTTAAGATTTTTTCCACTGGGTTTTTCTTATTAAGGTTTTAATGAGGCATTATCTTGATCTAGAAGAATCAAACGTCTTTTCAAGAAATAACATCTCAAATATGTTATTTAAGTTAAATTATATTTTTATCCTTGACTAAGGTTTTTTCCATCGGGTTTTCCTTTGTAAGGTTTTTACTGACATATTAAATTGATCCAGAAGTATCAAACTCTATCTGATGCAGTAAATTATTGAAATATGACATACTATATTGTACTCTTTTTCCTTCACTAAGATTTTTCCCATAGGGTTTTACTTAGTAAGGTTTTAATGAGGCATTAGTTTGATCCAGAAGTATCAAGCTTTACTTAAAGAAATAAGAAAATAAAATATGTCATTGTACTCTTTTTCCTTCACTAAGATTTTTCCCATTGGGTTTTTCTTAGTAAGGTTTTAATGAGGCATTATTTTGATCCTGAAGTATCAAACCCTTATAAGAAATATCATTTTTAGTATGATATTTATGATTTCACAAGTTGCACTCTTTTCCTCGTTCAAGGTTTTTTCCCACTGGGTTTTTCTAATAGAGGTTTTTAATGAGGCAAATCTATATCGATTGAATCGATAAATGCAAGCAAGATAATAATGAGGGAGAGCAATCATCATACACGTTTCGAAATGGAAATTTTCAAATTATCCGAGCATTCAAGATTTTGAAGATGCATATTCAAGGGGGAGTGTTATAATATATGTAAATATATAAGTGAATATGCTTTTGTGTTTTTCTATTAGTCCCACATCATGGGATATGTTCCATCTCATGCTCCAATGTCTATATATAAAGGAGCCTGTGTAATGTAATTATATGAATCAATCTGATATAACCAATCTCTGAATGAATAAAATATCTCCATTCTTTTACTTTAATGGCTTCTTCTCTTATTTCTTTAAAACATATTCTTATTTGTTTATAACAATCTCTGATTTATAATTATATCTGAACATTTCCAAACGGTAAAATATTAATATAAAACAAACATAAAATAAATCATTGAGATTTACCTCATTGTTCATTAAGATCACCAAGAATTTGGTTGAAACGTAAATATGTGTTGCTTACGAATGTTTTTCTCGTATATTAAACAAAAAATTGAAAAAATATATAAAGTGTAGTTTAGTTAAAAAAAAATAAGAATTCACAAATATAAGTCCAAGTTGTCTAAGAATACACAAAGCAACTCTCTAAAAAAAGTTTCCAACCCACGCGTTTAACATAAATTATAGGCAAAAAAATATTTAAATATTCTTTATAGCCCAAATTATTATATTAAAATTATTATTTAAATATTCTTTTACTGCAAGTATAATCTGTTTCTCCCAACTTGATATTCTTATATGCTTATGTTTGAGAACGAGAAATTATAACTTTACCTGTAGCGACCTGGAAATTCGAACAATTCGTCTTCGAATATCGAAATGTTTTGAAATATAATTAAGTATTATAAATATGATTTCTATAACCATGTTAGACATCATTTAATTAATGAATAATGACAAGAAACTTTTTTTTGAAAATTGTTTACAAAAATATAATCTTCGAAGAAAAATCGATAGTGACCGAAAATTGCTTTATCCGTTTTTTTTTTCCTTCTAAAATTAGCATATCATAAATAAACTCAACCAAAAGCTGTCAACATGCCTGACAGGTAACCAAAACGAAATCCAAAAGAAAACAACACCGAAAACCCACAACATAGGATAAAACGAAACAAACAAAATGGAACCAATAGATACTAACGAGAAGTAGAGGTAAAATCTCTAGCCTAGCCACACTACACACCCGATGAGCTACTGGATACCACCGCCCATCCAACGTCGTAATCGAGCTCCGGCAAGGCCACCGCCCAACTACGATGTTGAGGGACCATCAATCACAGAAAAGCAAGCTCATCCGCCTCCCCTTCAATATAAACGGAAGAAAAGACCAATACCACCAAAACTGAAAGACCGACAGTAGGAAGAGGATAAAGATTTCCTTGAAGCAAACTCCAAACAGCATAAGAACAGCGAGAAAAGAACCACCCCAGATTATCAAGAGCCTGTAAGCAATATTCACACTGTTAGAAAAAAACCGGGGGAGGGGGGGAGAGGGATGGGGGTAGGACGGACCGGAAGGAGGCTAGTAAGCCAGAACTAGCACTCCCCGGTTCGGCAATCATCCAATTCCCGCTCTATTGGAAGATTGAGAGCATTATATAGATAAAAGGTTCACTAAGTGACCAGAGCGAGCACTGACCGAACCTCTGAATGGTCGGCCCCGCAAAGCTAAGAAAACATCATTTCTTACCCGCCGAACAACGGAAAGAGGATCCATTGGAACTTTTTCAAAAATAGCCTTATTCCGCGCACATAAGACATGCCAACAAATCAGATAAGGAATCAAGCGAAAGATGATTGAGCGAAGAGATTTCCCAGTGCAATCAAACCACCAAGATGACAGCAAGTCATCCGGCGTGGTGATGATGCCACGAACACCCAAAAAATTACCGAAATAATTCCAGCAGGATCTAGCACACCATCCACCGAAAAACAAATGATTAATCGATTCTGTTTCCCCGTTGCCACAGCACCTGCATCGGGAAACAAACGGAATGCCAATCTGCTGGAGGTTCTCATCAACCGGTAACCCATAGTGGAAAATTCGCCACATCAGGAGAGAGACTTTTGGAGGAATGCGAGCGTCCCAAATGAAGGAAAAAATAGGAAGGACTGGAGATGGTGTACGACAAGAGCTCCAGGCCTTCAGAATAGAAAACGGACCACCATCCCAACCGGAGAGGCCGCTATGAGACAATCAATATAAGTTGATCAAACTCTTTGGCACTTGTCTGATGATCAAATAAACATATTATCAACTAATTAACACACACGTCTTCATGAAGCTTGGAAGGTTCTAGAAGCTTCCACTAGGATAATAGATATTATCGTGAGAAGGGTTTAAGTATAAATAGCATAAAGTAGAAGTGATGAGAGGTGAAGTTTCCATGGCCTTTTTTGTGTATGTTTGGGGGAGGGGGTGTGGGGAGGGGTGCAAGCTTAAATAACACCATATGAAGCTAATGAAAGGAGGGCCATACCTTTAGGAATAAATTACAAATTCAAAAAGCAAAAACTAAGCTTTTCTAATGGCTTCTTCTTCTTCTTCTCAAATTTTCTAAAGCAAAATATTTGCAAATCTAATCCAAATCAACTTAAACTTGGCATTAAAGCTTAGGACAATATTAGAACACCTTCCACCATATCAAAACTTGAAAAAGTGAATCCATACTCTCACCCTACTTGAAGGCCATGAGCAATTTGTGAGGAAGGAAGGCAAAAAGGTAAGGAGGAGGAGGAAGAAGGTGGTTGCAGGGTTATGTATGGTATTGGGTGCTTGATCTTGGTTGTTTGTGAGGTTAAAGGTGAGATAACACACATTTTGGAATGAAAAATAATATATATGTAACATCCCTGAATTTTATCTAGAATAAATTGATAATTAATTTAATTTTTGAAATTAAATTATGAATCTATTTGTGAATTAATTAGAAATCTCTGGGATAAATAAATATTTTAGATTATAGATAGAATTACAAAGTTTTAAGATTTATAAAAGATAGGTTCTGTTATTTATTTATATTTATAAATTTAGTTTAAATTAAATTTTGGAATTAAAATTCAAAATTAAAAATCTTATAAGTATATATTGGGTTTGAAAACATTATATTTTCAATTTATAAAGATTTGTTTTCCAAATTATATTAAATAGATATTTTGAATGTGAACATATAAACAAGAATAAAACATTAATTTTAAATATTTATTAGTAATGTATGATTTAATTTCAAACCATTTTTTCATTAATTTGTATAAGTATTAAATAATTGTTTTTAACATTTAAACCCATAATTAGTATAAATTGGAATTAAACCATTTTAAAATAGGATTCCTAATATAAGTTTGTAAATTAAAAATAAAATAGGATTTAAATTCATAAAAATTTGTAAATGTAAATATTAAATAATTTTAAAGGTATGAACTATAAATTTTAAATTAAATTGAATATAGGGGTTTAAACAAAATATATAAATTAATTTAAAGTAAGGGTTTAAAACTAAATTTTAAAAGTTAATTAAACTAAAGGACTTAAACATAAATTTCTTTATGTTAACAAATGTAAACCTTTCCCTTAATAAATTAACAAGTGTAATAAATTTAACAAGTGGCAACATCCTCTTTTCTTTGGAATTAAGTTATATGAATATGAATTAAAAAGATAGCAAAATTTTTCTCAGTAAATTTTTTTCCTAAACCTGAAACTTCAAAAACAAATGAAACAATAATCAGAAAGCAAATTTGTTTCAAAACTAGTAGATCATCTTAAACCTGAAAATCCAAACCAAAACCAAAGATCAAAGATCAAAACAATTTTCAAAACCTGGGAAGCAAATCAAATGCAGTTTTCCCTGGTAATAATTGAAGAACCTGTTTTCACAATTCAATTCATCACTAATTCAATGCAAAGATTAAAGGGCAAGAAGCATCTCAGTTTAAAACATCACAAGTCTGAAACTTCAACTTGATGCATGAAAATGCATCTCAAAACTTAAGCATGCAAGATTCAATTCAAAACCTGAAGACATCAAAATATAATGAAAAGAACATGTAAACTCTATAATCTATAGTTTGGTGAATTTGTAATTTTGAAATCAAGTTGTAACACAAATTCTGTCAAATAAAATAAGTTGCAGGAAACAAAAAAAATCAAAGACTTAAAGAAAATGTGTACAGGCAAGCATTTGTCTCTGCCTTCAAACATCAAATTCCTGGTGAGCAAACTCTTCAACCTTCATATATATAGAGTATGGTTTGCATGTTGATTTTATTTGCATATGCTTGAAAATCCTCTGTTTAAATGTGTATGCATTTGTGTGTATGTATATATATGAACAGGTTGTTCTATTATATTCACAGGCTCAAGCACACTCAAAATAAAAATCAATTTCTCTATGTACAATCAATTCTAGACCTTGGATTCTAAACAAAAGATGATGGTAGTGGTGTAAACTTAATTTTAAAAATACATTTAAGTATAAATAGTAAGTAGAATTGCTGAAAAATATGAATAACAGTAAAAAAATTAGTTTACAGGAAAAACTTTACTTCACGATAAATTCGAATATCTTGAAACTCAAATTTAATTATATAACTTGAATTGTTATCTGAAGATAGGATTTTTAAATCAAAGATGGAAATTTTTCAATGGGTGTGCAAAGAGAAATTGGCAGAGGAACTGGAAATGGTTTTCGACCAATTGACGGCGAGATGATGAACAGAAGGTGTTGGGGTTGCTAGGGGAGATGGAGGAACCTACGGTGGTGGTAGGAAAAATGGTCGGGGTGGCCTCGAGCACTGTGGTGACGGCGACGCAAGGTTTAAGTTTGTAAACCTATTTTTAGGAAGGTCAGTGTTTTGGGATCGCCGTGGCCACGTTCGTGCGTCGAGTGGCACAAGGCTTTGGGAGATGATGGCTCGGTGGTTGACGAAGCTATGGCTAAAAGTTCGAGTTGACTGGTGGTCGGAGTCGCGGCGACGAGGCTTTTCTTTGGTCGCTGTTTTGGTCGCGATGGCTCGATCTATGCTCGTTTTTGAGTGGCGACGTGATAGAGATGCTAGTCGATCGGGGTTCGACTTCGAGATCGATCGCGACTTGCTGGATGGCTCGTCGATCATCGGAGCACCGTCGAGGGCCGGTGCACGTACACGACGTGTCGTTCTGGGGAAGTTTGTTTAGGTTCTGGTTGCAGAGGTTTGGTCTCGAGACATTCTCGAGTGATTCGAGTATCAGGCTCGAAGTAGATGTGTTTTTGACTCGAAGTAATTTGGGGTGTTCTCGGGTTGATTATTTGAAACAGGTTTTAACAGAAAACCTGTAATATCTGTTTTAAAATTTTAAAACTGCAGTTTTTAAATGAAAAGCTAGTGTTTAGAACCTAGTTTTAGATTCAAGTTTGTAATTTTAGAACTCAAGTTAGTTTTAAATCTCAGTTTTAAATAAAAAAAATAAAGTTTTAAACTTGAATTATTAACTACTTTAAATAGTAAGTAGTTTGAAATTTTAAAACTGAAGTTTTTAAAATATAAGAAAGTTTAAAGTTAAGTTTAAATCTGGAAATCAAAGATTTAAATTTGCAGTTCAGTTTTTGAAATAAAAGAAGTTTTTAAATTTGAAAGATTTAAACAAAGTGTAAATTTAAATTTTTGAATATTAAATGAATTTAGTTTAAACTCTTATGGATTTCTTTTATAAGACAAGCATTTGTTGGACATGTAATTTAAAAAGGTTTAAATTGTCTAAACTTTGTTTAAGTTAAATTGTATTCATTTTAAACCTCATATTTGAAATGGAATTTTGAAAATAAGTTTAAAGTAGATTGATTTCAAATAAATTTGTTAATGACACTTTAGTCATAATTAAGAATGTTTATCTTAAAATTAAATTAAGATAAATGGTTTGAAATTAAGTTAATTAATGAGGTAATTATGGAATAATTAATTAATTTAATTATTTAATGGTTAGGGATTAATAAATACTTGATTAAGGATTAATCTATTTATAATTAGAGATCATTAATTAGGTTATTAATTAATGATTAAAGAATTATTAATTAAATAATTAAGTTATAATCAAGGTTAATTAATCAAGTAATTAAGGATTAATTAAGTTACAGTTAACACTTAATTAATTAAATAATTAGATATTAATTAATAGATTATTAGAGATAAATTAAATTGTAATTAATAAAGGTTAATCTAAGTTAATTACTTAATGAAAATAATTAAAGAATGGTTAATGAAGGTCATTAACTAGGATTATTTAATAATTAATTAATATGGTTAATTTTTAATAATTAATTAGATTAATTAATTTAATAATAATCATTGTGAATTGTTGAGTATAACTACTTAATGGAAGTAATTAAGAAATTAATTATTTAATGTAATTAATTTAGTTTAATATGATTGTACAAGTTGATTAATTAAGTTTAATTAATTTTTAAAGCACTGAATGATTTGATGATAAGTACTTAATGAAATTAATGGGTTGGAATTACCTAGTGAAGTAATTTATTGATAATTAGAGGATGTAATTAATAGAAGATGTTTTAAGAATGGAAGTAATTTGAGTATAATTACTTAGTAATTAATCAAGGGATTAATTAAGAAATTAATTAAGGAATAATTAATTTATTTAATGAAGTAATTACTGAATGTGATTAATCAGGAGTGATTAAAAATTGTGGTTTAATTTAAATAAAGTAGTTTAATTTAAATTTAATTAGAGATCATTAATTAATATAATTAATGATGTAATTTATAATGGACTAATTAAGGAATAATTAATAATGAGGTGATTAATTGATGTAATTAATTAAGGTGATTGATTAATTAATTTATATCAAATGATTGTAATTAATTAATCAGGATTGGATAATTAATTCATAAGTAATTAATTTAATTGGAAATTAAGTGAATTAATTAGGATTAAACAATTAACTAAACCTACCTATAAATGAATATTGAATGCTTGACCTTGCTTATGAATGTTTGCCTTGTATGACTTACCTTGAATTGATTGATCTGTGATATTCTGTTCTGTGAATTGAGCTATGTGTAATTTATTTATTTATTTATTTATTCATCTGTGATCTATTTATCTATGAATCTGTAAATGAAGATAAGCGTTATAGATTATACCGCTTATCGACATCTTTGTGTTTTGATTTGTGATGATTGAATAATGTTACACTATTGTGTTAAACCCCTGGACTACACCATACACACACAAATATGGATTTCACGAGGAAAATCGGTTAAGTCACAGATATTTGAATTTAATATTTTGAAATGGTTTTAAAGTTTGAATTTTGAATCCAAATAACTTTAGAAATGGAATTAGGTTTTCTAAAACAGAAACAAGTAGTTTCAAATAATATTTATGATGAAAAGATTTCAAATTTGAATTGGAATGGTTTGAAAACTATAATTGAAATCTCTGTGAAAGATAGTTGAACCTTATTTTGAAATTAAAGAGGATTTTTAATAGTGTATCTTTTTGAAACGGGATTTGTTTTAAAAGGTTATAAATGAATCTTTGTCAAAGATTAGTGAACCTTGTTTAAAATTGAAAGGGGTTTTTAAAGATAAATCTTTTGTTTAAAAGATTTAAAATGTGGAAATTGTTTAAACCATTGATGGTTTTTGAAATGAATCATTTTGTTTAAAAGATTGGAAATGGTAATTTGTTTTAACCATTTGAATGGAATGTTTTGGGCTTTAAGCTGTGATTTAACTGAGATCCCATTATCCATATGTTTTTAAATATTGCGCTCACTATTCGGTTTAGCCGGGAGAGGACCTTGTGTCATATAACCCATTCCGAGTAATGATACGACGTTATGGATAGCATTTGAAGACCGGTAGTGAAGATCGAGTATTTGCGACAACGATATGATGACCTATTGATTGTCTCTGCACCGAGTAGCTACGGTATAGAGATTCCCTAAGTGATGGGAAGTCCGATCGGGATTGTGGATTCCCGGATTTGCAAGGGCTTCTTCGGAAGTGCCTTTGGTTCTGTTTGAACCCGGAATAGACTTGTATGGATTGTATATCTGACATTACAAACTGAGATATAAAGCTGATTTCTTTCAAATACATATCTGTTGGTGGCGGAGAATTTATTCTCTTAGCTTAACACCCTTCTCTGAGATGTACGAGATCAGAGGTTATGTAGTTGAAGGTTATAAGTGATATACTCCCATTTTGGTAGTGTGGCATGCTGAGTGCTACTGATCATTTGTTGATCGAAGCATGGCTTTGTGAAAAAGCGTAGATTTGTGGAAGAGACTTCGTCGAACCTCACAACCCGGTTATGGTCAAAACAGGAATCGTGGCAGCAAGGTTATTTGAGGGTAGCGCCCTCTGAAGGTATGTCCATTTCCTTCTGGATTATAAGTGGTATCATGGTATGGAGCCCAGATATTTACTTTATGGTTGCTGCAAACTTATTGCTTTGTTGTTATCGGTTAAGAAGCGCTTCAGATAAAGGTCGGTAACGACTGGGAGGTGGCATGCTTGTGTCAGTAGTTACCTAGTTACAGAGGTAACCCGACCTTGTGTAGCAGAGATCCGGTTAGGTTCTCGGGGACGTCCCTCCAGAGGCGTTCCATTTTATACAGGAAATTCATTTGCCTGACCATTTGTTGGAAATCCAATCATCCAATACGAGCTCCTTACGGTTTTAGTTGTATAACCTGCCATTTACTTATGGTGATCACCACTGTTTAGATGGTAGCTATAGTAGGCATAATACAAAATGTCTATGTTGGCTAAGATTAATATTATACTTTCGAAATATTATCCACTATGCACTTATAGTAATAATATCAAAGGATTTCACGTATCAAGCATTTTTGACTATCATAAGAAGAAATCTCCTCCAAGTCTGCGTTTGCATTGTGTGTGTGGTGGAAGGTCTTATGGTAGTTTCATTTTTCAAAAAGCATTGCGGATTTCAAAATTTAAATTCTTTTGTTTGTTTTAAAAGATAAAACTGTTTTGTTTGCTCACCTAGTCCCATGAATGACCTGGAGTTTATTGTTCCCTTCCTAAACTCTGGGTGCCCACAATTTTCCACACGGGTAGTCTAGAGTTGGGTTTTTCAGATAGTAGATATCGATTTGATACCCTTCAGCATTCACTTTGGTATTCTTTGGAGTCTGTGGATTCATGGACGAGACTTGCTTGTCTTGGTGAAAGTTGATGGGGGTTCGAGCTACTGGCTTGGAGTTTTTGCATTGGTGCTTTGGAATTAAAGTCGCTGTTGTTGTTTGGAGTTATCTCTTGGCTATTCATTTTCCGCTGTAGCATTGTTATCTTGTATCTCTGATAATGATTCATATTGTATCATTGTTGTATCGAATGTTGTATATCAATGATATTCATTCCTTTTTCTTCCGCTGTGTTGTTATACTTAATGTGTTATAAGCTCCGGCGAACCAGATGCGATGTTTGAATCTGCGACATTGGAATACGAGTGTTGTATTCGGTGCCGATTTTCGAAGGTCGGTTCAGGGTCGCTACAATATATATATATATATATATATATGTGTATATATATATGTATATGTATGTATATATGTATATGTATATGTATATGTATATGTATATGTATATGTATATATTGTGATGATTGTGTTTACGTTGTTTGAATTATTGTTTACATATGTTAAAACATTGGTTTGATTCTTGTCTTGAAAATAAGGAGTATATGTGATCCATATCTATGGACTTGGAATAGACTTGAATGGAATTGTATGACTTGTGATAAGCCTTTATAAAAAGTATATAGGTTATAGACGGACTTTGTTTTAGATCGGGCTCAGATTTGAAAGTGCGTTTATAGCGATAGTCGTTGTGGATGCACTTAGGAATTGTCTAGTATTCAACAATTTCTATGAAACTTTGTAGAGAGATCCTTAGGGGTTTCTCACCATATTTATAATGTTCAATATCTATATATATACACACATACTAAAAGTTTGGATAGTAAAAAGTTAAGTAACATCTCGAAAAGTGGTCAAAACTTCAATTGTGCAAACCTGCCTCTAACCTTGATTTTTGGACTTTAAAAGTTTGAAAAGATATTTAAATTAAAGTATTTTGTTTCATTATTTTTACAAGTTTTTACTAACTTGTATTAGAACATTTCAAAAGTAGTTTGAGATATTTATTAATTTTTAAGAATTAGTTGTGAATTTTTAAAGAAGAGAATTTTATAATTAAAACTTGTTTTTCCAAGTTTTAAGGAAATTGTAAAGCTGTTATTTTCAAATAATATTTTGAGAAAATATTTTAAAACCTATTATAAATATTATAAAGTATTTTAAAAGCGTTTTAAGGTATATAGAGTTTTAAGAAAATATGTTGACTATTTTATATCTTATGGAATAAAATATCTTTTGACTTGTTTATTTAAGTATCAAGTTTTACAAGTAAATTACTATACATGTATATCATTTTAAAAAGGGTTTTAAAAATGTAAAAAAAAAGGTTTAGAAAGGGGTTAGAATTGCTAAATGGCCAAATAGTTAATTGTTTGATTACTGTTTGAAAAGTAATTAACTATGCTTAACAGCAATAGCCGACGAAGTAAGGCTTGTCTATTTGTGAGAGTTAAGCTTGATGTTCAAGTAGGGATGCAGCAATAAAGCTCTAACTTACCAGCTTCCTTCTTGAATAAGGAATAGAAAGTCGAAAATGTCAAAAACGTGTTAGTCGTGTTGATTTCTAACTTGTTTATGGAAATCATTAATACTATACTCACCACTAAAAGCCAATAAGGTAGACTTATCTATTTGTGAGATTCAAGAATAAAATGATTAAACTAGGCTTTGATGCAACCAGCGCTCTAACTAAATGGCTTCACATTTGGATGGGGCATAGTTATGTTGGAATGTCGGAAGCGAGTTAGGCATATGAATATTGATTTTGTATAAGCAATTGTTTTGACTAGACAATCAATTAGTCGACTATCGAACTTGACCAAATATTGACTTAAGAAGTTATCAAAAGGCTTCGCGATTTCATACCAATATGAGCCCTCGCGAAGGCATATTGTTATAAAACGTCTCTAGATTTCTCTTACTTTTAAGAGAGCCGGAATTAGTTAACCAGAAATTTATCGATTGGTTTTGGAGAGTCTGATAAGAGGGAAGAGTGTACTTATATGAGTTGACTCAAATTCGTAATCACTTCAAAACTATATACGCGATCTATGATCTAAAAGCGGTTACAAGGTTGAATGTTATAGAGTTAAATTGTCCATCCGAAGGTTAAGTCCAAGGGTGAGGTTAGTGTTAACATTTCAAATGACGCTACCGTATAGGACAGTCTATCTTGAGAGCATTCCAAGAGAGAAGACAATGTTAGCATTCATCGGAGGACTTATGTGGGGAACCTCTGTGGAGGTTTGATATCTGTTCGAGATGCTTGAATCCGTGTAGTGATTCGTGATCTGTTCAAGATGAAGGAATTCAATTGGGGATTCGTGTGCTGCTCGAGTGATGAAGACTGATGTGAAAGATGTCGAATCTAGCCTCAATATCAGAAATGACTAAGACCAGATTAAGATGCACAATTTCAGGTTTATCTTACCTATAAGGATATATCAACTCCATATCTAAAGTATGTTTATCGGTACGTTGCGCACGGGACTTGTTGATACTTGGTGCCACACAGTTCATCATTAGGCTAGTTGTGTGTACCTTAGAGTATATCACATCTTGAGATATACGATGTTTGAAAGGAAATTTCTAATCCTTGTCATGAAGATCCGCTTCAGTTTAATATGGGCATCTCCATAGAAAAAAAATCCATATGGTGAAGGATCTTGCTCGTATGCTGCTGGCCAATTAGATTGATCAATATACTCTTCATTTTCTTGAATGGAAAGTCATTGGAAAGCTATCTAAGGTTGGTGTTGAAAATGGTGAGGGTCGGACAAGAACATCACTAACTTCTTCCTCCTATTCAGGTTATTCTTGTTCAATACTCTTCCCTTTCTCTTAGAAGTTCCTTCATAAGAAGTATGAGCATGGTAAATTGGTGTTTGAGTTCGAGGAGGTGGTGTAGGTGACGGATAAGATGATGATCATGAGGATGTCTGCCACGTAACTTTCTCATCACTTTTCCTAAAGTGGAGACGACTTTGTCCAAAGTTTTTTCCATCTTAGTCATTTGTGTTGAAAAAGATCGTTCCAAGCTAGTCATTTTATCGTTCAAAGCCCGCAGGTTGACAATGATTAACTTTTGATTTTTAAGTGTTAAATCATGGATCGATTCGTTTTGCATTGGTTCAGTGCGAGCTTCTTGAATCTCCAAATCGAAATAATATTAGGTAGTATGACTAAAGGAGGAAGGTTGTTATGAAGGACGAGGTGAATGAGTTTGTTGAGGAGCAGGAGGATGTTAAGTACCCGGATACATTTGCTGTTGTTGTTGCATGGCCTATTATGCCAGCAAGAGGATTGGAGGTGGTCGTTAGGGAAGGTGCATCAAAGATAAAAATCTTATACCACTCTTCTTGACAGGGATTTCTTCAAAATGAGAAATATAAGAAGGTATCCTGATACCATGTAAGAGACGCATAATGTATGGTGCACATATAATTGTGCGTTGGTGATGAGACCAAAAGCTTTTTATTTCATTAGGAATAAACTTAGACCAATTTACTTGTATCCCACCAAATATAGCATAAGGGCTTTGTGATCATTTCGTATATTTGTTCATGATTTCCTAAGCAGGGTATTATTGTATTAATTTTCATAAGATTTAATAACCGAGCCTTTGTATGTAAGTAAACTAATTTTCACTTGTGGCATTCTATCTTCTCAAATTTGATGTGCGATTTCATCACGAGGTAAATTTCTATGGTCGGGAATTTCTCCCAAACTGAGTTTAGATGAAGAACAATCTAATATACGACCAATTATGTTTGCGCTCATTTTCAGAATGCGACCGTACACTTTGTCCATAACCAACCATCGTCATTCTCAGGCATCATTACTACATAAGTTGGTGTAAAAAAGAAAAATTGCAAATCGATCGATTTGTACCTTGTTTTCATCAAAATTGATTAAATCTCGATAGGTGGAGGCGATTGTGAGTTCTTGAATTACATATTCGCCAAACTTACACAATCTGTAGAATGGGCAGGAATGAAGCTATTTTTGTTTTAGCTCTTCAAATCTCTAGTTAGCAATCGTGCTATTTCAAAGCCACTCTTGGATATGGGCATCAATGACTAGAGATGTTTGAGAAGACGAAGATCAATCTTTCTTAGATCTTTTGTTAACGGTAGCCTTTGCCTTGGGAGCCATTTTTTGAGCAATTAAAGCTTTAGGAACTAGGGTTTTAGTGTAGATTGAAAGATAGGTTGGTAAATAGTTGAAAGGGAGTAATATATAGGGCTTGCAGCAAATTGAAACTGAGGCTGATGACATATGTCTGTAGGGCTATCACAGCCGTCTGTGGTTTCAGAGAAAATTTTGTCGAAACCAATGACGGATGTCAGTGGGGTTTTCACAGACGTCTGTGGTTTCATGAAATTTTTTCCTTAAACCAGCGATAGATATCTGTGATTTTGCCCATAGTTGTCTATGAAGAATATATTTGCTTTGAAATTAAAAATGTTTATCTTTTATTAAAAAAATTCAAACAACAATATATATATAGTAAATAATTTAGAAGAAATGCTATCATAATCTTAGTTTCTGTTAGAGTGGTCGGACCTTTTAATTTGTTGTAAATCCCATGACTTTGGCTCAACCTTTGTTTCTTCTACTAACGACTTTAGTGGAGACCATCTTGGATGAGCTGGAGTATCAATCCAGTCTTGGTTTGTTGGTCCTAGCTTGCATAAATTTCTTGGAGTAATGTTAGAAGCTTTAATAGGATTTTCTTTGAAATGAGAATTTTTTTGATATATGCAATTTTTTGTTAGTGAATGTCCATAAATTGCTAAAATGAATTTTTAGAAAGTTAAGGTGGGATCCATGACATCATTATTCATAATACATTTCTCGTTGAGCTCCTCTCATCTCTTGTTGATAGTGATATGTTTCATCAACTTTGTTGTTGAGAGATGTTGATTCTAGATTAATTGACTGTTTGGCTTTCTTTTTCCTAGGAGAAAAACCAGTGCGACATGTAGGTGATGCAGTAATGTTTAGAGAGACTGATCGAATAGATGAAGGTGTGGATTTAGTTGGTGATACGTAGGTGCTATTCGATGAAGGTGAACTATAGTCGATAGTTGAATTAGTGGAGTCGCGTTCGAAAGACATATTGAGTAGAAATGGTTTGCAAATGAATATTTATTTAGTTTGTAGAAAAATTGGTTTATATAAAAGTTGTTTTACTATATATAGAAGTTTGTTTATTAGCATAAAAATTTAACCATATATTTTTACCAGAATTTAGTTAGTTTATATGAGGGTAATATTATTTGTAAGTAACTGTACAAAATTTATTTTTTGCAATTTCTTTGAGTTAAATAGATTTTATCTTAGTTTACCAATTCATTGTAAGAAAATATTCCTAGATCCCATCGTAATTTTATAAAAATTAGTTAGCCCACTGGTTTGGCAAAAACAATCACAATTTGATTATCAGTATTTACAAACTCAAGTGATATAGTTCCCTCTTCAACATTATCTCTTAAGAAATGGTGACGAATATCAATGTGTATTGTTTGAGAATGATTAATAGGATTTTTTGATAAATTTATAGCACTAATATTATCACAATATAAAAGAGAATTTGTTATGATTTTACTGAAATCTTAAAGTGTTTGTTGCATGTATATTACTTGTGTACAAGCTAAAGCTGCTAATATATACTCGGTTTCAAATGTTGAGAGAGAGACACAATTTCACTTTTTACTAAACCATGAAACTAAAGGTTGACCAATAAAATGATATATGCCACTTGTACCTTCTCTATCAGTTTTGCAACCACCAAAATCAACATCACTATATGATAAGAGTTCGAACGAGCTACCTCTTGGGAAGAAAATTCCGTAATCTCTGGTATTGGTTAAGTACCTCAAATTTTTTTTAACCGTATGTTGATATGATTCCTTTAGTCGTGCTTGAAACCGTGCACATAAACATACGCTCATCATAATATCTGGTCTTCTAGCCATTAAGTATAATATATATCCTATCATACTTCGGTATAATTTTTGTCAAAATCGTTTCCATTTTCATCTTTATCTAAGTGTACAGTAGTACTCATCGGAGTCGGTTTACTTGAGATATTTTCCATTGCAAAATGTTTTAATAAATCTCGAAAGTATTTTTCTTGATTTATAAAATTCCATTTTCTAGTTGTTTTATTTGCAAACCAAGAAAGTAGTTTAATTCACTCATATATGACATTTCAAATTCGTTTTTCATAATGTTATAAAATACATTACACAATTTTTCATTATTTGATCCAAATATAATTTCGTCAACATATATTTGTACAACTAATATATCATTGTTTTCTCGTTTTATAAATAAAGTGGAGCCAATTTTACCAATTTTGAAAATGAAATTTTGTAAATGAGTTTTTAATCTTTCATACCAAGCACGAGGTGCTTGTTTTAACCCATATAGGGCTTTTTTAAGTTTAAATTCATGACCATGATATTTGTCATGAACAAATAGCGGAGGTTGTTCAACATAAACTTTTTCTTTTATAAAACCGTTTAAAAAAGCACTTTTTACATCCATTTGAAAATTTTTAAAATTGTGATGACATGTGAAAGTAAGTAACGTTCGTATTGCTTCGAGACATTCTACCGAAGCAAATGTCTCTTCATAGTTAATTCCTTCTTTTTGATTATATCCTTGAGCTACTAATACTGCTTTATTTCAAACAATGTTTCCATTTTCATCTGCTTTATTTTAAAAAACCCATTTTATTCCAATTACAGATTGATTGTTTGTCGCGGTACAAGTTCTCATATGTCATTTCTTTCAAATTGATTAAATTCTTCTTACATTGCAATAATCCAAAAATCATCTTTTGATGTTTCTTTGTCATTTTTAGGTTCAAAATTAGATATAAATGCAACTTGAAATATTTGATTTAACTATTTTCTATTTGATACTTTTGTATTTAAATCATCGATAATATTATTAATTGGATGGTCCTTTAATATCCTAGGTGGTGAAGTTATTATATTATCATTACTGTTATTATTATCATTATTTACATGTATAGGTATATTAGTTTTATTTATAACTTCTTCATCATCGTAACTTTTATTATATATAAAGTTTTCATCAAACAAAACATGGAGAATTTCTTCTATAATGTTTATTCATTTATTAAAACTTCTATATGCTTTACTTCGATTTGCGTAGCCAACAAAAACTCCTTTATCAACATTAGAATCAAATTTTCCTTGATAGTCTTTTATGTTTAAAATAAAGCATTTTGATCCGAACACTCAAAAATATTATACTTTAGGTTTCTTTTTGAAAAATATTTCATATCATGAGTTTTTAGTCATTGGTCTAAGTATTGCACGATTCAATAAATAACATGTGGTAGCAATATCTTCAGCCTAGAAATGCTTGTTAGGTTACTATTATTTAGAACGGTTCGTGCAGATTCTTGTAAAGTTCGATTTTTTCCTTTCTACAGCACCATTTTGTTGTGGTGTACATGGAAACGAAAATTTATGACTAATTCTCATTTTTTGCAATAAATTGTAGACAGTTCATTTTCAAATTCACCTCCATAATTGCTTCGTATACATTTAATTTTTAAGTTCATCAAATTTGTAATTCGTTTAGTAAATTTTTTTGAACATTTAAAAAGTGTCACTTTTATATTTTAAAAGTAATGTCCAAGTATATCTTGAAAAACCATCGACAATTACAAAAACATATTTGTTATGATTTATTGAGCATACTTGAGTCGGTCCGAATAAATCTAGATGCAGTATTTTGAGAGATTACTTTGTGGATATTTCCTTTCTTGATTTAAAAGAACTTTTCTTTAATTTAGCAAATCGACAAGTGTCACACATGATTAACCTTGTAGTTGATTTTTAGTAATCCTCTAACTAATTCATTTTTAGCTAGTTTGTTGATATTCTTAAAATTTATGCGACAAAAATGTTTATGCCATAACCTAGATCATCATGATTTGCGACTAAGCATAAATTAATGTTGTTTTCGACATTCATGTTTAAAACATATATGTTTCGATTTCTAAACCCTTCAAAATTATTTTTTTTATCTTGGTCAAAGATATTGCACTATTTTTCTCGGAATCAATTTTAAATCCTTTATCACATTATTGATTTATACTTAATAAGTTATGTTTCAAATTTTATGCCAATAAAACATTAGTAGGAGAATTAGAAATACTAATATTGACGACTTCTCCAATGCCGATGACAAATCCTTTCTAATTATCCTCCAATATCATAGTGCCACCATCGCTATATATTATCTTGGATAATATATGAGCATTTCCAGTCATGTGCTTGGAGCAACCACTCTCAAGTGTCCAATTCTCTTTACTTTTTATTTTAATTTTGGGTACCTGCAAAATAAGAAAAAATTAATTAGTACCCATATTCTTTGCTTAGGGTCCTACATATTAGTAGAAGAAGGTAGTCATATCCATGAGGATTAGGTTCCTTTAGAAATGTAATTTTTGTTATGTAAAATTTTCTTTAAATATTCCTCAATATGATTTTTTCTAATTAGTTTATTATTTGTTTTAGGAATCCATATTTTGATCATAATTGTGTATGAATTCTTAATCTTTGCTTCTTAATTTGGCTTTTTGAATTTTGTGTATAATGTGCTATAATTATTTGTCTTTTGTTTGGTTTTAATGCCCAATCCCTTTCTGTTTTCGGATGGTTTAGATATTTTAATCAAATTTTCTAAATTCCTTTTTGGAATTTTGTCACATATGTGTTATTTTATCTAACTTACTTTTAAGACTATCAATTTCAATATTGTTAGAATCTAAATTTTCTTATAATTCTAGTTTTTCTTTTTTCATGATTAACTTTTTCTAACTTATAATTTTCTAAATCATGTAATAAGTTGTCATTTTGAGATGATAAACTTGCACATTTATTTTGAATAATTTATAGTTCTTCTTCTAAGTTTATTTTTTCATCTTTTAATAATCCAATTTCTAATTTTTTCTCTAGTTAACTTTCCTACATATTCCTTGTTTAATTTTGTTTTGATTCCCTGTATTTATCATCTAATTCGATGCTAATTTCTGTTATCTCCTTATAAGTAAGTTCAGGACATACCTCATTTATGTTAGCCATAATACACACATTTTCTTGTTCCGAATCGCTTTCACTATCACTGCAGATGATGAAGTGGACTCCAAATGGTCCCTGTTACTTGAAAAGCTCTTTTCTGCTTCTTGAATTTCTCAAACTTTCTTTTCTTTTTATCACTATTGTGCTATGGACAATTCTTCTTCATGTATCCAAATTTCTTACATTCATAGCATTTAATCGATGTTTGATTTGTAGAGTTTGGTTTGCCACCATTTTGAAATATGGCCATCTTCTTAAACTTCTTGAATTTGTTGTAGTTTTTGGCAATAAAAACAATCTCATGTTCATCTGAATCCAAATCCTCACTATTTGCTTGGATGCTATGTTTTTCTTTTCATGATTTTGATCCTTTCTAGCCTGCAAGTTAGCTTCATACGACATTAGATTTCCTATTAGCTCTTTGACTTTGAGTTAAGAAAGTTCATTAGCTTTTTTGATGGCTAAAACTTTTCTTTCCCATTCATTTATTAAAGCGTTTAAAATTCGTGTGACTAAATCAAAATCTGTGAATTTGACTCCAAGTGCCATGAGGTTTTGTTGAATGGTTTGAAATCTAGCATATGAATAATTGATTCATTTGCTTTCATTTTGAAAGATGAAAATAGTTGTTGTAAAATCAAGATTTTAGTTTGTTTGACTTTAGTTGTGCCTTAATGTGTCACTTGTAAAGTGCGCCATATATCATATGTAGTGGTGTAAGCATGACACATGAAAACTCTTTTTTGCCAAGTGAACAAAACAGTACATTCATATTTTTGGCATTGTTTGATGCCGCTACTTTTTATTCATCGGTCCAAGTGCTAATGTCGGTGTTAGGTGCTTCATGTTTGTTTTGAGTTGCTGGCCATATTTCTAACCCATTTTCTTCCATAAAAATTCTCATACGATTTGATCAGTAAGCATAGTTAGAACTAGTAAATGGTGGAGGTCATGTAGTTGATTGACCTTCTTGAAAAGTACTTTCCATATTAATGATTTTTCAACTACGTGTTACTGTAGATTGAAATAACCATTCTCCGATACCAAATGAAAATGTGTAGGATCTTTATATAATGCAACTTATATATGTAAGTTTGAGAGCGAATGTTACAAATTACAGTAAGAAGAGAATAATAATCGAATATAAAGCAGTAAATATAAAAGCGATCACACCAGATATTTTATATTGGTTTGGACATCACGTATTACGTCCAGTCCCGGAGCTCCCCTTCGTTATTTCCTTTGACAAAATAATCGTCACTTTGCCTAGAGGAATAGGCTAACTATAAAAGTAATTCTTTGAGAAACGTGTGTCCCAGATAACATGGATTTTGACTGACAATACAAATCTTCCTATGATCTCCTTTGAGTATGTGAATGTGAATAATTTGAGTTATATGAAGTAGTTTAATCAAAATGGTATTTTGATTATGATAAATTGAAATTTTGTAAGCAAGAGATGCATGAGTATGTAAATTGAAAGTTAATAAGAAATCAAGAGAATAGAATGTTAATTATTTAATTAATTTCCAATTCTCAATCTTTGAAGTGTATATATAGGTTTGAATAGATGCTTATGAGGAGTTGTTGCTATTAAAAAAACTTTATTTGTTTAATGGCTGCAACCATTGAAGGAGAGATGGTATTATTCAATATGAAATAAAGCATCCTTTAGATTAGAGAAGTTGCTATATGGCAGATGCCTGTAGGAAAACCACATATATCTATGGCTTTAGGAATTAAATTCCCAAAAATATTCAACAGACGTCTATTGCTTTCCTACTGACATCTATGGATGGCAAAATTTGAATATCACAGTTTTTTATGCCAATGTTGAATATATGAATTCGTGTGTGCATATATATACTCAAGGAGACCTTACAATTTTTTTCTAAAAATCTTAATACTCTATTATAACCTTACTAATCATAACTTGGTCAATAAACCTTTGTTTGTCTTCGAGTCTTGATATCTTTGAGCATGACGATCTCTTGTTGTATATACCTGTAATCTTGATAAGATATAGTATATGTGATTGTATAGTTGTTGTCATTGAAAACATAGAATGGAGGTTCTAACAGATTTGATACCGCTTTGGCATGATTTTGGTTAAGCACCAAGAGTATAGTTTGGATGTACTAAACTCTCTTTTGTCACTTAAAAATAATTTCAATGATGACTGCAGTATCATCAACGTTCATTTTCGGGTTACTAGGTATGAAATGCTACAAAGTTGTTTTGGTAAAATGGATTTTGATTTAATCCCAAATTATGATTTGTTATATAAAAGTTGTATGTATATACTATTTCAAAATGAGTTGAAATGAAAACCAAATTTAATTCTATAGTTCTTTTGCTAAGTCATTTCATAGACACATGTAGCCTATGCATTAGGGAAGTTTGATGTGTGCATTATGATATTATATGTTGTTTGGTAGTTTTAATTTGTTAAATGAAACAATTTTTCAATGATTTTGAACAGTCGAGAACTTCCAAATTATTATAGAAATTGGAACTAAGTGTTTAATAAAATATAAGGTTGAGTTATATAGCACTTAAAGTTGAAAAGGTAGTAAGTTAAAAGGAGGTCAAATTGTTGATCACCCTTGTAAAATAAGATGAATTAGATGTTTGTATATACTCTTACGATGTAATAAAGTATTATATGAGTATGCACTTAAGTTATATAATGATTATAAACTTGAAGTTATGAGATGATTCATAAATGATTTTAGTATCGAATGAGATACCACTGATATAAATGAAGGTGATTAAAAAGGAATTGGTGTAGTTAAGAAACCAATAGGATAAATACGTAAGTTGTATGTAGATCGTTTTATTTGCATGTTTTTTCTTGATCCATTACTGACATGTTTTTGAGGTGGTTTACACCAGTCCAAATAAGGATTTTTCACTCGATTCTTGACGTCGAACACTTGATATGGATTCATGATATGCTCCTAAGGTTTTCTATAATAATATATGGCTATGCGAGGAGAATGGTGGTTTCTAATTAAGAAACTAAATCAAAGTCCACACTGGAGTGGTCAAACGATCTATACTAATTATGAAGTGAAATCTATGCGATCAAAAAAGTGATTAGATCAGATATTGCGTACCGATGATATATGTACATTGGACAGTCTTCAGTACATTTCTATAATATGTTATGTTGGCTTATGAAGTGTTTGGGAAATGAATCTTTAATTTGTTATGAGGTAGCATGTATAATCATCTAAGTAATAACCTAAAGTTGTTGAGTGTAAGGTATGCTTAGTAGATTGTTTATCACCCTTGAACGGTGGGACATTTTTGAACCTGGGCGAACCATGAGCATTGGTGGGTAGTGATTGTGAATACTATTTGATTATTTGTGTGCTTATTCCTTTGTTAAGGTTAGAAGTGTCGTGAAGCGAGGATGCTTGGGGTGGTACCAAGAAGACGGAGGGTAGTTTGAAAGAGTTCTATTCAGGGTTGCTTATAGAATAAGGTTTCCTTCTTATCTTTGTATCGTGTATCTTTTGTAATGTACTCACCACTTGAGGTAGACTCACTTGGTATGCATTTCAGTTTAGCTTGTATCTAATTTCCATAGTACTTTATATATGTATCTTGTTTCGTCTATCTTCTCTGATTATCGTTCTTGTTTGATTTTCGAGGACTAAATGTTCCAAGTGGGGGTGAATGTAGCAATCCAGAAATTCGAACATTTCATCTTCAGATATCAAAATGTTTTGAAATATAATTAATTGTTATAATATGGTTTTATAACCTTATTAGACATCATTTAATTAATGAATAATGATAAGAAATTTGTTTTTGAAAATTATTTACAAAAACATATTCTTCGAAGAAAAATCGATAATGTGACTAAAAATTGGCATGTCGATAAACAGCTTTTTAGTTGATATAAGTTATTCAGACTCTTTAGCACTAGTCTAATGATCAAATGAACATAGTAACAAGTAAATGACACACGCACCTCTTCGTGAAGCTTGGAAGATTCTAAAAGATTCCAGTAGGACAAGAGATATTATCATGAGAAGGGTATAAGTGTAAATAACATAAAAGAGAAGTGATGTAAAGTAGAAGTGATGGGAGGTGAAGCTTCCCAGGCATGGTTGGAGGGGAGGCGGGGGGCGGGTTGTGTGTAAGATTAAAGAACACCATATGGAGCTTATAAAATGAGAGGCTATGCCCTTAGGAATAAATCACTAATTCACAAAGCAAAAACCAAGCTTTTCTAATGTATTCTTCTTCTTCTCTAATTTCCTTAAGCAAAATATTTGCAGTCAAATCTAGATCATCTCAAACTTGGAGTGAACCCATAGGGAAATATTAAAACACCATTCGCCATACCAATACTTGAAAAGTAAAGCCGTACTCTCACCCCCACTTGAAGGCCGTGAGCAATTTGTAAGGGAGGAAGGTAGAAAGGCAAGTGCTAATCGAGGAGAAGGAGGAAGAAGGTGGTTGCAAGGTTGGGTTTGGACTTGGGTGCTTGGATATTGGTTGTTTGTGATGTTAAAGGTGTGATAACACACCTTTTTGAATGTAAATTATAACATATATATGTTCATTGTGTTTAAGTTGTTTGAATTATTGTTGACATATGTTAAGACGTTTGTTTGATTCTTATTTTGAAAACAATAAGCATATCTTATCCATGTCTATGGACTTGGAATGAGTTGAATAGACTTGTATGACTTGTGAAAAGACCCTGGAACAAAGCTTATAGGTTATAGATGGACTTTGGTTTAGATCGGACTCAGATTTGAAAGTGCACTTATAGCGATAGTCATCATGGATGCACTTAGGAATTGTCTAGTATTCGACGATTTCTATAAAACTTTGTAAAGAGATTCTTAAGAGTTTCTCACAATATTTACAATTATATACATATATGTATGATTATTGCTATTAAAAGCTTGTATAGTCGAAAGTTAAGTAACATCTCGAAAAGTGGTCAAAACTTCACTTGTGCAAAATTGCCCTTTTTAGCCTTAATTATAGGACTTTAAAGGTTTGAAAAATATTTAAATTTAAGTGTTTTATTTCATTCTCTGTACAAATTATTAATAACTCATATTAGGGTATTTCAAAATTGGTTTGAGATATTTATGAATTTTTAAGAATTATTTGTGAATTGTTAAAGAAGAGGATTTTATAATGTAAACTTGTTTTTCCAAGTTTTTATGGAAATTATAAAATTGTTATCTCCAAGTAATATTTTGAGAAAATATTATAAGTATTTTAAAATAATTTTTATGTATATATATATATATATATATATATAGTTTTTAGAAAATATGTTGAATATTCTATATCTTATGGAGCAAAATATTTTTTACTTGTCTATTTAAATATAAAGTTTTGCAAGTAAATTACTATACATATATAGCATTTTAGAAAGGGTTAAAAAATACAAACAAAAGGTTTAGAAAGGGGTTAGAATTGATAAATGGCCAAATGGTTAATTTTTTGATTACTTGTTTCAAAATAATTAACTATGCTTAACACTAAAAGATGACGAAGTAAGGCCTGTCTATTTATAGGATTAGAGATTGATGTTCATGTAGAGATGGAGCAACAGAGCTCTAACCTACTGGCTTCCCTCTTGACTAAGAAATAGTAAGTTGGAAAATGTCGAAAACGTGTTAATCATATTGATTTCTAACTTGTTTATAGAAATCATTAATATTATATTTTACACTAAAAGTCGACGAGGTAGACTTGACCAACGCTCAACTTACCTGGCTTCACTCTTGGATGAGGAATAGTTAAGTTGGAATGTCGAAACCAAGTAAAGCGTACGAATATTAATTTGTATAAGCAATTGTGTTGACTAGATAATTGATTAGTCAACTGTCGAACTTTACCTAATATTGACATAAGAAGTTATCAAAAGGTTTCGCAATTTCATACCTATAAGAACACCCGGAGGGGAGTATTGGTACGAAACATCTCCAGCTTTCACTTAATTGTGAGAGAACCAGACTTGAGCTAATCAAAAATTTATCTATTGGTTTTGGAGAGTCCATTAAGCGAGAAGAGTGTACTTATATGCGATGACTCGAATTCGTAACACTTCAAAACCATATACGTGACCTATGTTCTAGAAGCGGTTGTAAAGTGGAATGTTATAGGGTTGACATGTCTATCCTAAAGTTAACTCCAAGGGTGAGGTCAGTGTTAACATTTCAAAATATGCTATCGTGTGGGACTATCCATCTTAAGGAGTATTCCAGGAGAGAGGACAACATTAGCATCCGTCGAAGGACTTATGCAGGGAACCAATGTGGAGGTTGGAGATCTGTCTGAGATGCTCGAATCCATATAGTGATTTGTGATTTATCCAAGATGAAGGAATCCAACAAGGGATTCGTGTGTTGCTCGAATGACGAAGACTCATTTAAAAGATGCCGAATGTAGCCTAGACATCGAAAATGACTAAAACCAGAATATGATGCACAATCTCAGGTTTAGCTTAACCATGAGGATATATCAACTCCAAATCTAAATTATGCTTATCGGTATGCTGCATTCAGGAGTTGTTGATACTTGATGCTACGTAGTTCATCGTTGGGCCTGTTTTTTTTTACCTTAGAGTATATCATATCTAAAGATATACGATGCTTGGAAAGAAGTTTCTGATCCTTGTCATGAAGATCTACTTTTATTTACTAGAGGCGTCTCAGTGGAAACTAATCCATATGGGAACGCGCCTTAGCGGTATTGATTGTATACCTATCATTGTTGTGTCGTTCATATAGCAGCTATTTGATATGATTTACATGCTACGTACTAGAAATTATCTATCATATCGCTATATTTTAAACTTAATCAATTGTTGGTTTCATTTAATGGAAAAACCATTATGGTAATTTGTGTAATTGTAGATGAAACTGTAGATGGGAAAGAAATGAAATTATGAGAAAAGGATGAAGTAAGAAGCTTTGTTTCTTGCATTGAATTTCAAGTGTGAAGAAGAGGAAAATAATGCCTATAGATTTATAAAAAATAATTAATGTAGAGAATAGGGAAGATGGAAATAAGAGTATTGTGAAGAAAATTATGTATTAGGATGTAATTCTCAAAATTATAAGAAAAAGGAATAAATACATTAATAGATTGAACTTTATGTGTTGTTGAATATATAGAATAGATAAATGGTGTCAAACATAGTAAAGAACAAACTGGCTTACGCATAAGTTCTTTACCAATGAGACATATTCTCATACAAATTAATCCATACTTGTCACAATTCAAGTTAGACATGTTTTTTGCATAGGTAACCATTCACATATTCGAATAGAAGGCCACTAACAAAAGGATAACTAAAGAAATCAAAATACAGAATATGAAGTTCAAATTACATTATGTTAGAACATGATAACTATTATATGTACTTGAGAACTAAAAATAGATGAACTAAACACAATTAAATAGTTACAAAAAGGTAACAAATTATAATTGACAAAGAATTAGTGCAAAAATATTATAAATGATAAAATAAATTAATAGCATATACACCGTAGTTACCATGAAATTTAAATCGAAATTGCCTCTAATTTCTTTAACATTTCAACTTACTTGCAATAAAAGATAATCGATTGTAGGTCCTTTTAGAAAAATAATACTTTAACTTGTTTTTTACTAATAATGGTTCTACAAAAATGGCCACATTTTGAAAATTGAAAAATAATTTATTTTACACATTAAATTTTTAAGAAATCAATCCGAAAACTGTAAACCCACTTAATAGAATATAAAATATTACATACGTAAAGCCATCCATGGCATACGCGATGAAGGAAGAAGAGGGGATTCTACTCCATCAAAAGCAATAAGAAAACATAAATGAACAAGGCGTCAAACTTTCCTTCTTGATTTAAAACCAAAAAAGAACAGACAAATGATAATGTATGATAATTTAATTTTTTTAGATAAATTAGAAAATTAAAGCAATAAAGGAAAGCGAAGGTGGAAGGTATATCAAAATACTGAAATAGAAAATGAAAAGGCACATTGTTGTTACCTTATGATGGAAGTTTTACCATTATATAGAACACCAATATACTATTTTACACAGAAGAAACAGATAGTATAATGCATTAATTTGCTTACTTGGTCAGATAATTTTGACATTAATTACAGTGAAAGATAGAAGTATATGAAAAGATATTAGTTAGATATATCATCTAAAATAAATAAATATTAAGGGAGGAAAATTTAAAAGTTTACATAGAAATTGTAATAATTCAGTATTTGGAATGAGAATGAATGTGGTAAGAGATAAGTTATCATTTTATAATCATTGCCTTATATAATAGAGTAGAATAGTATAATTGAACAAATAGATATATACAACAAATTTTCCTCATGTAAGAAAATTATAAGTGAGAAGAATATTTTTAGGTTTTAATGGACGCGAGAAGGTAGTATAAATGTAGTGTAAATCAGAGAAATAAAGATATAAATTAAGAAAGTGTCGTAAATGGAAGATCATTGTGTGGAAATTATATGTGGTAATGTTAATTTAAAGGTACAAATTCATAGGGACTATAGTGTAAAAATTATGCTAGACTTTCTGATAAACCACCATTTGAGTTGAGATTATATATGGTGAGAGAAAAATATTGACTCCATATTTAGTTTCTTATGTAAAAAAATAATTGACTAGGAATAATTAATTTAAAGGATAAACTTGTATTTATTTTTAGTTCCCGGGTCACTAACTACTACAGTTAACCATGACTACAAGTTTACCATGTTGTAATTTTATTCATCCAACCACACTTCAAATCGTTGTTCCCTATCATTGCTCCCTTGTAGGTGCTATCCATGATGACGCCACACCAGCTTTACTAATTTTAGCCATTGAAATTAGCCACCGATTAAACCTAGAACTATAAAACTTGAAAATCCAACCATGACTTGCCATCTCGAAACCTACTTCTCTTCCTCAGTTCATCACCTCATTATGACACCATTTCTCATCTCCTACGCTAATAACCACCGATGGCAACAAGTTATAGCAGATTAAAATGATACTATATGATATAACTAAAGGAAAAAAATGTAATATATACGTTTGCTCAAAAAATAGGCAAGCACCTCTAAGTAATTTGTTATAGAATTGTGTATATGGGGTGTATAACATATCTGTTATATAAAGTAAAATTGTTCATTTGAAAGAAAATTGATAGAGTTATGCATATGCCCTTGTTACCGTCAAATTTTACATAATTCCATAACAAACTCAAATGGATGAACCAGACAAAAGAATGATAAAGCAATGGATACAGATATATAAAAAACGTCATGAAACGGCAAAACAAAGAGCTATAAATAAAATGACCAAAAATTAACTAAGTAAAATAACTCGGTAACGAGTTGTGAAAACTCGGCATTGAGTTAACTATGATATGTGAGGAGTCAACAAGCTAAATCAAAGATGGGAGAAAAAGTAAGAATAAAGAAAAATTATACAAGATCATATAACGTAGTCGTGGGTTATCTCAATTTGGTACTGAGTTATCCAAGTTTGTGCTTCTCCTGCGATCTTTTGTTGAAACTTCAAGATCGAAGTGGAGAACATGTCTGATCTAATATGAGCTATTTTTTGGATTCTGCGTAACTCATACCTGAGTTATGGGATACAGAGTTGTAAGAACTACTTTGTAAGAGCAATGTAGAATCAATAAAAAAAGATTAAGTGGATGTAGGCTAGAGAATTTTCCAAACTATTATGAAAATTGTATATTATTATCTCTCTTTGGTTTCTTAAACTCTTATAATTTTTGTTTGTTCCTTGATTGGGTATTTGTTCCATTTTTTGTGCAAACAGTCCTATGGGCAATTCTGTAATTTATTATAATTATTAACTTGTAATAAAATCTTGTGCGATTTAAAAGATGTTTTTATTTCCATTATATACTTGGTATAATGTGTTATATAATTTAACTTAAGTATATTTAGTAGAAAATCCATAAAGGATATACATAGATAAGATACCAAGGGACATATTTTCGAAAAAAGTCACGCTAAGAAGGAGCCTATAGATTAAGAGAGGAGGTTTTGAATTTTTTGCATATTCCATGAGCTGGATCGGCAAGAAACGAATAAATATAGACATTTGCAAGATATGATTAAAGAGAAGTTTCAGAATAATAGCATATGGCAGTATGCAAGGGATCAAACCGCAATGGAGCCGTAGGAGTAACCACTACCTATGACAAGTATACCTGGTCGCAACCGCGGCCCTGGATCAGGTATCGTAATCCTATGATCGGGATAGATTGGCGTTTTATTTATTTCATGTATTTTGAGTTTTCTTATAACTATGAGGAACTGCTTTTTGGGCTACTTACATATGTATGAAATCTTGATCGATCCCAAGGCATGCTTTGGGTTAAGGTTCGAAGAAATCTTTAACTAGGATAGACTTTTGAATTTTTGCTTGATGCAACCGATTTGAACTCTATGATTAAATGATGGATATTTTGACTAGAAAATTATTCAACATGATAATTGCTATTGACATTACTATGAGATGCCAACGAAACATGGTTATTCCTCAAACTGATGTATAAGCTGAGGGGACATGGTTCCCCTGCCTCGAGTGATAGGGCGATGAATTATGAATTGGAGGTTCCTTTTCGAAGAGTGATCGAATGGACTCATATAGGATAACAAGTCTCTTAATTGGTGAACGAGTGGAAGGACTCACTTGGATATTGAGCCCCTTGCCGAAAAGCGAGTGGATTGGGCTCTGTTTAGATATGTGATTATGTGACCTGAAGAGATCAAAAACTAAACTTTGAGATTTGAATGCCGCTTGATTTTACAACAATTTGACGATGATTACTAGATTATGTCATTTATTTGGTTCGGTTGGAAAACTTATGATGAGATGCTAGGTGATACTGGGCGGTTTATAAGTAATGCTCCAATCGGTGGTAATGCATTTACATGATTAATGATTCATGGTTACCTATAGATGATTTATCTTTGATAGTTAAATCCGAAGAGAACACGGGACAATATTGATACTGATATATGATAATTTAATCCCAAGCGAATGCGGGTTGGCCTTGATTTATGATATTTAATATATCAAATTCCAACAAAACACTAAATGATCATGATTTATGACTAACATCTAGACAAGGACTTATGTTCTTAGCGGTGACAGGTTTAAAATGACCTTTGATTTGTTGGTGAATCTGAAGAAATTGGATGGTTCACTATGATTGGTCTAGAAGATACCCAAAGAGCTCAACTTTTAGAAATTTTCTAGTTTCGATATTTGTTCTTAAGCAAAGCACATCTTATATTGACGTACTTAGAGGGGCAAGTGTTACCGACAAATTATCCACATTTTTAGAACAGACACAAATGGACGCACTGGACTAAAGAACAATTAAGGTATGGATTTAAAGACTTGGAAAATGTCATGAAATGGAAAAAAAAGAGGCACAAAGAAATTAACCAAAATTTGATAATTGATACCGAGTTATGAAAAAGCCGCACCGAGTTATCTATGATATGTGATGAGTCACAAGCTAAATCAAAGATGGAGAACAAAGAAAGAATAGAGAAAAATTAGACAAGATCATATAACTCGATTCCAAGTTATCACAACTCGATACTGAGTTATCCTACTTCGTGCTTCTCTCACGATCTTTTGCTGAAACTTTGGGATTAACATGGTGAACGTGGTCAAGCAATTTTTGATGATTTTGGTGATGGATTTCATTTATAAATAGAGGAGGAGGTACATTGGAACAAGGACCTTTTCTTTTATTCCTCTAATCTAATCCGGGTTTTTTTGATTGGATTTTGTATAATTCATACTAGAATTATAGGATACCAAGTTGTAAGAACTACTTTGTAAGAGCAAAATAAAGTCAATAAAAAAAGGGACTGAGTGGACATAAGTTGGAGAATTTTCCGAACTACTGTAAAGCTGTGTGTTAATCTCTCTCTTTGATTTATTAAACTCTTATATTTTTTATTTTTTGCTAATTGGGTGTTTGTTCCATTTTTGGTGAAATAGCCATTGGGAAAGTTCTGTAATTTATTGTAAATTTTAACTGTAATAATACCTTGTGCAATATAAAGGCTTTTTTTTTCTATTATATACTTGATATAATGTGTTATATTAATTATTAATTTAATTTAAGTATATTTAATAGAAAATCCATAAATGACATGTTTTTGACAGTTAAAATGTGTTGTAGTCAGGAGCAATTTATCATAATGAAAATCCACATATCGTTTTGAATATTCCTAGAAAAGATGTATCGAAGCTAACTATGGAATGGCTCGCTCGATAGTTTTCTATTGGTTAATATAACTAAGGTCAAACAAAAAATATCAAAGTGACAATATTGCGCAATTCTTTCAACTTGAGAATACTATTGAACTTCAATATGGACACTCCACTTTGATTATATTTAAATCATGGCAAAAAATCCACCAAATGACTATTGTAGGGTCTGATTTGAAGCTTTAGAAGTGAAACAATATTAAAAAGAGAATTTTCTCCTCAGTTATATGAGGTTAGTATCACGGTTAAATATAGTCAACTCGAAGTCAAAGTCTCTGGTCAGAGTAGTTCAATTATAGTAATTTTTTATTTGAATAAGTATTTCATGTATGGACTATACAGGTTGAATATAGACGATATCGGAATTCTGACCAATACCAAATTTCATAAGTCCTAATGTGAAATAGCTTTGACGAAGAGAATTGGTGCAAATCACTATCGGGGACCGATTGAAATAGTTAAATCGGATCGTACTAAAATTATGTTGGCGATAAATTCCATCAAACTGTCACACCACTAGCTAAGGTGATATGTAAACGCTAATGCTTGAATTGTTCGAATTAATTACTAACTGAATTTACACCTATGAGTCACACAACCACAATGTTGAATACCCTAAAATAGCACACTATTTAATCAAATTATAATGGTTATATATTAATTAAATTACTTAATATTTATAAAATATTAATTATTGAATTTTAATTGATTATTTAAATTAGTATTTGATTGGTGCATATTTAAAACTTACGCATATACATATCGATCCAATATCGATAAACATTTGAATTGAAGTTAAACTATATTAGTACTAATTGAGTTAGAAGTTTTGAGGGCTTATATAACCCTCCCTTTTGGTTGGTCATTTTTTTCCAAAAGTGGGACGATTAATAAGTGATAACTATGGAAAATTAGAAATTAAAATGAGATAGTAACACAAAAGATTTATAGTGGTTCAGCCAAAATCAATAGCCTACGTCCACTATGAACTTTGTTAATGATTCTTTCTTTCTTTTACAAGGATAATTTTACAACTCGGTTGCCTACAACTCTGTATGGATTCAACAAATTTTCGAGGTATAGTTTGATAGTCAAGAAGGTAAGAAAAGATTCAAAAGATCCCTTGTACATAGCACCTCTCCTCTTATTTATAGACAAAAATTATCAAAAAGTTGCCAAAAATTCTCACTGCATGCTTATCTTCGGCTTAAAGCTCCAGGCAAGACGTCTTGGCCAAATTAGCAAACATTGGTAACTGGGTACCGAGTTGTGTCCATGATTTGGTACTGAGTTATGGGAGCCTTTTTTTTATGTGCTTTCTTTGTCTTTAACCTCGTGAACATGTGTTTGGTTGACTCGTTATCGGTCTAAAAGACTCGGTACCGGGTTAGTGCCTTTGAATTATATTTTCGCTTTTGCTTCTTATCATTTGGCTTGGCTAAAGGACGACTAAGTACCTTCTCATTATAAGCATGGATTAGTATCGAATCTTGGGACTTAATATGAATTTTGGCACCGGATTAGCGTTCTGGACTTCTGATTTATTTCTCGGGCGTTCAATGATTTTGATTCATCAATATATTACTTGGTTCAAAAGCAAGATAACACTTTCCCCCTAAAGTATGTCTTGTTTTAATAAGGCATTCTTTGGATCAAGACAAGACAACAAAACCAAACTCTGATCTGAAGAGGCATTTTCACCCTCTGAACTATGTTCATAAAGTAATTTATCTTATCTGGATCAGTGTATTGCTATAAATAGTTGCAGATCGATATCTTTTGGATGATATAAGAGTCAATGTATTACACTTAGATTCATTACTCAATTTTGGGAATTCTAGAAGTGTTTCATTTTATTTGGTCAGATAGGGTTTCATCCTACCATCCCGTCTACATTTCACTTTCTTTCTATAGCTAATCTTTGCTTTTTTTCCTTTTCCTATTCTTCTTCTTTAATTTTAAAGTTTTGTTAACTCGGAACCGATTTGATATTCTTGACTCGACATCGATATTTTTGAAAATTGTACTTAAATAACACTTGGTTTCTTTTTTACTTGCACTTTTGTTTTCACCTGCCTTCTCTATTTGCACATCTATACTTCCAGCCAATGCAATTTGCCTTCCTTCATACTTCACTAATGCTACCGCTAGCCCTAGCCCTACCACCAATCATCTCTGCCATCACCAATGCCTACCTAAGCAAACTAGCCCCCTCAATTCATAAGAACTTACCGTCAATTTGGTTGAGATTCAACTCAACATCTTTATTTTAACGCTAATTTTTTCACTGCATTTGAGCTTAGGTAGGTAGCCACAATTACTTTAGGGATTCCAATGCTTAATAAATGGCCCTCTGCCACACTTAACCAAGTCCATTTGATTCGCTTTCTTCTTTGCACTCAGCTAAAGTCTACAAAAATTTGAATTCAACAATCCTTGGAAAATTTAGGAATTTCCTAGGCACGACTTCGAGTTTTCTCTTCCTTTCAAGCACCTAGAGTCAACTTTGAGTTTTCCATAGCTTGGACCCGAGTTTTTGTATGACTATGAAACTTTTGTGTATTTAGAAAATTTCCAAATATAAAAATGGAGTAATCGAGCTTTTTTAAGTCTTTGGTCGAGTGTGGATTGGTGGTCTAGTTTTGGTGGTATGGTTTTAGAGAATGGTCACATCGAACACTCCTTGACATCTAATAGAATCATTCATTACTGCTTTGGGTCAAAAACTTCACCTTCCTGTCTCTATAAAGAAAAGTTTTATGTTGCTTCAACCAATGGTTCTGTTATCATAGATCGTACGATAACTAGTAAAATTAGACACACAGTTCCATAGTATGATAGAGCTCGTTTACCAACACGAGCAAGTTATCCACACATAGTGTTAGCATTCACTGTGGTTTATACATAGGACATATGTTGAATAGGCATGACTGCATATCATTTCTATATTAATGTATGCGATTCAGTTGTTCAATACATATTGACATCCATTGGGTCTTATATATCTACTACATAGGGATTAATTATAGCGTAAAGATAAAAATTAAATCTTATTCAACCTTGCTCATCTGTCGATTTTTTAAGTAGTTATGAACCATAGACGCACCTCGCGTCACTTTTCCATGGGTTTAGGTCCATCTACTCAGAGTTCATCCCACTCCCAACTGCTTTGACTTCTGCCTTAACATCTACTTCATCATCTCCTCAGCCTCAACCATCTTGTCATAAGACTATATGGTCTATAAAAGTAGTTCCCTTGATAATGGAAGATGAATCTTATGTGAGATTGGCCTACATATCAATCTTAATGGTGTAGTGATTCATGACAACTCTCCAGATTCTTTGGCATCTTCTTCGACGAGGAAGATGTTAGGAGAATCTGCTATCGCCATGGCATTCCTTTTGAAGATGTTTAACTCCAACGTGTTTTCAGCGGGCCCATGATCCACCTGAAAGCTATATGGCCTATAATCATTATATGTACCTTTCTTAGGCAACACCTCCATTCATTCATTTGATTTTACTCATCCTTCAGTTTATGAAGCTTGCCCCTACTCTACTTCATCCAAATGGTTTCGCTTTGCTAAATTTAATCTACATTGTCTGTGTTTATAATTTGGGTAGGATGCCTAAACTAAAGGAGATTAGATATTTATTTAGTTTAAAGAAGCAGCAAGACAGTCCATCTTTGACTTATCTGAAATCATCTAAAGATTGTCGTGTTAGTATTGGTCTTTGGAATGATCTTAGTCACTTAAAGGCAAGTATTTCTTTATGCACTGTCCAGTCGGTTTCGCTCAGAAGTGGCAGTCGGGATGTAAGTTCTATTATTAGTCTTTAACTTGGCAAAGTTCATTCCATTCACATCATTAACTTCGTCATTTTTTCAAATTTGCAGATATTCTAAAGAAACCTGGTAGCATAACTTGGGCGCACACACTCCAAGTTTTGCAAAATATCCCTGTCGAAGAACGAAAAATGAATTTTTTTTGACAAATCCTAAAATGCAACAACTCTAGCTTTTACATAACGGTCGTAGTCTTGGTATCATTTCCGTGACTCGTAGGGGTGCCAAGCCAACTCAAGAGGCCAAGGTTAAGGTTGAACCATTAGTTGTCATGGATCAAGAGGTCCCACCTGTAGCACAAGTCCTCCCATCAATTAAAGGGAAGATAACGGTAGAGATGGCAATGAAGATAATGATAAAGATGATGATGGTGAGGATAAGGGTTACGACGACGATGCAAATCTTGGACATGAGGCTATAATAGAAATATGTGGAAATGAAAAAGCATCGCCTCCCACTCATTGTCCATGAATAAAGATAATATCACCATGTCCTATTCCATAATCACAACAAACTCCTGTTAGGGAGAAAACTTGGGCTTCCCGAAATGATGATATCTTCGGTTCTCATGGAAGCATCCCCGACCATATCTCTCTATAAGACTTTGCTAATTTTAGTCTTATACCCCTTGGTTCCCCAATCTGTATGGCTATTGACATACCTTAAACTGTCACGGGGAAGGCGATTCCACTCAGTCGACTACTATGCATGGTCCGTAGGGTAAATATGGCACATCGACTCTTCACACGACACTGAATGTCATAACATGTTAATACTAAGGTGTTATTTGTTGACTTCCAAATCATAACTTAGTCATGTTTCATTTTCAGGTACAATGAGTCGTCCTAATCTTTATGATGATTTGTATAGCAAATCTACTGGTTATCACAGGCATAAATCTTCATGTCAAAGTTAAAAATCATCTCACGAATCTGAATTGGATAGAAATAAGAGGAAAGGCTAGGAAAGGAAAAATGAGGAGGAACGTAGACATCGTGATGATCATGAGCAGGAGCCTTGCAATCACTTTGGATGAGGTAGGATATCTCCCTCTCAATATCATGATCATTCTTTTCTCCTAAAAAATATCAATATTTACACTCTTCAAGCCCAGATCCTATCACGTCTTCTAAGGCTCCAATGGTCCCTATTTAGTGGAGCCTTTTGCACAACCTATGGTATCCTCTCTAAATCCAAACGAGTTATTTTGCCATTTGGTTCTACGACCTTCGAGACTTAAATAGAGGCCTGGTAAAAAGCCTACCTTTTCACATACTTCTATAATAGTCATAGAATTCATCTCAAACCCACAAATTACTACACTGAAAAAGATCTTTTCCTAAGTTTTTCTTTGATGGGATTAAGTTTATGTATCCCCTAAAGGATATTCCTCCTAAAGTAAGTAGTAATGTCAAAGCATGTGTAAATGATGTTATGATCAATACTTGATATGGAGGAAATTTGCTCAATCTTTGTGTAACACCAACAAAGCAAACCAATTACTCCTTAAGGATAAGGAGATCAAGAAAAAGGAGTGGCCGGATCATTGGTCATTATGATAAAGAGTCAAAGGACACGAAGAAGGCCCTCGAGGCGGTGGAGAAGAAGTTATTGGACGAGAGAAAAGCCTTTGAGGATAAACTTAAAATGCAACAAAAGTAGATCAAGGATGCATATCATAGGATTTGCACTCACTAAAGAAAAGGAGGATCCGCAGGCTACCATTAATGAACAAACTATAAGGATTGTTAGCCATGAGACTATGCTGGAAGACAAGAAGAAAGAAAAGGATGATTCTCTTACTACGGCCAATGATTCTATGAATAAAATTCTTGATGCCAAACAGGCACAAAGGGATGTAGAACCTGGGCGGCATATATTAAAGAAATAAATCTAGTCTAAAATTGAGTTCACTCTAATTTGCTTCTGTCCAAACATTATCAAATTTGGTGACCTACAATGGCTTGGTGATAAATACCCTAGAGCACTTGCTATGGCCTAGGAAGAAATCCATAAACAAGAAAGAGAACATTCTTGCAAGGTCGATGAGGAAGATCTAAAGGTCGATCTCTTGGATAATAAACATTTATATACTCTTCTTGTGAGTTAGGTGATGTTAGCTTTCGAAGCTTCTTCTTTTGTCCAGGTGCCTGCTGGGATCTTGTTGAATCTAACTCTTAGGATTTGGGGAAAAAATTCAACTCTCATTTTTCAAGGACTCCTAGCAGAGACTACTAGCTTAACGATGGCTACCTCTACCGCCGTCCATTCCTCCATATCTAGGCCTCTAATCTTTGAACCCATTATCCCCTCTTTTGGGACTTCTTCAACCTCAACTTCCATGGTTACATCAATGGCAGTGACTTCATCTTGTCTTCAATTCATGTTCAATATAATCCTAAGGACCCCAGCTATACACTATTAAAGCCTGTCTCGAAGCTTACCAATCTATCGCCTGTCATAGAAGAGATTCATACCAGGACAACTTCTCAACTCTGTCCACTTCACCTGGATGTAAATCACTAGTGTTCGAGAAGTTTCAGATGACACTCGTGGGTGTTTTGAATCTTTATTGTTCTCTTTGTCAAGTTTCAGGTCCACCTACCTTCGCTCCCCTATCGAATGCGATCCTTACTTCAGGCCTCCAAGATTCCACAACTTAACCTATAATCATTTTTTCCTTAATCCTTATTTCATCTTCTTCGATCGAATTCTCTCTAGGTCTTGATGCTGAAAAGATCGGTGCACTGAATGCAGAGGCTACAGATGATCCTAACATGACACAAGACGGTGAGGACTGGACTACCATAGGATCTACGGACCACAACTCCAGGCCATCAATGTCAAAGAGGAAAGCATACAGTATAATAAAGATTAGAGATATAGAAAAGGAGAGGGGTGTCAATGATATTTTGTCCCCACTTTCAGTATCTTTGCCAACTTACTCATTCATCATCTCAATCTTTGTACCTTTAGCGATTGGCATTCATGCTAAAATCCCCAATCCTCGAAGAGTAATTATAATTAGGATGAGGATCTTAAGGGCTATTTACCTATGGGGAAGGAAATAGAATCTAAGAAAATGCTAGTCTTAGCCTCTCCGGAAGGAAAGAAGAAAAGGAGGAGGAGCAAGAAGAATCACCAATCTTTAGACATCCATCATTGATCCCTCCTATCTCTAGGTGTTGATGAAAAGTATTCGTCAACCGTCACCATTAGCTAATTATGCCTGATCGGGCTGTAAATGTGGTTGTACATGCGAAAGTCTTAATTCCACATTGGTTCCTATCTCCAAGATTCAGTGTTTCAGATGCCTATGTTGAAGCATCAGTTAAAGATAAGATGTATGGAGCAAATCGTCCGATTGACCTTGGTATAATTATACTGTGGTGATTCGATCATGGATCGAAGGAGTTTATTGGTGCTATCTTAGGCCACAAATCCCATATCCTACCTATCTTCGGCATTCTAGACGATCAACTGCGTAGGGGTGAATCGTCCGATTGACCCATACGCGACTATACTCCAACTATCCAGTCATGGATAAAAAGAGTTCATTAATACCCATCTTTGGGTACCTTGATATCTGTTAGCTTGTGGAAGTAAGGATCAACACTATAGGGGGTACATAGTGTTTAATAAATTTTATGAATATTTTTGAATTCTTTTAAGATTATAGTTTAAACAATGCAAATTGACAATCACAAATGCAATCACAGATAGATAAAATGTAGTGAAAGTAAAAAGTAAAGAGTTGGAGAGATGAGGATTTTTATACTGGTTCGAACTTACCCTACATCAAATCCCATACAATTTCGTGTATAAGTTTCTTTTCAAATATCAAAGTTTATACAATCTCGATTTCAAGGCTACAAGACACACCCTCTAGATTTTTTTAGCACTGGGTACACCCATTGGATTCAGATGGGACACCAGCACATACACTTGGATTCAAATGGGAAACCAAGCACATCCACTTGATTCAAATGAAACACAAGCACACCAACTTGGATTTCAGGGATATTTGAATAATATTTGATATATTTAAAAAAAATCAATTTCTTCATCTTGAGTACAAATAATCCTATAACCTCTTGAATTGCACTTTGACCTTGATTTGAGGGAGAGAGGTGAGAGAGATCAGAGAGTATTCAATAGAGAATCAAATCTATAGAGTTTGAATTTGATTCTGATTGAATTTGAGAAGATTTCAGGTAGAATTTCGTTTAGAAATAAAGAGAGTGAAAGAGGAGAGTAAATATGAAAAGTAGTTAACCAGAATTCATTGAGAGAACCCTAATTTAGAGAGAAACACAGTCATGTCCATTCGCGGAGAGATACGATGAAAAACACTTCCATTTAAAATTTGAATTTTGGAATATCAAACTAAATGTTGACATATAGATTCTATGTATGTGATATATCCTTTATATTTTTGAAAAACACCTTATAAAAACTGTTTTGAAATTATTAAGCTTTGTAAAATATTAATATTTTGTAAAATCTTTTAAGCATAGTTTATACATGTTAACAAGAAAACTTGTTAACATCCCCAAAGCTTTGTGGTTAACAAGAAATGTTGTTTACACTATGAAAGAAGATTATCAAAAGTGATCATTCCCTTTGTAACCCCCTTCCGATTGGTTGACATGGACAAATTATGTTTGGAGTGTTGCCTAATAGTAGATAATATATCCAATCAACCTTATTGAAATGGAGGTCAAGGAGAAAGTACTTCTTTCGAAACCTCTTTTCTTAGTGATTCGAAAGTGGTTATTTATATCGTATACTCATTCCTTTCGACTATATCGAAAAGACCATCTTTTATTTGAGGTGAAGTATATGCTTTTGACACCATTGTTTATGCTCTTTTTGAATGAAGTCTTTCGAAAGGGTTGTATATATTATTGTGTGTGTATACCTTTCATGGGAATTTAGCCATATAGCATTGCTTGTCATTTACACATCAAATCCCTTTCGAAACGACCCTTTCGGCCAAGTCGAAAGGGTCTTGCTCTTTCGAAGTAGATCTATTTTATGATGTGCAAGCTCTATTTAATATATACATTGGAAAATCATCTTGGATAACAAAATTCTATGAATTTTATTAGAAGTAAATCATCATTATCATCTTCGTTTATCATTAAATCTCATTGACCACGATGATGATGTGATTCACATGAATATCATCTAAGTTGATCGCATGGTATCGCATAAGACAAAAAGGAATTAAGAAGATAAGCTGGCATCATGTGCAATTGATCATTAGACAGGCTAATGATTGAAATGATCTCCCTCATGATCCAAATCATTATTGAATTCATGCGCTTCCTCTTTTAAAATTAATCAAAATTGAGTTACAAGTAAGTAAGATTTTCCCTAAACTAATTTAGGGTTACAAGGATATAATTTTGCTAAGAAATAGGAGAATGAGTTTAGGATTCCCAAAATCCCCCAAATCGAACCCCTAGGGTCGTACTTATAGATGCAGGTCGGACCCCTTTTGTGCCCATCCTTTCGATTCAGACGAATGGTCTTCCTCCAATCTTCCGCATGCATCCCTTGACATGGTCGAAAGTTCTTCTTTCAATTTTCTATGATCTTTCTTTCGATGCCATTGAAAGGCTTTCCTTTCGAGATTTCTCATTCATCCTTACACCTCCTATCTTTTTATTCCCTTAACTTTCGACCCATTCAAAAGGATCTCCTTATCAACCTTTCGCTGTCATTAAGGTCTAAGTGCCTCTTTTTCTATGCTTTTAAGTGGACTGCTTTCGACTTCGTTGAAAGGGTCATAGAAGCGCTCTTCGCTTTGTGTTGTTATACTGTTGCAAGTGAGAAATGAGTTGAGCTTCCATATTACTTCAAAAGGGATAGAGAGTGACATTTGAGTCTTAACAAAAGGACTTTTGGCCTTCATGTAGGATTTTCATCATGCTTTCGAAAGGTTCCAATCGTTTCGAAAGGCTTGTCCTTGCTTTGGAAAAGTGTATTGGAATCAATTCTTCGAGTTGTACATTCAATGATGAAACCTTCTATTTTGAGGGAATTGTTTCATGTGTGCATGCCTTTCATTCAATATCTTCGAAAGGTTTTTCGAACCCGTTCCTTCTTTTCTTATATATGTGAACCGATTCGCATGGGAAGGTCTTACTAAGGTAGAAGGATAACTTTTCCTTCTTTTTCCTTCTTTTCTAAAGCTTTTTTTTTGTTTATCATTTGTAATGACACTTGGCGCTTGCGACTCCTTCGAAAGCCATTTCAATGCCTTTAAAACACTCTCCTTTAAATCTTGGTGAAACCTATGTTTTCAATTTTAGTAGAGCCTTGCACTTTTATAAGTCTTCTTTCATTCTTTTGTTCTTAAGTGAATTTTATGGTTAACATTTTCACCTTATATGAAAGAAGCTTTTGTTCCTTAGGAAAAGAATTTAACAACTATTTAGTTCTTAATATCCTCATTTTCCTGCAAAATTCAAAGCAACTAACATTTTATATTGTTAGCTCATTACTTATTTAAATATATGCTTCGCAATTTAGAAATGAAATCAATATAATAGAGCTTCTAATCCCTAAAGATTAACTGGTCCTTATCTTGAACTAATAAAGGATATAAAATTTATAATTGCAAATGATTGGAAACCAAGGACTCTTGTATGGTAATATTATGAGTCCCACCATTCAACTTCTATAATTATAATGAAGTTCATAAATTGGACTCCCATGAGAGTAATAGTAAACCAGTTATATAATAATTGGAGCACAAGAACTTTCTCTTAGAGACAATAAATGTTTAGTAATAGAAAATCATGAGCTGCCATCTGGAAATAAGTTATTGTAATCCATGAATTCTTATTTGGGGATAGGTAATAGGTACTTAGAAACTCTTTTAGAGATAATAATGATTTAGGGGCCAAGATTCAGATGTTGATAAATGTTGTTTAGAGTAGCAAACTAATGACCTTGATTTGGGTATTAAGAAGACAAACTCAAAGTTTTGATAAGACTAGCATCTATTGTAATATCATACCAATTGCTTTAAAACCTAGATTCAGGAATTAATAGATAAAATTCAAAAACTGATGGTAAAAGAACCCAAACTCAAATTCAAGTATTTAGAAGTCCAAAAATCTAAAACCCAGATTCAGGCATTTATAAGTGAAGTTCAGAAGTCTAGTAAAATATCTGTAACCATATTCGGGTTTTAGTAACTGATAATCAAGAATGGTCTTCATAATAGGACTCTCAATCCCAGATTCGGGTATTAGTGGTGCTGTGACGACCCGGAATTTTCTAGCAATATCAATCTAATAATCTGCATTAAATATTAAATTGATTTGATATACTTTTGTTAATTAAATCTGAATTGATACTTTTCTTTTAATAAATATCTAACTGGTAAATTTTATCTGTTAGAAATTAATTGTTTGTTTTCTATTTATATATGTATATATTTGTATACATTGTAAATAGATGAATTTGTTTTAAAATTTAATAAATAAAATATGTTTAAATACTAATGTATATATTTTAGTGAATTAGAAATTATGTTTTATTTAATATAAACATTTCAAAGCTAAATAAATAAATAGTTTGAAAACTTATTTTAACTTAAGTTTAAATTTAAATTATTAACAAAATGATTTGTTTTCTTTTCTTTTTAGTATGGTTTGATTTAAAATATGAATTTAAAATGATATATGAGTTTTTAACAGAATTTTGTCAAACAATACATCAACATACATTAATAAAATATGTAGGTTATGATAAAAAGATAATTTAATTTATTTACCATTATAAATTGATAAATGAGTTACTCTTAAATAATATTAATAAATATAAATATAAGACTAAAAGATAAATTAGGAAAATGTAAAGTAGTACATTGGTTACATTATAATAGCTTAAAAACTATAAATTCATTTAGTTTGCAAATAACAGAACAAAAATAACAACATTCACATGCATTTCAAAATATAACAAGTCAGCAATGAAACTAGAACAAATAAATTTTCAAATTTGTAAACCCATATATGAACTGCAGTATATACATATAAGTATATGTTTAAAGCATCTAGATAAATATGCAGGCCAATGAGCAAATATATATATATGTGCAGGCCAAATTGTATGAAACAAAGCAAATGACGGTAATAAGAATACACATGTCTTACACAAACAAAATGAAAGATATAAAAATTTCTATGTGTGCAGGCTAAAAAAATACACAACTGTATATAGTGTAAAGCAATAAGGACAGTAACAAAATAAAGATATTAAGACATATTTGTATGCAGGCTAAATAACTAAACTGTGTATATGTGAAGCTTGCTTAGAAAGATAGTGTTAAATATCCTTAAGCTAACAAACAAAAAGTAATTAATGAAAAAAATCTTTTAGTACACTAAGCATTTATATCAGCCACCATTAAAGAAAATATCTCTGGAAATAAATCTGTACAACACAAGACTGTATACAATATTGTACAGTTTCATGAAACATAATTATAACCCTGCTCTTTTCTTTTTCTATATGTTGGCTGCATATTCAGTTCGAACTAGGCATAAACTAAAATAAAACTTCATTTCAACTAAAACATGAAAATGAAACTACTCCATACTTAACAAAATTCAGGAAGAAAGCAAAAAGGAAGTTTACAGTTGTTTCATTTATCAAAAGTATCTCTGTTCTACTCTGCAGATTGGTGAGTAACACTTTTCTAAATCTCTTAAGTTTTAAAAATCTGTTGCATGATAATTTTTGGCTGCTTAAATGCATTGTGTGAATATTTATACATATTCATTTTTTTTATCTGTGTGTTTGTGTGTTGAGATTCTGTGTATTTCCAACCTGCAAATTCAACTGACTTCATTTGTAAACTTGTTCTGTTTTTTTTTTCTTTTCTTTCTTTATTAGTTACTGTGAGTAACTTCTTTTCTAAAATACCCAAGTATATTCATATAGGGTTGTATGTCAGTTATCTGAGATGAAGTGTGAAGTATGAGTATATATATTAGAGAATGCATGTGTATATATGGATGGGTTGATGTGATTATACTTTTTCTGCCTGTTTTAGTTTCAGGCTTGGCTGTTAAACAAAGAACCTAATTTCTTTTGTTCTGATGGCTGTTCATTGATAGAAATTAACAAGACTTGTTTGTTTAAACTTAAAGATTTTAAGTTTAAAACTTATTTAACTAAAAAAAAAAAAATACAAGAAGAATTTATCTGGAAACAAAAACATAACTGGAAGTGTTGTATATGTTTTGCTCTCTGTTACTCAGGAAACAAAACTTTACTTTTATAAATCATTTACAACTTTGCTGATTAATGAATGAACTTAAGGTTTGAACAAAGGATGTTTGTAACATTATGAAGTAAGTTTAAAAATTTAGATAAGATAAAACAACTTAAAACTTTCTCTGGAACCAAATTTCTGAGCAACTTGTGCTCGAAAACCTAGTTTTAGTGGGTCGAGAACCTGTGATTCGTTCGTCCTATTGAATGCACCGAGTAACGTGAGGCTTTTAGGGGAGGTAGAGGGTAGATGGACGGTGACGTGACCGGAGTTTGGTGGCCTCCGGTGGTGGGAACGCCGCGTACGTGCCGTTGACAGGTGAGGGAGGTGAGGTAGTGTGTTTTTTTCCAGGTTCTGTACTTGATTTTGCGCGTGCGCTTGGGAAACTCGAAGCAGCTCGTATATTTCCTCGGGGAAGTATCGCGTGTTACTCGAAGCAACGCAGGAGGCTCGGCTGTTGTTTTTCTGTTTCAAAACTGTTACAGGTTTTGACAGTTTTTTTTTAATTTTTGTTTTAAAATTTAAGATCAAAGATTAAACTTAGTTTTAAAACAAGTTTAAATGGTGACTTTAAGTTAGATTTGAAAATAAAGTTGGGAATAATAAAGTTCTATAATTTAAATTATTTTAATAATTTAAAAGTACTAAATGTTTAAGTGTATTCCAAAAGGAGTTAAATTCAAAAATAAATAGAAATTGTTAAGAAAGGATTTAGACAAGTAAAATCCACAACTTAAACTAGAACTTCGATTTGAACTTCAAGATTTGGAACTAAAATAAGTTTTATAATATAAATTGTTTCAACTATATTTTTAAGTGCCATCAAATATGTGAATTTAAAAAGGGGTTTTGAAAATTTAGTTTTAAACTTATTTAAGGATAAAATTTGAATATGTTTAAGAAGTAATTTGAAGTAAATGTTTAAACATACTTTAAACTTTATTAATGATGGATATTAATTAATTTAGTAATTATAATGTAAAAGTAGTAATTAAAGTTAATTAATAAATTAATTAACTAATATGTTATTTAGAACTATAGATTAGATTTTTAAAATTAATAATGGTTAATTAACTTATAAATAATGATAATTAGTATAAGTTGATTATGTTAGAAGGAGATAATTAAATAATTATTAATGAAGTTCATTAACCAGATGATGTTATAATTAATTAATATGATTGATTTAGTAATAAATTAATTAAATTAATTAATTCAATAGTTTAATTATAAATTATTTATTGAAAAGTAATTAAGAAATTAATTAGTTATTAATTATGTAAATTGATTCGAGTTAATTAATTTAGTTTAATTAACTGATAATTTGGAATTGAATTACTTAGAGAAGTAATTGAAGGATAATTACGGGATGTAATTAATTGGGTGATGTTATTAATGGAAGTAATTGAAATATAATTACTTAAAATTAATCAGGGGATTAATTTAGAGTGTTATTGAGAAGTAATTAATATTGAATGATTAATTACTGTTTGTTATTAATCAAGAGGATTAATATTTATGATTTGAAGATGTGTATTCTTAATATAAATTAACAAATGAAGATGTAATTAGAAATCATTAATTAATAATTAATGATGATATTGATTTATTTGAGAATAATAAATCAACAAGATAATTAGAAAGGTAATAAATCTATATAAATGTAATTAATTAATGGATTTATTCAAGATTTATTTTTGTAAATAAATTAAGGAAATTACTGGGATGTTGCAAAAGATATTTAAAGCAAAGATGATTAATTTGAATATATATATAAGTAATGGATAATAAGATAAAATTAAGAAATCATTTAATGATTTGATATATGTGAATATAAGTGTAATTAATGGAGCATAATTACTCAGAATAGTAATTGGATGATAATTACTTGATGAGATTCATTCAAGATGATTTGTAAATGAAGTAATGTGAGTAATTTCTTTTATAGTTAATCAAAGGATTTATTTATGGGAATAATTAATCATGGAATGATTAATTTGTTAATAAGTAATTAAGGATAGTTAATTACTGGTTTGTTATTAATCAAGGGGGTGATTAATAATTGTGTTTAAGTAAAGATTAATCACTTAATTAATTTAAATAAGTAATTGAATATAAATTGAAGATCATAATTACTATAATTAATGATGTAATTAAGAATTGTTTAATTAAGGAATAATTAATAGGAAAGTAATTAAATGTTAAATTGCTATGAACGATTTATAATAATACATTTTAATTAAACAAAGACTAAATTATTCTTGTAATTAGAGAATGATTTAGTAATTTGATTTATAATCAATTATTGATTATGAGAGCGGGATTTATGGAATGAGTAATTAATTTAATTTATTTTAAATTAATTAAAATTGGAAGTAGTTAATTTAATTCATTTTAAATAACTATAGCTTATGATTCATAAATCATTGCTTATGGATGATATGGATATTTCACTGATTGATTGTAATCTCAGGAATGAGATGGGTAATGTCTATGTGATATGGATGTATGTTTTAAGTATGATAATGTTTAATTATCTGTTTGGATGATAATATTAATTATCTGTTTATGATGATGATGTATTATCTATTATGAGATGTGAATTGTCTATCTGTGCATATTGATGATATTGAATTCACTATTAAGACTAAATAGACAACTTGGCCTTAAAAGACACGCTTTGGATTTCGATGAGACCGGGATCGGGTTTTCCGCATTAGGAACATCCGAAAACCACATCGTTTCCAAATTAACGTTAGGTCGTGAACCTGAAGTGAAGATGAAGGTTCAGAATGCAAGGGTTATCGTCGTTAACTCTGAGGGTGATTCCAAAATGAGTGTAACGAGATAATGCCTTCGGTTTCGTTCGAACCCGGAACGAACTTGTATGGATTGAATGCTTTCAACACATCGTCAGGCGGACGATGAGCATTCTAAGAAATATGTTCTATAAAGGTAATCGTAACCTCAAGCCTCATCAACCGGGAATGGCTAAAACAGGGGAGGTGCAGCAAGGTTAGGTGGGTCATGCCCAAGCAGGACAAGGATATTCCTCTGTCTAGATGTCCCTTTTTATTCGGCTTAGTGGGCGGTTGGTCTGCAGCCAACTACGGGGTGTGTCTTGTTCGGGACTGTTCAGTAAGGAATGGTTCCGGCCTTGTGTTGCAGGGGATGAAGGGAGTAATCCTCGGTACGGTAATCTAGGCCCCGTACTGTGACGGGCGGTACCCCAGTAGCCCTGCCATTGTATGGAATTCAAAATCCAATAAGTGCCCACGGTTTTGATTGTATTACCCACTTTTGTAGCTAGTAGCTGGAATTTAATGAATGTAACAATTTCGGCTATTTTCTATTTACTTGAAAACCCTAGACCTATTATAATATCACAGAATTTCCTATAAAATGTTTTGGTTAGCGTAAGGTAAAAACTTTTCCATGTTTATGTGTGGGAAGTCTTACGTGATACCTTTCGTTTTCAAAGGATTTTCAAAATTAAGCAACTTTAACCTGTTACTCATACCAGACCCATGTCTGACCCGAAGTTTATTTTTGTTTTTCATAAACTCTCGGGTACCCAAATTTTTACGGGTAGCCAAGGGATTCAGGTTTAGCTTTGACGAAGTCTGGAGGAGCAATGGAGCAGGAGGCTTCAGCGTTTTAGATATATTTAGTTCCGCTGTGTGGTATCTCTATGATGTATTGTGTATTGAGTTGTATTAACTAGACAGGTGTTTATAACTGTCTAGAATGTGATGTATTATCTGTATAGCTCTGATTGATGTACATATTATGTAAATACTTATGTAATTAATATATTTTATTCGTTCCGCTGTAAGATTCTGATGTTGTTGTTCTTTCTTCTCTATCTTTTCTATTTTCTCACCTCTTTCTTTCTTATTAACGATGTTACTTCCTGGGAGTAGGAAGTGGGGTCGTTACAGTGGTATCAGAGCGCTAGGTTAAGTGAATACCTAGGCTCTTAAGTGATTTCTTTCCTGAGAGAGCGTATTTGTAAATTTGATATATATATATATATTTATTCTTTTTCTATCTATTTGTTGGATTACCTGTCCGGGTTTTCCAATATAAGTATAAGGATAGATTGAGTAGTGGTGTGTGTAACACGACTACCTGCGGTTGGAAGTATATTTGAAGAGACTGTAGACCTAATACCGTCTCGAATAGATTCATGGTGTAAGGATTTCACCTAATCCCTGGAGGGAAAACCTGTTGAGATTTGGAGTCCATTTTTTTTTTGTTGTACAAGTTTGGATGAGAAGAATTTGGATTTTTGTGAGTTGAGCAGAAGCTTAAATATTATCTTGGTAACTCAAGAAGTAGTGGTTGTGTGTTGAGATGCAGCAGCGATGGATTGTTTCCGAAGAAGTTCTCAAGGCTCTTTGGACAAGGAAGTGTGTCTGCATTAGTTTGAGGTTGAGTTCAGCTGAATGTTGTGTTTGGCTTTGAGGCCCGAGTTTTTCGAGGAGTTTTGGATTAAGGAGTTTTGGCATCAGTAGCAGTGTTGCAGCTCAGATTGTTCTGCCGGCACGCGAGAAGGTCATCTGTCAACAGTTCTTTAGAAATGAAGTCCAGAACCAGTTTTGTGAATCCATTTCTTCAATGGATTGGCTAGATAAGTTTAAGATGTTCAAATTGGTAGGAGAGAACAGTTTTCTTTGGATATTAACCTGAGTGGATCGCAAAAGTGACTTGCGATAGTTAAGTATTCTCTGGGATGGCAGAAATTTTTCTGAATATCTTTGTAGAGGTCGGTAGTTTGCCTTAGCATCTGAGGAGTTGAGTTTGGTATCGACTAGATTTCAGAAGTAGTACCGATGGTTCAGCTTAGTAATCGAATGGTTTCTGGAGAAAGGAATTGGTAAAGCGACTCGAGTTTCGGAGGAATTTCTAAGTTCTATTTTGAATCTGCTGAATCATATTTTTGTAATGTGTTGTCTAGTTATGCTTATGTGCATCATCAGCATTTTCATCTACTCTAGATCAGAGTTGAGCAGCGGAAGCAGTTGGGAGTGCATTTGTTTTTCTTTTCTGGGAATGAGAAGATGTTTTCTACTGATGATAGTAGAGGTTGAGTTCTTGGTTTTGGTTGATTTTGAGAAAATTATTCTACTGGATTGTTTTTGGATTCAGATTGTTTTAGGAGTTATCAGCGAAGGTTGAGCTGATCAGTAAGTTTAAGGTAGCTCTGGATTGTCAGAAGTATTTGGTGGATAAGAGACGGAGATTTGATTTTGTAGGAATTTTCTTGGATTCGAGGAGTTCTATAGATTAGGAGTATAGACTGATTGGATTCTATAGATCGAGTATTCCGGTATTATACAGGAAAACTCTAGAGAACTCTATTTTGTATGAATAGTTAGCTTTGTTGATTGAGTAGATTGGTTGTGTTGATTGTTAGCATGTGATTGATATATACTTATGGTTTAAATTTAATTAAAATCTTAAATATATTATTAAATTACCTTTGCTTTTAAATTTCGGGGACGAAATTCTTTTAAGGGGGGAGGAATGTGACGACCCGGAATTTTCTAGCAATATCAATCTAATAATCTGCATTAAATATTAAATTGATTTGATATACTTTTGTTAATTAAATCTGAATTGATACTTTTCTTTTAATAAATATCTAACTGGTAAATTTTATCTGTTAGAAATTAATTGTTTGTTTTCTATTTATATATGTATATATTTGTATACATTGTAAATAGATGAATTTGTTTTAAAATTTAATAAATAAAATATGTTTAAATACTAATGTATATATTTTAGTGAATTAGAAATTATGTTTTATTTAATATAAACATTTCAAAGCTAAATAAATAAATAGTTTGAAAACTTATTTTAACTTAAGTTTAAATTTAAATTATTAACAAAATGATTTGTTTTCTTTTCTTTTTAGTATGGTTTGATTTAAAATATGAATTTAAAATGATATATGAGTTTTTAACAGAATTTTGTCAAACAATACATCAACATACATTAATAAAATATGTAGTTTATGATAAAAAGATAATTTAATTTATTTACCATTATAAATTGATAAATGAGTTACTCTTAAATAATATTAATAAATATAAATATAAGACTAAAAGATAAATTAGGAAAATGTAAAGTAGTACATTGGTTACATTATAATAGCTTAACAACTATAAATTCATTTAGTTTGCAAATAACAGAACAAAAATAACAACATTCACATGCATTTCAAAATATAACAAGTCAGCAATGAAACTAGAACAAATAAATTTTCAAATTTGTAAACCCATATATGAACTGCAGTATATACATATAAGTATATCTTTAAAGCATCTAGATAAATATGCAGGCCAATGAGCAAATATATATATATGTGCAGGCCAAATTGTATGAAACAAAGCAAATGACAGTAATAAGAATACACATGTCTTACACAAACAAAATGAAAGATATAAAAATTTCTATGTGTGCAGGCTAAAAAAATACACAACTGTATATAGTGTAAAGCAATAAGGACAGTAACAAAATAAAGATATTAAGACATACTTGTATGCAGGCTAAATAACTAAACTGTGTATATGTGAAGCTTGCTTAGAAAGATAGTGTTAAATATCCTTAAGCTAACAAACAAAAAGTAATTAATGAAAAAAATCTTTTAGTACACTAAGAATTTATATCAGCCACCATTAAAGAAAATATCTCTGGAAATAAATCTGTACAACACAAGACTGTATACAATATTGTACAGTTTCATGAAACATAATTATAACCCTGCTCTTTTCTTTTTCTATATGTTGGCTGCATATTCAGTTCGAACTAGGCATAAACTAAAATAAAACTTCATTTCAACTAAAACATGAAAATGAAACTACTCCATACTTAACAAAATTCAGGAAGAAAGCAAAAAGGAAGTTTACAGTTGTTTCATTTATCAAAAGTATCTCTGTTCTACTCTGCAGATTGGTGAGTAACACTTTTCTAAATCTCTTAAGTTTTAAAAATCTGTTGCATGATAATTTTTGGCTGCTTAAATGCATTGTGTGAATATTTATACATATTCATTTTTTTTTATCTGTGTGTTTGTGTGATGAGATTCTGTGTATTTCCAACCTGCAAATTCAACTGACTTCATTTGTAAACTTGTTCTGTTTTTTTTTTCTTTATTAGTTACTGTGAGTAACTTCTTTTCTAAAATACCCAAGTATATTCATATAGGGTTGTATGTCAGTTATCTGAGATGAAGTGTGAAGTATGAGTATATATATTAGAGAATGCATGTGTATATATGGATGGGTTGATGTGATTATACTTTTTCTGCCTGTTTTAGTTTCAGGCTTGGCTGTTAAACAAAGAACCTAATTTCTTTTGTTCTGATGGCTGTTCATTGATAGAAATTAACAAGACTTGTTTGTTTAAACTTAAAGATTTTAAGTTTAAAACTTATTTAACTAAAAAAAAAAAAATACAAGAAGAATTTATCTGGAAACAAAAACATAACTGGAAGTGTTGTATATGTTTTGCTCTCTGTTACTCAGGAAACAAAACTTTACTTTTATAAATCATTTACAACTTTGCTGATTAATGAATGAACTTAAGGTTTGAACAAAGGATGTTTGTAACATTATGAAGTAAGTTTAAAAATTTAGATAAGATAAAACAACTTAAAACTTTCTCTGGAACCAAATTTCTGAGCAACTTGTGCTCGAAAACCTAGTTTTAGTGGGTCGGGAACCTGTGATTCGTTCGTCCTATTGAATGCACCGAGTGACGTGAGGCTTTTAGGGGAGGTAGAGGGTAGATGGACGGTGACGTGACCGGAGTTTGGTGGCCTCCGGTGGTGGGAACGCCGCGTACGTGCCGTTGACAGGTGAGGGAGGTGAGGTAGTGTGTTTTTTTCCAGGTTCTGTACTTGATTTCGCGCGTGCGCTTGGGAAACTCGAAGCAGCTCGTATATTTCCTCGGGGAAGTATCGCGTGTTACTCGAAGCAACGCAGGAGGCTCGGCTGTTGTTTTTCTGTTTCAAAACTGTTACAGGTTTTGATAGTTTTTTTTTAATTTTTGTTTTAAAATTTAAGATCAAAGATTAAACTTAGTTTTAAAACAAGTTTAAATGGTGACTTTAAGTTAGATTTGAAAATAAAGTTGGGAATAATAAAGTTCTATAATTTAAATTATTTTAATAATTTAAAAGTACTAAATGTTTAAGTGTATTCAAAAAGGAGTTAAATTCAAAAATAAATAGAAATTGTTAAGAAGGGATTTAGACAAGTAAAATCCACAACTTAAACTAGAACTTCGATTTGAACTTCAAGATTTGGAACTAAAATAAGTTTTATAATATAAATTGTTTCAACTATATTTTTAAGTGCCATCAAATATGTGAATTTAAAAAGGGGTTTTGAAAATTTAGTTTTAAACTTATTTAAGGATAAAATTTGAATATGTTTATGAAGTAATTTGAAGTAAATGTTTAAACATACTTTAAACTTTATTAATGATGGATATTAATTAATTTAGTAATTATAATGTAAAAGTAGTAATTAAAGTTAATTAATAAATTAATTAACTAATATGTTATTTAGAACTATAGATTAGATTTTTAAAATTAATAATGGTTAATTAACTTATAAATAATGATAATTAGTATAAGTTGATTATGTTAGAAGGAGATAATTAAATAATTATTAATGAAGTTCATTAACCAGATGATGTTATAATTAATTAATATGATTGATTTAGTAATAAATTAATTAAATTAATTAATTCAATAGTTTAATTATAAATTATTTATTGAAAAGTAATTAAGAAATTAATTACTTATTAATTATGTAAATTGATTCGAGTTAATTAATTTAGTTTAATTAACTGATAATTTGGAATTGAATTACTTAGAGAAGTAATTGAAGGATAATTACGGGATGTAATTAATTGGGTGATGTTGTTAATGGAAGTAATTGAAATATAATTACTTAAAATTAATCAGGGGATTAATTTAGAGTGTTATTGAGAAGTAATTAATATTGAATGATTAATTACTGTTTGTTATTAATCAAGAGGATTAATATTTATGATTTGAAGATGTGTATTCTTAATATAAATTAACAAATGAAGATGTAACTAGAAATCATTAATTAATAATTAATGATGATATTGATTTATTTGAGAATAATAAATCAACAAGATAATTAGAAAGGTAATAAATCTATATAAATGTAATTAATTAATGGATTTATTCAAGATTTATTTTTGTAAATAAATTAAGGAAATTACTGGGATGTTGCAAAAGATATTTAAAGCAAAGATGATTAATTTGAATATATATATAAGTAATGGATAATAAGATAAAATTAAGAAATCATTTAATGATTTGATATATGTGAATATAAGTGTAATTAATGGAGCATAATTACTCAGAATAGTAATTGGATGATAATTACTTGATGAGATTCATTCAAGATGATTTGTAAATGAAGTAATGTGAGTAATTTCTTTTATAGTTAATCAAAGGATTTATTTATGGGAATAATTAATCATGGAATGATTAATTTGTTAATAAGTAATTAAGGATAGTTAATTACTGGTTTGTTATTAATCAAGGGGGTGATTAATAATTGTGTTTAAGTAAAGATTAATCACTTAATTAATTTAAATAAGTAATTGAATATGAATTGAAGATCATAATTACTATAATTAATGATGTAATTAAGAATTGTTTAATTAAGGAATAATTAATAGGAAAGTAATTAAATGTTAAATTGCTATGAACGATTTATAATAATTCATTTTAATTAAACAAAGACTAAATTATTCTTGTAATTAGAGAATGATTTAGTAATTTGATTTATAATCAATTATTGATTATGAGAGCGGGATTTATGGAATGAGTAATTAATTTGATTTATTTTAAATTAATTAAAATTGGAAGTAGTTAATTTAATTCATTTTAAATAACTATAGCTTATGATTCATAAATCATTGCTTATGGATGATATGGATATTTCACTGATTGATTGTAATCTCAGGAATGAGATGGGTAATGTCTATGTGATATGGATGTATGTTTTAAGTATGATAATGTTTAATTATCTGTTTGGATGATAATATTAATTATCTCTTTATGATGATGATGTATTATCTATTATGAGATGTGAATTGTCTATCTGTGCATATTGATGATATTGAATTCACTGTTAAGACTAAATAGACAACTTGGCCTTAAAAGACACGCTTTGGATTTCGATGAGACCGGGATCGGGTTTTCCGCATTAGGAACATCCGAAAACCACATCGTTTCCAAATTAACGTTAGGTCGTGAATCTGAAGTGAAGATGAAGGTTCAGAATGCAAGGGTTATCGTCGTTAACTCTGAGGGTGATTCCAAAATGAGTGTAACGAGATAATGCCTTCGGTTTCGTTCGAACCCGGAACGAACTTGTATGGATTGAATGCTTTCAACACATCGTTAGGCGGACGATGAGCATTCTAAGAAATATGTTCTATAAAGGTAATCGTAACCTCAAGCCTCATCAACCGGGAATGGCTAAAACAGGGGAGGTGCAGCAAGGTTAGGTGGGTCATGCCCAAGAAGGACAAGGATATTCCTCTGTCTAGATGTCCCTTTTTATTCGGCTTAGTGGGCGGTTGGTCTGCAGCCAACTGCGGGGTGTATCTTGTTCGAGACTGTTCAGTAAGGAATGGTTCCGGCCTTGTGTTGCAGGGGATGAAGGGAGTAATCCTCGGTACGGTGATCTAGGCCCCGTACTGTGACGGGCGGTACCCCAGTAGCCCTGCCATTGTATGGAATTCAAAATCCAATAAGTGCCCACGGTTTTGATTGTATTACCCACTTTTGTGGCTAGTGCTGGAATTTAATGAATGTAACAATTTCGTCTATTTTCTATTTACTTGAAAACCCTAGACCTATTTTAATATCACAGAATTTCCTATAAAATGTTTTGGTTAGCGTAAGGTAAAAACTTTTCCATGTTTATGTGTGGGAAGTCTTACGTGATACCTTTCGTTTTCAAAGGATTTTCAAAATTAAGCAACTTTAACCTGTTACTCATACCAGACCCATGTCTGACCCGAAGTTTATTTTTGTTTTTCATAAACTCTCGGGTACCCAAATTTTTACGGGTAGCCAAGGGATTCGGGTTTAGCTTTGACGAAGTGTGGAGGAGCAATGGAGCAGGAGGCTTCAGCGTTTTAGATATATTTAGTTCCGCTGTGTGGTATCTCTGTCATGTATTGTGTATTGAGTTGTATTAACTAGACAGGTGTTTATAACTGTCTAGTATGTGATGTATTATCTGTATAGCTCTGATTGATGTATATATTATGTAAATACTTATGTAATTAATATATTTTATTCGTTCCGCTGTAAGATTCTGATGTTGTTGTTCTTTCTTCTCTATCTTTTCTATTTTCTCAACTCTTTCTTTCTTATTAACGATGTTACTTCCTGGGAGTAGGAAGTGGGGTCGTTACAGGTGCATAATCGGAAATCCATTATAATTGTTTTCATACTAGAAATCTTAAGCCAAGATCAGGGCATTAATAAGTAAAGGCCAGTAATTAATAATAGTCCCAAAACCTAGATTCAGGTATGATGAAGTCCATCAATTATTTATAATGATCTGAAACCCAGATTCGGATATTAATTAATGAAGTTCTAAATTTAATAATGAAAGACCTGAAACCCAAATTTGAGCATTAATAATTGAAGTTTATAAATTCTTCTTTGATGATTAGTTGGAAGCTATAGATTCTTATTTAAGCCTTCTATTCTATTCTGCTCTTTGGGTTTTGTTTCCTTCGAAATGTGGCAAACCTTTAGGTCTTGTATGTAGTTGCTATTTGATTTTCCACTTCTTAAGTTTGGGCGTCTTAATCCATAATTTGATATGCCGCTTCTCGGGCTCGAACATCATAGTCCGTTGTTTGATATGCCACCTCTCAGGCTTGGACATCTCAGTCTGTTGTTTGATATGCCGTTTCTCGGGCTTGGACGTCTTGGTCCGTTGTTTGATATGCCGCTTCTTAGGTTTGGACTTCTTAGTCCATTGTTGTCTGATGCGCTTGGTTAGCTTATCCATAAGAAGGACCCAAGGACTTACCCAACCTTCCTCTAGGAGGCTCCTTGACTTGGCCATTGCGTGGCATGGCTAAGGGCTTGTCGATGCTTTAACCTGGCCATAGCATGAAACGATTAAAGGCTTACTCTAACCTCTCACTAGGAGGCGCCTTGACCTAGCCATAGCATGGCATGGCTAAGGGCTTATTGATGTTCTAACCTGGCCATAACATGGTGCTTATAATGACTTATTCTAACCTCCCTCCATGAGGAGCCTTGACCTGGCCATAGCGTGGCGCGGCTAAGGGCTTTTCAATGCTTTATCTTAGCTATAGCGTGGCACATATAAAGGTTTACTCTAACCTCCCTCTAGGAGGTTCTTTGATTTGGCCAACTCGGCGAGGACAAAGGCTTTAACCGTTTTAAGGTAATGTCCAAGTGGAGAATTCTACTCCTAACCATATAGACTTTTGTTTTTAAGGAAGAGGAGTTTTATTCATTCTTTGTAAGAAAATATGGTTGCAAGTGTTCCACATTCCATGTTCTAGGAACCATATTGTCATCTCGTCGACTTAACTTATAAGCTCTAGGTGGAATTACTATACATACAATTAGGGGACCTTCCTAATTGGGTCCTAGCAATCCATCTGCATGATTTCTTGTGTATTCCATTACCCTTCGGAGTACTAAGCCTCCCTCTTGCGATGATCTTTTTATACTTTCTAATTATAGTATTTTTAAATTATTCTATGGTATTTTGTAGTTCGGATAGCTGCTTCATTCTCAAATCATGTATTAAGTCTAACGATTCTTTTTTCAATTCTTTATTTGGGTCGAAAGCATATGCAATTCTTTGATGTTAGGGTGTCACATTTTCAATTAGCAACATTGCTTCACACCCATATGTTAGAGAGTAGGAGGTATGTCCCGTTCCAATTTTAGCAGATGTTCAATAGGCCTAAAGCACAAGTGGCAATTCTTCTACCTAATTCCCTTTGACTTTGTTTAATCGCTTTTTCAAGATTGTCTTTATAGTCTTATTTGTAGCTTCGACGACCCCATTAGCCTTTGGATGCGCAATCAATGAGATATTTTTCATGATCGCATTCTTATGTCAAAACCGAGAAAACTCCTCACTTTCAAATTATGTTCCGTTATTTGATATAATCTTATAGAGGATGTAATAATGTTTTAAATGACAAATCTAAGAACTTTCCCAGAATTGTTTTTGGGGAGTGGTTCTGCTTCTACCCACTTGGTAAAGTAGTCTATGGAAACTACAACATACTTTGCTCCCTTTTTGGAAATCGGCAATGGCCAGATTAAGTCGATTCCCCATATATCGAAGGGCCATGGACTTGAAGTTTGAGTTAATTGGCTTGGTGGAAATCGAGGTTTCTCTGAGTATTTTGGCATCTTTCACAACTCCTCACATATCAATAGCTTGACTTGCTATTCAAGGCCAATAAAACCCATGTCCTATTATTCTCTTTGCCAACTTTACCAAGTTGGAGTGGTCTCCGCAAAATCCTTCATGCGCTTCCACCAAAAATTTCATTCCATCTTCCATACTCACACGTCTTAAGTAACGTAATGCATATCCCTTCTTATAAAGAATTACATCCACTGCCGTGGAAGTTGGGGCCCATCATCTGATTTTCCTAGCGTCTCCCTTGTCATATGGCAATATCTCTTTAGAAAGATATTCGACAATGGGCTACATCCAAGTGTTATTACAATAGTCATCTGCCCTTGGCTGGTTGATTCTCTCATTTGGGATTTCCCTATTAATTTCTTCTTCTTTCCTTTCTCATGACATAGCTTGACATCTAGTTAGGACTAACAGTTCCTTTCCTTGTTCAGATGTCCCATCTTCAATACTCGGATTTGCTTGATACCCTACTGGCATGATCCAAGTTTCCGGGGCTCCCCTTGAACTAGCCATCTTTGCTGATGAATCCGCCTGTGAGTTTTCTCCCTGTGGAACGTGATGTATAAAAAAATCTTCATATAAAGCAAGCATCTTCAATATCTTCTTTACATATAAAGATAGCTTGGTGTCTTTAGTCTGATATACTTCCTTTACCCGATTTACCATTAATTGCGAATCACTAAAGATTTGAACCCATGGGATTTTGAGCTCTAAAGCCAGAGTCAAGCCTGCCACTATTGATTCGTATTCGGCTACATTATTTGTTACAAGAAACCCCAACTTCATTGCATAATGTAGGCGGTGTCTGTTTGGAGTGATTATGACATATCCAGCTCCAGGCCCCTGCTCATTCGATGAGCTATCCACAAATAACTAAAGACTTGTTTGAGAAAAAGGTTAGTTAGTACTTTAAATGGATGTGCTTGAATGTATGCCCTAAGTTCTCGTGTGGTAAGCTTTAAGCAATAACCTAATTTTTCTATTACTGGGTATCAAACCTTTGCATTCTTTAGCCGCCTGCTTACATAATAAATTGGAAGTTGAGTTCCACTTTCCTCTCTGATCAAAACTGAACTAACTGCATGTTCCAAAACTGCTATCTATAAGTACAAAACTTCACCACTCTAGGGACTAGATAGTATTGGCCATTTTTCCAAATGATTTTTCAGTTCTTGAAAAGCTCTCTTACAATCTTCTCCCCACTCAAAATTTTCTTATTCTTGATCACAATGAAAAAGGGAATGTACTTATCAGTCTCTTTAGCAACGAATCTACTTAAGGCGGCTATTCTACCATTTAAACTCATTATATCTTTGCTAGTTTTGGGCTCAGCCATGTCCCTGAAAGCTTGAACTGGTCTGAGCTGGCTTCAATCCTCGAGCAATCACCCTATAGCCTAAAAACTTCTTGGAATGGACTCTGAAAGAGCATTTTTGGGGTTCATCTAATATTTTCGTATTACTTTGAACATTTCTTTTAGATCTTAAAGTTGATTTTTAGCCTTGTAAGGTTTCACTAGCATGTCGTCAACATAAACTTCCATATTTTGACTGATCTGTTCTTTGAACATCCTGTTGACTAATCTTTGATAGGTAGCCCCTGCATTCTTTAATCTGAATGGAATTGCTTTATAGTAGTAAAATCCTCAATATGTAATGAAACTTGTATGTTCCTCATCTGGCTTGAACATGGGTATCTTATTATATCCCGAGTATACATCCGTGAGAGATAACAATTTGTGCCCATTAGTTGCATCAACCAGCCGATCTATTTGTGGTAATGGAAACAATCTTTCAGACAGGCCCAGTTTAAGTCAGTATAATCGATGCAAGTCATCCACTTACCATTTGACTTCTCCACTAATACGGGGTTTGTTAGTCATTTTGGTTAGTAGATTTCTCCAATAAATCCATTTCAAGAAGTCTTTTAACTTCTTCTTTTAGAGCGTTGTACCACGCTTTATCTAGTTGTCTCTTTTTCTATCTAATGGGGGTCGCTTCTGGATTGATGTCTAGCACATGACACATAATCGATGGATCAATCCCTACCATATCTGAATGAGACAGTGCAAATACGTCTTTATTGGATTTAAGGAATTGAATCAAGTCCTTATTCAAGTTGTTACCCAACTCCTTTCCCACTTTGACTATTTTGGTGGAATCATCTAGGTCTATGCACGCCTTCTCAAGGTCTTCTATGATTTTTACTCTTTCCACTTCCCTATGACAATCAAATTCTATGATGATTTTGTCCTCTTCTATAGAATTAGCATCGACCCTCTTCCTTTTGCTTCCAGAGGAAATGAACCTTTCATACATACGCTTGTTAGTACTATTAGATTTAATCTTTGCTTCAGTCGGATGTAAAAAATCCATCATCCAAATGCTAGAAAATAGTAGAAGAATCAAAGTAAGCAGAATGCTCCCTTTTTTATTGATCGAGCATAGCAAAATACATTTCGCGGGAGCTGAATTTCTCTCCACGTATAGTGCCCCAGCCTCTCTTAGTTAAGAATTTCACAATCAGATATTTTGGTGAGACAAAAGCATCTACCTCATCAAGTGTGGGTCTGCCAAAGAAAGTATTGTAATAAGATGGCTTTTTAATGATTACGAAGAGAGTCTCAAAAGTTCAACAACATGGTGGTACTCCCATCTGTACGAGCAATTTTACTTGTCTCACTGGAGTCGATCCCTTGTTATTGAACCCAAAGATTGGCTTCAGATTGGGCTCTGGCTTGTCGTCTAGGACACCCATCCGATCAAAAGCATGTTTAAAAAAGACATTGACTGCACTTCTTGTATCCATAAAAATCCTGGAAATTATAGACATTTTAATTTGAGCTTTGATCATTAGGGGATCATTGTGTTGGTGATGGACTCCCTTCTTTAGCTCGTTGGGCATAACGACAAGATTTGGCATCGGGATGTCGAGTCAGGATTCTTAAGCGAGGGCTCTTCTTGAATAGTGAAGACACCTTCTCTAGCCTCTTTGATGTAACTGTTCTTGGCCCCCTTACTGGTTCCCGTTGGATGTGACATGATCCTATTTAGCGGCAGACTCAAGCTCAGTGGGTCTTCTTCCTCCAAGGTGTTAATAGCATTACTAGAAAACTTTTGTGGATCATCCCGAGTCCATGGTGCTTTTTGTTTGTCCTGGATGAACTCCTTTAAATGCCCCTCATGAATTAATTGAATGATTCCTGCCAATACTTTGCACTCATCAGTTTTGTGACCGTTTGCTTTGTGGTAAACATAATAGTCATCCCCTTTCCTCTGTTCTGGGTAATTCTTGGCCTTAAAGGAAGTCAAGAAGTTGACCTTCTCCTTTGCCATAACATAGATGTAAGACAATGGCTTGTTTAAAGCGGTTGAATTAGCATTTGTCTTTTCCCATCTTGTTCTCTTATGTCCATGATCTAATCCAAGCCTTCCACTTTCCTTTTTAGGATTTGCTTTCTTCTTAGCATGATATAATTATCCATTCGAATGAATTTATCACCTGAAAATGGAAGTCTTGCAGACCCTTACACCCATGCATGAAGGGTTGCTTCCAGAATGGTGTGTTCTCTATTAACCCTGAGTGTAGCGTAATGAGCTTATCCTGGTCATTCAAATCTTTAGCTTTCAATGCTTCTGTGTTGAATCTTTTAAGGTAATCTCCCAAAGACTCTCTCTGTCTCTACTTAATGTTGGCCCAAACAGTGTAATCGATTGTTGGGTCCTTGCATATACAGAACTGGGTAAAGAACTCATAAGAAAATTGCTTCCATGAATGGATTGTCTTTTCATGGTATTGTCGATACCATTTAGCGGTCGCTCCTTGAAGCTTTACTAGAAACAGTCTGCATCGAACGGCTCTAAAAGTTTTATACAAATCCATTTGGCTATCAAAAGCCATCAAGTGATCATTGGGGTCTGTAGTTTAATGGAACTTCAGAGTTGGAATCTTTACATGGGATAGGATGACCGTTGACACGATTTCGTCTATGAAAGGTGACATTTGTTCATTATCATTTGCTCTTTGATCCAAGGTCCTTTCCCTCTTAGCATTTAGCATGTCCTTAATTGTATTTTCTGCTACATCCTTCAGATAAGCTTCGGTCTCGTGATAATTTTTTATGTTTGTATTATACTCCTCCGATGTCGAGCTTCTGAACGTCTCAAGTGATCTGTTAATGTCCTTCCTTGATGATCGAATTTAGTTGGTGGACCCTCTTTCTTTTTTAAAGATGTCAAGTCAATTTTTCTGTTGTTTTCATTTGTATGAGCCTTCGAATTTCTTCTGGGATAGACCACCTCATCATCATTCGTTAGTTTTGCTGTCATAGAGGATTTTTGAGACAATAATGCTTTTAGTAGCTCTTGCATTTCCAACAACTGTTGTTCCAAGTGCTTTATTTAAGTGGCATTGTCGTCTTATTAAGTTGGGGTCAATGGTTGCCCTTGCATAACTCCTTCCATATTAAAAGTTGGTGTCATGTTTTCTTCTAAGTTTGTGGTGTGTACAGCCACTTCATCCATTCGACTAAGACTTTTAGATTTCATTTTCCTACATAAAGTTAGAAATCCATAATTAGTCTATGAGGTAATCATAAGGTCGGAGGTTCGAGCCCTCCTTCTAGCTCCAAAAATGTTAAAAACAAAACTTGTCAGTATCCCCAAAGCTATATGTGTAACAAGAAATGTCTTTTACGCTATAGAAGAAGATTATCAGACGTGATTACTCCCTTCGTGACCCCCTTTAGACTGGGTTTACTTGGACAATTTGCATTTGGAATGTTGTTTAATAGTAAATAAAAAATCCAATCAACGTTATTGAAATGGAGGTCAAGGAGAAAGCACCTCTTTCAAAACCTCTTTTCTTAGTCAGTCGAAAGTGGTTATTTATATCGCATAATCATTCCTTTCAACTATGTCGAAAAGACCATCTTTCATGTGAGGTGAAGTATATGCTTTTGACACCATTGTTTATTCTCTTTTGGAATAAACGCTTTCGAAAGTGTTGTATTTATTATTGTGTGCGTATACCTTTAGAAGGAATTTATCCATGTAGAATTTCTTATCATTTACACGTCAGATCCCATTTGAAACGACCCTTTTGACCAAGTTGAAAAATGTATTGCTCTTTCGAAGTAGATCTAATGTATAATGCGCAAGATCTATTTTATATGTACAATGGAAAATCATCTTGGCTAACATTAGTTCTATGAATTTTATTAGAATTGAATCATGATTATCATCTTTGTTTATCAGTAAATATCATTGACTATGGTAATAATGTGATTCGCATGAATATTATCCATGTTGATCCCATGGTATCGCATAAGACAAAAAGGGATTGAGAAGATAAGCTAGCATCATGTGCAATTATTCATTAGACAAGCTAATGATCTCCCTCATGATCCAAATCTTTATTGAATTCATGCGCTTCCTCTTTTAACATTAATCAAAATTGAGTTACAAGTAAAAAAGCTTTTCCTCAAACAGATTTAAGGTTACAAAGATGTATTTTTGCTAAGAAATAGGAGAATGGGTTTAGGATTCCCAAAATCCGAACCCAAAATCGGACACCTAAGGTCATATTTATAGATGCAAGTCAGCTCCCTTTCGCGCCCATCCTTTCGATTTAGTCGAAACGTCTTCCTCAAATCTTCTACGTGCATCCCTTCAACATGGTCGAAAGGTCTTTTTTTCAATTTTCTAGGCATTGGCTTTCGATGCTGTCGAAAGGCTTTCCTTTGGAGCTTTCTCATTCATCCTTGCGCCTCCTATCTTTTTATCCTTGAAACTTTGGACCCAGTAGAAAGAATCTCCTTGACAACCTTTAGCCACCGTTAAGGTCTAAGTGCCTCCTTTTCTTTACTTTTTAGTGGACTGCTTTCGACTCATAGAAAGGGTGTTAGAAGCGCTCTTCGCTTTGTGTTGCTATAATATTGCAAGTGAGAAACGAGTTGAGCATCCATATTGCTTTGAAAAGGATAGAGAGTGATATATATGTCATCATTAAAGGATTCTTGGCCTTCATGTAGGATTTTCATTATGCTTTCGAAAGGGTTCCAACCATTTTGAAAGGCTTATTGTTTTTTTTGAAAAGTGTATTGGAATCAATAATTTGAGTGGTAAATTGACAACGATGAAACCTTCAATTTTGAGGGAATTGGTTAGCGCGTGCTTGCCTTTCATTCATTTCCTTCAAAATTTGTTTCGAACCCATTCTTTATTTTCTTATATATGCGAACCTATTCGTGTCAAAAGGTCTTAGCAAGGCGAAAGGATAACTTTGCCTTCTTTTTCCATCTTTTAGAAAGCTTTTGTTCTATTTACCATTTGTAATAACACGTAATGCTTGTGACTCCTTCGAAAGCAATTTCAATGCCTTCGAAACACTCTCCTTTGAACATTGGCAAAACTCATGCCTTTAATTTTAGTAGAGTCTTGCACTTTTATAAGCCTTCTTTTATACTTTTGCTCTTAAGTGGATTTTTTGGTTAACAACACATATTCTAATCATAATAAAACTTAAGAAAACATTATAAAATAATTTTGAAATATTTTAATATATAAAGGATTTAAACAAGAGTTTCTTTTGAAAAATAAAGTATAAAATATCAATGAATATATATTTAAAATTGGATTATCAATGAATGTTAAAATATACTTTTAAACATTTAGAAGACATAAAATTAAAATCTATAAATATAATAAATTTAGAAGTATATATTAAAAGATACTTAAAACATATTATAATAATTAAAAGGTTAGGAACCATTTGAAAGCTAGTTTGAAAAGATGTTTGAAAAATCATTTTGAAAATAAGGATTCTTAAAAATCTTTAATATCAAAGAGCATATTTTAGAAACCTTTTTGAAAAAACAAAGAGAGATTAAGGAAGTGCTACCGGGACTTTAACAAAATAATATATGACTCTATAACCTATCTTGGTATCTTGAATCTTCAAACTCATGAGTATTTAATCTCTGAGACTTGAATCTCTATACCAGCCTCTTAAATCTGCTCTTGATATTATACAGTCTTCTTAATCAACACTTGTGTAATATCCTACGCTACATATTTTATATAGCTTGATAAAAATTTAGTATCTATATTTTATATAGTGTCGTTGTTGTCATCAAAACCAATACCTAAGGTACTAACAATCTCCCTCATTTTGATAATGACTACAATGTATATAAAATATGATACAACTCCCCCTAAGGTACAAAACTCCCCCTTAATCTATGCCTGAATATTTTATATATTTCTCCCCCTTGTCAACAAAGAATATAACTAAGTCTCCCCTAAACAAGTACCACATGATATGTAAGAGTGACATGTTGAGGAATAAGAAAATCCAATATTATTAATTAATCCAATCCATTTCATACAAATATATATTCAAACCAAATTAAAATACAAAAAAATGTACATAAAACCAAATCCAAATTCTAACAAATCAAACAATGGCGTACCGATCCTATGTCCTAAGGTTTTCTCTTGATAATGAGGAACTTGTGGGTAGGACAGAAAGGATAGTGAAGACAAAAATTCCCTTTTTGTTTGATGAGATTTCCATCTCGATCGAAGCACACTTCACCAATGCATTTGACTTCATCATCATCCTCTTTATCTTCCTCTACTTCATTGTCTTCTTCCTCTTCTTTATCCATTGGATTAGGTTCATCCTCTTCAATCATGATTGGATTTGTTGGATTAGCCAATAGATATTTCTAAAGATTTCATAGAATTCGACCTTGTTTCTCTTGTTCCTTTATCATTCTCAATTGAATGACTTCCATTATAGAAAGCATGTTGAGAGCATGCTTCAAATCACTCTCAATCTTAGTTACTTTAGCCACTGTAGAGGTTTGGAAAGGGCCTGATGTGGGACAATCGAAGGAAAATTAAGCGGATTCACGTCTTGGATGTTTGGAATTAGTAAGATTCATTAATTTATTTTTATAGATGATTTCTAGAAAGAACAAGATCATGAAATAGGCTTATTTTTGAAATATAGTGCTTATACATACCCATTTTAAATTTTGAATTAAGGAGGGAAGTCTAATTTTTGAAAATAACTGCATATGTCAGCATACAGGATGTAGATATGTCGATATATCTAATGTATTTTTGATGTTTGCTTTTACTTTTTACTTTTTAATTTGTTTTGTTATTATTTTTATATTCTAAGAAGGAACATATCAGAAACTCTCTTCTTAGTTTAATAAATAATGTTAAAGTTATGGTTTTGTTAATATATATGCTATTTGATTTTCACTATTTATAAATTAGAATAAGATTATACCTTTTCCTACCTTGTCTCTTAGAAAGTGATGTTGTATATTTATATGTTTTGTTCTTGCATGATGAGTTGGATTTTTAGATAAATTAATTGCTCTAGTATTGTCGTAGTATATTGGTGATTTAGTAAAATTTAAACCAACATCTTTTAATGTTTAGTGCATATAAATAACCCGACAACAGGAAAATGCAGCTGAAATATATTATGCTTCTGTTGTGGACAGAGATACAGAATTTTTCTTTTTGCTAAACTTGGAAACTAAAGAGTTTCCTAAAAAGTGACAAGTTCCACATGTTTTTTTTTGATCTGAACTAGCATATTGGCATTACTGTATGAAATTAAATCATAGGAATCTTCTTTTGTGTAGAAAAGTCCATAGTCTAGTGTGTTATTTACATATCAATATTTGTTTTACGATTTAAGATGAGTTTCCTTAGGTTGAGATTAATATCTTGCACATAGACAAACACTATGCATTATATCAGGTCTATTTGCAGTGATATAGAATAAAGATCCTACATGCCTCAATAAATTTATTGATCAATATCCTTTGAGTTATCTTCTTTATTTAATTTCTCATTGGTTGCTATAGGAGTTCGTTCACCTTTAGTAAATATATTTGGGTGTGCATATGGTTTTCAATGTGACTTTTGCATGCACTAGTTTTGATGTAAATTGATTTTATGCATCCTATATTTGCTTGTGTGTGTCTTTTAAATATGTAAGTTTGGATATATAACAGATTTGGTTAAGAACGATTTACATGTGCATATTTTCCACTGTTCTTTAGTATACACAACATACATGCACTTCCATTTCAGTACACTTATATAGTTTCATATACAAATGTGTTTTGTACAAATATGATTTCAAAAATAAAAACTTCATATATGTGCATTTGATTTCAGTTATTTGAATATTCTGCTTTAATTGCACTGGATTGTAAGCATATTCAGTTCATATATAAATGTTTCGTACAAATTTGGTTGCATATACAAATCTGATTTCAAAGTAAATAGTTCCAAGTGCATATATATCTCTTTAACTTCACAACTATTAAATGTGAATAATAGACTTGCACATGCTTAACTCTGCATACACATACTCATTTGGTTTCAAAAAATGTCATGTTTTAAGTGTACCATTCCTGCATATATATGCACATACGTTCGAATATGCATGGTTTTCAATGAACATTGATTCCTAAGAAAATACATATGAATTTTAAGTCTTAAAAGCCGAAGTCTTATACACATAAATGCAATTAGTTTCAAAGGCTTGGAAAGTAAAATTTCAAATATCTAGCTTCAAATGCACATATCATCATAAATTTAGATATAACTCTGCTAATAGTGGATTCACATACATGTATAAATGTGTATAAAGTTTTTGGTGTTACGTATGATTAAATATGGTTTAGCATATGCAGTCTTCCATACATATAATTTTTAATTTTGATTTTTAAGTTTGCAAATAGTCGTTTTTGCATGTCGGGTTTGATATAGGAAATGTTTTGAATGTGTAGTTCTAAAAAATCTCACAAATAATGGTTTCAAATACAAACAATTTTAAATGCATATGCACATCACATTTTAAATAGGAAAGTTTCTCGTAAATAGGGGATCCTGAGTTTGCATCAGTTTTTGAAAAATGTGTTATAGATATGAATCTTTCAAATATGGATAATTTTGATAGTGTGGATCATTAAACCTAGAACGAGCACTGTGCCAAATGTTAAGTTTGAAGAATTATGAAGTTTTATCTGTGTTTTCAAACTTGTCAAAATTCCTTCTGTATGAACAAACAAATTTCTAATACCCAAAGATTCGAGTAAAAGTACTAAAAATAAATTTGTTTTTATAAATTCTTAAATGCGCTTAATGCAATAATTTTTTTAGATAAATATATAGTGTTGTATATGATTTTTCATACATGAGAGTCTTTCAGATATTGAATAGCTTTGTCTTCACATGAAAATGGGTCCCAAATACCATTTTCGAAAATATTTATAAATCTTCCCACATATAATTTCTAAGCATGTGAAACATCCAGTAAAGCATACATATTCATTTTCAAACTTTTTGAAGAAATCGACTTTTATATTGAACTTAGATGTATGTATGTTAGAGTATATGTGCTATTTTCAGGAGAAACACATTTTCAAGTCTATTGATAAATTGTGGGCTTCTCGATACATTGATTTATGAGTGTAAAAATATTTCATATATTACTTCATATTTATATATATACATATGAAAGTTTTATGAAACGCTATTTTCAATGCATATCAATCTTTCAAATACTATAGGTTTCTCATATGCCTGAACTTCAAATGGTTAAATGAAATTTAAAAAAATGTTGGTTGTTATAACTAGATTTCAAGTAGATCCCAGATTATAAAAGAAAATGTGAACAAACTTCAGGATTTTGAGTTTTGAAATGGACGAGTGGTGCTGCAAAGGAGAAAACAAGCAATACAAGCGGTGCCAATAAGATAAGGTGGACTCAAAGTGCAAGCAAGAGACAACTTTAGCTACGAAAAATAACATAGGAAGCACCTGCTATTATATGGAATTCAGTGACTCCATGGATATTACCTAGGATATTTAGTTTCTTATTTGCAAATCTATACAATTTTGTATATTTAAATTCCTATAACTCAAATTTTCTAGTTCTAGTATATTTCTTGGTATATAAAACTCAAATTCTTCATATAATAAGTGTTCTCTTTTGAAAAGATTGTTTTACCAAAGTGGATTCTTATAAAACAGTTGTTCTTGTATATAGAGCCTATCAATTCATAAATCATGACATTTCATACTCATAAATAAGACGTTTCTTGTCAAAAGACCCGATGAAGTATAATTTTATTTTTATGACTTACAAAAGTATGGTGATATACACCCTTATCAATTTCAACAAGTAGTCTTACTCAAATAATTTTGCTATCAATCTTTGAGGAAAACATTCCTTGAAAATTATAAGAATTATACTGATTTTTCCATATGACTATCTATCTTGAAAAGGAGTTTACGAAATCTTTAAAAATATAAAGTACTGAAAACTATGCTTTTTCAACCATTTTTTTACCAAAGTCCATTTACACCGCTATCACTTCAATCAGGAGAGTCCACTTTTGATTGAAGAACAATTGATTTGAGAATCATGACCGTTAAAGCCCCATATTTAACGACCAAATTTCTCTTATAAGGATTTAAGCACCATATAAGATTCTTCTAAATATCGAAAATAAAGTCTTTTATTTAACCATAATGATGTACTAAACAACTTTTAAAGAATTCATCAAGAGCAATAATCGCGAGCATATACAGCAGACAAGCAAATCAAGTAGATAACCAGTTCAAAGAGGACAATAAATTTTGAAAAAGATTTACTATTGACTCAAACAAAGAAAGATTTGAGAAGGAATTTTTATGGATCTTCCTAGTTAAGAAGAGCAAAGGATAAGAAGTCACTAACCCGAAGATCGATATATTGAGATAAAACAAGGAAGCAACCCAAGAACTCAAAAGTAAAATCATAATCCTCAAGCTATAAGGTCTAGTTTAAATCTGCATGGATCATCTAAAAAAAGAGGATGATAAGGCTACATATCAAAAGATATCTCGGGGTACAACTACATCATAACTCGATCCAGATTTTAAAACATTCATAATTTCAATATGGAGCATCTAGAATATTTATGAGATTGTAATGGGCCAAGCCAATGGCGACCGGTAGGCTTTTCAACCATCCCAGATTCACCGTGGCATACATTGGTACATCGAATTTGCTTTTATGGCCAACCTCTGGACTCGCAACCAACCCTCATGTAGGGGTAAGAGTCTCCTGCTCACTACCAAACATGAAGCGAGAACCCCCTATCATGCTTTAATGAAGCAAACCCGATCCCTACCAATAAAGTTAATTACTCTTATTGACTAGAACCCATAAACTACTAAATAAACCAATCAACACAATATAAAACAAATTTTATATTCACTAACAAATGCGCGCTCATATCTATTAATACGCTCAAACTCATTTCTAGAGTATTACTTACTCTATTCCATGAGTAATCCCCACTAGTGCCAAGATTCTCACTTAACCATCAGCTCTGATACCAACTGTAATGACCCGATTTTTCGATGCCCGAAAATTGACATCAATACGTCCACTGTATCAAATGCTGAACAATCGAATGCCGAAAAAACGAACCATTAGGGTTAATGAAGAAGGAGGTATAAGATGAAATAGAAACAATATCAAAATCTCACGATCGCAACGGAACAATATATAATAGATAAATGACTAATCTTTAAACAAAAAGAACTATACCTGTTTATACACACATCATCAGAGTACAACAAAATCTATAGCACACAATTGGACAGTTGATTAACCTGTCCTCACAATACGAACTATGCAGTTAATCAGACACAGTGGAATATCATCAAATACGTGTGATACATCTCACCCTCCAGCCCGTCTCCTAAGCTCCACAGCATCCTTTTCTGTATCCTATAATACTCGGTCTGACCCGAGCATTATAGTAAAATAACACCCGAGTCAGTCTGGAAAACCAGCGTGAGCAAACACACTCAATTGGATTATTAAAGTTTCAAAAAACCTTTAAAAAAATCAAAGGTATCTGGTAAGATCACGCCACAAACAAACATGTCGGCTTTTTACCTTACGATAACCAAAACATTTTTATCAAATCCGTATGATATTATAATAGTGTCTATAGAAAGTAAAATAGAATCTAGCTAAAATGCTTGCATCTCACATTTCAATAATAATTAGGTACAATCAAAACCGTACAGGCGCTTATTGGAGATTGGATTCCATACAATGGCAGGGCTATTGGGGTATCGTCCATCACAGTACGTGGTCTAGATCACCGTACCGAGGATCCACCCTGATCCCCTACATCACAAGATCGAAGCTACCGCTTACTGGATAGTCCGAATAAGATCACCCCACGGTTGGGATCAGCAACCGCCCACATAGCGGAATAAAAGGGACATCTAGATAGGGATGTCCTTACACTAATTGGTATCTAGCCACTTAGCCTTGTGTGCACCTCCTCTATTTTATCCATTCCCAGTTGATGAGGCTCGAGGCTGTGCATTACCTTTTTATCACACATACACTCAGAATGCTCACCGTCCTCCTGACATTGTTTTGAAAGCATTCGTCCATACAAGTCCCTTCCATGTCCGAACGAAATCGAAGGCACTACTAACCCTTGCACTTCACTGCTCCATCTTCGACTCCAAGCTCTTGTCTTCTTCACGAAAACATTCAAACAGGATCGAAGTGGTTTTCGAAAATTCAATCCCGATCTCGGTCTCCTCGAAACGATCAGCGCATTGGCCAATATTGATAGTCGGTTATTTAACTATCAAATAACATCCACAAAAATCATCAGACCTTAATAATATCCCAAACTATTTATTTTAAAATATCTTCGCAAGATATTTTTCTATACTTCAACCCTTTGAAAATAGTTTTTGAATCACTTTCCTCTCGCAGAATAAATTTTCAAATATTGTTTATTTCCACTGAAAACCACCATGTCTAAATTCTTTAGATTTTAAAATAATTTGTTCACTTTATCCAAAAATATGTACTTTAAAAATATTTAAAATAAAAACTATTTAAAACACTTTATTTAAAATATTAGTTATGAAATTTATAATAATTTCTCATATAAAACTTATGCCAAATAAATTTAAAATAAAATTTATTCTATAAGGTATAAATATTAAATAATTATCTTTTAAATCATGATACTAGTTAAACACTTAAAATAATTACTACTGTAATTAATTTAAATAAATATATACTTTAAAATTCTAAAACAATTTAAAATAATAAAATTTCTCTAAAATATCCTTTTAAAACCACTCTACCTTATACTTGGAAATCTTTCTTTGAAAACATACTCGGCTTTCCAAGGAAATACAATTTTCTTTCCACATCTTTAAAAATAAATCACTATTTATTTTTAACAAATCACCCTTTCCTTGTAAATTCTCATCCTGAACTTATACTTCCAAATTATCCTTTGATAAATATTTCACTTTATTTATAAACCCCGTTTATAAATTCCATAATCTCAGTCTCCTTTAATCCCAGTTTCAAATACTTAATCAGTTTCAAATCGATTTTCAAAACAAACTCCATTTTAAAATAAATTTCTTTACTTACCAAATTTATTTCAAACCCATTTATTTCAGATTTACTCCTTTATTATGATTTAAATTCTTATTTAAACTAAAAATACTAATTTCATACTTTATTTCAAAATTCTTCTTTTATTTCTTCCTAAACCATTTAAATCCTGAATTTAAAAATAAATTCTTTAAATTTTAAACAGTACCACTTAAGCCCTTCATTTATTTTCATTTATTCAAAAATCTTTTTTTCCCACATGCGGAATTTATTTATTAGAATTTAAAAATCAAGTTTCATCCTTTTCCAATTCATTCTTTAATTTATGCAGATTCTCCATAATTATTTACTTAAAATTTTACCTTTTTTTATTTCCTTTAAAAATCCAAGCTTTATATTTTTGATATCTCAATATACCCAAAATATATTCAGTCAAACCATAGCATTCAATATTTCAATTTCCAATAAAATCAATATAATCATTACTGATTATCACATAAATCACATTACTGAATATACAATAAATTCAACATTTTGAGGAATGCGGTCGGATCCCTCCAACCTGTTTGTGATAAACCAGATTTTGGACATCTATTAATTAGTAATTAACAGGATTAAATTTATTAAAATTCTAATTGGTAAATTGAAAAAATAAAATTCTGATAAAAATCCAGATATATGTATATATATATATATATATATATATATTTGAAAACTATAACATGTATTGAATTTTAAATCTCAGGTGATGATAAATCTTGTAATATATGATTAAATAGTATATTTCACTATTTAATTCAAGATAAGATATCCATATATATATATATATGTATATACAAGCTTTATAATGTATATGAGTGTATATATATGCCTATGGAATAAAATGTTGGGAAATTTGTTATAATATGGATATAAGGAATTCTAATTTTCCAAGTTATTTTCAAAATTTCAAAAGTAAATTAGATTAAAACTCAACATATTCACTAGTATGTGTATATATATAGTTACTAATTAATATGGGATTATATTATTTCTTTAAGAAGATACATTAATTAATAAAAGATAAAAACAAAAATAGAATTTAATATATATAAATCCAACATGCATAAGAACATTTGTAAGACTTGTATGCATGCATTAAAACATTTGTAACTAATATATCATACATAATTAACAAGTGGCAATCTTGTTTTTTTTAAAAAAAATTGAAATACATAATTATTGTTTAGTGAGAAACCAAGCTATCTCTTTTCTCTTCTCCTGTTTTCATCTTCTTTCATCTTTTAACAAAACTAAAAAAAATAATTAAAGGAAATCCGAGCAAGACCCAAACTTCAGTCTCAAAGATCAAGCTTTAGATTCAACTCAAACTTAAGGAAATCATCATCAAGTTCAGACCAAATACCACAGATTCCAGATCAAAATGAGAAGCCGCTCTCTGTTTTTTTAAAATAAATGTGAGTAAACTTCTAATTTACAAAACTTCACCTATTTATCTCTGATAAACGTGAAATTTCTTAAGGCAATAGTGTGAAAGTATTGCATGAATAAATCTGTTGAAAAATAGCTGAAATCTCTATGTATATTCATATGTATGTGTCTGTGTATGTATAAAACCAAGATCTGTTGATTTTAACAAACTTAATTAAGTTCAAAAATCCATATCTCCTTATATAAATGCCTTTATGTTATGATCTTTGAAAGAGAATTGTTTGTAATTGTCAAATTCAATTTCTAAAAATAGTTTCAAGTATACACATGAAGTAATTATGACAAAAATTAAAATTTACAGTTGTAAATCGATTCAAATCAAAAATTGAAGTAGTTAAATCTCAAGTTTTGATTATATAGTCCGAATCGAATTTGAAAATGATGAATTTTAATGGTAGAATCATTTTTTAAGATGGTAGAGATCGAGATATGAGGAGTTGATCGGAAATTGGAAATTTGCCATTTTTCGGTAATCATGTGAATCTGTACTCTCAGGGTTTGAGTTGGAGGGTGCTTGTTGGACGTTGATCGAGGGAAAAATGGAGACTGGAATTCTCGATGGCCGTGGTGATTGAAATAGGGAAAAGTAGGGTTTCAGGTTCGTTTTGGGTCATGGTGGGTTTCGACCATTTGTAGCATCGCAGTGGTGACTGGGTAGTGCGGTCCCAGGGGAGATCGAGGAGGATGGGATGGCGTACCGTCTAGTGGAGTTGGTGGATCAACATTAGGTATGGTGACGAGGCAAGGGAAAGATGGACGACAGTTTTGTCTGAGACTTTGGTCTTGGATGTTGAATTTTGGTTAGGGATACGTTCGTAATTCTTGGTGGGTTGTGGAGTTCAGGTGGTCGAGGGGGATCGTGCGGTCGGTCGACGGTGCGGAGCAATCGCCAGAGGAGGGTATGCATGTATACGTATGCGTGTACACTGGGGTGAGTGATTTCTAGAATAGGCGGTAGAATAGAAAGATCAGTGAAGTAAAGGAGAGGAGAGGAAGGGAAGTAAAATAGACGAGAGATTGGGTCGATGTTGTAGTTTGGGCCGATGATTAAATAGTAAGTAAGGTTTTTATAGTAAATAATTGTTTCAGGTTTCAAGTTTGCAATGTTTCGAACTTATTGTTGAATTCCAGGTTTAAAGCTACATGTTTTGAATTTAAATTATATTGGGTTGAAATAATTAAATACAAGATAATTAATTTGTGTGATTTATTAAAGATAATTAATGATTTAAAAATTTATTAATGTGATTAATTACGAGTTAATAAATTAAAATTTAAAAGTTAATTAATCAGGTAATAGTTACTTAGTATAATTAAATAAGTAGAATTATTTAGTGTAGTCAAATAATAATTACTTAATGAAAGTAATTAAAAGAAGTAATTAATTAATGTAATTAATTAAAGGATTAATTAATTTATGTGATTAATTAAAGGTTAATAAAAGAATGTAATTTGTCATAGATAATTAACCAACGAAAGTGATTAAGGGTTAATTAATTAACTTAAGTGATTATTGGATATTTACTTGATGGAAATAATCAAAAGATAATTAAATTAGTTAAAAATAATTACTTAATATAAGTAATTGAAGGGTTAATTTCGTTAATGTAATTAATCAATCGAAGGTTAACTAATGTGATTAATTAAGAAATAATTAAGTAATTAAGGATAATTACTTAAGTTGGATAATGAAAGAGATTAACTAATGTAAGTAATTAAGAATAGTTAATTACTTAATGTAATTAATTAGAAGGTAATTACTTAAATGTGATTAAGTATGGTATAATTGATTGATGAGGGTAATTAAAGGTTAATTAATTATTTTGTAATTAACTAAAAATTAAAAGTTGATGAGTTAATTGCATTAATTAATTGAAGTAATGATAAAAGAGTTTATAATTAATTAATTTTAATTAAGCAAGATTTAAAGGTAATTAATTTATTTGGAGAATTAATTTGAATTAGTTAGTAATTGAAATACCAATTAATCTTGTGTATGGATGATTAATTAAAATTGAATGCCTTGGAATATTTGATATCTTGACATATGAATTTAGTTGTACTGTGATGTGATATGATGGGTTGAATAGTAATATTGTGGATTATATATCAATAATGGATTACTGTATGAATATTTTACCCTGTATTTATAATTGAATTGTATCCACTTAAACAACTTTGATTAAGAACAACATTGGATTTGAAGAGATTGGGGTCGGGTATCGGTAAATAACCGAAACCGCTTTGATTTCAAATCTACAATGAATTCTTAGGGATTTGACTTTGGAAGAAATAGGCTGGAATGGAGTAAATAATGTAAACTTGGTCATTTAATCTGAGTATGATACTTAGAGATATGATTGTAGGATGTGCATTTAACTATGGCAATTTAAGAACTTGTAGTGAAGTATGAGTTACCTCGAGTTTTGAATAAGTTTATTGATTAGTATTTCATGTTAGATGAGTTTACTCACGCTGGTTTCCAGCCTGAACCGGGTGTTACTTTGATGTAATGCTCGGGTCAGACTGAGTATTACATCTTTTTAGGTTAGGACATTCTAGAGCTCAGGAGTCGAGCTGGATGGCAGGAACGTATGGAGTTTACCGTTGTGTATTAGTGTTGTTTTGATAGTAGTCTAGGATGGGATGATATAACTATCTTGTCTATTTGTAAATGGTTGTACTCTGATGAAATGAATGTAAAGTACCAATTACAGCTTTCTTTGTAAATGCTATTATTGCTATTATATTTAATCCGCTGCGAATGTGAGATGCTGTTGTTTTCCGTTCTTCTTCTTCCTTCTTTCATCTTTTTTTTTAACAATTTGAAATTTCCGGCGTTCGATTGCTCGGCATTTCTACAGTGAACTTATTAATATCGAATTTTCGAAGACGAAGATTTCGTGTCATTACATTTTGGTATCGGAGCTGATGGTTAAGTGAGAACCTTGGCTCTGGTGGGTTTACTCATTAAGGATAGGGTCAATGATACCCTAGAATGAGGTGAGTATAATATATATGAGAGCGTATTTGTTATTTTATTATATAAAGATTTTAAAATAGTTTTAAAATTAGTCTTTGTACAAGCTTATATTTTGATATATAAAGAAATAATTTTTCAAATTGGTTGTTGAAATACTGAAATTAAATATAATAATAAAAATTAAGTGGTAATAGAAATACAACCAAATTGAAATTAAATGAAGATAAGTTTGAAATGGATCCAAACTGAAATTAAAATCCTGAATTTGTAGAGGTGTTTTTAGAATAAAATAATAATGAATTGGTTTCCAGATATGATAATCTTGGCTATTATCATAAATGATTGTTGTGTTTATTAATGAAATGTTTGTTACTGATTAAGAAAATAATGAAATGTTTAGAGAAGTAAACATTTAGGTGAGTAGGACTTATAAATTGGGATTAGAGATAATTTAAATTGTGAAGTTTTAAATCTAAGTCCAGAAAATATGGAATTTGTTTCAAAGTGATGAAAGAAGTAATAAATAGTATTATTTGAATGAAAGGGTCATGTTTCAAACAAGAAGTTGTTTCAAAATTTTAAAGAAATTGGGTTAGAATTAAACCAAAGGTAGTTTAAAATTTAAAGTGTAACTTGGTGTGCAAAGGAAATAACTTTATATATATGAAGGATATACATAATATCAAAGACGATTTGAAATAAACTCTAAGTGTTGAGTTTTAAATTTTTCCTTGGAATGTGATATGAAAACCCAAAGTGATAAGTTTTTGAACTTATAAGTGGGAAGATTATTAATATGAAGTTTAAAATTTGAAATGGGAATTCAAATTGGATAAAGTTGTATGGATTAAATTGAAGTGAATTTAACTTAGGGGAAGTTAAATAAGTTTAGAACAAACAACCTGAATTGGAAATTTTATGATGAAATTGAGATTTAACTTGGGAAGTTAAATGGTTGATTTGAATTGGGATTATATGTGATCTCAAAATGGGTTTAAAATCTGGAAATTGGAAATGAATTGAGGTAATATACATCCATTTCTGAAATAAAATAAAAATAAGATTGAACTTATGAAAAGGGAAATTGCTTTGAACTTAAAATTTTAAATGTTAGAAATGAGCTTGCTAGAATATTTGATAAGAAATGATTTAGAAGTTAAAATTCAGTAATAAATTGGGATATGAAGATAAAATTGTTTAAAAAAGTTTTGAACTCTTATTTGAACTTTGAAATAAGTTAAGTAAAGCTAATTTAAAATGGAATTTTGAAATTTGGACTCGGAATTAAATTGTGTAAAGATTTAAGTTGTTAATTTAAAAATAAAGGTTAATTTGATTTAAAGAATTAAATCAACATTTAAAATTTAACTCGAATATATATAATTCATGATGGTTTAAAGTTGAGATTTGAATTGAATTAATTCAAATTGAATTTGATTTGAATTAATTGGAATTGTGATTGAAGATGGATAAGTTTAAAATTCAAATGGAAAATTCGAATTGGATTAGTTTGAAATGAAACTGAAGTTGAATGAGTCCAAATTCAAATGGGAAGTTTATTTGAATTTGGGATGGGAATGGAAGTTAACTTAATTTAAATTGAAATTGAATCAATTGAAATAGAAGTGGAAATTTAAATTGAATTGATTGGAATGAGAGATCGAGAAATTGAACAGCTTGGCTCTGGATTATTTTCAAAATAAACTGTTTCAATATAAACTTTCTTAAATCTATTTTTTCTAGCTATTTACTGTACAACTTTTCTTTTTAAAACCCAAAACTATCTTTTACTTATTTTACAACTACTTTTGAGACTATTTACAACAATTTTACAACTGTTTTATAAACCAATTACTATTTTATAACTATTTTGCAATTATCTAGCTATTTTACAACTATTTGACTATTTTACAACTATTTTAAAATTTCTTAACCATTTTACTACTATTTGCCACTAATAGCTATTTTACAACTACTTATCTATTTTAAAAAATTTCAAGCTATTTTCTTAAACCAAGTTGGTCTAAGTGAAAACTGCCTATAATTGAATACCAATTGAGATAAGAATTGAAGTGTTAACCTAAATGGAAAGTGGAAGCAATTATGGATAAGTGAATAGAATCAAAATAAAGGTGAATAGAAAAGAGAATTGATTTAACTAATAATCAATAAAGATAAATACGTAGGATGCACGTATATTATTCTATTCGTACAATGATTTGATCCAGATTCGAGCATAGAATTTTGAGATAGTATATCGATTCGAGTAGGATTTTTCACTCGATTTCTGACGGTGAACCCTGGATATGGATTTTTGATTGATTCTGGATATTCTCTATCATAGTTATTGCTATACGAGGAGAATGACGGTTTCTGATCAAGGAACTAGATCCGAGTCCACACTAGGAAGTCGGGTGGACGATACTTCTCTGGAAGTGAAATTGTGTGATCGAGTGAGCGATCAGATTGGATATTGCGTACGGATGGTATATGTACATCGTACATGCTTAACTGAAATAGATATTGAAATTTTGAAAGAAATGAGAAATGGTTTTGAAAGGAAAGGTATATTTGAGAAATATATATGAATAAAGGTGGAAGATGGGTATCTTTGGAAATTCACTCTATGAAGTGTAAGTGATATGGTAAGTAACTTTATAAAAGTAAATCAAATTTGAATATTTGATTTGGTATAAATAAAGTTATATATATTTGTAGAGATATGATAAACTCCCCCTATGTTGAATCTAAAAAACCAAGAAGAAAGGGTTTTGAAAGTATTTGAAGTATAAAAGGGAATTTGTACAAATATGAAGTGATCCAAAGATTTTTCAAGGTTATATATATCTACATATATATAAATGGTTTTATGAAAATGATTTTGGGCAAAAGGTTTTGGAACCTATGGATTTGGAAAAGGCTTTTGATTTTTGGGAAAAATCAATTTGGGAAGCCAAGTTTGGAACTATCGATTTGAGATATCGATTTTGTGTAAAGGAGATTTTGATGTAAATCATAAAGGGTATGATTTGAAAGATACTATAAGTGTATATTATAAAATGTTGATTTGGCTTTGGGGAAAAGGCACTCCCATTGAAATGAACTTCATTAGGAGATCCATGGGGTGGGTCTGCCTTGAGCAATAAAGGGGAGGCACTAAAGTTGAACCTGTGAGGAAGTCCGGACAAACTGAAGTTCTTGAGGATTATGATTAGTGGGTAGCGAAAGTCGACGGCGCTGATGCCCACAGAGACATTTGTTATGCCGTGACGACAGTGTAACTTGATGTCACTGCGATCTACTACTGACCATAGTGGAAGTCGTGTGTGCTGTTGAGAGACAACGGTCTACGTTTGATTTTGCCGCGATGGCAACGTAACATCGGTGGACTGCGACCTATGGGGACATAGCGAAAGTGAAGAGGCCGTGAGAGCCTAAGGCTACATAGGGACTTGACTGATGTAGTCTGCGACCAATGTGGGAGTAGTGAAGTTTCATTTGGTAGCGAAAATCGAGGGCGTTGATGCCTACAGTTACATGGACTTTTGCTGTGATGGCAACGTAACCCGGGATGTAGCTGCGATCCGTGGCAGATTCCATAGCGTAATTGAGGGGCGCAGAGTGCCTACGGTTATCTATGGATTTTGCCGGGATGACAACGTAATCATCGGGTTAACTACGACCATGGAGGGGGTGATGATTTCTAGAGCATTCTCACCAAAGATGTTTCCTCTATTTTCTGAAAGTGTTTTCTATATTTTCACCATAATATTTTTCCAAGTATTTTCACTGGGTGTTGGAAACGGGTTTACCAAGTACTTACGTATTTTCAGTCCTACTCCTGATCAACGTATGACCGAATTTCTGTGAGAACAAGGATGGACTGGTTGAGACAACGAGTAGCAAAAGTATTTTTATAAAAACTATTCCTGGTAACATTATATAGAATTTAAAGTGTTTTAAAGATGATCAAAGAATGATTTATCTGATTTTAAGTATTGAATAAATTCTGGCTTCTTTCCTTTTCGAGGACGAAAAGATTCAAAGGGGGAGGAATGTGATAACCAGATTTGGACAGCTGTTAATTGGTAATTAACAGGATTAAATTTATTAAAACACTAATCGGTAAATTGAACAAATAAAATTCTGATAAAAATCTAGACATATATATGTAGATTTGAAAACTATAACAAGTGTTGAATTTTAAATCTCTGGTGATGATAAACCTTGTAGTATATAAATAAATAGTATATTTCACTATTTAATTCAAGATCAGATATCCATATATATAAATAGATATATACAAGCTTTATAATGTATACGAGTATATATATGCATATGTAATAAAATATAGGGAAATTTGTTATAATATGGATATAAGGAATTCTAATTTTCCAAGTTATTTTCATAATCACGAAAGTAAATTAGACTAAAACTCTACATTTACACTAGTGTGTGTATATATATACAGTCACTAATTAATATGGGATTATATTATTTCTTTAAGAAGATACATTGATTAATAAAAGATAAAAAAATAGAATATAAATAAATATAAATCCAACATGCATAAGAACATTTGTAAGACTTGTGTGCATGCATTAAAACATTTGTAACTAATATATCGTACATAATTAACAAGTGGCAATCTTGTTTTATAAAAAATTTAAAAATATAATTATGTGTTTAGTGAGAAACCAGGCTATCTCTTTTCTCTTCTCCTATTTTCATCTTCTTTCATCTTTTAACAAAACTTAAAAAAATTAATTACAGAAAATCTGAGCAAGACCCAAACTTCAGTCTCATAGATCAAGCTTTAGACGAAACTCAAATTCATGTAAATCATCATCAAGTTCAGATCAAATACCATAGATTCTAGATCAAAATGAGAAGCTGCTCTCTATTTTTTTCAAAATAAATGTGAGTAAACTTCTAATAACATCACATGTTTTTCCCTGATGAACGTGAAATTTCTTAAGGCAATAGTGTGAAAGTATTGCATGAATAAAATCTGTTGAGAAATAGCTGAAATCTCTGTGTATATTTGTATGTATGTGTTTGTGTATGTATAAAACTGAGATCTGTTGATTTCAACCAACTTAACTAAGTTCAAAAATCCATATCTCCTTATATAAATACTTTTATGTTATGATCTTTGGAAGAGAATTATTTGTAATTGTCAGATTCAATTTCTAAAAATAGTTTCAAGTATACACATGAAGTAATTTTGACAAAAATTAAAATTTACAGTGGTAAATCGATTCAAATCAAAAATTAAAGTAGTTAAATCTCAAGTCTTGATTAAATAATAAAAATTGAATTTGAAAATCATGAATTTTAATGGTAGAATCATTTTTTTAAGATGGTAGAGATCGAGATATGAAGTTGATTGAAAATTGGAAATTTACCAATTTTCGGCAATCACGTGAATATGTACTCTCGGGGTTTGTGTTGAAGGGTGCTTGTTGGACGTTGATCGAGGGAAAAATGGTGACTGGAATTCTCGATGGCCATGGTGACTGGAATAGGCGAAAGTAGGGTTTCTGGTTCGTGGTGGGTTTCGACCATTTGTGGCGTCGCAGTGGTGACTGGGTAGTGCGGTCCTGGGGGAGATCGAGGAGGATGGTATAGCGTACCTTCTGGTGGAGTTTCGGTGGATCAGCAATAGGTATGGTGACGTGGCAAGGGAAAGATGGACGGTTGTTTTGTCTAAGTCTTTGGTCTTTGTGAAGACCCGCAAATCCGTACCATTTGAATCGACAATAATCCACACATGTCCGACCCAAAAAGCACAAACTGACGGAAGGTCAAGAGAAAGTAAAGAAGAGAGAAGAAGAGAAGAGAAGAAAGAGAGAAGATAGAACCAAACAGAACAATACAGAATCTCACATCACAGCGGAAAATATATAATATCATATCAATGATCTTTACAAAACAGAAACTGTATATATATACATACATAAATCAGACTTCAACAATCAATCAGAGTTACCAGCCTGAACAGTTATAATGACCTGTGCTCACAAATGCTGATAATAACAACAACTAAGCAAAGCGAATAATCAAGCAAGTACCGACGTATGAAAATGAAGGTCTTCAGCTCGCCTGCTGAAGTTCCAAAAGCACCAAAGCATAACCTGTAGATATACTAGGTCTGACCCGAGCATTGAAAGGGAAGAACACACGAATTAGTCTGGTAAACCAGCGTGAGAAAACACACTCAACTGAATTTATTAAATTACCAAACTTTTCCTTTATCAAAATAAAAGTATCTCGTAAGACAAGTCCACACATAAACACGGACATGATTTTACCTTACGGTAACCAAAACATTTCATATCAAACTCATGTGATATTATACTAGTGTCTAGTATGCAAATAATATTTAAAATAGCCGAAATTGTTACCATTATTGAATTCCAGCATACTAGGCTTTACAAATAAATTGGCAGGTACGTAGTGGAGTTTGGATTTCCATACAAATGACCAGGTGAAGGGACGACCGTCCGAAGGGGTACACCTCTAGATGGATGTCCCGACACAGAACATCTGCCTCCTACCAACACAAGATCGACCTGCCTCTTAACTAGATGGTACCGAATATGTCATCCTCTGGTCGTTACCGACCTTTCCGAGAGCCCTCATAGCATACAAACCACAATAATCAGATACACGACGTCATAGCGTGTAAAGATATATCTAGAAGAGGATGATCATACCCTAATCGGAGCAACCCACATAGCCCTGCTGCATCTAACTATGTTTTAGTCATTTCCGGTTGATGAGGCCTGATGAGGTAACGATTACCTTTCACAATCACATATCACATCATTTAGAATGCCACACGGCCATTTCCGATGACTACTAATTGCCTTCCACAAAAATACAACCCTTAAGTCGTATGTCTCAAGGAGGGTGTTAAGCTAAGAGAAGTTGCCTTCTCCGCCACCACTGATGTACGTTTGTGAAAACCAATATACGTAATCTTTAGAAATGCAATGTTAGACAAACATCCATACAATTTGTCCAGGAACAGGACAAACCGAAGGTACTTTCCTAACACATCTTGTCGGGAAATCCCTAGGATTAGTAGCGAATAGTCCTCGCATTGGATATTTCATAATGAAGACACCACTGCTACTGGATGTATATTGGGATTTTAACCCCAAACGATCAACAAGCAGTCCCTCACTATGAAACTCCGAAATATCAATATCATCACAAGCAACCTGCACAATCGTGGCATATACGTTGGTCCGAAGTAGTTTTCAGATAAATCCGATCCCGGTCTCTTCGCACCAACAACGCAAAAGCATTTCTCAACCTCACACAGCAACTAAGTCTCATAGACTTATTACGTCTCCAACTTTCAACTTGCTATCCTTCGGGCCAAGAAGGAAGCTCGATAGATTGGAGTAATACTCCGCACTACACGAATCAACATCCTCAACACAAATGATAATCAAGCCTACACAGAAGGCTACGTACTAAGTGTACGACTAAATAGTTCCCACATCAAGTCGAGGAACTAAAACTCGGCCAAGTTTGATAGTCGGTTATTTAACTATCAAAGCAAACAAAAAAATATTCAGCACCATAAAATCACTAGGCCGTTTTATTAATCTTCCATAAATTAAATAACTTGCCAAATATTCACTTCAATTAATCTTGAAAAAAAAAATATTCTCTAAACCATTTCAATTTCTACATTGGAAAACATTTCCAAATACTTATTTAACAATAAGTAATTCACAAATCTATTTATTTTCAATACTTAGAAGATATTACATAAACTTAAAACACGATTAAGTATATATTTTATTCTTTAAGGAAAACATTCTCTTAAACATCTTTGTTCGGGTCAAAACGAATGTTACGTAAAACATCGTTACGACAACCCAAAATCAATAGTGTATGGATTCGAAATAAGATAGATATATAAACCCCAATACTATACAAAAACATTTTCTTTCGAAAATCATTTACTCTAACAACAGTGTCATAGTCCATCATTTCCTTATTTCTCAAAAACGTCTATCTCAACAATGAATGTTGAAATCTATGGTTTCGATCCTTAACACATTTTAAAACAACTTCAAATCGTTTTAATTCTATTTAAAAGATCACTTCCTAAATATATCCATTTTTATTTAATAATATATTCACTGTCCAAAATCGTGAATATAGTTCTCTTATCCAAATTCAACATTTCTACACCTTCAATTAAAGTACTATCCATTATCCAAAATCGTGGATATAATTCCTAACTAAATTTCTTTATTATTACAACATTAAATATTAAAGGATAATTCGCTGTCCAAAATCGCGATTATATCTCCTTTAATAAACTTCTATATTTAACCAATCAAATTAATTGATTTCAGATTTATAAAACAATGTTTATAAATTCCATATATATTTTATAACTACTTCAACTTATAAAATCACTTTATTAACAAATTCTATTCATATCCCATTTACACGCCAAAATCCAAATTATAAGCAAATTACTTATAATTATCTATTTACAAATTCATTCATTTTATAACTTCACAAATCGTAGATTCTATTCTTTTATAAAATCCATTTATAACATCATTTTAAAATATTTTCAAAACTCCTTTATAATTCCTTCATTCTGATTTATAAAAATTCAATTTTATAAATCTTATATATAAAACCATTTATAATAATTCAAAAATCCCAATTTAAACTATCTACAAAATAGTTAATTCTATATTCCAAAAATGACGTTTTAATATATATTTCACAAAAATCATAATTTTTATAACATAAAAATTATAACGTTTATTTATTTAAGATGAATCAATTCCAAAATTCAATAAAATATATACTTTCAAAAATCACTTTAAAATCCTTTTAAATTCGAAATCGTTACTTTAACATTTTTAAAATTCCAAAAATAGGCCCAATGCTGCAACAGCACCAAATACATCAACCACGACATCCAAACATCATATATCAATATGATGACAGAATATATCGCAAATATCTGTAAAAAATTAATACTGTTGAGGAATCCAGTTAGATCCCTCCAACCTGTCACCTGCAACAAATATACATATTAGAATATCTGTACAATGTCCGCTTCAAGGCAGACGCACGTACAAAGGGTCATCCGCTCATACACGGGAATGTATAGGGTCTCATCTGCTCCAATAGGCAGGTATGTATCCAAATACCAATCAATATATCATATATCATCCAAACAATCATCAAGCATCATATAATAAATTATTTCTCACTTATATAAACATATTAGCGAGTCAGAAAGAGTGAGTTGTACTCACATTGCGTCCAATAGCAGTTGCAGTGTTTTATTCCGAATAAAATTAGACGACCGTTCAGTTTCACCCAAAATTCACACTAGCTCCAATCAACCCCATTCCAAATCCATCGCGTAGTATTCGACAATACGAATCCAACGCAATTCGTTTCGTGAATTTCCAACCTCGTATGATAAAGTTATGGCTTTTTAAACATTCACAAATTAATATATAATTAAATTTCAGTTTTCTTCTATATTTTTAAACCTTGCTTCATCTCCGCCATTCGATTTTGTGCATTCATCAGGGCCATTGCCTATATGTTCTTCCTCCTAGTAAAACACGCACGCAGGAACCTATCTAGCTCCGTTCGAAATCAAACGACGCGACCACCATCTCGTCAGTTGACGATGATCCAAGACCACCACTTCAAAGCTCGTGCCAGCGTACATCCTTGCCATGAGTGCCGTTGAACTCGCTCAGGCTGTTGCCTAGAAAAACGTGACCAAACATCACATGAACATGAGCCCCAAGCCTCCAATCTGCTTCGCTAAACTTGATCATCTCCATATGGATTTGTAGATCTCAATTGGCTTTATAATTTTCGTGTTGAAGATTTCTTGAATTGATTTACGGATTTGAAAATATTAAAATGAAAAGAATCGAACGATATTGGCCATAGAACTGAAGCCGGCGGTAGGGTTAGAAACCCTAATGTTTTACAAATTAGAAAATAGTGAGGCCTTTTATAGAAAATATTCATGCACTATTCACCCGGAAAATTCCGAACTCGAAACAAAGCGTGCCGCCTGGCGTTTATAATGTTTTACCCATATTCCGAACGCAATGGAATATATATGGAGAACCAATTCGATTGTATTTGAAAGATAGGTTTTCAAATCGACTAATTTAAATTTAAAATTCACTTAAACAATTTCCTACGCTTTTTAGCTTGCCCCAGACAAACCGTAAGTCCGATTGACACAAATTTGATATCCTACAATAATTTAACATTACGGATCCAATGAAACTGGTTTCGTCGAAATCGGAGTCTGTTTGAAAAATGGCTATTTTTACTTGCCAATTAAATATTAAAATATTCATTTTTTTACAATTTGACTTCTAATTCAATTTTAAAAGTTCTCTAACATCATTCTAATTCAAATACGATTTAATTCGTCTTTATAAATCATTTTCATTCACATTAAATCCAAATTCTAATTATTTTCACAATTTCAAATATTTAATTAACAATTTAATAATCCTATTAAATCCAGATATTCGAAATATTATTTATTCACCTTATAAAATTTGCTTGTGCATATTTAAAATCAATTAAATATATGAATTTCAAATGACTGAAATTCTGTGTCGTTGCATTCTCACCTACTTAAAATAATTTCGTCCTCGAAATTACCAAGTAAGAAAAGTCATAAAATCCATTAACTTTCCAAAACAACTATTATCGTTTAACTTTTAACTCAAAAACCAAAACTTTATTTTTCACAAAATTTTCCATTTTTTCCAAAAAAATTCTAGTGTCTTAAATTTTCAAAAAAAATTCGCCATAGTCTCCTTTACGCGGTTCAATCCGGAAAAAAAGTAACAATGTATATATCACCAATATACATCTCATCATCAAGGATGAGGCATCCCAAGGGAAAAAAGTGTAAAAGTACGATATGTAATCCAAGATATGTACCTTATATATTATTAGCAAGCATATACAGCTATTATAGCACGAAAGCGAGCTTCAAATGCGAAGCAAGTGCAATCCGCACCTACTAAACACTCAACAACAATGAGAACATGTATATATGAAAGTAATATTAATATACAACATATACCACTGCAACAACTATATATGCCAATAGAGCAAATGCAACCGCCACAACAAATCCAACCATCAACCAACTATCATCCAACTGACATCCATAACCAACCTATATACATTCATTTTCATTAATATTCAATGAGTTGGTTTTCAATTTAAATCAAATTTGATTCATTAACATTGGATTTACTAACATTCATTTATTAGAATTCAATTAGTTTACATTTACTAATTCATATTCCAATTTATTCACTTCCTAATCAAATCAAATTCATTTCTATTTATTCTTATTTCACTTTCAATTTGAATTCAATTATTTAGCTTCCACTTTTAATAATTCAATTTCATATGAATTTCTATACAGTCAACTAACATCCATCTAACAATCAATGCATATCCAACATAACCAAATTAATTTCATTCGCTTACATTCAATTTGGTTCAACATTCAATTGACATTCATTCAATTATTTAATTTCCAATTTCGTTAGCTTTTAATGAATTAACACTTACATTATTATTTTAATTCACAACTTCTTAACTTAAGCTTTATCCAATTCTTAACAATACATTTCTAATGCTAATTCATTATACATTTCATGTTGAATTTCTTTATATAACTCAAGTCTATATTCATCTAATTCACTTTATTAATTTACTTCGATACCAAAATCAACTTCATTTAACATTACTCAATTTACGTTCCTTTTTATAAACATCACTTTATTTCACTTAACTTAAATTTCAATTCTAAAGTCAATTTTATTTAACTTTACTTAAGTCAATTTCATATCACTTATTCAAATTCAGATTTCGTTTTACTTAACAAAACTGTTTAACAATTTTAACACTTGGTTTTACTTACCATATCTCATTTTATATGTTATGCAACTTATTTTTATAAACTTCCAAATTGATACTATGTAATCACTTACCATCTTAAGTTTAATTTCCATTTCAATAACTTATCAAATCTAGTTCAAACCCAATTTACTTAACCTTCCTTAGTTAAATTTCAAATCATATAATTCACTTACTAACTCAAATTTATTTCAACTTTACTAAAGTAAATTCTTACTTCATATTATAAGTCTAAAACTCGTTTCAATTATTCTTATGAATTTTAACTTGGATTTTTGAAATCAAATTTTTTTATCGAAACAAAAATTCAATTTCAATTTACTATTGGTAGCAAATCCATCACATAGAAACTCGAAAATGATACTGATGATGCTGCTGTCATCACCCTTATTATTTTCCAGTAACAGTAGTGAATTCAGTGCTTTATATTCTTTTTAAAATATCGTTTTATTATTTACAAATCACATTTATAAATCTTTCTTATATAATTTCACTATTCACTTTACTTATATAAGATCAATTCAAATTCTTTTGTCTTACTTAGATTTATAACAATATAACATTTTTAACTTTGAAAAATAACTTTCAAATTTAACAAGATTCAAATTTCACAAATTCTTAGTTAAATCCATTTTTTTGTTTATAACTCATATTTATAAATATATTCATATAGTTTCACTTCTTATATATAAGATTATTTCATAATTGTAAATTGTATTAATCATAATTCCATATTTATAATTCATTTGCTTATACAATTTATTCTTTTACAATTGTTGTTTTTATTTAGATTATTCAAACATCTTTATTAACTTTTATATATATTTACATTTTCAAACAACCAAACAATCAATTTATATACAAAATATAATCGAGGTAAAATTATTTCATTTACCCAATTTAAAATAATACTATGTCGACTTGCCTCGTTTAAGTGTTTGAAAATCCCTATTGATAACATGGCGTCCCACATCACGACCATAATTCACAAACATCTCAACGGATAAGTAAACACAATACAAAATATTTTATATCACTAACAAATACGCGCTCATATATATAATACACTCAAACTCAATCTAGGGTGCTACTATCCCAATCTATACTGAATACACATCAAAGCTTAGGAATATACAAAATCCAAGCTCTGATACCAAATGTGAAGACCCAAAAATCCGTACCCTTTGAATCGACAATAATCCACACATGTCCAACCCAAAAAGCACAAACTAACGGAAGGTCAAGAGAAAGAAAAGAAGAGAGAATAAGAGAAGAGAAGAAAGAGAGAAGATAGAACCAAACAGAACAATACAGAATATCACATCGCAGCGGAAAATATATAATATCATATCAATGATCTTTACAAAACAGAAACAACATATATATACATACATAAATTAGAGTTTAACAATCAATCAGAGTTATCAGCCTAAACAGTTATAATAACCTGTCCTCACAAATGCTGATAATAACAACAACTAAGCACAGCGGATAATCAAGCAAATGCGGACGTACGAAAATGAAGATCTTCAACTCGCCTACTGAAGCTCCAAAAGCACCAAAGCATTACCTGTAGATATACTCGGTCTGACCCGAGCATTGAAAGGGAAGAACGCCCGGATCTGTCTGGTAAACCAGCGTGAGAAAACACACTCAACTGAATTTATTAAATTACCAAACTTTTCCTTTATCAAAATAAAAGTATCTCGTAAGACAAGTCCACACACAAACACAGACATGTTTTTACCTCACGATAACTAAAACATTTCATATCAAACTCATGTGATATTATACTAGTGTCTAGTATACAACTAATATTTAAAATAGCCGAAATTGTTACCATTATTAAATTCCAGCATACTAGGCTCTACAAATAAATTGGCAGGTACGTAGTGGAGTTTGGATTTCCATACAAATGACCAGGTGAAGCGACAACCTTCCGAAGGGGTACACCTCTAGATGGATGTCCCGAGGCACAGAACATCTGCCCTCTACCAACACAAGATCGGCCTACCTCTTAACTAGATGGTACTAAATATGTCATCCTCCGGTCGTTACCGACCTTTACAAGGGCCCTCATAGCATACAAACCACATTAATCAGATACACGACCTCATAGCGTGCAAAGATATATCTAGAAGAGGATGATCATACCCTAATGGGAGCGACCCACATAGCCCTACTGCATCTAACCCTGTTTTGGTCATTTTCGGTTGATGAGGCCTGATGAGGTAACGATTACCCTTCACAATCACATATCACATCACTTAGAATGCCACACGGCCATTTCCGTTGACTACTAATTGCCTTCCACAAAAATACAAACCCTTAAGCTCGTATGTCTCAAGGAGGGTGTTAAGCTAAGCGAAGTTGCCTTCTCCGCCATCACTGATGTACGCTTGTGAAAACCAATGTACGTAATCTTTAGAAATGCAATGTCAGACAAACATCCATACAAGTTGTCCAGGAATAGGACAAACCGAAGTTACTTTCTTACCACATCCTTTCGGGAAGTCCCTAGGATTAGTAGCGAATAGTCCTCGCATTGAATATTTCATAATGAAGAGTACACTGCTACTGGATGTATATTGGGATTTTAACCCCGAACGATCAACAAGCAGTCCCCCACTATGAAACTCTAAAATATCAATATCATCACAAGCAACCTGCACAATCGTCGCATATACGTTGGTCTGAAGTGGTTTTCAGATAAATCTGATCTCGGTCTCTGCGCACCAACAACGCAAAAGCGTTTCTCAACCTCACACAGCAACTAAGTCTCATAGACTTATCACGTCTCCAACTTTCAACTTGCTATCCTTCTGGCCAAGAAGGAAGCTCGATAGATTGGAGTAATACTCCATACTACATGAATCAACATCCTCAACACAAATGATAATCAAGCCTATACAGAAGGCTACGTACTAAGTGTACCACTAAATAATTCCCACATCAAGTCGAGGAACTAAAATTTGGCCAAGTTTGATAGTCGGTTATTTAACTATCAAAGCAAACAAACAAATATTCAGCACCATAACAATCACTATGCCCTTTTATTAATCTTCCATAAATTAAATAACTTGCCAAATATTCACTTCAATTTATCTTGAAAAAGATATATTCTCTAAACCATTTCAATTTCTACATTGAAAAACATTTCCAAATACTTATTTAACAATAAGTAACTCACAAATCTATTTTTTTTTCAATACTTAGAAAATATTACATATACTTAAAACACGATTAAGTATATATTTTATTCTTTAAGGAAAACATTCTCTTAAACATCTGTATTCGGGTCAAAACGAATGTTACATAAAACATCGTTACGACAACCCAAAATCAATAGTATAGGGATTCAAAATAAGATAGATATATAAACCCCAATACTATACAAAAACATTTTCTTTCGAAAATCATTTACTATAACAACAGTGTTGTAGTCCATCATTTCCTTATTTCTCAAAAATGTCTATCTCAACAAAGAATGTTGAAATCTATGGTTTCGATCCTTGACACATTTTAAAACAACTTCAAATCGTTTTAATTCTATTTAAAAGATCACTTCCTAAAAGTATCCATTTTTATTTAATAATATATTCACTGTCTAAAATCGTGAATATAGTTCTCTTATCCAAATTCAACATTTCTACACCTTCAATTAAAGGAATATCCACTATCCAAAATCGTGGATATAATTCCCAACTAAATTTTTATTATTACAACATTAAATTTTAAAGGATAATTCGCAGTCCAAAATCACGAATATATCTCCTTTAATAAACTTCTATATTTAACTTATCGAATTTATTGATTTCGGATTTATAAAACAATGTTTATTTATTCCATATATATTTTATAACTACTTCAACTTATAAAATCACTTTATTAACAAATTTAATTCATATCCCATTTACACGCCAAAATCCAAATTATAAGCAAATTACTTATAATTCTCTATTTACAAATTCATTCATTTTATAACTTCACAAATCGTAGATTCTATTCTTTTATAAAATCCATTTATAACATCATTTTAACATATTTTCAAAACTCCTTTAAAATTCCTTCATTCTGATTTATAAAAATTCAATTTTGTAAATCTTATATATAAAACCATTTATAATAGTTCAAAAATCCCAATTTAAACTATTTACAAAATAGTTAATTCTATATTCCAAAAATCACGTTTTAATATATATTTCACAAAAATCATAATTTTTATAACATAAAATTATAACGTTTATTTATTTAGAATGAATCAATTCCAAAATTCAATAAAATGTATACTTTCAAAAATCACTTTAAAATCCTTTTAAATTCGAAATCGTTACTTTAACATTTTTAAAATTCCAAAAATAGGCACAATGCTGCAACAACACCAAATACATCAACCACGACATCCAAACATCATATATCAATATGATGACAGAATATATCGCAAATATCTATAAATAAATCAATACTGTTGAGGAATCCAGTTGGATCCCTCCAACCTATCACCTGCAACAAATATACATATTAGAATATGTGTACAACATCCGCTTTAAGGCAGACATGCGTACAAAGGGTCATCCGCTCATACACGGGAACATATAGGGTCTCATCTACTCCAATAGGCAGGTATATATCCAAATACCAATCAATATATCATATATCATCCAAACAATCATCAACCATCATATAATAAATTATTTCTCACTTATGTAAACATATCAGTGAGTCAGAAAGAGTGAGTTGTACTCACATTGCGTCCAATAGTAGTTGTAGTGTTTTATTCCGAATAAAATTAAACGACCATTTAATTTCACCCAAAATCCACACTAGCTTAAATCAACCCCAATCTAGCTCCATCGCATAGTATTCGACAATATGAATCCAACGCAATGCATTTCGTGAATTTCCGACCTCGTATGACAAAGTTATGGCTTTTTAAACATTTACGAATTAATATATAATTAAATTTCAATTTTCTTTTATATTTTTAAACCTTGCTTCATCTCTGCCGTTCAATTTTGTGCATCCATCAGGGCCGTTGCCTATACCTTCTTCCTCCCAGTAAAACACACGTGCAGGAATCCATCTAGCTCCGTTCGAAATCAAACGACGCGACCACCATCTCGTAACTTGACGATGACCCAAGACCACCACTCCAAAGCTCGTGCCAGCGCGCACCCTCGCCATGAGTGCCGTTGAACTCGGTCAGGTAGTTGCCTAGAAAAACGTGACCAAACATCATACAAACGCGAGCCCCTAGCCTCCAATCCGCTTCGATAAACTTGATCATCTCCATATGGATTTGTAGATCTCAATTAGCTTTATAATTTTCATGTTGGAGATTTATTGAATTGATTTACGGATTTGAAAATATTGAAGGGAAAAGAATCGAACAATATTGGCCATAGAACTGAAGCCGGCAGCTAGGGTTAGAAAACCTAATGCTTTGCAAATTAGAAAATAGTGAGGCCTTTTATAGAAAATATTCATGCACTATTCATTCGGAAAATTTCCAAACACGAAAACGAAGCGTGCCGCTTGGCGTTTATAATATTTTACCCCTATTCCGAACGCAATGGAATATATATCGGGAGCCAATTCGATCGTATTTGAAAGATAGGTTTTCAAATCGACTATTCTAAATTTAAAATTCACTTAAACGATTTCCTATGTGTTTTAGCTTGCCCCGGACAAACCGTAAGTCCGATTGACATGAAATTGGAAATCCTACAATAATTTAACATTACGGATCCAATGAAACTGGTTTCGTCGAAATCCGAGACTGTTTGAAAAATGGCTATTTTTACTCGCCAATTAAATATTAAAATATTCATTTTTTTACAATTTGACATTTAGTTCAATTTTAAAAGTTCTCTAACATCATTCTAATTCAAATATGATTTTATTCATCTTTATAAATCTTTTTCATTCACATTAAATCCAAATTCTAATTATTTTCACAATTTCAAATATTTAATTAACAATTTAATAATCCTATTAAATCCAGATATTCGGAATATTATTTATTCATCTTATAAAATTTACTTGTGCATATTTAAAATCAATTAAATATACGAATTTCAAATGACTGAAATTTTGGGTCGTTACAGTCTTGGATGTCGAATTTTGGTTAGGGATGCGATCGTAATTCTAGGTGGGGTGTGGAGTTCTTGTGGTCGAGGGGGTTCGCATGGTCGGTCGGCGGTGAGGATCGATAGCTGGAGGAGGGCTTGCACGTATACGTGTGCTTGTACATGGGGGTGAGTGATATCCGGAATAGACAGTAGAATTGGAAGACCAGTGAAGTAAAGGAGAGAGAGGAAGGGAAGTAGAATAGAGGAGAGATTGGGCCGATGTTGTAGTTTGGGCCGATGATTAAATAGTAAGTAAGGTTTTTATAGTAAAAATTGTTTCAGATTTCAAGTTTGCAATGTTTCGAACTTATTGTTGGATTCCAGGTTAAAATCTATATGTTTTGAATTTGAATTGTATTAGTTTGAAATAATTAAATACAAGGTAATTAATTTGTGTGATTTATTAAAGATAATTAATGATTTAAAAATTTATTAATGTGATTAATTACGAGTTAATTCAATTAAAATTTAAAAGTTAATTAATCAAGAATTAGTTACTTAGTATAATTAAATAAGTAGAATTATTTAGTGTAGTCAACGAATAATTACATAATGAAAGTAATTAAAAGAAGTAATTAATTGATGTAATTAACTAAAGGATTAATTAATTTGTGTGATTAACTAAAGGTTACTAAAAGAATGTAATTCGTTAAAGATAATTAACTAACGAAAGTGATTTAGGGTTAATAAGTTAACTAAAGTGATTATTGGTTACTTACTTGATGAAAATAAATAAAAGATAATTAATCACTTAAAAATAATTACCCAATATAAGTAATTGAAGCGTTAATTTTGTTAATGTAATTAATTAATCAAAGGTTAATTAATGTGATTAATTAAGAAATAATTAAGTAATTAAGGATAATTACTTAAGTTGGATAATAAGTGAATGAGATTAATTATTGTAAGTAAATAAGAATAGTTAATTACTTAATGTAATTAGTTAGAAGGTAATTACTTAAATTGATTAAGGATGGTATAATTGATTGATGAGGGTAATTAAAGGTTAATTAATTATTGTGTAATTAACCAAAAATTAAAGGTTGATGAGTTAATTACATTAATTAATTAAAGTAACGATAAAAGGGTTTATAATTAATTAATGTTAATTAAGCAGGATTTAAAGGTAATTAATTTATTTGGAGAATTAATTTGAATTAATTAGGAATTGAAATACCAGTTAATCTTATGTATGGATGATTAATTATAATTGAATGCCTTGGAATATTTGACACCTTGATATATGAATTGAGATGTACTGTGATGTGATATGATGGGTTGAATAGTAATATTGTGGATTATATATCAATGATGGATTACTATATGAATATGATACCCTGTATTTATAATTGAATTGTCTCCACTTAAACAACTAGGATTAAGGATAACATTGTATTTGAAGAGACTGGTGTTGGGTATCGGTAAATACCCGAAACCACTTTGATTTGAAATCTACAATGAATTCTTAGGGATTTGATTTTGGAATAAATAGGCTGGGATGGAATAAATAATGTAAACTTGGTCATTTAATCTGAGTAATGATACTTAGATATGATTGTAGGATGTGTATTTGACTATAGCAATTTAAAAACTTGCAGTGAAGTACGAGTTACCTCGAGTTTTAAACAAGTTTATTGCATTAGTATTTCATGTTGGATGAGTTTACTCAAGCTGGTTTCCAACCTGACCTAGGTGTTACTTTGATGTAATGCTCAGGTCAGACCGAGTATTACAGCTTTTCAGGTTAGGACGTTTTGGAGCTCAGGATGCGAGCTGTGTAACATTCCTAAAAATCAACCACGTTTAATTTGACAATTAATTTAATTTTGGAATTAAATTGTGAATTTATTTATGAATTAATTAGAAAATTTCTAGAATAAATGAAAATTCTAGATTACAAGTAGCAATTTGATTTGAAATATAAGAATAAGTATTTTATAAACAAATATTGAATTTTAAAAATAAAATGTATTAAAAATAAAATAGAAATTAAAAGATTTGAGATTAATAAAAAGTTAATGATAGTTTGTTTTCTAAATTTTTAATTATATTAATATTTTTGGAAGATGTAATAAATTTGAAAAGATTTATTTTTTAGAATTAATCTTCTCATATATGAATAAAGGTGATTAATTGTTAATATGGAATCAAAATATTTAAATCATTCTTTTCTTTTTATAAAGTTGCATAAAAATAAATAATAAAGAAATGTATGAATGTAAAATGTATAAAAGAATATATATGTGTATATAAAAATAGTGAGCTAAATAAAGGTAGCAATGTGAAAAATAATTGGGAAATTTTTTTGTTTCCGTAAATATAAATATAAAAGGAAACATAAACATTTTACAAACGTAAACATAGGTTGTATGTGAAAGTTTATTTACATGAAGGGTTAAATAAAAAATTTACAAAATAATGTGAACCAAGGGTATAAACATAAAAATGTCGCATGTGAACATTTGTAAAGAAATAAGCTAATATGAATGATAAGTGTAGAACATGCAAATGAAAATTAACAAGTGGCATTCAACTTTTGGAAAAAATAAATAATAAAACAAAAGAAAATCAAAGAAACCTTTCAGCTTCTTTTTTCAAATATTTAGCTCTCAGATTTCTGAAAGGAAGTAAAGAAAAAATTTGTCAGGCTTCAAACTTCCCAAACCAGAAAAGAAGAAAGAAATCATCTCAACACTAAAATAAAACAAATCTGTAAATCCCTCCTCTTCAAAAATCTGAAAGCAAAACAAACTTAAATCTCAAAACTTGAGAAACAGATTTGGAAAACCAAAAGGAATAAATGAAAGCTGGAAACACAAAAACAAGGATCGAATCTGAAGATTTAAAGCAAGTTATCAAGGTTGCAGGATCAAAACCAAAATCTGGAAGGAAATAAGAATCTGGAAAAAACAGAAGATCAAGCTACAGACCTTAAAAAAATAGCATCAGAAACAAATACAAGATCAAGTTTAAAAGATCATGCAATCCAACTTAGTTTAAAATGCAAAGCATAAGAAAACAACCACTGTTCTTCTCTGCTTTATCCACATTCAGGTGAGCAAATCATCATCTTTAAAACTTCTTCTGTTATATATATAGGTTTGCTTGTCAACTGGCTTCTCTGTTTCAATATTCTGTGAGCAAACCCCACTTAAACTTGTTTATATGGTTGATGTTTGGATTTAAGGATTATAAGTCTAGATCTGTGCATATATACATAAATATAGGATATATGCCTGTATACATCTCTCTGGTGATTCAAACACCAAAATTCCTAATAAAAATTCCTATCTCAAATATACAAATTGATTAGCAATGACCTTTAAATGAAATATGTTTGCATGAAGCGAATTTCAACCTGCTTGTTGAAAATGTCAGTACTCTGTTGTAAGGCCCAGACCCAAACAAATCCAAATTCAATTCAATTCTCTATATACAATAAATTCTAGACTTTGATTTCTAAATAAAAGATGACGTTGGATATGTAAATTAAATTTTAAAAATAACTATAAGTTTAATTAGTTAAAGGTTTACTGAAAAATTGGAAAATCACAGTAGGAAATCAAATTTGATCAAAAATCAATCATTTCAATTTTCTGTTTTGATCATCCTGTCTGATTCGTGATGGTGGAAAATGAATTTTAATGGCAATAGCTTGATTTTTAGTTTGATAATCAATTGGAATTTTTAAGTTAAACTGAAATTTCGTTTCTGTCATTTGCCGACCATCGGTGGCAGTAGGGTTGCCGTGGTTGATACTGGAGAGGGCTGGGCTATCAGGGATCATCAGAAAATTGATAGATGAATTTATAATTCATCATGGAAGATGAGCGAGATCGATTTAGTATTTAACCCTAGTTTTGGTTGGGTTGAGTGTTTTGATTGGTATGATATCTCTGGTTGATCGAGTGTATCTATACTCGGGGAAATGCTAGCTTGGGGGTTGTCAAAGGCATGGCCGGAGGTGGTGACGTTCAGGTGGTCGGTGGAGTGCGTGCAAGATGAATCTATGGTCGAGGTTGGTTTCCGGTTCGATGCTGATAGCTCGATTTTGATTTCGAACTTGCTTTGGGTTTTGGGTGGTTGAGATCGAGGGTGGAGATGGTTAGTGACTTGTCGGTGATGGCGACGACGGCCGGAGGTGATCGCGACAAAGGTGTACGTGCACGTGGTTCTAACATGTTTCGGTTGTGGCTCTGTATTTGGGAAGAAAGGGATGAGCTAGTGTTTCGCTCGGGGAGGATGATGAATTGCTTGAGTGTGTAATTTGGATGGTACACGAGAGTTAATACCATGATTTTATCAATTTAAATAAAAACATAAGAAGGAAAAAAAAGAGGAAAGATGGTGGCCTGGGAGGATGCTCGGGTAAAGCTGAAAAAAAAACTCGGGGAAAGAGAGAGTTTGACTCGGGATGATATCAAGGTTTTAAAATAAAAGAAATTTTAACGTTTCAAAGCAAGTTGAAAATGTACAAGTTTTTCAAGCAATTATTACAACAAGTTTCAAAGATTGAGTGTTAAAGTGAATATTTGAAAATTGTTTTGTTTTTTTAAAATAATTTTTTTCAGGGATAATTGTTTAACTAGAATCCTTAAGTGATTTCAAAAATGATTTGATTTAGTAAGTAATTAACATAAGTGATTTATCTTAAGTCAATTAAGGCTTTGAATAAATTAAGGACTAATTAATTTGTGAATGATTGGAGGCAAGTTAATTATGAAATCAATTTAAACAATTTAAATTAGTTATTAATGTGAATGATTAAAAGATAATTACTTAATTAAAATTAATTAAATTATGATATTTAAGATAATTAATCAAGTGATTAAAAGAATAATTGCTCGAAGTAATCAATTTGTGATTTATTAATATAAGTAATTAGGATGATCGCTTATTGTAATTAATTTAATGGCAATTAAATAAAGGATAATTAATTAAAATTAAGATTTTATTAATAATGAAGGATTTATTAATTAAACTAATTAATTAAGGAATAATTAATTAATAAAAGTAATTAAGATTTAATTAATTACAATTAAGGATTAATTAATTAAGATAATTAATTAAAGATTGATTGATTAATGAAGGTGATTAAGACTTAATCAATTGAAATTAATGATAATAAATCGTTGAAAAAAATTTACTAATGAAAGTAATTATGTGGTTGATAAGTTTAAAAACCACTCAATTTATTCATCTTAATTGAAGTTGTTTGATTGTTATTGAACGCTTTGTGATGGATTGATATATTTGATATGTGATGTGATGCTATGTAATATGAAATGCTTTGTGCTGAGCTGTTATATCTGTGATGAATATACTGTTATATGAATATGAAAAACCCTTGGACCGTAAAACGACATTTGAATTTCGATGCGACAGGGAGCCGGATTCTAGTTGGTTATCCGAAACCCACATCGAATCGTAATGATGAATCTTTGTAATTGATAAATTTATTTTACCTATGAATCTATGAATGAAGATAAGCTTTATGGTTATATCGCTTATCGATATTGCTGTGATTGTATTTCTAATCACTGATGATGTTGCACTATTGTGTTAAACCCCTGGACTACACTATACACACACTAATATGGATTGCACGTGGAAATCGGTTAATTCACGGATTTTTGAAATAATTTTAAAATTGAATTTTTGAATCCAAATGGCTTTGGAAATACATCGGATTTAAAGTGTAAAAATTTTGAAAAAGAATTTCAAAGATAAAAGTTATTTTTGAATAACTTAATTTAGTTTTGAATAACTTAATTTAGTTTTGAATTTGATTTAAATTTGAATTAAAAATTTGAAATTGAATTCGATATTGAGGATTTATGATGTATAAAAAAAAGGTTATACAAGCTTGTATGGCTTTTAAACCATTTTAGAAGTGTTGTTTTGAGAATTTGAAGTAACCTAACGATTTTAACTTGTATAAATGAAATAGGATTTTTCCGAGATAAAAACTGTTTGTTTTCAAATGATAAAAGCTATCATATAAGAAATGAACTTCCAATTTGTATTAAAGGAATTTCAAGTTTAAATTTGAAAAATGGTTTTCCAAGTTATGAATGAATCTTTGGAAACGGTTTTGAAAACTATAAGTTAAATCTTTGATTTAAAGATTAAATGAGTTAATCCAATTAAAATGGAAATTGTTTTGAAATCCGTGAATGGATCTTTATGAAACTGGGTGAACTTTGTGAAATGAATCTTTTTGTTTAAAAAGATTTGAAATGGTAATTTGTTTAAAACTTTTGAAAGAAAGTTTGAATTTTAAAGTTGTGACTTAACTGAAATCCATATCCATATGTTTTTCAACATTACGCTCATTATTCAGTTTAGCCGGGAGAGGACCTTGTGTCATATAACCCATTCCGAATAATGATACGTCATTATGGATAGCATTTGAAGACCGGTGATGAAGACCGGGTATTTGCGAGAACGGTAGGATGACCAATCGATTGTCTCTGCGCTGAGTGGCTACGGTACAGAGATTCCCTAAGTGACGGGGAGTCCATCGGGATTGCAAATACCCGGATTGCAAGGGCTTCTTCGGAAGTGCCTTCGGTTCTGTTCGAACCCAGAACAGACTTTTATGGATGTGTGTCTGACGTTACACTTTGAGATGTAAAGCTAGTTTCTATCATATACATTTCTGCTTGATGGCAGAGAATTTATTCTCTTAGCTTAACACCATTATCTGAGACGTACGAGCTCAGAGGTTATGTAGTTGATGGTCACTAGTGATACATTCCCAATTTGGTAATGTGGCATATGAAGTGCTGCTGATCATTTGTTGATCAAAGCATGGCTTTGTGAAAAAGCGTAGCATTGTGGACGAAACCTCATTGAGCCTCACAAACCGGTAATGGTCGAAACAGGAAAGATGCGGCAAGGTTTCAGGGGCAGCTCCCCTAGGGTATGTCCATTCCTTCTGGAAAAGGGTGGTATCATGGTATGGATCCCAGATACTTACTCATGTGGACACTGTAGTATATTTACTACTGTGTGATGTTGTTGGTGTAGAGGATCCTCGGATAAAGGTGGCAAACGACCAGGGGTGGCATATCTTAGTTTTACTTCCCGGGAAGGGGGTAACCGGCCTTGTGTTGGCAGAGAGCTGGGTAGGTTCTCGGGGCGTCCCTTCAGAGGCATTCCCATGTGGCAATAGGAAGTTCCTTAGCCTGACCATTTGTTGGAAATCCAATCATCTAATACGAGCCTTTTACGATTGCAGTTTATAACCTGCCACCTCAGGTGGTAGCTATAGTAGGCATAGTATAATGGTACCTATGCTGGCTAGGATTAATATTATACTTTCGAAATATTTTCCACTATGCATAAATAATAATGTCAAAAAGGATTTTTTGCGTTGTAAGCATGTTTGACTATCATAAGGGGAAATCTCCCCCAAGTGTGCGATTGCATGGTGTGCGTGCTGGGAGGCCTTATGGTAGTTTCATTTTCCAAAAAGCATTACGGGTTTCAAAATTTAAAATCTTTTGTTTGTTTTAAAGAAAAACCTTTTTTGTTTGCTCATACCAGTCCTACGACTAACCTGGTTTGCTTATCTTTGTGAAACGTGATGGGGGTTCTCGCCTTTTGTTTGGTGGCGAGTAGGAGATTCTTGCCCCTACACGTCCCCTGCGAGTGGTTGGTTAGCCGGTTAGGTGGGGCAGTCAAAAGGCTGGCCATAGAAGCAAGTCCAGGGGTGCTGGTGTGATGCCACGGTGGGGGCTTACCCACTGTCGGAAGGCCGAAGGCCGGACCGTCACATTTGGTATCAGAGCTAAATGTTGAGTAAGAACTTTAGCTGTAGCACATTAGATGGCTCATTAGAGATAGGTTGAAGTATAGCCTAGAATGAGTGCAACCAGTGAAACCAAAATCCAGATTTCTCAGTCTATTCTCTTTATCTATTGTTATTCTCTAAGATATTTCGTCTGAATGCCTAAATCGGTTTTCTTACTATTACAGATAGTAAGAATGAGTGAAAGAAGAGGACAAGATAGTGGACAGGGAAGTACCACTTCAACTGGTCAAGGCCCTGCAACGACAGATATTCTCATTCAATCTCAATCAAATCTGGCTGATTTATATTGAAGCTTTTCTAGACATGGTGGAAAGCCACTCATTGGCAAAGAATCTGTTATCGAAGCACAAGCCTGGATTCGATCGTGCGAAAGGATTTTCAAGGGACTAAAGTTGGAAGATGATCAGATGCGATTGATAACTTCTTGGAAACTCCAGGAAGAGGCTTAATATGGTGGGAAACAGTTACATTGGATGAGCCGATGGATGAATTTACTTGGAGTCGTTTCAAGGAAGTGTTTGAGCAGCGATATATGCCATCTGCTGGTACCTCTAGAATGTACCAGGAGTTCGTGGATTTGAAGCAAGGAAGCTTATCATTTGAGGAATACTTGAAAAAATTCAATGAATTATCTCGGTTTGGTCCAGAATTGGTGAATACCCCGTTAAAGAAAAATGAAAAGTTTATTTGAGGAATGAACAAGGAGTTTCAAGAGAGAATGACTACTCACGTAAAGGAATCCTTTTCTGAATTAATTGATATGGGTTATAGATACGATACTCTGGATAAGTTGGAAGTTCCAAAGGAGAATGGAGATACAAGCAATCTTAATTGGAGGAAAAAGAAGTTTGGTGGAAAGAAGCCGAGGAAATATAAAGGAAAGAAGAATATACAGAAGAAAAAGGTGAAAGATGTTACTTGTCTCAATTCCTTGGAGAAAGGTCATTACTTGGACAAATGTAAGAAACATTGGAAGCCAGGAATGAGAGAGCCATTTATGAGGCCAGATCAGGAATCTACGACATGCTATTACTGCTGCAAGCTAGGACATAGGATCAAGGACTGTCCAGCAAAGAAGCAAGCTATAGTACCAAGGGTGTATGCAATCAAAGATGATTCTTCAACCTCAAAAGCTGATAAAGGAAAGGAAATTTTATAAGTTGACCCTCTCGTTTATGATTAAGTTTTCAAGTTTGTTCGACATGAGAACTACCCATAGTTTTATTTCTCAAATATTCGTAAATAAGTTAAATCTTGAATCTGAGATCGTAGTTGAATCTATTTCTGTCTGTTTCATTGGGTTTCGATATATTCTACGAACGGTTAGTTATCCCTTTGAACTAACCAATACCCTTGTATACTTCGTATAGATAACCTAATTATTTCATAATTGAATGAGTTGATTCTTATATTTGTTGATATTCTGATTTGGTAAACCGAATGCGGAATAAATATTTCGATCTGATCTGATCAATTATTTCTTTATCTATCATCTATTCTTTCTCGTCTCCCTAGAAAATTTCGGGGATGAATTTTTTTTAAGGGGGGAATTTGTAACATTCCTGAAAATCGATCACGTTTAATTTAACAATTAATTTAATTTTGGAATTAAATTGTGAATTTATTTATGAATTAATTAGAATTTTTTTAGAATAAATGAAAATTTTAGATTACAAGCAGCAATTTGGTTTGAAATATAAGAATAAGTATTTTATAAACAAATATTGAATTTAAAAAATAAAATGTATTAAAAATAAAATAGAAATTAAAAGCTTTGATATTAATAAAAAGTTAATGATAGTTTGTTTTCTAAATTTTTAATTATATTAATATGTGGAAGATGTAGTAAATTTTAAAAGATTTATTTTTTAGAATTAATCTTCTCATATATGAATAAAGGTGATTAATTGTTAATATGGAATCAAAATATTTAAATCATTCTTTTCTTTTTATAAAGTTGTACAAAAATAAATAATAAAGAAATGTATGAATGTAAACTGTATAAAAGAATATATATGTATATAAAAATAGTGAGCTAAATTAAAGATTGCAATGTGAAAAATAATTGGGATAAAATTTTGTTTGTGTAAGTATAAATATAAAAGGAAACATAAACATTTTACAAATGTAAACATAGGTTGTATGTGAAAGTTTATTTACATGAAGGGTTAAATAAAAAATTTACAAAATAATGTTAACCAAGGGTATAAACATAAAAATGTCACATATGAACATTTGTAAAGAAATAAGCTAATATGATTGACAAGTGTAGAACATGCAAATGAAAATTAACAAGTGGCATTCAACTTTTGGAAAAAATAAATAATAAAACAAAAGAAAATCATAGAAACCTTTCAGCTTCTTTTTTAAAATATTTAGCTATTAGATTTCTGAAAGAAAATAAAGAAAAAAATTACTCAGGTTTCAAACTTCCCAAACCTGAAAAGAAGAAAGAAATCATCTCAACACTAAAGCAAAATAAATATGTAAATCCCTCCTCTTCAAAATTCTGAAACCAAAACAAACATAAATCTCAAAACTTGAGAAAAAGATTTGGCAAACCAAAAGGAAAATTTGAAAGCTGGAAACACAAAAACAAGGATCGAATCTGAAGATTTAAAGTAAGTTATCAAGGCTGCAGGATCAAAACCAAAATCTGGAAGAAAATAAGAATTTGGAAAAAATAGAAGATCAAGCTCCAGAACTTAAAAAAAACAGCATCACAAACAAATACAAGATCAAGTTCAAAAGAGCATGCAATCCAACTTAGTTTAAAAAGCAAAGCATAAGAAAACAAACACTGTTCTTCTCTGCTTTATCCACATTCAGGTGAGCAAATCATCATCTTTAAAACTTAGTCTGTTATATATATATATATAGGTTTGCTTGTCAACAGGCTTCTCTGTTTCAATATTCTGTGAGCAAACCCCACCTAAACTTGTGTTTATGTTGATGTTTGGATTTAAGGATTATAAGTTTAGATCTGTGCTTGTATACATAAATATGGGATATATGTCTGTATACATCTCTCTGGTGATTCAAACACCAAAATTCCTAACAGAAATTCCTGTCTTAAATATACAAATGGATTAGTAATGACCTTTAAATGAAATATGTTTGCATGAAGTGAATTTCAACCTGCATGTTAAAAATGTCTGTACTCTGTTGTAAGTCCCAGACCCAAATAAATCCAAATTCAATTCAATTCTCTATATACAATAAATTCTAGACATTGATTTCTAAAAAAAAGATAACGTTGGATATGTAAATTAAATTTTAAAAATGATTATAAGTTTAATTTGTCAAAGGTTTACTGAAAAATTGGAAAGTCATAGTAGGAAATCAAATTTGATCAAAAATCAATCATTTCAATTTTCTATTTTGATCATCCTGTCTGATTCGTGATGGCGAAAAATGAATTTTAATGGCAATAGCTTGATTTTTAGTTTGATAATCAATTGGAATTTTTAAGTTCAACTGAAATTGCGTTTCTGTCATTTGCCGACCATCGGTGGTAGTAGGGTTGTCATGGTTGATACTGGAGAGGGCTGGGGTATCAGGGATCATCAGAAAATTGATAGATGAATTTATAATTCATCATGGAAGATGACCGAGATCGATTTAGGATTTAACCCTAGTTTTGGTTGGGTTGAGTGTTTTGATCAGTATGATTTCTCTAGTTGATCGAGTGTATCTATACTTGGGGAAATGCTAGCTTGGGGGTTGTCAAAGGCATGGACGGAGGTGGTGATGTTCAGGTGGTCGGATGACTGCGTGCGAGGTGAATCTGTGGTCGAGGTTGGTTTCCAGTTCGATGCTGATAGCTCGGTTTTGATTTCAAACTTGCTTTGGGTTTTGGGTGGTTGAGATCGAGGGTGGAGATGGTTAGTGACTTGTCAGTGATAGCGACGACGGCCGGAGGTGATCGCGGCAGAGGTGCACGTGCACGTGGTTCTAACATGTTTGGGTTGTCGCTTTGTATTAGGGAAGAAAGGGTTGAGCTCGTGTTTCGCTCGGGGAAGTTGATGAATTGCTCGAGTGTGTTATTTGGATGGTACGCGAGAGTTAATACATACAGGAGTTTAACAATTTAAATAAAAAAGAAGAAGAAAAAAAAGAGAGGAAAGGTGGTGGCCTAGGAGGATGCTCGGGTAAAGCTAAAAAAACTCGGGGAAAGGGTGCGTTTGACTCGGGATGATATCAGGGTTTTGAAATTAAATAAATTTTAACGTTTCAAAGCAATTTGAAAATGTACAAGTTTTTCAAGCAATTATTAAAACAAGTTTCAAAGATTGAGTATTAAAGTGAATGTTTGAAAACTGTTTTATTTTTTAAAAATAATTTTTTATAAGGATAATTTTTTTAATTAGAATCCTTAAGTGATTTCAAAAATGATTTGATTTAGTAAGTAATTAAGATAAGTGATTTATCTTAAGTCAATTAAGGCTTTGGATAAATTAAGGACTAATTAATTTGTGAATGATTGGAGGCAAGTTAATTATGAAATCAATTTAAAGAATTTAAATTAGTTATTAATGTGAATGATTAAAAGATAATTACATAATTAAAAGTAATTAAATTATGATATTTAAGATAATTAATCAAGTGATTAAAAGGATAATTACTCGAAGTAATCAATTTGTGATTTATTAATATAAGTAATTAGGATGATCACTTATTATAATTAATTTAATGGCAATTAATTAAATAATAATTAATTAAAATTAAGATTTTATTAATAATTAAGGATTTATTAATTAAAGTAAGTAATTAAGGAATAATTAATTAATAAAGTAATTAAGATTTAATTAGTTACAATTAAGGGTTAATTAATTAAGATAATTAATTAAAGAATGATTGATTAATGAAAGTGATTAAGACTTAATCAATTGAAATTAATGATAATAAATCATTGATGAAAAAATTACTAATGAAAGTAATTATGTGGTTGATAAATTTAGAAACCACACAATTTATTCATCTTAATTGAAGATGTTTGATTGTTATTGAATGCTTTGTGATGGTTGATATATTTGATATGTGATGTGATGCTATGTAATATGAAATTCTTTGTGCTGAGCTGTTATATCTGTGATGAATATACTGTTGTATGATATGAAAACCCCTTGGCCCGTAAAACAACATTTGAATTTCGATGCGACAGGGAGTCGGATTCCAGTTGGTTATCCAAAATCCACACTGAATCGTAATGATGAATCTTTGTGATTGATAAATTTATTTTACCTATGAATCTGTGAATGAAGATAAGCGTTATGGTTATACCACTCATCGATATTGCTGTGATTGTATCTGTAATCACTGATCATGTTGCACTATTGTGTTAAACCCCTGGACTACACTATACACACACAAATATGGATTGCACGTGGAAATCGGTTAAATCACAGATTTTTGAAATAATTTTAAAACTGAATTTTTTAATCCAAATGGCTATGGAAATAAATCGAATTTAAAGTGTAAAACTTTTGAAAAATAATTTCAAAGATAAAAGTTATTTTGGAATAACTTAATTTTGTTTTGAATTTGATTTAAACTTGAATCAAAAATTTGAAATTGAATTCTATTTTGAGGATTTATGATGTATAAAAAAAAGGTTATACAAGCTTATATGGGTTTTAAACCATTTTAGAAGTGTTGTTTTGAGAATTTGAAGTAACCCAAAGATTTTGACTTGTATAAATGAAATAGGATTTTTCCGAGATAAAAACTGTTTGTTTTCAAATGATAAAAGCTTTCACATAAGAAATGTACTTTCAATTTGTATTAAAGGAATTTCAAGTTTAAATTTGAAAAATGGTTTTCCAAGTTATGAATGAATCTTTGGAAATGGATATAAAAACTATAAGTTAAATCTTTTATTTAAAGATTAAATGAGTTAATCCAATTAAAATGGAAATTGTTTTTAAATCCGTGAATGGATCATTATGAAACTGGGTGAACTTTGTGAATTGAATCTTTTTGTTTAAAAGGATTTGAAATGGTAATTTGTTTAAACCATTTGAAAGAAAGTTTGAATTTTAAAGTTGTGACTTAACTAAAATCAATATCCATATGTTTTTCAATATTACGCTCATTATTCGGTTTAGCCGGGAGAGGACCTTGTGTCATATAACCCATTCCGAATAATGATACGTCGTTATGGATAGCATTTGAAGACCGGTGATAAAGATCGGGTATTTGCAAGAACGATAGGATGACCTATCGATTGTCTCTACACTGAGTAGCTACAGTAAAGAGATTCCCTAAGTGATGGGGAGTCCGATCGGGATTGTGAATACCCAAATTGCAAGGGCTTCTTCGGAAGTGCATTCGTTCTGTTCGAACCGGGAACAGACTTGTATGGATGTGTGTCCGACGTTACACTTTGAGATGTAAAGCTAGTTTCTATCAAATACATTTCTGCTTGGTGGCGGAAAATTTATTCTCTAAGCTTAACACCCTTCTCTGAGACGTACGAGCTCAGAGGTTATGTAGTTGATGGTCACTAGTGATACATTCCCAATTTGGTAATGTGGCATACGAAGTGCTGCTGATCATTTGTTGATCAAAGCATGGCTTTGTGAAAAAGCGTAGCTTTATGGATGGAACCTCATCAAGCCTCACAAAGCGGTAATGGTCAAAACAGGAAAGATGCGGCAAGGTTTCAAGACTAGCTCCCCTAGGGTATGTCCATTCCTTTTGGAAAAGGGTGGTGTCATGGTATGGAGCCCATATAGTTACTTATGTGGACACTATAGTATATCTATTACTATGTGATGCTGTTGGTGTAGAGGATCCTCGGATAAAGGTCGCAAACTACCGGGGGTGGCATATCTTAGGTTTTACTTCCCAAGAAGGGGGCAACCGGCCTTGTGTTGGAAGAGAGCCGGGTAGGTTCTCAGGGCGTCCCTCCAGAGGCGTTCCCTTGTGGTAATAGGAAGTTCCTTAGCCTGACCATTTGTTGCAAATCCAATTATCTAATACGAGCCTTTTACGATTGCAGTTGTATTACCTGCCACCTCAGGTGGTAGCTATAATAGGCATAGAATAATGGTACCTATGCTGCCTAGGATTAATATTATACTTTCGAAATGTTTTCCACTATGCACTAATAATAATATCAAAAAGGATTTATTTGCGTAGTAAGCATGTTTGACTATCACAAGGGGAAATCTCCCTCAAGTGTGCGATTGCATGGTGTGTGTGCCGGGAGGCCTTATGGTAGTTTCATTTTCCAAAAAGCATTGCGGGTTTCAAAATTTAAATTCTTTTGTTTGTTTTAAAGGCAAACTGTTTTTTTTCTCATACCAGTCCCATGACTAACCCGGAGTTTATTGTTCCGTTCCTAAACTCTGGGTGCCCATAATTTCCTACACAGGCAGTCTAGAGTGGTTTTTCAGATAGCCAGGTAGTAGATATCGTTTTGGTAGCCTTCAGCTTTCTATTTGATACATTTTGGAGTTTTTGGAGTCCATGGACTACACTTTCTTAGCTTTGTGCAACCTTGATGATGGATCGAGCTTGTAGTTTTAGGGCTTTGGCTTTGGAGTTTTGGATTGGAGTGGAAGTACTGGATTCTGTTAAGACTTATCTCATATTGTGTCGTGTTCCGCTGTATTTTATGTTGTATATATTCTCTAATATTGATAATTATCATTGTATCAAATTAATGTATCAGATATTGTATTCATGTTGTATCAGTGATATCATCTTTGTTTCCGCTGTGTTATTTTTCATTTAATGTTGTTGCAAGCTTCGGCGATACGAATTTGATGTTGTTAGTCGGACATCAAGTCCGGGTCGTCACAAGCTGGATGACAGGAATGTATGGAGTTTAACGCTGTATTAGAGTTGTTTTGATAGTAGTCTGGGACGGGTTGATATAACTATCTTGTCTATTTGTAAATGGTTGTACTTTGATGAAATGAATGTAAAGTAACAATTATAGCTTTCTTTGTAAATGCTATTATTGCTATTATATTTAATCCGCTGCGAATGTGAGATGCTGTTTTTTTCTGTTCTTCTTCTTCCTTCTTTCTTCTTTTCTTTAACAATCTGAAATTTCCGACGTCCGATTGCTCGGTATTTCTACGGTGAACGCATTAATGTCGAATTTTCGGAGATGAAAATTTTGGGTTGTTGCACTGTTTCCCTGCATCCACATATGTTAGCAAAATATAAAATACCAATCCCACTTTAAGGGGGATATCACTGTATAAAGAGTCATCCACTATTATGCAGGGCGCATAGGGTCTCATCCGCTATATAATGCGGGAAATCAATCAGTCCAATACACACACACACACTATATATATATATATATATATATAATATACCACATCCAACTAATATTAAATTATCAATTTAAGCAAACAACCAATAATTTAAATTTAACTACTTAAATTTAAAAGGGTTTCAAATGAATGAGATTAACTCGCCTTTATTTTTGTTTGCAATCCATTTTCATTCCGGCTTGCAATCCAAATGAGTGAGATTATTTTTGTTTGCAAACTACTTAAATTTAACTAATGACTGAATTTAATGGTAATTTATTGTTAGACTATTTCAGTTGTTAATAAATCATAAATTGTTTATACAAGGTCAAGAATCGAGAAGGAAACAAGCTGGAATGCAAACAAAAATAAAGGTGAGTTAATCTCACTGATTTGGATACCCATTTAAATTTAAATAGTTAAATTTAAATTATTGGTTTTTTGCTTGAATTGATAATTTAATATCAGTTGGATATGGTATTATATATATATATATATATATATATTGGAGTGATTGATTTCTCGCATTATATAGTGGATGAGACCTTATGTGCCTCGCATAATAACGGATGACCCTTTATACCGTGATATCCCCCTCGAAGTGGGATTGGTATTTTATATTGTGCTAACATATGTCGATGTAGGAAAACAGGTTGGAGGGATCCAACTGGATTCCTCAAAATGCTGAATTTATTTTATATTCAGTAGTGTGATTTATGTGATGATTATATTGATTTTATTGGGAATTGAAATATTGAATGCTATGGTTTGACTGAATATATTTTGAGTATATTTTTTTTTGGCATGGCCGACGGGGTTGAATGGTCCCCGACCATTTTATTGCAACACCAAAGAGTACATAGACAAGCAACAACATGAGCTAGCTCATAGAAAACAGAGGAACTAGGTGCTACAAACACAAGGAAAACAACAAGACAAAGTAAAACAGGAACACAACAAGTACACTTCAGTTACACAGGTTGAATTGCATGAATATACCAGGGTCAAAAGTGAAGAGGAGATCCAAGGAACATTTAATCTCATGCATTATCCAGTGCATTAATATTGCATCAACTTTCGCATTTGTGGCATCAAAAATTCTAGTGTTACGTTCTCTCCAAACAGAATTGATGAAGCTTTTCAGCACCACAGTGAAAATTCTTTTTTGTTTCTCACTTCCCCTCGCCTTAGCATGGATACATTCCCACTCAGTCAAATTGTCTTCGGCAGGCACCGTGCTATTAATCCTTATCATCACAATAGTCCAGATTGGTTTTATAATAGAGCATTCAAAAAAAAAATGTTCAGCTGTCTTAGGATGTACACAGCAGAAAGTGCAATATATGTTCAAATTCATTCCCATGCTCACAAGTTTCACTTTAGTTAGTATTGCTCTCTTCAGAACCTTCCATAATATTAAGTTTTCACGCATACTGCTGTCAGATGTCCATGTACATTTCCACCATTTGCAAGTTGGTTTGTCACTGTTTCGTTGTATGTATTCATATGCATCTCCAATTCTATAAGATCCCTTCGTCTTTCCCTAAACAAGTCTAGCAGAAGAATTATTCATCGGGGTGAATTTTCCAATCTTGTCCCACATGATTTGGACCCTCTGATTAGAAGAGAGAGTACCCACCCCAAGAAAAGTGTAGAGTACATCCCTAACCTTCATAGCATGGTGTATTCCAGTATGGTTAATTTCGTTGTGTGTAAGTTGACGTTTCAGAATGAATCCCTTCTCATCCAGGGATCATCCCAAAAGTTAACGCTGTATATTAGATCAGTGTTCATTTGTATCATAGGGAGAAAAAATTCTTTAAGCTTGAAGAGGCATTGCCACGTCCAACTTAAGTTTTGTGGCTTGTTCATATTCCAGATACTCTTTCCTTTAATCACATTTTTCTCTGACCACTTGGCCCAAAGACTCTCAGAACCATTAAACAAGGTGCCAACATGTTTAGCAAAGGCAGCTTTATTCCACTGCTTGAGATTTAACAGACCAAGCCCCCCTTATTCATAGGTTGCTCGAGAGTACTAAACTTAATAGGAGCAATGAATCTTCCCATAGTCCTACCAGTCCAAAAGAACCTCATAATTGATGTTCTAATCATCTTTATTAACTTGAATGGGAGAACAAAGGCTCTGGCCCAATACACTTGCATGGCAAAAATAACAGACGTGACTAAAGTTAATCTGCCAGCTTGGCTAAGCTTCCTAGTGGTCCAACAGTTCATTCTCATTGTTATCTTGTCGAACAAAGGAAGACATTGATTTATTGTGATTTTAGACGTGGTTAGAGGCAGACCAAGATAAGAGACAGTGGATAGGTTAAGTGATAAACTAGTGATCAGAGTGATCTGATTAACTCTTTCCAAACTTACACCAGCCAGTTTAATGTCAGATTTTTGAAGATTAACTTGTAATCCAGTCATAGCATGAAATTGCTGCAGTGTATGCATAATGTTGTGAATAGTATTTAGCTCAGGTGCACAGAACATGACAAGATCATCAGCAAACATAAGAGCAGAGATTTGTGGGTCTGTGCACGATGGGTGAAGTTTATATTTACCTTGTTGTATAGTTTTGTTAATAAGCCTGGTAAGAAGTTCCATAACCAGAATGAAGATATAAGCAGATAAAGGATCACCTTGCCTTATTCCTTGTTTGCTAATAAAAAAGCCTTTCATCACACCACTTACATTGACTGAGTAAGTAGGAGTCGATATACATTCATAAATCCATGCTACAAAATGAGGGGGAAAATTCATATAACCTATAATTCTTACAATGCTGTCCCATTGTAACATATCAAACGCTTTCATGATATCAAGCTTCAACATCGCTTTCCGTAGAGAATTTGTTTTCTTATACCCTTTAATTAGTTCATGAGCAAGAAGAATGTTATCAACAATATTCCTGCCTGGAAGAAAAGCAGGCTGATTAATAGAGACTAAACGAGGAAGCACGTACTTTAACCTGGTGGCAATAATCTTAGCGATGCATTTGTATATTGTGTTACAGCAAGAAATGGGATGAAAGTCTTTGACTTCTAGCGCATTCTTGAGCTTGGGGATAAGAGCAATATTGGTGTAATTAAACGACCTGTAGATTTTACACTTCTTGAAGGAGAGGGTTATTGCATTACACACATCATTAGAAACAATCGACTAGCAAGAGGTATAGAAATATGCATTCAAAACATCCGGTCCTCCGCACGAGTTAGATTTCAGTGAGAACATCGCCTTAACAATTTCATCATTAGTGACTTCAGAACAGAGAAAGTTAAAATCATTTTCATCAAGTCTAGGCAAGATGTCAGAGGGGATGATATCAATTTCAGGTTTGAAGTTGGTAGAATTGCCATACAGAGTTGAGAAATATTTTTCAAAAGCTACCTGAACACCATCATTAGTAGTTTGTAGAACACCATGAGAATCAATGATAGAGGCAATATTCTCCCTATTCTGCTTATTTTTGAGGCTGGCATGGAAGTATGCACTATTTTTATCTCCTTTTTCCCACCATTTTATTCTTGACTTTTGCTGTATCATATCACTTTCCTTGGCTAATGCTTCATAGTATTGCTGAGACAATACTGATTCAGCAGCAGAGAGTTGAGGATTGTTAACATCAGCCATCATAGCATTTTGAGCATCAACAAGTTTCAATTGAATGTTTGTGCTCATACTATCACCTTTACCATATTTCTTATAAGCCCAAAGCTTTAAGACATCCTTCACTTCTTTTATTTTTTCCTGCAAAACAAATAAATGATTTCCAGGCTTAGTTTTGTTCCATGCTAATATTACAGTAGATTTAAAGTCAGGCTCAAGAACCGAAGAATTAAAAAATTTAAAATTTGTTTTTCCTCTCATGTCCACTCCCCGAAGATGGATGATTTGTGGTGAGTGATCAGAAAGGAGAGGAGGGAGGAGGTGGTTATATAGGAGAGGCCATTTGAGAAGGGCAGCTTGATTGGATAATGTGTGATCTATTCTAGAAAAGGTTCTGCTGCCATTTCTTCTTTTATTATTCCATGAGTATTGCATTCCCACAGCTTTAACAGGAACTAGTTCTGCTTCAATAAGCGTTGCATTAAGTGGTTGTATCTCACTTTGGGACAGAGGATTCCCTCCAACTTTATCAGAGAGTTTATAACAACAGGTAAAGTCACCAAAAGTTAGCCATGGATGAGTGGATTGCCTAAGAGCAGGAATGACAACATGTAAGGAGCTCCTCGCAGTTATAGAGTTGGCCGCATATATAATGGTTACATAAAAAGTTGCATTGTCAGTGAAGTCCTTAGCATGACAGTGAATCATCTGGGCAGTGGAGGAGAATGGGAGTAAGTTGAAGCTGAAGCGGATTATAAAGAATCATTATTCTCCCATAAGGAGATTCATTTAGATTGTGAATAAGTTCCCACTCCGGTTTAATGTATGCTGCTGCCTTGAGAGTTAAGGGAAGATTTAATTTTGTTTCTAGAATCGCCAGTAACGCTAATTGATGTGCACTAATGAGCTGTTTACATTGATCAAGCTTGATAGTGTTGTGACCCCTCGTATATTCCATGCTCCAATGGTCGAATCATTGTAGAACACGGTCATTGAGAATTTCAGTCTTCATTCTACTAGTTACTGCATGCTTCGATGACAAGTAATTAGGAACAATTGTTGAAAGTGGTGTTACTTCATTGCTTGTTGAACCTGCAAAAGGGGAAGTGGTTTGCTAGGACATAGAGGGTAAGTTTGGGGAGGAGAGAGGTATAGGTGGGGAGGAATTGGCATGGGATATTGGAGGGGGTTTATAGGCCTTAGGTGGTTGGATATTGGAGTAAGAATGGGGTTGGGAATGTATGTGTGGTGAAACAGATTCAGGTTGGAAGGTTGTGTCAGCTGTGCATGTCTCCTGAAGTATGTGCATGATCTTATTTCCCACCTCAATGTTGTTCTTGCCTTTACTTTTCGCACTTTTTGTACTTGTCACGCTCATACCTTCTTCATTTTCCTTATGATTAACAGTTCCACTATCATTATTTCCATTGTTGATTGCTGTTGTTTTTCCTTTGATATGCTCTTGTTGCTGTATTAGTGCTGTGTTTTGATTCTTCACTTGATGCAAACTTTTGATGCTTTGACTCCCTTGCGTAATTTCCTTTTGAGCTGTACTTATAGTTTTACCCTCCAAATTATGCGCTTCACTTGCAGTTTTACCCTCATAGTTCCTCATTTCTTCGCCAGTTCCTTCATTCACTGTAACATATTCTTTCTGTACTTCCCTCATATTTTCAGTGTCTTCTAAATCAAGTAGAGCATCGAATTTATTAGATACTATGACATCTTCAATCAACTCATCCACTGCTGTTTTCTTATTTTTCTTGGTTCCTATTTCAATGCTCATCTTTACTGTTGAAATTTGTCTATTGTTTACTTCACTTTCTCTGCTGCATTCTTCATTCTCTTTTCTTGTTTCACTTTGCTCTACTTCCTTCTCTATCTCATCACCCTTTTCATTCTTATGTTCTTCATCAACTTTATTTATTACTTTCTCATTCTCTTCCATAACCTTGTCACTTCTGATTAATATCTTCTTTGCTTCCTTTATTACATTATCAACTTTCTTTTTGTTCACTCTTTGCCACCTCCTGGCATTCTGTTTTTGAATTGGTATGTACTTTTTATTACCCTGGTCGGTGACTTCAGCATCCTCATTATTTATCCTCCTTTCATTCATTTTTATCTCTGTCACTCTGACGGTTTCACTCTTATCTCTGACTTCACAGCAATCAGTTGCATGACCAAACTTCTTACGCAGCACACAAACATCTGGTCTCCATTGATACTGAACATAGATTTTCTAAAAGCCTCCTTCAACAAGTTTAACCAAGAAATCATCTGGTAGTATCTTATTTGGTTTTACTTCTATTAAGCATTTAGCATAGCTCAGTCTATTTTGCTTCTCTGTCATTTCATCCATACACAGTAACTTGCCCAGATGACTGCACAGCCAGTTGATTCCAAGTGGAGACCACGCATATAAGCGGAGGTTGTACAGGTGAACCCACACTGGAACAGTGGTGACAGAGCCTGAGATATTGCTAACAGCAGCATCATAGGGTTTTATGATGAACAATTTGTTTTTTATTATTACAAGGTCACTCTGTAGGATAGAACATCTATCTTCATCACAAGTGAAGTTAAACAAGAAAACTTTACCATCAGATTTTACTTTTACAGAGCCTTTAAGCTTCCAGATAGTTTTTAGCTTCTGAATTACTGCCGTATACGATAGTGGCTTATCTAAGAAGAAGCCAACCAAGGTATCATTCTATATCATTGCACCGGCTTCAATGACTTCCTTCAGTGGCACTAACATATTGTCTTTATATTCAGGATAGAGATCAACAGGAATGTACTTCCCAGCATTTCTTGGTTTATGCTTAAATAAGGAAGTCCATTTCTGTTCACCAAGGGATGGGGCAACAGATGTGGTCGGAATATGGAGTAAAGGTGGCCTAGAAGGGCGAGGGTCAGGAGGGACAGGTGGCGGAGGAACTGGAGGGGAGGGTACAGTAGTAGGAGGTACAACAAAAGTGGGACAAGACAAGGAATCCAAGGAGGGAAGGGCTGGTTTGATGGGACAAAGAAGCGGCTGGTCAGGTGAGGACGTTGGAAGGACAGAGCTGTTGTGGTTGATTGAGATGGTAGGGGCATGGGGAAGGACAAGGGGAAGGACATGGGGAAGGACGTGGTCAGGAGAGGACATGAGAGAAATTTTTGGTCCTTCTTATTAATTGTATTTTTTTATATTTTGAGTATATTAAGATATCAAAAATATAAAGCTTCGATTTTTAAAGGAAATAAAAAGGCAAATTTTTAAGTAAATAATTATAGAGAATTTGGATAATTCAAAGAATGAATTGGAAAAGGATGAATGTTGATTTTTAAGTTCTAATAAATAAATTCCGAGTATGGGAAAAAAAGATTTATGAATAAATGAAAATAAATGAAGGCTTAAGTGGTATTGTTTAAAAATTAAAGAATTTATTTTTAAATTCAGGATTTAAATGGTTTGGGAAGAAATAAAAGAAGAATTTTGAAATAAAGTATGAAATTAATATTTTCAGTTTGAATAAGATTTTAATTCATAATAAAGGAGTAAATCTGAAATTAATGGGTTTGAAATAAATTTGGGTAAGTAAAGGAATTTATTTTAAAAAGGAGTTAGTTTTGAAAATCGATTTGAAACTGATTAAATATTTGAAACTAGGATTAAAAAAGAATGAGATTATGGAATTTATAAACAGGGTTTATAAATAAGGTGAAATATTTATCAGAGGATAATTTGGAAGTATAAGTTCAGGATGAGAATTTATAATTAAAGGGTGATTTGTTAAAAATAAATACTGATTTTTTTAAAGGTGTGGAAAGAAAAGTGTATTTCGTTGGAAAGCCGAGTATGTTTTCAAAGAAAGATTTCCATGTATAAGGTAGAGATTTTAAAGTGGTTTTAAAAGGATATTTTAGAGAAATTTTATTATTTTAAATTGTTTTAGAATTTTAAAGTAAATATTTATTTAAATTAATTATAGTAGTAATTATTTTAAGGGTTTAACTAGTATTATGATTTAAAAGATAATTATTTAATATTTATATCTTATAGAATAACTTTTACTTTAAATTTAGTTTGGCTTAAGTTTTATATAAGAAATTATTATAAATTTCATAACTAAAATTTTAAATAAAATGTCTTAAATAGTTTTTATTTTAAGTATTTTTAAAGTATATATTTTTGGATAAAGTGAATAAATTATTTTAAAATCTAAAGTATTTAGACTTGGTGGTTTCAGTGGAAACAAACAATATTTGAAAACTTATTCTACGAGAGGAAAGTGATTTGAAAACTATTTTCAAAGGGTTGAAGTATAGAAAAATATCTTGCGAAGATATTTTAAAATAAGTAACTTGGGATATTATTAAGGTCCGATGATTGTTTGTGGATGTTATTTGACAGTTAAATAACCGACTATCAATATTGGCCAATGCGCTAATCATTTCGAAGAGACCGGGGTTGGAATTGATTTTCCGAAAACCACTTCGATCTGGTTTGAACGTCTTCGTGAAGAAGACAAGAGCTTAGAGTCGAAGATGGAGCAGTGAAGTGCAAGGGGTAATCGCTACTAATCATGAGGGTGATTCCAAAATGGATGTTGTAGGAGTAGTGCCTTCTGTAATGACCCGTAATTTTTCAATAATTTAAAAGTTGTTAATTTAATGATATTTTGAAATTTAATATTTAATAAATAAAAATCGGTGAATATTAGTAAAGGCTGTAATAATGAAAATCAACTAGGAGAAAAGTAACAAGGTAATTAAAGTTAATAATGAATGAATGGAAGGAAATTCCAAATTTATGAAATTAAATTTAAATGTTAGGACATAGTTACAAATGCCAATTTAAGTAAACAAATGTAAGTATTGTATGAATATATGAATTAGTGTCTGATTTAGGGTAATAGAATGAATTCGTATGATGTAAGTAATTATAATAAATAATGAAATTACAATAAATCTAAATTAAAGGTTACGTTAATGTAAATTTGGGTAATAATTAGAATGACGTAAATTTTATTCAGTGTTATGATAATTAGTCGAATAGAACATAAACTTAAGTGTAAATTAAAGGAATGAAATAGCCATTTTGGGCACTGACGGATTTTGAAGAAACCAGTTTCATCGGATCTGTATCGGTGAATTATTATAGGGCTTCAAGTTTCGTAGCGATCGGACTTGTCGTTTGATCGTACGAACGCGAAACGTCTAGAAATCGATTTAATTGAAATCAATTTGAAAAATATTGATTTTGGCGTAACTTCTTCATACGATGGAATTTGGACTTGAAACTTTTTCCATCACGTTCAAAATACTTTAAAATATCTATTTTGATATATGGGTTGACCCAATTTCGTTCCGGAGTCGAAACGGGCCTTTTGGGCTACGTTGGAGTTAGCGCGTATATCCAACCTTATCCATCTATTCTAATTTCTGACCTACCTATATAAACCTAATTATAAACCCTAGCCTACCTCTATTCTCGTTTGTCTGTACGTACATCTCAGCTCTCTCCTGCTCAATGCCGGACAAACAAATTCTGGATCCAATTCCAAATCAAATCCAAAGCTAAAAATTTCAACCCCTCAGAAAAATTTGAAAAAAATATATGTTGAAGCTCTCGACTAGCGTAATTCACTGGTAGTGTTCATTTTTCGATTTAGTTTATCGTTTGATCAGAAATTGTGTTTAATTCTCGACCGTTCGTGTGTCATCGTGGAGGATTAGCGGTGGATCTTGATTCTGGCGTCGATTGGAGGGCAGGTACTCGTAGAGGTCGTCGAGGGGTGGAGATTTATGCGGTTAGTCTAGGTTGTATGCAACGAAATTCGCCGTGCTTGGCTGTAGAAGGCAGCAGCGGCGAGCCACCTTTGGCGACGAAGGGGGGGGGGGGGCGGCGCGAGCACTCTGTGGGGTCGCCAACGTTAGGCTTCGAGATGGAGGACTCTGATCTGGTCTCAGATTATCAAGGCGGCGGCGAAATCAACGAAGGGGCGGCCGTGCATCAGCTTGGAGAGCAATCTGGTTCGTGCGCACGCGTATTGGGGTTTCAGGAGTGTTGACATGGCAAATTCCTTTTGTGAGTGTTGTGTTTTTTTATTTTTTATTTTTATTTTTGATTTTAAATCAGTTAATTCGAATATCTTCCACTCACGATATCCAATTCGCACGCGGTTTCTTGCGTTAGGATCATATTTAAATTCTGGAGATTTTGACTCTGGTTCGGACAGATTCTAAGGCTGTTGAAATTTTGGGTTTAAATTGGATTTGAATGCAATTTAAATTCAAAAAGTGAGTGTTTTAACCCACTCACAACTTCTAAAATTTCTTATGTTTGTTAAATTGATATATGATGTAATTTGAAATTTATTTATGGTTGTTTGGCATATTTTAATCGTCATCCCAGTAAAATTAAATTATTTAATTTAGTTGTTAATTTTTTTCATTGCATATTAACTGCCAGATAAATTGTTATTTATTTTATTGCATATAAACTGCCAGTTAAACAGTTATAACTTATTTTTGAACATAAAATGATAGTTGATACCTGTTATATATTGATGTATTGTTCGAATTTGGATGATGATTGTAATAAATGGTTGATGGTTGATATTGGATGAATGGATGTTGTATTTTATATGGTTATAAACTGCAAGTTATTATTCATTTTCATTTCATTCGGGATTGCGGTTTGAAATGATATATAACCGCAAATTTTTATTTTTAAATTACGGATTGAAATGATAAATATTCGTATCACTTCACCATAGGGTAGAAAATTATATATAGACACCGTGATCTATATATAAATTTATTTTTTGATACGTCTTCTATGGTTTCGTAAAGAAATATATATGGTTTTATGAGATATCAATTCAGATATTTGATAAAGGTTATTTGATATATATTAAAATTCTTAGTTTTAAGCTAGGTATAAAATTGTTTAAAGTATAAATAATTTTAATAATAGAGTTGATTTTATTTAATTTATATTATGGGAAGTATTTACTTAAATATTATTTTTATACAGAGTTTATATTGATTTTATAAATCAGGTATGAGAAAATAGTTTTGAAATTAACTTGAGATTTTATTTAATTAAGAATTTTATTTAATAAAAATCCATTGGAACATATTGAAATTTAGATTTTTAAAAGAATATGGTTTTAAAACTAAATTCGGGGTTAAGGTGGTTTAAGTAAAAATATCAAGTCTAAATGAATTGAGGCATATTCAATTTTTGAAATTTGGAGTTTTAGTAAAGGGATACTAGATTTTTAAGTACATATTTAAAACTAAATAATAGAAAAAGTGAAATTGGTATATATATATATATATGAATTATAAATTTTAGTTTTGAAATATTAAATTTTAAGCTTTGAAAATATTAAATTAGAAATGGTTTATTTGGAGGTTCAAATCGATATTTGGAATTTATTTGTGAAATTAAAGAAGCAAATCTATTATATAAAGTAATTTAATAGTAAACCATTTAAGTATTGGAAGTTATGTTCAAAGTTATGGATTGCAAGGTATTATGATTTGAAAGTGCTATGATTTTGGGAAAAGGATATATTCGAAATAAAAATGATATTATATCGATTTGGGATTTCTTTAAAATGATAGCATATTGATTTGGTTCAAGAAAAAGAAATGATATCGTATTTATATGGTTTTGAAAGGGATATTATATTCTGGTTTTAAAGTATAAATTATTTTGAAATAACCGCGGTGTTATAATAACGTTTGGTTGTTGAAGAGACCAGGATCGGAAGTTGTCATACTCTCCGCCAACTCTGAAAACAACTTTAAAAACCGTGTATGCGGTGGAGATTCCAGAATGAAGTAGGATGGTGGCGGCGTTTCCTTTGAGGTAAATACGTGGACCCGACTCTCGTGAGTTGGCATAAGGTGGCTAAAACAAGAGCGATTGACGGGTTAAGAAGGTAGCACCTTTTATCGGACACATCCCTTCGATATTATACTCTGACTTTTGGATTTATTCGGTGGCCACTTTTGATTTCTTTGATTTGGCGGTGTTGCTCGAGGTAGGCGGTAGCTACGGCTATGCGTTATCACCGACCCGGAAGCGTAGTTGGTATATCTACCCTGACATTGCCTAGTTGTGCCGTGTCACCTACCCTAGCGCGCCTTATACGATTTGTTTTTGTACCATACCTATGGAGTGCCTTTGACGACGCCCACTACGGGGGAGATTATGGTACTGTATAGACTATGGGAATATTATGTGTTAAGGGGAATATTGGGTCACTCCTTAACGCTATTTTAAGTAAGTTTATTTTACTAATAGACACAATTATAATAGCGAGATATTACTACATAGTAAATAGTTTAACGGATCCTTAGGAGATGTGAATCCCGAGCATCTCTTAAGTTACTGCACTCATATTTATTTCTTTTGATTTAACTTACATAAGATCTTTTAGTTCTGACTCGAGCATTTTGTCTTTTCAATTCGCTCGGGTCAGTCCGAGCATTTCAGGATCGAAGACTTTATTTCTAGAGGACGAAGACAAAGATTTCATTATTATTATTATATTATATTGTTCCACTACACACTGTATTCCGCTGCATCGATTTTTATTCGTTGGTATATGCAACTCTGATATATATTATATAAGTAAAATTAAATATTTTGTAAACAGCTTCATGAACTGTATATTTGATTATTATATTTTATCATTCCGCTGTGAGATTCTGTCTTTTTTAGTTCTTTCTCCTTTTTTTATTTACCGCATAACAATCCGCCCTTCTGTATGGTTTGAATCGGCACGTGTGTCGATTTAAAGCTTGCATAAAAGGCGGGATGTTACACCTTCGGTTCCGTTCCGATCTGGAATGGACTTGTATGGATGAATGGTTTCAGAACATCGTTAGGAGGACGGTGAGCATTCTAAGTGTATGTGTGCTAAAAAGGCAATGCATAGCCACGAGCCCCATCAACCGAGAATGGCTAAAAAAGGGGAGGTGCACACAAGGCTAAGTAGCTAGCAACCAACTAGGGTAAGGTCATCTCTGTCTAGGTGTCCCTTTTATTCGGCTCTATGGACGGTTGCTGATCCCAACCGAGGGGTGATCTTATTCGGACTATCCAATCAGGGGTAGCTCCAGTCTTGTGATGCAGGGATCAGGGTGGATCCTCGATATGCTGATCTAGACCACGTAGTGTGACTGGCGGTACCCCGGTATCCCTGCCATTGTATGTAATCCAATCTCCAATAAGCGCCTGTACGGTTTTGATTGTGCCTAACTATTGCTGAAACGTGAGATGTAAGCATTTCAGCTAGATTATAATTTACATTCTATCGATACTGTTATAATATCAGATGGAATTGATAAAAATGTTTTGCTTATCGTAAGGTAAAAAGCCAGCATGTTTATTTTTGGCGTGGTCTTACGAGATACCTTTTATTTTTGAAAGGATTTTGGAAAATTAATAATCCACTTGAGTGTGTTTCTCATGCTGGTTTTCCAAACTGACTCGGGTGTTATTTTACTATAATGCTTAGGTCAGACCGAGTATTACAGGATACATGAAAGGATGTTGTGGAGCTTAGGAGATGAGCTGGATGGCGAGACGTATCACACGTATTTGATGTATATTCCGCTGTGTCTGATTAGCTGCATAGTTAGTTTTGCGAGGACAGGTTAATATAACTATCCAGTTGTGTGCTATAGATTTTGTTGTACCCTGATAATGTAATGTATAAACAGATATAGTTTTTTTGTTTAAAGATTAGTCATTTATCTATTATATATTGTTCTGCTGCGATCGTGAGATTCTGATTTTGTTTCTGTTTCATCTTCTACCTCCTTCTTCTTTAACCCTAATGGTTCGGTTTTCCGACATTCGATTGTTCGGCATTTGATATAGTGGACATATTCATGTCGATTTCCGGACGTCGAAAAATCGGTTCTTTATAGAGATCTTATCAAAACGCGTCAAATACAAATGAAATCTCCAAGATCAATGAGAAAAATTACCCTCCGAAAGGCTTAGGATCACTAAAATCAAAACTTCCAAATTCTATTGAAAGGCGCATTGGCCAAGAACTACCATTCACACTTTGGAAATTTCAAGACACTACTAAATTAATTTTCCATGCATAATAACCAATGCTTTCATCAAATATAAGATATTAAAATGGTAAAGCTAGAATCCAAGTATTGATAAGAGAAATTGAGATGCAACGATCAAAAGTTCAAAGAAGACTATTAAAATGAGATTGGATACTCCGAAATTTATGCTTGGAATAGTCACACTAAAAATTCGCGGATTATTCTAGTAAGAAGATAACAAGATATGCAAAAAGTGAAATAAAATGTTTGCAACCATGTTCCCAACAGCGGATGAATAAAGCGCCTTTTAAGAAAATCTACATGGTCGGGAGTAAAATTATCCTTAAACTTGGAAACTACCTTAAACAGTTATTAGCCTTTGTCTGCAATAAGATGGCCAGGTCAAAGCGCCTCCTGAAGGGAGGCCAGAGTAATCCTTTATCCGTGTCATGCTATGGCCTGGTTAAAGTATCTACAACCCTTGATCGCAGCACGCTATGGCCAGATCAAAGACCACCTAGAGGGGGGATGAAGTAAGCCCTTAAACGCGCATGCTGTGGCCAATTCAAGGCACCAACTAGCCTTCAGTCCCGCCTATTAGGCCTAGCTGGAACATCTCCTGGAGGAAGAATGGAGTAAGCCCTTGATCCTGCCACGCCATGGCTTGGTCAAGACACCGGACAAGCCTTCAGTACCTTTTATAAGGCCTGGCTGGAGCTCCTCCTGGATGGAGGTAGGGTAAGTCCTTGGGTCCTGCTTATGTATAAGCTAACCAAGCACATCGGACAACAATGGACTAAGATGTCCAATCCCAAGGAGTGACACACAAAGCACTAATAATGTACGAAGCCTAAACGATGGCGCATATTGAAAGAATCAGAAACTTGGAACAAGAAAGGTAACATAAAGCAAAAGAGTTTAACAATCGAAGCCCAAGGGATGATTTCTGGACTTCACTTATCAATGGGTTTTGGGTCTTATATTATGATTTTTTGTTCTTCCACTATATCCAAGAGAAGATTTTTTGGATTTCACTTATCGATACCCGAATTTGGGTTTCAGGTCCTCTACTATTAATTTCAGGGCTTCACTCATCAATACCAAAATCTAGGTTTTAGGTCTTCTATTATTCTAGAGTTGGATTTTTGGACTTTTTCTATTACAAATGTTAGATTTGAATTTCTAGTTTTCTATTATTTTGAAGTTGGATTTCTGGATTTCTTTTATTGTAAATGCCAAATTTGAATTTCTGGTCTTCTATTATTCTGAAGTTGGATTTCTATACTTCTTCTATTATTAACACCGGATTGGAATTTTAGCCTTCAACAGACGTAGATTTCTAGTCTTCTCTTATTCTCAGATGAAGATTTTCGGATTTCTACCCAAATTTGGGTTTCGAGTCTTCTATTATTTTCGGATGATGATTCCCGTACTTCCATTATTATTATTATTATTATTATTATTTCCACATAAGGGTTTCTAGACTCTTATTATTTATTCCTAAATATGGATTTTTGGTCTTCTATGACTTATTTCCAAATCATAATTTATGGACTTTTATTATTACGAGACGATCGTTCTTAGTCCTCTATCAATTATTTCCAAAAGATGACTTCTGGAATTCTATTAATATTATTTCCAGAAGAAGATCTCTAAACTTTTATTATTAATGCCGGATTTGGATTTATGGTCCTATATTATTAATCCATAATTAGATTTCTAGCTTCTATTTATATAACCAGAGTCGGATTCCGGGTCTTCTCTCATTATTACCAAAGTTGGATCTCAGGACTTCTATTATTGCCAGACAAGAATTTCTGATCTTCAGTCGTTCCCAACTATGGATTTCTCATCACTTATTAACTCCAGATGATGATCTATTTTATTTTTATTATTCCTATATTTAGAATTCTAGAATTTTATTATCAGAAATTTTAATAATATCTCTAAAAATATTATGAACAAACTATTGAACATATTTTTGTAGCGATTTCAAACTAATAATAAGAAATGTTATCTACTTTGTACATTGTAGGAAAATAAGATTGATAAGGAAAATCGATGAGGATGAAACAATGCAAAATGGAATTCTTGGATTTTTGTCCTAAAGAACAAAAGCTTCTTTCATATAGTGGGGCTAAATGTTAACCATAAAATTCACTCAAGGATGAAGGTATGAAAGAAGGCATTCGAACACATTGAAAGTAGGGTTCCGCAAGTGTTGAAAGAAGGCTTACAAAATCATCAAAAATAAAATTCATCATAAGGGCTTTAAAAGTATTGAAAAGGGGTTCCAATATGGTTCGAAAGGGGAAGAAGGAATTTAAATTGTTTCCGAAGGAAATTAGGTTAGTGCTGCAAGTATTGGTGTAACGACCCATAATTTCGCTACTTCGAAAATGAAAGATTTCGTTTGTTTTAAATTTAAAAAGGTTTAAAACTTAAATAAATAAGTTAAATATAATAGATAATAATAGAGAAATTTTTTATTCTTATAGTTGATAATTCAAAAAGTATAAATTTGGATTTTAGAACAAATCAACAAAAGTTAAGTTTTGTCAAAAATAAATAAATGCTTAAATAAATAGGTTTAAATATTTATTTAAAAATATAAATCTTATTGAAAACATATACTAATGATAATAAAGTATATTAAACTACTTATAAGTATGTTAATAATCGTTTTACAAAAATAACCAAATTTTGTCGCATTTTGTCAGTTTTACATGCACCGTAAAATTAGTGATTTTGATATTATTTAAATATGATTTTAAAATAGAAAGAGGCATGATTTAATTTATTTAAAAAAGTAGAAAGTTCATTTTTAAATTTGGTTTACATAAATAAATAGTTTAACTAAAATGTCAAAATGTGACCATAAAACATTTTGTCGAAAAACAACGTTTTGTCGATTAACAGTTGTCGCAACGTCGTCGCACCTTTATTTTCTTATATAGGAACAATATTAAAATAGTATAAGTATTAATTAATTCACTAATCAAGTTTACTTTTACTAAACAAGATTAGAAATTTCTAGAAAACAATTAAGAAAAAGTAAGCATAAAAAGACAAAAATGTTATTTCAAAGCAAAAAGTAAAACATCAAATCAAAGAAACATAATTATTACTTACTTTACTTAATATCTAAGTGAAAATGACATAAAGTAAAGATTTGAAATGTGATGTTAAGTGTTGAAAAAAAAATATGATTACTGTATAAGTAGGTAAGGGTAATTTGGTCTTTTTACAAAATATTATTTTAATCCAAAACTTTTCTATAAATAAGACCACCATTCTTCCACTTTCTTTTACACCATTTTCTACCTTCTTCTTCTTCATTGAGGCTCTCTTTAATGGCTTCTTCTTCTCTTTCAAATGCTTACTAATTTTTTAAAAACCATATCAAATCAACTCCAAACACCACCAAATTTTGTCAAAGACCTTAGAATACCATTTAAACATGGTTTAACATCTAAGAAGTGAAGAAATGACGGAGGACGGCAAGGATATAGGTATGGTCGAACCTATAAAGAAAAGAAAGCATGTTGGAAAGCTCCAGAGCAAGAAAAAGGGAAGGAAGTGCCGCCAATTTCATTCCAAGGAGCTAGAAGCAAATCCAAGGTGCCGCGGAAGATCTGCCGAATTTTTCGAAGTTGATTAGTTGAAGTTTAAGTGAAGTGTTGTTGCAAATGAATGTTGGTAGGAAGAATTGGTTAAGTGAAAGGTGAGTACTCTTATTTATTAATTAATCCATAAATTATTTCAAGTATAATGATTTGAAAAGTTTAAATATGTCGGATGATTAAATGTTTGATAACTTGTTGCAAATTGGTTGATTATATGATTGATTATGCGGTTCATAACTTGGTTTGATGAATGATAAGAGAAATGATTAGTAATTAACCATAGTTAATTAAATGAGAATTAAATTCATACAAACATGTAAGTGGAAGTTATTTAGCCTCTTAATGATTTTAAATAAGTTTAGTTATGGTTTAAAATAAATTTGAAGTGTTTCAGACAAGTTCCGAAGCAATTCACAAAATTGGTCAAAATCGAGCTTGTTGCGTAGCAGCAGTTCGTAAATTTCGACCCATAACTTCAAATCGATGTAGATAATGATTTATAAGTCGGCTTTCTTCGAAATAAAAATTCTTTGGTTCACAATGATAATAGTTTTCCAACGAAGAAAGAAAATCAAGATTTCATTAAGTAGATTTTGAAATATGTCTAAAACAATTTTCTAAAAACATCGCGGTTTTGCAGTTCGGAATCCAAAATAAAATTTCTTTACAAATGATATTTTTAAATAATTAAAAATATGAAATAAATTTGATAAATCTATTAAAATGATTTAAAATAGATTTAGAATGGAAAATATGAATTCTCAAATATTAAAAAGTTGTTTAAATCAAATAAGCTTATATAGCAATTTCTACAGCACTTTTATGCTTCGAATTCTATAACCTTTTAAATATAAGTTTTAAACTTAACAATTCTTTCCTAAATCTTTTGTGAATGATTTTAAAAGAATAACTAAGTAATGTAAAGACGATTTGGAAGTTTTAATAAGAGTTTGAATAAACGGATAAGAGAAATGGTTTATACCACTTAAACAAAAAGTGAAGAAGACTGAATATAATAACAGACTGAGTATGCGAAAATGGCTAGTACATTTGTCCCCTATGTGAGATTTGGGAAGATAATAACTAAGGTTAGAGATGGAGCAACCAGTGCCCTGAACTTACCTGGCCTATGTTTTCTCTTTTTAAGCGAGGGGTGGAATAGATAGAAAGGAAAGCCCGAATGCTCTAAAAAGATCATCTTTAAGTTTTTCCAAGATAAAAGAAAAGAACCTAATTTTTGAAATAAAACATATTGAAGATAAGGATCGCTAAAAGACAAAGATATTCATAATGTAGGATTACTCACCATTAATCCCTCGAGGTGAAACTTTCCATTAGTCCCTAGAGGTAAAATTTGCCATTAATCCCTAAAGGTGAAACATGCCATTAGTCACTGGAGGTGAAATTTACCATATTTAAAGTGGCAGTAGTACCATGTTATGAAAATATTCGATTTGCAAGAGTATGATTTGAAGTTAAGAAAGAAATCTTTGATTTAGATTTAGTGAATGATTTGGGAATATTTTCCCTAAGTTATTTTTTTTAACTTAAGTATAAGAAAATCTTTGATTTAGATTTAGTGAATGATTTGGGAATATTTTCCCTAAGTTAATTGTTTTAACTTAAATATAAGAAATCTTTGATTAAGATTTAATGAATGATTTGGAAAAGGTTTCCTAAGTAAAAGAGAAAATGATTAGGATTTAAGAAAGATTTAAATTAACCAAATGATTTGATAAATGAGGCTTAATGATTCCATATACATTTGAAAAGAAAATGGAATTACTTGAAAGAAATATATCTAAGAAAGATATTTGATTTAAATAAACAATGAAGTAATTGATTGATGATTGATATCCACATATGAACTAAACATCTTTCAATCGATAATTTGTTTCGAAGGAGCCGGAGTCGGATTTGGACGATTCTTATCCGAAAACCACTTCGAACCAATGTATACGTTCGAAAGTGAAGATATGTTGAAGATGATGATTATTGAAGACAGTGGATCTTTATAGCGTGAAGACTGCTTGTTGAACGTGTTCTGGTTGGCCACCATTATAGAGTTATTTATAGCAGTGGTCTCCTCGTGATGGAAATTTTACGGATTGCAAGGGCTTCTCGCCTAGTAATGGCCAAGGAAAGTGCCTTCGGTTTCATAGAACGAACTTGTATGGATGAATGTCCGACATTGCATTTCTGAGACACAACGTTTGTGTTTTACAAATATACATCAATGGTGGAGGAGAAGGCAACTTCTCATAGCTTAATACCCTCCTCGAGACGTACGAGCTCAAGGGTTGTATTTTTGTTGGAGTCAAATAGTGATCAAAGGAATGGTAATGTGGCATTCAAAGTGGAACCTATTATAATGAAAGTGTGGTTTTGTATGAAAAACGTGGCTTTGAAGAAATTGAGCGTAGCCTCGCGAGCCTCACACCCGGTTATGATGGGATTCTATGTGGTAAGATGTATGCTTGCATTTCGGATAGTAGTGATTTGGGTTATCAGATGTTCCAAGCCCCAAGTACTAGATACGCCTGTGCCTCATGGTAGGGATGCCCGAAGTCCGATTCCTTGGATGTTATTCGCAGATTGCATCCACTTTTAGCAATTTCTGTTGTTGTATAATGGCGTCTGAGTCATGGACGTAAGCCGTGGATACAGATTGATCTTTTCACTAGTTTCATATCATGTTGGAAATCCAATCCCGATACGAGATTTATGGTTTTGATTGTAGTCCCAAAATAGTTGTAATGACTTGCAAGCATTTCAGCTACCCCTTTCTGGAATTATATATTCCGTTCGATATATTCCATTGACCCAGTCCGGATAAATTTCATTAGACTTAGTCCAGATATTGATATCTTATTTGAATAAGTTTATTTGAAAAGTGTTTTCAAAAGAATTTCATTTGAAATAATATCAAACATTTTGATATATAAAAGTGTTTTGGCTATCATAAGGTAAAAACCCGTCCGTATTTATGTGTAAGCGTAGTCTTACGAGATACCCTTCTTTTCAAAGGTTTTGATAATATAGTCAGTTAAATTTCGAGTATCTCACGCTGGTTTATCAAGCCTGATCTGGGTGTTTTTAATACTCGGGTCAGATCCGAGTAGTTTTAGGTTGAGTTGAAGACGGTTGGAGTTTTTAGGGGAGAGCCGGAGATCTTCATCCTCGTATGGATATATTCTATTATCCGCTTTACTTAGTGTATTTTGTTTGACGTTTGTCAGCAATTGTAAGGACATATGTTTATAACTGTCCTAGCTGAATTTAGGTTAGACTCTGATATTGTATTTAAAATTTTCCGCTGTAAAGATTATTATTGAAATAATATATGATTATTCCATTCGTGTGAGATTCTGTTCTATCTTTATTTTCTTTCTACCCATAATGATCCGCTTATTCGTGCAATTTGAGTTGGACATGTGTGGTTTATTGTCGATTCAAAGCGTACGAAAAAATAGGCCATTGCATTTGGTATCAGAGCTGAAGGTTAAGCGAGAACCTTGGCTTTGGTTGGGTAAAGACTCATCAGAGATATGGTTAGTAATACCCTAGGATGAGTAACTCATTAGAGATATAGTTAATAACACCCTAGAATGAGTTTGAGTGTATTATATACGAGTGTGTATTTGTTAGTGACCAATAAAAATGTTTTGTGTTAATTTATCTGTTGAGTGATTTATGGATTCTGATCGATGCGCCTGATCACCTTTATCGATGAGGGTACCTAAACACTTAAACAAGGCGAACCTACACACTGATTTTGAAAAAATTGGTAAATGAAATAATTTTATCTTGGATCATATTTTGAATATAAAGTACATATTTTGAGAAGTTGTATAATTTGAAATCGGGATTAGTGAAATTTAAATATGAACATCTTGTGATTAGAATTTCACAGTTTGACGATAAGATGTTTCATAAAGATAATCGATAAGTTAGAAATCTGATAAGGAAATTAAAATCTTTAATACTTATTCGAAATAATAAATTAAGAAATGATAATGTTAAGTTACTATCATAAATTGATCAATTGTTTGATTTAAAAGTTTAAGTACAAATACCTTGTGAATTAGGTTTCACAATTTGACTATAAGGTGTTTGGTAATAAGTTTTGTCAGGAATGAACATATAAGATGAAAATGTTTTTTAAATGATTATGTAAAAGGAAAAATAATATAAAAGGAATGAGAATTTAAATTCGAGTAAAAGAATTATGGTAATTTAAATGAAGTTAATTAATGTAAGATGAGTTTATAAAATGAATTTACAAAATGAATTTATAAGATAGGTTTTACATAGTAATCTCTAAAGGATTTTGAAAATGTTATTATTTCAAATATATTTTATGATAACTAATTTGATTGGCTCGAAAAAAAGGGCAAGTGATATGTTCGGATGGTAAGACTTCTCTTAAGTATTATTCTTCTTGTTAAGATGATATATAATACTATTGGTAATATCCAATTCCTTAGATTGTTTTGGAGTTACTCGATCTATATAATTTTCTTAAGTTAAAGAAATAATGCGAATCATTGATTAGTAATTTTTGTAAGTGTTTAAACTAAAGGTAAATTAGGATCGCTAATTGATAACATAAAGCGGGATTTTCGACGATTTTGGACAGTCAAAAATTTCTAATCATACCTAACTCGGAGCTAAGGAATTTATGAAAACTAAAAGATTGTGAAACATTCTGAGTAAATGAAGCTGGATAAGTATAGTTTATGAATGTGATTATAAACAAAAAAAGAGGAAATTATAACCTAGAGAATGTTTTATTAATGAATTCTAGCATTAATTAAGAATTGGACTTAACTCTTTCAAAGTGATTGATTTACATAAGTTATAAGATGTAATAAACTTAAGCGGTAGTCTGACAAAATGATTCGTAAATAATATTAGTGTTAAAAGAAATATACTAAGTTGAAGAATCGTGGGAAGAAAAATTATAATAAAGATAAATTATCTTTTGAGTGAAAAATAGTTTCTTTAGAATATTTTCCTTTATTAAAAATATTTGGAAATAAATAATTAAAAGGATTCTATAAAGAAGCTCCTCTATAAAATGACTGATCTTAAGATAAATTTTTTATGAAAGATTTTGCGGGTTAATAAATACATATGTTATATGTAAATCATTTCATCACACAAATTTTGATCTAAGTTTTGAGTTTGGAATTTTGAGGTGTTTACACCAATCCGAAAAAGGATTTATCACTTGATTCTTGACGACAAACACTGATTAGGGTTTATGGTTGGGTACTTGAGTTTTCTATCATAGTTGAGACCTATGCAAGGAAAGCAAAGGTTCTGATCTAGAAGCCTGATCAAAGTCCGCTCTAAAGAATCAGCGGATCGATACTAGTTCGAAAATAAGTTGTGTATTCGAATAGGAGATCGAATAAGATATTTTATATGGATGATCAGTGTATATTATAAGGAATTAAGTTTGAAGATAAATGTTTTAGGCAAACTTTTGTTTCGGGTAATTACGAGGACGAAATTCTTTTAAGTAGGGGAGAATGTAACGACCCATAATTTCGCTACTTCGAAAATGAGAGATTTTGGTTGTTTTAAATTTAAAAAGGTTTAAAACTTAAATAAATAAGTTAAATATAATAGATAATAATAGAGAAATTTTTTATTCGTATAGTTGATAATTCAAAAGGTATAAATTTGGATTTTTGAACAAATCAACAAAAGTTAAGTTTTGTTAAAAATAAATAAATGCTTAAATAAATAGGTTTAAATATTAATTTAAAAAGATAAATCTTATTGAAAACATATAATAAAGATAATAAAGTATATTAAACGACTTATAAGTATGTTAATAATCATTTTACAAAAATAACCAAATTTTGTCGCATTTCGTCAGTTTTACATACACCGTAAAATTAGATATTTTGATATTATTTAAATATGATTTTAAAATATAAAGAGACATGTTTTAATTTATTTTAAAGAAGTAGAAAGTTCATTTTTAATTTTGGTTTACATAAATAAATAGTTTAACTAAAATGTCAAAATGTAACCGTAAAACATTTTGTCGAAAAATGACGTTTTGTCGATTAAAAGTTGTCGCAACGTCGTCGCACCTTTATTTTCTTATATAGGAACATATATTCAAATAGTATAAGTATTAATTAATTCAGTAATCAAGTTTACTTTTACTAAACAAGATTAGAAATTTCTAGAAAACAATTAAGAAAAAGTAAACACAAAAAGACAAAAAGGTCATTTCAAAGCAAAAAGTAAAACATCAAATCAAAGAAACATAATTATTACATACTTTACTTAATATCTAAGTGAAAATGACATAAAGTAATGATTTGAAATGTGATGTTAAGTGTTGAAAAAAATAAGATTACTTTATAAGTAAGTAAGGGTATTTTGGTCTTTTTACAAAATATTATTTTAATCCAAAACTTTTCTTTAAATAATACCACCATTCTTCCACTTTCTTTTACACCATTTTCTACCTTCTTCTTTTTCCTTGAAGCTCTCTTTAATGGTTTCTTCTTCTCTTTCAAATGCTTACTAACTTTTTCAAAATCATATTAAATCAACTCCAAACACCATCAAACTTTGTCAAAGACCTTAGAATACCATTTAAACATGGTTTAGCATCTAAGAAGTGAAGAAATGATGGAGGAAGACAAGGATATAGCTATGGCCAAACCTATAAAGAAAAGGAAGCATGTTGGAAAGCTCCGGAGCAAGAAAAAGGGAAGGAAGTGCCGCCGATTTCATTCGAAGGAGCTAGAAGCAAATTCAAGGTGCCGCGGAAGATCTGTTGAATTTTTTGAAGTTGATTAGTTGAAGTTTAAGTGAAGTGTTGTTGCAAATGAATGTTGGTAGGAAGAATTGGTTAAGTCAAAGGTGAATACTCTTATCTATTAGTTAATACATAAATTATTTCAAGTATAATGATTTGAAAAGTTTAAATATGTCGAATGATTAAATGCTTGATAAATTAGTTGCAAATTGGTTGATTATGTGATTAATTATACGGTTCATAACTCGGTTTGAAAATGATAAGAGAAATGATTAGTAATTAACCATAGATAATTAAATGAGAATTAAATTCATAAAAATATGTAAGTGGAAGTTATTTAGCCTCTTAATGATTTTAAATAAGTTTAATTATGGTTTAAAACAAATTTGAAGTGTTTCAGACAAGTTCCGAAGCAATTCACAAAATTGGTCAAAATCGAGCTTGTCGCGTAGCAGCAGTTCGTAAATTTCGACCCGTAACTTCAAATCGATGCAGAAAATGATTTATAAGTCGTATTTCTTCGAAACAAAAATTCTTTGGTTTACAATGATAATTTCTAATGAAGAAATAAAATCAAGATTCCATCAAGTAGAATTTGAAATATGTCTAAAACAATTTTCTAAAAACATCGCGGTTTTGCAGTTCGGAATCCAAAATGGAATTTCTTTAAAAATGATATTTTTAAATAACTAAAAATATGAAATAAATTTGATAAATCTATTAAAATGGTTTAAAAGAGATTTGGAATGGTAAATATGAATTCTCAAATATTAAAAAGTTGTTTAAATCAAATAAGCTTATATAGCACTTTCTATAGCACTTTTATGCTACAAATTCTATAACCTTTTGAATATAAGTTTTAAACTTAACAATTCTTTCCTAAATATTTTGTGAATGATTTTAAAGAAATAATTAATTAATGTAAAGATGATTTGGAAGTTTTAATAAGAGTTTGAATAAATGGATAAGAGAAATGGTTTATACCACTTAAACAAAAAGTGAAGAAGATTGAATATAATAACAAACTGAGTATGCGGAAACAGCTAGTACATTTGTCCTGTCTGTGAAATCTGGAAAGACAAAAACAAGGTGTTTAACTAACGTTAGAGATGGAGCAACAAGTGCCCTGAACTTACCTAGCTTATGTTTTCTCTTTTTAGGCGATGGGTGGAATAGGTAGAAAGGAAATCCCGAATGCTCTAAAAAGATCATCTTTAAGTTTTTCCAAGATAAAAGAAAAGAAACTAATTTTTGAAATAAAACATATTAAAGACAAAGATCGTTAAAAGAAAAAGATATTCATAATGTAGGATTACTCGCCATTAGTCCTTGGAGGTGAAACTTGCCATTAGTCCCTAGAGGTAAAACTTACCATTAGTCCCTGGAGGTGAAACGTGTCTTTAGTCCCTAGAGGTGAAATTTACCATATTTAAAGTGGCAGTAGTACTATGTTATGAAAATATTCGATTTGCAAGAATATGATTTGAAGTTAAGAAAGAAATCTTTGATTTAGATTTAATGAAGGATTTGGGAATATTTTCCCTAAGTTAATTGCTTTAACTTAAAAATAAGAAAATCTTTGATTTAGATTGAATGAATGATTTGGGAATATTTTCCCTAAGTTAATTGTTTTAACTTAAATATAAGAAATCTTTGATTAATATTTAATGAATGATTTGGAAAAGGTTTCCTAAGTAGAAGAGAAAATGATTAGGATTTAAGAAAGGTTTAAATAAACCAAACGATTTGATAAATGAGGCTTAATGATTCCATATACGTTTGAAAAGAAAATGGAATTACTTGAAAAGAATATATCTAAGAAAGATATTTAATTTAAATAAAAGACGAAGTAATTGATTGATGATTGATATCCATATATGAACTAAACATCTTTTTGTCGATAATTTGTTTCGAAGGAGCCGGAGTCGGATTTGGATGATTCCTATCCGAAAACCACTTCGAACCAATGTATACGTTCGAAAGTGATGACATGTTGAGTATGATGATTATTGAAGACCGTGGATCTTTATAGCATGAAGATTGCTTGTTGAACATGCTCTGGTTGGCCACCATTATAGAGTTATTTATAGCAGTGGTCTCCTATTGATGGAGATTTTACGGATTGCAAGGGCTTCTCGCCGAGTAATGGCCAAGAAAAGTGCCTTCGGTTTCATTCAGTCCTAGAACGAACTTGTATGGACGAATGTCCGACATTGCATTTCTGAAACACAACGTTTGTCTTTTACAAATGTACATCAATGGTGGCGGAGAGGGCAACTTCTTTTAGCTTAACACCCTCCTTGAGACGTACGAGCTCAAGGGTTGTATTTTTGTTGGAGTCAAATTCTGATCAAAGGAATGGTAATGTGGCATTCACAGTGGAACCTGTTATAATCAAAGCGTGGTTTTGTATGAAAAACGTGGCTTTGAAGAAATTGAGCGTAGCCTTGCGAGTCTCATACCCGGTTATGATGGGATTCTTTGTGGTCAGATGTATGCTCGCATTACGGATAGTAGTGATTTAGGTTGTCAGATGTTCCGAGCCCCAAGTACCAGATACGTTTGGGCCTCATGGCAGGGATGCACGAAGTCCGAGTCCTTGGATGTTATTCGCAGATTGCATCCACTTTTAGCCATTTGTGTTATTGTATAATGGCGTCTGAGTCATGGACGTAAGCCGTGGATATAGATTGATCTTTCCACTAGTTTTCTATCATGTTGGAAATCCAATCCCGATACGAGATTTATCGTTTTGATTGTAGTCCCAAAATAGCTGTAATGACTTGCAAGCATTTCAGCTACCCTTTTCTGGTATTATACATTCCGTTTGATATATTCCGTTGACCTAGTCCGGAAATATTTCGTTAGACTTAGTCCAGATATTGATACCATATTTGAATAAGTTTATTTGAAAAGTATTTTCAAAAGAATTTCATTAGAAATAATATAAAACGTTTTGATATATATAAAAGTGTTTTGGTTATCATAAGGTAAAAACCCGTCCGTGTTTATGTGTGGGCATAGTCTTATGAGATACCCTTCTTTTCAAAGGTTTTGATAATATAGTCATTTAAATTTGGAGTATCTCATGCTGGTTTATTAAGCCTGATCTGGGTATTTTTAATACTCGGGTCAAATCCGAGTAGTTTCAGGTTGAGTTGAAGATGGTTGGAGTTTCTAGAGGGGAGTTGGAGATCTTCATCATCGTATGGACATATTCTATTATCCGCTTTACTTAGTGTATTTTGTTTCATGTTTGTCAGCAATTGTAAGGACACATGTTTATAACTATCCAACCTAAATTTAGGTTAGACTCTAATATTATATTTAAAATTTTCCGCTATAAAGGTTATTATTGAAATAATATATGTTATTCCATTCGTGTGAGATTCTGTTCTCTATTCATATGTAAAATGTGATTTAAACTCTACTCGAATGCATAGCTTCACTTCCAAACTAGTACCGCTACCCAATTCTCTAGTGCACATTCCGATTAGGCTTCTTGATTAGAAACTACGTTCTCTTTATATAGCTATATACTATGATAGAGAACTTTAGTTCCATATCAAGAATCCTCACCAAATGTTCACCGTCAAAAATTGAGTGATAGATCCTTACTTGGAATGGCGTGAAACACCTCAAAATCATATATTCAAACCTTGGATCAAAAAATATTTGGAAAACGAAGTGATCTATGTACTTATTGGATTGGTTCTCACTAATACCATTTATTTACCTCTAAAATTAATTATGAAAACATTTCATAAACTAAACTTGTTAACCCAAAAAATGGATCAACACCCTGGTTTGAGTTTGAAAGCACTAGCCTTGTCCTTACAAGGTAATAATACAGATAATAGGTATAGAAAAGAATAGTAAAAGAAAGAAGAAAAGAAAATTTTTATAGTGGTTCGGCTGTTAATGAAGACTACATCCACTTTATAGTTTTATTATAACTAATTGCTATTACAAGTTGTATTTGAGTCAAGGCTTTTGATTATCCTTAGCTAGATTGAATCCGCAGAGTTGGAATCCACTAGAGAATCATAGTGAATCCTTTTGGAGATTATTGTGAGGGAGATGGAGAGTGAAGAAAGTTCCCAGCAGAGCTTCAGTAACCAGTCCACAGAAGATCCTCTTTATGTTGCTGGTAGGATGGTATTTATAAAGAACGGAGAGCTTCTGGGCTAGGCCAGTTCGCCAGTTGCTTGCAGATGGATGTACGAGGATCTATAGGAGTTTAGCTCGTGTCCCAAGCTAAAAGCATGGATCGCTAATGATCCATGGTCTATGGATCGCTAGCAATCCATAGATTTAGCTTACCCGCGAGCTATTGACTTAGCCGTTATCTCCACCATGTCACCATACTAGATCGCAAGTGCATCGTGGCTTCATATGGATCGTTGATGATCCATTGTGTATGGATTGCTTGAGATCCATATACTTAGTAGATTTTATGTTTTGTCTTCTGGGCTCCTTAGCCCTTGTTTCTCTCAGCAAACCATCACGTTCCATGGATCGCTAGTGATCTATAGATTATGGATCGCTAGCGACCCAACTACTTGGATTATTTTTGGTGTTTGAAGTTTGGACTACTTTCATGGCCTTGTTTTGATGTCGTTCGTGTTGTCTCATTGCACATTGCTTCACTTTAATGACGATCCACTAGCAGGTTGTGCTTAGCTGCTGATTGGACAGAACAAACGCTAGTCCCTTGGTTTAATCAAATTCAATTGATGCTTTAGAATATGATTTGGCTCTTCTTAACTTGTTGCTTTAAACCTTTCGACTGAGTTCCGAGCCATTCCGTCTTCATGAAATTGTTTTGTCCTTTATTGGATCATGTTGGGTTTAATCAAATTCAATCGACTGAGAGATCCTTATTTGGAATGGTGTGAAACACCTCAAAGTCATTTATTCAAATCTTGGATCAAAAACTATATAGAAAAGCGAAGTGATCTACGTTCAACTTATGTACTTATTTTGTAACGATCCCGAATTTTAATTGAGTTTAAATGAATAATTAAATCAATTTTTTGAATAAAAATTGTGCGATAATTGGTAATTAATATAATATTTTGGTTAAATTTTAATAATCAAGAATAAATTTGGATATTTGAAAAAAAATTATAAAATTGTAGATAGTTAAACTTTAAAAATAAATAAAATCTAGGTTGATGTTAAATAAATATTTCAAACAAATTATGGTCAAGTAAAGTATAAATAAATAAACGCAAATATGAAACAAAAGAAAAGATAAGCATAAGTAAATAAAATAAATACGTATAGTTAAAATTCAAAACAACACATTAACTAAAATATACAAAGTAAAATAAAACAAATTACAAATATCTGAAAACAAATAAAATACATTTATGTACAAAATTGGATAAGTATGAACAAATAAAATATATTGTAAAGCAATGTACAAAGAAAACAAATGAAAATATAAGTATAAAGCTTACCCAGGAAAATGAATGTTTCATGTAACCTTTAAAATAATTGCAAAGCTAAGAACATTGAAGTATGATATTAAACAAATGTATGCATACAACAAGTATGTTGCTGTGTAAAACATAAACAAAGTATTGCTAAACAAAACAAAGCTGCAGCCACCAAGTTTAATAAATACAGCATCACTTCAACACAAAGAAGATATCATACCTGCCATACCTCTAGTACATCTCAGCGTAATACAAGATCATCTCAGCCATGACTTGTTGTAGAAACACTATAATAATCCCTGTACATTTTTCATATATATCAGCCTTCTTCTCATTTTAGTTCGAGCGTCATCACTGAGTAAAATCTAAAATGAACACCATTTCAAACTTAAAAACAAGTTCAACTTAAACAAAAATACAACAAAGCAAACCAGAGATTAAAGAAGAAAAAAGGTTTCCAGTTTGCAGTTTTCAAGTCCTGGTTCAAAGTAGTGTCTCTGTTTCAACTATATTCCAAGTGAGTAACTTAGTTTCTTAAATGTTTAAAGGATGAAAACTGTTGCTTATCTATAAATCTGTGAATAGGTTTGTTTATATATATGCATAAACATATAGATCCTCTGAACATATTTTAAACTGGAAGTGTTTTATAAATTTCTGTTGTTAGCATATTGTTTTCTGTTCTTAGGTTTTAAGTGTAAAACTTAATTCAAAAATCATTTCTTCAAAATCTACTAAATGTTTGGACGTAGGATTAAAATGAAAGATGTTTGTTTGACCCTGAACCAAGTTATAAAAATCAATTTAAGTTGAAACGACATGTAAATGTCTCTGAAAAATCAAAGAACTGATCAAAGTTCAATTTTAGTGAAATTTCAAATATCTTGAATCATGAATTCAATTATACAACTCAAATTCTTATTGAAAAATATGATTTTTAAGGTGAGATTCATAATTTTTAAAGGCGGGGTTTGAGAGCAGTTCGAAGATCATCGGAATGGGTAGTTTGATCATATTCCGGCGTTACGATGAACTAAGGAGGCCGAGTTGTCTCGTGGTGATAGAGGAAGATACGGTGGTGGTAAGAAAAATGACTGGAGGTGGAGAAGATGACGGTGACGTCGATGGCGATCAATTTAAATTTTTAAACCTAGTTTTTACTGTGCTAAAATTATTCGATCGCCACAGCCTCTACAGTGGGTCGAGTTCGCCGTGGTTTGGAGGAATGGTGAGGGAGACATCAACGAAGCAGCGACCGGAGTTTCAAACTTTTCGGTGGTCGGAGCGTCGAGCATGTGGCGTTGACAGGTTTTTGGAGTGGGCCGATTTCGAGTTTCCAGGTTTTGATCTAGGTGCTCGAATTGATTTCAGGTCGCGGTGATGATTTCTGAGGGCCGTGTTCGTTTTCGGTGATGGTCGCTGATGTGTGGATGGGATGGTGGTTGGCCAGAGTTGGTCAGAGTCAAGGTGCACGTGCACCGTGCATTTGTTTGGAGGTCTGGAAAATTTGGGAAGTGGGGAAGAAGCAGGGTGAACTCACGTGTGTTGACTCGAAGCTTTACTCGAGATTTTGAGGGGTATGACTCGAAGTAGAGGAGTGTTGCTTCGAGTTGATGCTTTGGTTACAGGTTTCACATGAAAACCTGTTATCCTGTTAAATTTAAAATAAAATTTAAAAACTAAGTTTAAATGAAAAGTAGAGTTTTAAAATGAAGTTTAAATATGATTCAATTTGGTTTTGGAATCTCTGTTTTAAACTATAATAAAGTTTTGAAATTTAAATTTTTTGAAACAACTTTAAAGGTTTTAATAGGTTGAATTTAAAAGTAAAATTTTAAATTAAGATAGAGATATAAACCCAAGTTTAAACCTGGATTCAAATTTGAATTTGAATTTGAGTTTTGAAATAAAAGAAGTTTTTGAAATTTAATTTGTTTTTAAACATTTTAAAGACAGGGTAAATCTTTAGATTGATTTAAATTTAAAAAAATGAAATTGGGTTTTGTATTCTTTTAAACTTCTATATCAAGGTAAATATTTTCTTGAACATGCGAATTTAAAAGGGGTTTTGAAACTGTTTCAAAAATTGTCAAAGTCAGTTTGTTTTCATTTTAAATCTTAAATTTAAAATGAAATTTTAAAATTATATTTGAAAGTAAATTGTTTTTGATAAATTGATCATTAATAAGATAAATGCTTTTATCTTTAAATATATGAAGATTTAATGATTTGTAATTATTTAAATTAATTAAAAAGGATAATTAATGATTTGGATTAATTAAATAAGTAATTAAAGATTTTATTTCTTTAAAATAATTAATTAAGGGCTAAATTAATTTTATAATTGGTTTAAAGGTTAATTTAATAAATTTTTTAATTAAGAATAATTAATTAAAGTGTTTGATTAACTGATTATATCAAATGAATTGTAATTAATAAATCAGGATTGATAATTAATTCATAAGTATTTAATTTAATTGAAAATAAGTTGAATTAATTAGGATTAAACAATAAATTAATCCTGCTTATAAATGTTTATTGAATGCTTGACCTTACTTATGAATGATTGTATCGTATGAAATGCCTTGAATTGATTGTCTTACCTGACCTGTGATATTTTGTTCTGTGATTTGAGCTGTGTATGATTTATTCATTTATTTTTGATACATTTGTATATTATCTGTGAATCTGTGAATGGACGTTAAGCGTTATAATTTATATCGCTTATCAACTATATCTCCGTGTTTTAATCTGTAATGATTGAATGATGATGCACTTTTGTGTTAAACCCCTGGACCACACTTATACACACACCAATATGGATTTCACGAGGAAATCGATTTAGTCACAGATTTTTTTTAAACGATTTTTAATAGACAACCTGAATTCAAATGTTTTGGAAATGGATTGAGTTTAAAGTGAAAAGCAATTGAAATGGAATTTCAAAGATGAAATTATTTTGAATAACTTGATTGGGTTTTGAAATTTAAATATTTTGATTTAAATTTGAATTCAATATATAAAATTGAATCCTATGATTTGAAACTAGGGATTAACGATATTATACTAGTATATATAAGTCAAACCATTTTTAAAGTATTGTTTATTTGGGAATTTGAATTAACCCAAAGATTGTAACTTGTATAAATGAAATAGGGTTTTTCCGAAATAACACTGTTGTTTCTAAATGATAAAAAGCTTTCATAGGAGAAATGAATTTCAAAATGTATTAAAGGGATTTCAAGTAAGCTGAAATAGTTTTCCAAGTTATAGATGAATATTTGGAAACGAATTTTTTTGTGAATATTTAGGAATGATTCGAAAGCTATGAAACCAATCTTTGATTTAAAGATTTAAATGAATTAATCCAATTGAGATGGAATTGTTTTGAAACTTATGAATGAACCTTTGAGAAACTGGGTGAATTTTGTGAAATTAATCTTTTTGTTTAAAAGATAGGAAATGGTAATTGATTTAAATCATTTGAAAGAAAATTTTGAATTATTAAGTTGTGACTTAAATGAAATCCCATATCCATATGTTTTAAATGTTGCGCTCACTATTCGGGTTAGCCGGGAAAGGACCTTTGGGTCGTATAACCCATTCCAAATATGTGATACGTCGTTATGGATAGCATTTGAAGACCGTTGGTGAAGACCAGGTATTTGCGAGAACGATTGGATGTCCTATTGATTGTCTCTGCACCGAGTAGCTACGGTATAGAGATTCACTAAGTGATGGGAAGTCCAATCAGGATTGTGAATACCTGGATTGCAAGGACTTCTTTGGAACTGCCTTCGGTACTGTTCGAATCCAGAACAGACTTGTATGGATTGTGTGTCTGACATTACATTTTGAGATATAAAGCAGATTTCTTTCAAATACATTTCTGTTGGTGGCGGAGAATTTATTCTCTTAGCATTAACAGCCTTCTCTGAGACGTACGAGCTCAGAGGTTATGTAGTTGAAGGTTATCAGTGATATATTTCCAACTTGGTAATGTGGCATGCTGAGTGCTGCTGATCATTTGTTGATCAAAGCGTGGATTTTGTAAAAAAATGTAGCTTTGTGGACGAGACTTCGTCGGACCTCACACCCCGGAAATGGTCAAAACAGGAAGGATGCAGCAAGGTTATTAGGGGGTAGCGCCCCTTTAGTGTATGTCATTTCTTCTGGATAGAGGTGGTATCATGGTATGGATCCCAGATACTTAACCTATGTTGTTGCTGCAAATTTATTACTTTGTGGTTGTTGGAATCGAGGATCCTCGTATATAGATCGGTTACGATCGGGGGATGACATATTCGTGTCAGTAGTTACCCAGTTTGAAGGGTAACCCGACCTTGTGTTGGCAGAGATCCGGTTAGGTTCTCAGGGATGTCCTTCCAGAGGCGTTCTCATGTGACAATGGGAAGTTCCTTGGCCTGACCATTTGTTGGAAATCCAAAGAAACAATACGAATCTTGTACGGTTTTAGTTGTAGAACCTATCAGTCACTTATGGTGGTCACCACTGTTTGGATGTTAGCTATGGTAGGCATAAGTGCGAAATGCCTATGCTGGCTAGGATTTATATCCTTACTTTCGAAATGATTTTTCCTACACTATGCACTAGTAATAATGTCAAATGTTTCTTTTTAATGCGTATCAAGCATCTCTGACTATCATAAGGAGAAATCTCCTCCGATTCTGCGTTTGCATTGTGTGTGTGTGTGCGGGAGGCCTTATGGTAGTTCTATTTTCTAAAAGCATTGCGAATCTATTTTAAAATATTTCTTTGTTTGTTTTTAAAGATAAACTGTTTTTTTTGCTCACACCAGTTCCATGACTGATCCGGAGTTTATTGTTCTTTCCTAAACTCTGGGTGCTCAAATTTTTTTCTACACGAGCAGTCTAGAGTTGGGTTTTTCAGATAGTCAGATTTAGTAGATTTTCTGGAGCTAGTTCAGTCTTTGGACACGACTGATCTTGTTTAGCTTTGTGCATCGTTATTGGGAGGTCGAGCTATTTCTGGATTGGTGCTTTGGAGATGAAGGTTATCCGCTGCCGGTGTTATCTATTTTCTTTTCCGCTGCTATTTTATTGTATCATATATCTGATGTATATTGATATCTATTGTATCAGATATTGTATCAATGTTGTATATTAATGTATTATTCGTTTTCTTCCGCTGTGTTGTTTACTTAATGTTGTTATAAGCTCCGACGAATCGGATTTGAACGGTCGAATCTACGTCATTCGAGTACGATGTAAAATATGGATGTCGATTTTCATGCGCGAAAAATCCGTCTCATCACATTTGGTATCAGGGATAAGGTGAAACTTTATCTCAGGAGTATAGCACATTAAGTAGCTCATTAGAGATAGGGTGAAGTATCCCTAGAATGAGTAATCCATAAGATATCTGTTTGAATGTCTCAGTAAATTTTCTTACTATTCACTGATAGTAAGTACGAGTGTAAGAAGACGATGAGATAGGGGACAGGAGAGTACCACTATAAATGGTCAATACCCTGCAACAGTGGAAACAACTTTATAATCAATCTCCTTTGATTCGATTTCAATTCTTTAATTATTCGTATCAGCTACAGAAGAAGTTTCAGTGAGATAATGGCCCTACGAATCGTTGTAGAAAATCCTTACTTCGTATTTTCACCGGTTTCTTATCAGTTTTGGGTTTAAACCTTAATGAATACGAATTTGAAATTAGAAATTTTAAATTTTAAATAAATTGGAAATTTTAATTTGAGTTAAATTGGTTAGTGAAATATAAGGATAAATTTGAATTGAATCAATAAAACGATTTCGTTTAAAAAAAACAAATTTGAAATTCTATTATAACTTCTTGTATCTATTGTTGATATTCTGATTTGGTGAGCCAAATGCAGAATTGATATCCAGTTTGATCTGAAAAGATATTTCTCTATCTTTGTGCATCTATCCTTGTTGTTTTCGTGCCTGCAAATTTCGAGGACGAAATTTCTTAAGGAGAGGAATCTGTAACGATCTCGGATTTTAATTGAGTTTAAATGAATAATTAAATTAATTTTTTGAATAAAAATTGTGAGATAATTGGTAATTAATATAATATTTCGGTTAAATTTTAATAATCAAGAATAAATTTGGATACTTGAAATTTTTTTTATAAAATTGTAGATAGTTAAACTTTAAAAAGAAATAAAATATGGGTTGATGTTAAATAAATATTTCAAACAAATTATGGTCAAGTAAAGTATAAAAAAATAAATGCAAATATGAAACAAAAGAAAAGATAAGCATAAGTAAATAAAATAAATACGTATAGTTAAAATTCAAAAATAACACATTAACTAAAATATACAAAGTAAAATAAAACAAATTACAAATATCTGAAAACAAATAAAATACATTCACTTATGTACAAAATTGGATAAGTATGAACAAATAAAATATATTGTAAAGCAATGTACAAAGAAAACAAATGAAAATATAAGTATAAAGATTACCCAGGCAAATGAATATTTCATGTAAGCTGCAAAATAATTGCAAAGCTAAGAACATTGAAGTATGATATTAAACAAATGTATGCATACAACTAGTATGTTGCTGTGTAAAACATAAACAAAGTATTGCTAAACAAAACAAAGCTGCAGCCACCAAGTTTAATAAATGCAGCATCACTTTAACACAAAGAAGATATCATACCAGCCATACCTCTAGTACATCTCAGCATAATACAAGATCATTTCAGCCATGACTTGTTGTAGAAACACTATAATAATCCCTGTACATTTTTCATATATATCAGCATTCTTCTCATTTTAGTTCGAGCGTCATCACCGAGTAAAATCTAAATGAACACCATTTCAAACTTAAAAACAAGTTCAACTAGAACAAAAAATACAACAAAGCAAACCAGAGATTAAAGAAGAAAAAGGTTTCCAGTTTGCAGTTTCAAGTCCTGGTTCAAAGTAGTGTCTCTGTTTCAACTATATTCCAGGTCAGTAACTTATTTTCTTAAATGTTTAAAGGATGAAAACTGTTGCTTATCTATAAATCTGTGAATAGGTTTGTTTATATATATGCATAAACATATAGATCCTCTGAACATATTTTAAACTGGAAGTGTTTTATAAATTTCTGTTGTTAGCATATTATTTTCTGTTCTTAGGTTTTAAGTGTAAAACTTAATTCAAAAATCATTTCTTCAAAATCTACTAAATGTTTGGACTTAGGATTAAAATGAGAGATGTTTGTTTGACCCTGAACCAAGTTCTAAAATTCAATTTAAGTTGAAACAACACGTAAATGTCTCTGAAAAATCAAAGAACTGATCAAAGTTCAATTTTAGTGAAATTTCAAATATCTTGAATCATGAATTCAGTTATACAACTTGAATTCTTATTGAAAAATATGATTTTTAAGGCGAGATTCATAATTTTTAGAGGCGGGGTTTGAGATCAGTTCGAAGATCATCAAAATGGGTAGTTTGATCATATTCCGACGTTACGATGAACTAGGGAGGTCGAGTTGTCTCGTGGTGATAGAGGAAGCTAAGGTGGTGGTAGGAAAAATGACCGGAGGTGGCGAAGATGACGGTGACGTTGACGGCGATCAATTTAAATTTTTAAAACTAGTTTTTACTATGCTAAAATTATTCGATCGCCACAGCCTCTACAGTGGGTCGAGTTCGCCGTGGTTTGGAGGAATGGTGGGGGAGACATCAACGAAGCAGCGACCGGAGCTTTAAACTTTTCGGTGGTCGGAGCGTCGAGAACGTGGCGTTGCCAGGTTTTTGGAGTGGGCCGATTTCGAGTTTCCAGGTTTTGATCTAGGTGCTCGAATTGATTTCAGGTTGCGGTGATGATTTCTGAGGGCCGTGTTCATTTTCGGTGATGGTCGCTGATGTGTAGATGGGCTGGTGGTTGGCCAGACTTGGTCAGAGTCACGGTGCACGTGCACCGTACATTTGTTTGGAGGTCTGGAAAATTTGGAAAGTGGGGAAGAAGCAGGGTGAACTCGCGTGTGTTGACTCAAAGCTTTACTCGAGATTTTGAGGGGTAGGACTCGAAGTAGAGGAGTGTATCTTCGAGTTGATGCTTTGATTACAGGTTTCACATGAAAACCTATTATACTGTTAAATTTAAAATAAAATTTAAAAACTAAGTTTAAATGAAAAGTAGAGTTTTAAAATGAAGTTTAAATATGATTCAATTTGGTTTTGGAATCTTAGTTTTAAAATATAATAAAGTTTTGAAATTTAAGTTTTTTGAAACAACTTTAAAGGTTTTAATAGGTTGAATTTAAAAGTAAAATTTTAAATTAAGATAGAGATTTAAACCCAAGTTTAAACCTAGATTCAAATTCAAATTTGAATCTGAGTTTTGAAATAAAAGAAGTTTTTAAAATTTAATTTGTTTTTAAGCATTTTAAAGATTGGGTAAATCTTTAGATTGATTTAAATTTAAAAAAATGAAATTGGGTTTTGTATTCTTTTAAACTTCTATATCGAGGTAAATATTTTCTTGAACATGTGAATTTAAATAGGGTTTTGAAACTGTTTCAAACGTTGTCAAAGTCAATTTGTTTTCATTTTAAATCTTAAATTTAAAATGAAATTTTAAAATTATATTTGAAAGTAAATTGTTTTTGATAAATTGATCATTAATAAGATAAATGCTTATCTTTAAATATATAAAGATTTAATGATTTGTAATTATTTAAATTAATTAAAAAGGATAATTAATGATTTGGATTAATTAAATAAGTAATTAAAGAATTTATTTCTTTAAAATAATTAATTAAGGGGTTAATTAATTTTATAATTGGTTTAAAGGTTAATTTAATAAATTTGTTAATTAAGAATAATTAATTAAAGTGTTTGATTAACTGATTATATCAAATGAATTGTAATTAATAAATCAGGATTGGATAATTAATTCATAAGTAATTAATTTAATTGAAAATAAGTTGAATTAATTAGGATTAAATAATAAATTATTCCTTCTTATAAATGTTTATTGAATGCTTGACCTTACTTATGAATGATTGTATCGTATGAAATGCCTTGAATTGATTGTCTTACCTGATCTGTGATAGTTTGTTCTGTGATTTGAGCTGTATATGATTTATTCATTTATTTGTGATACCTTTGTATATTATCTGTGAATCTGTGAATAGACGTTAAGCGTTATAATTTATATCTCTTATCAACTATATCTCTGTGTTTTAATCTGTATTAATTGAATGATGATGCAATATTGTGTTAAACCCCTGGCCCACACTTATACACACACCAATATGTATTTCACGAGGAAACCTATTTAGTCACAGATTTTTTTTTTGAAACGATTTTTAATGGACAACCTGAATTCAAATGTTTTGGAAATGGATTGGGTATAAAGTAAAAAGCAATTGAAATGGAATTTCAAAGACGAAATTATTTTGAATAACTTGATTGGGTTTTGAAATTTAAATATTTTGATTTAAATTTGAATTCAACATTTAAAATTGAATCCTATGATTTGAAACTAGGGATTAACGATATTATACTAGTTATATATAAGTCAAACCATTTTTAAAGTATTGTTCTTTTGGGAATTTGAATTAACCCAAAGATTGTAACTTGTATAAATGAAATAGGGTTTTTTCCGAAATAACACTGTTGTTTCTAAATGATAAAAAGCTTTCATAGGAGAAATGAATTTCAAATTGTATTAAAGGGATTTCAAGTAAACTGAAATAGTTTTCCAAGTTATAGATGAATATTTGGAAACGAATTTTTTGGTGAATATTTAGGAACGATTTGAAAGCTATGAAACCAATCTTTGATTTAAAGATTTAAGTGAATTAATCCAATTGAGATGGAATTGTTTGAAACTTATGAATGAACCTTTGAGGAACTGGGTGAATTTTGTGAAATTAATCTTTTTTTTTAAAAGATTGGAAATGGTAATTGGTTTAAATCATTTGAAAGAAAATTTTTAATTATTAAGCTGTGACTTAATTGAAATCCCATATCCATATGTTTTAAATGTTGCGCTCACTATTCGGGTTAGCCGGGAAAGGACCTTTGGGTCGTATAACCCATTCCGAATATGTGATATGTCACTATGGATAGCATTCAAAGACTGTGGTGAAGACCGGGTATTTGCGAGAATGATAGGATGACCTATTTATTGTCTCTGCACCGAGTAGCTACGGTATAGAGATTCCCTATGTGACGACCGCCCCTGACTCCTACACTAAACAAGGAAATGGTGCGCTGAAAGGTGTGCCAGGCAGCCATGGATGATCGTCAGGCTAAGGTAAAAACAGCGGAGTCTATCGTATTACTCACAGTGCATGGGTAAAATACAATAGAAAATATATATATATATAGTGAAGCTCTACAAAACAGATTCTTATCAAATAACCTCATAGTAGTTTGATACAAAAATCTGAATAGTCAATACATCAAGCCTCACTACATATCACTCAGAGAATATACAAGCAGCGGAACATCCAGTACATATAGTAAGGAAATAATATGCAAGCCTCCAGCTTATCTTCGTCATCAGCATCGTTGGTCACTAAGAACAGCACCTGTCACCTGCTACCTAGTCTGCCCATCCCAAAATGGATGAACAGCCCAAGGTAGTAAGAGTTGAACATAAAACCTTGAGTCAGACAACAGTCTTAGTGAGCGGTAAATTAACTAACAACATACCAAAAGAGCATAAAGGTAAAAGGAATAGGAACCCAATCCTCCCACTCCACCTCTTTCTACAGTTATAGCCCCCAGACACACTAAGCAGAAGTAAACATAGCAAATCAGACATTTAAAGTAAAGCAATTATCACTCGAGTCAAGGTCGGTGTTTTCCAAGTACAAACCCCCAAGGCCTAAACCAAGATCAGATAAGCACCCAGAAAACATCGCTCTTGAGACCGAATGACGATACAACCAAAACATCCAAATATCCATGACTCTGGCTATCACTGTTATCATTGCTTCGATACCACCGTTAATTGAATGATCGGCACATTCTTTCAGCCGTCCGTCAAGGGCTAATGGTAACCCCGGTTCTAGACAGAACTCCGCACGTCGTCGCAGCCCGTGCCTAGGACTATCGAATCTGCCTAGAGTACTGGACCACCAACTGTAGTCTTTTGGGAATATCGAATGTGCCCAGCTTACTCTTGCTTTGAGTCTGCTAGAACCTTCAATAACAATGAAATCTCAGCCTTCTAGTCATCCTCCTCGATGACTATTCTCATACTAGCTCAAGCGCCTCTTGAGCCAACCATTATCCACAAACTCGAACCATCCCTCGAGTTATCAACATGCTTGGAATGATCCCGTCTGGATTGTACCAAAGCTACCTCACATCATGCCTCGCCTCATCTCATTCATAGCAAAGCTCCATCTTAACATCATCATCAAATACGTCCATATGAGCTTTATCATCCACTACATATGCCACGTGCAGCTTTTCTATTCAAGAGCTTCCCCTTTAGCCTTTGAATCATCTCCGACCAACTTGTCCAAATCCAACCACTAATCAACTAATTTATAACAACCAATCAACTCAATCATTAATCCAAGTAATTGAGCATTCAAACATGATCTAAAAGCAATTATAACAAAAATGGCAATCTTGTAAATAAAGAGTCTAAATCTAACAAGCATAATCATGAATAATATCTCTACAACTTGATGGATGAACTTGCATAGGTTAACATGTATTATAATGGATGTCAAATCTTCATGAACCATGGATCTATACTTAGGTTTACGAAAATGCATGAAATCACTATTTTTAACACAAAATCAAGCCACCAATCCAATATACTCCTTTGGGTCCGTGTGAGAGATAACCACCACTCACCGAATCACCTAAACACCTTAAAAGCAACACACTCCAAATCTGGACAGCGAAGGATCAAGCTCGATCCACCAAAATTCTGCTTCAAACGATGAAATCTCTCTTCAATGGATGGAGATCTTCAATCTATGCTCTTGGATCTTCGATTTGATCTTCAATTTGGATGGAAGGAAGCACTAGATTAAAGAAGAGATAAGAAGTGAAGAAGTATAGTACTCGAGCTCTCAAAATGGCAGAACTTCGTCGCTTCAAAATCCGGATCCCAAAAATGAAGCTAACCCGTGTATTTATAGGCTGGAAATCCTTAGGTCGCTCGCTTTTAGGTCGCTCACGACCTAACAACCTCCGACCTAACGACCTAACGACTCAAGTCTTCACGGGACCTAACAATACGGATTAACGACTTAACCCTCCAACGGTTCAACACTCCTACGACCTAACACCATCACGACTTAGCGACTTAACAAATGTCGCGACCTAACACTCAAGCCTCTACGCGACTCAACGACCTAACACAAACACGATCTAACATACAAGCCGCATTTTTTCCTAAGTCGCCTGGACGACCTAACGACCTAACACTCAACGACTTAGCGACTTAACGCTACACCACTTAACAACCTTAGGTCGTTTCATGACCTAACTACACACAGCAACCTAACATAGGTCGCTCACGACCTAACTAAACACAGGGTCTCAACGACCTATACTATAACGACTTAAACTATTATCCTTAAGTCGCTCGAACGACCTATCTTCCTTAGGTCGTTAACTCGCTCAACCTCCTAGGTCGCTACTCCTATGCTATTAGTTTCTAGGCCGCTAACTCCCCTAAGCCGCTAACTACTAGGTCGCTAAACCCCTTAAGCCGCTTACTACTAGGTCGTTAACTTCCTTTTCCAACTTCCTTAAGTCGTTAGTTCCCTTAGGTCGCTCTAATCTCTTAAGTCGCTCCAATCTATGCCGCTAAGTCGCTCCACGAACTATCTGCTATACGACCTAAGCTATCACACGACCTAAGCTATCATACGACCTAACTCCTTAGGTCGCCTAAACTTTTAAGTCGCCGACTTCCTTGGGTCGCTCTACCTTACCTTAAGGTCGCTCAACACTCTTCTACGACCTAACTCTGGATGACTTAACAACACTAACGACCTAATAACAACGGTTTTACGATCTTTCGATGCGTAAAATACGGGTCGTTACATTCTCTCCCTCTTAGGAATTTCGCCCCCGAAATTCCAAACAAACAAGAGCAACCAAAAACTATTATGCATGCCTACCATCCATAGCAATCAACAAACCATACATCCAATTACTAGCCTACCATGCAGAATTCTAAGAGTAGAACAAGTTACAATGTCATGAGATGACTCGACACCTTATGGTCATACCTCGAAGAGTTCAGGATAAGCTGCCTTTATCCTCTCCTCCACCTCCCATGTACAGTCGTTAACATCATCACTCCATTGTATCTTGAGCAACCTAACTACCTTCCTCATAAGCTGTTTTCGTGTCAGTTTCCACAACACGAAGCGGCCTACGAGGTCTCTTATCAACTGGATCAACCTTAAAATCTTCACAGCTATCAGCAGAAACCACTGTATTCGAGTCGTGCACATACTTCCGTAGATACGATACATGAAAAACATTGTGCACACCCGACATCTTTTCTGGTAACTCCAATTTATAAGCGAGCTTTCCAATTCGCTCGATGATCGGGAATGGTCCAACAAATCTCGGAGTCAATTTTCCTTTCTTCCCGAATCGAATAACTTTCTTCAGTGGAGAAATCTTCACAAAAACCATATCACCTGCGTCGAACTCCAAATCCTTACGACGCTTATCGGCATAACTTTTCTGACGGTCTTGGGCTGCCTTCATTCGTTGTCGAATGATCTCTATGCAATACGAAGTCCGTTGAATCATTTCTGGCCCAAGTATCAACTTTTCTCCGGTTTCCAACCAACATGTCGGGGAGTTACACGGTCTTCCATACAATGCTTCATACGGCGCCATACCAATGCTTGACTGGTAACTGTTGTTATACGAAATTTCCACCAAATGAAGATGATCTTCCCATGATCCTCCGAAGTCCAAAACACATGCTCTGAGGAGATCTTCCAAAACTCGGTTGACTCTCTCGGTCTGACCATCTGTTTGAGGGTGATAAGCTGTACTCAAACACAACTTGGTTCCCAAAACTTCTTGGAAGCTCTTCCAAAATCCACTAGTGAACAATGGGTCTCTATCGCTCATTATACTTTTTGGAATACCATGGAATCGAACTATCCACTTAACATACAGCTCAGCCAACTTCGATGCGGTCCTAGTTGATCGAACAGGAATAAATCTTGCACTCTTAGTCAAACGATCTATGAGGACCCAAATCCCTTCATTTCCCGCTCTTGTTCTAGGTAACCTATCGATAAAATCCATCGATATTTGCTCCCACTTCCATGTAGGGACTTCTAATGGATGAAGCAATCCACTCGGCTTCTTCTGCTCGGCTTTTACCAACTGACAGTTCATGCATTTGGAAATAAAATTTCCAACATCCCTCTTCATACCTTCCCAGTAATTGGTTCTCTTCATATCCCGGTACATCTTATTTCCACCTGGATGAATTGTCAACTTCGAGTGATGACTCTCCTTTAGAACTTCATCTCTCAATTCATCTATATCGGGAACAACTAGTCATCTTTGCTTCCGAAGCCAACCCTCTCGATCGACCTCGAATCCTTTATCCTTCTCTGGGTCCAACCCCGATTCCAAATCACAGATAATCTTGACAAGCTTATCGTCTCACTTTTGGCTCTTGCCAATTCTTTCCACAAGAGTAGGTCTTATCGATAAGTTTGCCAACATTTCAGGTTCCAGTTCACATCTGAGCCTGAAGTTAAATCCAGCCAAATACTCAAGATTCTTCCATTCTGAAAACATGGCCCCTAATCCTGCATGTCTTCGACTTAACGCATCTACCACTGCGTTACCCTTTCCCGGAGTATAGGCTATAACAAAATCATATGATGCCAAAAACTCTAGCCATCGTTGCTGCCGAAGATTCAAATCCTTTTGGGAGAAAAGATACTTTAATGACTTATGATTTGTAAACAACTCGAATCGAACTCCCAATAGGTAATGTCTCCACATCTTCAGAGCAAATACAATCGTCGCTAGCTCCAAATCATGAGTCGGATAATTCCTTTCATGCGGCTTCAGTTGTCGACTTGCGTACACAACAACTTTACCCTTCTGCATCAGCACTGCTCCAAGTCCAGTACCACATGCATCGGTGTAAACCACCATCTCATCATTTCCACTTGGAATAGTCAAAACAGGAGCACTTGTTAGTCGATCTTTCAGGATTCCGAAAGCTTGCTCACACTTAGCATCCCATCTGAATACTTGGTTCTTTTTCGTCAATCCTGTTAATGGTGCAGCTACCTTGGAAAAGTCTTTGATAAATCGACGTTAGTATCCTGCTAATCCAAGAAAACTTCTCACATCAGATGCATTCTTAGGTCTAACCCAATCCTGGATTGCTGCCACCTTGGCGGGATCAACCACTATTCCATTTCCAGAGATAATATGGCCTAAGAACCTCACTTCACTCTTCCAGAAGTGACACTTCGAAAACTTAGCCTTCAGCTGATATTTCCGCAAGGTCTCCAAAACAATACGCAAGTGCATCTTGTGCTCTTCTTCAGTTCTGGAATAAATCAAAATGTTATCCATGAATACTAGTACGAACTTGTTCAACTGATCCCTGAACACTCTATTCATAAGATCCACAAAATATGCTGGTGCATTGGTCAATCCAAACGGCATTACCAGCCACTCAAAGAAACCAGATGGTGTCCTGAAAGCAGTCTTCGGCACATTATCCTTTGCCACTCTTAATTGGTGAAATCCCGTTGCCAAATCCATCTGAGAAAACACCTTGGCTTCGTGAAGCTGGTCAAACAAGTCATCTATTCTCGGCAATGGATACTTGTTCTTCTTAGTTACTTTATTCAGTTCACGATAATCCACACACAACCTCAACGATCCATCCGCTTTGGTTGCAAACACAACTGGCGCACCCCATTCGGACACACTACGCCGAATGAATCCTTTCTGTAGAAGATCATCAACTTGCACCTTCAACTCTTACTGTTCCCTAGGTGCCATCCGCCTAAGAGGCATCACAACAGGTCTGGCTCCTTCAACTAGATCGATGCGAAACTCGATCTCTCTATGCGACGGTAACCCTTTGACCTCATCAAAGACATCCTCAAATCCATTTGCGATTGGCACCGATGATAGTCCATCCCATGGAACAACCAGCGAATACATAAAGCTCATGAAGACGCCTTCCTCATGCTTACATCGTATCACAACCTTTCGCCCTTCCACATTCTCGACTGTCACCTCCAACCTTTTACAATCAACCTTTGCCGCATACTTCCTAAGCCAATCCATACCCAAAATAATTCCAAACCCCTCGAAGTTCAGAACAAAACAATCACAAACAAAAGAGCAATCATGACTCGATACAACCAGACCATGGCATATCATACATAAACAAGACGAACCCCCAACTGGATTAGTCACAACCAATGGTCTATTAACAATATCCGGTTCCAAACCCAACCGGCCTACAAGTTCATTACAAACAAAAGAATGCGACGCCCCAGTATCGAACAACACTCTAACTAGAACACCACAAATGGAAAGAGTACCTTGTACCACCACACTCTTTCCTTTCTCTTCCGTAGTAGGGTCTTTTGATGATGATGGCACATCCCCCAAAGCATAAGCTTGTACAACCTGCCTGTCCTTCCTCGGTTCTGGACAATTCTTCTTAATATGCCCCCGCTTGTCACAGTTCTGGCACTTCACCGGCACCTTTGGATTCTTACAATCTTTGGAGAAATGGCCCTTCTGGTGACAGTTGTAGCAGGTCACTTCGCCCTTCGGCTTCTTCTGACCATCCTTACCCTTCTGCTACTGCTTCCTCTTCTTGTTTCCACCTTGCTGTGGTTTAGACTCCTCCTTGGTCACAGCAACAACAGATCCTTCTTTAGGAAACAGATTCTCGTGCCTGAGAGCCTTCTCCACAAGCTTCTCAAATGGATCGTCCAGATGATCCACCAACTGCCTCCCCAGATAGATGTCCAAGCCTGTCACAAACTTCTCGTTCTTCTGATATGGAGATTCAATATACGACCGGCATACTTGGACAAGGCTTCAAACTCAGAAACATACTCAAGAACTGGTCTTCCTCCTTGCTTGAGCTCCACAAACTTCTTGAACAGAACAGATTTCTGAGCTGTAGAAATGAACTTTGCTTCAAATCTGGCTTGGAATTGCACCCAAGTAATTTCTTCCTCCGGAGTATCAATGGTGATAGAGTTCCACCAGTCAGAAGCTCTCCCTTGAAGCTGTCTTGATGCAAGCTTCCTTTTGGTTGCATCCTCGATTCCCAAGTCACTAAAGATTCTTCTACAAGCATCTATCCATCTCTGGACTTTAATGGTTGACTCTGTTCCCAAGAAAACCTTTCCTCCAAGAGCAGTATAGTCTTTACACAACTTAGCAAAATCCACCGGTCTTGGAGCTTTAACTTGAACCCCAACTTCTACTGATGGCCCCGGAGCTGGCATCCTCCTCATGATCAAAGTCATCATAGCCTCGAACATAGCTGCATACTCAGCAGCCCCCTCAGCAACACGGCCTTCCCTAGCAGCCGGTCTCTCTCTTCGACTCATTCTTAATATCTAAAAAAAATGATTAGTGCACCTTGAGAAACAACTGCATAAGAGGTTCAAATCCTTCTAAGCCACTATATTATATATGGTAATCATCCATAAAAATACAATTACGTCTCTCATACGTAGTTACGTCATCGAGCGTTGGCTAAAATCGATTAACCAAAGCTCTGATACCAAATGTGACGACCGCCCCTGACTCCTACACTAAACAAGGAAATGGTGCGCTGAAAGGTGTGCCAGGCAGCCATGGATGATCGTCAGGCTAAGGTAAAAACAGCGGAGTCTATCGTATTACTCACAGCGCATGGGTAAAATACAATAGAAAATATATATATAGTGAAGCTCTACAAAACAGATTCTCATCAAATAACCTCATAGTAGTTTGATACAAAAATCTGAATAGTCAATACATCAAGCCTCACTACATATCACTCAGAGAATATACAAGCAGCGGAACATCCAGTACATATAGTAAGAAAATAATATGCAAGCCTCTAGCTCGTCTTCGTCATTAGCATCGTTGGTCACTAAGAATAGCACCTGTCACCTGCTACCTAGTCTGCCCATCCCAAAATGGATGAACAGCCCAAGGTAATAAGAGTTGAACATAAAACCTTGAGTCAGACAACAGTCTTAGTGAGCGGTAAATTAACTAACAACATACCAAAAGAGCATAAAGGTAAAAGGAATAGGAACCCAATCCTCCCACTCCAGCTCTTTCTACAGTGATAGCCCCCAGACACACTAAGCAGAAGTAAACATAGCAAATCAGACATTTAAAGTAAAGCAATTATCACTCGAGTCAAGGTCGGTGTTTTCCAAGTACAAACCCCCAAGGCCTAAACCAAGATCAGATAAGCACCTAGAAAACATCGCTCTTGAGACCGAATGACGATCCAACCAAAACATCCAAACATCCATGACTCTGTCTATCACTGTTATCATTGCTTCGATACCACCGTTAATTGAATGACCGGAACATTCTTTCAGCCGTCCGTCAAGGGCTAATGGTAACGCCGGTTCTAGACAGAACTCCGCACGTCGTCGTAGCCCGTGCCTAGGGCTATCGAATCTGCCCAGAGTACTCGACCACCAACTGTAGTCTTTTGGGACTATCGAATCTGCCCAGCGTACTCTTGCTTTGAGTCTGCTAGAACCTTCAATAACGATGAAATCGCAGCCTTCTAGTCATCCTCCTCGACGACTATTCTCATACTAGCTCAAGTGCCTCTCGAGCCAACCATTATCCACAAACTCGAACCATCCCTCGAGTTATCAACATGCTTGGAATGATCCCGTCTGGATTGTACCAAAGCTACCTCACATCATGCCTCGCCTCATCTCATTCATAGCAAAGCTCCGTCTTAACATCATCATCAAATCCGTCCATATGAGCTTTATCATCCACTACATATGCCACGTGCAGCTTTTCTATTCAAGAGCTTCCCCCTTATCCTTTGAATCATCTCCGACCAACTTGTCCAAATCCAACCACTAATCAACTAATTTATAACAACCAATCAAGTCAATCATTAATCCAAGTAATTAAGCATTCAAACATGATCTAAAAGCAATTATAAAAAAATGGCAATCTTGTAAATAAAGAGTCTAAATCTAACAAGCATAATCATGAATAATATCTCTACAACTTGATGGATGAACTTGCATAGGTTAACATGTATTATAATGGATGTCAAATCTTCATGAACCATGGATCTATACTTAGGTTTACGAAAATGCATGAAATCACTATTTTTAACACAAAATCAAGCCACCAATCCAATATACTCCTTTGGGTCCGTGTGAGAGATAACCACCACTCACCGAATCACCTAAACACCTTAAAAGCAACACACTCCAAATCTGGACAGCGAAGGATCTAGCTCAATCCACCAAAATTCCGCTTCAAACGATGAAATATCTCTTCAATGGATGGAGATCTTCAATCTAAGCTCTTGGATCTTCGATTTGATCTTCAATTTGGATGGAAGGAAGCACTAGATTAAACAAGAGATAAGAAGTGAAGAAGTACAGTACTCGAGCTCTCAAAATGGCAGAACTTCGTCGCTTCAAAATCCGGATCCCAAAAATGAAGCTAATCCGTGTATTTATAGGCTGGAAATCCTTAGGTCGCTCGCTTTTAGGTCGCTCACGACCTAACAACCTCCGACCTAACGACCTAACGACTCAAGTCTTCACGCGACCTAACACATACGGCTTAACGACTTAACCATCCAACGGTTCAACACTCCTGCGACCTAACACCATCATGACTTAGCGACTTAACAAAAGTCGCGACCTAACTGCTACAACGACCTAACACTCAAGCCCCTACGCAACTCAACGACTTAACACAAACACGACCTAACATACAAGCCGCGTTTCTTCCTAAGTCGCCTGGACGACCTAACGACCTAACACTCAACGACTTAGCGACTTATCAAAGGTCGTGACCTAACTACACGACGACTTAACGACTTAACGCTACACTACTTAACCACCTTAGGTCGTTTCACGACCTAACTACACACAGCAACCTAACATAGGTCGCTCACGACCTAACTAAACACAGGGTCTCAACGACCTATACTATAACGACTTAAACTATTATCCTTAAGTCGCTCGAACGACCAATCTTCCTTAGGTCATTAACTCACTGAACCTCCTAGGTCGCTACTCCTATGCCATTAGTTTCTAGGCCGCTAACTCCCCTAAGCCGCTAACTACTAGGTCGCTAAACCCCTTAAGCCGCTTACTACTAGGTCGTTAACTTCCTTTTCCAACTTCCTTAAGTCGTTATTTCCCCTAGGTCGCTCCAATCTCTTACGTCGCTCCAATCTATGCCGCTTAGTCGCTCCACGACCTATCTGCTATACGACCTAAGCTATCACACGATCTAAGCTATCATACGACCTAACACCTTAGGTCGCCTAAACTCTTAAGTCGCCGACTTCCTTGGGTCGCTCTGCCTTACCTTTAGGTCGCTCAACACTCTTCTATGACTTAACTCTGGACGACTTAACAACACTAACGACCTAATAACAAGGGTTTTACGATCTTTCGATACGTAAAATACGAGCCGTTACACCCTAAGTGATGGGAAGTCCAATCGGGGTTGTGAATACCCGGATTGCAAGGACTTCTTTGGAAGTGCCTTCGGTTCTGTTCGAACCCAAAACAGACTTGTATGGATTGTGTGTCTGACATTACATTTGAGATATAAAGCAGATTGCTTTCAAATACACTTCTGTTGGTGGCGGAGAATTTATTCTCTTAGCATTAACACCCTTCTCTGAGACGTGCGAGCTCAGAGGTTATGTAGTTGAAGGTTATCAGTGATATATTCCCAACTTAATAATGTGGCATGCTGAGTGCTGTTGATCATTTGTTGATCAAAGCGTGGCTTTTGTAAAAAAACGTAGCTTTGTGGACGAGACTTTGTCGGACCTCACACCCCGGAAATGGTCAAAACAGGAAGGATGCAGCAAGGTTATTAGGGTTAGCGCCCCTTTAGTGTATGTCATTCCTTCTGAATAGAGGTGGTATCTTGGTATGGAGCCCAGATACTTAACCTATTTTGTTGCTGCAAATTTATTACTTTGTGGTTGTTGGAATCTAGGATCCTCGTATATAGATCGGTTACGATCGGGGAATGACATATTCGTGTCAGTAGTTACCCAGTTTGATGGGTAACCCGGCCTTGTGTTGGCAGAGATCCGGTTTGGTTCTCGGGGACGTCCTTCCAGAGGCGTTCTCATGTGGCAATGGGAAGTTCCTTGGCCTGACCATTTGTTGGAAATCCAAAGAAACAATACGAATCTTGTACGGTTTTAGTTGTAGAACCTATCATTCACTTATGGTGGTCACCACTGTTTTGATGGTAGCTATAGTAGGCATAAGTGCGAAATGCCTATGCTGGCTAGGATTTATATCTTTACTTTCGAAATGTTTTTTCCTACACTATGCACTAGTAATAATATCAAATGTTTCTTTTTAATGCGTATCAAGTGTCTTTGACTATCATAAGGATAAATCTCCTCCGATTCTGCGTTTGCATTGTGTGTGTGTGTGGGAGGCCTTATGGTAGTTCCATTTTCTAAAAGCATTGCGAATCTATTTTAAATATTTCTTTGTTTGTCTTTAAAGATAAATTGTTTTTGTTGCTCACACCAGTCCCATGACTGATCCGGAGTTTATTGTTCTTTCCTAAACTCTGGGTGCTCAAAATTTTTTCTACACGAGCAGTCTAGAGTTTGGTTTTTCAGATAGTCAGATTTAGTAGATTTTTTGGAGCTAGTTCAGTCTTTGGACACGACTGATCTTGTTTAGCTTTGTGCATCGTTATTAGGAGTTCGAGCTATTTCTGGATTGGTGCTTTGGAGATGAAGGTTATCCGCTGTCGGTGTTATCTATTTTCTTTTCCGCTGCTATTTTATTGTATCATATCTCTGATTTATATTAATATCTATTGTATCAGATATTGTATCAATGCTGTATATCAATGTATTATTCTTTTTCTTCCGCTGTGTTGTTTACTTAATGTTGTTATAAGCTCCGGCGAATTGGATTTGAACGGTCGAATCTACGGCATTCGAGTACGATGTAAAGTATGGATGTCGATTTTCGAGCGCGAAAAATCCGTATCGTCACATATTTTATTGGTTCTCACTAATGCTAATTCTTTTACCTTTAAAATTATTTATGAAAACATTTCATAAACTGAACTTAAGTTTAACTCATATAATACTCTACTACATCCTAAAAGTATATACCACCATATGGTTCAAACTTTTCCCTCTTTGAATTTGTTAAGTAAACTAAAAACCAAATACACGGGTTTTATTCCAAAATCCTTTTTGAAATGAAACTATATGTTTAACAATAGAAAATACATACATATAGCCTGAGTAACCCTAAAATGATTACGGTGCTAGGTACTACCCAAAGTGTCACATATTCCCTGACCAAGAAAGATAATACTTAAGAAAAGTGCTTACCATCCGAACACATCTTTTTCCCTTTTTTTTATTATTTTCAGGCCACTCGAACTAGTTGTCACAAAAATATTTCTTCTATTTCAAAATTCCCTTTTGAACAATTCTGCTATACACTTCAGGTCCATTCAGATTTGAACTTGTTTCGATTGTATAATGAAAAGGAGAATAATTTACTAAGTGCACTATAATATTCGCCTAAGCAAACATCCTATCGTCACCTAGAAGATGATTTAGATTACCACAAAACTAATCGAGATGTTTTTCCCTAAGCTATCCGATTGAAATATATTTTACTTAAGAATTTTCTTTCCAAACATTTACCTTAAAAGTAAACATAAATACAAATATTATTACCTTTTTCCATAAAACATTTGAAATCTTCTTTAAGGCTCCGTAAATCCTCAAAACCATTTATTTGTAAAACAAGTTTTAATAACCGAATTTATATAAAATCACTTATTTATACAAAAACGTTTCTCAAGTATTTAAGCCCAAAATATTCTAGCTTTCTTTCAATAAATATCTTTTATTAAAATCCAGATTCAACCAATTTTAACATTGGATGCTTTATAACCAAACTTTGAAACTTAATTTACAAGGTGTTCATTTCAATGTTCCTACAATTTCTATTTACCTAACCAAGGTTTTAAAATGAAAAATTACTGATAAATCAACGAATAATAGTTGATGCCCCTAAAACTGGATGAGCATGACTAATCTAACCTTAAATGATAATAATTGAATATTATCACAACTACATCAAAAATAACTATATCAGTTTTTTTAATTATTCCTTTATTTAAAATATAATCCGAGGTAAATTCATTTCATCTACAAATTTCAAAATAATATTTTATTGGTTGGCATTGTTCAAGTGTTTAGGAATCCTTATCGGTAATGTTGGCCAGACACATTGACCAGAATTCATAAACCACTCAACCGATTAACAACACAATATCAAACATTTTTATATCACTAACAAATGCGCGCTCTTATATGCACACACTCAGACTTATTCTAGTATGTTACTAACCCTATCTCTAACAAGTTTACACCACTAGGTCCAAGGTTCCCGCTTAACCTTCAGCTCTAATACCATTATAACAACCCGTCTTTTCGACCCTCAAAAGTCGACACTAATACATCCATGGTATTCACGTGCCAAGCATTCAACTGTTGGAAAAAATAGATTGTTGGGGTGAAAGAAGAGAAAAGCTAGAACATAATCTCATAATGTGATGAGTAATATATAATGTACCGATGGTCATTACAAAAGAAAACTGCAATATTGACGCGTATCAATTAGAGTACTATTATCCTATCATCATACCCTAGACAGTCATAACAACCCATCCTTACAATTGCTGATAAATACAACAGAACAAAATGGTGCAAGATAAAATATGTGAATACGCCTTGGAGTATCCAGCTCATCTCTTGAAGTTCCAAAGTGTGCAACTAAATCTGGAAAATATACTCATGCTGACTTAAGCATTATAAGAAAAATAACGCTCAGATCAGTCTGGTAAAACCAACGTGAGAAACACAATCAAGTGGATTCTCAATTTTTTATAATAACCTTTCAGAAATAAAGGTATCTTGTAAGACCACAATTCACATAAACATGGACGGGCTTTTACCTTATGATAACCAAATCGTTTTATAGAAAAACTTATGATATTATAATAATTTCTAGGGTAAAATAAATATTAATGATAGATGAAATTGTTACTTAATTAAATCCAGTATAATAGGTATACAACTAAATTAAAATGCATTTATTGGAGAATGGGCTCCAACGTGACAAGGTAAGGATTTATCTTCCATACAGTATACCTTTGGAGAAAATGCACCGAGGCTGCCTTAAGTTGCACCACTACTACTCAGGACTAGTCTCCCCCTTCGTGGATAGTACCAAATATGATCACCGCCTTGTCCCTGACAAAACCATCTCTGTGGCCACAAACATACAAATTCCATTAATAAATATCGATCTAGATAAAGGTGATGATCATATCTTAATTGGAGTGACCCACATAGCCCTGTGGTGCTTTAGTCATTTACTGGTTGTGAGGCCTTAGGCTGCGCTTTACCTTTTAGCAAATCACATCTGGAATGCTAACACTGCCGTCTAGGAAATAATATAGTGGCAGCATTCATCCATACAAGTTTATTCTTCGACTTAACAAACCAATGGCACTACGACTACTATACCCTTTTTGGTATCACCTTTAAGATTAGTAGTGAGTAGCCTTTGCACTTCAAAGAACTCCATCTTCAATCATCTTCAAAATATCTTCAATTCGAACACTATTTTCGGTTCGAAGTAGTTTTCAGATAATATATCTTATCTCGGTCTATCCGAGCCGACAATGATAGTTCCCATAAACTCAACCTCAGTTCTTTTGGAAATAATCAGACAATATATAAGAGCGGAGATTGCTTCCTAACTATTTATGTGGACAGACTTCCTTATCATTTGTCCTAGAAGAAAAAGAATGTGATTTATATGCAAAGTACAACCTCATCGAAGATGACAGTGCTATATAACCCCTGTGTTTCTTTTAAGCATTTCCAGAGTTAGATTTGGTTAAGATTTTTATATCGATTATTTAACTATCAATTAAAAAAACAATCAAATATAGATTTAATTCCATGTGGGATCCACTAGCTCTCTATTAATTAATCTTCCATTATTTAAAATATCTTTCAATTATTTGATTGAAAATACTTACATAAAAAATAATATCCACAAACCCCTTGAACTCCTTCAGTAGTCAGAAAAATAGTTATATACTTATCTCACCGATATAAGTATATTACAACCATTTTATTTTCCATACCTAAAAAGTATCCAATATTTTTCCCGACGGTATAAATATATTAACAAAACTTAAGGAATTTTCCTCTTTTCCAAAATCGTATTATAAATTGGCCAAAAAAATATTATTTAAAATATTCTTACTATAAAGCAAACACTATCCTTTGGTGTTAAGTTTGAAAAATATGTTCCCATACCACCATAGTTAAGAGGGATTAATTATCAAAATCAAATCCTATTCCTATTTATAAAATTCTCCTTCTATAAGCCAATTTCGTATTTACAAATACTTTTATAAATCTTCAATTTAACTTCTAAAACTTCTTTTATAAACCTCCTAAAATGATTTAATAACTCCATATCAAACTCCTTTATCAAATATCGTATGTAATTTCCTTAGCAAAATATCGTTTGTAAATCCTCTTAAATAAATCCTTTTTACTAAGTACAATCCTTTTTAAAAGAACAATTTATCATGTATAAGCAGCTTTCTTCAATTAATTAATTACTTTTAAAAATCATAAATAAATAAATAAATAACTTTAAAACAACATTGATAAGATAAGTAATTAACTTTAGACACATCATTAATTAAATAATTAACTAACATTAAACAAACTAAACCAATTAATTATTATATTAATAATATAATTAAATAACATAAAATATCATTAATAATACAAGTACATAAATATAAACATCTAAACATATTTAATAAAATAATTAAATAACTTACTTTAAAGCATCATTTATAAATATGTAACCTTAAATTGTTATACAATTGAAGTTATTTAAATCCTTAATTTTACATATTCAGAAAGAGGCTTGGAGACAACAATGGTACTAAATCAAGTTACCATTTAATTCAATTTTCAAGTCCCAAAACTGGTATTTACATGGACAACATGTATGTAAATCAAATCCATAATTAACCACCCATAGTTAATGTGTCATTTATCTCATATAAGTCAATCGGCATAGCATTGAATGTCCAAATTAATTTAATAGCAGAATGAGAACTTATTCTGCTAAAAAGATGTCATCATATTCTATTCCATTTGATTATAGCAGAACGGTAATTTATTCTGTTATATAGATTTCATCCATAATCTATTCCATATTTGTTTGGCTACTTAAAGCATAGAAAAAGTGAATCTTCTGTACTTAAACCATATTTTGAAAAGAAGACTTCTTTTTAAACAAACGAATCCATGGAAATAAAATAATTAAAATTAAAACATTTATTTAATAATAATTAAATCATAACTAAAACTTCATTAAATCTAAATTAGTTCTTAACCTGATTAATAACTAATTAATAATTAACCCTGCCAAATTAATAATTAAATCTTGATCAATTAGAAGTTAATTAATAATTAAACCTTAATTAAATAACAATTAATTGAATAATTAACCTTTACTAGATTAACAATTAATTTACCATTACTTAATTAACCTATTTAAATAATCTTACTTATTTAATAATTATGATCTAATGACCTTTACTTACTTAATTAATTTAAATAATCATTTATTCCTCAGTAGATTTATTAGTTAAATAATAATTAAAACCTTTATTTAATTATTAATTAATAATTTCCCTTTAATACTTAAAATATGTTTGAAAATACTTTTCAGAAATAATAAATTGAAAAAAACACTTTTATTTTTCAAAAAGTGTTCATTTTTATGAATTGCATTGATGACGACTTCGCTATGGATACCATAACTTTTAACTAATATATATATATAATAGCCCATAAAAACCATACCTTTTTACTTTTAAATTTCTTATAAACTTAATATAAAATATTTGAAAACTAAAAAGTAATGTTGAAACTTATAAAACTTTGCTACGAAATGCATAAGTAAAACATATTTAAAATCAAAGGAACTTGATGTCGCAACAAAACTAATTTAAATGTTTTTTCCTTTACCATACAACTACATAGCATAAGCTCATACATTTATCACATGCCATAACATTACACAAGGTAAAATCATTACTTTCAACATCATTTAACATTTTAACTGTTATCCAGGTTTTTAACCCAGCAGGATCCAATAAGAGACAAAACAATCTCATGTTATCAGAATGGTTTAGAATTTAATCAGAAAGGCTAAGGCAATGAGTTAATGAGAGCCAAGCTACACTACTAAGGCAGTGACTAGGATCAACTAAACCAAGAGACCAACATTCTTTCAGCCCAATTAGTATATCAGCCCAAATAGCTAGTAAATTGTCATCAAAACAAAATAGATTGCAACGAGACTACGCAAACAACGGTGAAATAAGACCATGGAAACATCCCCAATTCCAAACTCCAAAAAAATACTGAGTGCTTGGATCATCAGCAACCCATGCCCCACTAAAAACTTCAAACCAAACAACAAAGTTTAATACGCAAAAGGCCAAGACATTGGTTTGCAAACGAGCCAAGTCCATGGGTCACTAGCGACCCATAGGCCATGGGTCGCCTGGGACCTATCGACCATAGGTCGCTAGCGACCCATGGTTCTGCCTTGTATTGTGAGCCAAATACCCATTGGTTGTCTTCCACCTGTCTACGAGGTGGTGATGATGTGGCCCGACCCAGAAGCTCTTCGACTCATATAAATACTGTCCTACCCACAACATAAACGAGATCTTCTTAGATCCATATAAATACCATCCCGCCTACAACATAAACAAGTTCACAGAGATAGAAGCTGCGACGTACCTTTTACTGGGGGCATCCAGGGAGCCGCCCAGAACGTCAAATCTCACATCAATTATTTAGAATAATCAGCCTTATGGACTGAGGGGCACAGAACTGATTAGCACTTGGTAAGGTGGTAAGGATAAAAGATCGCTCCAACTTGCAATAAAATGAGAAACTTACTAACGTTCAGAGATAGACGATGACGGAAGGATGTTCTAGAATCAAATCATCAATGCACTAGTTTTCCAAAGAATAGAAGCTGGTGCTCGATTGGGGTCACAAACCCTAACTTTCAGAAAACCAGCTGTTATCCGAAGACAGACCACGGTGAGGAGAGAATGCTTGAAATCAAGCAGCTAAACCATTAATTCCCGAAATTGGAATCAACGAAAAAAGTTGATATCTGCAATAATGCTACCAGCCTAGCATAATGCATGCGGCCTGAAACAATCAAGGTTAGGTGCCATAGATTTAAGACATACACTACCGAACTCTACCGGTCAATGATCAATATAGGAATGAACATGGCCATACCCGGGGCATTGTGATGACTTTCTCCATAATTCGGAATTCCAATAAGAACCTGGAGTTTGAAACCTAGAAAGTGAAGGGTTCTGCCAAAAAAATGAAGGATTCCATAGATAGTCATTAGATCATAACAAAAACCAGTAGGAGGAAGAACGACTATGGAATTTGCTAAGCAACAGCCTAGCATCTCCAAGGGTAATACTTAACGGATATAAACAAAGCTAAGCAGCAGAAATGCCTGGGACTCTCACCATTCCAAAACATGGCATCTACCAGATTTAAGAAACAATGAAAAAATAGCACCATCGAGGTTAAAAGTAATCTACTCAACTCTATAGGATCAGATGGATGTTTCAACCATTACTAACCTAACTTTAACAATGCCCGAAGACAGGAAGAGCTAAGAAAATACTTATTATCTACAATCCAACCATCGAAGTGCTGGTTTTCGAAGGCCGAAACAAGTACCCAACTGGATTAAAAGCACCACCGAATCAACGGGGAAAATCGATCCTAGCCTCCCGAGTGTCGGTTTTTCCACGCCAATACTAAGGCCCTTCTTTTATCTCCTAAGTACTTGTGTTGTCCTGACAACGCCGAGAAAATTTTCTATTTTCTAATTACCAGTGTTGCCTCGACAATGCTAGGAAACTTTCTATTTCATTAGTACCGGTGTTACTCCGGCAGCCTTGGAAAGTTCGAGAAACATTCTACTCATTGAGTACCGGTATTACCCCGACAATGCAAGGATAACTTAAACTAAAGGGCAGATGAGAAACACTCATCGCAATGAACAACCAATGCACTAGCTTCTAGAAATAGAAGTTGGTCCTCAACTGGGTTTCTACCTTCTCTTAAGAAAACTACTGTTGCCCAATGATAGGCAACGATGGAAAGACATATTCTTTAATAGGTCAGCCGAATGGGTCAGCCTTTTATCACAGGAATCAGCCACAACATAGGAATAAAGCAGCATCAAAAGGAAATCCCAGGATTGAATTACCCATATACTAGTTTCTAGGTATGAAAGCTAGCGCATAATCGAATTTCCTAAGTTTAACTTAGAAAGAACTTAAACACAATCGAAAGATAGGCAGGCTTGAGGAAAAGTTGCTTGGAACCAAATAGTTAGGCTTTCAATTCTCAAAGACAGGAGTTGACATATGAACAAAACATCTGTGAGAACGTCAGCAACCGAGAAGAGCATACATGGCCAAGAACAGGCGAGAGCAATCATAGGTTATTTTGAATACTGATGATGTTGTGCAATCATCACCAGTATTATTTTCCAGTGATTGTAGTGAGTTTAATATCACCTTCAAAATTCATTTTAAAACAATTTTATTCAAAAATCCTTTCAAAAATAATACTATTTTATTCACAACACTTCAGGAAACATTTCCAAAACTTCCGAGAATTCAAAATTTCCAAATACTTAGTTCAAATCCATTTAAAACATTTCTCAAAGCTTTCAGGACTTAATTTTCCAAATTCTGGTTTTATCCACTTTTAGTTTAACTTGTTGCATAATTCATTTTTGTACAATTTCAATTTGGTTATATATAACCATTCTAATTTTACAATCTTGTTTAGTTATAATAATAACAACCAAACACACCAATATAATATAATAATTTAGAAAATTATTTCTTTTATATCAAAATATAATTTGGGTAAAATTATTTCATTTATCTTATTTCAAAAATACTGTGTCGAATTGCCCTGTTCAAGTGTTTAGAAACACCAATCGATACAATTGTACGGACTGTGCCGACTAGAGTTCATAAGCCACTCAATAAATCAACCAACACAATATAAAACAATTTATATTCACTAACAAATATGTGCTCATATCTATAATACACTCAAACTCATTCTAGGGTACTACTGACCCTATCTCTAATGAGCAATCCCCACCAAAGCCAAGATTTTCGTTTAGCCTTCAGCTCTGATACCAAGTGTAACGGCCCGAGATTTTTGACCATCGAAAATCGACATCAATACGTTCGATGTATAACATACCGAATATTCAAGTGCCAAAAATACCAGATCAATAGGGGTGAAGAAGAAAAGGGATTGAAGAAAACTGAAACAACACATAGAATCTCACAATCGCAGCGGAACAAAATATAATATGTAATATCAAATCTTTATACAAAGAAAATTATAACTGTAATATACATACAAACATTCGAGTACAACAGTCAACAATAAATCTGGACAGTTATAATAACTTGTCCTCACATACATAACACACACAACGGAAATAACCAAGTACGAGTAATACTCCTGAAATCCTCCAGTTCATCTCCTGAGCTCCATAGTATCCTAACCTGAATCTGTAATACTCGATCTAAACCCACCATTATGATAAAATAACATCAGAGACAGTCTGGAAATCCAGTGTGAGAAAACACACTCGATTTGAATTATTACTATTTTCGAAAATCCTTTGAAAAACGAAGTTATCTCGTAAGACCACGTCACACATAAACGTGATTACCTTACAATAACCAAAACATTTTATATCAAAATCATCTGGTATTACAATAGTGTCTATAGAAAATAAATTAGAAAATAGTTGCAATGCTTGCATCTCACATTTTAACCTAGTTGGATACAATCAAAACCGTATAGGCTCGTAGCGGATATTGGATTCCATACAATGATTGGGCTTCTGGGGTACCGTCCGACACAGTGCATCTCTAAAAGAATGTACCGAGATCATACCTCACGATCTCTACCAATACAGGACCGGCCTACCCCTTGCTGGATAGTACCGAATATGTTATCACCCCGGGTGTTCCCACCCTAATCGAGCGTTCTCTTTTCCATGCACAATCATATCTATAGTTATAATGTAATACATCTGAGGGTATCTAGAAAATTGATAACATAACCTATTTGGGTGCGACCCCCTTAGTCGTGTTGCATCTCCCCTATTTTAGTCATTCCCGATTGATGAGGCTTGAGGCTACGTTTTACCATTAGAATAGCATTCGTACTTGGAATGCTAACACTTCCCTCCAGGCAAAAAATGCAATAGTAGCATTCATCTATGCAAGTTGTTCTAGGTCTGAACAAACTGAATCTCCAAAATCACCATCTTAATTATCTTCACGATATCACAAGTCATAATGCATAAATCGGATCGAAGTGGTTTTTAGATTACTAAATCTGATACCGGTCTCTTCGAAACAATTAACGAATTTTGCTATATTTGATAGTCGGTTATTTGACTATCAAATAAGACACATAAGAAGTCACTAGGCCCATTTTATAAATTTTTCAAAACATCCATTTCAAAATACCATTACAAAGATATATATTCAAATCTCTTACAGTATATTCAATAATTGCAAATGATTTCGAATGCATAAATCCATAATAGGATATTTCAATCCATATCAACACTTAGAAATATTTTTTTTTCAATTCATTTACAATTCAACACTTGAGAATATTTCGACAATAATCTGGTAGTTAAAATATTTTAATTCTTCCAGTTCAATACTTAGGAAATATTAATAAGTATATTTTCCTCAAATCACTTTATTTCCAATAGTAAGGGAATAATTCCATTTATTTCATACTTCTTAAAAACTTTACAATTTATTTGTAAATTCCCTAACTCATTTGTAACCGAACCTATAAGTTCTCGGAATCCATTAATTAATTTCCTTTAAAATTTCCAAATCAATTACACTTGTCTATAATTCCAACTACCCATTTATAATTTCTTTTATGAATTCTAATCCATTTTCCAAGTTCTCTTATTTCAAAGATTTGGAAATTTTTTTAAGTTTCCATAATTCCATTTTAGGATTTCTCGAATAAAAATCATACTAGTTAAATAAACTCCATTTACAAATCTCGAGAGTAAATAAATTACAATCATTTCAAAACTCTATATGCGTGATAAGTATTTTTAGAGAATAATAATTTATTTTTAAAACATGTTTAAATGATTATTTAAAATATTAAAACACTTTAGGTAAAATATCGATAACTCATTTCAAATTCATAAATAAAACTAATCGATTTTTAGAGCTTATTATAAAAATTAGAACTTATTTCAATTAATATTAGAAATTTGAAAAATCTACTTTCCAAAGTATTTCAATACTAAATAGCCTTAAATTACATAGTTTAATAAATAAAATTTACCTTTCAAAACCAAACTTAATTTCTTGATAAAAAAATATTTTTTATATTCCAATAACCAATTTCAATTTATAAATCCCTCTCGATTCATAACACATCGATTTCATTCTGATTCCCTAATCATTCTCATATTTCAAAAGTGGAATCCAATATTTTTTCCAAAAAACCTATTTTCATATCTTGATATAAATTCGCACGGTGAAATTATATTCCCAAGTTATCAACTATATCATTTCCCTTATTTATGAACATTTTTTATAAATTTATAAACTCATTTGGGTTTTACCTGTTTACAAATATAATCTCATTTGTAAAATCTCCATTTTAAATCTACCACTTTATAGATCCCTTTTATTTTTCAAATCCATTTTAATTATTGATTTAACTCCTTATCCACATTACAGAAAATATCACTTAAAAATTCATGGTTAAAAATTCCTTGTATAATTTATTAAAATATTTTAACGAATAGTTAAGTACAAACCCAAAAATCAAATTATTACTTATCCAACTCAATTTCCATAAACATAATTCAAATGCCAATATAAATAATTTATATCCAAAATTTCCTTTTAATTTCTTCCAATTTAAAAGTAATATTTATGGTATTTAAAATACCAAAAGTTAGGCAATTACTACTATAACATCCAATAAAACAAATCACACAACTATCCGTAATAGGTTATCAATTCACATCATATATCACTCTATATGAAAAACAATCGATATATTTTTGAGAAATCCAGTTGGATCCCTCTAACCTGTTTCCTTGCATCAATAGATGCTAGATAACATAAAATACCGATCCGGCTTCGAGGCGGGATATCGCGGTAATATAGGGTCATCCGCTATTATGCGGGGGTATAGTGTCTCATCCGCTCCAACGGTGGGAAAATATCTAACTACTAATATATATACTACTATATATATATCATCCAACTGATAATAATTATCAATTCATTCAATCAGCTAATAAATAAATTTAACATTTCAAATTAAAAACTAGTAATCCAAATGAGTGAGATTTACTCACCTTGATTATTAATTTGCAAATAGTTCCAATTTAAATTCTTTTGCTCAAATTCCGCTGCTCCGAATCTCCCACGACTGATTCCGTTTGATTAAATCTTGTATAAGCAAATTCTGAATAATATAAATTAACGATTACAATTTTAATTATAATTAATCAACTAATTATTTATTAACGAATTTAATTAACCTTAAATTTCAAAATCTAAATTACCTATTAACAAAATTAACTAACCTTCTTCTTCTCCCACTTCTAATAAAACTTCATGTACAACACAAATGTGTGAAACCCATCCATCTAGAACTCGTCCAACCTCGGATGACTGCGACCAAGCCTAATTACTGCTACAGGAAGAAGCTGCATTCTTCTCCCCAAAGCACCATACAACCTAAGAAATGGCAACCGCACTCAACGTGACCTAGAAATCACCTTACCCTTCCAAACTCCTCCGCTGAGTCCACCATCCCCCACAAACTCGCATCCTATGTCTCTGTACATCGGCTTGTGACAGCCCATAGTTTAAGCATATAAATATAAATTTAAATATTTTATAAAAGAAAGGTAGTTAGTTGAAAACAAAAAAAATTTCCTCTGAAAAACAGTTGTGTGTAAATAAGTATGCATGGCCTTGTGCGTGTGCACACTGTTCCAGTATACTACCCGAATAAGGTAATTTAGTGAGTAAAAGACCTTGTAAGTAAATACGAAATAAATTAGTACATGACCTGCTATGTGTATACACAATAGCTTAATTACAATGCATAAATAATCTAGGTAGTTTTGGTCCTCATTTATATAGATTAAACATAAGCACAGTTGCTTGTGTAGGTAGAAAATGTATGAATATAAGGTGTGCAAAATAATTGATTGACACACACACAAATTTAGTTAGACACATATGCATGACAAAAACCAGAAAAGACAAAGCCATACCCGAGCTAAAGTCATGCATATAGTGTGTGAAGAAAATATGCTAAAAGTTGTTAAGACAAAGGAAAAGGAGAAATGGTGGGAAAGGAAAATGGAGAGGGTAAACTGTGGGTGAAACCAGAAATGGTGATGGGATTTCTGATGAAAATAAATTACTTAACTTACCTTAAAACCCTAGCAACTCCCCTATAAACATCATTACCTCCTACGGCTACATGTTAGAACCAGAAAACAAAATATAAAAAAAAGGAAGAAAACAGGTAGTAGTTTAAGAAATCAATGGCAGACCTGAACCAAGATTTGGGAAGGAGAACTTTGGTGAGTAAACCCTCACTTGGCAAGGCAATAAGACCTATGAAAGGCAGCCATTTAACCTTTAGTTTATTTGAACTTCTGTTTGATGTTTTGCTTGCATTTTGGTTTAACGATTTTCTATTGTTTCTGAGATTATGTGACTTGTATTTCTTTGTTGTCACTTAACCTATGCTTGTTTATACATGATAAATTTAATGATGGAATAATAATTGATATGTTTATGAACTTGAGAAATTTTTTTAGTTAAAGCATAAATTAATAAGAAAAGTAAGGTGCAAGGCAGTAAGAGGAAGGGTCCTCTCGCTTATGTCTTGCAACTGAAAGGATGGTTAGGATGCAATGGAATTTCCATGTGCTGAGTCTTAATCCATTACTAAGTGTTCTCTGGAAATAGGGTTGAGTAACAAGCAAACACACTTTAATGTGTGGATTGACTGTGAGAACCATATTGCTGGAAAACCATATTAGCATTTCATCCTCTGAAAATGCTTCAATCTATGCTTTAGCTAAGAATATGGCTCTTTGTGAAATAGACTTGAAATGATATGCAAGTATAACTGACCAGTTGTTGAATGCATGAATGGATGAATGATTAACTGTTGTTTGAAATCTGATCGCATACCTTAGTTTGATAAAAGTGCATGGGATTGACACTACATAGATAATATTAGGTCATATGAAAGAAAAAAAACTTAGTAATTAAACTAAGGAATTGGGTCTCCTCTATCAGGTTGGGTATGAGGGAAGTGGGTATGACATAGTGGTTGGCTTGCATCAGGGTAGGGGTGTGAGTTTGCACATGGCATGTTCATGTCCTAATAGCTTGTAGCGCACTGAAAATTAAGTAGCAGTTCCAGGCAGTGTGCACCAGTGCAACCATGAATGTGATACTGGACCCTTAAAATGACATGAAATGAACATACAAGAAGGGGTAAATATTCTAGAAGTATGGGGAGTCCTGACATGCTGACTCAGTTTTGGTACTTTAGCTTAATGTTATGGATGTTGTTTGTTCATGTTTGTGTATGCCTCTATGAGATTATGATGGCTATTATGATTTTCTGGATTAAAAGTTTTCTGATAACCAATTAGCCTAAGAATGTGCACATGATAATGTAAACAGTACCCCACACCTACCACTGATTTAACCTTTTGTAATTTAAATATGAGAAAGTGATTCGACTAGTTTAAGTAAAACACTTTACTTCTGCAAATAGAAAGGTAATAATGGAACCTATTTCATTTTCTTATGCATTATCAAATGATTTTACTTACACCAGACATAAGTCTGACCTGTTTCTTGCTTGCATCAAATGGGTGCTTCCTATGTTTATGGAGTAGGTCATGAGATGATTATAGGAAAAGGGGAAGCTAAGTGATAAGATGCAGATGTGTGATGCTAAGAAGAAATTGCTAGTTAAATAAACTATGGTTTTGTAGAAGAATGTCTCTTATGTTTTACTTTAGCTAAAAAGACTTTTCTGTAATGATATTAGAACTGGGCTAAAATTTTGATTGTGATGTAATGAATGGCTTAAAAGATTATTGTGAAATGGAACTATTATCAGTTGGAAAAGATAAATGTGTTCAGTTTTATATTCTACCAGTAAGCATGCAGATTTTCATGAATCAAGTAGCGAGTTTGGCAGTAAATCTGTAGCATATGTGAACTGGTAGTGTATGCATATGCGTTAGAATGTTTTAGAGGCTAGAACCTATTTAAATGTTAACTGCAAATAGTATGAAGTAAGGATAAACCCTTAGGAAGAAAAGGAAAAAAATATAAGAAGCATGAACCCAGATTTACATGAGTTTGATGTTTTAATGAATGAGCAAAGTTAATAAATTATAACAAGACAGTATAGGGATCAAACCTAAGTAAGTTGATCAACCTAGAAACTCAGGTGTAGTGAATAGCAGTTGTACATGCTTATGTGCACACAGATGCACAGAAGCATGCACAACCTCTTGTTTTTCTATTTGTAAAGTAATCTTGTAAAATTTTAATTGTCATGAGTCAATTCACATGTTTATTAAATAGGCAATTGTCAAACACAAATAAACAAACAGGAATTGGTTAATAAATTGGCACAAAGATTCAAATGGGAGGGGGTCTTTCCCAATCCTTTTTACCGTGGCTAAGACATAGTTACTTTAGTTTAAAATAAGTTGAGTTATTCTTTATTCAAAAAAAACTCTAATATTAGCATTAAAAAATGATTTGTATGTTTATATGTACATACAAATAGTTTTTTTACAAAGAAGTATATCAATATTTATATATTGATCAGATTGGATCTTGGGAAATAAACAAAAAAAATCTGATAAAAGAAAGAAAATAGTTGGTCTTGGAAGTAAGTAACCCTGAATTTAGCATAAACTAAATCGAGTCACTCAAACATTTAAGGCAAGTTAGGGAGGGTTGCTTCAGTTGGTATCAGAGCTATGTTATTAAATACATAGCCAATACAAAATACTTGATTGAATCTGTGTGCATTGTTTGCATTGGTTATTTTACTTGTTATAACTATATGAATTCACTACTAATTTTAAAAGTGAAGTAGTGAATAGGAATTAGAACTAACTACACTAGAAATGTTCAATAGAGATCCAGAGCAGTTAGAATCAATCCCCAGGCTGTTGGAGAAAGGGAGAATGGTCAATCCTCTGATAGTACTGAACAAGCAACTGGAATGGCCGGTGGTCCTCCAATGATTAACATGCAAGATTTTGTGAGAGTACTGATAATACACATGAAGAGTTGTCCAAATTGCTTAAAACATATACACACCTAAGAGGCAGTAGCTTTGATGGCACAGAAAATGCCATGGGTGTCCTGACCTGGTTAAGAACAGTGGAGAGGATTTTTGCAGATATGCAAGTAAATGACCAGAGAAAGAGGCAAATAGCTTCAAGACAACTAAAAGGCATTGCTTTGGATTGGTGGGAAGTGATCATTGCAGGTAGGCAAGAGCAAGAGATCACATGGAATCAGATCAAAAAATGTTAGAAGCCAGATTTGCCCCAGCCTCAGCAAAAGCTTCATTACTTGGGGAGTTTATCAAGTTGGGGCAAGGATCTATGAGTGTTATCGAATACACTCAGAAATTTGAAGGGTTGTCTAAATATGGGGAATTATTAATCCCAAATGAAATTTCAAGGAATGCTAGGTACATTCAGGGGTTAAATGCTGGATTGAGTAGAGCCATGTTACCATACAAAGACGAAACATTTGATCAAGTTATGGACTTGACATTGTCATTTGAGCAGCATGATAATGCCAGAGAAAAGTTTAAGAATTTCAGGAATAACAAGAAAGGGAAGAATAGAGCACACCCATATGAGAAGAAGAAGGGAGAAGCAATTGATCAAAGAAGGAAGTAAGGTGGCAAGCTCTGACAATAAGAATTCCAAAGTGATCTGTTACAACTGTGCGAAGGAAGGCCATATAAAGACCAAATGCGAAGCACCCAAGTCAACTGTTCTTAGGTGCTACAACTGTGGTAAAGAGGGGAACATGAAGAGGCAGTGTCCAGAAATGGCAAGGGTGCCTGTACTTGAAGGAAAGGGCAAGGCAATGGAAGCACCTAGCCTAGTGGAAGGTATATTATTTATTAAAGGCATACCCATATCAGTTGTTTATGACATAGGAGCTACACACTCTTTTATTTCATGTGACATAGTTCAGAAACTAGGGTTAACATGTGTTCTTGTTGATAGGCCATTGCATGTTAATAGTCCTATAGGTAGTTCCTGCATTACAAATATGAAATGCATGCAAGTAGAATTATGTATGGGTGGTCACACCTTTATTTCAGAATTATATTTGTTGAATTACCCTAAGTTGGATATTATACTGGGAATGGATTGGTTAAAAGGTTTTTATGCTATCGTTAACTTGGAAAATTCCACAATCTCATTACAACTCCCTAATGGAAAGAGAGTTTTGCTTATGTATGAGGCGGCTAAACGTAGGGGTATGGGCAGGATGTTCAACTTGAACAGTGGTGAGGTTGAATCAAGACCAGAAAAGATACCCATAGTTAACCAATACACTGATGTGTTTGGTGAAGTGAATGGCATTCCTCATAGTAGACCAGTAGAATTTCAAATAAAACTTAAACCAGGAGTAAGCCCTGTCATTAAGAAACCAAACAGAATGGGGCCTAAGGAACTGATTGAGTTGAAGAAACAATTAGAAGAATTAGAACAAAAAGGCTTCATTATGCCTAGCAGTTCAAATTGGGGATCACCAGTAGAATTTATTTAGAAGCATGATGGTTCTTTGAGAATTTGCATAGATTATAGGGAGTTAAACTCGGTCACCATCAAAAACAAATACCCTCTACGTAGAATTGATAATCTTTTTGACCAATTAAATGGTGCTAAGGTATTTTCCAGGCTTGACTTAGCATCTGGTTTCCATCAAATGAAAGTGGAAGAAGAAAGTATCAAGTATATAGCTTTCAATACTAGGTATGGCTTGTATGAATACTTAGTGATGCCATTTGGGTTGACTAATGCACCATCCTATTTTATGGATTTAATGAATAGGATTTTCAGATATTACTTAGATAAATTTGTATTAATTTTCATTGATGATATACTAATATACTCTAAGTCAGTTAATGAACATGAGAAGCATTTGCATATGGTACTGAGTAGACTAAGGCAACAAGGCCTTAAAGCCAAGTTTGCAAAGTGTTCTTTCTTGAAGAATGAAATAAAATTCTTAGGCCATATAATTTCTCAACAAAGAATTTCAGTGGACCCTAGTAAGGTCATGGTAGTGCAAGCATGGAAAAGACCAAGCAGTGTTACTGAGACAAGATCATTCATGGGCATGGCTAGATACTACAGAAGATTTATAAGAGACTTTGCTAAAATAGCAACCCCATTAACCAAGCTAACAACGAAAGACCAGCCTTTCCTATGGACTGAGAAGTGTGAAGGGGCGTACAACTAGTTGAAGAAGGCATTGATGGAAGCACCAGTGCTAAAAATTCCATAAGGCAATGATAATCTGGTAGTGTACACTGATGCATGTGAGTCAGGTATTGGAGCTGTTCTTATGCAATATGGTAGAGTGATAACCTATGCATCAAGACAACTGAAACCAAGTGAAACCAAGTATGCAACACATGACTTGGAATTGACAGCTGTGGTGTATGCATTAAAGCTTTAGAGACATTACTTGTTAGGGGCAAAGTTTGAGCTTTATACTGACCATAAAGCTTTGAAATACTTATTTTCTCAAAAAGATTCGAACATGAGACAACATAGGTGGGTGGAGTTCCTTTCTGCCTATGACTTGGACATTATGTGCACACCAGGGAAGGCAAATAGAGTGGCAGATGCATTGAGTAGGCAACATGCTAAGTTGGCTACGCTGATGATAGAGGAGTTTAAAATGTTATCAATACTGACTGATGTAGAAGTGGAAAACATGGGAGAGCAAACTATGAAGTTAGGTGAGGACATGGAGCAAAATGGCAAGCTCAGTCTCATCACAATAAAATCAGACCTAGTGGAAGAAGTGAACCAGTCACAAGACATGGATGCATTCCTGAGAGAGAAGAGGAGATTGTTATGGTTCAAAGCTTGACAAATTTGAACTGGATGAAAAAGGATATTTAAGATATAAGGGAAGACTGTGTGTGCCTAACACAGAAGCACTGCAAAGAAAGATCATGGATGTACATCACAAGTCAAAGTACACCATACACCCTGGTGGTACTAAAATGTACCATGATCTAAAGAGGAGCTACTGGTGGAAAGGAATGAAGAGGAGTGTGGGTGAATATGTGGCAAAATGTATGACTTGCCAACAAGTCAAGTCTGAGTACCAAAGACCCAGTGGACTGTTGCAACCTCTAGAAGTTCCAAGGTGGAAATGGGAAAGCCTATCAATGGATTTCATTGATGGCTAGCCAAGATCAAAGAGAGGTAATGACAGTATTTGGGTGGTGGTACACATTTCATACCAGTGAAGAGTGATAGAAATGCACCAAAATTGGCACAAGCTTTCAGGAAAGAAATAGTGAAACTACATGGAGTTACCACCACTATCATTAGTGACAGAGACACCATATTCACATCAAAGTTCTGGAGTAGCTTTCAACAGGCAATGGGGGTTGAGTTTTGCTTGAGCACAGCCTACCATCCCCAAACCGATGGTCAGACATAAATAGTTAATAAATTCTTGGAGGATTTACTTAGGGCTTGTGTACTTGATCATGGTGGTAATTGGGAATACTACCTTCATTTAGCAGAATTTGCTTACAACAACAGCTACCAGAGTAGTATAAGGATGGCACCCTATGAAGCTCTATATGGGAGGCCTTGTTTACCACTTGCTTGCTGGCTAGAGGTTAATGATAAGGTGATGTTAAGACCAGACCATGTGAAAGAAACAAATGCTAAGATCACACTGATCAGACAAAGAATGAAGGCAACACAAGATAGAGTGAAATCATATGCAGATAGGAGAAGGAAACCACTTGAATTTGAATTAGGAGATTATGTGTACTTGAAAGTTTCACATATGAGGAAGGTGTTGAGATTGGGCAAGGCAGAGAAGCTAACCCCAAGATATATAGGACCATATGAAATCATTGCAAGAATAGGAAAAATGGCTTACAATTGAAGTTGCCAGAAAAAATGAGTGGAATACACAATGTATTTCCTGTATCACAATTGAGAAAATGTGTACATGATGAAGCTTCAGTGATTCAGTCACAAACCAAGTGGAAGTTAGACCTGACTTGGTGTATGAGAAGAAGCCAGTGGGCATTGTAGCTAAAGAAGATAAGAAATTGAGGAACAAAACTATTAAACTGGTAAAGGTGCAGTGGAGTCTAGACCCTAATGATTGTACATGGGAGGTTCAGGACAAGATAAAAGTCCAATACCGTCAACTATTTGCATCTGGTAGTTAAAGTAGAGGTGATATATTATTTATGCATCTATTTACTTAGTTAAATATGGGGTTCAGTGTTAAATGTGTTTGCTTGATGTATGCTTTGGTTGAATTAAGAATATTTTTGCCCGATTAGTTTTAACACATGACAAACATGGGAAGAAGTGTTAAATTGTGGGACACAATTTCTTTAAGGAGGGGTGTATGTGACAGCCCATAGTTTGAGCATATATATATAAATTTAAATATTTTATAAAAGAAAGATAGTTAGTTGAAAACAAAAATTTTCTTTTTTTTCCTCTGAAAAACAGTTGTGTGTAAATAAGTATACATGCCCTTGTGCATGAGCACACTGTTCTAGTATACTACATGAATAAGGTAATTTAGTGAGTAAAAGACCCTGTAAGTAAATATGAAATAAATTAGTACATGACCTGTTAAGTGTGTACACAATAGCTTAATTACAATACATAAATAATCTAGGCAGTTTTAGTCCTAATTTATATAGATTAAACATAAGCACAGTTGCTTGTGTAGGTAGAAAATGTATGAATATAAGGTGTGCAAAATAATTGATTGACACACACACAAATTTAGTTAGACACATATGCATGATAAAAACCAGAAAAGACAAAGCTGTACCCGAGCCAAAGTCATGCATATAGTGTGTGAAGAAAATTTGCCAAAAGTGGTTAAGACAAAGGAAAAGGAGAAATGGTGGGAAAGGAAAATGGAGAGGGTGAACTGTGGGTGAAACCAGAAATGGTGATGGGATTTCTGATGAAAATAAATTACTAAACTAACCTTAAAACCCTAGCAACTCCCCTATATACATCATTACCTCCTACGGTTACATGTTAGAACCAAAAAACAAAATATAAAAAAGGAAGAAAACAAGCAGCAGTTTAAGAAATCAATGGCAGACCTGAACCAAGATTTGGGATGGAGACCTTGTGTGAGTAAACCCTCACTTGGCAAGGCATTAAGACCTATGAAAGGCAACCATTTAACCTTTAGTTTGTTTTAACTTCTGTTTGATGTTTTGCTTGCATTTTGGTTTAACGATTTTCTATTGTTTCTGGGATTATGTAACTTGTATTGCTTTGTTGTCACTTAACCTATGCTTGTTTATACATGATAAATTTAATGATGGAATAATAATTGATATGATTATGAACTTGAGAAATGTTTTTAGTTAAAGCATAAATTAATAAGAAAAGTAAGGTGCAAGGCAGTAAGAGGAGGGGGGCCTCTGGCTTATGTCTTGCAACTGAAAGGATGGTTAGGATGCAATGGAATTTTCATGTGCTGAGTCTTAATCCATCAATAAGTGTTCTCTGGAAATAGGGTTGAGTAACAAGCAAACACACTTTAATGTGTGGATTGACTGTGAGAATCATATTGCTGGAAAACCATATTAGTATTTCATCCTCTGAAAATGCTTCAATATATGCTTTAGCTAAGGATATGGCTCTATGTGAAATAGACTTGAAATGATATGCAAGTATAACTGCCAGTTGTTGAATGCATGAATGGATGAATGATTAACTATTGTTTGAAATCTGGCAGCATACCTTAGTTTGATAAAAGTGCATGGGATTGACACTGCATAGATAATATTAGGTCATATGAAAGAAAAAAAAACTTAGTAATTAAACTAAGGAATTGGGTCTCCTATATCAGGTTGGGTATGACATAGTGGTTGACTTGCATAAGGGTTGGGGTGTGAGTTTGCACATGGCATGTTCATGCCCTAATAACTTGTAGTGCACTGGAAATTAAGCAGCAGTTCCAGGCGGTGTGCACCAGTGCAACCATGAATGTGATACTGGACCCTTAAAACGACATGAAATGAACATACAAGCAGGGGTAAATATGCTAGAAGTATGTGGAGTCCTGACATGCTGTGTAACGACCCGAAAATTTTCGATAATTAAAATAGCTAATTTAATAAGTTTTCGTGATTTAGTGTTAGAAAAAAATTGTAATTCGTTTGGAACAATAATAACTAGAATGAATTGCAACAATAATTATCCAAGTAATGAAAATAAAAGCTACTTAGTGAATGCCTTTGAAATCAATAGTTGAATAGGATAATAAATGTTGAAATTCATTAGGTATAATAGAGAAGTTGATTGATAAGTAAAATCTTTTGAAAATCAAATATTGAATATTGAACAGGTAAATGGTTTAAATTGAATATTTAAAACTTATTGAATAATTGAATAAATGTAAAATGAAAATAGTGTTCTAAAATTGTGAATTGGTTTTAAAGGTTGAATCCTATAAGTTCAATTTCAATATTTCAAAAGATAGGGATTTAATAATCAAATTTTGTTTAAATTTAATAATTACAAATGTTTGAATAATTAAATTCCGAATTGGATATGATTAATTGGATATTGAAATTTAATATATGAAAATAGAGTGAATATTTGAAATTTGATTTAATATGATTCAAATTGGTTTCCAAAATGAATGTAAGTTATATTTGGATTATAATACGAGTTAATAATATTTTAAAATTGAAATTTATTGGATAAAATTTAATAACGGGTTTAATATGATTAAAAATGATTTGTAAAATTTTATTTTATCATATTGGAGTTATAGTGATGTTATAGAACTTTTAAAACTGAATTTTAAATCTATTTGTGAAATTTGAATATTTTAATATTTAATTATCGACTGAATAATAGCCAATTTTCGAGCAGTCTCAGAATTGGACGAAACCAATTCCATTGGATCCGTAATAGTTAGTTATTATTGGATTTCAATTTTCGTAGCAATCGGAGTTGTCGTTTGACCGTGGCAGCTCGAAACGCATCGAAATTGTTTTAATATTAATTTAACGAGTTAAAATAGTCATTTTTCAAACAGTCTCGGATTTCGACGAAGCCAGTTTCATCGGATCCGTAACGTGATACTATTGTAAGATTTCAAATTTCGTGTCAATCGGATTTACCATTTGCCCAGGGTGAGCCAAAACGCATAGGAAATCGTTTAATCGATTTAATTTAAAATCGATCGTTTATTTCCATAACTCGCGCATACGATGGAATTAGCTTCCGAAACCTATTCCATTGTGTCCGAAACGCGGGATAAACCCTAGGAACGTCAGTTACCGTGCGAAATTCGGAGTTCGGAAAATCCAGGATAAATAGTGTTTCGTCGGTTTTCTATATAGGGACCATTTAACCACAATTTTGCAAAACGAAAAGCAAAACCCTAAATTTTTGTTCAGCCGCCACTAGAGTAGACCAATGGCTGAAAACTTCCAACCTTCTCCTCCACTTTTCTCTTAATCCGTGAAGTTTTAGCCAATCCTTCCAACTGGAACGTCGTGTAGCTTCGCGAGCTCTACGTTGAGAACGGCTATGATCGGAAACGAGCTGGTGGATCAACGGCAATTGGAGGTTGTTGGCGTGCGTTCCTACACTATTTTCGATGCTAAAGGCAGCACCGAGCTCATCCATACTCACGGCGATGGTAGGGGCGGAGATGGGCATGGAAATGGCGGTGGTTGATCGAGGTGGAGGTACTCGTATTGGGTGCGAAAATTCATGGACTAGGTAGACCGATGGGTTCTCTTCATCGTTCATCACCTGGAGGGAAGAAGCATCAAGTTGCGGCCCAGATTTTCCTTTGCAGGAACGAGAGGCCGAGATGCATTAGGGTTAGAAATTAAAATAGAAATTGTAAATTAAATTATATATTAATTTGTTAAATGTTTAAACCGTTGTAACTTTGTCATACGAGGTCGAAAAATCACGAAACGAATTGTGTTACGTTCGTATGGATGAACACTACGCTATGGAATTGGATTGGAGTCGTTTGGAGCTAGAGAAAATTTCGGGTAAAATTAAACGCCCGTTTAATTTTATTCGAAATAAAACGCTGGAACTACATGAAAATCAAGGTGAGTGTTTTATAACGCTCACACCGTACTAAATATCTTTATGCTAGTTAAATTTGACATTATGAAGTGATATGAATTTTATTTGCCGTTGTTTGACATAAATTTAATTGTCATATAGATCATTGCTTGAATTAACCGTTGGGAAAAAAAAAATTTAAATTGACAGTTAGATTGAAATTGAAATTGAATTGCGATTTAATTACCTGACATTGATAACTATGAAAATTGCCATGAATTGAATTGTGTATTGGATGATATATTTCGATGGATGCTATTGGTTGATATTTGAATGTTTGGATGTTTATTCGCTTATATATATACTGTTATGCATACATATGAAACTGTGATTTGATTTAAGTTATATATATTCATCCCTGACATTTAATTGAAATAAATAACTACTTGGCCATAGGATAGAAAATTATATACGGACTCCGAATTGGCTAAATTAATAATTTTTGAAATCGTCGATTTGAAATTTATTTAAAATGTTTGATTTAAAGGTTATAAATGAAAATCAATTTATGGAAATCGAATTTATCGGAAATTGAGTATGGAGTGTTGAAATAGATTTTGGTTAAAGGAAATTTTTAAAATAATATCAGTCGAGACTTTGAAATTTAAAAATTAGGATTTGACTGAATTTCGAAAATTGATTTGTTTAAAGATTGAACCTTAACTCGAGCTTTGAATATTACTAAGTAAAAGCGACATAAAAATGATAATTTGAAATTGAGCTTGGAATTGAATCATATTTGAAATTTGGATTTAAAACTTGAATAATGATGGATAAATTTGGTTAAGTGTTATAAATGGATATTTTGAAAAATCAAGCTCCAAATTGATATAAAAATTGAAATTGAATTAATCGAAGCGTATATAAAATTGAAATTGAATTAATCGCAAGTGAATATAAAATTTAATAAGTTTGAAGTCAAAGTTGACACTGATTTGAATTAAAATCGAAATTGAATTGGTAGAATGGAAATTGAAATTGATTTGAATTGGGAAGTTATAATTGAAATAGATTGGTTCTAAAGCTGTTTTAATTTGTTTTCCAAATTACTCTGTTATATAAACCATTTTGAATACTTAAACTATTTTAATCTATTTTTAATCTACTTAACCCAATTTAAATTATTTTAAACTAATTTATCTATTTTAAATCCATTTTAAAGATTTTAAGTATTTTTAACTATTTTAATTATTTAAACTACTTTTAAACTACTTAAAACTATTTTCTAAAAATTTCAAGCTGGTTAATAAGGTGGAATGTTTATGTTTAAATCTTGAATTTAAATACGAATTGGGTTAAATGAAGTTGCAACATAAAATTGAAATTCGGAATGATTTTGAAACCGAAATGAGTTATTGAGACGCAAAATGATTTTTAAAAAGGAACCTTATATTTTGAATGGCTATGTCGATATTTGAAATGGATTTGATTTTGAAGTGAATATGACAATTGATATCAATTATGAATCGATTTGAAATGTAAAAGAGCCAACGGCGTAATAATACGTAGTTATTAAAGAGACCGGGATCGGATATGGACATACTCTCTGTCGATACCGAAAACCACTTTAATAACTATTATACGCGGAGTGATGATCCAGAATGAAGTGGATGGTTTGGTGAACGCGTTGACTGAAGAAAGAGAACGATTATTGGATGACCCCTGACATGACTAAAACAGGAGCCGCGCCGGGCCATTGAGGTTCGCCACCTCTAGCGGACACACTTCTTCGATACCATATCTATTACATTTGTGATGCGATTTGGGTGCACCCCTTGATTTGGGAGTGTTGTTTCGCGGTGTTGGGGTAGCTGCTGGCTATGCCCAACATCAGTCCGGATCACGCAACTACTAGTATCCTAGTTGGTATTGCCTCATGTACCTTGTCATACTGATTATCCTATTCGCGACCACTACGTTTTGATTTGTACCTTGAGTATATGGATTGCCCTCTGGTGACTTCCGGTTTTGGGGAAACTACGGTCTTGTATATGCTTTTGGGAATATAAAAATGTGTTAAGGGGGATTATGGTAACGCCTTAACGCTATTTTGATACTTTATATTACTGATAGACATTATCTACTTAGCGTACATTACTATATAGTAGATAGTTTAACGGATCCTTAGGAGATGGAAAATCCCGTAACATCTCTTGAGTTATTGCACGCACGTCGACACTGGATATGAGATGTCAAACCCCGTAAACATCTCTGACGCCGTTACACTCATATTTATTTCCGATTGATTTAACTTTTATAAGGATATTTAGTCCTGACTCGAGTGTTTTGTCTTTTCATTACGCTCGGGTCAGACCTGAGTTTTCAGATTTTGAAGATCTATTCCGGAGGACGAAGACGAAGATTTGGTATACTATTACTATTATTATCTTTGCATCATGATGTCTGCTGCATTATTTAATTGTTCTGTTGTATATGTATAACTCTGATAAATGTTGTATAATAATAATCAAATGTATTCATTTCAAATGTATTCATTTAATTAACAGCTTCATGAACTGTTATTTTATTATTATACTTTAGCCTTCCGCTGTGAGATTCTGTGTTGTTTCATTTCCTTTATTTCCCTTCCTTTTCTTTTCTTAATTACCCCAATAACTATCTGCCCTTTTAATGGTTTGGAATCGACATGTGTATTTGATCGTCGGTTTAAACTGTCAAAAAAGGCGGGTCGTTACAGTTGGTATCAGAGCTTTGGTTTAGCGATAAACCTTGGCTCTAGTGGGGAATAACTCATTGAAATAGAGGTAAACTATATGAATGAGTTGAGTGTATATGAGAGAGCGTATTTGTTAGTGATATAAAATGTTTTATATTGTGTCGGTTGTTTTGTTGAGTGGCTTATGGATTCTGGTCAATACGAGTAATTAACGTCATTGATAGGGATCTCTAAACACTTAAATAGAACAATTCGACATAGTATTGTTTTGAAATTGAGTAAATGAAATAATTTTGCTCTAATTATATTTTGTATATAAAGAAAGATTTTAAGAAATTATTGTGACTTATCTAGCTTACCTGGCTGTTAGGAATTAAAATATGGTTATTATCATTAATTGGATATGGTAATTTAATAAATAAGCTGAATTACAAAATGAACAATCATAAAACAATTGTGAAATGTTTAAGAAATAAAATCCTATAAGAATATTTTATAAAGGTGACTTATAAATTAAAATAGATTTAAACTGGAAAATATTGAATTTAAGACCCGGAGATTTTGAATTCAAGACCCGGAGATTTTGGAAAATGGTTCTCAAAGTTTTGAAGAAACATATAGTAATATTAGTTGGAAAATATTTATAGGAAATATTTTGAAATGATTTTAAGAAGGAATGAATTAAGTACTCCTCTCTTATGTCGCTGGAAAATAATTTCGGTGATGACTGCGCAGCATCATCGATGTTCATTTTCGAGTCTCAAAGTGGGGGAGACCTCTAAGAAGCTTTGTTTTCTTCGAAATTATTTTGGGCAAAATGGGTTTTGGTTTAAACTCCAAAGGTTTGATTTGATATATTTAAAAGGATATAAGTGTATATGTTTATTTCAAATGATTTGAAAAGAACCGGGCATTTAAATTTCTAAGTGCTGTTAATTAATAATTTTCAAATTATTTGAATGAAATGTGAATAACCAGAAATTATAAAATAAGAGGATTAAGATATCTAATCTATTGTTTGGAAAAACTTTAAAGTTAAAAGGCAAAGAGAATCTAAACAAAGTAAATTGTGAACATTCTAAATTGGTAAAATAAAATTCTATAAATTTGTATAAAACCAAAAATTACATTCTGATAACATAAAACAAGACTTACCAAATATTAAAAAAATTAAAATGATGTTTTGGGATATGTAATGAGATGTTGTAAAAATAAACAGAACCGGAAAGTAATTAAAAATATACAAGTAAGGAAAACTCAAAAGGAATTAAAATGTATATAAATGAAAAATTAGGTTGTGATAAAAATGTTATAACTTAAATATTACTTGAAACGATGAATGGATAAATGGAACAAGTAAGTGAACTTAAGAAAGATGATAAATGAATCGAATTATATTTTTGTAAATTGGTTATAGAAAATAAATATAAATTGCATAGAAAAAAAAATAATATATAATAATAATTGAATTTGTAACCTTTAAGATAATTGTAAACTAAGAAAAAATCATTTATGAGAGGTTAGACTTTTATAGGATGATTAATAAACTAAAGTGCCGGTTAATAAAATGTTCCACAAATGAATTCGTTATTTACTGAAAGTATGAAAATGAAATAAATGTAACAATGGAATTTCTTATAGCTAAGAATAAATTGGAAAATGAAATTGAATTTAATTAAATTATATAGAATGTTTAAAATGAACATGAGTAAGCAAATTCTATGATATGATGTTAAGAAAAGATAATGTTGAAGAATATGCTATGTAAAGAAATGTATTTATTAACTGAATAACAAATTGTGAATAATAAATGGTAAATAAAATGGAAGTCAATAAAATAATTTAGTATAGATAAATTGGATAGAAAGCTATTGGAAGGTAATACGTGAGATTGTACGTATATTATGTTATTCGCATAACGATTTGATCCAAATTCGAGCACAAAATTTCGAGATGATGTATATCGATCCAAGTTAGGATTTTTCACTTGATTCTCGACGGCGAACCCTAGATATGGATTTTTAATTGATTCTGGAATTCTCTATCATAGTATATGGCTATGCAAGGAGAGTAACAGTTTCCAATCAAGGAACCAAATCCGAGTCCGCACTAGAGAGTCATGTGAACGATACTAGTTTGGAAGTGAAATTGTGTGATCGAATAAGCGATTAGATTGATATTGCTCATGGATGATATATGTACGGCTTACGGACTTAATTAAAGTTAATATTGGAAATTTAAGATGCCAAATATAAAATGATTTTATTTTTATTTTTTTTATTTTATTTTATTTATATAACATGATATATATATAAAAGAGAGAAACCAAATTGAATGTAAAATTAATAATTTGGTTATGTTGGGTATGATTTGTTTGTTATATGATCTTAAGTTGATTGTATGTAATTCATTAAGTGTTAATGAAATTGAAAGCTATAAATCATTGAAATTAAATTGGAAGTTAAATGAATTTAAATAGAATTTAATTTGATTCAAATTGGAAGTGAACTAATGTAAATATAAATTAGTGAATGTTAACTAATTGAATTGAGGATGAATGTTAGAAAAATCCAACGTTAATGAATCAACTATGATTAAAATTGAAACCAAGTCAATAAATATTAATGAGAAGTGAATTTATATTGATTGGTTATGGATTTGTTGGATGATAGTTGATTGATGGTTGCATTTGTTGTTTTGTTGCATTTGCTATGTTGGCACATGTAGTTGTTATGTTGCTATATTGTGTATATTGATATTATTTTCATATATGCATGTTTCTCATGGTTTGTTGAGTGTTTAGTAGGTGCGGATTGCGCTTGCTTCGCATTTGGAGCTCGCTTTCACGCTATATTATTCGTATATGCTCGCTAATAAAAATATAAGGTACATGTTTATTTTATCATTGGATTTGGTGATTTTTGATGAGCCACTTGGCTTTTGGATTTTCTTTTGTTTGTTTGGGGCCCGTAGAGGCGTTTTGTAGTTGTACCGATCGAGCCGCGCAAAGGAGACTCTGCCGAAATTTTTCGTAAATCCGGGTGTTAGAAAATTTTTCAAGTTTTAAAATTTTTTATAACTTGTTTTGATAACTAACTTTAAATTTAGAAAGCCGTTTGGAATAACTTAGTGGAAGCGTAGTTACAACTTTATAAATGGAATTTCATTGTTTTATAAGTTAGTAACTTTGAATGAAATATATCTAATGTGAATTCTATACTTAGTTCTTTTCCCTTCTTTTTCCTTTTCGGGGACGAAAAGTTTTGAGTGGGGGAGAATGTAACGACCCGAAAATTTTCGATAATTAAAATAGCTAATTTAATAAGTTTTCGTGATTTAGTGTTAGAAAAAAATTGTAATTCGTTTGGAACAATAATAACTAGAATGAATTGCAACAATAATTATCCAAGTAATGAAAATAAAAGCTACTTAGTGAATGCCTTTGAAATCAATAGTTGAATAGGATAATAAATGTTGAAATTCATTAGGTATAATAGAGAAGTTGATTGATAAGTAAAATCTTTTGAAAATCAAATATTGAATATTGAACAGGTAAATGGTTTAAATTGAATATTTAAAACTTATTGAATAATTGAATAAATGTAAAATGAAAATAGTGTTCTAAAATTGTGAATTGGTTTTAAAGGTTGAATCCTATAAGTTCAATTTCAATATTTCAAAAGATAGGGATTTAATAATCAAATTTTGTTTAAATTTAATAATTACAAATGTTTGAATAATTAAATTCCGAATTGGATATGATTAATTGGATATTGAAATTTAATATATGAAAATAGAGTGAATATTTGAAATTTGATTTAATATGATTCAAATTGGTTTCCAAAATGAATGTAAGTTATATTTGGATTATAATACGAGTTAATAATATTTTAAAATTGAAATTTATTGGATAAAATTTAATAACGGGTTTAATATGATTAAAAATGATTTGTAAAATTTTATTTTATCATATTGGAGTTATAGTGATGTTATAGAACTTTTAAAACTGAATTTTAAATCTATTTGTGAAATTTGAATATTTTAATATTTAATTATCGACTGAATAATAGCCAATTTTCGAGCAGTCTCAGAATTGGACGAAACCAATTCCATTGGATCCGTAATAGTTAGTTATTATTGGATTTCAATTTTCGTAGCAATCGGAGTTGTCGTTTGACCGTGGCAGCTCGAAACGCATCGAAATTGTTTTAATATTAATTTAACGAGTTAAAATAGTCATTTTTCAAACAGTCTCGGATTTCGACGAAGCCAGTTTCATCGGATCCGTAACGTGATACTATTGTAAGATTTCAAATTTCGTGTCAATCGGATTTACCATTTGCCCAGGGTGAGCCAAAACGCATAGGAAATCGTTTAATCGATTTAATTTAAAATCGATCGTTTATTTCCATAACTCGCGCATACGATGGAATTAGCTTCCGAAACCTATTCCATTGTGTCCGAAACGCGGGATAAACCCTAGGAACGTCAGTTACCGTGCGAAATTCGGAGTTCGGAAAATCCAGGATAAATAGTGTTTCGTCGGTTTTCTATATAGGGACCATTTAACCACAATTTTGCAAAACGAAAAGCAAAACCCTAAATTTTTGTTCAGCCGCCACTAGAGTAGACCAATGGCTGAAAACTTCCAACCTTCTCCTCCACTTTTCTCTTAATCCGTGAAGTTTTAGCCAATCCTTCCAACTGGAACGTCGTGTAGCTTCGCGAGCTCTACGTTGAGAACGGCTATGATCGGAAACGAGCTGGTGGATCAACGGCAATTGGAGGTTGTTGGCGTGCGTTCCTACACTATTTTCGATGCTAAAGGCAGCACCGAGCTCATCCATACTCACGGCGATGGTAGGGGCGGAGATGGGCATGGAAATGGCGGTGGTTGATCGAGGTGGAGGTACTCGTATTGGGTGCGAAAATTCATGGACTAGGTAGACCGATGGGTTCTCTTCATCGTTCATCACCTGGAGGGAAGAAGCATCAAGTTGCGGCCCAGATTTTCCTTTGCAGGAACGAGAGGCCGAGATGCATTAGGGTTAGAAATTAAAATAGAAATTGTAAATTAAATTATATATTAATTTGTTAAATGTTTAAACCGTTGTAACTTTGTCATACGAGGTCGAAAAATCACGAAACGAATTGTGTTACGTTCGTATGGATGAACACTACGCTATGGAATTGGATTGGAGTCGTTTGGAGCTAGAGAAAATTTCGGGTAAAATTAAACGCCCGTTTAATTTTATTCGAAATAAAACGCTGGAACTACATGAAAATCAAGGTGAGTGTTTTATAACGCTCACACCGTACTAAATATCTTTATGCTAGTTAAATTTGACATTATGAAGTGATATGAATTTTATTTGCCGTTGTTTGACATAAATTTAATTGTCATATAGATCATTGCTTGAATTAACCGTTGGGAAAAAAAAAATTTAAATTGACAGTTAGATTGAAATTGAAATTGAATTGCGATTTAATTACCTGACATTGATAACTATGAAAATTGCCATGAATTGAATTGTGTATTGGATGATATATTTCGATGGATGCTATTGGTTGATATTTGAATGTTTGGATGTTTATTCGCTTATATATATACTGTTATGCATACATATGAAACTGTGATTTGATTTAAGTTATATATATTCATCCCTGACATTTAATTGAAATAAATAACTACTTGGCCATAGGATAGAAAATTATATACGGACTCCGAATTGGCTAAATTAATAATTTTTGAAATCGTCGATTTGAAATTTATTTAAAATGTTTGATTTAAAGGTTATAAATGAAAATCAATTTATGGAAATCGAATTTATCGGAAATTGAGTATGGAGTGTTGAAATAGATTTTGGTTAAAGGAAATTTTTAAAATAATATCAGTCGAGACTTTGAAATTTAAAAATTAGGATTTGACTGAATTTCGAAAATTGATTTGTTTAAAGATTGAACCTTAACTCGAGCTTTGAATATTACTAAGTAAAAGCGACATAAAAATGATAATTTGAAATTGAGCTTGGAATTGAATCATATTTGAAATTTGGATTTAAAACTTGAATAATGATGGATAAATTTGGTTAAGTGTTATAAATGGATATTTTGAAAAATCAAGCTCCAAATTGATATAAAAATTGAAATTGAATTAATCGAAGCGTATATAAAATTGAAATTGAATTAATCGCAAGTGAATATAAAATTTAATAAGTTTGAAGTCAAAGTTGACACTGATTTGAATTAAAATCGAAATTGAATTGGTAGAATGGAAATTGAAATTGATTTGAATTGGGAAGTTATAATTGAAATAGATTGGTTCTAAAGCTGTTTTAATTTGTTTTCCAAATTACTCTGTTATATAAACCATTTTGAATACTTAAACTATTTTAATCTATTTTTAATCTACTTAACCCAATTTAAATTATTTTAAACTAATTTATCTATTTTAAATCCATTTTAAAGATTTTAAGTATTTTTAACTATTTTAATTATTTAAACTACTTTTAAACTACTTAAAACTATTTTCTAAAAATTTCAAGCTGGTTAATAAGGTGGAATGTTTATGTTTAAATCTTGAATTTAAATACGAATTGGGTTAAATGAAGTTGCAACATAAAATTGAAATTCGGAATGATTTTGAAACCGAAATGAGTTATTGAGACGCAAAATGATTTTTAAAAAGGAACCTTATATTTTGAATGGCTATGTCGATATTTGAAATGGATTTGATTTTGAAGTGAATATGACAATTGATATCAATTATGAATCGATTTGAAATGTAAAAGAGCCAACGGCGTAATAATACGTAGTTATTAAAGAGACCGGGATCGGATATGGACATACTCTCTGTCGATACCGAAAACCACTTTAATAACTATTATACGCGGAGTGATGATCCAGAATGAAGTGGATGGTTTGGTGAACGCGTTGACTGAAGAAAGAGAACGATTATTGGATGACCCCTGACATGACTAAAACAGGAGCCGCGCCGGGCCATTGAGGTTCGCCACCTCTAGCGGACACACTTCTTCGATACCATATCTATTACATTTGTGATGCGATTTGGGTGCACCCCTTGATTTGGGAGTGTTGTTTCGCGGTGTTGGGGTAGCTGCTGGCTATGCCCAACATCAGTCCGGATCACGCAACTACTAGTATCCTAGTTGGTATTGCCTCATGTACCTTGTCATACTGATTATCCTATTCGCGACCACTACGTTTTGATTTGTACCTTGAGTATATGGATTGCCCTCTGGTGACTTCCGGTTTTGGGGAAACTACGGTCTTGTATATGCTTTTGGGAATATAAAAATGTGTTAAGGGGGATTATGGTAACGCCTTAACGCTATTTTGATACTTTATATTACTGATAGACATTATCTACTTAGCGTACATTACTATATAGTAGATAGTTTAACGGATCCTTAGGAGATGGAAAATCCCGTAACATCTCTTGAGTTATTGCACGCACGTCGACACTGGATATGAGATGTCAAACCCCGTAAACATCTCTGACGCCGTTACACTCATATTTATTTCCGATTGATTTAACTTTTATAAGGATATTTAGTCCTGACTCGAGTGTTTTGTCTTTTCATTACGCTCGGGTCAGACCTGAGTTTTCAGATTTTGAAGATCTATTCCGGAGGACGAAGACGAAGATTTGGTATACTATTACTATTATTATCTTTGCATCATGATGTCTGCTGCATTATTTAATTGTTCTGTTGTATATGTATAACTCTGATAAATGTTGTATAATAATAATCAAATGTATTCATTTCAAATGTATTCATTTAATTAACAGCTTCATGAACTGTTATTTTATTATTATACTTTAGCCTTCCGCTGTGAGATTCTGTGTTGTTTCATTTCCTTTATTTCCCTTCCTTTTCTTTTCTTAATTACCCCAATAACTATCTGCCCTTTTAATGGTTTGGAATCGACATGTGTATTTGATCGTCGGTTTAAACTGTCAAAAAAGGCGGGTCGTTACATGCTGACTCAGTTTTGGTACTTTAGCTTAATGTTATGGATGTTGTTTGTTCGTGTTTGTGTATGTCTCTGTGAGATTATGATGGCTATTATGATTTTCTGGATTAAAAGTTTTCTGATAACCAATTAGCCTAAGAATGCACAGATGACGATGTAAAGAGTACCCTACACCTACCACTGATTTAACCTTTTGTAATTTAAATATGAGAAAGTGATTTGACTAGATTAAGTAAAACACTTAACTTCTGCAAACAGAAAGGTAATAATGGAACCTATTTCATTGTCTTACGCATTATCAAATGATTTTACTTACACCAGACATATGTCTGACCTGTTTGTTGCTTGCATCAAATAGGTGCTTCCTATGTTTATGGGGCGGGTCATGAGATGGTTACAGGAAAAGGGGAAGCTAAGTGATAAGATGCAGATGTGTGATGCTAAGAAGAAATTGCTAGTTCAATAAACTATGGTTTTCAGAAGAATGTCTCTTATGTTTTACTTTAGCTAAAATGACTTTTCTGGTATGATATTAGAACTGGGATAAAATTATGATTGTGATGTAATGAATGGCTTAAAAGATTATTGTGAAATGGAACTGTTATCAGTAGGAAAAGATAAATGTGTTCAGCTTTATATCCTACCCTGTAAGCACGTAGATTTTCATAAATCAAGTAGTGAGTTTCGCAGTAAATCTATAGCATATGTGAACCAGTAGTATATGCATATGCATTAGAATGTTTTAGAGGCTAGAACCTATTTACATGTTAACTGCAAATATTATGAAGTCAGGATAAACCCTTACGCAGAAAAGGAAAAAAAAAAAAGAAGTATGAACCCAGATTTACATGAGTTTGACGTTTCAATGAATGAGCAAAGTTAATAAATTATAACAAGACAGTATAGGGATCTAACCTATGTAAGTTGATCAACCTGGAAACTCAGGTGTAGTGAATAGCAGTTGTACATGTTTATGTGCACACAGATCCACAGAAGCATGCACAACCTCCTGTTTTGCTATTTGTAAAGTAATCTTGTAAAAGTTTAATTGTCATGAGTCAATTCACATGTTTATCAAATAGACAATTATCAAACACAAATAAACAAACAGGAATTGATTAATAAATTGGCACAAAGATTCAAATGGGAGGGGGTCTTTCCCAATCCTTTTTACCGTGGCTAAGACATAGTTACTTTAGTTTAAAATAAACTGAGTTATTCTTTATTCAGAAAAAACTTTGATATTAGCATAAAAAATTGATTTGTATGTTTATATGTACAGACAAATAGTTTTTTTACAAAGAAGTATATCAATATTTATATATTGATTAGATTGGATCTTGGGAAATAAACAAAAAAAATCTGATAAAAGAAAGAAAATAATTTGTCTTGGAAGTAAGTAACCCTGAATTTAGCATAAACTAAATTGAGTCACTCAAACATTTAAGGCAAGTTAGGGAGGGTTGCTTCACGGCTTCACCACCGACCACCACTGACACCATTTCCTCCTCATGTTCACGCACATGCAGTCAGCAACCAACCATCAGCATAAACCGTTGAACCCAATAAAAACTCCATCGAGCCTTGTCTCACTCAAGCGCGCCCATGCGATGATGCACCTCCAACCCTCCAGTTCACATGTGCCTTCGTCGCCTTACATTGCCATTTCGCCTTCCCAGCCCTCACATGCCCATAGTAGTCACGATTTCGATCGCTGCCCCCGCTGCGCCATCGTGACTTCGCCTTCGATCGCTTATTATTTTATTATTTTATTTTGAAGATCGATTTCATTCCCAGAGAAAAGTTGAAAAAGATTGCGATCTTAAAGAAAATAGAAGGCAGAAAGTCAGGTATAGGTTGGCTAAGAACGTGGTTAGGGTGGCTCATGTTTCACCTTTGATCGATTTCAATTAATTTAATATTGAAAATATCTCGTATTACATACCGTGAAATTCCAAACTCCTATGGAGACATGCCGCTTGGCGTTCCTAATGTCATACCCCTATTCCAAACCCAATGGAACTAATCTCAAGGCCTAATTCGATGGTATGCGGAAGATAGCTTTTTAAACCCAATTATAATATTAAACTCAACACGTTTCTATTCCGTACGACCAAATGGTAAATTCAAATGCTACAAAATTTAAAATCCGATAATAATACACCATTATGGATCCAATGGAAAAGGTTTCGTCGAATTCCAAGATTATGCCTCAGATTGCTATTTAAACGCGTCGACAAAATCGATGATTTTAAATATTGATGAAATCACTTGAAATTCCAGTTTTACAAACTTATTAATTCAATTCTAATTCAAATAGAATTTATATTAACATTTGAAATCGTACCAATTCATATTTAACTCAAATTTCAATTATTTACTATTTTTCATTTATTAATTCAACAATTTAATTTATCCAATAAATCGCTATATTTGGAACTTAAGTTTTATTCCACTTATTTGTTCGATAAACTTCATATTATATTCCATCTACATTTCAAATTCAACATTTAAAATAAGTTAAATGTTCAAAATCAAATGACTGAAAATCCAGGTTGTTATAGATATATCTTTATTGTTTATGTATGTGTGTGTGTATTCTTAGAAATGTGTGTGTGTGTGTATAGTTTAGATATACATATATATAATATTACGTTTAGAGTATAAATAATGTTTATATATATAAACAATATAATTTGAAAATTATTTATAAATTTTAATTTTGAATACATTTATTTGACCAAGTAAAACATTTAGAATATCTAAATTTAAATTTAATTTTATTTGGTAAATATTTTCAACCTAAATATTTATAAGTAAAATATAATAATATCTTGTTTAATTATGCAAATTTTATATTATAAACTAAATTTATGTAATAAATATTTCCAATTATTTTTGATCGAGAATTAAAAATATTTTTTATAGCTACGAGTATTTAATTTTGTAAACATATACATATATACATACATATATATAACTTATATTCATTAATATATTATACACATATATAAACTAGTTAAAGCCGAAATTATGTATATATAATGAATTAATATGTATCATAATTAATATCTTAATAAATTAACTTATACAAAATTAATTTGTTATAAGGCCAAAATAAATATGATATTTTTTGTTGATTAACAATTTCAATTTCAATTTTAGTTTTATAACATAAGATATATAAACAATTTTTGCATTTTTAATGATGTGTGTGTGTACATATATGTATGTGTGTTTGTGTGTTTATATATATGGGGCAATGATACACATAAATATGCATAGATGTTGGGGTATACTTTTATATGGTTTTATAAAACATAATTTCACATTAGTAGATACCATTGTTCGTAACACATCTATCTGCAATTCGACCTTTATAACCATTAATCCACTACTTGAACTAGCAAATGGATGAGTGTTGTCAACTTTGACATTGTATTTGAATGTATTGGAGCTATGGATTTCAGCCTTTAAGATGATGATGTTGGCTTGAAAAGAATGGCATATAGGGTATGAGACAAAAATTCCTATTTGAACTAGTGAATGTTGGTATTTAAAGAGAGAGCTAAGGGAGAATTATCTTTTACCATTTACTTAGTCTTCAATAACTAATTCAAACCTTCCTTTCTCCATCATATGGTTGGACACCCTATAGCGCATCATGTATCCAAATATCTCCAGCTCGTTAAGCAATTGTTTATATTTAAAGTCTGTTTAAATATATCGATATCGTATATCGGTACGTGCACATGTAACGTTTATATATACATCCAAACAATCATAATGGTACCCTGAAAATTTATAGGAGTTACCCCACTTACTAAAAGCACCACTAACATCAAATACACTAGTAATTAATATTTCTCAAATATTAATTAATTTATTGCACTTTATAAGCTAATTAAATTGTGTGGCATTTTCGAGAATTCACATATGTGGTAGTGTGACTCACTATGTGAATTCAATAAATGATTAGTATTGAGCGATTCAAATACTAATGTTAACACATTACCTTAGTTGATGGTATAGTTTGGTAGATTTTATAACTTATAGATCTTTTGGGGAAAATAAATTTTTCAACCACCTTAACCAGCATCGTTAAATGATGAAATATATAATCTATATATGTTCTCTTCATCAACACTGTATCACTTTATGATGTATGGAGTTTAGCATTAGTCAAAACTCTATGTTCAACTATTTAGTCCATCTACAAAGTAGCATTTATTATTAACCATTCTACTTTGGCCAGATATTTTTACATTGAGTTGACTACAATTGACCATGATACTAACCTTATACATCCGTGGAGAAAATTCTCCATTGAATAAAGTTTCACTTCTACGCCTCAACTTGGATCCAACTATAGTAACTGCTGGTTTTCATATTATGATTTAACTATAATTAAAGTTGAGTATCTAGGCCAAAGTTTCGTAGTATTCTCAAGTCGAGAGAACTGTGTAATATCGTTGCGAGATTCCCTAACCGACCAAGTTATTATCAACCGTTAGAAATTTTTTAATCGAGCCATAGTATAGCTTTCCAATAATTATAAATATGTAACCCTATGGTGACCCCAATAGCTATGGGTAATATACTATCCAACAATTGGAGAGCATTATATGTTATAGTTTCAATGGATGTATCGATATCCTTTCGCAAAACGTCTTAACGATGAATATTTAAAACAAAATGCTATTTTTATTTATGATTGATTATTCACAGTTGCAACTATTTGCAACTATAATGATATAACATTCCATTTAAGGATTTCTTATTTATTTACTTTAAATTAATTAATAATTATTTATATCATAATATAACATAGTAGATAAAAGAAAACAAACTCTTTTATTACGAATAAGATTGATTATGGATTTAGATATATATAATAATAACATAATTCCCTTTGGGCATACCACTAACTCTCTGGATTCATAGAGTATCATGGGCATGGAGTAGGGTTTGAGTATAGATTATCATCCATGGATGGATGGTTAGATCGAAATGGGTGAACCAGGATCGAGAAGATTCATTGAGAGCATTTGTTTGAATTTTTAAGGATATTTGAAAGATCATTTACGTCTGATGAATTTCCATATAATAGTAGTTTCCAAAAGAGTATGACACTATTCAGGAACTTTATGGTATGTTGTGTAAATCACTGGTATGTTAGTTTGACGTATGAGATAGACTGTTGTTTGGACCAGATGTGGCGAGAGATTTTAAAGAAAAGATTGAGCTTATTCATGCAAGGATGAAAATTGAACAGTAGAGGTGGAAAAGCTATGCAGGATGCAAAGAACTAGAGCTCACAGTCAATGGCCAAGTTTTCATAAAGTTTTCACCTATACGAGTTGTTATGCGCTTTGGAAAGGCAAGGAATTTTCTGTAAGATATCTAGGCTCGTTTAATGTGATAGTGAAGATCACTAAACTTACATACTGGATAGAGTTACTAAGCAATTTGGTGTGTGTGCATATTGTTTTCCCCATTTGCAATTAAGTAAATCTATGCACAATCCTAATACGATAGTGGAACTAAAAATTATTGATGATTCGTCTATAGAGTCGATTTGACTTATGAATAGACACCAGAAGGAATAACAAGTTGAGATACAAAAGAGCTAAGGAACATAGTTATTAAACTGGTTTCCATCAGGGTAGTGCTACTTGGGAAGTAAAGGATGAGATTAGGAATCTGTATCCTAAATTATTTGATATGTGATTGTTATTTAGCAATGTGTTAATTTTATTTATTGTTTTGACTAGTAGTGGCACTTTAAGGTTTGCATGTGCTGGTAGTACTAGTGTATTATGTTTGATTTTACATTATTACTTGGTTATTGTATTATATGTATTTCTATATGCATTATATGTACTTATGTGTGCACTTGTGTGCCTCATGTGAATTTGACGGGGTTATTCCTATAACAAAGGATACTGATTTGGGGACCATGGGCAATTTATGGAAACATTATATAACTTAATTAATAAAATCAATTTAATTTAAATATAATTTATTTGCTCAACTAATATTTGATTAATAATATATGGAACACTTAAACAATAATTTTAATCAAATGTTAGGTAGCTAATTAAGTTTGAATGTGAGAAAGTAATAAGATTATAAAATAAAATAAAATAATTTAATAAATAAATTCAACCCGTATTTGGTTTATTTCATAAAGATAAAATAGTGTGGCTACCGGTGTATTAAGAGATATTAATGATTAATTGAATAAGTCAGTAAAATATTAAGGCCTATGATATTAACCTATAAACCTCTTAAGCCACTTCTATTCTCTTCATTTCAGTATCACAAAATAAAACAAAAAACTAAACATAATAAAAGAGTGATGGCCATTAGTAGAGATAAGTATTAAGGAGCGAAAAAAATACAGGTAAAAGCTTTGAAATCTTCAAGAGAAAAGGAAATCAATTAAATATTCTTCATCTAGGTAAGTTATATTACAACCTTTTTGAACATCTACCTTGTTAGTTTCAAAATTGATTTTTGTATGATGTTTTTTACCAATTAGAAACATGGTTTTATTATGATAGAAAGAATCAAAATGAGATACGAAGTTAAATGGTTAAGTTAAAGATATCAAAAGGGAAACATGAGTAGACCACCTTTAAAAAGATTTAAATTTTAATGGGATGTTTTTTATTTCAATTTGACAATTTTAGCATCGGTCAACCAATATTAATGAATTTTATAATACGAAAGAAGCGTAATTTTGGGTGTAAAATAATGTTAATAAATATGAAAATTTTAAATTTTGTTCCAAACTTGGGTAGAAAAAAATGTCTTTGACTTTTGTAATTTTTTTTAGAAATTTCCCTTTTATTTCTAGTTCATATAAACAAAATGTTAATGGAATAAGTTATCACTGTTAAGGAATTAGTCAATTAAAGGAGGAGATAACGAAGTAATTTTCTCAACATAATTGGCTTTACTGGTATAAATGAAAAGAACAAATGAGATTATGAATGAGCTACTTTGTTCGATAATAAATCAGTTGAAAATTATGTACTAAAATTCTGCTTTATACCTACCTATAATCTGATGATAGCATATATCAATGGTATTGGTCCCATCGTTTAATAATGAATTTAACAATATGGCTAAATCCAAAAGTAACCCCATTATCAAAACCCAATAGTGACACTTTCCAATTCAAGCAAAATATGATCCATAGTAATAATGGAAGATAAAACCTATCACATTTATCGATAGCTGCACCTATCTTTAAAAGTAACATAACCTATTGGTGGAAAGAGATGGAACCATTGACTATAAAATTGTAACATCCCCTATCTAATGGCCCAAAGCAAAGCGCTACAGATGCTACAACCATCCATAGTATTAACTTTCGATGAATAAATATAGCTATGTTAATGGTATCCATAATATGATAAGCATTTGAATATGAAACAAAATCATAGATTTCATAAACATCTTTTCACATTACATTTTAAAAAAACATGTTTCATATTGAAATTACATAATCCCATAATCGTTTCCCAAGTTCTGATAAAATATAATTATTACATAAATACGACAAGAGTGACATATAATGATTCCCCCTTGGTTGACCAGAATACTATATAGACATAACTGTCTTAAATAGAGCATAGCAGAATAAAACAAAACAAAACAAAACAACAACTTCTGAATAGCTATCCGTCAGCCACCTGCTCGTCTCCGGAAGCTATATTCGTCAACCTACTAAAACTTTTAAAACTTCAACCCTCGCCTGCTCAAATCAATTTTGAGCACCCAAGAGTTTAATGGTAAAAACATAAACTTCAAGTTAGACATAAAGCATGGTGTGAATAATACTATACGTCTTGGTTATTTGATATTAAGTGAGACCGTGCCACTTAGCAGAATAGGTTTCCCTTCACTAATATCATTTTAAAACATATCTTTTACAAATCATAATCCTGTAGCCAAAACTGGTTAAAACTGTAAAGCATTATTATGTAAACATACATATCAAGTAACAAATGGACATCTGTCCGAACACCATAGTTTTGTTTGGCTAACCATTAACCTTTGGCTGACTCGGGCCTACTAGAAAATATAACAAGAATAATCTAACATCTATTAGACACACCTCTACTTGACAGTCTTTCTTTAACTATCTGTTAAATACTTCTCTTTTGGATGGTCTGTCCCTAACTTAACATCTCCCAGGGTCACGTGATCCTAATGGTTTCACGGGCTCACTAATAACCTATCTATATACAAACATATATCCCTTTCTATGTGCAATCATAATATTAGTCTTACCCATGATAAAGCCCTACACACTGGAATTTTGGACTAAAAGTAGCCGGGGCTAATAGCTAATGTATAGGGCGCGACCCTTTACCAGTCCCATCAGGTATTCTGATATTCGAATTATTTCACTTAGGGAAACCTTCCCATAAATTTTCCATGAAAACCTTTCCAAATTGATATAAAACCTTTAAATCTAACTCACACAAGGAAAACACATATACTCTATGCTTTACTCAAAATCACCTTGCCATGTTATACACACACACACACACACACACACACACACACACTCTTTACTCAAGCCTTTGTTGATGAAAACATTAAACATTTGCAAGTACCCTTTCGAATCCATTGAAAGCACCCCTTTCTAAACCAGTGAAAGCACCTCGTTTAAAACCATGTAAAACCCTTTCTTTAACCTAGGCTGAAATGCCAAAACCTTCCTTTCGAAACCTTTCTCAAAAACTTTCGAAACCCTTGAAAAACTATTCCTTTGAAAGCCATAAAACCTTAGACATCTTATCTTAGAACATTTTAAAACTGCCTTTCGAAACCATTGGAAGAACCTTCCTTTTAGTTAGAAAAATACCCTTTCGAACCTTTCGAAACCATTGGGAAATACCCCTTATAAACTTTCTTTAAACCCTTTTGAAAGCATCAAAGACCTTCATAAACAACAATCTTTCGAAAGCACTTGGGTTCAATTTAAAACATGTGTAAAAACTCCTTCGAAACCATTTGGTTTACACTTCAACAGAGCAAAAAGGGTCATTAAAACCATTTCAGTCAAAAGTCTATCCTTCGAAAGAATTCCTAGGCAAAGAAGTGATGGTGTCAAAACCACCCTTCCGAAAGCATCGGAGAAGTGGCCAAGTTTAAAAACAAAGCATCCTTACGAAACCATTACTTCGAAAGGTAGGAAAAACAGTAGCTAAAAGGCTAAGACCTAGTCGAAAGCATATATTAAAAAATAAAGGCGCAACCTCCTCAAAACCATTTCTTTAAACCATTTGACCCGATTATAAGCCAACCAAGTCGAAAGCAATATAGTCGAAGCAAAGTAGACACATTTTCAACTTAAAACAAAGCAACGCATCGACCCCTTCGAAACCACTGGTTTCGACCTTATACCATTCGCCTTCTTCCCAATTTATTGCGTACTAAGTCTTTGATGCCATGCGCATTGGTTTTGATAGTAATGGAGGTGGAGGAACTAAGTCGAAAGCCAACTATGTCGGAAGTAGGGCGCTGAAAGTGCCGAAAAACACATTATACATGAAAAACTGACCTTTAACCTAAGTAGTCATCTTAACTAACTTGCCTTGTTTGTCTAAATCTTGTTGGTTGAAAATTATCTTTTTCTAAAAGCACTGCCAAAATTTCAGAAATAAACACTTTAATATGTTTACAAAATACCCCTTCTCCTTTTATAAATATATAAAACATTTAAGTCTCGTGCCTTAAATAATTTTATATATTCATCAAAACACTTAGTAAAGTTCTACAAAAATTCAGATAATTTTTTTTAATGAGTTTTCTAACATACATAAATTTCAAACCCAAATTATTTATAATTTGGTCGGAAATTATTTATAACCTAATAAATCATTTTCCTTGCTAGAAAAATAATATAAAATCCATATTAATTCAGAAAATTATGAAAATTGAAACCCATCTCTAAAATATCATTTTTGATATAAGTCTAAAATTGCATGGCATTTGGATATCATTTAATATGGTTTTCATATCAAAACATATCATAAAATTTATATGAATAAGCATAAAACATCAACAAGTATACATAAACATTTAATCCATAAATAACACGACATCATCATACAAAACATTTCAGATTCAACGTAAAACTGAAATTTTTTAAGAAAATGAGATGTAATCATTATTCACCTTAGCTTGAGATTAAAGAGTTTGAGATTTGAAATGAATTTGATGTTGATTAAGCTCCCCACTTATCCTTCTTCCTCTTGCTAATGGTGGCCGGTCATAGAAATGTTTTTGCTTGAGAAAATATGAAATGAACGTGTGTTTTGATTTCCTAAGGGTTTAGGGTATAAGAATATTCTTATTCCAACTTTTCTTTTATCTATTTCCATTGTTTGTATTATTTCATGTTATCTCATTTTGATTTACACATTAACACGGCACGGTTAGCCCTTATTAATCACAAAACTCAATCCTCTAATCAACATACATTATTTTATTTTATTTAACTAATCAAATATCCTAAATAATGTTACTGAAAGTATAGGGTGTTTTAATCTCCCGTCCTTAAAGAATTTCATCTTGGAAGTTACGATAAGGTACACATCAAATCAATCAAAGGTAAAACATGCCATCAAACAAATCTAGATAAGCATCTATACTCCTGTTCTCATTCTCCCAAGTACACTCCCTATCATCGTCACCCCACTGGACCTTCACTAATCTAATCGTCTTGTTCCTCAACGTCTTCTCATCTATCGCGACTAACCGAACGGGCTTCCTAACTATAGTCAAGTCTGGTTCGAATACTAAATCATCCAACATAGTCGATGCTATAGTAGTTTCTAGATCCATAACACACTTCCTCAGATGAGATACATGGAATATATCGTGGACTTCTGCCAAGCTATCGGTAACTCTACTCAATATGCGAGTTCCCCGATCCTTTCCAAAATAGGAAACAGTCCTACAAATCTCGGTGCTAACTTCTCTATCTTCCCGTACCTGATAACACCTTTAATTGGCGATACTTTGTCCCAAACATGATCTCCAATAGAGAATCCTAAATCTTGTCGTCATCTATCTACATAACCCTTCCGCCTAGACTGGGCTTCCTTCATTCTCACCGTTATCACCCCAATCTTCTCTGCTGCTTCTCTTACCAAATCGGGACAACGACTAATCTATATCCGGTCTCTAACCAACATATGAGAGATTTTCATGGTCTTCTATACAAAACTTCAAATGATGCCATCCTTATACTAGTTTGATAAATATTGTTATATGAAAACTCAACTAGGTGTAGATGGTCTTCCCATGATCCCCCGAAGTCTAATATACAAGCTCTTAACTAGTCTTCCAAAATCTTGTTAAATCTTTCCGTTTTTCCATCGGTCTGTAGATGGTAAGCAGTAATAATATTGAGCTTGGTTCCTAAACTTTCCTGTGAACTTTTCCAGAACTCGCTAGCATATAAGGAATCTCAATCATTAACAATACCACTAGGAATTCCTTACAACCTAACCACATTCTTCATAAATAACTTAACCAATAAAGGTGGCGTCTATTTAACTTAACAGGAATGAAATGGGCACTCTTGGTAAAACTGTCCACTATGAACCATATACTTTCATTTTCTATATTAGATCTTAGCAACTCGTCTATGCAATCCATAGAAATAGAATTCCATTTCCATAGTGGAATATCCAATGGCTGAAGCAACCCACTTGGCTTCTGATGCTCGGCTACTGACAGTTCACACACTATTTCACCCATAAGCCTACTTCTCTCTTCATGCCTTTCCAGAAGAAATTTCTCTTCATATCTTGATACATCTTTGTTTCTCGTGGATGGATAGTAAACTTCAAATGATGCCATTCCTCTAAAAACATCCTTAGTCTCCACATCTAGAACACATAATCTACCCTTCTTTCTCAACCACTCACTTTGGTCAAAAATGAAATCCTTCGATTCATCGCTCTTTGTTCCATCCCTTAACTTCCCAATCCTTTCCGCTAACATTGGATCCTCTTCCTGTTTAGAAGAACTCTTCTCAATTAATACCTGTCGGACTTCCAAACAATATAACATAGCAGATTCTCCACTAGACCCAGCCTCGGATTTCCACTGCACTCTACAAGTCTACAACGCTTCCAAGTCTTTCCATTCTGCTATCACAGCCAACGCTGCATTCCGATGCTTCCTACTGAGTGCATCTGCAACATTGTTGCCTTTCCCTAGTGTGTATTCAATTCCAAAATCATAGGCGGCTAAAAACTCTAACCACCTTTGCTGTCTCATATTCAGCTCCTTCTAAAAGAACAAATACTTCAATGACTTATGATCCGTATAAAGCTCAAACCTCTCTCCCAAAAGGCAATGTCTCTACACCTTCAATGCAAAAATAACTGCAGCTAACTCAAAGTCATGTGTTGGGTATCTTACCTAATGCGGTCTAAGCTATCTTGAAGCATAGGCAATCGCTTTGCCTCTTTAAATTAGCACCGCTCCTAATCCAGTTCTACATGCATCTGTATAAACTACCAAATCTTGATTTCCTTTTGGAATAACTAATACAGGTACATGGGTCAATAAGTGTTTCAAGATCTTGAATGCTTCCTCCCATTATCTGTCAATACAAACTCACATTCTTTCGCGTTAGCTTGGTCATCGGTGCTGCTATCCGCGAAAAATCCTTAATGAATCTCCGATAATATCCAGCCAATCCAAGAAAACTTCTTATCTCTGTTATTGTTTCTTGTCTCTTTAGATCATTAACAACTTGATCTTATCTATATCGACAGATACCCCTTCTCTGAGATCACGTGACCAATAAACATCACTTCCTTTTTCCAGAAATGACATGTAACATTCCTGATTTTTAAGCTAAATTAATTTGGAAATTTATATAAAATTTTGGTTAAGTTATGAATTAATAGAGGATTAATTTGAATATTTGGGAAATAATATGAATATAAATTAGATTAAAAAATATATAGAATTTGAAATTGGGATTCAAATTTAAATATCTCAGAAAATAAAATTATATTCGGATTTTCCAAAATTAAATAAAATGTATCTTTATTTGTATAAATGGATTTTATTTGGAATTTGATTATAAATATCTTATAATAATATTGGATTTATTAAACTTTATGTTTCAAGGAACTACTATATATAGTTAACTGTTAGTAATGAATAATATGATTTCAAATCAGTTGTTATAAAATTGTATAAGTACAACACAAAAAGTGATACAAAATTTTATTTAAAACATAAATACATGTAAAAGACATATGTAAATATTTTAGAAATTTGAATAAATAAATGTAAACTTTAATCATATAAGGGTTTAAAACCATAATGTATAAATTAATTTAAAGTAAGGACTAGACATAAAAATGTTGCATTTTAACAAATGTGAAGAGAATAAACTTAAGTTTAAACAAGTGTGAGAGGATTCATATCTTAACTTATAAGTGTTAAACTAAATGAACAAGTGGCAATATTATCTTTTCTTTTGAAATTAATTTTACAAAATTTGAATTTAAGAAAGTAATCAAATTTATCATTTTCAAAACTCAAAACTTGAGAAATCAAAACCAGAAACTAAAAAATGAAAATCAAAACAATCTCTTCGGATTGTAAAACCTGATACAACAAAATTTTAAAATCAAATGCAAAGTAATTTTTAAATCTGAAAGAAAATCTAGAAGCAATCAAGCGGTAGTTCAATTTCAAATAGATTCAAACCAGATCAAAAGCAAAAAAAATAAATAAATCCTGAAAATAAAAATCAAAAGCAGGTATAAATCAATAGTAGTTTGAAGAAATAAAATATGCTTCAGTATTAAAAGCCTGAGATCAATTCAAAGCTTTAATCAAATCTGAAGTAATCAGATTAAAGATCAAAACAAGTTATTAATCAGAGCATCTCAATCTTAATCAAGCAATGCAAAGATTAGGCAAGTTTTAAAAGCAAATCCAGTTCAATCAAAATGCTAAATTCCAAGTTTCTCGGAGCATTTCCAGGCTTCACAATCTCTGCCTTCTGAGATCAGGTGAGCAAACCTCTTAGACCTACTTTTATCTTATCGATGTCATGGTTAATATTTGAATCTATTATGAAAGTGTTGCTTAGTTGTTAAATGTATCTGCATGTATAAATCTGTGCATGGATTGAGATATGCATGCCTGTGTGTATATGGTTTCTCTGTTACAACCAACCCAAAATCCACCAGAGAAGAAATATTCATATCTTCATATTTAGATCTTTTCAAACTATGATTTCTAAAAGGAAATTATTTATAACAAAGATAAGAAACTTCTAAAAATAATTTCAGGGAAAAATATTAAGTGGATATTGTGTAAAATATTTATTTACATTAAAATCATCATGAATCAGAAAATTCAAGTGTTTCAATTTTAAAATCTGATAACGTAATTGTGTTCGTATTTCAAGATAATGGTTTTTGGTGGAGATCATATGATTTTTAAGAAAGTGATGGTCGTGAATTTGTTAGACGATCAGAAAAAGCATTTCTGTGAATTACTATTGATCGGCGAGTTTATCCTCGTCGAAATTGTGACGGAAGATAGTTCAAGCATCATAGATTATCGGAAATATGCTCGCAAAAATTTTTGTTGATCGTGGTGATAGTATTTGATCAGAGTAGGGTTTTAGGCTTGTTCGAATACGATGTCAGAAATTTAGTTCATGCGACGTCGTCGAGGAAATTGGGTCGATCGCACCTGGGCGAGATTGAGCGTGGAAGTGTGGCGCAGCTTTGGGTGCGGCGGCATGAATTCTGGCAGCCGAAAATCGATGGTACGACATGGATTTGGGTGATAAGGTTGGGTTCCTGGAAATGGCAAGTGGCTATACTTCGATCGCCGATGAAATTGTGTGTTCTAGGTGGTCGGTCAGTGTTAGATGGTCGTTGTCGACTTGTTGAGGTACTCGGCGACGACCAAAGATGGTCGGAATAATGGTGCATGTGCACGCATTCATGTTTGTGCATTTGGGATAATGTGGTTTGGGAAGAAGGTGAAATCTTGAGTTCGTGTATGAGGAAAACATGGATTTACTTGAAGCAGATGAAGGCATGGTTTTGCTTGGGGTCAAGCTCGGGTAAAACAAGGTTTAAATCGGGTTTGTTGATGTGATACGAAAACAACTTTAAACTTTAAAGAAAATAAAGTTATTAAAAACAAATTTTGTTGAAAAAAATATTAGAGGTTATCTAAGTTTTTTTTAAAATTGGTTAAGAAAGTTTTTAAATAAAATTGTTTTAATTAACCAAGCTTTAAAATGTTTGAAAACATACATGACCTTTATTTTTAAAGTTTATTTTAAATAAACTTAATAATATTACAAATGTTTTAATTGTTAAATTAACTTTTAAAGTCTAAGTCGATTTACTTGCTAAAGGAAATTAATTACTCAAAGTTAATTTCTTAATGAAAATAATTAAGGTAAATTAATTAACGATTTAAAAATTGGTTAATCAATTGTTTAAACGTATATTAATTAAGGATAATTAGTCAATGTAATTAAGGTAATTGATTTAAGAAATAATTAATTAATTAAAGGTTAGTTAATTAATAAAAGTAATTAACTTATGGTTAAAGTTAATTAAGTAATTAGGGGTAATTATTTATTATAATTAATTAGGATTAATTAATTAAATGATAATTTATTAAGGGTTAATTAAATGACTAATTAATTAGGGATAACTAATTAAGGGTAATTAATTAATTAAGATTTTTTTTGATAATTAAAGGTTGATTATTTCATTAATTAATATTAATTAATAAATAAATAAAGGATAATTAATTAACATGAATTGTAATTAATTAATGTTAATCAACTAGAATTAGTGATTAACCTGGTTTCAATTAATCAAATGATCAAGTAACCTTACTTATATATGTTTGAATTGTATGGACTGCGTGAATTGTTTGTTACCTCTACTGTGTGATGCTTTGTGATTTGAATTATTTTAATTCAAGCTGTGATGAATGTAATTTATTTATCGATAATGCATTTGTATTATCTATCTGTGATTCTGTGTATATAGATAAGCGTTATAGGATTATACCGCTTATCGATATCGCTGTGATTGAATCTGTAATAATTGATGATGTTGCACTATTGGGTAAAACCCTTGGACTACACCATACACACATAAATATGGATTGCACGAGGAAATTGGTTAACTCACAGATTTTTGAAAATAGTTTTAAAAGTTGAATTTTGAATCCTAAAGGGTTTGGAAGTGGATTTAGGTTGAATGCAAAAAGGCTTTTGAAAAGGTGTTTTCAAAGATAAAAGTTATTTTGAATAACTTGACAAAATATTGAAATTTAATAATTTGATTTTGAATTTGAATTCAAAATTTGAAATTGAATTCTATGTTGGTAATTATGGTTTAAAAATATTATACAAGTTATAAATGTGTTTATATGGGTTTTTAAACCGTTTTAAAAGTATTGATTTGGAATTTGAATTTAACCCAAGGGCTTTAACTTGTATAAATGAAATCGGATTTTTCCAAAACGAAAACTATTTGTTTTCAATTAATAAAATCTTTCATATAAGGAAGGAATTTCCAATTTGTTTTAAAGGGATTTCAGATTTGAAATGAAACTGGTTTTCCAAGTTATGAATGAATCTTTGGAAATGATTTTGAAAGTTATGAATTAAATCTATGATTTAAAGATTGGATGAGTTAATCCAATTGAAATGGTAATTGTTTTGGAATCTGTAAATGAATCTTTGTGAAAAATAGGGTGAACTTTGTGAAGTAAATCTTTTTTTTAAAAAGATTTGAAATGGTAATTTATTTAAACCATTGAATGAAAAGTTTTGAATAACAAGTTGTGACTAAACTGAAATCCCAATATCCATATGTTTTTAAATATTGCACTCATTATTCGGTTTAGCCGGGAGAGGATCTTTGTGTCATATAACCCATTTCGAATAATGATACGACGTTATGGATAACATTCGAAGACCGGTGATGAAGACTGGATATTTTCGAAAGCGAAAGAATAACTCATCGAATGTCTCTGCACCGACTGGTCCCCGGTATAGAGACTCCATATGTGATGGGAAGTCCGGACGTGATTAGGGATTATCCAGATTTGCAAGGGCTTCTTCAGAAGTGCCTTCGATTCTATTCGAACCCAGAACAAACTTGTATGGATGTGTGTCTGACATTACACTTTGAGATGTAAAGCTCGTTTCTATCAAATACATTTATGTTTGGTGACAGAGATTTATTCTCTTAGCTTAACACATTTCTCTGAGACGTACGAGCTCAGAGGTTATGTTGTTGATGGTTACTAGTGATACATTCCCAATTTGGTAATGTGGCATACGAAGTGCTACTGATAATTTGTTGATCAAAGCATCGCTTTGTGAAAAAGCGTAGCTTTGTGGATGAGACCTCATCGAGCCTCACAACCCGATAATGATCGAAATAGGAAAGATGTGGCAAGGTTGGAGGGGTCGTGCCCCTACGGTGTGTCCACTCCTTCTAGAAAAGCGTGGAATCATGGTATGGAGCCCAGATACTTAACTCATGTGGACACTGTATATTTATTATTGTGTGATGTTGCTTTGTGGTTGAGGATCCTCAGATAAAGGTCGCAAACGACGGGGGGCGACATATCTTAGGTATTACTCTAGAGCAGGGAGGAAACCAGCCTTGTGTTGGCAGAGTGCTGGGTAAGTTCTCACGACGTCCCTCTAGAGGTGTTCCTATGTGGCAATAGGAAGTTCCATAGCCTGACCATTTGTTGGAAATCTAATCATCCAATACGCGCATTGTACGGTTTTAGTTGTAGAACCTGCAATTTAATATGGTAGCTATAGTAGGCATACTATAATGGTATGTATGTTGGCTAAGATTAATATTATACTTGCAAATGTTTTCCACTATGCACTAATAATAATATCAAATGGTTCTTGTGTATCAAGCATTTTTGACTATCATAAGGAGAAATCTCCCCCAAGTGTGCGATTGCATGGTGTGTGTGCCAGGAGGCCTTATGGTAGTTTCATTTTCCAAAAAGCATTGCAGATTTCAATGGTTTAAATTCTTTTGTTGTTTGTTTTAAAAATAAAATGTTTTTGTTTGCTCACACCAGTCCCATGACTGACCTGGAGTTTATTGTTCTCTTCCTAAACTCCGGGTGCCCCCAATTTTCCACACGGGCAATCTAGAGTTTGGTTTTTCAGATAGTCAGATAGTAGATGTAGATTCAATATCTTTGAAGCCTTTGGGATCTTGGCATTCACATTTGCTTCATTCTGGAGCTATCTTTAGTTTGGAGATGGAGTTGCAATTGCATTGTGGAGTTGGATTCTTTGGGAGATTCTAGTGGTGTTATCTTTCCACTGTCGATGGTTGCGAAGCCTAGACCATCCAGCTGTGTTTTATTTCCGCTGTTATTTTTGTATCTTTGTTGTTAATATCATTGTATCAAATTGTTATATCGTTGGATATATCGTTGGATATTGTATTCATTGGAGTTACATGATATTCTTTTTCTTCCGCTGTATTGTTGTACTTAATGTGTTATAAGCTCCGGCATGAATCGAATTTCAATGGTTGAATCTACGGCATTCGAGTACAAGCGAAATACGGATGTTGATTTTTGAATAGTGAAATTTGGACCATGACATGAAACTTCGAAAAAATTTCCTTAAGTTGATGTTCTCTCAATGTCTCAACAACCACTCTAAGATGAACTTCATCCTCTTTCTTATCCTTAGAGTATATCAAAATATCATCTATGAACACCAACACCAATCTATCTAAGTGCTTCCTGAAAATTCGGTTCATCAAGTCTAAATGAATGACCATGCATTAGTTAATCCGAATGGCATAACTATCCATACATATGATCCATACCGAGTCCTAAACGCCATCAAAGGTGTATTATCTCTGCCACTCTAAGCCCATGAAAACCTTGCCAAATCTAATTGAGAAAATATCTTGGATTCACTCATCTGATCGAACAAACCGTCAATTCTAGGTAATGGATATTGATTCTTTATCGTATTCTCATTCAACTTATGATAATTGATATATAGCCTCAACAATCTGTCCGGCTTCTCAGCGAACACTATGGTGGCTTCCCAAGGTAAACTACTAGAACTGGTAAAATTCTTCCTTTCGAAATCCACCAAATGCACCTTCAACTCCCTCATCTATGTGGGTGTCGTTGTACTTGGCGGCCTACTCACCGGTTCTGCTCCAGGTACCAAATCCATCTGAAACTCAATGGCTCATTTTGGTGGCAATCCTGCTAAGTGCTCAAAGTCATCCACGAATTCTCTAATCACAAAAACTTGATTCAACTCGTCATCCAACTCCCCAACACCCAATAAAGCATTCACCTTACAACCAGGGTTTTCTATAGTATAATGTATCCGATCACTATAGTCAGGATGTCTAAGTGATATTTTCCTATCATGGCAAAATATCCTAATATCGTACTTACATGCCTAATATGATTCCAAACACTATAATGTCAAATATATGCAACCTGCAAATAAAGGTGTAACCTAGCAAGTCAAACTCTAAGTGGTCACACTTCATCCCAAATGTCACATACCCTCCTATCGGATTTGCAACTCCTAAGGAGGTAACTAAATATGAGGATTCTAGGTTAAGCTTATCTACCAAACATTGAGATATAAAAGAATGCGATGTGCCACCATCAAACAAAATGCTAACAGACATACCATGAATATGAAGCATTCCTCCCAAAACTGCCTTTCCTTTCTCCTGCTCCATTGGCTTCGAAGTAGCAGGCTCCAATGCATACACCTTGCCCTTCCCATCCTTAGAGGGCACTTTGCAACGATTCTTATAGCTGATTTGATCGCAATTGAAGCACCTGATGTTCTTCTTTCTGATCACTTCCATTGACTTTCCAATACGACACTCGTTAGCATATGTCCTTTCTTGTCGCACTTAATATAGAACACCTCATACTTCTCTTTCTTCGTTGATCCACCTTTCTGAACACCCTTTTTGTGAAAGAACTTCCTCTTCTCACCTTGCCCAACCTGGAACTCCTTCTTCTTCTCCAAATTAGCAAGCATCTCATCATGTCTTAACACCATCTCTACTACCACCTCACATGGATCTATGATATGCGGTAAGGTAGCCGTAGCCAACTCAAGCTTCAATCCCTTGATGAACTTTTCATTCCTCTTCAATATAGTGTAAACAGTGGCATAACCATACCTAGCCAATTCTTCAAACCTACTATCATACTCCAAAACAGTCATCTCTCCCTGCCTTGGCTCAGTAAAATTCTAAATCAAAACAAATTGTGCCATCATCGACATGAACGTCTCTTGGAACCTTCTCTTAAACTCTGCACATGTGTTCGTAGCAATTTTCTGATCAATTTTCATATATAAATTGTCGAGATTTGAGTTAATACGAAGTAGTTTCGAGAGAAATGAAAATGAAAAATATTCGAAAAATTAATATAAAATAAGCCTACGGGTCGACCCATAGGTCATCCCGCAATACACACAGGTCGAACTTAGGGTCGACCTTTAAAACGCATAGGTCAACCTAGCGGTCTACTTGCATTACAACCTAGATGATAAATCATCCAAGTATGTGCCAAGCCTATTTTAATCCATTTCTGTGTCATCTTGAACGTTGGTTTCTAAATCCAACGATCTATAGAATCCCGTGACGTACTTGCACCAGATTTAGTCCAAGAATCTAACGGTCGAAGATTCCCAAACTCCATTATAAATAGAATCATAGGCCTAGCTATTTTCTCACAATTAGATTTTCTCCCAATTGGGTTCATTGCCTGAGGCTGAACCCTAAATAAAAAATATTTCTAGGGAGAATTTCGGTTTAAATAAAAATATTAGACGACTTAGAAGTGGATCCCAGAGGGCCATGAAGCGAAGCTAAGGACGACTTGTGAGTGGATTTAATTTATATATCTTTTATGTTTATGATATATTATCATTAGATTCCCGTTATTTATTTAATTCAACATTTATTTCAGCAATTAGTTATGTTAATTAGTTATGCTGAGATTTGAATTTATTTGAGAAATTATATTTTAATTATTATTTATATGGAATGGAAAGAAAGAAATCCCATTTAATATGAAGAATATTAGGCTTAATGGTTATAGAGGAAGGCTTATGCCTAAAAGCAAGAAATTCACAGTAAATAAGTAGCCAATAAAATAAGAAAAGTAAACTAAATGAAAAATAAAAGATTAGACTTAAAGTCTAATAAAATAGTAACATGGGTTTGGAGCAGCCCAAAGGATGAAGAGCCTAACGAAGCAGTTCATCACATATTTCAGCACAAAAGAAGCACGTCCAACTTAGTTATTTTGGGCTAAAAGGAAGTATGAGACTTCAACGGGACGTCCAACTTAGTTATTTTTGGATTCCTAGGTAGATAGTGAGTGAACGTATTTGTATTTTTAATATAAATATATTTACCCCTGGACCAAAGGTGAAATCCATTCTTTTGAGAAAATCAACACATGGAAGGAACTTGGGAAATAGCTTTGTACATCAAAGTTCGGATTTTAGAAATCCAAAAAGTTGAAGGCCCTAGAATAGCAGAAAATTTAGATATACAATAGATTCAATATAAAAAGGGGTGGCCTTGTGAAAACAATTGCCAACTTATAGTTGTTTCAGAAAAGTGGATTTGGCGGGAATGCCTTGGAATAAATATAAGCATAAAAGAGGAAAAGGAATTAGGAAATTAAAAACCCACTTTAAATCTAGCCCCATACTTAATTTTTTGAAACTAAGAAGTTTTGGTTTAAAAATAAGAAATATGTAGAGAGCTTTACAGTTATATATATATAAATAATTATTTTGATTAAATCCATAAACTTGTATTTTTGGGCTGTAGTAATGGTGTTTTACACAATGTCTGTTTTGACCCAAGTAAAAACATGCTTTGAAAATAATTCCTAAGTATGAAGGGTATATAAGTACGCTTATTTCTTAGATAAGTAAATTAAAATATTTTATAGGTATGAAAATATTAATATAATTTGGATATAAGTTGTTGGAGAAAAGTTATGGACATAAATAAAGATTTGCTTGAAGTATAAAAGACATCAAGACTTGAGGGTGGAAAGCAGTCAGGAATATTTCGCCAAAGTCGTAACCGTGACTCAGACGACCTGGGAATTGGTGTATTTGGATTGGGCTTAAATTAGTTTGGAAGGAAACGGGCGAGGCAGATACCGAATGTAGGCGAAAAAAAAAATTTTGATTACTAGGCCGACCCAATTCCGCTTGGCTGTCGACCTACAGGTTGACCTAGCGGTCGACCATGTGGTCGACCTAGAGGAAAGGCGGGTTGACCGCCTTTGTTCATTTTTTCACGTATAAACGCGTAATGAAGCCGAGGTTCGTTACTTCATCTTCTCCCCTAAATTTGCTCAGCCGAACCCATTCTTCACCATTTCCAACACCCTCCACAAGCACAAAACACCTCCAATCAACTTGCGGTTAGTGGCAAATTGAGGTGCGTCGCGAGATCTAGCGATACCCATACTCATTTTCCATAGATCTAGAGATTTTTTCGCTATGCCTCCGAGACCATCTTTGGCTAACCTTTTTCCCATCTGACACCCCAAGAGATAGCTTGGTGCCAAGGCAAGAGGAGGATAGTCCAGACCTACTTCGATACAGCTTCATATCAGTTTCTACAAGGAAGGGTAGTGAAATTTTCAAATTTCCATGGCTTGCCTCTAAAGAAGCTTTTCTTGGATACCAGATTTTTCTGATTTTCAGTTACAAGACCTTTGAGCAGAGAGCAAACCCCAGGTTAGCACACCTTTTTGACGCTAATTTACATAGAGATATTGGAGTTGATGAGATAGCCTTCTAGATGGAGGTTAAAGGAGTTGTAGCAGTATATACCGAGACATAGTTTGCTACTATTTTATATATTATAGGGCATGGTCTAGATATAGATCATATTGAGATGATAGACCATGCTATCTTACAGCAGATTTTAGTAAGCACCCAGCATCTCGATTGGTGCGTAGGACAGTTGCGCCTATTAGCTAGGTTGATTATATGCATTCTACAGTATAACCGTTTCCCCAAGATGGGGAGCTATGATCAGATTTATCCAGTGGTGAAGCAAGCCACTTACGCCATGTTTGGAGGCTTACAGGTGAACTGGGCTAAGACAATCATGGCGTTGTATGTTATAGCAGCGAGGGGTCGCCAAACTTCTACTATCTTTTGTCATCTTTGGACACGTGTTTCCGGTAGGTTGGGGTTGAGATGGATAGAGAGGTTTACACTGAGCAGACCCACCCATGATAGATTCCTCCACCTCGAGGAGGATGGGTATAGAGTTATCACAACTACAGGCCCTACAGGAGGAGCAGGAGCCCAAGCCCGAGCCATAGCCCTCGTCATACCATCAAGCACCGCAGTATTTCCATTGGCAGCAAAGCTTTCCTTTGCCACCGTTTGGAGGAAGCGTTGGACATACAGAGTCATAGTGGCCCTCTTGGCCACTAGACCCCGCGACGTAGAGTAATTGGGGGAATGGATCTTGAGGAGAGGCAGCGGGACCATCCCAACCCCCTCCGCCGATGGGTTACGACGAGCAGATGATGATCATTGCCGAGAGGGAAGAGCAGCTCGCTAGAGAGCATGCAGAGCTTCTATGAGGACAACAGAAGATAAGTAGGACATCGCATGAGATTTTGGCGAGCACAAGATGACACTCAATTGTTTATATTCATTGGTTAGGACCTTCTTATGTCAGGGCAGACGTGGTCCGAGGCCTTCTAGCCCTAGTTGATAGTTGTGTTTAGCCTACTATTGTTACCTATCTAGTATCACTTTGTAGTAGGACTTGTTTTCTCTTTTAGTAAAAAGATTGTACTTTATGTAAGCATTTAAATTTCTATTGTAGTAAATTAGTAATGATACTTTTTCTCTTTTTTTTACGATGTTCACAAACAGAGAATAAGGACATAAGACGCCCGTATTAAAAGAAAAGTAAAAGAAGATATAAGAATAACTAAAAGGAAAATTATAAATTTAAAGAAAGCGACAAAAACGTCAATAGAAAAAAAATTCTTATGTAAACTATGCTTATAGAATAGTGCCTAAGTTCCAATGACGGAGAAAGATATTCGCAAAAGAAAATCGGAGGAATGCGAAGTTTTTCCATTATTTACCTTCTTTTTGACAAAAGAAATTGAATTCAAAAATTTATATTTTTCCAAAATTCGAATATTAAAAGTTTTGTGATAGAATTTTGGATGAAAAATTCGTTGAACTACACCCTTATTCAATAGGAGTGTGGGAAAATTTGGATGAAAAATATTTTGAAATTCAAAAGATTGCATTTATATAGAAATTGCAAGTATATGTAGGGTGTGTGCATCATATTTTAAATTCATGTACAGGCGTATATTTTGTATCGAACCACACTTTTGCACAAGAATATGGATGGTCGCGAAATTGGATGTATACAAAATGGATGTGATTAATGCGAGATATTACATAATTTTACCCTTATCGAATTTCAGGGAAATTTTTTCCTAAAGGGTAGGAAATGTAACACCCAAAATTTTTATATAATTAAATAATTGAATAACGATGAATAAGGAAAATAAACATTTTTGTATTTATCAAAATATGGCCTCGAAACTTATACCATTGTGTTCCGGTGATTTTTTGATCATTCTCTATATATAAGTTGTCAAGATCTTAGTTAGTACGAAGAAGTTACGAGAGAAATGAAAATGAGAAATAATCAAAAAAAAAAAAGGCCTACGGGTCGAGCCAGAGGTCGACCCGCAATACACACAGGTCGACCGTTAAAATGCACATGTCGACCTAGAGGTTGACCAGCATTAAAACCTGGACGATAAATCATCCAGGTACGTGCCGAGCCTATTTTAATTCATTTCTGTGCAATCTTGAATGTTGGTTTCTAATTCCAGCGATCCGTAGCACGCCCGTGACGTGGTCGCACCAGATTCAATCCAAGAATCCGACGGTCGGAGGTTGTCAAACTCCACTATATATAGAACCCTAGGCCTAGCTATTTTCTCACAATCAGAATTTCACCCAATTGGGTCCATTGTCTGAGCCTGAACCCTAAATAGAAAACATTTTTAGGGAGAATATCCTTTTAAATAAAAATATTAGGCACCTTAAAAGGGGATCCATGAAGGCCATGGAGCGAAGCAAAGAACGACTTGTGAATGGATTTAAATTATATATCTTTTACGTTTATAATATATTATCGTTAGATTCCCTTTAATTATTTAATTCAACATTTATTACAGTAATTAGTTCTGTTAATTAGTTATGCCGAGACTGTGAATTTATTTGAGAACTTATATTTAATTATTATTTATATCAAAAGGAAAGAAAGAAATCCCATTTAATGTGAAGAATATTAGGCTTAACAGTTATAGAGAAAGGCTTAAGTCTAAAAGCAAGAAATTCATAGTAAATTATACTAAAACAGGAGAAATAAAAAGGGGAAAACTAATAACTTGATTTGGAAGTTAGTGGTAGATTAATTGGTTGGTTTAGAAAAGAGAATACATTTCCATAGTTTAACATTTAAAAATGAAAATCGGGTAATTGCAAGAATAAAAGAAAGAAAAGGGAAATTAGTGTAAAATAGAGACACTACTGTATTTTGCGCTGCCTAAAAAAGTAAAGAAATAATAAAAGAAATATCTTACAGTTACGAATTATTTTTTAAAGCATTATTTAGTATTAAAACATGGAAATGGATTTTTAACACAGTTTTTGTAACCAACCAAATAGAATAGAACAACATCCCAGAATAAAAGAAAACAAAGTGAAGAATTAAAGGAATTAAAGAAGAAATCAAGTTAACTATTAGACAAGAAATAATAAACAGAAATGTACCTAGATCTGCATTTACTGCGTAGATTGTAGAATAAAAGCAAAGCAGTTATTATGAAAAGTAAATTTATGACAGTCGGACGTAGTCCCAAGCCAAGATTGTCATATAATATAAGAGAATTAAATATCATAATAAAAGAAGATAGACTAGAATAGAAAAGAGATGCTTGTAATTATATTTAAAATATATATATTTTAAAAGAATATAGAAGTGACATAGGTTATAGTTAATCAAAAAGAATAGAAAAAGGCTAATTTTAAGACTTAGATAAAATTAATAAGCAAAAAGAGTAGAAACAAAAGAAGAGGCTTATTTTAAAACTTACACTAAATTAATAAGCAAACATAGAAATAAGGCCCATACCAATAGCATTCCCTTTTAGTCAAGAACTGATGGTCTCACAATAGTTAGGTGAGGCTGAGACAAGCTTATGCTGATTAGGGTAAATAAGTAGCCAACAGAATAAGGAAATTAAATTAAATGCAAAATAAAATATTAGACTTAGGGTTTAATAAAATAGTAAGATGTATTTGGAGTAGCCCAAAGGATGAAGAACCTAACGAAGCAGTTCATTACAGATTTCAGCACAGAAGAAGCATGTATGACTTAGTTATTTTGGCTAGAAGGAAGTATGAGACTTCACTAGGACGTTAGGGTACTCTAGGATAGCCCTCTGGGGTCAGCCTAACGAAATAGTCCCCCAGAGGTAGGTCTGTAGGTGTTCTATCAAGAGAGAATGCCTTGACTGCTTTTACACGGCAGAACCATTGTAGGCAGTCAAAAGTGTTGGTATTTGGAGTAGTATATTCATATGACACTGTACTCTAACTTGCGAGTAGGTTTTAGTGGACCAGACCCAAAAGGATAGTCGCATGCGAATATCAGGCCATCATCAAACCAAGAAGCATGTTCGGGAAAGACTAGAGTTAAACCAACAGGCCAATGATTCTTTCACTATCGAAACATTGGATGAGGGGAACAACCAGTTGGATGTTTAGATTGTTTGCAATAGGGCACAAGCACTTAGCTCTTTAAAGTGTTTTCGATTAGTTGAGGGGTGGCTGCATAAGGCCATAGTCACGATAAGAAGAGAGACATGCCAAGTTGAATATCTGCATTGTAGGCCTAATGAAGCAGTCCTTTACAGATATAGAAAATCCTCGATCGAGTTCCGTACAAGGTAGACCTTGTTAAGCAGGATTCATGGAGTAGGCAGAATGATTACATATAGTCCTCAAGGTAAGCACTGGGTGATACATTATGGATGTCCGAGCATTAGTATATGCTAGTGTAATTGCAATTTTACATTTCCACAGCAGACGATGGAACATCTGTATTGTAGGCATAACGAAGAAGTCCTTTACAGATGTAGTCACAGAATGCTATAGGAGCAAGATGATGAAGTCCTTTGCGAGGAGGATACAAAACGTACTATGGGTAGTACCCAGGACCGATGCGGTCATTGAGCATATAGCAACATATATATTAGTCACTAGGTTTTAATCTACTTGGGAGTAGATGGGTACGATTCACGCATAGGGGAGAGAGTTTACAAACCAAATAAACCTAATATAACAGTAATTGGAAATAAAACGGTATATGTAGAATTGAACTTAGAAGTATACAGTTTGTCCATTCACCAGAACTTTATTTCTTACACCCTCCTCATAACATCGTACAGGTTCGGTAGATGATTGGAACTTTCCAGCATTCAGACACTTGTATAGAAAGTGTTGTTTATTGGTGAGTATTTGCTTACTATTATATTTCAGTCAGTTCCACTGTGAGATATTTAATTGAGCTCTGATACATTTTTCTTTGCCTATTTGCAGGATACCCGGTACTCAACTTGGGCTTTAGTGGGCTTGGACTTTAGCATTTTTGTGAAAAATCCGGACCTGTTGGAATTTATATCCACACCATCTGTTACAATATTCCACCAAAATAAAGCCGCTCCTTGAAGTTTTCTGGAAGCAAGCCTCCTCTTCTTCTCATCATCAAGCCTCAAGTCAGCAAAATCCTTTCACGGTGTAGCAACCGGTTCTCCAGCTCGATAGCATCCTCAGTTCCAATAAATGGCTTCCCTTAAATTTATTATAATCTCCACTCAAGTTAGCATAATCGTTGACAATTGGAGTTTCCTGAACACCTACTCCTGCATTCCCTCCAACAACTCCAGCAGCAATCCTGGCTTGCATCATGTTCATGAAAAACTGATACATGGCTCCTATATCCACTTGTGAGACTCCAGCACCAGTATCCTTAGCTTGAGACTGACCTTGAATCCTCCTCGTATTGGGTCACGCATTTCCATCGGTAGTGGTGCTGTCCCCTCCTAGTTTAACTTTGGCTCTTCTTGCGTCTATGTCTGTATTCAAGCTTCGTGAGATACAGAAGAATATCCTAATAGAGATAGGATAATAGTGATATAGCCTATACTTATGTATATAGCAAATACATGTACGTTACTATAGCGTTATCACATACCCTGAACTTAATTCGAATTCCTTAAGATTATGTTTTCCAAAAATCAATTTTTTAGTTAAATTTCTCATAAACCTATGCTCTGATACCAAGTTGTAACATCCCCTATCTAGAGGCCGAAAGCTAAGAGCTATAGATGCTGTAGTCATCCATAGTATTAAATTCCGACGACTAAATACGGCTATGTTAACAATATTCATAATATCAAAAGCATTTGAATATGAAACAAACTCACAGATTTCAAAAATACATTTCCCATTATATTTTCAATACACATGTTTCATATTCAAATTACATAATCCCATAATCATTTCCCAAGTTTAGATAAAATATAATTATTACATAAATACGCCAAGAGCGATATATGATGATGCCCCCTGGTTGGCCAGAGTATTATATAGACATAATTGCCTAAAATATAACATAAAGAGATAATATCAAATAGCAACTCGTAAATAGCTATCGTCAACCACCTGCTCATCTCCGAAAACTTTATTCATCAACGTACTGAAACCTGTAAAGCCTCAACTCTTATCCTACTCAAATCAATTTTGAGCACCCAAGAGTTTAAGGGGAAAAACATAAACTTTGAGTTAGACATAAAGCCTGGTGTGAATAATACTATACATCTCGGTTATTGAATATTATGTGAGACCACGCCGCTTAGCGGAACGGTTTCCCCTCACTAATATCCTTTTAAAATACATCTTTTGAAAATCATAAAAAACAGTTAAAAATGCAATGCATTATTTTGTAAACGTACATATTAGGTAACAAATGGACTATCTGTCCGAACACTATAGTTTTGTTTGGCTAACTACTAACCTTTGGCTAACTCGGGCCTATTGAACAATATAACCAAAATAATATAACAACTGTTGGACACACCTCTTCTGGACGGTCTGTCCTTAACTATCTGTTAAATACTTCTCTTTTGGACAGTCTGTCCCTAACTTAACTTCTCCTAAGGTCACCTTATCCAAATGGTTTTGCAGGCTCACTACTAACCTATCTGTATACAAAAATATATCCCCTTCTATCTGTAATCATAATTTTAGTCCTGTCTGTGACAAAATCCTACACATTGAAATTTTGGACTAAATTAGCTAGGGCTAATAGCTAACATTTAGGGCGCGGCCCTCTACCAGACTCATATAGTATCTAATATCTAAGCCATTTTACATAAGGAAACCTTCCCATTAACTTTCCTTTAAAACCTTTAAATCTGATTCACACAAGGAAAACACGAATACCATATGCTTTACTCAAAATCACCTTTTCATGTTATATATATACTTCACTTAAACCTTAGTTAATGAAAATATTAAACCTTTGCAAGTACCCCTTTCGAATCCATTGAAAGTAGCTCTTTTTAAACCATTTAAAGCACTTCTTTCAATACCAAGTAAAACCCTTTCTTTTACCTAGGCCAAGAGGCCAATACCATCCTTTCGAAACCTTTCAAAACTGTGGTAACCCGAATATTGGACATCTGTTAATTGGATAATTAACTGATTTTGTTTTGAATAAATACATTCTGATAATTAAAAATATATGAATATATGTATATATATATAAGTGGAATTGAAACTATAATAATTGTTGAATTAACATGATTAATCTTATAGTAAATTAATAAATATAATAATTTATATGTGTAAACTTTATAATGTTGAAACTTTATGTATATACATACACAAGGATATTGGTGTGTATATATATGTAAAATAATTTGAAAACATTGATTTGAATATAAAAAATTTCTAAAAAAAAGTTTGATTAAAGTAAATTGGACATTTTTAACACTAGCATTTGTGTATTGTTACCAATTTAAGTATAATGATAACTTAAGTATAAAATTAAACAAGATTTAATAAAAGAGTTGATATTCTCCTTTTCTAAATTACATAATTTATATAAACATAGAACATATGTAAAAATAATATACATATATATGTATAAAGGTAAAACATAAATATAATCTGTAACATATAAACATGGGTAATAAATAAGTGAGACAAGGATTTAAAAACAAATACATAAGAATTACAAGTGTTCATACTAGTTTAACAAATGTATATTTTATAATTACAAGTGTTAGCTTGATTTCATTATACAAATACAAGTGTCATTTTTTTTGTTTTCAAAATAATAAATAAAATATAAAGGAAGATATATACACATTTCTACTCCCTTCTCATTTCTTTTGATCTTCAATTTCAAACAAGAAAACAGACCGAAAACAAAATCAAAGAAAATCAAAAGCAAAGCCTGTTGACCACTTTAAAACCAGATATTTAAAACAGCAATTCAAAAACTAGAGGATTCAAAACCAAAGCAAAACAAGCAACCGATCAAGATCATTCAAAAATTAAACATCAAGCAGAGATTCAAAATTTTAGTTCAAAAACCAATTCCAGAGCAAAATCAAGTTGTTCTCTGTTTGCATGTACAGGTGAGTAAATTTTTCTTTAAAAACAGATTTAAAACCTATGATTTTACCTGGAGACCTGTGATGATTTATGTAGGAATTTAGTTTGCAAATGTTTGTGAAGATGAATGCATGTATCTATATAAGATGACATGCCTGTATATTGCTGTGTTTATATGTATAGGATGCTCTGTGTATTTACAGGCTTGATCACTAAATAAATTCAATATCTCGCCATAAAATCAATATTAGATTTTGATTTGTGAATGAAAGAAGTTTGAATTTGTGCAACGTTTTTCCTAAAAATAATTTTGAGAATTTATATTTATCAATTACTCAATATATGATAATATTAGTGAAGACCTTCACATATGTTAAAAGTCAATTAGGTTAATTTCAAATTTTGATTATATAAACTGAAATGTTAAACAAAATGATGAATTACGGTATTTAAATCTGGATTTTTAAGCCTGTATACATTGGGTATTTCTGAGTTGAACATTTTGGGCTTTTTGGTCGATTGTAGTCGGTCGGCGGTAATGGAAGAGTCGAAATTAAGGCTGGTGGAGGATATGATGTAGGGGAAGTCAGGAAAAATGGTTAGGGAATTTTCCAGTGAGTAAGGCGTCAGATCGGAGGTGGATTAGGGCTTAAGGACCGGTTTAGAGCGACGACATTATCGGGGTTCGTGCGACATTGGTGAAGGACTGGACTCGATCGTGAGGTGTGGCTATGACAAAGGAGTTTGTGATGCTGCTTGGTCGGAGGTGAGTGGACTCTGGTGGCGAGGTCGTCATCGGTGGATGGTTTTAGCCGGTAGGTTAATTCCAGTTTCGATCGAAGTGCTCGATTTCGATTAGAGGAGGAATTGTAGGATTTGGGTGGTTTGGTGAACCATCGGTGTCGTCGGTGATTTGTCGAGACCAGCATAGATGGTCGGAGCGCGGGTGATCATGCGTGCACATGCACAACGTGTCAGATGGTATCGATGTTTGGGAGAAGAAGGTCGCTCGGGGTTAATCTCGTGTTTCTGTGTGAGTGATTCAAAGTTGGTATCGGGTTGGACTCTAATTCTAATTCAAAAGAAGAAGAGAGAAGACTTGGGTTAGCTCGGGAAAAAGGGAGTGAAGCTTGGGTAAGTAACGGGTTAGACCCGAAGATGTATTTTAACAGTTTTTAAAGTTTTAAATAAAAGCAAGATTTAAAATTTAAAATAAATCTAGTTTAAACTATATTTTAAATTCTAATTCTTTATATAATAAATGTTTTAAATTTGATTTAAGGAAAGTGGTAAGATTTTTTAACTTAATTTGTTAAGATAAATTCTTAAAAATTTTTTAAACTTAATTTAAAATTTAATTAAGCAGTTGATTAAAAGATAAGGAATTTTAAATTTATGTGATTATAATAATTAAAAAGCAAATAAAGATAATGGTTTATCTCAAGAATAATTAAGACTTTGGATGATTAAGGATTAAGTAAATTTATTAAAAAGTAATTAATTAATTTATTTAATAAATTAATGATAAAGGGCAGCTAATTAATTTAATTAATTATGAGTTAATTAATTAGAGACTAATTAATTTGTAATTAAGGATTAATTAATTGAGTAATTAGAGATTAATTAATGTAAGACATTAGAGATTAATTACTTAATGTAAGTAATTAAAGAGTAAATTTGTTAAGGGTTGATTAATTTTATTAGTAATTAAAGGTTAAATTAATTAATAATTAAAGGTTAATTAATTGAGGATAATTAACCAATGTGATAATTACTTAATGGAAGTAATTATGGACAATTAATGGGTAATTAAAGGATGATTAATTAATGGTTTGTAATAAATTATTGATTAAGTAAGTAGGATTTAAAAAGTGATTGAAGTAATTAATTTAATTAGAAATGGTATGGCAAATTAAATCTTGATTATGAATGATTGAATGATATTGTATGCCTTAGATTAGTTGATATCTCTTATATGTTATTTGTGATGCTATGTGATATGATATGTTTGGTTTAAACTGTGATAATGTGGTTGTCTATCGATGATGAATTACTATGTAAGGGTGACACCATGTATTTAAAGTTTGAATTGTATTCCACTTGAATAACTTGTGTTAAGATGACGTGGGATTCGAAGAGACCGGGGTCGGGTATTAGTAAATACCCGAAACCACTTCCATTCGAAATATACTATAATTCTTTATAGGCTTGATATGTATAATCAATAGGCTGGAATGAAATAATTTAAGTGAACTGGACCATTGAAACTAAGTAAGGGTACTTAGAGATTGATTTTTGAAATAAATGTTGACTATAACAAGTTAAGAATTCGTAATGAAGAATGAGTTACCCAAGAATTTAAGTATGTTATAACTTAGTGTTTTCAAGTATATGGGTTTACTCACGCTGGTTTCTGGCCTGACCAGGGTGTTACTTTGTTGTAATGCTCGGGTCAAACCGAGTATTATAGATTTCCAGGTTAGGACGTTTTTGGAGCTCAAGAGGCAAGCTGGATGGCAGGACGTATGGAGTATTCCGCTACGATATATTGTTGTATATCTGGAACAAGTTAATTTTAACTATCCAGTGTTTTGTGTATATGGTTGTAACACTAATGTACTAAAATGTAAATCGACCGAGACAGCTTTTTTTGTATAACTGTTATTATTTGATATTTTATTTTGATCTGTTGCGAATGTGAGATTCTATAATTTGTTTCTATTTATCCTTCTATCTTTTTCTTCTTTTCTCCAACTATCTGGAATTTTCAGGATCGAAAATTCCGGGCCGTTATAGAAACCCTTGAAAAACCTTTCCTTCGAAAGCTATAAAACCTTAGATATCCTATCTGAAAACACTTTAAAACAGCTTTTCGAAACCATTGGAAGAATCTTCTTTTTAGTTATAAAAATACCATTTCGAACCTTTCAAAACAATTGGGGATCCACCCCTTAGAAACCTTTCTTTAAAGCCTTTTGAAAGCATCAAAAACCTTCATAAACAACAACCTTTCGAAATCACCTGGGTTCAATTTAAAACTTGTAGAAAAACTCCTTCGAAACTATTTGGGTTATACTTCAATAGAGCAAAAAGGGTCATTAAAACCATTTAAGTGGAAAGCCTATCTTTTGAAAGCATTTCTAAGCAAAGAAGTGATGGTTTCAAAACCACACTCCCGAAAGCATTGGAGAAGTGGCCAAGTTTAAAAACAAAGTGTGCCTTCCGAAACCATTAACTTTGAAAGGCAGGAAAAGAGACAGCTAAAAAGCTTTGACCTAGTCAAAAGAATATATTCAAAAATAAGGGTGCAACCTCCTTTAAACCATTTCTTTAAACCATTTGACCCGATCGAAAGCCTACCAAGTTGAAAGCAAAGCAAGCACATTTTCAATTTAAAACAAAGCAACGCTTTGGCCCCTTTAGAACCACTGGTTTCAACCTCATACCTTCTGCCTTCTTTCCAATTCGCTATGCACCAAGTCTTTGATGCCATGCACATTGGTTTCGATAGTGATGGAGATGGAGGAATTATGTCTAAAGCCATCTATGTCGGAAACAGCGTACCAAAAGTGGCGAAACACACATTTTACATGTAAAACCGACTTTTAACCTTTTTAAGTAATCTTTTTAACTAACTTGCCTTGTGTGTCTAAATCTTCTTGGTTGCAAATTATATTTTTCTAAAAGCACTACCAAAATTAACACTTTAATTTATTTACAAAATACCCCTTCTCCTTTTATAAATATATAAAACATATAATTCCTATACCTTAAATAATTTTATATATTCATCAAAACACTTAGGAAAATTCTATAAAAATTCTAGAAAATCCTTTTAATATGTTTTCTAACACATATAAATTTCAAACCCAAATTATTTATAATTTGACCGTAAATTATTTATAACCCAATAAATCGTTTTCTTTACTAGAAAATTACTATAAAATCCAAATTAATTCAAAAATTTTTGAAAATTGAAGCCCATCTCTAAAATATCACTTATGATCTAAATCTAAAATCGTAAGACGTTTGGATGTAATTTATTAGGTTTTTCATATCAAAACATATCGTAAAATCTTTATGAACAAGCATAAATCATCATACATAAACATTTAATCCATCAAAAAATGTGGCATAATCATACAAAACATTTCGAATTCAACTTAAAGCCTAAAACATTTAAGTAAATGAGATGTAGTCATTATTCATCTTAGCTTGAGATTAAAGAGTTTGAGATTTGAAATGAATTTGATGTTGATTAAGCTTTCCCTTTATCTTTCTTCCTTTTACTAACGGTGGCCGGCCTTAGAAATGTTTTTGCTTTAGAAAATGTGAATGAACGTGTGTTTTGATTTCCTAAGGGTTTAATGTATAATAATATTCTTATTCCAACTTTTCCCTTATCTATTTCCTTTGTTTATTTTATTTCGTGTTATCTCGTTTTGATTTACACATTAATATGGCACGGCTACCCCTTATTAATCACCAATCTCAATCCCCTAATCAACTACATTATCTTATTCAATTTAGCTAATTAAATATCCTAAATAATGTTACTAAATATATGAGGTGTTACAAAAAGATAGCACTAATCATGGACACTATCAAGTAGACATCTAATAACCAACAAATAATGGCGATAACACCTTCGGTTATTAGCGATGGTCTCTTTGGAGTAGGTTTTGGAACTCCCATTGAACTTATGATAAAATAGAATGATAATACCCACTTAATATATGATAAAACCCATTGCATAAGTATTATAGTACCCACTAGAATATATGATCACTTAAGTGCGATAATCCCCATCGATAATAGCAGTCATTAGCAAGTCATGATAGAAACTATGATATGTTAAGGCACATCGGTCGATAAGCACCCATCGCCTGACGCGATATCCTATCTTGATAACACCCATAAACTGTAGTGGCCGTTGACCAATTGTACTAATCACCAATTTGATAACAATAGCTTGGTAGCTACCATTCCCTATTTTGAGCATCACTAATGGATTTAACATAAAGGAATCTAATAGTTACTAGTGTTAAAGTGCTAATATGTGCACGATGAAAAAGTTGTAACTATGGGAAACTAATGTGCGATGGACGAGGAGGTTTTGGTTAACGACACCAGAAGGCTAAGGGTGATAGGATGAGTAATGGGTCATTAGTCCATTTAAATGATATCTGATAGAGGATTATAGCCTATGAAGGTGCCTTATGATTTTTAGCTGATGATCACGTATATGGATGAAATTAACTAAATATTAAACTAGTTTGCGACGGCTTTTGTAACACAATGAGATAACTTCTAAAAATATGGAAATTTTGAGTTAGCCAAAGATAAGCTAATGAATAGATGGTGAATAATGAAATAAATATAATTCGTTTATTATAATAAAAAAGAAGAGAAATTATTCTTGTATAATTATACATGATTGTTATATGAATTTGTATGTATTACTTATTATGATATAAATATTATAGAATGAAGTATAAACCATAATTATTTACCTATGCTTATTGGTGTAAAATCACTCATGAAATGTGATAATGGAATATATTTTATGAATGTTAGTTAGGTGGGTATAATTGGGGCTAGCTATTAGAATTTATAGAAGAATTGCATCATATAGATCATGGGGATCTAAATAGTATGTAATGATTAATTATAGCGAATAAACTCTGCCTGAAGATCATAGTTTTTTCAAATTAGGAGTGCTTCAGAGGTTATTAGAAGGAATAGTGTTTTATCCAAGTAGATATAGGGTCTTTTTATGGTCATGCTTGAGTGCAATTCTAACTCCTAAGTTGGTTAGGGCGGACCAAGTTCAGGTGATCCCCCGAAATGAACTAGAGGGTCACATATGCATTCCATCCATTAAAAGATAAATAGTAACCTAACAGTGAGATAACTATAACAAGTGAAGGTGAAAATAATGAATATTATTATGATGCATAGTTAACACTAAATAATTGAATATATGATGATATATAAATGAATTATGCAAGATATTAGTGTATAAGATTTTGTAAAGTTATGCAAGTTAAACCTTTTATTACCCCTGCTGCATGTTTATGGTAAACTGAATGTTAGGACGTCGATGCTTATGTTGGGATATTAAGAGAAATCATTGCATCATGCAATGTGGTCTCTCTATTAATCATATATGTTTAAAGGGGACCAATATTATTCACATATAATTATTGTATGATCCATTGTTTATTATTGTTTTCACTATAAACTCATGGTTGCTCACGTGGGAAAGTTGAATTTGTGGTAATATCATGTTAAATAGGTTTCTTTTGGATTTATGAAAGAAGCTTGAAGACAAAGCGGGAGGTTTGGCATTATATTTAATAGTTATTTTTCGTTGTATACTTAACTAGGATATATAACTGGTTAGATGATATATGGGATTCTCATACGTCTACATAATGCTATAATTTATGTTTTTATTTTATTTACCATGGCGAGGGAAATGATAAAGTGAATGTTAAAAGTCATACTGCAAATTTAAATAAATATTTAGTTGCTCTATTTACTAATGTTGGAAAAAATATTGATCTTGGTTGTTCCACAAGATAATTCGGGCGATGATTGCAGCTGCATTAATGTTCATTTTTGGGTCTCGGAATTGGGAAGTTACAACGTAATGTCAATGGGATGAGGGTGGTATATCATCAAATGGTCCTTAATTAAATAACCTTCCTACTTAGACTCATTATCCTTATACACCAATAAATTGCAATGTTAATAGGGTGCCCTACGTGTTGGTAAATTTATTCCTAATAACATATAATGGATCTCATACAATTATTTGGTTAGGCGTTGTATAAAATGGGGTAATATGATAAGTTTCGAAAAATCCCCACCTTATCGTTTGTCATTATGAATAAAGTTGTATACGTAAAATAACATTTACTATATACTGACTTTTGAGAACTTAAATAAAATAATATTTGTACAATATTATTGATTTTATTTAATATAACAGTGTGTATGAATACATTTAATCATACATACATATATATACATACATACATACATACATATATATATATAAAGTGATACAGGTACAATATAATATATCAATATTTATGTGATACTTACATAGTTATTGGTATTTATGAAATTCACATATACATATGTAGCAGCATGCACTGTAAGTATATATTTGTTGTAAGGAATTATAAATAAATTAGTCCAAAGTCGATTGAATAATTTAAATTTGAAAACAAAAAATTTCGATATATAAATTAATTTTTTTTTTTAAATTTGGCTTTTGGCCCAAGTAAAATAACTAAAATAAATACTATGTCATGATTGAAAAATACTTTTCATAGGCCTTTTTTTGCAATGCATTCCTACGTCTTGCCGAGGAGAGTTTTCCTTAGCTTTACTGATGTCATTGCAATGCTAAATATTTATTGATGCCTTAGCATGCCACTTCCATTATTTATGAAAACGTGCAAAAAAAGGGACTTCGCTAACTCCTCAACTAACCTGGAAAAAAATTATATTATAGTTTCCTTTTTCCAACGCGAATCATAACATAATTTCATATAAAGCCAAACTAAGTTTGACAAATATGCAACATTTGAAAGTTTCAGGGTATGCCCTAGGGATTTTATTATATCACTTAACTCTTATAGGGAATAATGTTTGAATAAAGTAAGATTATGTTTTTTTCTATTGTATATATTGTTATATTGTGATAGAAGTGATGTATTTAAACAAACTAAATATATACAAGTAGAAAATCCTTAAAAAAGTATTTAGTTGGTTATAGTTAGTAACGTGTGTTCATAACCATGAGAATTGGATTGTACGAATAAATACTTGTACTTAAGTGTTCCTTGTCAAGATGATTCGAAAACTAGATATTGATGCATCTATTTAAATTAATGCATGTAAAGCACTCCATATGATGGATGATGATTTACTAGTGAGCATCGGGGACACCATGGGTTATACTGTGATAGAAGGTCTCGTGTGAATTGAGAATAACATGGATCGTAGAGACCTAACGTTGATTATGGTCAAACATGTGATAATGGTTCACAATACTTCTATAGTAGGTTATGTGTTGAGACTCATAAAGTGAAAATCTACTTAAAGAGGATTCTTCTCCTTCGATACAGAAGGCCAATATCACAAAAATTTAAAGCCGGGTCAAAGTCAAACTTTACGGCTAGAGCATTTCAATTAATCGATAAATGTAATAAACTGAACTAAGTGTTTTTATAGGTTTAACTTTGCAATTAACTGGGGATATTATTAGGGTATTGACCTTTGACCAAACTTTATTGTGCATAACATAATATTGCGTAAACTTGTGACATTAAATGGTTATTATGTAGGACTTCACCTAGACGTTTTGTAAGCAACTGAAGTTGAATCCACCACATTATTTCAGTAAAGTCCATACAGACTTTAGTATTTGAATTGTTTAAATATCATAGAGGTCTGAGTTCAAACCTGAGAGTCCTACACTCATAACTCTTGGCATTCGATCGAACTTAATCTAATATAAATACTTTATAAAATTTATAAATTATAATGGCGAAAATTCGTATAATGGTTCTATTAATTTATTATTAGAAGATCTAAATTTTTTAAAATAAAATATATAATGTTATATAATTAATTAATTATTAAGTTAGCCAAAAATAATCTAAATTTTATATTAAGTAAATTTTAAATAATAGTTTTATTTAAATATTAATTTTATAATAATAAATCTAATCATATAACTGGGGATAGTAATTGTTATCCTGCTTTTGAACCAATTGATATTTCGATGATTCAAGACAATTAAATGGTCGTAAATAGTCATGGGAACCCCAAAGTTCTAGTCTAGAAACTAGATTTAGGTGAAGTTCGAAGAATCGATGTTAAACCTCGCTTGCCACTAGAAGGAACTTAGCTATTCTTCAGACAAGTCAAGTAGCTAGAGGAAAGAAGTGAAAAAGTCAACAAAGTCCACAACTCAATACCGAGTTGAGCCTCACAACTTGATATAGAGTCTAGAATAAGTAGACATCCACATTTAAGAAAATAAAGACTAAAAACAAGGCAAACAAAATTTTGAGTTGAGAATGATACGTCGGCACTCCATTTTCAACAAGTTAAAGGCAAAGTAAAACAACAACATTCAAAAGTGAAGAAATCCATGACTTGGTATCGAATATTAAGGCACAACTCACTACCAAGTTAACCACCAAACTACTGATGTATTTACGATCTTCCTCCAGAGCCTTCTCCTAAATGTAGAGAACATGGGTAACAAATATCGGAGACAAATTCATTGGTCTTAGTCTATAAATAAAAGAAAGAGTGCACAAAATTAGGATACTTTTCTTACTTTCTGAAATATTAGATTTTAGCCCGAGACTTTGTTAAATTCTTATCCGATTAAGAAATCACGAACAAAGTTGATATTGACATAGGCTATTTTTCTTGGCCTAACACTATATATCTCTTGTGTGATTTCGTTATTTTAATTTCCTCATTTTAATTACTACTACTTACTATACTAATTGGTTGTTTTTCCTACTTCTGGTGTAGACATTTTTGTGCATTCACTGAGAAATTCCTGAAGTTATCATCCATAGATCTATCATGGCACTTCGAGCTTGACCTATCAACAAGTTAGATTTGGAAGATTGCAATTGTAAAATCCATGACTATTTAAATTTGTAAGAAGCCCTATAAGATTTATGGCACCCAAAAACGCAAAGGAAAAATCAACCAGCTCACAACCCACTAATGATGTTGAAAAAAAGGCTCTTAGCACGAGGAAGAAACAAACAACCCATTACTGCTAAAATTCCAAAGGCGTCGGGGATGGTGGCTGGAGTAGATTTGAATCGGATAATGGTTTAGATGAACAAAAGGATGGTAAAAAGCAAAATGCAATCCTAAAGCAGTTGAAAAATAGCTTTTCTTTAATGACTCAACTATCCTAAAGGTAATGGAAGAGTCATAGGGAACCGTCATCTTCTGACTCTGAAGAAGAAAGTTCTTCTTCATCTGATAGAAAACGAGAGATGGAAAGAAGAAGATGAGAAGAAGGGTGGTTAGGACATCAAAAATGGGGACTGGGAAAACCCTAATTTGATAATTCAAAACTCGACACCAGGCCTTCATAATTCGGTAATGAGTCGAGGGGCCGAGTTGTAGCTAGTGACTTAGATGATGAGTTGCATAAAGTGGTATATGCTGATGTTGGACAGGATGGTGGTGGTCAGAGTGGTGGTGTTCAAGCGAATGATGTGAGCTATCAAGGAGGGAACACAAACAATGAAAGACTGGATGGATGATTCTCCCAAGGAAAGGGGAACCCAGACATCACAAAACAAATTGAGAGCGTTTGTGGAGCAAAAATTCGGGTCAATCCCTGATGATCACCGTCTAGTCTATCTGACTGGTCGGAAGTATATAGACGAAATGGTGAGAATGCTGGTAAATGAGAACTGTCACATGCGCAATGATGAATGAGGCTCTGCATCTAGTAGAACCCCATTCATGGATGATTTTTTCTAGGAAGGTTATCCATGAAAGTTAGCAATGCCGATGATGACATTGTATAATGGGACTATAGACCATAAACAAAATCTTCTGAAATCAGAATGGTACATGGAAGGTGCCAAAGAGACTTATGTGGTATTGTTTTTCTATATCTTGGGATGTAATAAATACAATGTGGTTTTACTGGCTTGCACCAAGATCTATATATTCATTTGATCGGTTAGCAAGGAAGTTTGTCGAGCAGTTCAAGCTCTACACCTGACAATGGATGTGATGTCCTTATCGGGTGTCTATTAGTGTTTGGGAGAGACTCTTAAGGAATATTCAAGTAGATTCAATACTGATGTGACTAAATTAAAAAATCCGTGGGAGGATACTGTGTAAATTGCATATATTTAGGGGATTCATTCAGATACAGATTTTAGTAAATAGCTATGGATAAAAAAAGTCATCCACTATGAAGGAATCCTACCGAAAGCCCAACTAGTTTCTATGCTTGGAAGTGTCGGACCTGCTTACCAGAAGAGCTGGTAGTAGATTATCAACTAAAGTTGTGCGGAGCAATGTTGCTATAAAGCAAACCATAGAGAGTGCTGTAAACATTGCAGTTAATGTTGGGAATAACAGTAACAATCAAAAGAGAAGAAAATAGGGTGATGCTGGAAAGAAGTCGGACTTCAAGAAGCATGGAAAATATCTGAAGCCTAAAGATTATACCCCGCTAAAAGAGACGTTAAGAATTTTACCTTGCTACTTAAGGAACTGAGAATTACAGAAGCAAGCAATGAGGGAGTCAACCAAACGAGAGAAGCTTTTAGGGATTTATTTTTGCTTCCATGAGATACATTTCCACAATAACAATAAGTGCCAATACTCGAGGGATATGATCATACAAAAGAAGTTGCAATAATACATGAAAGACTCGTAGGATGGTGGGAAAATGAATGATGGATCCCAAGGGTAGATGGACTACTGAAATCAGGGTGGGCCTATGGAGGATCAATTTCAACCATGGGGGGGGGGGGGTGAATAGGGTGATATTAATAATTATAAAAATTATTTCAACACAGATATATCAAAAACAATAGCAACACAAAGAATAGCAGAATCAATGGAGAAATAGAACGACACAGAATTTACCCAGCTTCGGCAAAACCCTGCCTACGTGCTGCCTCCAAGGTTTCTACTAGAAATTAGACAGTCTGACGCTTACACACGTAAACTTGCAACACCTGCTATTGACTAACCTAATTCTACGCTCAAAACCCTACCACAACTCAGCCACTGATTTGCGAATTTTCAATCTACGCCACGTAGTTTGTCCCCCAGCCACACGACTAGAAATTACAAAGGTTTAAAAAGGAAAAATATAATTTAAAACACAATTAAAAACAAAAACACTAATTTTTAACTATTAAGCCTTATAATTGAAACAAGGTCGGCCCCATCTAATTAAACAAACGCGACCTTATTTCTTTTATCAATTCGGCCATTCCGTTTTGCTCTGTAAAATGGCGGCTCGTTGCTTTTCCGTGTTCAATCAAAATTAGGGCTTTGGACAAATTTAAAGATGCCAACTTTAATAAGATCGATTGATTTCGATTTCCTTGCTCTGTCGATTGATCGCCTCTTAAGATGCTTTCGGCAGCTTCTTTTTGATTGAGTTTTACTTTGATTCGGGTATGTGATTTTTGCCTTTTGATCTCTGGTTTAAATACTTGAACTCGATGCCTTTTACTTTTCGATGATGCTACTTATTTATATATGATTCGAGACCCTTGAATTTCGTTCGTGTACATTTACTTGAATTCGTCACTTGATTTTTCTCGGACATTCGATTTTGTTTTAATGCTTATGATAAGTTCTGACTTGTATATATCGAATAATTTCGTTTACTTCATTAACACGGTTTTTATTTCGAACTCGCTCGATTCCTTGATTGCCTTCAGAACCATTCGATCTTTCCTTGGTCATTACGGTAGTGAATTTCCTACTAGACTTTGGCTTTGATTTTTGACTTTTTCAATTGTATAATTTTCTTGCTTGTCACGGTGTCGATTTCTGACTTGGTCAATTTACTTGACCATCATGGTTTCGAAATGATTTTGCTGATGTTGATTTCGTTCTTTGTTTCCTTTGACCCCGGTCAGTAGCTCACGGCTTGTTCATGTGATTCCATGACTGATTTATTCTGTTGAACATGGCTTCAACTTGATTTTTGATATTACCATCTTCGACATCACTGAACTTCGGCACTGATTTAATTCATTATGATTTTTGCAACACCACACCCTGTTCTTTTGAAGCTTGATTCTCTCTGGTCGACACATATATTTTGTTGCACTGTGTTTGACATGGTCTTGTAGCACTTCTCTGTAAAATATTGCATTATATTTGATATTGAATTATTTCGAGTTAATGCTTTGAGGTAGTTTGCACCGCCTATATGTATACATGCTGTTTCACATGCGTATATATGTATGGTTGCTTTCATGTGGTAGCTGGACTTGCTCGAGTTCATATATCTGACTTCGTTCATTTTTGAAATTTCTTGATGTTGTGCTGTTGAGCTTTGTTCGAACTTGTTCAGGTCCATTGATGATGCTATGTGTTTGTTGTATAAGTTGGCTTTGGTATCACTCTGTTTCACTGGTACACGAGCATTGCTCACTTCTCTGTTGCACTTGCTCATTTGAGTTTGTACTGCTTCATCATGTCACTGTTTATATGTCCACTTGATAGCCTCAAGCCTGTTGATAATCTATATTGCTGTATAGGTCTAGTTCACCTTGAACTTCACGTGTGCTCGAGTCTAGTTCATGTATTCATTGTGTCATGTTCTATTGGTTCATGTATGCATAATTAAGGTTGTAACTGGAACCATATGTATGTTGTGCATTTGTAGTTTGATTGAGTACATTTGTGTTTGTTAACTTCTGCTTGGTTTTGCTGCATTGAATTTGACTTGAGAACTTTTGTATTGTGCTTTTGTTTGGTGCACATCCTTGACTTCATGTATACTTCCAGTTGTGCTTGCCTTGGAGTTCAAGACCTGTAGCCTTTGTGCATTGTTGCTATTCCTTTGGTGCACTTGGTTTGTGACTCTGTTGAGCCGAGTTGTCCTTTCTACAGTGCACTGTCCACTATTCTATATGTTTGCTTCATGCTTCATTATTATCTGGTAGCTCTCGAGTCTGTTGGCACTGGTTCGTGTATATGAGCAGTTTTACTTTGTTTTGGTTGTTGCATTTGTGTTGTAGCTGTCTTGACCATTTTGACTTAGTTGATGTTCTGTAGCGCACCTGAGTTGAATCCAGCTTGTAGCTCGGATTTGAACTTGTGCTGAAAATTGTGACATTATTTTTATTGCACTTGAGTTGAACCCGATGTTTTGGGTTTGACCTGTGCTTACTTGTCCCTGTAATTCTATCAAGTGTATATATTGGTATGCACGGCCTTGTGGCATATACAGTGATACACTCTATATGTCACAAGCTGTTCGTGTATGATGAATTCAAAATTAAATGATGAAGAACAACCCAAATAATTGAGGCAAAAATTATTTAAAAAGTTCACATTTTATTTTATACCGCAAAAATATTTCCTTTTCAATTTTACTGTGTCAATATTTATTTTTGCAGATTGCTCAGATGAAGATAAAATACAAGTTGAGTGAATGAGTGATATGTAGTGAGGTCAAATGTAAATGTGAATCGTGATGCAATAAAAATTGTACTGTAATTGAAATTGTATATATTTAGTGAGAGCTTGAAAGTTGTACTATTCAAAGATTGTAATAAACATTTGTTTGAATAAAATTTCTGTTTGAATTCAAATTCTGTGTTATTTATTCTTATTCAACAAATATTTATTTAATCTATGAAAAATAAAATAGTACATTAACAAATTTTTTTTTGGAAAAGGTTAGCCGCCTCATTAAAAACCTGAACCTATAGCCAGCGTGGATATAGGACAGGAAAAAAGAGTGCGACACTTTATTAACAACATATTAACAAAGCAAGAGAAACTCTGTACAACAAAACACACTGATCAAAACAAAAAAAACAACCACCCAAACAAAACTGAAATCCCACAACACAAAAACACCTCCTAGAAAGAAAAGTCAAAACGAACAATGGAAACAAAACAGCACACCCGATACCATACCTTCTATCTTCTTCAGAAGAAAAAGGAAAGGAAAGTGAATCACTCCCCCACCATGTCAAAGCCCCATCGATCTAAGATTCTTCTACTTCTACTAGAACTTGCCTTCTTCTTCTTCTTCACTTTGCTCCCCAGAATCTTCAGATCCATTTCAATTAGCTTCCATCTGTCCAGATTTGATATTCTTCGATCATCGTGTAGCCTGCTATTTCGTTCTTGCCAAATGTGGTGAACAATAGTGGAAAAGCTAGCGAAGGCTAAGTGAAGAAATACATTTAAATGAATATATATATATATATATATTTATTATCATCAAACAAAAATCATATAATTGCATATTCAACAATCTCCCCCTTTTGATGATAACAAACATATATTCAAGATTTTGAATATGTTAATTGTATTTGATCGTTGATATAATCTAATTGCTCCCCCTATTTAAATGCTTCCTCTCTACACAAAGCTCCCCTTTCATATATGCATACAATTAAAAATATGCAAATGAGCCTACATGCAAATAGAAAATATTTGACCTTTACTTGATTTTATTTGACAAAATCTTAACTTTTCTCTCCCCTTTTTGTTATTAGAAAAAGAGTAATAGTGTTAGAGAATATAGAGATAAAGTGATCGATATTAATCCAACATTAAAACTCAATTGAATATGAATATTAAATTTCAATAAAAAATCAAATAAAAATCATAAATACTTTGTTAGGCGCATATTCCACTTTTAGAATGATGGGAATGATGTCATCATATAAAATCATACAGTTGTGTCTACTTGTGGTATATTTATATCAGGAATTTGAATATCTACTAACCATGCATAACCGTTAGGACTTTTAAATGAGATTAGTAGTGTTCCAATTTTATTTGAAAAAATGAATTAAAGTATCTTCTAACCATGCATAACCGTGAGGACTTTTAAATGGGATTAGAATCAACTTGTTTACTTAATAAATCAATTTTGATATGCGTTCCATACACGCATAACCATGAGGACTTTTAAATGAGCATGGAAGCACATAACAAATTCCACGTGATTCACCCATGCATAACTGTAAGGACTTTTAAATGAGAGTGGATACTTTGGATTTTATATATAAAATGAAAAACGAATAATTCCTGTTTAAAGTACCACACATCGACAAACTATATTGAATTTTGGTGAGCGATGGTCAATAGGAAATATGATAGAAATCGAGATACTCATTGAATTTTTACCAATAAAAAGTTTTATAACTCTTGTTTAAATTTCTAAAGAAATTTACTAATTATACCGTCTCAAGTCATAACATATGATAAATATCAACACTCGTCACTTTTTCAATCACTATTTATCTTTTCGATAATTATTAGGGAGTCAGATTAGTCAAAATAGTCATTTAAAATCAAATTCAAAAATAATTATAAAATCAAATTTTCAAAATGACTGATCTGAAAACATGGCCAAAAATGATTTTCTCGAAGGGGTCATATGAGAAAAAAAAATTATTTGAAAATTATTTGAAATGAAAAATATGCAGATATTTTCTTTGAAAAACAATGCAGTTACTAAATGTCTCAACATAAATCACGTTTCACTAATAATTTTTCTATCAACTAGATTATCAGTGTAGTTTGCATTTGAATTTTTCACTCAAAATTATTTTTTAGTTGAATGTTATATACCAGATCATGAAGTGTGCAACAAAATATCTCAAAATCATTTTTAACAACTTTTTAAATGAAATTCTCTTGAATTTGAATTGAAGCCGTGTAAATAATCAAAAACCGTGAATGTAGAGTCAGCAGTAAAATAATCAAATGTATTATCATCCAATAAAACACTATTGTTAATCAAAACTAATATATATGAAGTAGTTCAAAGATTCTAGTGATTTTTATAGTGTTCTTGGCATGAGAATATAATTGGCCAACCATTTTGAACAAGTCAGAATCAAAATCATCATTCATTTCGTCATCAGATTACTGGCTGATTTAATTCAGACTACGGTGCAGATTATCACATTTAATATATCGTTCAAAATAGACCATTACCAGTTTTACCTTGATGATAATTTTTCGTTATTTTTCATTGTGATTCTGTCACCTTTGTACTAGGCTAAGGAACTTTGCTCGTCCATTGTTTTCTTGAAACACCCAAAATCCAAGTAACACAGTTGTTGTTCCTTAACCTGCCTTCATACCTACACGATGAAAGATTTTTGTGACCTATTTGTCTTTATAGGTCCATGATTGTTAGTGGCAGAATATTTTGGAAAATAATTTTGTGAAGACCGAAAACTATTTATATATGTTCCTTTCAGCACCCAGATTTGTTTAACTTTGAGAGATATTATATTTGTGCCTATTGGAACCCAAATTGATATAGTTTTTACGTGTTTGGGTCTATACCAACAATTATTTTGATTGTGTCCAAATTCTCTACAAATTGTGCACATTGAATTGACTTGATTACTTTCATTTCTAACATTTTCAGATTGATTATATCCAAGTCCTTGTCTAATTATATTAACAGTTTGTTTTCCTAATAGCATATTCAACGATTTTTCACTTTTTGAAAATTTATCTAAAGTCGTTGACAGTTGTTGGACTTGTGTTTTGAGAGATTCATTTTCGTTTAACAATTGTGTGCACTGTTTAATAGAATTTTCTCTCCTAGTATTTTCACTCTCTTTCAAAATTAGAATTTCATTTTCAAGTGATTTTATATTAATTTCTGATTTTTTAATTTCTTCTTCGAATGTTGGACACTTATCACACTTAGGGATCCTACTTTGGTAGGTTTTAACCAATTGGTCAAGTTGTATATTTAAATCTATCAAAGTATCTTTTTGTGATTCAAGTTTGGCATACTTCTCCCTAAGTCGTTTAAAACAGCCATTTACTTCATGGAAATATATAAGTAATTCTGAATGAGTAAGTTTTGATACCTCACTTGGCTCGTCATCATCACTGTCAGTTGTTTCACCATGAAGGCACATGTCTGCTTTCTCACTCTCACTGTTAGTACTTTGATTATCTTCATCACTTGTATTCCACGTGGCTTCCAAACATCTCCGTTTTGATTTCTTTTCAAAGTCGCATCGATTTTGAGGACAATTTGGCTTGATATGGCCTGGTATATTACACTTGTGACAGATGATCTCTTGTTTTTCTGAATTGTCTAGAACTTTGTTTATTCTGCTCTTTACTTGATGATTTTTGGTCGGATTGCCATATTTGCGATTCCACTTTTTGAATCTTCTTATTAATATTGCTAATTCAGCTTCATCATCATTATCACTTTCAGTTGTTCCTTTGAGAGCTTTTGATTTCTTTCGAGTGTTACCTCCTTCACGCTCTTCCTTGAATTTTATTTCTAGCTCATAAGCGGTGAGATTTCCGATGAGCGCTTCCACCTTGATTAGTTTCAAATCCTTTGATTCTTGAATAGCTGTGACTTTTGCTTCAAAACTCCGTGGAATGACTCTGAGGATTTTTCGGACTATTTCCAACTCCATGTATGATTTTCCAAGAGCTTTTGATTTGTATACAATATTGGAAAGTCATCCGTACATTTCTTTGACATTTTATTCTTTAGCCATTGTAAAATTCTCGTATTCGCTGCTTAGCATGGCATGGCGAGATTCTTTGACTTGAGATGTTCCTTCGTGAGTCACTTCGGGTGTGTGCCATATTTCCTATGCAGTTGGACAATGTGAGACACGATTAAATATCAAATTGATCCAATGAACAGATAATAGAATTCATAGCTTTAGCATTAGCATTTTGTAATTTATTTTCTAGCTCTGTCCATTGATCCATCGGTTTATCTATTTCTTGATTATCTACAATTATAGTTGGTGCTCTATAACCTGTCTCAACAATATTCCAAGCGTCAATGGTTTTCACAAAAATTTCATTCTATTTTTCCAGTAGGCGTATTCGCCATTGAACATTGGTGGTATAATTATGGACTAACCCTCAGCAAAAGCATTATTAAAGGAAGCCATTTTAAAAATTCAAAGTTTTAAAACAAAATTTGGTTTTTGAGAAACGAATTTTTTTAAAACAAAAGTTGACTTCTATTCCTAGCTCTGATACCACTTGTAGGATCGATTTCACCCTAGAGGGGGTGAATAGGGTGATATTAATAATTATAAAAATTATTTCAAAAGCTTATAAAATTATTGCAACACAAATATATCAAAAACAATAACAACACAGAGAATGGCAGAATAAATGCAGAAATAGAACGACACAGAATTTATCCAGTTTCGGAAAAAGCCTATATACGTGCTGCCCCTAAGGTTTCTACTAGAAATTAGATAGTCAGACGCTTACACACATAAACTTGCAACACCTGCTATTGACTAACCTAACTCTATGCTTAAAACCCTGCCATAACTCAGCCACTGAGTTGCGAATTCTCAAACTGCGGCACGTCGTTTGTCCTCTAGTCACACGACTAGAAATTACAACGGTTTAAAAAGAAAAAATACAATTTAAAGAGCAATTAAAAACAAAAACCTTACTTTTTAACTATTAAGCCTTATAATTGAAACAAGGCCGGCCCCATCTAATTAAACTAACGCGGCCTTATTTCTTTTATCAATTCGGTCGTTCGTTTTTGCTCTATAAAATGGCGGCTCATCACTTTTCCTTGTTCAATCAAAATTAGGGCTTCGGAGAAATTTGAAGATGCCGACTTTAATTGGATCGATTGATTTCGATTTCCTTGCTCTGTCGATTGATCGTCTCTTAAGATGCTTTCGGCTGCTTCTTTTTGATTGAGTTTTACTTTGATTCGGGTATGTCATTTTTGCCTTTTGCTCTCTGGTTTAAATACTTGAACTCGATGCCTTTTATTTGCCGATGATGCTACTTATTTATATATGATTCGAGACCCTTGAATTTCGTTCGTATACATTTACTTGAATTCGACACTTGACTTTTCTTGGCCATTCGATTTTGTTTTAATGCATATGATAAGTTCTGACTTGTTCATATCGAATAATTTCGTTTACTTCATTAACACGATTTTGATTTCGAAATCGCTCGATTCCTTGATTGTCACGGTTTCGATTCAAAACCGCTCGATCTTTCCTTGGTCGTTGCGGTAGTGAATTTCCTACTTGACTTTGGCTTTGATTTTTGACTGTTTCAATTGTATAATTTGCTTGCTTATCACGGTGTCGATTTCTGACTTGGTCAATTTAGTTGGCCATCACGGCTTCGAAAAGATTTTGCTGATGTTGATTTCGTTCTTTGTTTCCTTTGACTCCGGTCAGTAGCTCATGGCTTGTTCATTTGATTCCATAACTGATTTTTTCTGTTGTCATTGAACTTCGACACTGATTTAATTCATTGTGATTTTTGCATCACTGCACCATGTACTTTTGAAGCTCGATTCTCTCTAGTCGATACTTATATTTTGTTGCACTGTGTTTGACATGGTCTTGTAGCACTTCTCTGCATACTGTTGTATTATATCTTATATTGAATTATTTCGAGTTAATGCTTTGAGCTAGTTTGCACCGCCTATATGTATACATGATGTTTCACACGCGTATATATGTATGGTTGCTTTCAAGTGGTAGCTGGACTTGCTCGAGTTCATATATCTGACTTCGGTCATTTTTGAAATTGCTTGATGTTGTGCTGTTGAGCTTTGTTCGAACTTGTTCAGGTCCATTGATGATGCTATGTGTTTGTTGTATAAGTTGGCTTTGGTATCACTCTGTTTCACTGGTACATGTGCATTGCTCACTTCTCTGTTGCACTTGCTCATTTGAGTTTGTACTGCTTCATCATGTCACTATTTATATGTCCACTTGAAAGCCTCAACCTGTTGATAATCTGTAGTGTTGTATTGGTCTAGTTCACCTTGAACTTCACGTGTGCTTGAGTCTGGTTCATGTATTCATTGTGTCATGTTCTATTGGTTCATGTATGCATACTTAAGGTTGTAACTGGAACCATATGTATGCTGTGCATTTGTAGTTTGATTGAGTACATTTGTGTTTGTTAACTTCTGCTTGGTTTTGCTGCATTGAATTTGACTTGAGAACTTTTGTGTTGTGCTTTTGTTTGGTGCAGATCCTTGACTTCATGTATACTTATAGTTGTGCTTGCCTTGGAGTTTCAAACCTGTAGCCTTTGTGCATTGTAGTTATTCCTTTGGTGCACTTGGTTTGTGATTCTGTTGAGCCGAGTTGTCCTATCTGCAGTGCACTGTCCACTATTCTATATGTTTGCTTCATTCTTCATTGTTATCTGGTACCTCTCGAGTTTGTTGGCACTGGTTCGTGTATATGAGCAGTTTTACTTTGTTTTGGTTGTTGATTTATGTTGTAGCTGTCTTGACCATTTTGACTTAGTTGATGTTTTGTTGCGCACCTGAGTTGAATCCAGATTGTAGCTCGGATTTGACCTTGTGCTGAAAATTGTGACATTATTTTTATTGCACTTGAGTTGAACCCGGCGTTTTGGGTTTGACCTGTGCTCACCTGTCCCTGTAATTCTATCAAGTGTATATATCGGTGCGCACAGCCTTGTGGCATATACAGTGATACACTGTATATGTCACAAGCTGTTCGTGTATGATGAATTCAAAATTAAATGATGGCGAACAACCCAAATAATTGAGGCAAAAATTATTTTCAAAATTCACATTTTATTTTATACCGCAAAAATATTTCCTTTTCAATTTTACTGCGTCAATATTTATTTCTGCAGATTGCTCTGATGCTGGATTCAATTTGGAGTGAAGTTGAAGATAAAATACAAGTTAAGTGAATGAGTGATATGTGGTGAGGTCAAATGTAAATGTGAATCGTGATGTAATCAAAATTGTACTATAATTGAAATTGTATGTATTTAGTGAGGCTTGAAATTTGTACTATTCAAAGATTATAATAAACATTTTGTTTGAATAAAATTTCTGTTTGAATTCAAATTATGTTTTACTTATTTTCATTCAACAAATATTTTTTAAGAAATTAAAAACAAAATAGTACATTAACAAATACATTTAAATGAATATATATATATATATATATATATATATATATGTTTATTATCATCAAACAAAAATCATATAATTGCATATTCAACAGCCTAGTGGTGATAGACAAAGGTAGCTCGAAAAGAGATTATAATCAACACTACCACTGGGGGATCTCATCCAGCCGCGAAAAGATGGAATGAGATGGGGAGACAAAGCTGGAATGAGATGGGGAGACACAGAAGTTCTTTGATGAAACTTGTGCATGAGAGTTGTTTTTCTGTAGAAGACGGAGCTCCGGAAAAACAACTAAAAATGATGTCTAATGATAGTGCGTTTAGAGATCGAGATGCGGATAGGGTTCAAGGGGATACACTTGAACATTTGATGATTACGTTCATTATTGGGCCAACTAACGTGCACCGGGTACTCCTTGATTGTTGGAACTCGATAAATATATTGTTTAAAAAACATTCGATTGGATGAGGATGAGTATGCAGGACTTGAATCCATGTAAATCTCATATCCAAGTGTTTACTAGAGTAGCTATAGATCCCGTGGCTTGTATTGATTTATTGGCAGAGCTTAGTGAAGGTGACCATAAGTATGGGTGCACACCTTCATTGTGATTGACATGTACTATTCTTATAATGCTTTTTTAGGTCGACCGGCCTATTTGAGTGGCCTTGGGCTCGTTACGTTTAATGATGAAATTTCCAAAGGAGAACAGGTAGGAGCTATGTAGGGAGACTAGAGTACTAGTTATGAGTGTCACGTCATGTATCTTTGAGAAGAGAAACGATGTGAAAAAGGAAAAGGTGTAGAGAAGACCGTCTATATCAAGATGATTGATGCATAGTAACCATCGCCTAATTCTCGCTTAGATGGCATAATAAATTTCACAAATCTATGAATTGGAGGAAAGAATTAGAGGATGTGAGGCCCGCTTTGACAGAGTTGACGATCAATATCCTGGTCGTTGAGGATGGCCCCACTCGGGCCAAAAAGATCAGATCTCAACTTGGGGTAAAAATGAAGAAGAAGTTGGTAGGGTTTCTCCAAGAAAACCTAGATGTGTTTGCATGGACACATTTTGATATGTGTTGAGCATCACCAGGTATAACGTGCCATACATTTAATGTGGACACATATACCCTCTTGTGATGCAAAAGTGGCAAAGCTTAGGTCCGGAGAAATCTATTGCGTTGAAGGAAGAAGCGGATAAGCTGAACACAGATGACTTTATCCTAAATGCTATATTCCCCAATTTGGTATCGAATCCAGTACTGGATAAGTATCCTAATGGAAGATGGCAGACCTGCATCGATTATTCAGACCTGAATAAAGCATGCCCAAAAGCCAGCTTCCCATTACCGAAGATTGATCAACTTATGGACTCAACTACCAGACATAAACTATTTTCCTTCATGGATGTGTATTCTGGCTACAATCAAATAGCAACGCATGTTCCAAATCAAGAGCAAACCATTTTTTCACTAACTTAGGATTGTTTTCGCATGTTGATGTTTGATCTGAACTGGAGCTACCTACCAGTGATTGGTGAACTCAATGTTTACAGATCAGATTGGAAGGATGGTGGTGGTTTACATAGACGATATGCTAGTGAAGTCAAATTGATCGATGAACCATACGTATGACCTCCTAGAGCTGTTTGATGTACTTCGGATGTACGGGACAAAGCACAATCAATTGAAATGTTCTTTCGGAATCGCATCAGGTAAATTCTTGTTATTCGTAGTAAACTCGAGGGACATTGAAGCTAATCTAGAGATGATTAAAGCATTGAAAGATGTTAAAGCCCCAGTGACAAGGAGGAAAATGAAGAGCTTGAACTAAAAGGTCGTTATGTTGAGTCGATTCATCTCAAAGGTGACTAATAAATGCATGTCATTCTTTGATGCCCTCAAGAAAGAGAAACGGAAGTTTGTTTGGATGGAGCAATGTTAGAAATCTTTCCCGGCCTTACTCAATCACCTGGTGGGACTGCAGCCTTATTAAAGACTTTAGAAGGAGAGGATTTATTTGTTTACACGGTAGTATCTGCTCATGCATTGAATGCAGCCTTGGTACGTAAGGAGTCCATAATTCAAAGGACTGTATATTACGTTAGCAAGTGGTTCAGTGGAGCAGAGAAGGATCACTCAAAGTTTGAGAAGCTAGCATACTTATTGTTAATCACTTCGTGAAAGTTGCAGCCGTACTTCCAGGCTCATTCGATAAAAGTGTAAACTACTCAACCTTTAAGGCAAGTGTTGTAGGGACCCGAGATTTGAGGAAGGTTACTGAAATGGACTATCAAAATGAGTCGGTATGGTATAACGTACCATCCTAGGATGGTGATCTTAGGGCAGGCATTAGTTGATTTCATTGGCGAGTTCACCATCCGAGATGGAGAGATGGAGGAAGATGTAGTCGTACTTGCTTAGTGGATATTGTATATAGACGTAGCATTGAATAAGCACATCTCTGGAGTAGGAGTGATCATAGTAACCTCGAAGGAATAAACAATCTATTACGTCTTAAAGCTTGGGTCCCCTACAGTGAACAATTATTGTAAGAACGAAGCATTGATCGTGGGCTTAAGATAGCAAATGAATTATGGGTCAAGGCATTACATATATTTAGCGACCCTTAATAGGATGTCTTTCAGGTGAAGAAGGAATTTGAAGCTTGGGGAGTAAGACTTTCCCCTTGCCTAAGAAAGGTTCTGAATGATACTGATATTGAGTATTACATGATAACACACATTCTTATAGAGGAAAATATGAAAGCTAATTCATTGGCCAAGCCAACCATCTCTTAGGATGCATAATTTATGGGACCGATCCCAATAGTGGTGTTTTTTGCTTCGAATATTGACTAGACGGATGTCAATTGGATCTTTGAGATTAAAGTGAAGAAGGATCCATGGATAACTCCAATTAAAGAATACCTATTGAAAGGGGCTCTCCGAAACATGTGAAATAAATGAAGGGAACTACTAAGCAAAGTACCATGATTTATTATCTAGGAAGGACTATATGATGTTAGTTCCTAAGATGATGGTTTTGATGACAACAACTTAGGATATGTTATACAATATATGTACTAATATTCTTGTCTAGATATACATGTATATGCAGGATATATATGTGCAGATACTAAGAATAAAGATTGTACAGTATAAAGATTCAAGACTGAGTATATATGTTCAAGACTAACGAATTCAATACTGAAGAAATCAAGACTGAAGACTTATGAGTATTAAAAGTTCAAGATATCAAGAGTATCAGGAGTTCAAGATATCAAGATAAGTAATAAAGTCTAGATTTATGTTAAAACTTCATAATAGCACTGTAAACTTTATTTGGATTTTAATTATGGAATGGAATCCACCTTCTCGCTTTAATAGTGGGATGGAATCCACAACCTCTTTAGTAGGATGGATCCCACGACCTTCTCTCTTGGAATGGAATCCATGAAATTTTCAAAATGATTTATTTTTTCAAAACTATCTTTTTAAATTCATCTCTATCAATTTAAATATTTTGGCCTTAATTTAAAAACTATTTCTTTTTATTAATCTTAAAATCATCTCTTGTTTTCTAAACTATCTCTTGATTTTAATATTTTAGCTTTAATATATTTCAAAGAAATCTATACTTAGTTTTTAATATTACTTTTATATTATAGATTATGTATTATATGATTACTTTCTAAAACTCTTTTATAAGCTTAAACTATATTTAAAATGGTTTACAAAGTTTAAAAATTGTTTTGACAAGTTTTAGAATAGAAATCATTTTAAAGAGAAATCTATTTTCAAAATTAACATAGGCATGTCAACATCCCTCATCCCCCCATGTAGACATGGTAGCCATAGAATTTAAAGTTCAAATTTTTAAAAGAAGTGTCTATTCGTCATAACCTTTCGCGAATGGGCATGACCGTTGTTCTCCTATAAATACTAGTTGTTTTCAACGAATTTTAAGTTATTTTTACATTTCTTCACTCCTTCTTCTACACTCAAATATTCTCTTATATTTCAAATGTTTTAACAAAACTCTGTTGAAATTCTAAGTGAATCAAACTCGATCGTCTCTAGTTTGATTCTTTGCCACTCTCACTCAAAGATCTCGGTGTTATTCAGAGTTATAGGATCATTTGTAATCAAAGAAGTGTATCGAGTCTCTCCCTATCACATTGTGATTGGAAATGATGTGATTATGTCCTGTAAATCAATTGGGTGTAATTGTAGCATGTAAATAAATTAGGCAATCTTGTAGCCTAGTTAAATCAAGAGGGTTTTCCCTGGACTCGGAAACAGGAGGGTGTATCTCGTGGCCATGAAATCGAAGTTGTAATATCGACATTATATTTGAAAAGAAATCTACACAAGAAATTTCATGAGACTGGATGTAGGGTAACTACAAACCAGTATAAAATTCAAGTGTGTTCTTTCCTCTACTACTTTTATTTACTATTTGCAACTGTTTCTGATTCTGTGATTGTCTCTATGTTTGTGAAGTTGCATATGTATGTGTTTAATTTGAAAAGATTTCAAAATTTTCATAAAATCCATTAAACATTATTCACCCCCTCTATTGTTAATCCAGCCTTAAGATCTGTAATTTGCATTTCCTGCATTTGGTATTAGATCGTTAGTTTTCAAAGTTTTCATAATCCGATTTTTGAGAAGTTTTCGAATGGCTTCCAACATTGGTAATGTCAACACCATCACTAGTTCTTTTATGGAGGGCCAGTCTACTTCTAGTCCACTACTTTTTAATGGCAGCAACTATGCACATTGGGCATGTAGGGCGAAAATCAATTTAAAATCAGTAGGATTAGACACTTAGAATATCGCAAAAACTGAGTGCGTTGAACCCATAACTAATTTTGCACAGTGAATTGTTGAGCAAAAGATTGTTGCACGAAAAAATTCTAGAGCCATGAATACTCTATTTTATTCATTTGATTGGAATGATTTTTATAACAACCCGGATTTCTGGGCATCTGTAATTGATAATAATTGGGTTAATTAATAGAAATACTAAATTGTAGATTTAACAAACGAATCTAATCGTAAATATTTATGTTTGGATAAATATTTATTTGATCATATCTTAATATAGTCACTTAAAATTGACAAATTATTCTTTTGAAAATAAATAATAATGATTGTTTATATAAGTAAATTATTTAAATTGGCAAAATTGTTAATTTCAAACCAATAGTATTTTTGTGTTATTTTTAGATAAATAGAGTTAAGAAAAAAATAGGGATTATTAATTTCAAATTGAATTTAGGCTTGTTTAAATATATGAATTTAATTTGAATTGATATTGAATTGGATTTTTAATTAAATTTAAAGAATTGATATTGAATTGGATTTTTAATTAAATTTAAAGAATTGATATTGAATTCGAAATTTAAAAAGGGAATATATCTTAAATATATTTTGGTTTAAATTAATTTGGTTCAAACATAAGTTATTTATAAACGAATATTTACATAAATTCACATTTTTTATATATATTAAAAATTTAAAGGCTTATTTATAAAAGACAAAAATTAAATACATTGAAATGTATTACATAAAAATATATAAACTTAAATAATTTAACTTTAAACACTTGTATACAAATGGGGGCTTGGTTTCAGCATTTGTAAATTATGAAGCACTTAAGTTAACAAGTGGCAAATTTACCGTAAATCAAAAACAAAATTTAATTAAATAACACATGTTGAAAAAAAAAATTATGCAAAACTGAGATTTTCAAATTCAATTTCTCTCCGTTCCTGCAACCCTGTAAATCAGTTGTTCTCAGATCTGAAACCATATTCAAACTAATCTGAAATGATTCTTTAATCTGTAAACATTTATTACTCAAGCTCTCTAAATAACCAAAGTCTGTAACCATTTGTTCTTCAAATCCATACCACTTTCAAGAATGCATGCAAGTAGATCTGAAGAAAAAATCAAAGTTTTCAAAGCTAGCATTTCAGATTTTAAAGGCAAACTCTCCCGTTTTAAAGAATGAAAGCAATTTCGGTTTTAGAGCTCCCAGGTTTCCAAGTTCTGTTCAAATTTTCTTTAGCTTCTCTGCTCATCATATCGGTGAGTAAACACATCTGATTTTAAAAAGTTTTTAAATTTGTTAAATCTCTGTTGCATGCAGAATCTTAAGCTTAGATAGGCAAAATAATGGTTTGCAAGTTGTAGTTAAATGATTTTGTGTATGTTTGTTTGTAGTTACCTCTGTGTGCATGCCTGATATTCAAGTGGGTGCTCTGTTCTTCAACTGTTCAATGTAAATATCATTCAAAATTTAGAGTTTTGTTTCAAATTAGTTTTACGTTGAAGTGTTTAAACAAAATTTGTTTAAAACAATGAGAATTAAATGTTAAAAATTTATATGGTAAGAATTTAAGGCTGTGTCAACCTGTGAGCTTATTATTCAGTAAACAAAACTTGATTCATTAAAATAAAAGAAAAATTCAACATGAATAATTAGCTGATTTAAATTCATAATCGGATACACCTATGAGAAATAGGATTTTTGAAACAAATATCACTATTTTTAGTTTAGAATTTTTGGAGCAGTTTGAAGTTGTTTGGGAAACGAATTTCGACCATTTCCCGGCGATCGATGAACTTTTTGATGATCAGATTTTGGTCGAAGCAATTTTGGGGTCATGTATTTTAGGAAAAATGGAGATTAATTTTTGTAATGTCAGTGGTGGCCGTTTATGATGAAGTAAGGGTTTAAGAAGGGGTTGGGAACGGAATCTGTTACCTGAGATTTGCGTCGTCAAGGTAGTTGATTAAGCCTGCGGTAGGGGGGAAAAGAATTAGGAGTTGTTGGTGAATTTTTGGGGGCTCCGATGGCCAGAGCGAGAAGAACGAAGGGGAAGTATGGGGGTTTCCTCCTATGGGGAAATTTTAGAGGATCGGATTTTGATGTGGGAGTGATCGAGCATTGTTTTGGTGATCTAGTAGGTCGGAGGTGGTTTGTGGATAGGGTCGGCGACGTGCTCTTGCGAGGCGGGGCTGTGTGCAGGTGCACGAGGCTGTGCGTGTGTATGACGGAGCAGTATTTGGAGAAGAAAAAAATATGAAGATGAAGGATGGGATTTGAGAAGAAGGAGTATACTCGGTACTCAACTCGAGTAAATACGGGGCCGTCTCGAAGTGAAGTTGTCAATATGGAGCTCGAGTTTTGATTCGAGAAGAATAAGATTTGGCTCGGGTAGCTTTGTTAGTGTATTAACTTTGATATTAAGGGTAAGATAAGTTTTGTTAACAACAAAATCTTATTAACCTATTTCTTAAAATAAGAATAATAATAATAATAATTATAATAAAGTTTTAGTGGATTAAATCCATAAGTATGACAAGATAAAATGAAGTGATGGAATTAGTTATGTGTTTTAAAAACTAGTGATTATGAAATGATTTATTTAAGAAATTAAGTTGAGAAAATTAATTAGTTTACCAATTATGGATAATCACTAAGGAAATTGATTGGATATAATTACTTATTGAAAATTGTAAATATAATTACTTAGGGTAAGTAATTAAGTAGTAATTATTGGAAGTAATGGATAAAAAAAAGAAATTTCTTAATATAAAGGTTATTAGAGGTTAATGACTTAATGGAAGTGCTTAAGGATCAAATTACTAAGTATAATTAGATATTGTAAGTAATTAAATAGTTTAATTGATTTAAGACAATCATTTAATGATTGGTTAAGTATAACTACTTAATGTAATTAGTGAAGTATAATTGCTTAGTAAGGGATAATTACTAGATGTAATTGATTAAAGGGACATTACTTAATGAAATTTATTAAGGATTACTTTCTTAATGCAATTAAATAATGATATTAATTACGAATTGGTTAATTTATGAGTATTGATTAATTAAAGGATAATTAATCAATTTAAATGATTATAGGATAATTGATTTGGGTAGTTAATTAAGGATGAATGTGATAATGTAAAAGGGTGAGGATTAATTAATTTGTGGTAAATTAATTTAAGGCTAATTACTGAATGTAATTAGAAAGGATAATAAAGGGATTAGTAATTTTTTTTAAATATTTGTTAAGTAAGCAAGATTAAAGGTAATTAAAATGAATGGGGTGACTAATTAATCTTGTTTATGAATGATTGATTGATATTCTAGTATGAAATGTCTGTGATGTGATATGCTGTCTCGAATAGTGATAATGTTGTTATCTATCAATGATGGATTGCTATGGAAAGTGACATCTTGAATTTAAAAGTGAATTGTCTCACTTGAATAACATGGGTTAAGATGGCATTGAATTCGAAGAGATCGGAGTAGGGTATTAGTTAATACCCGAAACCACTTCGATTCTTTATAAATTGATATGTGAAATCCACAGGCTAGTATGGAATGATTTAAGTGAATTTGACCGTTAACCTAAGTTTTTGGTACTTAGATACTGATGTGTGGTATCAGTGATGTCTATAACAGTTTGTGAATTTGTAAATTGATACGAGTACCCCGGGTTTATACAAGTTGTCTGTTTTTGTATTCCATGTTAGATGGGTTTACTTACGCTGGTTTTCAGCCTGACCCGGGTGTTACTTTGATGTAATGCTCGGGTCAGACCGAGTATTACAGATTTTCAGGTAAGGACGTTCTGGACCTCAGGAGGCGAGCTGGAGAACAGGAACGTATGGAGAGTTTCTGCTGTGATATATTATACTATCTGAAACAGATTGATTTATCTGTCCTTTGTTTGTAAATATGGTGTACTCTGATATATTAAAGTGTAATTTGACAAGTACAGTGTTCCTTTGTATAACTATTATTTATGTGATATTATATTTTGATCCGCTGCGAATGTGAGGTTTCTATGACTTGTTTCTGTTTCTTCTTCTTTCTTTTTTCTTCTTTTTCTAACTATCTGGAATTTTCAGGTTCGAAATTTCCGGTTCGTTACATTTGGTATAAGAACAAGGTTAAGCGAGAACCTTGGCTCTGGTGGGTTACTCATTAAAGATACGGTAAGTGGTACCCTACAATGAGTTGAGTAAATATATATATGACAACGTGCTTGATATTTTCTTATATAGAGATTTTAAATGATTTTATATAAGATTATATTTTGATATGTAAAGTAATATTTCTTTCTAATAAACATTAAGGTGATTGGTTGTTAAACTATTGGAACTAAATTAAGTAGTAATAGTAATACAACCAAATTGAAACGAAATAATGATAAGTTTGAAATGGATTCAAGCTGAAATTTAATTCGTGAATTTGGGAAAGAATTTTAGAATAAGATAATAATAAATTGGAATTCAGGTATGATAATCTGGGTTATTATCATAAATAATTGTTGTATTTAATAATAAAATGTGTATTAATGAGTAAGCAACAATAAAATGTTTTAAGAAAAGTAACCATTTAAAGAGAATAACTTGTAAATTAGAAGGGATGTAAATTTAAAGTGGGTTTCTAATTGTGAAGTTCTGAATTTTAAACTTAAACATTTGAAAATTGTTTTCAAATTTTTAAAGGAAATAATATTATTCAAACTATTTTGAATGTAATCTTAATTTAGAATAAGAAGTTGTTTGTAAGATTTAAAAGAATTTGTTTTGGATTAAAATAAAGGTGGTCTAAATTTTAAAAAAATTGGCTTGGTGGGCCAAGAATTAAATATGTATATATGTGTGGATATACATAATATCAAAGTTGGTTTGAAATAAACTCTAAATATTGAATTTTAAATCTGGAATGAGATGTGATACCCAAAGTGATAAGTTTTTGAACTTAATAAGGAGGAAGATTATCTATGAGAAGTCCAAAATTTGAAATGGAAGATTCAAATTGGGTAAGGTTGACTGCATTAAGTGAATTGAGTTTAACTTGGGAAAAGTTAAATAAGTTGGAATGATCAACCTGATTTGGAAATTTTAAAATGAAATTAAGATTTAACCTGGAAAGTTAAATGGTTGATTATAATTGAGAGTTTGAGTGATCTCAAATTGGGTTTGAGATCCAAAAATTGAAAATAGATGGATAGTTTTGATATAATTTGAAAGATACCATACTGTTTTTATTAATAATCTTCAAAATATAAATTGAATTTGTAAATTAAACTTGTTTGAGAATTGATTTCAAACTAGAAGATAAAATTGGGTGATAAGTTGAATTTTTAAGATAGAAATTCTTTTGAACTCTTGTGTAAACTTTGAAATGAGTAAGTAAAGATAATTTTAAATGAAAATTCTAGAATTTGAGCTCAGAATTTAAATTGTTTAAAAGCTTTTAATAATGGTTAACTTGGTTTAAAGGGTTTAACTAACCTTAGTGGATTTAACTCAAATTTATATAATTCGAGATGATTTAAAGTGAGATTGAAATTGGTATTAGTTCAAATTGAAATTTATTTGAATTAGTAAAATTTGAGATCAAGGTTGAATAAAGTTAAATTTGGAAAGAAACTGAGGATAATTCAACTTGAATTGGGGTTGAATCAATTTCGATGGAAATTGAAGTTATTTAAATTGGAATTTGTGTCCATTTAAATGGTAGAGGAAATTTAAATTGAATTGATGAGAATGGAGATTGGGAAGTGAGCAGTTTTGACTCTGGACTATTTTTATAATTTTTTTAATATAAACCTATTTTTCCAAGCTATTCATTATATATACAACCTTTCTTTTAAAAGCCAAATTATCTTAAAGTTGTTTTACAATTATTTTTGAAACTGTTTAGCAATTTTCCAATTGTTTTGTAAACTAATTACTATCTTACTATTATTTTGCAATTATTTAAAATTTCTATAATTATTTTAATCTTTTTTTTCTAACTATTTTACACATAGTTTACAAACTAGTAATTATTTTCCAACTACTTATCTATTTTTAAAATTTTCAAGCTATTTTCTAAATAAACTGGTCGGAGTTCAAACTGTTATTAGTTAAATACCCAATCGAGATAAGAATAGAGGTGATAATCCAAATGGATTGAAGCAATTGTGAGTAAGTGATTGAAAATCAAAGTGAATATGAATAGAAATGGAATTGATTTGGCTAATAACCAATAAAGATAAATACGTAGGGTTTACGTATGTTATTCTATTCGCATAGTGATTTGATCCATATTCGAGCACAGAATTTCGAGATAGTATGTCTATCCGAATTAGGATTTTTCACTCGATTTTCGACGGCGAACCTGGAAATGGATTGTTGATTGGTTCAGGATATTCTCTATCATAGTTATGACTATGCAAGGAGAATGACGGTTTCTGATCAAGAAACCAGATCTGTGACAGCACTAGCAAATCGGGTGGACGATACTAGTTCGGAAGTGAAATTGTGTGATCGAGTGTGCGATCAGATTGGTATAGCGTACGGATGATATGTGTACGTCGTACGGATTTGAATAAAATTGATACTGGGAATTTGTGGATTAGAGATGTGAAATGGTTTTTGAAATAGAAGTTATATTTTGTGAAGTATATGATGAAGTAAAGTGGGAATTGGATATTTCTATGATAGAAATTTACTTTTTGAAAGTAAGTAATAGGGTTAATGACTTTATAGAGTAATCAAATTTGAATATTTGATTTTGAGTAAACAAAGTTAAATATCTTTGTTTTATAAAATGAAACTCCCTTTGTTGAATCTATTGCCAGAAGAAAAGGATTTCGAAGGTGTTTTGAAGTATAAAAGGAGTTTTATACAAGTTTGAAATGATCCAAAGATTTTTAAAGTTATATATATGTCTATATATATAGAGAATCTTATAAGGATTTTAGAAAAAGGTTTTGGGAACCTTTGGATTTGGAAAGGCTTTTGATTTTTGGGTAAAATCAATATTGTAATTTGGAAAGCCTAGTTTGAGAATTATCGATTTTGGGATAATCGATTTTGTAAAGGAGCCTTGTATGAGATCATACTAGGTGTATGATTTGAAAGATACTACATGTGTATAGTATAAAATGTTTTGATGATGGCTCTGGGGAAAAAGGCGCTCCCTTGAAATGAACTTCTCAGGAGTGCCACCTGGTGGCGCTGCCTTGAGCCCCAAGGGGGGTTCTAAATTTATCATGTGAGGAGTCCGGACGAAACTAGTTCCTGGGGATTTTGAGTAGAGTATACCATAGCGAAAGTCGTGTGTGCCGCTGAGAGCCAACAGTCTACGTTTGATTTTATATTGGTAGACTGCGACCTATGGTATAACATAGTGAAAGTCGTGTGTGCCGCTGAGAGCCAAAAGTCTGCGTTTGATTTTATATCGGTAGACTGCGACCTATGTTATAACATAGCGAAAGTCGTGTGTGCCGCTAAGAGCCAACAGTCTGCGTTTGATTTTATATCGGTAGACTACGACCTATGTAGGAGTGGAGAAGTTTCATTTCGATAGCAAAAATCAAAGGCCGTGAGAGCCTGCAGTTACATAGAATTTTACTGTGATGGCAACGTAACCCTGGAATGTAACTGTGATCCGTTGTGGGTTCCATGGCGTAATCGAGAGGCCGCGGAGAGCCTGCAGTTACATGGACTTTTGCTGTGATGGCAACGTAACCCTGGAATGTAACTGCGACCATGGATGGGGGTGATGATTTCCACAGCATTCTCACCAAAAGATATTTCCTCTATTTTCAAAATGTTTTCTATATTTTCAATAAAATTATTTTCCAAGTATTTTCACTAGGTGTTGAAAACGGGTTTACCAAGTACTTATAGATTTTCAGTCGTATGCTTTATCAACGTATGACCGAATTTCTGTGAGAACAAGGATGGACTTGTTGAAACATCGAGTTATAAAAGTATTTTTACAAAAACTATTTTAGTAATATTATATAGATTTTTTTTAAAGTGTTTTAAAAAATGATCAATGAAAATTTATCTGATTTTAAGCATTTTTATAACTTCGGCTTCATTTCTTTTCGAGGACGAAAAGATTCAAAGGGGGGAGGAATGCGACAACCCGGATTTCTAGGCATCTGTAATAGATAATAATTGGGTTAATTAATAGAAATACTGAATTGTAGATTTAACAAACGAATCTAATCGTAAATATTTATGATTGGATAAATATTTATTTGATCATATCTTAATATAGTCACTTAAAATTGACAAATTATTCTTTTAAACATAAATAATAATGATTTTTTATATAAGTAAATTATTTAAATTGGCAAAATTGTTAATTTCAAACCAATAATATTTCTGTGTTATTTTTAGATAAATAGAGTTAAGAAAAAATAGGGATAATTAATTTCAAATTGAATTTAGGCTTGTTTAAATATATGAATTTAATTTGAATTGATCTTGAATTGGATTTTTAATTAAATTTAAAGAATTGAATTTGAATTTGAAATTTTAAAAGGAAATATAACTTAAATATATTTTGGTTTAAATTAATCTGGTTCAAACATAAGTTATTTATAAACGAATATTTACACAAATTCACATTTATATATATATATATATATATTAAAAATTTAAAGGCTTATTTATAAAAGACAAACATTAAATACATTGAAATGTATTACATAAAAATATATGAACTTAAATAATTTAAGTTTAAACACTTGTATACATATGGGGGCTTGGTTTCAGCATTTGTAAATTATGAAGCACTTAATTTAACAAGTGGTAAATTTACCTTAAATGAAAAACAAAATTTAATTAAATAACACATGTTGAAAAAAAAAATTATGCAAAACTGAGATTTTCATATTCAATTTTTCTCCATTCCTGCAACCTTGTAAATCAATTGTTCTCAGATCTGAAGCCATATTCAAACTAATCTGAAATGATTCTTTAATCTGTAAACATTTATTACTCAAGCTCTGTAAATAACCAAAGTCTGTAACCATTTGTTCTTCAAATCCGTACCACTTTCAAGAATGCATGCAAGTAGATCTGAAGAAAAAATCAAAGTTTTCAAAGCTATCATTTCAGATTTTAAAGGCAATCTCTCCAGTTTTTAAAGAATGAAAGCAATTTCGGTTTTAGAGCTCCCAGGTTTCCAAGTTCTGTTCAAATTTGCTTTAGCTTCTCTGCACATCATATCGGTGAGTAAACACATCTGATTTTAATTTTTTTTTAAATTTGCTAAATCCCTGTTGCATGCAGAATCTTAAGCTTAGATGGGCAAAATAATGGTTTGCATGTTGTAGTTAAATGATTTTGTGTATATTTGTTTGTAGTTACCTCTTTGTGCATGCCGATATTCAAGTGGGTGCTCTGTTCTTCAACTGTTGAATGTAAATATCACTCAAAATTTAGAGTTTTGTTTCAAATCAGTTTTATGTTGAAGTTTTTAAATAAAATTTGTTTAAAACAATGAGAATTAAATGTTAAAAATTTATATGGTAAGAATTAAAGGTTGTGTCAACCTGTGAGTTTATTATTCAGTAAAGAAAACGTGATTCATTAAAATAAAAGAAAAACTCAACATGAATAATTAGCTGATTTAAATTCATAATCTGATACACCTATAAGAAATAGGATTTTTGAAACAAAAATCAGTATTTTTAGTTTAGAATTTTTGGAGCAGTTTGAAGTTGTTTGGGAAACGAATTTCGACCATTTCTCGGCGATCGACGAACTTTTTGATGATCAGATTTTGGTCGAAGCAAGTTTTGGGGTCATGTATTTTGGGAAAAATGGAGATTAATTTTTGTAATGTCGGTGGTGGCCGTTTATGATGAAGTTAGGGTTTAAGAAGGAGTTGGGAACGGAATCTGTTACCTGAGATTTGCATCGTCAAGGTAGTTGATTAAGCCTGCGGTTGGGGGGAAAAGAATAAGTAGTTTTTGGTGATGGTGTTGGTGAATTTTTGGGGGTTCCGATGGCCAGAGCGAGAAGAACGAAGCGGAAGTATGGGGGTCTTCCTCCTATTGGGAAGTTTTAGAAGCTCAGATTTTGATGTGGGAGTGATCGAGCGTTGTTTTGGTGATCCGGTGATCTAGTAGGTTGGAGGTGGTCTGTGGATAGAGTCGGCGACGTGCTCTTGCGAGGTGGGGCTGTGTGCAGGTGCACGACGTTGTGCGCGTGTATGACGGAGCAGTATTTGGGGAAGAAAAAAGTTAAAGATGAAGGCTGGGATTTGAGAAGAAGGAGTGTACTTCGTACTCAACTCGAGTAAATACGGGACCGTCTCGAAGTGATGTTGTCAATATGGAGCTCGAATTTTGATTCGAGAAGAATAAGATTTGGCTCGGGTAGCTTTGTTAGTGTATTAACTTTGATATTAAGGGTAAGATAAGTTTTGTTAACAGTAAAATCTTATTATCCAGTTTCTTAAAATAATAATAATAATAATAATAATAATAAAGTTTTAGTGGATTAAATCTCCAAGTATCACAAGTTAAAATGATGTGATGGAATTAGTTATGTGTTTTAAAAACTAGTGATTATGAAATGATTTATTTAAGAAATTAAGTTGAGAAAATTAATTAGTTAACCAATTATGGATAATCACTAAGGAAATTGATTGGGTATAATTACTTATTGAAAATTGTAAATATAATTACTTAGGGTAAGTAATTAAGGAGTAATTATTGGAAGTAATGGATATAAAAAAGAAATTTCTTAATAAAAAGGTTATTAGAGGTTAATGACCTAATGGAAGTGCTTAAGGATCAAATTAATATGTATAATTAGAAATTGTAAGTAATTAACTAATTTAATTGATTTAAGACAATCATTTAATGATTGGATAAGTATAACTACTTAATGTAATTAGTGTAGTATAATTTCTTAGTAAGGGATAATTACTGGATGTAACTAATTAAAGGGGCATTACTTAATGAAATTTATTAAGGATTAATTTCTTAGTGTAATTAAATAAGGATATTAATTACGAATTGGTTAATTTATGAGTATTGATTAATTAAAGTATAATTAATCAATTTAAATGATTATAAGATAATTGATTTGGGCAGTTAATTAAAGATGAATGTGATAATGTAAAAGGGCGAGGATTAATTAATTTGTGGTAAATTAATTTAAGGCTAATTACTGAATGTAATTAGAAAGGGTAATTAAGGGATTAGTATTTTTTTTAAATATTTGTTAAGTAAGCAAGATTAAAGGTAATTAAAATGAATGGGGTGACTAATTAATCTTGTTTATGAATGATTGATTGATATTTCTAGTATGAAATGTCTGTGATATGATATGCTGTCTCGAATAGTGATAATGTTGTTGTCTATCAATGATGGATTGCTACGGAAAGTGACATCTTGTATTTAAAAGTGAATTATCTCACTTGAATAACATGGGTTAAGATGGCATTGAATTCGAAGAGACCGGAGTCGGGTATTAGTTAATACCCGAAACCACTTCGATTCTTTATAAATTGATATGTGAAATCAATAGGCTAGTATGGAATGATTTAAGTGAATTTGACCGTTAACCTAAGTTTTTGGTACTTAGATACTGATGTGTGGTATCGGTGATGTCTATAACAGTTTGTGAATTTGTAAATTGATACGAGTACCCCGGGTTTGTATAAGTTGTTTGTTTTTGTATTCCATGTTAGGTGGGTTTACTCACGCTGGTTTTCAGCCTGACCCGGGTGTTACTTTGATGTAATGCTCGGGTCAGACCGAGTATTACAGATTTTCAGGTAAGGACGTTCTGGAGCTTAGGAGGCGAGCTGGAGAACAGGAACGTATGGAGAGTTTCTGCTGTGATATATTATAGTATCTGAAACAGATTGATTTATCTGTCCTTTGTTTGTAAATATGGTGTAACTCTGATATATTAATGTATAATTTGACAAGTACAACGTTCCTTTGTATAACTATTATTTATTTGATATTATATTTTGATCCGCTGCGAATGTGAGGTTTCTGTGACCTGTTTCTGTTTCTTCTTCTTTCTTTTTTCTTCTTTTTCTAACTATCTGGAATTTTCGGGTTCGAAATTTCCAGGTCGTTACAATTTTAATAGAGTGTCTATCTATGAGTCTGCATATGAGATCTGGAAAACTTTGCAAGTTACTCATGAAGGAACAAGCAAAGTTAAACAGACCAAAATATCTATCCTAACCAGTCAGTTCAGTTATTCAAGATGAATCCAAATGAGTCTATTTCAAATATGTACAGTAGTTTTCAAGACATTTTGCACTCACTAATTGCATTAGGAAAGAACTTTTTCGAAGAAGATCAAGTTAGAAAAATTCCGAATTCACTCGCTCCAGAATGGGATCAGAAGACTCCAGCAATAGAAGAGGCTAATGATATTAGTGCTCTGAAAATTGAATAATTGATTAGGAATTTGAAGTCGTTGGAGGTACAAATGCAAGGGAGAAGAGAAAGCATGACCTCAGAAAAGAAGTCAACAGCGTTCAATGCAATAATAGATGGTTTAGACCCAAACAGTGACGACGACGAAGAAATAGACTTGATGACAAGGAATTTTAGAAGGTTTCTTAAATGCAGAAAGATGAATAATTACAAGAAAAATGATCACAAGAATTCTGGAAATAATAATGAAACTCAAAAAATGGAAGATGCTACAATTATGATGAACCAGGCCATTTAAAAAGAGATTGTCCGCATCCGTATAAACAGAAATTTTCTCCAAGTAATAATTCATCAAAGAAAAGAAAGAGGGCATATATTGCTACACTGGATGATTCGAACTCATTCTCTAGTGATGAATATCAAGAGAAGGAAAATTCAAACATGTGCTTTACAGCTATTCACGATTCTGATGATCTCGAAAATATGGATCTAAAAATAGGTACGCATTTAAATTATATTAATTAAAATTGTTTGTTTAAATGTTTGATTCTTTGCATGTTTGAAATTGCTTGTTGTTTGAATTTAAAAATTTTGATTTTCAAAACAATATTATTTTAATAATATTTTAGTATTAAAATATTAATGTTAAAGTATAATTATATTTAATATTATTTCAGATAAAATATAAGTTAGATTATAAGATATATATATATATATTAACTAAAATAAGAAAAATAAGTCACATTATTTAAGGGACCCATGTCGACATGACCCTTACCCCCAATGTCGACATCCGTTCGAAAATTTGAAATTCAAATTTGAATTCAAAATTTTGATTTTACCTCCATCTTTTCACTAACTCCAAATCTCTGAAAATGTGTCCCTTGACCAGAGAACATGGCTCATAGATATCTATTTGTCTTCTTAACTTTATTCTATCTTTTCACTTTCATTTCAAAATTCAAACTTTCAAGCTCTTTACTTTTTTCAAAAATGGCTTCCTCAAGTACTCCATCCACCATAAGAGTGTCCAAGGTCACCAAATAGTTCCTCTACAATGATCTGGAAGCTATCAAGGCTTACATAAGCTATGTGAACTTTGAAAGGGTCCATACAGAAAATTTTGCTACCTTTAACGATTTTTCTTCCTATGAAATCAACGTTATTTTTGAAGGGAATCAAACTCTTATCTTAATTGATGATTCTCAAAATGAATTTGTTATCTGAATCTTGTCAAAATGTTTTATGCAAATTTGAATTGTGGTTTTTATGAAGGAAATGAGGGGAACTGTGGAGTAGAGTTAAAGGAATGCGTATTGTTTTAAATAGTGAGATTTTAGGTAACATTCTTGGTTGTAAGTATACGGGATGGATCTTTCGGATTTTCAAATTGATGAACATGATCGTGAGACATTTCATCACATTTTCGAAGGAGATGATAACTTTGAATTTATAAACTGAAATTTCCATCCAAAAGCTAGAATTGTAAACCTTCTTTTGCAACATACCATAACTTGAGGATTAGGAAAATTCAATCACCCTGCTTAAAAATTTGTAAGGCTCATTTTTGCTATTTATGGGCACTATGGAATTAATTGAGCGCAAGTGATTTTGGATGAACTTCGTCTCGGTTTTTTTTACTTTAAGTGAAAAAACTTTATATCATGGGATGTTTCTCACTTGGGTTTTTAACTACTTTGGTGTTGATTATAAGAAGGAGGAGTTCGTTTCTAGAAAAGTGTTACACCATGCTAACATCTCTCTCATGAAAATTTTGTTTGTGTTTCAACCATATGAAACACTTGCCGAAAAGGATGAGAGTTTGGCTCATGAAGAGATGGAAGAAGAAGAAGAGGAGGAGGTGGAAGAAGAGGAGGAGATGGAAATTGAAAAAAGAGGATAGGAGCAGGAAGAGACTTCATTGGAAAGCATGGAATACCCTGTCACTTCTAACAATCCATCCAACAAAATGCTTCTCAAGAGTCAAAAGATTATCGTGGAAAACCAACGGATTCTCAAAAGATCTGTTAGTAAAAAATTGGACAAGATTTCCAACCAAAATGAACAAGTTCTTTGGGAAAGTGAGTCGTAAGATTGGATTATCATCATCTTTGTCATCCTCTAACTAATACTAGTTCCATTTCATGTTGTATACATTTGTAGCTCCCTTTAGCTAATGTTATGTATCGTTTATGTAATGTTATCTAAATTTATTAATGAATTTTTTTTATTTCTGCGTATTTGCTCTAAATATCTCTGGAATACTTGTTATTATATTATATAAGTTTATATATACAGACTTGTAGATAATATAAAGAACAAAGCAAATTGCAAAAATTAACAGGGGCATGTCGACACCCCCTACCCCCATGTCGACATGTAACGGCCAGAAAATGGTTTTTGTTTTGAAATTGAAATTGACATAACTACCTTGTGTACTTTCATTTCAAACAAGTTTTTATCTCTTTAAATACCCGTTTCTTTCAAAAAAATGCATACTTTCAATTCTCTTTATTTTCTATTGAATTTCTTCATATTTTATTAAAAAATGGCCTCTCCTATTCGTAATCTAAGTGAGAATCTTAAAGAAACTCTCAATCCTTCAAGAATATAGTTACTTTTATCCTTCGCAATCAATGTCACTTAGAATTAAGCCAAATACGGATAATAAAAGAACAAGAAAGGCATTTCGATGCCATTCGATGGATGATCTCAGTCCTCAACAAAGAAGAACTTGAAGCGAATCCAAAAGAAACTCTAAACAAAGAAAACGAAGAATGGGATGCTATAAAGGAAGATCCTATCTTCGGTGAAGAAGGATGGTTCAAGTTCCAAGAAATGTTTGACTTAACATATGTGGTTTGATTTACTTTGGTTTGATTTAAATTGTTTGGTTTGATTTGATTTGGTGTGGTGTGTAATATATGATTGAATATGGTGTGGTTTGATAAGAACACGATGTATATATCGATTTGTTATGTTTGAAATTTTCATATATCTCACATTTATCTTACTATATTTTATTCATATATATTATCTATCTCATTTATATTCTACTATATTGCGTTATTATCCTATCCAATGCTATAGTGTAAAATTTAGGAGGAGTTTTGTAGTTCAGGATTAGTTTTTATTGATGACAAAATGGGAGAATTATAAAATAGGTTAGTTAGGAATAGATTAAGGGGGAGTTGTTGGAATAAGGAGTCAGTGTAGAATTAGAGTTTGGTGGAGTATATTTTAACAACATAGGCTATCATTATCAAAAAGAGAGAGATTGTTAGTTCCTGGGAAGATAGTTTTGATGACAAGAACCTTAGGACTTGTAATAAAATATATATAATAATATTCTTGTCCAGATATACATGTATATGCAGGATATATGTGACGACCCGACTTCCTATCTCCAGGAAATCGCATCATCTTGAAGAAAGAAAGGGATAGAAGAAGAAAAGAAAGAGAAAGAAGAAACAGAACAACATAAGAGAACTCACAGCGGAACAAATGAAATATAATAATTAACATAAAATATTACATAGTATCTATTACATCAGAGTTCACAGCATAAAACAACAGATATTAGACAGTTATAAACACCTGTCTAACTATACAACTCAAGTACAACAGAAACAGATACCAAACAAACACGGCGGAACCATAATATATCTACACGCCGAAGCCTCCTGCTCCATATCTCCTCCAGAATTCGTCAAGCTAATCTGAATCACTTGACTACTCATACATAATATGAGTACCCAAGAGTTTAATAAAATAGAAAATAAACACTCGGGTCAGACAGGGGTCTGGTGTGAGTAAACGGGTTAAAATTGCTTAACTTTAGAAAACCTTTGAAAGAAAAGGTATCACGAAAGACTTCCCACACATAAACATGGAAAAGTTTTTACCTTACGCTAACCAAAACATTTGATAGGAAATCCGGTGATATTATAATAATGTCTAGGGTTTTCAAATAAAATATTGAAATAGATGGAATGCTTACATCTCACGTTCCAACATAGTTGGGCACAACTAATACGTACGACATTTATTAGATTTTGGATTGCATACAATGGCAGGGCTACTGGGGTACCACCCGTCACAGTACGTGGCCTAGATCACAGTACCGAGGAGTACGCCCGCTCCCCTGCAACACCAGGCCGGAACCATCACTTACTGGACAGTCAAGAACAAGACCACCCCGTAGTTGGCGCGACCAACCACACACTAAGCCGAAATAGAAGGGACCTCTAGACAGGGGTAAATCTCACTCTCAAGTGGGGACTACCCACGAAGCCTTGCTGCACCTCCCCTGTTTTAGCCATTCCCGGTTGATGAGGCTTGAGGTTACGATTACCTTTATAGAACACATTTATCTTAGAATGCTCATCGTCCACCTGACGATGTTCTGAAAGCATTCAATCCATACAAGTTCGTTCCGGGTTCGAACGAAACCGAAGGCACTATCTCGTTGCACTCATTATTGGAATCAACCTCAGAGTCCACGACCATAGCCCTTGCACTCTGATTCACCATCTCGAATCTATAAGCACTATTCCGTCAACTCATTACGGAATCACCCACAGAGTTATACTGACGTATACCCCTTACACCTCGAGTCTTCACTTGCTCCACTTGGATACACGACCTAACGTTTAATTGGAATCGATGTGGTTTTCGGATTCCAAATATGGAAACCCGATCCCGGTCTCACCGAAACCAAACGCCATTTTGATGTCCAAGTTGTACTTAAGGGTTTAAACAATTTAAACTTATATTCAGGATGATATATAAACAATTAGATGAATCATATTATCACAATAGATAATTCATAACAACATTCATCTTCACAAAGCAGCATATCACATAACAGATATACCAAATCATCCAGTATCAAACCAATATCAAACATCCAATGTCAACCAATCATCCCATATCAATTACTCAATATTGATCATCCAATATCAATCAATCAACCAGTAATAATCAATCAACCCATATTAATCAAACATCCAGAACATAATTGATTATCTCTTAATCAATTGAACTACCATAATCCATCTTTATTAATTATTATTCCAAATAAATTAATCATCTCTAATGATCTTCCTTAATTAATCTTCCTTGATTAATTATATTTAATTACATTCAAGTAATTATTCTTAACCATATTTAGTAATTAATCCTTAATTACTATCATTATTACTTTTATTAATTAACTATAATTAATTGCATTATACCTCAATTAATTACAATAATTAATCATTCTTAAATTAATTACTTATATTAATCAACCTTGATTAATATCATTAATCACAATCATTAATGATCCTTATTAATTAATAATACTTTAATTAATTAACTAATTAAATTATAATTAATCAACTCATTAATCCATAATTAGTAATTAACAATTTGTAATTATTTATCTTAATTAATTAACTTCTTAATTAATTAATTTCTAATTTAATTATATTAATCCTTAATTAATTAATTCAGCTAATTAATCCATAATTGCTTCATTAATCAATTTAGATTAACAATTAATCCTTAATTAATTACTTTATTAATCAATTTCAATTTTAATTAATTAAATTTAGTAATTAATCCTAAATTAATAACATTCATTGATAATTAATCACATTAATTAATTAACTAAATAATTAAGTAATTAACTCTTAATTACTTACATAAGTAATTATCTTTAATTACTTTCATTAATAAATCATGATTACTTCCTTAATTAATTACTTTAACAAGTAATTAATTCATTATTTAATAATACTTAATTCTTTAATTAATTAATAACTCCATAATTAATTAACTGGAAACAATTAACTTAATTAATTCCTAAATTGATAAGATCACTTCCACTAATTACTCCCATGAGTAATTACCATTAATTACTTCCATAAGTAATTACCATTCTAAATTTCATTCATTAACCATTAATTACTTCATTAAGTAATTATACTTAATTATTCCATAATTAAGTGATTATTTAAAATTAAATAAATAATTAACTAATTATTTAAAATTAATTAAACAATTAATTAATTAACTTTATATATTAAAGAGATCTTTAATAAATTAAGAAAACCATAAATCTTAATCAAACTTAACTTATTAACAAATAAGCATTCTTAAGTTCATATCAAAATAATTTGACCTTGTTTAGCTCCATAAATAAATTATTTGAAATTAAATCAAATTTTAGTAACTCAAAAACAATCTATTTGGTTTACAATATTTTAACTTAAACTTTATCTGAAAAGAAAGCATTTAGAAATCAATTTGAGATTTAAAACATTTTAATCATCTAATTTAAACTTACCTTTTCAATATAATTTGTAATCTTGTTTTTAAAACATTACCTTTAAGTTTACTTTAAAACTTTAGATTTAATGATTAAATTCAAACACTCCTTTTAAATTAAAATTCAAACTTTAATTTAGTAAAATTACTTTTCAAAGAAACCATCTCAAACGTTTTAAATTTGAAAGTAAACTCAATTTACATTTTAAAGTTTGATTAACTTAATTTCAAAACAAACAAGTTTTAAACTTTGAAAATTCATTTTAAAGTTTGATTAACCCAATCACCGCCGGCAACTTTCAAGCCGTTGATCTACGCCGTCCTCACCATCGATCATCTCGACTAGGGCTACCTTCTCCCCAAAAGCGAACGCTTCCGGCGCTCCATCCATGTCGAAACTGCTTCGACAAACCAGGTGAACAAAACACACAACAGAACCCTAGTTTGAATCAAATCCAAAAATTTAACCATTTAAAAATTTTAATTATATTTTTCCCTAAGTCCCTGACATTCAAGCAAGCTTCACCCGAAAAATCAAATCGAATTATTAACTAAATCATCTGCAGTTCACAAAATTTCCCAAAATGTTCAAACTCAGAATTCGCTTGATTCCTTAAACTAAAAATCATGAAACTTGTATTAAAATTCATGATTTACAAGCACGAATCCTTTCCTAAAATTCAAACTTAAAATTAAGCAAGTTGATTTTTAACCTTAATTTAAGTTTCACTGTATCTTATACATTTTTAAAATAAAAACATAAATAAATTTCCTGAGTTCATTTTTGTATTTAACAATCTCATTATTATATACACTCAATCGTCATGTCCAAATACCGATCTTTAGTGGGAGATTAAATTTTTTGATGTAAAATATGTTCAAAGAAAACAGAATACAGAGTTCTATAAATAAACAAGTATACACACTTGCATCACACAATAATACAGAGATAATTCATATAGGTTCAAGTTAATGAACTTCAATATCAGACAATATCACCACATGCATGATAGTTAAAAACAATTCAAACTGTTTTTAAAGAAGTTTACTCACCATTTTGTATGCAGTGAACAGAACAAGCTTTACTGCTTTTACCCATGCTTGAACATTAAATTTCAAAAAGCTTTGATGTTTGTTGATATCTTACTGCATGCTGAAATCTGTTGCTTAAAAAGTTAAAACTGATTTGAACTTGCAGGTTGAAGATTTACTTTGAAATGCAGATTCATTTTACAGATTTTAGGTTGAAGATCTATTTGCATTGGCAGGTTTGAATTTGAATTCTTACATTACGGGTTTGCAGGTTTTTATTTCAGGTTTGATAAAATTCTGGTTGCCATTGTTTTTGGTTAAGAAAAGTAAACTAAGAAATGAAAATTTTTGAGAAAATCAGTTTTCTTTTTTAAACCATCTATTAAAAATTTAAAATGAATAAGCCACTTGTAAAAATTTGAACAAATGTCATATAAGTATTTAATTGTTTTACATGTGTTCATGAGATGCCTTGTATGATTGCACATGTACATAAGTATTTTAAATAAATTTTTATTTAGTTTTAAATGTAAATATAACCTTACCTTTTTAATTTACTTTATTACTAAATACTTATATGTGTAAATATAATTTTACTTTAAAGAAAGTATTATAAAACTAATTACAATACAAATAAATCTTATATGTGTAATTTAAAATCTAAACATCCATATTTATACAACCATTTTAAATTTAAAGCACTTTAAAGAAAACAAAAAGAAAAATTTGATTAAATCCTTTATAAACTATCATATTAAAAATAAATATCCATCTTATATTTGAAAACAAATAAATTAAACTAAATTAACTTTTGAAAACATTGATTCTAAAACAAAGCTTCAATCTATAATATTCATACATTAAAAATTATTAATTGATTTAATTATATTTCAAAACAATTTCAAATTATAACATATACAAACATATATATTACAATTTGCAAAATTCAATCTTTAATTAAAACAAAAGATCTTCTATTCACAATATATATCAAATATATATATTATAAATAGAATAAAATCTGATTAACTTGACAAAAATAATTCTTATCAATATTGCCAGATTATAAATTCATCAACCTTTAAAAAAAAAAATTTATCAGTTTAAATTAAAATTATAAAGAAAATTATTAATGTAGATTATTAAATTTATATTGCCCATGAGTATCAAGATTTCAAGATATCAAGAGTATCAAGAGTTCAAGATATCAAGATAAGTAATAAAGTCTAGATTTATGTTAAAATTTCATAATAGCACTAAAATCGTTATTCGGATTTTAATTGTGGAATGGAAACCACCTTCTCGCTTTAATAGTGGGATGGAACCCACGACCTCTTTAGTGGGATGGAACCACGACCTTCTTTAGTGGAATGGAATCCATGAAATTTTCAAAATGATTTTTTTTTTCGAAACTATCTTTTCAAAGTCTTCTCTATCAATTTAAATATTTTAGCCTTAATTAAAAACTATTTTTCATATTATTTTCTAAATCATCTCTTGTTTTATAAACCATCTCTTGATTTTAATATTTTAGCTTTAATATATTTCAAAGAAATGTATATTTAGTTTTTAATGTTACTATATTATAGATTATATATTTTAAGATTACATTCTAAAACTCTTTTATAAGTTTAAACTATATTCCAAATGGTTTACAAAGTTTAAAAATTGTTTTGACAAGTTTTTGAATACAAATCATATTAAAGCAAAATCTATTTTCAAAATTAATATAGGCATGTCAACATCTCTCATCCCCCCATGTGATATGGTAGCCGTGGAATTTAAAATTTAAATTTTCAATAAAAGTGTCTATTTGTCATAACCTTTCGCGAATAGACATGATCGTTGTTCTCCTATAAATACCAATTGTTTTCAATGAATTTTAAGTTAGTTTTTCTTCATTTCTATACTCCTTCTCCACTCAAATATTCTCTTATATTTCAAATGTTTTAACAAAACTCTACCAAGCGAATCAAACTCGATCACCTCTATTTTGATTCTCTGCCACTCTCTCTCAAAGATCTTAGCGCTATTCAGAGTTATGGGATCATTTATAATCAAAGAACTGTATCGAGTCTCTCTCTATCAAAGTGTGATTGGAAACGGTGTGATTGTGGCCTGTAAATCAATTGGGTGTGATTGTAGCGCGTAAATCAGTTAGGTGTTCATGTAGCCTGGTTAAATCAAGAAAGTTTATCCTAGACTCGGAGATAGGAGGGTGTATCTCGTGGCCTTGAAATCGAGGTTGTAATATCGACACTATATTTGAAAAGAAATCCGCACAAAAAATTACATGGGACTGGATGTAGGGTAACTCCAAACTAGTATAAAATTCTGGTGTGTTCTTTCCTTTACTGCTTTTATTTACTATTTGCATCTGTGTCTGATTGTGTGATTGTCTCTGTGTTTGTGAAACTGCATCAGTATGTGTTTAATTTGAAAAGATCTCAAAAATTCCATAATATCCATTAAACACTATTCACCCCTCCTTCTAGTGCTAATCCAGCCTTAAGATCCATAATTTGTATTTCCTATATATAAGAGTGGATTCTCCGCTCCCTTATTGCAATGTCTCACCAAGGAAGAAGCCAAGAAGAAACTGGCTGATGTGCATTAGTGAAGTTGTGGTGATCACATTAATGAAAATACTTTGGTAAGGTAGAATTTTTGCTATAGATACTTATGGCCAACTATTAACCTGGGTGTCGCTAACTACACTAAAGAGTGCGATAAATGCCAAAGATTTGCAAAGAATTCTAGTGCCCCATCCATAGAACACACAAATGGTCAGCTCATGGCGGTTTGTTGCGTGGCAGCTTGATATAATTGGTGTGCTACCCTTGTGCGAAGGAGGAGTGAAGTATGCCACCATTGAAATTAACTGGTTCACAAAGTGGGTTGAAGCGGAACCACTAATCATGGTCACTACGAAGAAAGTGGTTAAATTTGTGGTGAAAAACACCATTTTTCGATTTGGAGTTCCTCACAAGATTATCGCTGACATTGAAACCCAATTTGAAAGTGTTGATTCAAAGATTTCTACAACAAGTATCGAGTTGAAAAGGTATCCGCAGTTGTAGCACACTTGCAAGAAAATGGATATGTGGAGGCAGTAAACAAGATTATCAAATCCATCCTGAATAAACGATTGACGAAGTGTAAGAGAAACTTGGTCAATGAATTACCCCTAGCTCTGTGGGCTTACTGCTTGACTCATAAGTTCACAGCCGATCATACTCCATTCGCTTTGGTCCACGAATCAATGGCCATGATTCCAATTGAATTAGTTCTTTCTCATCAAAGAACTGACTACGATCCCAAAATGAATGTGGAACTCTTATATGAGTCTATTTACTTGATCGACGAGAAGTGAGAGTATGCTGATTTGAGGGTAGTTGCTCACCAAAAAAGAGCAGGACAACATTTCCATACCAAATTTAGGAATTGGACCTCTGAGGTAGGAATTCTCATTTTGAAACAAGTCTTTCCTAGTCCCTTAATACTTAGTCAAAATTAGGGTGGCTCTTTTGCAATTGAACATAAGCTTGGAGGTGGAACTTTCAAGCTGGCGACTATTGATGGAATTTTGATTCGTAGACTGTGGAATAGCGAGCACTTGAGACCCTATTTTAGTTAGATGTATCTTTGTAAATATCTGACTCGACTCTGATGTAACAAGGAAAACTCTATCGTTCTTGTGTCTATAAATATAATTGGCTTTAGGGATCGATGAAACTGTATTTTGAATTCTCAAAATCCTGAATTTATGTTGTGTGAATAACAGCAAAATTAAACATTTAGTGTTTTGATAATGCAGATATCTAGATACTCGAAGATAGATAGCAATGCAATCCTTTTATCCATAATGGGTTTACTTGTGTTTAATCATGCTAGGGTTGATCGTGATGATTCTCCCTATACGTCTGATCTTTGACCGAAGCCTAGGATAAACAAGGTCAAATAATGATGCCTGAAGATTGGCATATGAAATATTGGGTCCTGGAGATAGGGCCAAGCAGGAATTGAATCTCCTTTAGCAAGTACGATAAGCACTTATGATCAATGTTGAGAGACAGGTGAGATCGAGCATGAATGTCTAGAGATAGGACAAAGACAAATAACATAGGCAACAAAGTTGGGCCAACAATTACAATTTTTTAGCTAATGAGGAAATGTTTCGGCAGTGATAAACAAAATGAAATGATAAAGTATCGCTAAGCAATGGCAAAAAGTTATTAATATATATGAAGTTATGGTAGTCAAAATCACTGTAGCGATTTATATATGATTACCACGTGCATAATTAAACTAAATATATAGGAAAAATATGACATGAACCTAAAATAAACAAAATTTTATTTACGATCGAAATTCGAAAGAAAATGGGCAGGACTATACTTGAACAACGACAACCTATATACATAGATTGAAACTAGAACAAACAAAAAAAAGAACTAACATAAGAGAATGACGACTAATCATCTTTTTCTTCATCCTCCCCTTCTTTCCCTTAGGAGGGACTGAGATTGGCCTTTTAGTATATCTACCCTTTTTCCTCCTAGAAAGGCAACCTTTAGGATCCTTATCCAATCATAGTCACTTCTTGGAGACTTGGAAGCATCGGTGTGAACACCAGCCAATTGAGGTGTAAAAGTTGGAATAATGACTAGGTCGATGGGCAAGGAAACTTAAAGTGAGGAAGGAGCATCATTAACTTTCTCCTTCTTAACTCCTTTACCTTCTTGATTTGAGAGGTCTTCTTTTCTAACATTGATGGGCTATATTTGTGCTCTGTGGCCCTACTAATAGCCATGTCTTCATCGCCCCATATCACAACGGGATCATCCATAGCCTCTTATTCTAGCTCATGAATCATTTTGGCATTAGGACCAGTAGTGGACCTAACGGAAGAGGTTGGAATTAGAGGTAGGGCAGATACGATGATAGATTCAATCAATGAAGCTTGAGTGCCCGAAGCTTGATTCCCTTTTGGTAAGGGGGCAAATGCAGGTTGACCTAATACTTGAGAAAGTGAAAAAAAGAGATTAGAAACATTGACGTGTGTCATTTAAGCCTTTTGTAACTCTGGGGAAACTAGTGTTATAACTCCACGAGAAATGGAAGCTGTATGGGAAGGAGTCTCTGCCGGACTTCCCTCAACAATTTGAGTAAATCTAGCAACTTTGGAGTAGTCTTAGGCAATGTATAACCCGACTCCTCATGGTTATATTAAATATCTACTAAGGTTGTTGAATTATTTGTTGCTTTAGAAGTTACCATGGTAATTAAAGTTATAGAAATCCCCATGGAAGGAACAGTGGGCTCAATGGTGAGAAGTTCAGATGTGATAGAAGTAACAACAGTAGAAGAAGACGCCTCTACTTTAATCGGTTTTGCTGAGAGTACTTGAGTGATGAGAGTGTAAATTTCACCCAAACCCTTAGAATGGGATTTTGGTAAGTCTATAGTGGGCATCTGGTAAGAAGTCGAAACCACGAAAGCTAATATAACTTGGCCAATGATATGTGCATCCAAATCCTTAATTGTCTAAAAGGTGAGACTTTAACACATCTTCGTCAGCCTCGACCGCATTTGAATGTTCTTTCTCTTATCTGTGATTTTCTCCCAAGCCATGAAAAGTGCTCTAATGTATGCATTATCAAGCCACATCAAATTTCCAAATTTGATAATGTTCGCATAGAACCGAACCAGAGCATGCCTTATCTCGGACTTGATCTTATCCTCAGCATTGTTCGCATGAGTTTCCACTTCCTTTAGTGCTTGCTGAGCATTGAAATTTTTTCCATATACTCTATGCCCTGGCTAATATCTTTATCCTTCTCTCTTTTCTCGGCCTCTAGCACAGCCTCTAATTTTGAAATTATTAGAGCTTACTCATCAATAGATTTCAAGAGAATCGCTTTTTCTATAACAAGGGTATGACTCCTATGATGTACAGACTCGAGCTAAGACTATTGCATTTAAGATTTATTCTCAAAATATTTTCTTTCTTCCTCTAACTTTTCCTCCATGGCTGTGTGAGAGCCTTTGATCTCCTTTAGTTCCATGTCCAAATTAGCAATGATTCACTCATTGTCTTTCTTCTCTATCTCCTTCACTTGAAGGGTTAACTATTTCTCCCTGATAACCACAGTAAAACTTATGCGAATCTCCTTCATATATAATACTAATTGTATACATATTTCATACAAGCCATTATGTCTTTTCCTACATTGACAAGGATGTCTTTAGGTGATAAGTGAATTTAATCCTAGCAAAACAAAGTGTTGGAAATGCTCTTAGTAGTTCAACAAGTCTCGGATTTATGGCAGATTATGTTACTACAATAGAAACATGAGCAGAATCGAGCACTTTGCTAGATCTTCATTTAGAGGGATTAGAGGTTACAGACCTAAAGGGTTGAGTTGCCTATTTGGATTTTTGAAAGGATGTTATTAGTCATGTCACAAGCGGTGCAAAAGCAGGTGTAGTCGAAGCTTAGATGAAAGGACATGATCAGATTTTAAGAGTACAAATCCATGCTTTTGGAAAGAGGAGACCAAGCTCTATGTCGATTGGGGAATGTCCTACCTGATACGGATCAATTGTGTGATCCTCACCCATGTTCTTTACGATAATTTCGCTCTTCTTCATCCCTCTTTTCCTAGTCCTTCCTCTGACGCCTTGCTACATCGAATTCATATGATGACTGCTGATGTCAGACGGGAATCATGATTGTGATATCCTAAAGAGTGACCTTGGAGCTCATAAAAAAGATGAGGGCATCCCATTGTATGCGAAAAGAAAACACTACAATGTTAAGAGTTTTAAATCGAGGAAAGGAAAGTGCAGTGTAAACGTGTGTAACTATGAATGTTGTGTGTAGAGTTAATGTGTCCTAGTTTCTCGATGGACCATGCTCATGAAGTTTACTAAGTGGAGTTATCTCCCCTGCAGCTGTTGAAGACATGTTCTCGGCGCGAATGGACGAATCAATATCAGGATGACTGATATTATCAAGGCCATAGGAATAGGTATTATCTGGAATGCTCCTAAAAGAATCATATATATTACAGGTTAGATGAGTCAAAGTTGCCTCCCCGATCGCCTGTTGTGGTTGTGGGAAAAGACTGGGTAAAATGATCTTTAACTTTGGACGACGGGAAATAAGAGGTACTTGTCCATTACCACTTATCTCTCACATGGATTCATGACCGAGGTTTACATTCTCGTCATCAGCCATGTCCTTACCATTGTCACCCTCGTCATCGTCATCACCTCATTCATTATTTTCTTTAGCACCATCACGTTCTTCATCCTCCCTTTGATTAACTAGAGGAGCTTGAATGGTAGGAGGAACTTCTTAGTTCTTATTAGCTTAATATTCAACCTCAGTCTCCAAATTCAGGCTGGACACCTCTATGAGCAGCAGGATTGAGGGCAAGACTATAATTACTATCAAGTAATTGAACACATAATTTCATCTGTTAGAAGAAATTACATTTTTTGCTCTTCAATGGGAATATTTTGAAGAGATTAAACAATACATGCCAGAGCGATGCTACCGGGTCTCATTGGAATATCTCTAAATTGATGAAACGATGGAGCTACTAACTTGAATGGAATTAACTCCACTAAGATAAAGATTGGCCTAGAACTTAAGTCTCCATAGCCACCTCCGAGCGAAACTAGGTGGACAGCTCATAAATAAAAATATTTATCTTTGAAGTGACTAAACTTGTTCAAGAGATCGATAATCACATGAAAACCTCTTGATGGTTCTAGATAAATTAGAGAAGGAGTATTTTTCGATTTTTTAAGTTTAGTAGATATCTAATTTCCTCCTTGTGGGCACCATGCCCAAGTGATAAAGACAAAACATATAAATGATGTTCAAAGAAGCATAGCCATTTGGGTGAAGTTGAACACAGGAAATTTTCATGAACTTAACGATGAGCCAAATAAAGTAATTAAATGGAAGAACACCTCAAAAGAGACATATATATTGGTTGCAAGTATTATAACCCACAGGCGGATCATTGGCCCATTGAAAGAGATGCGGGACCCATCGTCCTCAAAAGGAAATCCATGCCTTCCACAAATTCTACTAATTCCTAACCCTCGCTTCATCTAAAGTAAATATTGGAAATGTTATGGGGTTATTGAGAAGTAAAGAACCTTAAAGACTGATATCAGGGGCAACCTCCACATAAGCATCATCTTCTATTATGAAAGGGACCACCTATAGAGATTTTCGTATCAGACGATGAGGCGATTGAGGTTAGAAAGATGATAAAGTAGATGCAAATTAGATGTTGATGTCGAAGCTATGAAAGCGATGAATTCTAAAGTAGATGGACCTACACCCATCGTAGAAAGATGCGAGGAGCATAACATATGTGTAAGGTTATGTAGAATTTAACTTTGGTCTTCATGTAGAAAATAAGCCCTGAATAGTTGATGTATAAGACCCAATGGATGTCCGTGTGCACTAACCAATCAGATCTTGTACATTTATGGGATAGTGTTGTGTATTTAGTCTATGTAGTGTGTGTTTCCAGTGTTATGAACATAGTGAACAAGAACACTCTATGTAGATAGCTCACTCGTGCTGGAAAACAATCGCTAACATATTATGGAACTATGTGTCAAATTATATGCGCTATTACGATCTACAATAGTAGTACCTTCATCACGAGGGACATGGAACTTCTCTTTGTAGGGATGCCAGATTGAATTGTCTAACTTAAATTGGTAATAAATAAGTCCACTGAATTCTAGAGTGCTCTCCATGTGACCGTTATCTAAAACTATTCCACTAAAACTAGACAACCAGTCTACACTCAACCAAAATTTGCTAAAACTATTCACCCTCCTCCTTGAACTTAGAATATTTTTAGCTAAAGTTTTGAAAAACCAAGGCAACACAAAAAATCTGGCCGAAGCTTGGCAAGATACAAAATTAACTCAAAGTACACAAAGAATTCAAGAGACCTAAGTCATGCATATGGAATTCATGGAAAAACTTTAGGTCAACTTCAACATTTCAAGGTCAAAGCTCAAGTCCAACTTCTTTGCAGGAAACAGCCAAACCAAGGAAAAAGGTGAAGCATAAAATCATAGTCGATTGTGGTTATAGGTTAGCACGTACAGCAGCAACCCTCAAAGGTGGTGCCACCTATTTAGGCTAGGGATAGATGCAAGAGGTGGTAGTAAGGAAAAGGAATCAAATGAAAAATTGAACTGAATTTGGGATAGGTTCGTATGAGTTGGAGTTGAGTCAAAGCCATGCAATCGACAATGGACAAGGTAGTCGATGGTAGAATTTGTAAGTCGACGCCATTGGAAAGCCAAATGGAATCAAGGGTTGATATTGCTGAAAACTTAATTTCACAAGTTAAAAATGATAAGGCTAATGGAAGTGAGAAAGTGAAATAGAGAATCACTTAAGTAATACTTAGAACTCAAAACAAAAATTAAAAATAGGTACCGAGTTAGGGCATACAGCTTGGTATCAAGTTGAAGAATTTAAAAAAAAATGGAAAAAGAAAATGAATAATAGAAGGAAAAGAAAACGATAAGGAAGAAGAGTGAGCAATGCGAATGAAAATGGAAGCAATGAAGTAAAATGGGGGAATCCTACTTGACTGATCGAAAGAAGAGAAATTCCGAATCTCCAGACCTGAATAACAACTATGAATAGAAAATCACAGATCTTATATCATCCAAAGGATATGAATTTGTAAGTGTTCAAAGTGATGTGCCGATATGGAGAAGACGCACTACTTTATGAAAACAATTCAGGGGAAGAGGATGACATCTAGTCGAGTTAGAGTTTAAAGTTGATAGCTTGTCTTGATTCAAAGCATGAATTGTTAACACAAGTCATACCTTAGTGGAAAAGTGTTATCTTACTCTTGAATCAAGTGATATCTCGATGAGCTTGGACCATTGAATGATCATAAATAGATGAAGGAACCAAGAAGTTCTTATCTAGAAACTAGAATTTAGGTGAAGTCTGAAGAATCGGTGCCGATCCTCGCTTGCCATAAGAAGGAACTTAGTCATTCTTTAGACAAGCCTAGTTGCAATAAGAAAGAAGTGAAATAATCAACAAAGTCTGCAACTCGGTGCCAAGTTGTGCCTCTTAACTCAGTATCGAGTCAAGTTGGCTAAGTCAGCATTCGTATTCAAGAAACTGAAGACTAAAGATAAAGCAAACAAAATATGGAGTTAAAAATGATATGCCGACACTCTTCTTTCAATAAGCTAAAGGAAAAGTAAAATAGAAACATTCAAAAGCAAAGAGACATGAATCGGCACTGAGTTGTGAGGCACAACTTGATACCAAGTAGATCACCAATACTGATCTAGCCAAGATCTTTCTCTAGGGTCTCGTCCTAAAAGTGGAGAACATGGATAGCAAAAATCAAAACTATATTCCCTGATTTTCATCTATAAATAGTAGGAAGAGTTTAAAAATGAGATGCCATTCTTACTTTCTTAAATATTAGATTTTACCCTAAGAAACAATTGGATTCTTACATGAGTTGTAATAATTGATTTGTCAAACCACTATAGTAAACGAAATCAGAAATCATTAATAAAGTTGATAGTGGATGTAGGATATTATTCTTGGGCGAACCACTACAAATATCTTGTGTTATTTCCTCATTTTAATTTCTCTATTCCAATACTACTGCATGTTATATTAATTAGGTGTTTGTTACACTTTTGCGTAAATAGTAATAGCTTAACATATTATTAGTACTACTACTATTATTATAACAAATAGCAACCAAGCGATAGTTTAGGACATCGCTAGATTTTTATCCCAGTTCTCTTCCTTTTGATTATGTAATAACTAACCCTTCTTACCATCCTACTCCTCTCTACCCAGAGTTGTTCCAATATCATAATGAATCAAGCATGATTATTCCTGTCCCTTGTCATGACCTTACGTCACCTTAGCCTCGACTTTGGATCGGTAAACTCACAAACGCACCCACCTTGTCCGAATGTAGAATAACTTCATCTTTCCTCTCCTAACCATCCCTTTCTTCTTATTTATTCTCAGTCTCAAGTCTAGAATCCTCTTATCAGAACTTCTATTTTATGCTTCCATGCCGCAGACTTCTCCCGTGTACCAATATGGATATCAAAACTCGGCACTACTGCAGCCTCAGCCTACCAGTAGACATTATATGATGATGATAACTTCTTGCCTTTAACCTTTGATGGTTATTTAGCTATTAGAAAACATAGATTGCATTTGTGCAACCATGGAAAAATTTATTTAGGGGACAAAAACTTTGGAGTTGACTTGAGGGTCCGTTGCGAAGAGGAATGTATAGTCTTCTCTGTTATAATGAATGCCTAGAAGTGTTGGCTTTTATACACTGAAAAGGTTTGACTATGCTATGATACTAATGCCTTGATTTCTCTAGTGGAAATGGGCAAGACCTTCTAGAAGGATCATCTTGACGACTTCTACCATGATGCGAACTTATAGTTTATGAGTGTATCAAACTATCTAAAAAGAGTTTGGAAACTTAAGGAGTATGTCTAAGTGAAGTATGACAGATCCATTTTATTATTTATATTCTCCAGCTTGAAGGATAAACATCGAATTTTGGAAGTAGATCCCACCATTATCAAAGGCAAAGTTTCATCATCACATAATAGAGCCCTTCTTTCGATATGGCTAGAGTGAAAATTCGTAGGTTTCAATATGGGTACACTTTACGAAAACTTCTTCTATTTATGGTCTTTGATTGGTATTTACAGGTTAGCTTATCACATTGGAGATCTTAATTATTTTTATGATTCCACAAATATATTAACAAGATTTGAATATACAAAGGTTCTGAATGTAGTCAAACCTAATTAATATTTACCATCAAAATCAAGTTTAAATTGGACAATGGATGCTCTGCTAATGTATCACATAATTGGAAACTTGATATTTTCTCTATTTCTCATTCCTTTGGCCATACGGATTCATTTTGTGATCTTTCTCATATTCCTACCAATCCTTGTGATAATTTACCATCCCTCCTATTTGGCCCAAAACATCCCTATCTCGACCTTCCCAATGTTGACCGATGGTCAAAACTAACAATGTAAGCCCCTCCTTGTCTTCTCATCTGTACCCCCCTTCTCCAATCACAATCTATGCCACCTTATATATGTCTGAATGTCCCTCTCCCTCTCATATGGCCGCATCTAATGGTTTGATAATCTTACTCCTCAATTTGTAGAAGATCTTTGTGACCCCTTCTCGGCCTTTCCCTCTGGCATCCTATAATATCGTTGTGATCAATATTGCTCGACTCCTTAGTTCCATGTGATAATACTTTGGTTATCACTGACTATCTTTTGCACTAAGCGGAATTGTCCATCACCAACATACCAAAACCAGTCACTAATTTTTATACAAAAGACGCCTTATGATTGCCTTACAAGATGATTCGGTCGAGGTTTCAAAATTGTCAAAAGATTTGGAAATCAAGGCCTCTAGGGCCCTCCCATAAGTTGGTGCCAGAAAGTTGTCACCTTGAACAACTTTGATGGTACCTATGTTATTAAGTTAGGTGGAAAATATTTTCTAGTTAGGTCTTAGGAAAAGAAATGAATGATATGTAACCACAAGATTGTTGGTGATGACCTCGTACTATGAATTAAAAGTGAATTTGGAGAAAACAATTCCATGGTTTTACAAGACAGTAATTGGGACAGAAACTACATTTTTTACCAGCTTACCCCTCGTACTCTTATCAATAGGTACGTTATTATTGTAAATGCATTGGATTATAGATGGTAGTTTTTTTTTTCATCATTGTATTTCTTACATTAGTCCTAAGCACCATTGTGGGGTTGTGATGTTTTAGTTGGGCAAATGTTTTCCATATCCTTTATGGAGAAACAATATAGCCAACTATCCATTTCATTAGAACAGTGCCAATCGAAAATGAGTTGAATAAGTGAATTTTAAAAAAAAATCCAATTTTTATCTTAGTTAATTCTGATAAGCCAAAATGGATTTTAAATACAAGTTGAATGTTTTAAATAAAATCTTTATTTTATTCATATTTGTTTAAAGGATTTTTTATGGTTTAGTTCACAAGTATATCAAATATACTTGCTTATATGAAGTGCATGTACAATTGAAAGATGTATACGTAGTTAATAGGGAAATATTGTAACAACCCACACCTCCAAACACTTCGATTGAAAGCCCAAAAGTGGCTTCTGAACTCTAGTTATGCCAAGAAGAACGAATTATTAGGTTTTTAGAGTTACATGATAGATTGACAAATATAAATTTTAAACATTCTACGCTCTCAGATCTCATAGCAAAAGAAAATAAAATATTACTGAATATAACCCAATCACGATGATATTCTCAACATAAACGTAGTTTATACAGTAACTGAGAAATAGTGTCTCCGAATGACAATACAATAATAGTCTGGCCGACATATATAATACAATATAAAATACATAAGGAATTAACTATAAATAAGTATTGCTTTGGGGCACTAAGTTACCTTTGCGTATCGCATCTTGGCCAAATCACCTACTGGCTTTTCCTTTTGTAATAGAGATAAAGGGGAAGAAATGGATCAGGTTAGACATAGTATGGTGAGTGAGACATATCGCTAGTGGTATAGTGTTGAAAATAATTAAATTTCAGTTGTAATATACACAACCTAGGTTTATTAAATTATGTTTGTGTATAATGTATGAGAAATTATCGATTTACATGTTTCAGGTAACCATCCCTAACACACCTTAACCCAAATACAACCTATGAGAATTTCCACCCAATGGTTGGACATCTAGGAACCTGTGGAATTGGGAATGTCCCTAGTACACGGTGTTACCAATAAACATCATAACCATACATTGAGTTAAACTTCATAGTGATGAACCGCTTAAACTGCATAAACACACTAAACGAACAACGCAATGCCTGGACATACACTGAGTATACAAACTCGATGATTTTTTTTCGACCAAAGCACTAGTGTAACCTTCTTAATGGTAAACTTGTCTTATGCTCTATTTCATTCGACCTGAAGTTAAAGATGTCGTTTAATAATATGACTCCCTCATAGGTTTAGCCGCTACCCGGCTGTATAGCCCTATTATTTCGAATGCCTCCATCACCCTTTCCTACTGTCTAGCATGTTAAAACGTGTGACCAAGAGCAGTATAGTAGTGACAAGAGCATCTAGTCGTGATATAATTGCACACCTCGTTGAGTATCACGTTTTGCACACCATGAAGTGTGAACACAGGTGCGTCTCCAGGTGTGAAACCAATCCCAATTGTTACATAGGTACATTCAGCTACGTGAACTCCTACAACTCGAAAAATTAGGAACAAGTTTCACTCAATCCATTGTACTTGGCCTGTACAAGTCTATATTCAACCTGGGCTTGCTATATGAATTATGATGTTTGGATTTGGTCTAGATGTCCGATTGCCAAAATTTTCCATAGGTGTTTTAGACATTTGACCATTTATTCTGATGTATAACTTTGTCTCCAAATGTTTAAATGGTTGTTCGGCCGTCAAAGCCTTGTTGGATTTGAACCAATTACTTTCCATTTCGTGTTTTTGAAATTCAAACTTCTGGTTACAAACTCAAATGTCTGAATATATATTTATAGGTCGAATAATTTAGTCTTCTTTATGAATAAAAGTATACATGTTAAATGCATTTTAACAAGTGTTTGGCTACATTGTTCGTTTTGATTATAAAGTACTTTTATTCCATCGATTATATGCAGTCTCTATTTCAATTACCTACTTGTACTTTAATCGATTTTGTATGTATATTTAAAGTTGATAGAATCAAATCTAGTTACATCCATAAGAATGTATTTATCTACTTCTCATTTATCAAATCAATCTAAACTTATCTTATAAAAATCAGATCTATAGAATTTGTAACGTCCCACTATTTTCAATGTCTGAAATCAATTACAAATGTCACAAAATACAATTGCAACTAATGATTGATATTAAAAATAGTGGATCATTTATTGTATAACTTAATTTGCTAATAAATAAGAGAGGAAAAGTAAACCATACAAGGGAATCAAACATCAATATAAATGAACATTAACTCCATAATAAAATTATTTTTCAACATTATTACATCAATTTACATTTCGATACAACAATTATCATTAACTCATAAACGATATAACCATGGTATAAAAGAACATACTGAATCAGCTATCCATGATGTAACCTAAGAATCCACACTTTTATTTCCTCTTCTGCTCCTACCCGCAAATTCATAACTATAAAAACATATATAAAATAAGGGAAAGGGTTTCAACTATTTTTGGACTGAGCCTAAGTGACCCTTTTGGGGGATCAATGCCACATAATTCTATTTCCTACTCTTTCATGCATCCAAATACTTGTTAGTACATAACAACCATAGCATCTGTACAACCATCAAAACTAATCAACCATTGCAACAAATGCAACCAGTGCAAGCAACAAAACTTACTTATACTAAACCATTTAAATTAATCATCGTAAATATGAAATAACAACAATAATAGTTTACTTAGCATTAAATATTACAAACATTTGACAACACACAACGTCAACTCCAATGATCAAAGAAGCTAATCATAACATACATATACTAGCATATACTAATTATCAACATAAGTAATACATCATCAATGTAAGTATAAATTAATCAAATATGTAGTAAACCATTATATTAATAACACAAACATAATGAAACCATAATTAAACACACGCACATAGTAATAAAGGATAAATATCACACATACATCCAAATGCGATCTCGTCATCATAAAACAACATAGATGATAATTCAAGTCAACCATTAATCAGATTATTAAATAATAATAAAATTTCTTATTCTAGTTTAAAATATATTTTCCCGTTATTATTTATGAAATTTCGTAAAAATTCATAAAAATAACCTTAGTAAATTTCTTCTATTGATCTCTTTTTAATTCATAAAACCATTATTATTTATAAACATCATCCAAAATCTGTAAATAATCTAATATATTATTTATTTATATAATTTTACCTTTTGGTACACAATTTCGCCAATTTTATTTTTAGTTAATTACATTCACATCTTAAATCCATAGTTTATTTCAATTTAAAATCCAATAATGCAATAGTCAACAATAATAATCAGCCTAACGCACAACATATCCATAGCATCCACATAATTATCAATATATCACAACATATATAAATAGTTATAATTTTCATCGATGGATATGCATTTAATATTTAAAATTCAATTAATTAAATAAACAAACCATACCAATACGCTTTTTGCAACAGTCTCTAAACTTAGCTAACTCAATACCAAATTGTCCAAAATACCTCCATGAGTATAAGGGATGAAACCATGCGTGAATCAGAGTTTGTTTGTGAAGGATATGAATGTTAGAAGTTTTAGGGCTTAAATGATATTAAATTTAAACTAGTGACAAAATCGAATATATACTTTACCTCTCCTACCGCGGTTATACCAATCAACGATGAAGTTTGACCAGTGATTTCTCTACCATCTATCTACCAATTGCCGTCGCACAATCACTGTTGAACTCTAAATCCCCTCCTCTTTCCAGCGCTGGCTGCATCGTTGTCTTTGGTGCCACAATCTAGTCATTGTCAATAGGTCGTAAGGGTCTTAAAACTATAATTCTGGCTGTCGTGGCCAATATTGTGACATGCCACTACACCCAATCGACTCCCTTCGACAGGATCTATAGTTCTCTTCAATCAATTTCATGAATTACTACCCAAATCAAATTCGCCCAAATTCACCATTAGTGTTATGCAATTCAGGACTTTGACCATAATTTTATTTCAACTTAAACAACTTTTTCAAAAAAGAACACTTCCCATCGATGCCATTCATCGTGAGCTTCGCACAGTATATAATTCGATATGGTTTGGACACTTTGATTTTAAATCAATTTTGGATTAGAGATAATTATCTTCCATTAGCATGTTATTAAATTAATTTTGAGAATTTGACAAAAGTTGAAGATAGAGGTGACGGCTAGGGTCCTGTAGCCTCACTTATATAATCGTTTGGATGGGTTATGGGTTATTGATCATGTTCGTCTTGAAACTGCTACATACGTTATTTAAATACTGTAATGTCTCTATTTAGCATACCGTAACCATGAATGCTTCAAAATGATATATCAAACCGATCAGCACCGAAGGACCTTCGCAACTCTTATAAACACGATACCTAATTCACCATTTACTAAAAAAATCATTTTTATTTATTAGAAAGTCTTGCAGTGTTAAATTTGTGTGTCATTACCTTCTTTCCATGCCCCATTAGTTAAAAGAACCGTGTTGTCATATTTTCCTACATACAACCATCGACCACATTAATAAAGTCTCATCGTGAGTTTAATCAAAAAATACAGGGAAACATATTAATCAGAATCAACCTTCTTTAATTATAGTACATGACATCCATGAAATATAATCAATCTGGACATGCAACAATTCATTTGCAATAATGAATTCAACGCACATATTATAATAATACCTACAATTCCTCGATCATGCAATCAAACTATATTATATAACAATAGTACTCCATCAATAAAGGGTGAAATAATCCTAACCACATATCAACACCAAATACAAGTCACAACATGCATCTCAGTAATACAAATGCAACCGGTTATAGTGGAAATACACAACAAAATTTAAGCTGGTCCAAACATGCATGTATAACAAGAATAAACATAAATAGATAGTCAATATAGCTCATTAAAGTAAAACATGGACACACCAAAAATTGGTAATCACCGCACCATCATACCAACGAATAAAACATGTATGATAATCCCTATGTCGACTACCCTTCCACTATAAAATTTATACCTTCTAACTAAGTGATGAACTTCCTCATAGCTTCATCCTTAAAAATTTAGTGTTCCATCTCATGCCTACATCTTCCAAGATAATATATGTGCTCACATATGGTTACACCTTTATAATAATGTTGTATTTGCATCAATAATTGATTTCCTTATCCCTTACATATAGTCGAAAATATTAAACATTACTAAGTCGAACTAGACCACCATAAAGGTCTTATACCGAACATTTTCCACCACCACTAAGGAAAATCATACCATTACTGAGTCTTCACATCATATTAGCGATAAAGAATGCCTCACTTTCCATACATGATCACTGAAATCTCACTTCACCATGATCCATACCGAAGCCTCGTTCCACCACAATCACCGCTAAAGTTTCACTTCTTTATGATTATCTTTGGAGTCTCACATTACCATGATCATCCTCGGAGTCTCACTCCATTATGACTTTCTCAAAGTGCCCCTTCGTCATGACCCTCTCAAGGTCTCTTGGATAGACAATAGCTCACTTAGCGACCTCTCAGACCAACGACATCTCATGCCACAATGGGACTTGGTGCTCGTTTGGAAACCTATCTCATAGGGACTACCTTCTCGGGACAGGCCAGACCATTTCACCATCTAGAGTACATAGTTGAGCATCTTCATATCCCTTGCCCTTCGGAGTATTTGTCATATCCAGAGTTATCAATGATCCCTTTAGCTCCTGACTTAATTCAGAACATCTCATGCCCCTCCACATCACTTCACCTTCACTAGACTACTTTAGTCCCCTACATTCACTTCTCACCTGACGTACTCGATCAAACGCTTGTGTCATCATTTTCTCAAATTTTAGAGCATTTCACTTGGCTACTAGAATTACTTTGCACTTGATACGAAGTAAACAACCATTTTCCAATGCATGGCCCAAAGTCAACAAGAGAAAATATCATGTCATCCACTATGATTGATCTAAATATATCCCTTATTTTCGCATTAGCTTTTATTATGCATATCCCTAGAAAGTTAACATTGGGTAACTACCTCACAATAAGATTATTAGCAGTAATATACAATTTATCCAAAATACAATGTACCTAATCATAATAAGGCAAACATGAAATAACCAAAAATTAAGCAGATCAAAGTAGAACACCAAATCAATGAGAAAATATGATGTAAGCAAAAAGAATCAATACAAAAAGGTATAACATAAACTATTGAGCAACAGTTATCCCACCTTTTGGTCAAGGCCGGAATATCAGCAAATTGGCTGGAAAGGATGGATATCGGGGTTGGAGATCGATTGGAAACAAGGTTATGATGGATGTCATCGAAATTTGGCCAATCTCCAATCAAGGCGGGATCGATTGGGAATGATGATCAAAGCTAGAAGAGGCTACGTTTCAAATTTCAGGTCGATCGGAGTTCGTATGCTCAAGATATGATCGGTGCAATTTCAGCAAAAATCATCTTCGAATCGATCTGTTCATATCCATCAAGCAACCAAAGAAATCCCTCTTTGTATCATTCTTGTTCGAATCTTTCAGGCGCTCCCATCTTCATATCGATTAGGAAAACTACACTCTTCTTATCCATCAGACTAATTGCATCGTATCCATCGAAGCGAGCTACTGTTCGTATCCACCAAAGGTAAGGCTTCGTTCGTATCCATTTGTCGGTCTTGTTTGTATCCATAAAATCATATCCATCAACTTACACCTTCTTTGTATCGATCCTGTATGCACTGCACTCCCATCATCTAAGATTACTTCGTGTGGATCAACACATATAAGATCGGCACGAAGTACACTGCTGGCACCGGTACGAAAACAGACATATCACTTCGATGGACACGGACCAACGATGCGAACGAAAGTGGAAGTGGATGGATGCAAATGGAAGGTTATGGATGAATCTGAATGGAGTTAAAATGGGATGAAGGCTTGGTCAACACGACAAGAAATGTGGATCCACCTCAGTTTATCGCTCCACGTCAACAGGTAGGCACGTGTCTTTGATCAACGCAAAGAAGAGGGAGGTGAAGGTATCGTTATGAAGTCGTATCCATATTGGAAAACCTAATTCGTATCGATCATATCTAGAGAACCTTAAGTACAAATGCCACCAAATTTTCACAGGAGCTTGCATACAACCTAAAGAATGTCCATGCCAAATTTCGACTCGATTGGGTCAAATCTTGATTGATATGAAATTCATTCGTATCGATCATGGATCGAGTCGAAATGACTTGGGATCGATCGCGCTCGCCCACTCACGTGCCCAAAAAGTCTCCCGAGATTTGAACAAGATATTAGTAGCCTACAACTATAAATAGCACCTCAGAACCTATAGAAAGGGGATCTTTTTGGCTATTCGACGTCGAGACTCTGCCGAAAACATCTTTGCACTACAAGGCCGCTGTTGTACTCAAATTTCATCACTGTAAACCACTGTAATCAGTTGTAAGCAGCAAGAAAAGTCAATAAAAGATTAAATTTTGAAGTGGACGTAGGCCGAAGATTGCCGACCACTATAAATCTTGTGTCTCTGTCTATTTCTTTCTATTTTAAGTTTATTATTCTTCATTTTCTATTGTCTACATTACTTAGATCTGTGATTTGTGATCATTTATTGTTGACCTGTGTTCATACACTGGTGCTTTCACGATATTTGGGGTTTATGACCAATTTTGGCGCAAACAGCAACCATTATTAAACAAGCAACAATAATAACACAATATAAATAGAATAATTTAATTCAAGCAATCATGCCATAGATCATAAAACAAACACAGTCAAATGAAACAGTCAAACCAATATAAATAACGTCAACAAGCAATAGAACAACACAACCAGTTCAACAAAAATGAACAAGTAATACTAAAGTAAAATATCTCAACTATATACATAAAAATTAAATTAGGAGTAGTTAATTTGTCCATTCACTAGAACTTTAGTTCTGATCCCCTCCTCATAACATCCAACAGGTTAGGTAGATGGCAAAGTCTTTCCAGCTTTGAGTCGCTTATTCAGAAAGTGTTATTATATTGGTGGGTATTTACTTACTATTATATTTTAGTCAGTTCTGCTATGAGATATTTATTTGAGCTCTCATATATTTGTCTTTGCCTATATGTAGGATACCAAATACCTAGCTCAAGCATCGGTGGGCTTGGGTTTTAGTATTTTTGCGAAAGATCCGGTCTGACTAGAATTCTATTTGTTACATTTAGTATTAGAGCGTAGGTTTAGGATTCCTAGGTAGATAGTGAGTGAACCTATTTGTATTTTTGAATAAAATATAAATATATTATGTACTAAAATCCAAATATTCCCCAATTATAGATTTTAACATGTGGAAAGTTTTTAGAAGTTTATTTGTGCATAGTTTGCTAGTTGGGTTTGGGACGACCCAAGTATGTCGAGCCCTATGTTATTACCAATTTATAATGTACAAATAAGCCTTGTTTTGAGGGAAGATTAGTATCAATATGTTATAGGATGTACGAAGATTCCCTATGGATAGTAGGGGAATTTTTTTATTTTGGAAGGAATAAGAGGTTTGAGTAAGAAGAAAATCCACTTTATGTTTAGCCTAATAAAGTGAAACTTTTGGAATTGAAAAGTTATAAAAGATAATTGTTAATATATTTGAGGAAGTAAATATTGGGTTTTTGAAAAAAAAAGTTACATGAAATTTAATTTGGCTTTTATATGATGTAAATTTTGTTAAAAGTGAAATTCTTTTTGAGGAATTATAGAGCGCGTATATCCCGTTCTTTGTTGGTAAACGAAGATCATAAATATAAAAACCTAGAGTGTGCTAACTATCGAGAAACATAGGTAACACATTTATTGTTACAATAGATGTTTTCGGTAAAAATAAAGGAAGCATAGACTATGACAATTTTGTTACAGTACGTGACTCCCAAGGTAAATGTTTTTACATAAGCATATGGGATTTATTAATATTTATTTTTATTGAATCCATATATTAGTATTTTTGGGTTGTAGTCTATTTTGACCCAAATGAGTATTGGAGATAATTTCTAAAGTGGTTTGTATGTACACTTATTATTTAAACAATTATATGTAAATATTTTTTAGTTATGAAACTATTAAAGCAACTTTGAAAATGAGTTCTTTTGAGAAACAATGCACGTTAAATTAATGAATTTAGTAGGAAATATATTATTCACGTGAATATAGAGTAAACATACTTTAATATATTGGAATGAAATGAATAATGATATAACTTTCTATGAATCACAAATAAAGATGTTCTGTGCAAATTATAAGGAATACGTGAAAGAGATGTACAAGGTATGGAAGTACCATATTTTGTATAGCCTATTTCAATAAAATATAAAATAAATTCCATATAATTTCATAAAAACATGAAATCCTCCTTTAAAGGATTCACAGAAGGTTTTAACGTTAATGGTTTCTCATAAGAGAAAGTAGTTTCAATACGTTAATTTATAAAACCATTATGTGCAGTAAGTTAGAAACTCCTCCAAGGATAAGTAATTGGAAGAGTATAAAAGTTAAAGGATTTTTGATAAAATAATTGTTCTTGTCTACTCCAGTAAATAAGAAAGATAATAGAAGTGGCTCATACCAAATGCATTCCCTTTCAATCAGGAACTGATGATCTCACAATAGTTAGGTGAGGCTAGGACAAAATTTTGCTAATTAGGGTAAATAAGTAGCCAATAGAATTGAAAAAGCAACTAAACACAAAATAAAAGATTAGACTTAGGGTGTAATAAAAGAGTAAGATGCATTTGGAGCAGCCCAAAGGATGAAGAGCCTAACGAAGCAGTTTATTATAGATTCCAGCACAGAAGAAGCACGTCCAACTTACTTATTTTAGGCTAGAAGGAAGTATGAAACTTCAACGGGACATGAGGGTACTCCAGGATAGCCCTCTGGGGTAGGCATAATGAAGTAGTCCCCCGGAGGCGGGTCTGTAGGAGTTCCATCAAGAGAGTATGCCTTGACTGCTTTTGCATGGAAGGACATTGTAGGCAGTCAAAAGGGTTGATGTTTGGATTAGGATATTCGTATGACACCTCATTCCAAATAGAGAGTAGGTTTTAACGGGCAGGACCCAAAAGGATAGTCGGATGCGGACATCAGGCCATCATCAAACCAAGAAACGAGTTCGGGAAAGACTAGAGTTAAACCAAAAGGCCAATGATTCTTTCACTATAGAGACATTGGATGAGGGGCACATCCAATTGAATGTTTAGATTGTTCGTAGTAGGGCACAACCACTTAGCTCTTTAGAGGTCTTTCGACTAGTTAAGGGGTGGCTGCATGGGGCAAGCCACGATGAGAAAAGAGACAGATCAAGTGGGATATCTGTGTTGTAAGCCTAATGCGGCAGTTCTTTAGAGACATAGAAAATCCCCAACTGAGTTCCATACAAGGTAGACCTTGTTTAGTAGGATTCAGGGAAGAGAAAGAATGATTACATATAGTCCTCAAGGTATGCATTGGGTGGTACATTGTGGATGTCCGAGCATTAGTATAGGCTAATGTGGATGCAGTTTTACGTTTTCTTAGCAGACGATGGAAAATCAGTATTATAGGCCTTACGAGATAGTCCTTTATAAATGTAGTCATAGTATGTCCTATTAGCGAGATGATGGAGTCCTTTTCAAGGAGGGTACGGAAGGTATTAAGGGTAGTACCTAGGACGGATATGGTCATTGGGCATATAGCTATATATATTAGTTATTAGGTTTTGATCTACTAGGGAGTAGATGGGTATGACTCACGTATAGGGGCGAGAGTATTATAAACCTAATATAACAGAAAATTGAAGTAAAACGGTATATGTAGAATTAAACTTAGAAGTATATAATTTTTCCATTCACCAGAACTTTAGTTCTGACCCCCTCCTCATAACATCCTCCGGGTTAGATAGATGGCATAGACTTTCCAAATTTGAGACACTTGTTTAGAAAGTGTTACTATATTGGTGATTATTTAATTACTATTATATTTTAGTTAGTTTTGCTGTGAGATATTTATTTGAGCTCTGACATATTTGTCTTTGCCTATTTGCAGGATACCAGATACACAACTCAGGCTTCAGTGGACTTGGGTTTTAGCGTTTTTGCGAAAATTCCGAACCCATTGGAATTCAGGTTGTTACAACCGGATAACACTTGCCCCTTAGAGTACGTTTGTGATGAACATGACGTGCTTTGAATTGAAATAAGTTAGAGTCGTTGGAAAGAAATCCATCATGCTTCCGAATAGTTGCTAAACTTTTGTTGAATTATTTTTCCAAAGTGCTCTACTTCTCGTTGGTCGTCCTGACGCTTGGTCGGTTTCCATTAGTATAAATCATGGGTTATATTCCACCAATTGACGTATTTAAATATGGTTCCACCAGACTAACAGGCTTTGGTTATCTGGTTCCTCCTTAAACATGAGGGCTTTAGGTTTGATTTTAATTTCTATCAATTTCAAAATTTGAAATTTTTAGGTCATGCACGTGCGCATACATATATACGTTCTTGTCGTTGGCTTTCGAACGTGCTTATATGTTCACGAGTCATCACCAATTTTCACTACATGTTGTAAGCACATGCTTTTACAGTTTTCACGCTTATATTCATTTGTGTGCATGTTCATGGTCGATCCCTCACCGTCTATTCTCTCCCTTTTCTACATGTTTATTGGGATCTACATAAACTTAGCTGACCCCTTTCTTAATTTTATTAAAAAAAAACTCGGATCGAACCATTTTTCATTTATTCCATGCTGATCCCTCCTATTTGCCAGCAGATCCCTCCTTTTACTTTATGCTTTAAGACTTGGCGCCTTTTATGCCGAACCATCTTCCTTGTCCTGTTTGTCGAACCCTCTTTACCTATATATGCTACAAACTTCACTTGCCTTATTTTTATAATATCCTTCTTTGCACCGAACCCTCTTATTCCATTCACAAAACTGAACCCTCCTACCCATAGCCTAAAATCCTAATGCAATCTAACCTATCCCATGAACTTGCTTCCTTTCTCTTTCCACTTCGAATATTTCAGAATAGTCAACCGCATCTCTAACCCATACACTCTCATAGGTATGTTTTTAAGTTATGCTTTTCGATCTTATGATGGGATAAAGGATTCCACGCCATTTGCAATCACGATGGCGCTTTATGGAACGATAGAATGGTGGCCGAAGTGGTCTGGAGGACTTGAGTCGTTGGGTGTGACAGGACTTGGTAGAATAAATATGGAGGAAGAAGAAGGGAGAGTATAGAAGGGTTCGGTTGGAACATGGTGTACAACGTGGATATGCCGATCCCTTAATTGATGATGTGAGAGAGGGATCAGTATGGAAGCTTCTTGGGAGGATGGTTAAAATAGTGAAGGTTGATGGCTCGGTAGAGTGAATTTACGTGGGATGTCCAATGTTGGAAATTTGATGGAAGATGGTGGAGTAGAAGGATCGGTGGGATTAGGGGTTGGCAAGCTTTGCTAAAGTAAAGGGATCGACACTACTTATTTGAGTAGAGAGATTGGTTGAGTCGTTTTGGTATAGGATCAGTTGTTATAGGTTGGCATGTAGGGTTCGACATACAAAGTGATCGGCAAACATATTCCTTGAAATTAAAACTTAGTCCAAACTTAATTGTTTGAGAAATTACTACCAATCCACCTCAAAGAACTTGAACATATGATGATGATGAACGATAGAACTTGCATATTCACTATTGAACTTGAGATTAAACAATTGAATCCTTAAAACTTTCAATATGAACTAAAGCTTAATACATGGACCAGAATAATAGATTACACACATTGATATGCCAATAGCCGATACCAAAGCTTTTGCAACCGATCAATCTCTTCGCGAGTTAAGACGGTCAGCGATAACAGTCACTCTGGTCGGAATCCAAAATCTCATCATTTAACTTCGTTTTCTTATTTAAAGTTGTTTATTTCTATTATACAGTACACTGCAATGCACTAGTCCACACTTAGCACGGGGGAATAGGTAAACTTTTCTAATCTCGATTAGCTACTTAGTTAACATGGACTTTAGACGCTCAGAGCATTTATCTGCAATGTCTTCTGGACCAGCCTCACAGCATAGCAATTATGAAGCAAAGTCGAGTTCTTTGACTATATTTGGCAAGCTTTCTCCTGGTCATCAAATCGAACAAATAAAAGTTTCTAGCCTGTCAATATCCTTTTCTCATATGTCCCCGTCCTCCCAACGGAGGATTTATAAGTCATACGCCCGACGCAGTAGAATGCGCCATTCCCCTAGATAACCCAATAGATTCTCAAGTCTCTCGAATTAGTGAGGCTGCCCTTCAAGGATATGTTCCATACATAGAATTCCATTCGAAGATGTCCCGGTTTCTTTAATAAATGCTAGGGCTTATTTGTCCCTGGATGGGTACATAACATGCAATAAATTCATGTGCTGGGATGGATGCGTGCCGCCTATCAATTCCTTTATTTAGGAAATGTTAAGATATCTTGGAATAGCTCCCACTCAACTTCATTCGAATAGCTACGCCTTCCTCCTTGAAACTTTTCTACTGTTCATGATTGTTCTGTTCCATCCGTCTACTCCTAAGGACATACAGTTCATTTATAACTTTAAACGACAGTCAGGAAGTCCTTCCTATGTCTTCCTTTAGCCTTCTCCAACCACCATGTCTTAACTGGTGCTTGGAATAAACTTTCTCTTTTCAAACACGAGTGGTTCGACGTTTGGTGTATGCTTGGCTTCACAAGGCAATGGTTGGAAGGACAAAAGTGTTGTCTTTACTTCACTCTTAAGTCCATTAAACCAAGTCATATTTTTGAACCAACTAACATCTTAAGTATCTATAGGTGTCCACCCACTTAGTGAGGGTAATATTTTTTCAAGAGCGATCTCCGCCATTCATGTCATCCCTATCTAAGGCAGAGACTTAAACTTCTCGTAACTGACGAGTTTTAATCTCTATTCGAGCTGTTTGAAGAGAGTCCTATCATTATGCTTCTTGGAACTACTCATTACCGAGAAACACTGTAGAGTAAGAAGGGTATGTCAACAACCCTGTCGTGTCCCTAGTCGAGGGGACTTAGGATGATGTTGAAGTAGGAAGAATTAGGGTTGCTCAGATCAATGAGCCTGACCATGCTGATGCAGGCCCAGGCAAGGCTCCTGTGGTCAAACCGTCACAAGGTGCGCAATCCAAAATGCCAAATAAGAGGCGAATGAAATTGGCATACAAAATTCATAGAAGAAAAACCATTAAGGATCAAGAATTTGTTATCACTTCTGTTGATGAAGAGTCATCTTCCCAACACTTAGAAGTTTAATAAAAGGATTTTCAAATCTCTAGATCACCGATGACATTATTATTTATGACTTCCCAAATATTAATATCAAGGGGAACGATTCTCCTACTAGGAGTGGTAATGGCATTCTTCCTACCAACAAAGGAAAGAAAACGCCTATAAGTAAGGCTACAGCCACTAGTCTGTCGAGGGGACACTAGGACACTTACAATCATGTGCACTCCACTATGATCTTCATCTATCTTTTGTATAATAATTACTTGTACATTCTCATTTGGTCTTCGATGCTTTAAGGATCTAGTCGTGGCTCAGAATCAAGTAGACGTAGGGACAGAGACGACGGTCGGGAAAAAAGTCGTCTTTTAAGGGAATCTTCTTCTTCCAAGCGCAAGTCCCAGCCCTAGTCATTCCATCAAGAAGATCAGCACAATCTTCCAGTTTATAGTGGAGATCGGACTTCCTATCAAGGACCTCAAATTGTCGTATCACATGAGTAATATTCTGGTTCTTCCAGCTCCAGAAAATCTCACAACTACACATTAAGCGAGCGTCCAATTTCCAGTTCTGATCCATCTTTGCCGACTATTGCTCCTGATACTTCCACAGTAGAGAAATTGGCCAAACTTAAGGCTAGTTTCCCAAAAATCTATTTTGACCGGCTTAAGTTCCTTTCCATAATTCATATGATCCTAGGGCACACCAAAAGGAGCTTTCTCGCATGTGATAACGACGTTTTCATGTAGCATGAGCCATTCCAGCACTTAGAGGAAAAGATCTGTGAGGCATTAATCGAGCAATAACATGAAATAGACTGTCTTAGGATAGAGCTAATCCATGATAAAGATATAATCAAACACCTATATAATTAGATATCGGAGCTGACAACAAAAATAATCGAGGTAGAAAAAGAGTGCCAAGGAAACGCCTAGGGCAGTGAATCTTTTGCATGCTGCCCATAAGAAGGAAGTTGATGCTACACTCATTCGTAGCGGCACACGTTCTGGAAAAGGATTCCTTGGAAAAGGAGAAAGATATCTTGGCCCTCCACGTTGAGGAGCTTGACGAGCTACTTAGGGAAGAAAGGGAAGAAAAGATCGAGGATTAGAAAGAATTACAGAGGTATTGCGAGGAGGCTATTGAAGCCAAGAGTGAGAAAATCAAACTTAGCAAAGCAACTTGCCAAAATAGAAGCCCTCAAAGAAGCGGCAAGAGAGGCAGGCCTTAAGGAGATGATAGAACAAATTAAATCCTTGGTAAAGGAAGCTAAAGAGTCTGGTAGGAATGAAATTAAGGATATATTTGATTCTTCGATCATCGAATACAATGCTAAAGTCCTTATCCACCGTGACTTGAGCTTTCTTGGCGAAGATTATCTTGAGTCACTCGCTGAAGCCTCGGAGTCTATTGTCGAGATGAAATAGAGGGAGCTGGGCAAAGCCGAGTTAGATGAGGAGAAATTAGTGACGAAGATCCTTCATGAAAATGAACCCCTAGACCTTGACACCGTGAGAGTACGATATTTTGACATTTTACCACCTTTCGGTTAAGGGAAAAATATTGCTGAATTTTCAGAGTCTGATCCTAAGGGCCCCTCTTCTTTCAAAACAGCTGGAGTGTCAGTTTCTTTTCGCCCGGGCCAAGATTTACCCTGTGATCCTGATAAACCCAATTGCCAATCTAAAGTGCCGACCCTTATTCTAGAAGGGTGCACTCCGGTGACAACTGAGAGTCAACCGGATGTAGTTTACTCTCCACATTTCTACAGGTTTTGTTCTTTATGCCTAATTGTTTAGGCTTATATCCTTGTTTTGACAAATCCGCAGGTCTTTCGGGTTAGGCCAAACTCCTAAAAGTGACACCGCCATAAAGAAACAAGCGATATCAATAGAGATTCTAAGGGCCACCGATGCTTCAGAGCCCGATGCTCAAGTCATCAAAGCGCTCGATGATGATAAGGCTAAATAACCACTGCCGGTGGATGAATCTGATGATGTTGTGATTTCCAACACCTCCGAACATACTGATGAGATCTCCTTGAAGGAGCACATTAAGAAGGAGGAGTTTCTGAAGAGAAAAGCTAAAGCCGAGCCTGTTGGGGTGGACATTGATGATCCTAATCTTGTTCCATTACAAGTCATTCCACTCGGTGGTCGATTCCTAGAGAACTCCCTTCAAGCTTCGAACGCTCTTCCACCAAGGGCGGTAAAGGATCAAGGAAGAGAATAAGCTGAATTTCAGATAACACCATTCCCTAGAAATCCTAAAAAGAGAGAATACAAAAGAAATAGCCGTCCCTATAGCCTGGTGTGTACATTGTTTGTACATAGTTTTTCTCTTCGTTGGTTGTGGCTGTACGAGTATGACCCTCGGGTTTTTTGAACAAATTTTACAATAATTCTAGAACTTATCATTTGAATAAAAGTTTTTGTTTTCTATTGAGCTCTCGTATGAACTATTAATTAAGTAGCTGAACTATGACTTTCCACTCAATGTACTTGTTATTCGTTATTCGTCAATTCTGATAACAATCCACTAGCTCTATCCCAAGGTCTCCATGTGGTTGTGGCCTTGAGTCCCATCAAACATGGAGCTCAAGCCTTAATGTTACAATGTCGAATTAAGCGGTTTGGGTTTTTATACTTTTGGCTCTAGTCTCAGGTTAGGGAAGTTAAATAGTGGATGGTCGAACTCCATCCTTAGCGAGTTTATAATCCTTCTGTCGGTCTGAGACCGGAGTTTATGGAATAGTGGGTGGTCGAACCACATGCATCTATTTATCTATACTCATATCCACTCTCTAGGGATAAGAATTGGTTAGCGGGTGGTCGATTCACACCTATTTTATTTTATACTCTAGTCCGCACTTTAGGGACTTAGAGTTATTTCGCGGTTGGTCGATTCATACCTGATTTATGTTTATACTCTAGTCCGCACTCAGGGGACTTAGAGTTATTTCATGGGTGGTCAATTCACACCCTAATTTTTGTTTATACTCTAGCTCGCACTCTGGGGACTTAGACTTATTTCAAAGAGCGGTTGGATCATGCTTTCCTTACTGGTTGATTTGCCCCCCCAAGGTCCAGGGTTTGATTTAGCGAGGGATCAGTCATGTCACAGCGCTCTTGTTTTATCTCGATCCCATCGTTCGGTGGGATTTATTTGATCACCAGATGGTCGACTCACATCAATTCCTCATTATGTGTACTGTCCATTGGTTATGATCGAGAGTATCAAATGAACGGTCAGACCATGCTCATCTTGTTTAATTCCATTGGGAACTAGCGTAATTGATTAATTCCAAACTCTAGGAGCTTGTTCGGACATATCGACATCATTCTGTTTCTTAATATAACTAATACATAATGATACATCAAGCATAAATATAAAGGAAGTTCAAAACTTTATTTTCCAAATGGAAATAAATTATATAATATGTATTATTACATATCTGGAATGTCAAATGCTAAAGAAATCTCTGAAAGCAAATACAACTAAATGAAAAAGAAAAACTAAGTGAAATAGCATTATAAATGCTCATTATTCCATGCCCTTGGGAGTATGATGCCATCAATATATGCTAGCTTGAAAGTTCACTCTCCAAGCCTCTGTTCAACGAAATATTGTCCTTCCTAGATTGGATTCATGTGTGATGGGGTAGGAAAAACCTATTTGAAGACAAGATCGCCGATTTCAAAGGTTCTAGATTGGACTTTAATGTTGTATTATCGGACGACTCTATGTCAGTGCATAGTTTCCCTCAAACCGACTTCCTCGTTTTTCTAATCTATAAATTCTAGAGATTCCAAGAGGAGATCTTTATTATTTTGGGATCGTAGTAAGTCACTTGATGAGAAGGAACTTCAACCTTGATTCGAATGACGGCTTCGGAACCGTAAGCAAGGGAGAATGGAGCATGGCCAGTTGTTGACTTATGGATGGTCCTGTAAGGCCATGGTGATATCAGGAATTCGTCCACCCAATTGCCTCTAGCCTTCTCCAAACGCTTCTTCAAATTGTATTTATAATTTTGTTCACAGCTTTAACTTGCCTATTAGCTTGAGGATAAGCGACTGTTGGAAATCTCTTTTCAATATGATATCTTCGATAGAAGTCTTTGAATTCAGCACCGTCGAATTGAGTCCCATTGTAAATTACAATAGTTCATAGAAAACTGAACGACAGATGATGTTCTGAATAATGAATTCGATTGCTTTTTTGGTTGTGATCATTGCTAAAAGTTCTTCTTTGGCCCATTTGGTGAGGTAATCAACAATGACGATAGCGTACTTTGTACCACCTTTAGAGATCAGTAAGGAACATATAATATCTATACCCTACATGGTAAATGGCTATGTGCTAACCATTTGCATGTTTTCATGGGCGGAGCTCTTTGAAGTTTTGCGTATATCTGGCACTTGTCACATCGCCTTACATAGTCTGTAGCATATCAATTGATTGTTGGCTAATAATACCTGTAACCGAGTATTTTCTTTGCTACAATTTGCCCCCCAGTGTGATCGCCACATTCCCCTTCATGAACTTATTTTAGGACCCATTTTCTCTCATCATGAGAGATACACCTGAGTAAGGGAATAGAAAAACCCTTTCTGTGCATAACTACTTCCTTTATGATATAATGTAAAGCTTTACGAAGGACTTGTTGCTTTTCATTCCTTTGTTTAGGTAGTTGTATCAAATAGTTTTTAATCAGAGTCATCCATGATTCCCTTTCAGGCTCCATCTCTAGTACCCAGTCGATTTATATTAAGTTTATACTCAGGGCATTTAATACCTTAACCAGAACCAAGCCTATCTATTGTGCGTCCCTAGTGCTAGCAAACTTCGCCAATGAATCAGCCTTAGTGTTTTGATCCCGTGGAATATGCATAATGTCATAGTATTCAAATTCTATAACAACCCAAAATTTTAGCTATAATAATTAATTAGATAATAAAATAAGTTTGTCAAATTACTAGAATTGAGCCATGCGAGTTGCACCATTGTGTCCGTGGTAATTTTCTCGTAAATTTCAATATAAAGTTAGTCAGAATCCGAGCTAAAATGAAGAAGTTACGAAATAAACAAGAAATAAGAAAACAATAAAAAAACAAATATATATAGACATACACACACACATATATATTGGTCGAATCGACCCCTAATGTGCATAGGTCAACCTATAGGCCAACCTTCCATATATATGGGTCGACATCGAGGATGGCTCGCCTTTGTATTTGAGCGTGAATTCATCTAGGTTAAAATGACATGTTTTGCAATTTATTTTCAACCCTGTGCATTCGTGCTTCCATCCGATGGTTCCTAGCAAACCTAAGACATGATTGCACCAGATTTAATTTCCAAATCAAATGATCCAGGATCCCTAAACTACACTATAAATAAGACACTAGGCCAAGCTATTTTTCTCATTCAAGTTTTCTCCTATTTTGGTTCATTGCCAGAGGCTGGACCCTAAATAGAAAATTTTGTTAACGAGGAAATCTTTTTGTTAAAAGTAATCTACGCTCTAGAAGTGGATCCGAGAAGGCCAAGGAATAGAGCTAAGGACCACAGGTGAGTGTTTAGTAATTATTTTAGATTTTTAAGTAATTTAAAATTATAGAGTTCTCGATAGTTGTAGTTTTTCTACAATTTTTAGACAATTCCTATATAAGTTATTTACAGCTAGTTTTTTAAAGCCCTTTTCAGTCTATTTTATTCAATTATTGTATTAAACTATTTTATTCAGTTATTTAGACTTACTCGCTGTTATTTTCATTTGTTTTACGTTAGAATTCAGCCGGTAAATTTTAGTTTTTTATTCCTTTTTACGCGAATGAAATATAAGAATACTAAAAAGAGAATAATTCGCAAATAAGGATTAAAATAGAAAACATTTAACTTACAGAAATTAGATGTAAAATAAGAAGAACTGTAAAAAAGAAGATACACCTAAATAGGCAAATTTGAGACATCTGCAAGCATGTTTATAACTTTTGGTTATAACTAAAAAGATAGAATAGAAGATTAATAATTATAACGTAGGTTATAATTAAGCAGAAAGAACAGTAAAGGCTTATTTTAAAACTTATAATTAAGTTAATAAGAAAATAGAGAAAAAATAACAAAAGAGACTAATTTTAAGAACTTACACTAAGTTAATAAGTAAGAACAAAAACAGGACCAGTACCAACAACATTCCCTTTCAAACTAGGACTGATGATCTCACAACAAATTAGTTGAGGCTGGACAGGACTCTTTCAGACTAGGACTGATAGTCTCACAATAGTTAGGAGAGACCGAGACATAGGGTAAATAAATGGCCAATTGGTAGAAGCTCAAATCAGGGGATTTGGGTAAGGGACGCAACTAGATTTTGTTTGTTAGGACTCGTACCAACAGCATTCCCTTTCAGACTAGGACTGATGGTCTCAAAAAACAATTATGTGAGGCTGGAAAGGACCATTTCAGACAAGGACTGATAGTCTCACAAAATATTAGGGGAGGTTGGGCACGCTTATGCAAATAGGGTAAGTAAGAGGTCACAAGAGGGAGTGACAGTTAGTGTGTATTGGCGATGACCGAGTGTGCAACATTAATAAGCTGTGTTCCAAACGCTAAATAGGTGTCTTTTTTTGTCGGACCCACAAGGTGGGACTAGCTCATAGTGGCACAACATAGATAGAAGGCCAATCAATGGGTACAATAGGGATTCAGCCTAATTAAAATAGAATTAGGATTTCAGCCTAATTACAGCAACCTAAGACAAGTGCAAACAATCATATTCAACGCAAACGGTTAAATAATATTTATCCCAGTTTTATCCTTTCTCTATTTCATTTCTATACTAGAACTATTGCTAAGTCTATTATTTTTATCTTGCTTAAAAATGCCAGCGGTTACTTTCACTCACTAGACTTATAGTCTGACCCACTCCTCTACTTCCCCTTTTCCCTCCATAGACCAACAGAGACAAGGATAGTTGATTTAGATTTCTTGGAGATACATTCATGGAGTTCTTCCTGTACTTTTCTTCTTTTCATTTTTCTTTTCATTAGGTTTTAGATGTACTGGTACTTTTGAGAGGGGTGATTATTTTATTGTACTCTGATTTTATGAGACTGAGGTGTATTTTTCATAAGACATGTGTATTTGGCATTTGTGACATGTGATGTTTTCCAGACTTATTTATGAAGTTTTATTTTGAATAACTAGTTACCATTTATATGTTTCCGCTGTTTATATTTATTTGCCTTCTCAATCTTAGTCTCTGTGATGCTTTAGCTATACCTATAATGCCCCATATCTTTTAGTGTGCCCTTTTTGGGTATATTAATGGGTGTGGGGTGTTTCACTTGGTATCAGAGCCTAAGGTTACAAGATTCCTAAAAACTTGTTTTGAACGTTAAAGTATTTTTCAAAGATAACATATTTTAAAAGTATTTTTTAGAAAGAAACTCTTATAAATAGTTTTCAAATATAATAGAGTTTTTATAAAAATTCCCTCAAAGTCCGGTTCAACCATCTTTGGAGCCTAAATTTTCATTACTTTGCATAGAATGGCGAATGCCCCAAAACTTCTAGAGTGTCTTCAAGCCACTGCCTAGTTCCATAGATACCATCAAGTTACGACACCAAAGGTGCAAGGGAAAATGCCCAATGAAGCATCATTAGGTGGAGATCCCATTAATCCACCTGTAGCAGCCAATATTTCTAAGCTATGTAAGAACTTCTCTAGTCTAGAAGGCAAGATATTTTCCGATACGAAGATTTTATAGAGGTACGAGCTTGGTTGAGGAACACAGAGCGGATAGGATTGAAGGGCCAACAGAGACTTCAGCTTGCATCTTGGCAAATGAAGGAAGAATCTTCTTACTGGTGGGTGATCATAGAGATTGAAGGTAGAGACATTGGTTGGTTTGGATTTTGGGAAAAGTTTAAGAGAAAGTTCTTGTCGCAAGCCGAGAAAAGCATGCAGTTGGAGAAGTTCATTAGTCTGAAGCAAGAGAGTCTTTCAGTGAAGGAGTATATAAATCAATTTAATGAGCTATTGCGGTTCGGAATGGAGCTTGTTAATACACCGTATAAGAAGGCCATCAAATTTGCTAAGGGTTTGAGATATCCCCTCCAAAGGTTGGCATTGACACATGTACTTATGGGAGCAACATATGTGTCACTTGTGGAAATGGCTCTTATATCAGATGTAACTAAGAAAGAAGAAGTTAAGGAGGTTCCTAAATCAGAAAGCTCTAAGAAGCAGTGGTGGAAAAATAAGAAGGATAAGGACAAGAGGAAAGAAGGAGGACCTCAAAAGCAGATCAGGAAAGGAAGGAAATGGCATAATTGTGGAGCGCTTGAGCATTTCGCAAAGGACTATAAGAAAGGCATGATGAAAGGGAGGTGTTACAATTGTGGGCAGCTTGGACACCTTAGTAGAGCTTGTCCTCAGAAGATGGGGCAGAGAGCAGGCGCACCGACAGCGCAAGTATAGGCTTTGGATGCAGCACCTTCTAGCAGTGGACTGGATCGAGGTAGGAAGGTCTCTGTAGAAGGTTTGATATATATTTTGGATTTTTTATTCGGACTCTTTTTGACTCTAGAGCATCGCATTCTTTCATTTCAAGTTCATTGTTTGATTGTTTACACTTAGATATTTCCCTAGTAGTAGATCGTATATTTGTTTCAAACCCCATAGGAGGATTGGCACATTTATCTATGATTTGTAGGCGTTTGAAAATTTTTATACTAGACGTAGAGTTTGATTTTGACGCCTATGTACTAGTATTTTCGGGATATGGGATGATTTTGGGGATGGATTGGCTATCCACATATGGAGCGATATTGAACTGCGGTAAGCGAGTCGTCAGATTAGAGACATGCAGCCGTAGGACTCTCGAGGTTTCTTGCGACCCACAGAGGTCAGTCATGTTGAGATTTCTTTATTCCCTTGATTCATCACTAAGAGAGTTAGATTCCATTCCTGTCGTTAGAGATTTCCCAGACAATTTTGAGGAGGTTAAGGGACTACCTCCTAAAAGAGAAATCGACTTTATTATCTATCTGAATGATAATGTTAAGACAATGGCATTGCCCATGAGACATATGGCTCATATGGAGAGAAAGGAGTTCGGTAGGCAAATTGGTGAGCTATTGGAGAAAGGCTTCATCAGACGGAGCATATCTAAGTGGGGTGTGCCTGTCATCTTCACTACAAAGACAAATAGCTCCTTTTGACTTTGCGTAGACTTTAGAGAGTTGAATAAGCTCACGAAGAAGAACCTTTACCCACTTCCTAGGATAGACAATCTTTTTGATCAGTTGGTTGGCTCTACAGTATTTTCTCAGATTGATTTAACTACTGGATTTCATCGGCATAGGGGCACTGGCGATAGCATAGATAAGGCAGCATTTAGGACTACCATGGATTCTTTGAATGGTTGGTTATGTCGTTTTGGCTAACCAATGCCCCAGCCTATTTCATAGATTTGATGAGCCGTGTTTGTCGAGATGTCCTAAATAAGTTCGTTGTAGTATTTGTGGATGACATTTTGGTGTTTTCCAAGAGTACGAAAGAGCATGCAAATCATCTTGAGGAGGTTCTTTGTACACTTAATGTTCATCAATTGAAAGCAAAGTTCTTGAAGAGTCACTTTTGGCATAAGGAGATGTGTTTCTTTGGGCATGTAGTCTCAAGTGACGGTCTAGCTGTTGATCCCTCTAAGGTAGTAGCAGTGCAAGATTGGAAGGCCCCGAAGAATGCTACCAAAGTTAGAAGTTTCCTAGGTTTGGCTGGATATTATGGGAAGTTTATCAGAGATTTCGCTTTGATTTCAACACCGCTTACTCACCTCACTAATAAGAATGTAGCATTCGTGTGGGACGTGGATTGTGAGGATTCCTTCACGATGCTGAAGAGGGCCCTTACCAGTACACCAGTGTTAGTTTTACTCAATGGAGCTAAGCCTTTTGTAATATACACTGATGCATGTGGGATGGGTTTTGGAGCAGTAGTGTTGCAAGAACAGAGGGTCATATGTTATGGGAGTAGACAGTTGAGAACGCATGAAAAGAACCACCCTACCCATGATTTGGAGTTAGCTACTATTGTTTTTGCGCTCAAGTCTTGGAGATGTTACTGGCTACGAGAGAGGTTCGAGCTTTTCACTGACCATAAATTATTAAAGTGCCTATTCTCACAAAAGGATTTAAACTTGAGGTGGCAGCATTGGATGGAGTTTCTGGCATCATATGACTTTGAGATAGCCTACACTACTGGAAAGGGAAATGTAGTTGCGGATGCGTTAAGTAGGAAGAGAGCAATCCTTAGTCTAATGTTCGTGGAGTGAAAAATCCTAGAGTTTATTCCTGCCTTTGATTTTAAGCCCTCTATGGATATTACCCCTAAATTATTGGCAGCACTTGAGGTTAAGCCTACCCTCGTAGATCAGATTGGCTTAAAGCAGCAAGAGGATTCAGAGCTTATGGATATTCTAGAGAGAATTAGCAGAGGATAAGTCTCTAGATATTTCCAACGCTATTCAATAGATAGTAAAGGCTGGCTAAGGAGAGACGGAAGACTTTGTGTCCCCTGCACTAGTGATTTGACGAGAGCAGTTCTAGCAAAATCACACCATTCTCAAATGACTATTCATCCGAGTGGTGAAAAGACGTATAGGGACATGAAGAGAGTCTTTTATTGGAGCGTTATGAAGAAGGATGTGTTAGAGTGTGTAGCTGAGTGTTTTGTGTGCCAAAGAGTTAAGGCAGAGCAGCAGAAGCCCGACAGATTGCTTCAACCATTGGATGTACCTGAATAGAAGTGGGATATTGTTTCGATGGACTTCATAGATGGTTTACGTAGATCAAGGAAGAGAAATAACAGTATTTAAGTGATTGTAAATCGTTTGACTAAGAGCGCCCACTTCTTTCCAGTCAAGAGTAAGAGGACGACACCTTATTTGGCATCCTTGTATGTTCGTGAGATAGTCCGACTTCATGGAGTTTCCTCTAGCATAGTGAGCGATAGAGACCCTATCTTTACTAGCGAGTTTTGTAGAAGCTTGCAAGAGGCTTTAGGAACATAGCTTAGATTGAGTACGACCTATGACCCTCAGACAGATGGCCGAACGGAGAGAGTTAATAGAGTTCTTGAAGATTTATTGAGGATGTGCATTCTTGATTTTGGAGGAATTTGGGAGGAGCAATTTCCTTTAGTGGAGTTTGCATATACCAATAGCTTTCAAGCTTGCATTAGGATGACAACTTTTGAAGTTGTTTATGGAAGACCTTGCAAGTCGCCTTCGTGTTGGTTGGAGTCTATGGAAAGATTGCTACTTGGTCCCGACATGATTAAAGAGACGTTAGAAAAGATTGATTTAATTAGAAGGAGAATGAAGACGGCTCAAGATAGGTAGAAATCTTATGCAGATAAGCGGAGAAGGGATATTGAGTTTGAGGTAGGAGACTTGGTTTTCATTAGGGTATCTCCGCTAAGAAAGCTGGTAAGATTTTGAACAATTAGGAAACTTGCCCCCAGAATCGTAGGATTGTTCCACATTGTGGAAAGGATAGGGAAGATGGCATATTGGATAAAGCTACCGGAAGGCTCGTAGGATTTCATAATGTTTGCCATGTTTCGCACTTGAGAAAGTGCTTGCATGAGTCAACAGAGGTGATGGAACCTAGCCAACTTGAAGAAGTTGAAGTGGAGAGAGTAGCAGCAGTTCGTCGCATTCTTACCAAGATCGTTAGGCATGATATCAAGAAGCATAGGAGTAAGGAAGTCCCTTTGGTTAAGGTGCAGTGGGGAGATAGCATGGAGGACGCTACGTGGGAGGCTGAAGAGAAAGTATGTATCTCTTATCCGTTCCTTTCGAGGGTATGTTTTGAATTTCCTATTTCCATCTTTAACTTTGAATAGGTTCTTTCGTTTAATATCCTTTGGGAGGGTAGATCTTAGGACATAACCTATGGATGTTAGGAATGAATGTAAACATGTTATGTATGATAGACGTGAGTGGTTGCAAGTGTTTGATAGTGGATGCTAATGGATGCATATATATATAGACACACACACACACACATACATACATACACACACTAGGCACAATTATCTCTTAGGGATCGGCCTAACTAGGTCACTAAAGCATATGCATTTGGATGTGTGATCAATTGCATTTTTGTTTTATTTCCATGGTTGCTATAAATGGATGATTAGCATGTGATTGTTGCATTCGGATGATGAATGTAGCATGCATATAGAACAATCAGTTTTCATTAGGGAATTTGCATTCATTTGGATACATGGCATGGACATGATTGCATAAAAAGGAGGCCAACTAAATTACTAAACCGCCTAATCTTTCGTAGTAGTTAGGGACACTGACACTATACTATTGCATATAATATAAATTACATTAGAAAGCTTTAGGACAACAATGTAATGGACGGTGATTGAATATTTGGATGTGGAATTTGGATGAAAATATTTATTTCATTTTTCTCTCCTTAGAGATTTCGAGGATGAAATCCTTTAAGGAGGGCAGAATGTAACAATCTAAAATTTAAGCTATAATAATTAATTAAAGAATTAATTAAATAATAAAATTAGTTTGTGAAATTATGAGAATTGAGCAACGGGAGTTGCACCATTGGGTCCATGGTAATTTTCTGGTCAATTTCCATATATAGTTTGTCAAAATTCGAGTAAAAACGAAGAAGTTACGAAATAAACAAGAAATAAGAAAACAAATATATATATATATAGGTTAGTTCGACCCCTAATGTGCATAGCTCGACCTATAGGTCGACCTTCCACATATATGGTTCGACACCCAGGTCGACCCACCTTTGTATTTGAGAGTGAATTCATCTAGGCTAAACGATGATGTATTTTGCAATTTCTTTTCAATCCTATGCATTCGTGCTTCCATCTGACACCAGATTTAATCTTCAAATCTAACAGTCTAAGATCCCTAAACTACACTATAAATAAGACCCTAGGCCTAATAATTTTTCTCATTCATATTTTCTCCTATTTGGGTTCGTTGCCAGAGGCTGGACTCTAAATAGAAAAAAATTCAAAGGAAGAAATGTTTTTGATAAAATATTCTACACTCTAGAAGTGGATCGAGGAAGGCCAAGGAATAGAGCTAAAGACCACAGGTGAGTGTTTAGTAATTGTTTTAGATTTTAAGTAATTTATAATAAAATGGTTCTCAATATTTGTAGTTTTTCTGCAATTTTGAGACAATATCTATATAAGTTGTTTACAACTAGTTTTATAAAGTTGTTTTCAATCTATTTTATTCAGCTATTTTACTCGGCTATTTTATTCAGTTATTTACAATTATTTACACTTATTTACTATAATTTGCATCTGTTTTACGTTAGAATTGAGCATATAAATTTTAGCTTCTTTTTATTGCTTTTTAAGCGAATAAAATATATGAATAATGAAAAAAGAATAATTTGCAAATATGTATTAAAATATTAAACACTAAATTTATAGAAAATAGATGTAAAATAAGATGAACTGTAATAAAAAGAAGATAGACTGAAATAGACAAATTTGAGACATTTGCGAGCATGTTTACAACTAGTGGTTATAACTAAAAAGATAGAATAGAAGAGTAATAATTATAACGTAGGTTATAATTAAGCAGAAAGTACAGTAAAGGCTTATTTTAAAACTTATAATTAAGATAATAAGAAAATAGAGCAGAAATAATAGAAGAGGCTTATTTTAAGAACTTACACTAAGTTAATAAGCAAGAACAGAAATAGGGCCTGTACCAATAGCATTCCCTTTTAGACTAGGACGGATTGTCTCATAACAGATTAGTTGAGGCTGGGCAGGACCCTTTCAGACTAGGACTGATGGTCTCACAATAATTAGATGCGGGTGGTGTGAGAAATGCGGAATACGGATCCTAAGGCTAGGATTAACACTAGAAGGGGAGGGGTGAATAGTGTTAAAGAAATTACTAAATCTTTTTAAGTTTTTGTTAATTTGAACACAAATGTATGCAATATTCAGACACAGATATGATCACAGAATCAAACATAGATGCAGAAATAAAGAAAAAGAAATAAAGGAAAGAACACACCGGATTTTATACTGGTTCGGAGTTACCCTACATCCAGTCCCGCACATAAGTACAGATTTCCTTTCAAAAGCAATTGTGCAATTACGCCCACGATTTCAAGGCCACGAGGTACGCCACTCCTGATTCACAATCCTCTGGGTAGAGATACTTGATTTCAAGGGCAACAAGTTCACCCAATTGATTTCCTAAGCTACAATCACACCTTTTCTAGATTGATTGATTTCTAAGGCCACAATCGCACCTTTTCTCGCTTGATTGATTTTCAAGGCTACAATCACAACTTTTCTCGCTAAACTGATTACAAAGAAGTCTATAACTCTGAATAGCATTGAGTTCTTGTTGAGATAGTGAAAGGGAATCAAACCAGAAATGATCTAGATAGATTCAATGTTGATTTCGGTAGAGTAATGGTAAAATGTGTAAAGAAATGTGGAAGAAGAAGAGGAGTTAAATCAGAGAAAATATGAATACAAATTCGTTCAAAACCACCCCTATTTATAGTAGAACAACAGCCATGTCCAATCGTAAAGGGATATGATGAATAGACACTTCTTTTGAAATTCAAATGTTGAAATCAACTGCTACCATGTCGACATGGGGCACTTGAGTATGTCGACATGCCAAAGGAAATTTTAGTGATTTTTTTTTCTTTTAAAATAACTTCTATCTTATATTAAAACTATTTTAAACTTTATAAATATACTTAACTATAGTTAAAATACATAAGTAAATATAGAGAATAATATTTTGGTATATATAAAATTTTACTATAATTTTATATTTAAATCTAAGTATAAATATTAAAAATTAAATATATTATTATTAAAAGATAGTTTAAAACCAAGGATAATTTGATTTTGAAAATAAAGATTATTTTGAGGCTAAAAGTATTAAAACCAGGATAGATAATTGATTCGTTTAAAAGGAAGATTTTGAAAACATTTTGAAAACAAGATATAATTTTGTAAAACATTTTGAATAAAAGCTAGCGTATACAAAACAATGTTCCACTAGATTTTTCGTAGGTTCCATCCTACATAGGGTTCCATCCCTTTAATGGGCTCGAAGTGGATTCCATTCCACGAATAAATTGGATTTTAAGATGCCAGTGCTTTTCTAGGAGTTTTAACAAAATTCCTAGTTAAATTACTTATCTTGAAATCTTGAACTCTTGATACTCTTGATACTCATGAGTCTTCAATCTTTATATCTTCAGTCTTGAATCTCTATACTGTACAGTCTTCAATATTGGTACCTGCATGGTTAAATCCTGCATGTACATATATATCTAAACTATAATGTTAGTATTTATATTTTATAATCTTATTCTAAGGTTGTTTTCATCAAAACCATCATCTCAAGGACTAACAGCTGGGACACAAGGTAAATAAGTGGCCAATAGATAGAAGCACAAATCGAGGAATTTGGGCAAGTGGCGCAACTAGATTTTGTTTGTTAGGACCCGTACCAACAGCATTCCCTTTCAGACTAGGACCGATGGTCTCACAATACACTTAGGTGAGGCTGGGAAGGACCCTTTCAGACTAGGACTGATGGTGTCACAATATATTAGGTGAGGCTGGGCACGCTTATGCTGTTAGGGTAAGTAAGAGGACACAAGAGGGAGCGACAGTTAGTGTGTACCGTCGATGACCGAGCGTGCGACGTCAATAAATTGCTACTGCGTTCCAAGTGCTAAATAGGTGTCTTTTTCTATAGGACCCACAGGGTAGGACTAGCTCACAGTGGCACAATAGAGATAGAAGGTCGATCAACGGGTAGAGTCAGGATTCAGCCTAGTTAAAATAAGAATAGGATTTCAGCCTAATCACAGCAATCTAAGACAAGTGCATATAATCAGAATCAAAGCAAATAGTTAAATAGTATCTATCCCAGTTTTATCCTTTCTCTACTTCCTTTCAATACTAAAACTGTTGCTAATTCTATTATCCTTATCTTGCTTAAAAATACTAGTAGTTACTTTCACTCACCAGACTTATAGTCTGACCCACTCCTCTATTTCCCCTTTGCCACCCCATTGGGCAGAGGCAAGGATAGTTGATTCATATTTCTTGGAGATACATTCCCGAAGTTCATCTTGTATTCTTCTTATTTTTAGTTTCTTTTCATTTGGTTTTGATGTAATGGTACTTATGAGAGGGATGATTATTTTATTGTACTCTGATTTTATGAGACTAAGGTTTATTTTTCATAAGACGCTGTATTTGGTATTTGAGACAAATGATGTTTTCCAGACTTATTTATGAAGTTTTAATTTGAGTAATGAGTTACCATTTAATTGTTTATACTATTTATATTTTTTGTCTTGTGAATTTTAGTCTCCGTGATGCTTTAACTATACCTATAACGCACCATATCTTTTAGTGTGCCTTTTTGATATACTAAGGGGTGTGAGGTGTTTCAAATTCAATCAACAACCCTTGGACATGGGTATGGTATAGAGTAAGTCATTATCCCTTAGCTAGGTAATCTCCCTTGGCTTGGTACACTACCAATTATGAATCGCAAAAGATTTCAAGAGACATTATTCCCAGTTCTTTGGCAAGTTTAAGTCCAGCAATTGGAGTCTCATACTAAGCTTTGTTGTTTGTTGCTGGGAAGTAAAGCTTTAAAGCATAACAGATCGATCGATCTTCGAGAGTTACAAGCACAATTCTGGCTCCAGAACAATGATCATTGGACGCTCCACCTATATATAATTTCCATATTATGGTAGGGATTTCACTGCTTTCCAAGGAATCGTCGTGCATGGTAAATTCGACTATAAAATCTACGAGTGCATGACCCTAGATTTCCATCTGAGGAAGATAAGTGATATCGAATTGACTAAGCTTGATATTTCCACTCGAGTAACCTTCTAGATGTCTCAGGTCGCTACATGACCTATCGTAATGACTGGTCGGTGTAAATATTGATAAAATGTGCTTGGAAGTACGGACGGAGCTTTCACGATGCAATCAGTAAGTAGTATGCTAGTTTCTATATTTTTTAATAGTTCCTTTCAGCTCCTGTCAATCGCTTGCTAATGTAATACAATGGCCTCTACATTCGATTCTCTTCGTGAAGTAATGCGGCACTTATAGCGTGTACCGACATAGCCAAACAGAGGTATAAATCCTCATGATCCACCGGTTTTGACAAGATGAAGGGTCTCTCCAAGTGATTCACCAAAGCTTCGTATGCGTCTTTGCAATCCTGTGTCCACTCAAAATTCCTTTTCCTTTCCTAATCAAGTCAAAGAAGGGAATGCATTTGTTGGTAGCACTAGAAATAAATCGGCTTAGGGCAACCGTGCCATTAAGACTTTGTACTTGTTTGATAGTCTTCGGCGCATGGAAATCGCAGATAGCTTGAATCTTCTCGGGATTATCTTCGATTCCATGGGCGTGAACAATGAAACCGAAGTACTTTCCTGATGTTATGCCAAAGAACACTTCAATGGACCAATTTTCATCTTGTAAGGTCGGATGATGCCGAACATTTCTACAAGGTCTCTAATGTGGTTGCTTGATCGTCATGACTTCACGAGCATATTATCCACATATACTTCCATAGTTATTCCAATCTGATCTTTAAACATATTGTTGACTAGGCACTAGTAAGTCACTCCTACGTTCCTCAATCCAAACGGCATCATCGTTTAGTAATATAATCCAACACCGGTAATGAAACTGGTGTGCCCTTGATCGAGAATGTGCATCGGGATTGGTTATATCCTGAATAAGCATCCATGAAAGATAGCAATTCGTGTCCCGCAGTTGATTCTTCCAGCTAGTCGATAATTGGATGGGGAAACTATCTTTCAAACATGCCTTGTTCAAGTCTGAGTAAACAATGCATGTTCTCCATTTACCATTCACCTTTTTCACATGCATGGGATTAGATAACAACGCAGGATAAATGGCATCGTATCCGTTGTCTTTGAGTCTATCCACCTCCTCTTTAAGAGCGGCAGATTACTACATATCCATGCCGCGTCTTTTTTCACCGGGGCATGTTGCGGGTCGATATTCAATGCATTGCTCACAATGGAAGGCAAGATTCCACACATGTTGGAGCGAGTCCAAGCGAACATGTCTAGATTCGCTCGGAGAAATCCAACAAGTTCTTTCATCATCGGGGGGCTGAGATGTGATTCGATCTTTAGGACACATGATGGGTCATTGTGGCTAACTATGATGTCAATCCTCAGCTCAGCCGGTGCAACCTTGGTCTCTTTGGGCTCCACTTCATCAGCTCTTGAATCTATATAGAACCGAGTGTGGTGCCTGAGCTAAGGCTCAGGCGCTAGTTATCAATCTTTGGTAGCTTGGATGTGGACAGTCTTGTCCACACCTTTACCTTTCTCTTTACATTGAGCATCCCTCAACTCAGCAGGCACATCTGGTCGCCTAATCACCATGAAAAAATCCAACACCTTTATCAATCAGAAACTTTAAAGTCAAATACCATGGGGCAAGGACTGCCCGAAATTCAACTAGGGCTGGTCGGCCTAGAAAAACATTGTAAGGAGAATCAACATCCAAAACAACGAATGATAAGATTCGCACTCTCCTATGGTCACATTCTTCCAATTCTACAGGCAATTCAACATAACTAACGGCTTCAGTTGAAACACCGTTTAAAATCGTGTATATGGGCTTTCGATGGCTTCAAGTCCTTGGCTTCCATCCTCATCTGATCATAGAATTTTTGAAAATTATATTTACAGAACTTCCATAATCAATCAATATCCTTCTCACCAAAGCGGGATCAATCATGGCCGAAATGGTCATTGAGTCAATCGTTGGAGCCTTCACCTTGTCTGTGTCTCTGTTTCTAAACATGAAATCATTTGCCATTGTACCTTGTTGTTTTGCTAGAGCTTCATCTTCTGTATTCAGACAATATTCAAAATCTACGTGCTTGATCGTGCTAGGGTAATTCTCATTTCATGCCAACTCTTATTTGTTGGTTGCGGTCCTTTAACTTTTGTATTTGTTACCAATCTTCTACCAGTTCGTGCAAGGTCCTCAGCCCTGTGTGCTGCTTGTCCTCGATTAGGGTCGATTCTTCGTTGTCCACCATCCTATGGAGTTTTTATAAATTGCTTCAACTTCCTTTCTAGAATCAGCTTTCGGATAATATCCTGGAGATGCCTGCATTCATTCGTGCCATGTCCATAGCATTTGTGGAAACGACAATTTTTTTTGGTTTGTTTCCACTTCTTTGTTGATTCTTTTGGAGGCAGCTTGATGTATTACATGGTATTGCAGGTAGACAAATCGATATTCTCCATGGACATCTTCAATGGCATGTAAGTATCTTACATCGAAATCCTAGGCTTCACTTTTCCAAAATCCCTCTTTTGTTCTCGGCCCCTATCTCCACTTTTCTTTTGCTGATTTGTCTTGTTTTGGACATTCACTTGAACTTTTCCAGAGCTATCATTAGACCGCTTTACTGCAATATTACTGTGTACACCCTCTCCACTCGATCCTATAACATTCTTCTTCCTGGAGAACCTGGTTTCCTTCTTTCTCAAATACTGAGCCACCTTTGCATAAAAGCATTCCAATGTTGCGGATGGCTTGCCAGCTAGCCAATTGTCGAAATCAGATTCTAGATATATCCCTCTTGTCTTGACCATCAATATTGCATGGCCATTCAGATTATTGATTTCCGTAACAGCTGTATGAAATCTCTCCAAATAATCTTTCAACGATTCTCCTAGAGCCTAGATCTCATTGGACATGGACATTACGTTCTTGGGACGAGTTGCATGCATTCGGAACTGCTCCATAAACCTTGTTTCCAAATCATCGAATCTAGAAATTGATCATACAGGCAACCATGTAAACTACATCGTTCCTATTCCAGAGAGGGTTATGGGAAAGCATCTACACTTGGTTTCATCATCTGCTCATGTGGAATCCACCAGCTATTCATATCTCATGATGTGCTGCATGGGTTGGTTTTCCCCCCATAGGTGGGCATCGACGGCATGTTAAACCTCTTTGGATACTCCGCATGTAGAACATTATTAGTGAACGGGTTATGGCTCCTCGAGATTCACCAGTCATCATTAGTCAAGCCCAGGCTCTCTCTCACTAACCGTCTGAACATAGCAAATATGCCCGGGGTTTGGATAGTTGGTGCCAAGCGGTGGTCATGCTCCACCTTACGTGAATGGTCTGGTCGATGTCTACTGGCCAAGCCTTCTTTGTTCATCATCTTCCCGGTGTGTATCTCGTAAATTCGCTTCATTGTAATTCCGAGAAGCATTTGGTCAACATTTAATTAAACTCCAACATCCAAACTAACTAAAGCAACGCTAGCTTGACTACCATGATGCATGGGATGATTCCCACTTCTAGGAGAGGGATCGGTACCAAACCTTAAGGAGGGATCGGCACCGATCGATCCTGGCAGACCATGATAGTCTACCAGTTGATGCCCCAAAGTTTCTGTGTGAAATTCGTCTATTCTGCGACACTTATGCCTGTGATACTCATTTGATGAGCTAGAACTATCTAATGTCGTGTAAGGAGCAGGGTCCGTCCTTGCTTTCCCTCTATGCTGCTGATTGAGTTGGTTCATTAAGTTGATTATGGTCTGAATCTATTGATATAATTGTCGACGACACTCCATTAGCTCTCTTATTATATTATGAAATTAAGCTCTTGTAATAGAATCCATGGGATTTGAACTTCAATGTATTCAGCAATCACATCCTTCAGTTAATTGTGTGGGCCTCCTTGTAGGATGCTATCATTCTCATTTCCTTCCACATACTGAGAAGTAGATCTAGTGTTCCTCACCATTATCGATAACTTCACTTAGATTTTTGCAAATCTGAGTAGTATGAGCAACTCCTTGAATATAACTATGGATCTCCTTTGGGGGATTTATCCAATCCAGTAGCTATAAAAGGATCCTAATAAGCTAAGAATCAAGGTTCTCAGTGAAAGCATAAAATGTTTCCACCAAAAATGGTCACAAACACCCAAGAATGTTTTGTAGGGAAGTAAATGAAGAAAAGTAAAAATAAACAAAGTAGATGAATAAGTAAGCAACAAAGAATAAGCAGTGTTCAAAGACATAGAGGTTTATAGTGGTTCGGTGTTGTATGCCTACATCCACTTTGAAGATTATCCTTTATTAATCACTTTTGAATCCAATTACAATGGTAGAAAATAGCTAGTACTTGATTACAATGGAGTCTAAGTAATAAGCAGTGTAAAGATCCTTAAAATGGCCTATTAAGCCAGTATTTGTAGATGAAGATGACCAAATATCTCTCTGAAATCTCAGTTGAAAGACCTTCTAAATCCTATAGGCCTACTAGAGGGATCGCTAGGCCTAATTCCCAAAGAGAAGGGATCAGTATCGATCCCCTTCTTGGTCGAATCTTCGGGAGCAATCCCTCTGGTGGCTTCCTAATGCAAAAATATATTTAGCCTCCAAATTTCGTGTTATTTAGATCATTAGACCTCAAGTCATTGCTTGATCTTTGATTCAACATGGCTTATATGCAGCTTTCTCTCGATCCCTTCAAAGGATTATATAATGATGCCTCTAACCTTGTCCTTTTGATGTGCAATCCCTAGGGTAGGTTCCCTAGGGTCTATATATCTTGATCTTCAAATTTCATAGGCATTAGATTTGTAAATCTTGAGATATTGATTATTTTCCACAAGAATTCTCTTGTACTTTGAAACATGTCGATCTCTCTTGTTGGAGCCAATCCATGCTGATCCCTCTTATGTGTTAATCTATATTTCATATTTCAAACATTCTATATTTCCCCTCTATCAACCCCATTCAATCCAGACTTCATATGATCATTTGTACTTGACTTTTGGGCCCTACAATCATCACCCTAGAGTCATCTGCCTTGATGGCAGTTGAATCTAACTCAAGCAATCAGTTTAATATAACTGAGCTAGAATACCGAATAATTGGTTTTTACCTTATGATAACCAAAATATTTATATATAAAATCTAGTGATATTATAATAATGTTTATGGGTTAAAGTAAAATATGAATATATGCTTACATCTCACATTTTAGCATAGCTGGGCACATCTAAAACCACAAAGGCGCATATTGGAGAATGCATTTCATACTATGACAAGGTAAGGAACTACCTTCCGATGGTACACCTTTATATAAAATGAACCAGGGTCTGACAAGAACTTCTTGTACTCGTACCATACAAGACTGGTCTACCACTTGACTAGTAGTGCCGCATATGATCACCCCAATTTAGTTAATGGTCCTCGAAGCATACATGAGTAGATAATAATCGATCTAGATTTGGAATGACCATACCTTGATGGGAGTGACCAATTTGGCCCTAGTGCATGCTCTATTTTTGTCATTTTCCGGTTGATGAGGCTTGAGGCTATGTTTTACCTTTATATAGCACTTCCCACAAGGAATGCTAACACTGCCCTCTAGGCAATAATGAAAAACTAGCATTCATCCATACAAGTTCGTTATGGAACTGAATGAAATTCTTGAGAGCTCCATCTTCAGATTCCATTATCTTCAAGATGCCTTCACTTCGAAGTGCTTGAGTTGGATCGAAGTGGTTTTCGGATAGCATATCTAATCAATCTCTTCGAAACAACATTTGATAGTTTCCGGTAAACTCAACCTCGGTTCTTTAGGAAATACATAATAAAAGATAAGAGCAGAGATGACCTCTTAATCATTAGTGGACAGATTTCTTTATCAATTTTCCTTGGAGAGCGAAATGATATTTACGCAGCGTACAACATCATCGAGGATGGATGTGCCATATAACTCACGCATTTCTCCTAGATATTTCCAAAGTTATGTTTTGGGTCCATGTTCGATGGTCAGTTATTTAACTATCAAATAAACAAACAACAGCCAATCCCATTCGAGATTTATTTATCCATAGTAACCACTAAGCCTTAACAAAATCTTTATTTAATAAATCTCTTTCCAAAACGTTTATCTAAAACATTCATATACTTATCTCTCAAACATAAGTATATGCACAAAACATTTGTGGATAACTTGTTACTTCCAAATGTTAAAAAGGGTTAAACAAATGTTGTATAAATTGGAGGTAAGGACAACCCCAAACACCATCCCTAAAACACCCCACACCTCTTACTATTCCTAAAAAGGGCACACCAAAGGATGTGGTGCGTTATAGGTATAGCTAAAGCATCACAGAGACTATGATTCACAAGTCAAATAAGTAAAAGCAGCGGAAAGCATTTAAATAATAACTTATTATTCAGAATTAAACTTCATCTCAAAATAAGTCATAAAAACATCACCTGTCTTAAAAACTCAAAATCTCTTATGTCTTATGAAAATACATCACAGCCTCACAAAATCAGAGTAAAAATAAGAATAATAACTCCTTTCACAAGTGCCAACCCATCATAAGCCAACTGAAAAAAAATGAAAAGCAGAAGCTTACATCTAAAATGAGAAACCTCCGAAAATGAATCTCCAAGCGACCTGAATCGTCTGTCCTCAACTCTGTTGGCCTATTGAGGGAAAAGGAAAGATAGAGGCGTGGGTCAGACAATATGTCTGGTGAGTGAAAGTAATTACTAGCATTTATAAGCAAGATAAAGATAATATACTAAGCAATAGTTCTAGCACGAAAGAAAAATGCAGAAAAGATAAAATCCTTTGGTGGGAAATGTTCTTCATTTTAGATAATCAAACCATTGCATTACTAGCAACCCACAGAAAAATGCATGTCAAAGACCGAATAGATACTCTGCTTCCTCCCTAACCCTTTCTCAACGTATTTCTTTAGACAAAGACTTGGGTGAATTGTGACCTCGTATGATCGTGTCGGGTGTTAACTCCGCCTTGACCATGACTCACCGATCTAGTGCATCAAGAGGTTCCGACCTAACAGTTAGAAGCATGCCGACTTAAAGCTCAACAGGGGGTGCCGACCTAAGGCTCAACAGGGGGTGCCGACCTAAGGCCTAAGGGTTATGCCGACTTAACACTTCGACGAGGCTACCGACTCAACATAAATATCGACCCAACAGCCTTAGCTCATTGCCGACCTAAAATGAATGGCGACTCAATGGTTACCGACTTAATGACTCAGAAGGGACAGCGACTCAAGGGAGACCGACTTAAGATTCAAAGGGTTACCGACCTGGTAGGATTGAGAGGCATACCGACTTGAGAAATACCGAGTTAAGGCTAAAACAGTTGCCGACCTAACGTGGGTACTGGCCTAAGACTCAGAAGATACCGACTCAGTGACTTGACCGAGTTACCGATCTAATGCCTTACCAAGCTGGCGACCTAGAATAGTTGCCGACCCAAGTCACAACCGATCCAGCTCCCCAGTTATCTCGTTCACGATCCAGGACTTATCATTTGGACCGTGACTTGCGACTTACCAAGTTAACTCGTCCACGACCTAATATAAGCCCGATGCCATGTTACTGAGAAGAGGTGGTGTTGACTCGGAGGCGACCTTAGACCGGTCACGACTCACCTTAAGTCGGCTGCGGCTTAACTTGAGTCGGCCACGGTTTAGGACTTGGCAAAAATTTCAGAATCAGAACTCTCTATAAATAGGCAACCACCTCCAACATTCAAAGGACTTTTTGGCACATTCTCTTCATACACCGTTACCTTGCTGCATGGAGAACTTCATCAACACTTAGAGCTTTCAAGATTAGGGGAATTCATCAAAGAAATTCACGAAGAAACCACACATCTTCAACATGAATTTAAGGACTTTAATCGAAATTGAAGCTTAAGACTTGTTCCAAATCACTTGTAACTTGAAGTATATTGTACTTGAGAAGAATTGTATCAGCTTGTAACGGGATTATTAATAAAAGTACTTAGAGTGGACGTAGGCTATACCCTTAAGCCGAACCACTATAAAATTGTTGTTGTTTACTGCTTTTCTGCTATTACTTGCTTGTAATTCTTTCCCGATCTATCGGGTGGTGCTTTCACAACTACGCTTCACACACCGGGGTGTTAGCGTTCACATTTTAGCGTTAACATTTTTGGTGCTTTCACTGAGAAGAACTGAACTCAGGAAAACTGTCATCATTGCTTCACAGAGATTTGAAGAAAAAATTTCCTTAAAAACCAGAAGTCTATCTGAGATTATGGCTCCTGGAAGGAAAAGTAGATCTGTCAGATCTGGAAACATTCAAGAGGGAACCTCCGCTTCCCCTGTACCTAATCAACCCACTCCGTCTGTTGGAGTTACGAAAGCGGAGTTGGATGCTGTGATTCTAGGGCTAAACCAGCAGATAAACGCCCAAAATGCACAATTAGAGGCTCAAAGTGCCCAGAATGCTCTGATTCTGAATAAGTTAAACGACTTACTTGGGGCAAACAATCAACCGGCTGGTAATGAAAGGAACTATGCTGGCAACGTTCATGATGTTAATGAAAGGAATGCTCCTGAAAGGGCTACTAGTCCCTTTGAGCAGGCAGTTCCTGAGGCTGGTGGATCTAGAACTCGGCATGATGAGGAATATCTTTCTGGAATGGTCCGGCAGATCATGAAAGAAAGTATGCAAAGGGTTGAAGATGAGAAGGAATGGGGTTTCGCCCCAAGTAAAACTCCGTTTACTGAAAAAATCTTAAAGGCGGAATTTCCAAGGAAGTTTGTCCCTCCGACTATTCCAGCTTACAAAGGGACAAGTGATCCGAATGAATTCTTGTATAAATATGATTGGCACATGACAGGTGCCAGAGCCTCTGACGAAATAAAGTGTCGATATTTCCCCGTATACCTGGAAGGTGTGGCTCTACTATGGTTCACCAAGTTGCCAGTCCGATCTATCGATCAGTTTTCAGACTTGACCAGAAAATTCAAGGAGCAATTTAGACTATATGCTTCAAAGACCAAGGACATTATGTCACTGTCGAGTTTAGAGCAGAATCCTGGTGAGTCTATCAGATACTTCTTGAACCGCTTTAATATAGCGCTGGCTGAGGTGGACAATGCTGAACCACGAATGATATTGACTTATCTGATGAGGGCTATTGATAAGTCAAGCGAATTTGGGAAATGGTTAAATATGAAGGAGCCAACCTCTCTCGAAAAGTTCTACAAAAAAGCAGATGAATTCATTCGCTTGGAAAGCCGTCCTTTACCAGTAAAGACAGTGTTGGAGAAAGCAGAAGACAACACTATCGCTCCACGCAAGAATGAATCGGTGGGGCAAAAAAGGGAGAATAATAATGGGAAGAAACAGGGTAATCTGAAGAAGCCCCGATCCTTCAAGCCATCAGAATATACTCCATTATCACATACGCCGGAGCACATCTACCTTGCCACTAAAGATTCCGTCGATTTCCCTAAACCTATCCCTTTGAGAACCGGGAAAAAAGCCATACAGAGTGGGAAATTCTGCCGCTTCCACAATCAACCCGGTCATGAGACTGATGAATGCCGCCAGTTGAAAAATCTGATTGAAGAGTTGCTAAGAGAAAACAAACTGCAGCAATTTGTGAAGAAGAATAGCAACAATCCTGCATCGTCAAGTCAGGGGCAACAGGTTCCTGTTCATCAGCCTAGGACAGGTGAGAAAGCTACGGGACATGAATCTGGAAGGCCCGTTATCAATGTCATTACAGGAGGGCCTCACCCAGCTGGCAAGAGCTGGGGTGAGATGGAGAGATATTCCAGGGCTTTGAAATATGCTCCAGCCGAAGAAGACGTCTTTGTTTTAGAAGACACTACGCCCCTGAAACAACAGAAAACTTTCAGCGATGATATTGTTTTCAGAGCCAGAGATTCCACAGGTATAGAAGCTCCTACCCTAGATCCCTTGGTCATCTCGGCTGGTATTGGACCGGCCATTGTCAGAAGAGTCCTCATCGACTGCGGAGCATCATGTAATATCCTCTTCAAGAAGACATTTGACCAGATGAAAATCCCTATGATCGATGTACAAGCCTCATCACAGAAGATCGCTGGCTTCACTGGGGAGCCAAAGCAACCAATTGGGACCATCGATCTGCTTGTAGAACTTGGGGAAGCAGAAAGGAAAGTGGTCCGCAAGCAAACATTTGTGATTGTCGATGAGTTTTCTGCTTATAATGCTTTTCTTGGCCGTCCAACACTCGCAGCATTCAAAGCTATCCTAGCCCCGTGGTGCCTCACTATTAAATTCCCTACTGACAATGGAGTAGGAGTTATAAAAGGGGATCAAAATGCTGCGCGAGAGTGCTATTTGACAGAGCTGCGAGAGTCAAGAAAAAGAGAAATGGGAAAGGATGCGGCAACCCCAGTCCGCATCAAGGAACCAGCCTTGTAGCAATTACGGGGCGGACCCTGCACTGGAGAGCACAGCGGGGCACGGAAAGAAATGGATCCCAGAAAAGCCAGTGCAGGGGAGAATAGAGTGGTACCGGTGGAAACGACAGTTCCGGTACCTGTTGACCCGAAGGACCCAAATAAGGTGTTGAATGTGGGTTCACAGCTTAATGTGTCAATTCAGAATATCTTGATATCTTTCCTGAAAGCAAATCTGGATGTCTTTGCTTGGACTCATGCCGATATGTGTGGAATATCTCCAGAAGTTGCAGTACACGCTCTGAATATTGACCCAAAGTTTACGCCAGTTAAACAGAAAAGAAGAACCCAAGGTCCAGAAAGGTCAGCAGCATTAAAAGAAGAAGTTGATCGACTCATGGAAAATAACTTCATCAAAGAATCTACATATCCGAATTGGGTTTCAAATCCTGTGCTGGTCAAGAAAGCTAATGGAAAATGGAGAGTGTGCATCGATTTTTCTGATCTAAACAAGGCTTGCCCCAAAGATTGCTTCCCGTTACCCAGGATCGATCAACTGGTAGACGGAACTGCGGGACATGAATTGTTATCTTTCATGGATGCCTACTCCGGTTATAACCAAATCATGATGCACGAGCCGGATCAGGAGGACACGAGCTTTATCACCGATGTTGGTCTTTATTGCTACAGAGTTATGCCCTTCGGATTGAAAAATGCAGGGGCAACCTACCAAAGACTTGTTAATGCTATGTTCAAACCGCAATTGGGCAAAACTATGGAAGTCTACGTCGACGACATGTTAGTGAAGTCTAAGAAAGCAGCGGATCACATTGAACACTTAGCAGAAATGTTCGCAGTCCTCCGGAAATACAGAATGAAGCTTAACCCTCTGAAATGTACATTTGGGGTCGAGTCCGGAAAGTTCTTAGGTTTCATTGTTAGTGCTAGGGGCATTGAGGCTAGTCCAGCTCAAATTACTGCCTTAAAAGAAGTTAAAGCTCCTAGAACGAAGAAGGAATTGCAGAGTCTCAACAGAAAGGTCGCCGCCCTGAGTCGGTTCATTTCCAAAGCCACTGATAAATGCATCCCATTCTTTGACGCCCTGAAGAAAGGAAAGAAGAATTTTGAATGGACTTCCGAATGCCAAAAAGCCTTCGATGAGTTGATCCGTCATATGGAAACGCCTCCAATACTTTCTAGGCCAGGCAATGGTGAGGATCTTCTTATATACTTGGCAGTATCATCTCATGCTCTAAGTGCAGCGCTGATACGGGAAGACAAAAGGATTCAACATCCGGTTTACTATATCAGCAAAAGACTCACTGGGGCAGAGCTGAATTACTCCAAGTTGGAAAAACTCGCCTATTGCCTACTAGTTGCATCAAGGAAACTGAGGCAATATTTCCAAGCTCATCCTATCAGAGTACTCACTGATCAACCTCTAAAGAAAGTCCTATTTCGCCCTGAAACTTCGGGTCACCTTCTAAAATGGAACATTGAACTCAGTCAATATGACATCACTTATCACCCCCGAAAAGCAATCAACGGACAAGCTTTAGCTGATTTCATTGCAGAATTCACAGAGAAAGATAATGGTGAGGAAGAAACGATCAACGATTCCCCAATCCAGTGGAAGATGTATGTTGATGGCGCAAGAAATGACTACTGTTCTGGAGCCGGAGTGATACTTGAAACTCCTGAAGGTCGATCATTATGTTATGCACTAAGATTGGAATTTCCTTCAACAAACAATGAAGCAGAATATGAAGCTCTTATTGCAGGTCTGAAAATCGCTAAAGAGCTAAACATTCGAGCATTACAAATCTTCAGTGATTCTCAGCTTATTGTATGCCAAGTCAAGAAGGAATTTCAAACAAAAGGTGGAAACTTGCCTTCCTACTTGTCAAAAGCTTGGGAACTTCTATGTGAACTCGATCACTATTCAATAAGCCACATTCCTCGGGAAGAGAATATGAGGGCAGATTCCCTCGCAAAGTATTCAAGTTCTGGTGAAGCTCAACTATTGGGATTGGTCCCTGTAGAAGTCCTTTCAGCACCAAGTATAGACGAGATGGATATTGAATGGATTATGAATGTATCTCAAGAACAAGAGTCATGGATGACTCCAATACTGGACTACCTACTCAGAGGTTCTCTGCCAGAAAATTCGATAGAAAGACGAAAGCTACTAAGGAAAGCCTCTCGCTATGTAATTCAGGATGGCCGATTGTACAAACGGGGATTCTCAATGCCGTTGCTTCGATGTGTATCCCGGGAAGAGTCCAAAACAATCCTAGCTGAGGTGCATGGAGGAGAATGTGGTGATCATTCAGGTGGTCAAACATTAGCAAAGAAAATTCTCCAATACGGATATTTTTGGCCAGAAATTAATCGAGATGCTGCAGATTACTCCCGAAAATGTGACAGATGCCAAAGATTTGCCAAAATTCCTAGAGCACCTTCTACCGAACTCACACAGATGGTCAGTCCATGGCCGTTTGCGATTTGGGGAATGGATCTCATTGGGCCGCTACCAACTGCCAAATCAGGGATTAAATATACTATTGTTGCAGTTGATTACTTTACTAAATGGGCTGAAGCTGAACCATTGGCTACTATCACTTCTAAGAAAATGATAAGCTTTGTGACCAAGAATATCATTTGCAGATACGGTGTGCCTCAGAAAATAATCACAGACAATGGTACTCAGTTTGAAAGCGAGTAATTCCAGGATTTTTGCAAACGATTCAAAATCCAGAAAAGCTTTTCGGCAGTAGCTCATCCGCAGGCAAACGGGCAAGTGGAAGCAGTGAACAAGATCATCAAATCAACCATCAAAAAGCAACTCGAAAGAGCAAAAGGTGGTTGGGTCGATAAACTACCACTTGCACTATGGGCATACAGAACTACTCACAAAACTGCGACTGGGCATACTCCTTTTTCGTTAGCATACGGATCGGAAGCAATGATCCCGGTTGAAACAGAGGTCCCTTCACACAGAAGAATCCATTTCAATCAAGCAGAAAATGAAAAGCTACAACTTGAAGCGCTAGATCTCCTTGATGAAAAAAGAGATGAAGCTAATCTCAGGGTTGCAGCTCATCAGCAAAGGATAGCCAGACATTTCAATTCCAAAGTTCGCCAACGCAGCTTTGAGATTGGAGACCTAGTCCTGAAGAGAATTATGACAGCGACAGGTGTGTTTGGGCCAAATTGGGAAGGACCGTATGTAATAGGTCAGAAACTTCTTGACGGCACATTCAAACTCACCACTGTTGATGGAGATCAAATTCCAAGGGCATGGAACAGCAACCATTTGCGTCCATACTTTACTTGAAAATTTTGTTGAAACATTGTAAAAAGAATTATGAATGTATGATTCTTGTAATTGAGAGCAATTGTAAAACTGATGCAAGTGAATAATGAATGAATATAAAGTGGATGTAGGCCCAAATTTCTGGCCGAACCACTATAAATCTTGTGTTCCTTATTATTATTACATGTTTGCTTTATTTTCGATATAAAAGTACATAAAATGTATTGCTGAAATGTCGATTTAAATTTTTGCAGACAATGGAAATAAAACTTGCGCATAATAAGACCGAGTGATTCTCACCATCATTCAACAAATAAATTTCAAGTCATAAAGGCCCCGAATTCAAATCCTAGATAGGAAATACTTCAATTAAACGGCTTATGATTTCGATAGAAACGAGCCCTTGCTAATAAATTGAGATTGTTTGAACGAACAAACATCCAATTAGGAAGCTAGTGCCCGTTCTCACGAACTTGCCTGACAATGAAGTACACTTCCTTGGATTAAACAAGCTACTTGCGAGAAAAGGGGAATGAAAACTTGAAAAGAAAAAAAAAGGATCGCTGAAAAGGCATAAGCAAGAAGACAAGAATACAACCAAAAACCATCATTGGCGGCACAAGTCCTCTTCGGAGGCACGACTCTTCGGAGGATAAAGACCTCTAATGGGTCATACGCCACAAAAAAGAAAGTTCTCTACTCAACAAAAAAGATTGGAGGAGTCATGACCCTCCAACCATGAGAGAGTAACTTCCAGGCGATGAAAACCCTCTCTGAGGCCCATTTCACCAGGAGTTGAAGTGTTATGACCGCTCTTCGGAATTTCACTTCACCAGAGTTGAAATGCAAACAAAATAAAAGCCCTCTTCGGAGGCCCATTTCACCAGGAGTTGAAGTGTTATGACCGCTCTTCGGAATTACACTTCACCAGAGTTGAAATGCAAACAAAATAAAAGCCCTCTTCGGAGGCCCATTTCACCAGGAGTTGAAGTGTCGTAACCGCTCTTCGGAATTTCACTTCACCAAAGTTGAAATGCAAAACAAGATAAAGACCTTCCTGGAAGCCCACGTTTCACCGAGATTGAAATAAAACTTCCAAGTGTTGAAACGTGAAAAGGCTTTCTTCGAAGGCACAACTCTTTGGAGGTACACGTTTCACCAAGATTGAAATAAAACTTCCAAGTGTTGAAACGTGAGAAATCCCTCCTCAGAGGTACAACCCCCTCCCGGGGACACAATTAAAAATAAAGACCTTCCTGGAAGCCCACGTTTCACCGAGATTGAAATAAAACTTCCAAGTGTTGAAACGTGAAAAGGCTTTCATCGAAGGCACAACTCTTTGGAGGTACACGTTTCACCAAGATTGAAATAAAACTTCCAAGTGTTGAAACGTGAGAAATCCCTCCTCAGAGGTACAACCCCCTCCCAGGGACACAATTAAAAATAAAGACCTTCCTGGAAGCCCACGTTTCACCGAGATTGAAATAAAACTTCCAAGTGTTGAAACGTGAAAAGGCTTTCTTCGAAGGCACAACTCTTTGGAGGTACACGTTTCACCAAGATTGAAATAAAACTTCCAAGTGTTGAAACGTGAGAAATCCCTCCTCAGAGGTACAACCCCCTCCCGGGGACACAATTAAAAAGAAAGACCTCTTCAGAAGCCCACGTTTCACCGAGATTGAAATAAAACTTCCAAGTGCTGAAACGTGAAAAGGCTTTCTTCAAAGGCACAACTCTTTGGAGGAACACGTTTCACCAAGATTGAAATAAAACTTCCAAGTGTTGAAACGTAAAAAAAAAAATCTCTCCTCAGAGGCACAAATTTTTATTAAAAGGAAAAAAGAAAAATCCTCATCAAGAGCGTACTTTAACTTTCAAAGGAAGAGCGATTTACCTATTCTAAAAAAAAAAAGAAGGGGGAAGAAAGTTAAAGTACATTCAGAGGTCCGCTTTGCCACATAGAAGAATTCACTTGGCAAAATATATACATACGCAAAAGGAGAAAGTGATTTCTTCGAAGGACAAAGCGTAGAAACTTATATGAAGGAAGTTGCACTCTACGAAAATTCTCTTCGAGAATGAAGTAATTATTCTTTAGAAAACGAGAGTGCAAGTCCCCTCAAAGTATACGATATTGCAGTAAGCTCATGGTATAGGGGCAACATGGTATAGTTACATACAAAGCGGTATAACTATGTCGGTAAAGTACGCTCAAACAACATACCACAAGCTCACCGCAACATCGTATAAATAAAACTTGTGCAAAAATGAATAATAAATGCATTCTCAAATTCAAACAAAAGTCTGTGCAAATAAAGAATCACTTTATTCAATTGAAGATATTGCAGATACAGGTTTCGAAATAAAAAAGCAGGGGCCGGTGCCTGCACAACATCCGACCATTACACAAAAAAGGAATCAAAAAGCTCAACTCTTCATTTCTTCTTGCCGCCTTTAGACCCTTTACCCGGCCGAGTGGTTAGCTTTTCGGGTCTTTCAGGTTGGTCTGAAGGCGTAAGGGAAGAAGGGGAGGGAGGTGCAACTGGCGCAATTTCCGGTTCCTCTTCAGTGGTGATAATTTTCTTCCCCCTCCTCTTCGATGTCCCATGCTTCTTTCTTCTCTGCGAAGAAGACTCACTCCCCGGAGTAACGAGAGCGGACAAAACTACGTCGTCAGAAGGAGTCCGCTCCGGAGAGATCTCGCCTCCTTCGAGTCCCTCATCTTTTTGCTCCTGCGAGGCAACAGGGTCATCCAAACCATGAAGAGCCTCAATTTTCTCCTCTTGTGACCCAGGTTGTGAAGCAGAAGGAGGAGTCACCTGAAGAGATGGAGGAGGAATAACCAGAGAAGGCGAAGTCTGCACGGCACTTGTTGTTTCAACTGCAGAAGAAGAAAAATTGAAAATGTTAGTATCTTCCCGGAAGAAGGGAGATATGGGTTCATCGAGATTCAAGAGGTAATCGAGAAGCTCATCAAATTTTTGAGGAATAAGCAGGCAATCCACCTGAATCGGACCAATGTCAAAATTACCTGAAGATGTTAGCTTCGTCAGTTCAATCTCATAATTCTGAGCCCCAATGTCCTCCAAAGCCTCTTCATCAGTAGGGGTGATTACTCCAGTTCTTGTAGGAGGCGGCAAATGAGCACTAGGGCCTGTAATGTCCACCTCGGGAGAAACTAGAGGACGTTCAGAGATGGTAGGCGGTACTTCTTTTTCAGAACGCTCCTCTTCCGCCATCCCGGCCCGCGCTCTGGCAAGCTGCTCCTTTCCCTTGGCAAGAGCGGCACGGGCTTCGTCATCAAGATAATGCTCTTCAAGGGCTGACTCAGCATATCCAGCACCTTTACCACCGAGCATATCAAGTGCTGCCTCCCAAACTTCAGCCAGTGTGATTTCATACTTGGGGCCTAGAAAGGCAAGGCTGCCACGTCCCAAAACGTTGTGCAGGTAAAAATCGAATAATGTAGAGCTAATGTCAGCTTTAGTTGCTTGATGAGCCTCTTCGGCCGCAAGTTTACCAGCAACAGCCTCGTCGCGCTCCTTTTCGGCCATAGCAAGTCGAGTTTTTAACAACTCTATCTCCAAGCTTTGAGAGCCAGTCTGTTCTCGCGGTTGTACAGTTTCAGCACGATATTCTTCTATGACCTTTTCCTTGTGTGCAAGCTTATCTTCGACTGCTCTTTGACTGGCATGCGCATCTCGTACTTGTTGCTGAAGCATGCTCTCCTTTTGTGAATGGAAAGTAGATGAAGTAACTAATTCTTCCTTAAGTTTTTCTACTTCCGCTTCCAGCTTTTCATTATAGGAAGCAATACTTCTCATTTCGGCGTCATGTTGTTCGAGAGTCTTCTGCCACTCAGCCTTATCATTCTCCATTGTTAGCATGGCCTCGAGATTGGCTCGGTTAACCCTCTGAAGTTCGTCGACGAGTTTTTGCCAGTTCGACATTCTTTCGATATCGGTCCTGACAGTATCAAGATTTCGCAACATAGCCGGTTTGTCGAGAGGAACCAAGTCGAGATCAAATCGAACCCCTCTCAGACACCACTGAGGAAATCGACTTTGAAGAGTGGGAGGACCTTGCCCGACCTGGTACGCGGGCCGGTTGATGATTGCTTGAATGTCGGAGCGTGCGGGAGCAGGAGATTGAGCAGGGACATGTTCAGAAGCTGAAGGAGTTGTTTCTTCAGTAAGTCTAGCCCGCTTGCTAGAAGAATCGTCTATGTGACTCTTTCCTCTCTCATCATGAGCCTTTCTCTTTTGGGTATCATCATCTCTGTGGGGAAGATCATGTCTTTCTTGTTCCCTTCGGCGACGTTCTTCATATGCTCGTCTCTCGTCGGCTTTCCTGATAGCCCTCTCTTCATCCGACTCTCTGTAAGAAGGAAGGTAACGCCTGTAATCATACTGGCTACGCCCCCCGTAGCGCTGGAAATCATCATAGTACGAGCCGCTGCGCCCCATAGGAGAATCTGGAATTAAAATAATAAGCTTTAGAAATCTTTAAAGTACAAGAAGATAAGTGCACAGAAGTGATGAGAAATTCTAAGTGTGTGTGATGTGCAAACTACGCGCATTAATCTACGAACCACTCTTTATTTGGGGAGTGGTTGTGGGTGTAATAGTTAACGTCAACTCCTGAGTCGACGGCGACTGTTGCAAGATAGAAGTAGCCTCAACTACTGAGGAAGAAATCCCGGCGGTAGTAGGGTCATCTTTGAAGATCTCTTGTGAAGTAGCGAAGAGGTCGCTCAATCCTTCGAAGGTATCGTCCCTGCTTTGCTTGACAGGACTGGATTTCTTAGCCTTTTCACCAGATTCTTGTGAATGGTGAGAGGATCCCTGAGGCTCTTCTTCCTCGATAACCGGGGCAAGTTTATCAGATGGCCCCGCAACATCAACAGAAGTGGAGCACTTCACCAGCGAAGATTCAGGAGTCTTTATCGGAGAATCGGGGACATCCGTTGGAACTTCATGAGCATGCATAGAGCGAGAAGTGTGTAGAAGCCCATGTTGATGTAAAAATTCATCCCTCAACAGAAATTTTATGCTCCTCTCTTCTGCGGCCACGGCACTCAACCTCTCAAAAACTTGCTTATGAATTGGATCTCTAGAAGGGAGAGGAAGTGCTGAAAGGAACAAAGAATGAAATTAGCAACTGAAAGTTCGGATCTCGAAAAGTTTTCAAAACGGAAAAAAATAGAAACACTAATCTTACTTCCCACTCTCCAGATGGCATAAAACCCTGGGGGACAGCGGGCAAAGAAAAACTGGTTCAAAAATCCATGAACGCTTTCAGTAAGATCGGAAATGAGCTTGCGGTTTCTAGCACTTCTCACAATAATGAGGGAAGGATGATCTTTACTCTTTGCAAACGAGCACAGATAACGAATTTCTTCAAAACTCGGTAGGCGATCAAGAGTTCTTCTAAACAAAACACATAACCCCGTCAAGATGGCATAGCCATTGGGATGAAGTTGAAACGGAGAGATTGTCAACCGAAGGAGAAGAGTTCGAAGGAAGTCGTTAAAAGGAGGAATCGCCCTACTTAAGCACATTTGGCGATTGACTGCAACAAAACCATAGGGAGGATTGTCAGCAGTATCACTTGGCCCAGGGAGAAGAACATCACTTTCAGCAAAGCCAAATTGAGTGCGCAGCTGGATAAACGCTCTCGAAGTTAGAATAGTCGAGGTTCTCTCCGGAGGATTCTCTATGGGAACAGCTATCGGAAAAGTTTCTTCCTCTTGAGTTACCACTTCTTCTTCTCGGTGGGAAGTCATTCTACATAAACAACTGGGTATTCAAACATAAAGGTGCACGTTTCCTAAAGTGTGTGAAGTGTTGTGTAAAATCAATCAAGCAGTGAACAAATATAACTGGAATGAAAACTAGCAAGCATTTGTTAGTTATGAAATTCAGGGACTATTGTTTTAAGCCTAAATATGCAAGTAAGATGTTGATGCAGATAAATCAGTTCAGATTATTGATATTTTGCATTAATGTTTAACTTTAATTGATTGATTCACAAACATTTCATGCAATATAATTAAGTTGCTTGTCTTGTCTCGACTAATCTGTCATCTGACATGGGCAGTCAATGGCAGTATTTTCGCCTTGGTTTTCTTTGTTTGTTATTTTTAGCAGGTTAGCAGCTTATAAGTTAATGCGATCTGTGAAATAATACAATGAGACTCAAGCAAATTTAAAGTTGGGGCAGTTCAAAGTTTAGGCAACTTAGTTTGGCAGTTCAAATTAGAAACTCAAAGTGGATCTATGCTCTCAAAAAGTCAGCATGCCCAAAGCTTAAGTGTTAACTCGGCAGCGGTTTAAGAGCCAACTCGGTCACGGTTTAAGGGTTTAACTCGGCCACAGTTTTAAGGCTTAGATCGGCAGAAGGTTAGGTCGGTAGATCTCCCTCAAGTGCTAGCACGGCCACGATTTAAGGATTGGGTCAGCCAAAAGCCAAGCCCCCTAAAATCACCAGGTCGTATCTAAATCAACACCTCGCCCCGCTCAACCTGTTAACCCGTTAGCTACTCCCTCAACCAAAAAATTCTCACTTCATTTATCCTATCTCATGCATTCGGATCATCCAAGACATCAATTCGAAACCTCTGCAAAGTCAGCGCCTTGCAATCCAAGCACGAATCAAAATCAGCTAGCTTAAATCAGTAAACCATCTTCATCGTCCCATCGATCAGTCGAAATCGAACCGAGCAACCTAAACTTCACCAATTACGAAAACGATGGTATTCTTGATGGAGCATCACACAAAGAGGCGATTCGTGTTTGAGCGACAGGATTCATGAATCGACAAGTAATCTACGATCGAAAGAGAAATAGAATCACTTACGCAATGGATGGTAGAGGTTATCGGTGATTAGTTGGAAGGAAATTGCTTCTAGGAATTTGAGAATACTTTAATGGCGGAATCAGGCAAGAGAGTAAGTGACGAAGAAAGAGGAAGAAAGTTAACTTATACCCTGCAGTGGAAAATTTGGAGCAACACATACGGTCTAACTGTTAGGTCGCATACGACCTACCGACCTAAGAGGGGACGGGTTAAGGGCTATCGAAGCACACGACCTAACATTTAGGCGTATACTTCGAGGGGCAAATGTTAACTCCGCCTTGACCATGACTCACCGATCTAGTGCATCAAGAGGTTCCGACCTAACAGTTAGAAGCATGCCGACTTAAAGCTCAACAGGGGGTGCCGACCTAAGGCTCAACAGGGGGTGCCGACCTAAGGCCTAAGGGTTATGCCGACTTAACACTTCGACGAGGCTACCGACTCAACATAAATATCGACCCAACAGCCTTAGCTCATTGCCGACCTAAAATGAATGGCGACTCAATGGTTACCGACTTAATGACTCAGAAGGGACAGCGACTCAAGGGAGACCGACTTAAGATTCAAAGGGTTACCGACCTGGTAGGATTGAGAGGCATACCGACTTGAGAAATACCGAGTTAAGGCTAAAACAGTTGCCGACCTAACGTGGGTACTGGCCTAAGACTCAGAAGATACCGACTCAGTGACTTGACCGAGTTACCGATCTAATGCCTTACCAAGCTGGCGACCTAGAATAGTTGCCGACCCAAGTCACAACCGATCCAGCTCCCCAGTTATCTCGTTCACGATCCAGGACTTATCATTTGGACCGTGACTTGCGACTTACCAAGTTAATTCGTCCACGACCTAATATAAGCCCGATGCCATGTTACTGAGAAGAGGTGGTGTTGACTCGGAGGCGACCTTAGACCGGTCACGACTCACCTTAAGTCGACTGCGGCTTAACTTGAGTCGGCCACGGTTTAGGACTTGGCAAAAATTTCAGAATCAGAACTCTCTATAAATAGGCAACCACCTCCAACATTCAAAGGACTTTTTGGCACATTCTCTTCATACACCGTTACCTTGCTGCATGGAGAACTTCATCAACACTTAGAGCTTTCAAGATTAGAGGAATTCATCAAAGAAATTCACGAAGAAACCACACATCTTCAACATGAATTTAAGGACTTTAATCGACATTGAAGCTTAAGACTTGTTCCAAATCACTTGTAACTTGAAGTATATTGTACTTGAGAAGAATTGTATCAGCTTGTAACGGGATTATTAATAAAAGTACTTAGAGTGGACGTAGGCTATACCCTTAAGCCGAACCACTATAAAATTGTTGTTGTTTACTGCTTTTCTGCTATTACTTGCTTGTAATTCTTTCCCGATCTATCGGGTGGTGCTTTCACAACTATGCTTCACACACCGGGGTGTTAGCGTTCACATTTTAGCGTTAACATCGGGTGTTGCATAAAATACTGTTTCTGATTCTGTTTGACTGTTTGATTGGATTATTTGCATTGTCTTAAACTATTATGATTATGCTAGAACCTTAATCCTATCTCAACTGCTAACTTGATTAGGCTGAAATCCTAATCCTACCCATTGATCGGCCTTTCCTATCTCTATTATGCCACTGTGAACCAATCATGTTGGTCCCACGGTAATAGACACCTCTTAGCGCTTAGGATGCAGTAGCGAATTATTTACCCTAATATATGTCGCACGCTCAGTCATTGATGGTACACACTAACTTTTGCCCCCTATTTGACCCTTTATTTACTCTAATCAGTATAAGCATGCCCAGCCTCACCTACACGTGAGACCATCATTCGTCGACCTAAAAGGGAAGGCTATGGGTAGTGGTCCTAACAAACAAATCTTCTAACTTTGCGCCATTTGCCCAAATCCGCAAATTTGAGCCTTTGTCTATTGGCCAATTATTTACCCTAATCAACATAAGCGTGCCCAATCTCGCCGACATGTGAGACCATCAGTCCTAGACCTGAAAGAGAATGTTGCCGGTACGGGGCACTACTGCTATATTTGCTTATTAACTTAATCCAAGATCTAAGTTATAAAATAAGACATTTATGTTATTTCTTTCTTTCTAATTATAACCTACTTGTTATAAGGATTCTTGCAGCTGTTACTCTTCTATTTTCTCTTTTTAGTTACAACTTAATCATGATTGTAAATATCACAAATTTTCTGATTTCAGTCCATCTCCATTTTATTTCTATTTTTCTCATTTTACATTTGATTTTTGTAAATTTAGTGTTTTCTATTTTAACCCATATTTGTGAATTATTCCCTTTTAATATTTTATTCGCGTGAAAAAGGATTAAATCTCTATAAAAGAAACTAACATTTATAGGCTAAATTCCAACTTAAAATAGATAAAAATAACTTTAAATAACTGCAAATAACTGAATAAAAATAGACTGAAAAGAACTTCTAAAATTTACTGAAAAATTGAATGTAAATAAACTTATATAGAACCTATCTCAAAATTTTAGAAAAACTACAACTATTGAGAACCGTATTATTTTAAATTGCTTACAAATCTAAAATAATTACAAAACACTCACCTATAGTCCTTAGCTCTAATCCTAGGCCTTCCTGGATCTGCTTCTAAGGTGTAAAATATTCTTAATAAAAAGATTACCTCCTCAGAATTTTGTTTTTCTATTTAGGCGTTCAGCCTCAGGCAATGAACCCAATTGGGATAAAATCTTGAGAAAAATAGTTAGGCCTCAGGTTCTATTTAAAGTGTGGCTTAGGGATCTCAAGCCGTCAGATTTGAAGATTTAATCTGGTGCAACCACGTCATAGGCTCACTAGGAACCATTAGATGCAGCAATGAATGCACATGATTTCACTAAAAATCAAAGTTACAGTCTTCGGCTCGCACCAGGAAGAAAAATCATTCAGGGAAGTATACGGGTCGACCTTGCCAATAGGTGAGCCGACCCACTCAGGCGTAGGTTGACCCATAATAGGTCTGCCTTTTTTCATTTTTGTTTAATTATATATATAATTCTTATTTTCTTTGTTTCTCTCATAACTTCTCTATACTGACTCAGATTTCAGTAAGTTATATATGAAAATTGCTCAGAAATTACCGCGATCCCAATGGTGCAACTCCTGTGGCTCAATTCTAGAAACTTCCCAACCCTATTTTATTATTCAATTAATTTGTTAGTTAATTATTATTACTCTAATTTGTTGGGTTGTTGCATTATCCCATCCTTAAAGGATTTCACCCTCGAAATCTCCAAGGACGGAAGAATAAAATAAATGTTATCATCCAAATTCCACAACCACATATTCAACCATCATCCATAACATCCATTGTCCTTGATCTTTATAATGCAATTAATGATATATGCAATAGTGTAGTGTTAATGTCCCTAACTAATGCAAAAGATTTGGCGGTCCACTTATTCATTCGACCTCCTTTTTATGTGCTCATGTCCGTGCCACGTATCCAAATGAATGTAAATTCCCTAATAACAACTGATAGTTCTATGTGCGTGCTACAACCATCATCCAAATGAAACAATCATTTGATAATCACTCATTTATAGCAACCATGAAATAAAGATGCAAGTGCGCACATATCCATATGAATATGCTTTAGTGACCTAGTTAGGCCGACCTTTAAGAGATAATAGTGCCTAGTTTGTGTATATGCGTCCATTAGCATCCACTAGCAAACACTTGCAACCAATTGCGTCCAACATACATAACATGTTCAAGTAACATGTTTACATTCAGTCCTACCATCCGTAGGTTAAATCCTAAGATCTACCCTCCTAAAGGATACTAAAGGAAAGAACCTATTCAGAACTGAAGATGAAAATAGGAAATTCAAGACGTACCATCGAAGAGATGCAGATAAGAGATATGTATTTTCTCCTCAGCCTCCCACGTTGCGTCCTCAATACTATCTCCCCACAGCACATTAACCAAAGGGATTTCCTTATTCCTAAGCTTCTTGATATCATGCCCAACGATCTCGGTAGGAATACGATGAACTGATGCTTCTCCCTCCACTTTAACTTCTTCAAGTTGGCTCGGTTCCACTACCTTTGCTGAATCATATAAGCACTTTCTCAAGTGCGAAACATGAAAAACATCATGAACTCCCTATAGCCTCTCCGGTAACTTTATCCGATACGCCATCTTCCCTACCCTTTCCACAATAGGGAACGAACTTATGAATCTGGGACCAAGTTTCCCACTTCATCCAAACCTCACTATCTTTCTTAGAGGAGACACCATAATGAAAACCATGTCTCCTACCTCAAATTCAATATCCCTTCTCCGCTTATTTGCATAGGATTTATGTCTATCTTGGGCCATCTTCATTCTTTTTCTAATCAAATCAATCTTTTTCGAAGTCTCTCAAACCATGTCGGGACCATGTAGCAATCTTTCTGTAGACTCCAACCAACACGAAGGTGACTTGCAAGGTCTTCCATAAAGGGCTTCAAAAGGAGTCATCCTAATGTTAGCTTGAAAACTATTGTTATATGCAAATTCCACTTAAAGGATGGTGCTCTTTCAAGTCCCTCCAAAATCAAGAATGCACATCGTCAAAAAATTCTCAAGAACTCTATTAACTCTCTTCGTTTGGCCATCCGTTTGAGGGTGATAGGCCATGCACAATCTAAGCGGTGTCCCTAAAGCTTCTTGCAAGCTCCTCCAAAACTCACTAGTAAAGATAAGGTCTTTGTCGCTCACTATGCTAGAGGGAACTCCATGAAGTCGGACTATCTCACGAACGTATATGGATGCCAAATAAGGCATTATCCTCTTACTCTTCATCGGAACGAAGTGGACGCTCTTAGTCAAAGGATCTACATTCATCCAAATATTGGTATTTCCCTTCCTAGATTGGGGTAAACCGTCTGTGAAGTTTATCAAAACATATCCCACTTCCATTCGGGTACATTCAACGGTTGAAGCAATCCGCCAGGCCTCTACTGTTCTACCTTAACCCTTTAGCAGAAAAGACACTTATCCACAAACTTTGCTACATCCTTCTTCATGCCACTCCAATAAAACACTCTTCATGTCCTTATACATCTTATCACCACCCGGATGAATAGTTATCCTAGAATGGAGTGCGTCTGCTAGAGCTGCACACATCAAATCACTAGTGCGAGGAACATAAAATCTTCCATATCTCCTTATACACCCTTTACTATCGATGGAATAGAGTTGGAGATGTCTAGAGACCTCTCCTCTACTAGTCCTATCCAGAATATCCACAAGCTCTGAATCCACTCGCTGCCTTGAGCTAATCTGATTTATGAGGTTAGGTTTAACCTCAAGTGCCGCCAATAAGCTAGGAGTAAGGTCCGTAGAGTTCTTAAAATCAAAGGTGTAAATAAAATCTTGGCTTTTCCACTCCATTAACATTAGGCTAAGGTTTGTTCTCTTCCTACTTAATGCATCCGCAACCACATTCCCCTTACTAGGTGCGTAAGCTATCTCAAAGTCATATGATGCTAGAAAATCCATCCAACGCTGCTGCCTGAAGTTTAAATCCTTTTGTTAGAACAGGTACTTCAATGATTTATGGTCAATGAAAAGCTTGAACCTCTCTCCTAGCAAGTAATGTCTCCAAGACTTGAGCGCGAAAACAATAGCAGCCAGCCCCAAATCATAAGTGGGGTAGTTCTTCTCATGAATTCTCAACTGTCCACTCCCATAGCATATTACCCTCCCCTCCTACATCAATACTTCCCCAGAGCCAGTCCCACATGCATCAGTGTATACTGTAAAAGGCTTAGCTCCATCGGGTAAAGCTAACACAGGTGCTCTAGTCGAGTAAAATCAAAGTCGAAAACATTATGAACTCTAATATAAATGCACACGCATACATTTATAAATAAATTAGTATGTGTTAGTAATATATGTTTACATATATGTATTTTACTTATATATGTAAGGTTTAAAAATAAAATTAAAAGAAGTAAAAAAGTAAAGTAAGACATTAAGAGACATAAAGTACATTAGAATTTATGGCATGTTGGAGCAAAGGGAAGGGAGGGGAACAAGAAGGTAGCTCAAGGACAAGGGGTGGAGGCAAGTATTATGATATGGCAACCATGGATAGGAGGGTAAAAGTGGAATTAGCCTCTTTGCATGAGATTATATATAGCAACTCCATGCTCTCATTTTCATTTTCTTTCCATATTTTACCTCCTATTTTCACGGCCATAACTCCCTCAGAAACACTCCAAATAAAGAAAATATTTTCTTAAAATTCAAGAGAATCGAGTTAGCTAAAATTTTCGTTTACATCATTTCTTTAATTTTCGAGTGTTATTGGGTCAAAAATACATTTCATCGTAAAGCATTTCCGGACCCGATTTTTAAGTTCGAAAATACCTCTTCTTCTTTTGACTATATCTCCCTAAAAATAACCAAATTAAGTGATTCTTTTTTTCAAGTGGTAGAGAAAAGAATTTCCAAGAAAAATTTCTTTTATAACTTATCTAAATTTTGTGAGTAACATAGCCAAAAATTTATGAGAAGATGACTAAATTCTAAGTTGTTTGGTTGGCTTTTAGGTGAGTACAGCTCAGCTTTTTAACTAAAGTTTTGAACTTTATTTTCTTCACATTATTGGAACTATTTAAGTCACTTGATTATGGATGTTTCGTTGTAATGTTTGTTACTTGGTTTGCTTGTTAAAGAGCTGAAATCTTGAGTGGTTAGTAAGTAATCAAAACTAGTTTTGTAGTTCAAAGTAAATTTGTACAAGTGATCCTTCTTTATGTTCATATATATTACTTGCTTTGCTTATATGCCATATTTATGTTATGTGATGTGAGGCTTGGATGAAAATCATTATGACATGAAAGTAATTCTCAAAGTTTCCATATAGCGACTATCGCTATCGCCACTTTCGCAAAACACCATCTCTTCAACATATTTTGTTTTACTTTCGAGCTTGGATTGTACTTTACAATGTTAATTAAATTTTTGAATAAGGATGGATTTAAAATTAATTTACTAATTTAATATTGATTTTAAATTTAATTAATTATTTTAATTAATGAGGTTGAAGGATATAATTATCAAAATAACGATGTCTTTAAAATTAATTAATTACTTTGTTAATGATGTTTAAAATTAATTAACCATTTTATCTAATGGTGATTAAGTTTGATAAATCTTTTAAATAATGATTGATTAAAGTTAATTAATTATTTTAATTAAAATTGTTTAAAAACTAATTAATAATTTAAATTAATTACTTTTAAAGTTAATTAATTAGTTTAAATTTAATTAATCTTTTCCATTAATTGTATTTTAAATTAGTTAATCCTTTTTTGTAAATAATGTTTTAAAATTAATTAATCAACTTAATTAACGAGATTTAAAATTAATTAATTAATTTTATCAATGATATTTTAAAACGATTAACTCTTGTTAATTACGTGTATTTAAAGTTAAGTAATCAAATTAACTAACAAAGCTTAAAGATAATTAATCATTCTTATTAATGTTAATTAAAGCTAATCAACCTATTTAATATGGATGTTTTAAGTGATTAAATATTTTTGATAAGTGTGTTTTAAAGTAAATGAACGATTTTTACAGAGTTGTTTAAAGTTAAAAAATTGTAATGAGAAGCCCAAACACAAATTTGGTTCTAAATGTAAATGTTCAATCCGGTTATGGAAATTTCCGTAAATCACATCACTTATATGAAAAGAATTTAGTCATACAATTAGCACCAAACGTTGAGGATGGAAACTTATCGCTGCCTCGAAAGTTAAAATTGTCGTCAACGCAATGCCTAGAGGTAACACTACCTTGACTTGCCCGACTGCATTTTTAACAAAGAAATAGTACAAGTTCGAAATCAATGAGTGGTGGTAGGAATATGAGGTTACTGCCATATCAATTATTATTTTTATCTTCGATAGTCGGTTTTTCGACAATCGATTACCTCAACATTTTTTTCGTCATTCTAACATGATTTTTTGCTCATTTGAGCATTGTTATCCTTTGTCGGAAATGACTAAACCCAAAAAGCAAGTGGAGGCCAAGATATGTAGTGTTGCTCCCATTAGGGTATTTTCACATCCACTCTGGATTGGATTCAGTTGTGCACATTGAGATGCGAATTACTCGGACTCGGTAACAATTGGTGGGGTCCGGGTTCGAGGTTTCCGAGAGCCATCGAAGTTCTCATTTGTATATTCTAGAGGTATACTTCCAATAAGTGGGGGTGCACCCTCCTAGTCATCGTTGGTAAATTTCCCTTCCTTTGTTGATTCGAACCTTCAATTTTTTTTACCTAATTACATCAGGAAGAGTATAGCACTCTTCGCGATATTAATTATTTGTATCCATTCAATACATTTGGATGTTTTCCTTGTGGGAAGAAATCCGTTCCGTGTTTGGCGGCATGGTCTCACATGTGGTTTTTTAATTATACTTATTATTTAGAGCTTTACTAATACCAAATATATTGTCTCGCCTAAGTTGTTTGTTTTCACTAAACTCTCGAGTACTGAATTATATTTGAGTAGTCCGAGAGTAGCAGGTCTTTTATGGGTTCTTCTCGAGACGGCACTCGAGCAGGAGGCCTTTATCCATTTAGTATGTTTTCGTTGTTTGTTTAGTTCTTGTAAGTGTATTTTGTTTCAGCAAATGTAAAGGCAGATTATTATAACTGCCTAAACTGATTGTAGTACTTTTTTGTAACTCTGATAGGTCCAAGTTAAGGAGTAGCCTTATGTTCTATATCACTGTTATGTTCTATTTAACAATTTCGTTGTGAGATTTTTTATTTTCTTTATTTTACCCCACGAAAATTCATCTTTTGGATTCTTAGGAAATGACACAAGAATACCATTGATGTATTAAGTGTCATTCCCAAGAGTTAGAAAGGTGGGTCGTCACGGTTGGTACCATTCCTTTGGTTGAGCGAACACCTTAGCCAATTGGGGTACAACTCATTAGAAATAGGGTGAGAAGAGCCTTAGAATGAGTTAATCTTAAGAGAACATTTTTTTATCACCCATCCTTAAGATTTGTTTTAGATCCTTTAGTATTGTTTCCCTTAAACCATTTTGGTCCTATCTTTGTATTCTAATAATACATGTCATTGTTTGGGTAATTGAAAATGCATACAAGAGGAAAAAGAGGGAGAGGTTCTGAAAATAGCACAGCTACAAATGGAAGAGCCCCTATATTAGACCAGTGTTAGATCAGGTAGAAGAAGCAGTAGTGCAAGTTCAACCACCTCGGAACTTTGTTACTCTATGTAAAATGTACACTTATTTGAGAGGTGAATAACTCTTTTTTATAAAGATATTCTTGGAGTTTAGACATGGCTTCGCTCATGTAAAAGGATACTTGGGGACATTCAGTTGGAGGATGCAAGGAAGCGATTGTTAGTGTCGTGACAGCTCTAGAAGTCAGCCATGGATTGGTGGGATTCAGTGATAGTTAATACCTCAGAGGAAGATTTTACATGGGCTCAATTTAAGGAAATCTTTGAAGCTCAGTTTATTCTAGAGACGGGGAGTACTCAATTATTTACGAGTTTCATGGATTCAAAGCAAAGAGATACGACAGTGGCGCAGAATGAACATCAATTCGATGCATTGCCTCCGTTTGGGTTAGGATTAATAGACACGCTACTTAAAAATATTAAGATGTTTTTGGATGGACTACGGCCAGAATTCCATCGTGAGATGACTAATCATATTAATGGTACCTTTACCAATCTGATCGGCATGGCCTTGAGGTTTGAAGCTTTGGATATTAAGCAAGAAGTTTAAAAATGTGTAGTGCTAGTGGTTAGTGCCCAATTAAAGGTTATCCCAGTTGCAAACAAGTCGAATTTCAAGTGCAAGTTTAAAGGGAAGAAGCAATGTTCTTAAAAGAAACGTGGAGGTGGAATTACAACTCAAATGAACAGCACAACTCAGCCAACGTTCTTTGTTTCAAGTGCAATAAGCTGGGCCACTTTGCAAATCAGTGTCAAAGCATCTCCTGTTACAACTGCGGTTAGCTGTGACAGTTGAAGAATGAGTGTCGCATCCCAAAGAAGAGGTCACAAGGTCAAACTTTTGCTATCGAGGAAATACCATCTACTTCTATGGATCAGAAGGGAAAGAAGGTGTTACAAGGTACCTTATCCATTTCTGATATTCCTATTAGAGCGTTATTCAATATTGGTGCATCTCATAGTTTTACTTCAGTTTATCTTGTTGATAGACATAACCTCAAACCCATCCTTGTAAATAATTCTCTTTGTGTGTCGAATCTAATTGGGGGTCCAACAAATCTTGACACTATGTGTCTAAGTGTTCCTATTTCTTGTCGAACCCATTTCTTTCCTTTTGACTTCTTTGTTATAGGGTTCATGGGTTATGGGGCATTGTTAAGAAAGGATTATTTTTTTAAGTTTAAAGCGTTCATAGATCGAAGGATTATCATAGTTAGTTATGTTGGTGACGTTGGGAGGCCAAATGAATTAATGGGCAGTTTTTTCTATTCGCTTGAAGTGGCTAAAGAGGAGATAAAAGATATACCGATTGTCTGGGATTTTAAGGATATTTTTAATGAAGTGAAGGGTTTACCTACTCACCGTGAAGTGGAATTCCATATTGACTTGATTCCAGTAATTACACCAATTGTACAACTTCCTTGAAGCTTGGCCCCAAAAGAGAGATGGGAATTAGAGAAGCAGACATTTGACTTATTGTAGAAAGGTTTGATCCGGCATAGCATATCAAGTTGGGGATCATTCCAAGGGTTTTCTTTACAAAGGAGGATGGTTCTCTTAGGTTATATGTAATCTACCGAGAGTTAGATAAGAGAACTATCAAGAATAAGTCCTTTACCCAGGATTGACGATATGTTTGATTAGCTTTACGACACTCGGGTATTTTATCAACTCAATCTTGCTACTGGTTTTCACCAATTAAGGGTAGCAGAGGAGAGTGTGTGCTTAATAGCTTTTCTAAATCCTAATAGTTTTTACAAGTGGTTAGTTATACCGTTCAGACTAACTAACACACCCTCTTATTTCATGGACTTGATGAATTGGGTTTTTTGGGGTTTTCTCAATAAATTTGACCTCGTCTTTATTCATGTAATCTTGTTTATTCTAAGATGGAGGAAGAGCACAAGTATCACTTATAATAATAGTTTTCAGGCAAGTATTGGGATGGCACCTTATGAGGCATTATATGGAAGGCCTTGTAGGTCTCCATCTTGTTAGGTGGAGCCAGGAGACCGCTCATACTTGGACTAGATATAATTCGTGATGCCATGTAAGGTGGATTGGATTAGGAAGCACTTAAAAATATCTTAGAGTCGGTAAAAGAACTATGCATATGCGAGGCGTCGAAACTCGGGGACTATGTGTTCATCAAAAATTTTCCAATAAGAGGGGTGATACCGTTCGGGAGTGGAGGAAAGCTAGGTCCTTGTTTTATTAGACCTTTTAAGATAACCAAGAGGATAGGAACTCTTTCATATAAAGTGGAGTTACCAACTAGATGGTTGGGCGTATATGATGTCTTTCATGTATCCCATCTACGCAAGTTTGTACATGATCCTACTATTATTATTTCGCTATCTCAGTAGGAGGATGTGGAAGTTGAGCCTGACTTGATCATTATAAGACAGCCTATTTGAATTGTCGATCGGGATAAGAAATGATTAAGGAATAATGTTATGGACCATGTCAAAGTATAGTGGAATGAAGATCCCATAGATTGCACTTCGGAGACTACAGATAGTATATGGGATGCTTACCCTAAGTTAATGTTAGGATAGTGTTTGTTTGTTTATGAATTATGTACGCACTGTTTGTGATATAGTTGATTAGTGTATATACGTTGTATGGGTTTCATGATATATATATATATGCACTTTTTGAGTTACCTCCTTAAGTGTTAATTTCGAGGACGAAATTCTTTTAAGAGTGGAAAGCGTAACGACCCGTAGTTTAACCTCTTCAAAATTAGATGTTTAATATATTTTAAATAGTTAATAAATGTACTTATAACTAAAATAAAAATCTTTAAAATAATGTTTAGTGATGGTGAAAGGGTTTTCAAATTTATTTACAAAAATATTTAGTTCGTAGAAAAATCAAAAATGTGATTGAAAATCTTTTTCCAAATTTTTGATCTTTCATCGGGTAAAAGTTGTCAGGAAACATTATGAACTCAAATATAAATGCATATGCATACATCTATAAATAAATTAATATGTGTTAGTAATATATTTTTGTATATATGTATTTTACTTATGTATGTAAGGTTTAAAAATAAAGTTAAAAGAAGTAAAAAGTAAAGTGAGACATTAAGAGACATAAAGTACATTAGCATTTATGGCATGTTGGAGCAAAGGGAAGGGAGAGGGACAAGAAGGTGGCTTAAGGCCAAGGGGAGGAGGCAAGTATTATGATGTGGCAACCACGGATAGGAGGGTAAAAGTGGAATTAGCCACTTTGCTTGAGATTATAAATAGCAACTCAATGCTCTCATTTTCATTTTCTTCCCAAATTTTACCTCCTATTCTCACAGCCATAACTCTCTCAAAAATACTCCAAATAAAGAAATTATATTATTAAAATTCAAGAGAATCGAGTTGGCTACAATTTTTATTTAAATCATTTCTTCAATTTCGAGTGTTATTGGGTAAAACTTCATTTATTTGTAGAGCATTTTCGGACCCAGATTTTCAAGCCCGAAAATGCCTCTTCTTCTTTTGACTGTATCTCCTTAAAAAATCCAAATTTAGTAATTATTTTTTCCAAATGGTAGGGAAAAAATATCCAAGATCTTTTTCTTTGATAATTCTCCAAATTTCTAGAGTAAAATAGCCAAAATTTCGTGAGAAGATGACTAAATTCTAGGTTGTTGGTTAACTTTTAGTTGAGTAAAGCTCGCCTTTTTAACTAAAGTTTTGACTTTATTTCCTTCACATTATTGTAATTATTTAAGTAAATTGATTATGGATGTTTAGTTGTGATGTTTGTTACTTTGTTTGCTTGTTGAAATGTTGACACCTTGAGTGGTTAGTAAGTAATCAAAACTAGTTTTGTAGTTTAAAATAAATTTGTATAAGGGATGCCTTCTTCATGTTCATAAATATTGTTTATTTTGTTTATATGCCATATTTATGTTATCTTTTTGAGGGTTGGATGAAAATCATTGTCACATGAAAGTAATTCTCGAGGTGTCCATATATTGACTATCGGTAAATCAGCACTTTCGGAAAACACCATCTCTTCGACATCTTTTGTTTTACTTTCGAGCATGGGTTTTACTTTACAAAGTTAATTAAGATTTTGTATAAGGATGGATCTAAAATTATTTTTCTAATTTAATAACGATTTTAAATTTAATTAATTATTTTAATTAATGAGGATTAAGGATAATTAATTATCTTAATAACGATGTGTTCAAAATTAATTAATTACTTTGATAGTAATGTTTAAAATTAATTAACCTTTTTATATAATGGTGATTGAGTTTGATTAATATTTTATATAATGATTTATTAAAGTTAATTAATTATTTTAAATAATGGTGTTTAAAAATTAATTAATCATTTTTAATTAATCACTTTTAATGTTAATTATTTAGTTTAAATTTAATTAATCTTTTCCATTAATAATATTTTAAATTAGTTAATCCTCTTTAGTAAATGATGTTTTAAAATTAATTAACCAACTTAATTAATGAGATTTAAAATTAATTAGTTAATTTTATTAAAGATGTTTTTAAATGATTTACCCGCTTTAATTACAGGTATTTAAAGTTAATTAATCAAATAATTAACGAAGTTTAAAGATAATTAATCATTCGTATTAATGTTAAAGAAAGGTAATTAACCTATTTAATAAGGATGTTTTAAGTGATTAAATCTTTTTGATAATGGTGTTTTAAAGTTAATGAAGGATTTTTACAAAGTTGTTTGAAGTTAAAAACTTATAATGAGAAGCACAAGCGCGAGTTTGGTTTTAAAAGTAAAAGTTCGATTCGTTTACGGGCAAGAAATTTGCATAAATGACATTGCTTATACGGAAAGAATTTAGTCGTACTCTTGGCACTAAACATTGTGGTATGGAAACTTGTTACTGTCTCGAAATTTTAAATTGTCATTAAAGCAATTCTTATAGGTAACACTACCTTCACATACCCGACTGCATTTTTAACCAAGAAATAGTACAAGTTCAAAATCGACGAATAGTGGTAGGAATACAAGGTTACTGTCAATATACGATCATTTTGTTATCTTCGATTGTCAACTATCGATTACCTCAACCTTCTCTGTTTTTCATCATTCTAAGATGACGTGTTGCTCTTTTAAGCTTTGTTTTCCTTTGTCGGAAATGACTACATGCAAAGAGCGAGTGAGGGCTAAGCTATGTGGGGTTTCTCCTATTAGGGTATTTTCACATCGACTCTAGATTGGATTCGGTTGTGCACATTGAGATTTGAAATACTCAAAATCTCAATTGCAGTTAACGGGGTACGACTTGGAGGTTTTCGAGAGCCATCGGAGTTCCCATGTATATATTGTAGAGGTACACTTTCGATAAAAGGGGTTCACCCTCCTAGTCATTGTTGGTATATTTCGATTCGCTTTTTGATTCGAACCTTCGAATTTGTTTTACTTAATTGCATCGGGAAGTGTATAGCACTCTTCGCGATGTTAATTATTTATATCTAAATTTGGATGTTGTTCTTGTGAGAGGAAACCCATTCCGCGTTTGGCGGCGTGGTCTCACATGTTGTTGTTTAATTACACTTATTATATATAATTTTACTCATAATAGAAATATTGTCTGACCAGAGTTGTTTGTTTTCACTAAATTCTCAGGTACTCAATTATATTTAAGTAGTCCGTTAGTAGCAGGTCTTTTATAGGTTCTTTTGAAGACGATGTTCGAGTAGGAGGCCTTTATCTATTTAGTCATATGTTTCTATTGTTCGTTTTGTTCTTATAAGTGTATTTAGTTTCAACATATGTAAAGGCAGATTATTATAACTGGTTAAGCTGATTGTAGTACTTTTGTGTAACTCTTATAACTCCAAGTTAGGGAGTAACCTTATGTACTATATTACTGTTATGTTCTATTTAACAGTTTCGTTGTGAGATTTTCTGTTGTGTTCTTTATTTTACCCCACGACGATTCATCTTTCGAATGCTTGGGCAATGGCACACAAATACCATGGATGTATTAAGTGTCGCCCCTAAGGGTCAGAAAGGTAAGTCGTCACATCTAGCCTCACACAATTCCTTATACAGATTTCTTTTCAAATAGCAAATGCAAATACAATCTTGATTTCAAGGCTATGAGACATACCCTCCAAAATCCCGACCTCTGGATAGAATCACACGATTTCTGGGCCATAGGCACACCTACTACATTTACGGGCTACTAAGCACACCCCAATTGACTTTGATAGGCTACAACCACACCTACTTAGGTTTCAAGGATACCACTCACACCACAAAGTATTAGAGTATGATTTGATAGAGTTTACAGACTCAGATTTTTTATCTTGATTACAATCGATCCTATACTCTTGAATAGCATATTTAACTTGAGGGAGATGAGAGAAATAAGAGCGTATATGAAAGAGAATCAAAGTAGCAATAATTGATTTTGATTTTATTTAAATTTTGGCAGAGTTATGATATAAATTTATTTAGAAATCAAGAGAATGAAAAGAGGAGAGAAGATTAAGAAAGTAGTTAATGAAAATTCGTTTGGAAGTCAGGTGCATATATGGAAACAACGATCATGTGCACTCGCGAAGAGATACGATAAAAAGACACTTCCATTCAAATTTTAATTTTGACTTTTACAGCCATTACATCGACATACATTGATAGGATATGTTGACACATCCCTTTTTATTTTGAAATACAGTATAAAAATATTATTTTAAAAATCCGTTGCTTTGTAAAATAATTCGATACTTTGTAAAATCATTTAAATATTGTTTATACACATTTTAATCAAAATATAACTTAATAGAACTTCATAAAATAATTTTGAAAGATTTAATAAGAATATTCAATAATTTATACAAAAATAAATATAATTATAAATTATTAAAATTTAAACAATAATTCAATATATAAACATAAAAAATTAAAATGATATCTTTGTTGAAATTTATTTTGGGAAATATTTTAAAAAGATTATTTAAAAAGTCGAATATTTTAAAAACAATTTAAAATAAAATTAGAGAAGGTGAGTGGACCAGGAAAATGCTATCAAGGTTTTGACATAAATTATATGACTCTATAACTTATCTGGAATACCTTGAAATCCTGAAATCTTAAATACTCATAAGTCTTCATTCTTGAACTCTTAAAACTCTATATGATCATCTTGAATCTACTCTTGATGTTGTACAGTCTTCTTAATCAACACCTGTCTAAGTACTGCACATATACTACATATATCCTGATAAAACATTAGTATCCATATTTTATATACCTTTAGTTGTTATCATCAAAAACAATATTTAAGGTACTAACAACCTCTTCCTTTTTGATGATGATAACTCTGTGTATAAAATATAATATAACTCCCCAGGAGGTACACAACTCCCCCTTAATCTATACCTAGATTTTATATATTTCTCCCTCATTTTCATCAACAAAAATAAACTAACTATAACTCCCCTCATCTATGATACTATAGTAATAATGATAAGAATGATATATGAAAAACGATGAGTGATAACAAAAATCATTAATAGTAAACATAGAAAACTATATATTCATTCAATATCATAATATAAAGTAATCACAATCCAATCAAATCCAAAAATATTCATATATGTTCAAAGTAAAACTACCAAATCAAATCAAATACACATACCACATATTTAAAACAATCAAAGAAAATAGACAAGATTTCATAATGATCGGGGATTTGTGAATAGGGGAGCGAGGACAATTAAGGCAAAAGTTCCCATTTTGTTCGATGAGTTTTCCTCCTCGATCGAAACATACTTCACCGGCACATTGAACTTCGTCACCTTCCTCCATGTGCTCTTTTATTTGGATGTGAATTTTTTGAATTGCTATTATTTCATTTCCAGTTATCTCATTATTACCAATTTCATTTGGGTTATTGATGTTCTCTTCTTCATCAATACTTGAATTATAGACTTTAAAATTTTCATCAAATGATGCATGTAATGTCTCTTCAATAGTATTAGTTCTAGTATTGGAAATTCTATAAACTTTAGTTATATTTGAATATCCAATAAAATTCCTTTATTTGATATAGCATCAAACTTTTCCAAATTATCTTCAGTACTTAAAGTGAAACATTTTCTACCAAAAACTCCAAAATATAATACTTTAGCCTTTTTATTGTAGAATGATTTATATGGTGTTTCCTTAGTTAATTGTCATATTAAAATTCTATTTAATATATCACATGCGGTACTAACTACTTCAGCCTAAATTTTTTTAGGTAAATTACTCTCACTTAGCATAGTTCTAGCATACTCTTGAATCATCCTATTTTTAAGTTCTACCACTCCATTTTGTTGTGGTGTTCTTGGAAAAGTAAAATTATGAGCTATACATTTCTTGTTACAGAAATTTTCGTTTTCGATTTCTCTACCGTGATCAATGCAAATAGTTTTAAATTTACTATTCATTTGCTTTTGAATTCGTTTAACAAAGATTTTTAAACATTTCAAAAGCATCACTTTTGTAACGGCCCGTAAATTTTCGACCCCGAAAATCGATACTAATACATTCACTATGTAGAGTGCCAAGCAATCGAGTGCCGGAAATACCAGGTTGTTAGGGTTAAGAAGAAAAGGAGATAGGATAAGAACAGAAAATAACAGCATAGAATCTCACAATCGCAGCGGAGCAAAATATAATATACAAATAACATCACTTTATACAAAGAAAAGCAGCAACTATTAATAAATATACAAGTTATCAGAGTACAATCATCGATATATAAATTTGGACAGTTATAATAACTTGTCCCTAAATATTGCCTATACAGTCTGTAATACACCGCAGAAATATAGACCACACGTATAATACTTCATTGCCATCCGGCTAGTCTCCGGCTCCAAGACGTCCTAACCTGAAAATCTGTAATACTCGATCTGACCCGTGCATTACAATAAAGTAATACCCGAGTCAGGTTGGAAACCAGCCTGAGTAAACCCATTTAATTTGAAATACTTAAGTTATACAAATCTTTTGAAAAAGGGTAACTCGTACAACACAACGAGTTTCTATATGATTATAACCAATACTTTTACAGAAATCCATTGATATTATAATAATGCCCAAATACAGTTGCTTATTTGGATTGGTTAAATTTTGTTGAATAAATCCATTTCCAGTTTTTCAAACTCAACAACCAAACCCATAAAGTTCAGAGTGATTGTTAAATTGAAGCGGTTTCGAATAACACAGATATCTGATTCCAGTCTCTTCGAATCCAAACAATAGATTTAAAAGAGGTAAATTGTTTAAAATAGACAATTTATTGATTTAGGTGATAATATTCTTATATGGGAATTTATTATAGATGTTTATTTCAAATAAAAACATGTCATTATTTTAATCTAGCCATTTTAGCATGTTTGTCTAATTAATTTGACGATAAATGACCAACATCAACAATTTACTTATCAGGATTTAATTTGCCATGATTAACCATATCCATCAATATTTAAATCCAAATTAATGCAAAGAAATTTTAAGAGCAATTTATTTTTAGTTACTAAAAATTTTACATTCTATTTAATATCCACTTAGTTAAGTTATAAAAATTATATAAACTTTTAAGTCTAATAATAATATAATCGATTATCCATTAAATTTATAAAATGTCATTAACTTTAAATTGCGGTTTTAAAATGAAAATAGCCTTTTTTTCCTTAGTTAAAAGAAAGAAAATATAAATTATCCTATATATGTAAATATTCAAATTTATTTCTTTTCTTATTTTTTTTCCTTTTATTTTTTCTTATCCTTCTATTTCTTCTTCTCTTTATATTTTTTTTTCTTTCTCCCCTATTTCCTTTTCTTTCCCCATTTTCCATTATCTTTTACTTTTTCTTTCTTTTTTCCTTCTTTCTTTTCTTTGATTTTTCTTTTTCCTATTTCCCTGGCCCAACCCATCCCAACTCCTCTATTTCTCCTCTTCTTCCCATTCTTTCAAGTTCCCTCTTCTTCATTCCCCCGTGCATCAGAAGTGTGCACATGCATGATTGGTTCCGGCCAATCCCTTCGCCACCGATCATCTCCCTAAGCCCCACTCGACCAACCCAATGCACTCCTCCACCTGGAACACAAAAATCCACACCCATTTGGAAAATTCGAACATTATGGCGAAAGCTAGAAATGATGCCCCACCATAAGTGCCACGACCGGCCACCACGTCCCACCGATCCACGTCAAACCATACCTGAAGCTACACTGTCGACTGCCCTACCTTTTCCCCCGGGACCGCACCTCCCCTTTCGCCTCTCATCGCCACCCTTTCCTCTAGACCGAAGCTACCCCAAAACCCATCTCGAAACCTAAACCGACCTCAACCGACCACCACACCACGTCGTAAAATGCCCCACCATTTTTCCCTCACTCCCCTTCCACCCTGGTTCCTTTGACCGAAACCCCGACCCTCCACCATGAACAAATCGCTGTAAATTGGTCGCAGACCAATCCACATTCAGCTACTCCCATCCCCTCAAATACACAACTAAAAATTGTGCAACGGCCCTTAAAATTTGTAATGTCTCATAGCGATCAAGGTTATATAAACCAAGAGTTAAAACAAGATGTTCGAAAATTTCGTCACATTGGGTTAACTCACTGTAAACATTTCTTTTACACCTTTATGCTGGATAAAATTTAATAAAAAATATATTAAAATAAAGCCTAATCATAAACAAACATTTTTCCATTTAACCTCCTAACCTAAAACTAACTAGATTAAGCGAAAGGAATTTTCGAAGTCAAGCATAGCATTTATTCTAAATATACAGGGCAGTGTCTTAAAGAGAATGTTGTGCAGGCCTGAGGTTACCCTGGTTATCCAGCTAACATGTATTCATGTATAGGTGTGTAAATAAATTTCTATACATAATATCATACCATCTCAAGTTTACACCTCAAGCATAATCATAGTATACGGCATAAAAAGTTGTTTTACCCACCTTTTCCTTTTGAACAGAGCACTATTTTTATTTTGGTTTTGATCCTCCTGACTTGAAGTTGTGATATCATATCGTCTTTTTTTTTTCTAATTTCCTTTATGTTGTAATGGCAGCTTGAAGTTTTATTTCTTATCTTGTTTTAATGCAGTAAAGTGTGAAATAAGGTAGCGATGGGTATATCTGTATATATACATAGAATAGAAGTGTGAAGAAGAAGCTAGGATGAGGTGTTTGTGTACAATTTTCATATAATTTTCTTTTGTTATTTTACTTTGAAAACATGAAAATCTGTTTTGGATAAAAGTATTTGAAGTTTTGGGGCTGATATGATATATTTTATGCTTGAATTGATTGATTTAAGGTTTTGTAAGCTTTGAATTAAATGTTTTCCATGATGATGTCTCCTTCCACGAATACATATCCTTCCATATATGTATGTGTATGTATGTATGTATATATATATATTTCTCTTTAAATTTTACATTAATAATATATATATATATATATATATATATATATATTACTTTTATAAACATATACAACCATTCATAAAAATGTTCTTGTCATCATGCACATATATACTTATCTCCTACATGTTTTCATATGCTTATATACATACATAGTTACATACGCATATATGTATACATATACTTATGCACATTTTAACATTATATATTTATGTATATATTACTTCTTATGGACATACATACATATACTCGTATATTTATATACCTACATATGTATTTTCAAACATCGTAAAGCTTTGCATATATATTTACATATATACATTCTTGGATATTTTATATAAATTTTAAATAGCGGAGTTTATATACACATTTCTATAATACTTATCGTATCCAGGAATTTATATTAAACTTTGAATATAGTTTTTAATCAATTTTAAATGTTCAGATGTTTTAATTATTAGAAAATTTATTCGTTCGACTAATAAAATCAATAACCCAATAATAAAATCAGTTAATCACCTGATATTCAATGGCCAAAAATCTGGGTCGTTGCATTCCTCTCCTCTTTAGAACTTTTCATCCTCGAAAAGAAACGAAGCGAGAATTTTAATTTTGATGTTTATTATTAGCTAAATCATTCTTTAAACATTTAACCCTTTACTCTTTTATTTTAAAATTTTAAAACACCATTAAAACTACATAATATTACCAAACTAGTTTTATAAAAATTCTTTTTATAACTCGATGTCTAAACAAGTCCGTCCTTGTTCTCACAGAAATCCAGTCATACGTTGATCAGGCGTAGGACTGAAAATTTATAAGTACTTAGTAGACCCATTTCAAAACCTAGTGAAAATACTTGAAAAATTTTTTTTGCGAGAATGCTATGGAAATCATCACCCCTTCCCATGGATTGCAGTTAGCATGATGACTGTGTCGCCATCCCTATGAAATCCATAGAAAACTGCAGGCATTTGTACGTCTCGATTTTGCCATGAGAACTGCCACAGATCGTAGCTAAACCCAGGGTTGCGTTGCCATCGCAGCATAACCTATGTAACTATAGGCATCAGCGCTCTCGAATTACGCTGCCAAATGAAACTTCTCCACATAGATTGTAGACTACACAAAGGTTGCGTCACTATCCCTGTAAAACCCGATGTAGACCGTAGGCACTCGACGCCATACAAATTTCGATACGGGACCACATAGATCGCAATCTACTAATGTTACATCGCTATCCCAGTGAAATCAAATGTAGATTGTAGGCAATCACTGCCACTCGACTTATGCTATGGAACATAGTAGATCGCAGTTGCACCAGAGTTACGTTATCGTCACAGCATAACCCCAATGTCTCTATAGACATCAGTGCCCTCGAATTATGCTACCCCAACCACAATCCACAGGAATTATAGTTTTTTCCAAACGTCCTCCGAGATCAAAATTTAGAACCCCCTTAGGGCTCAAGGCAGAACCACCATGTGGATCTCCTACTAAAAGTTTCAAATCTAAATGGGAGCGCCTTTTTCCCCATACCATTCTCAAAACATTTCATACTATACACATATAGTACCTTTCAAATCATACTCTTTGCGTGTATCGCATATAAACTTCAAAATCGATATCTTAAATCGATAGTTCTCAAACTTGGCTTTTCAAATTCTCAAAGTTTTTTTTTCCAAAACCAAAAGCCTTTAAAATTAATGAGTTCCAAAACCCCTTTCCAGATTCATTCTCATATAATCGTTCTTATATATATAAGATTATTCTTTCAACTTGAATACTTTTTGGATCACTTCATATTTATATAAATTCCACTTTATATTTCAAATATTCTTTAAAGAAGGGAGTTTGAATATATAACTAGTATTTATAATCCCATTAATACCAAATCAAATTTTCAAGTTCGATTTCCTCTACAAGGTTATTTGTCACATTTCCTTACTTCTTATAAAGTAAGTTCTAGTTATAGTGCTATCCAACTTTCATTTATAATCATCATATATTTCTCAAAATATATCTTCCAAATATTTTGATTCATTTTTGCCTCAATATCTCGATTCTGGTTCAAATTATGAATTGCTTCAAGTTCCATTTGGGTTCTAGTTTCAATTTCACTCAATTGGTATTTAAATCAATGATTTAAATATAGGTAATTTCCACTCTGACCAGTTTCAATTTAGAAGATAGCTTGAAAAGTTTAAAATAGTTAAACGGTTGTAAAATAGTTAAATGGTTGTAAAGTAGTTAGATAGTTGTAAAATAGTTAGATAGCTAAATAGTTAAATAGTTAATATAAGATAGTTTGAGTTCCAAAAAGAAAAATTTGCATAGTAAATAGCTTGGAAAAATAGATTTAAGACAGTTTATATTAAAACTGTTTATTTGAAAATAGTTTCAGAGTCAAACTGGTTCAATTTCCCAATCTCCAACTCAAATCAATTTTCAATTTCCATTTCCATTCGATTGATTCAATCCAGATTCCCATTCGAATTAACTTCGATTCCCATTCTAATTCAAATCAATTCCCATTTGAATTTAAACTTTTTCAACTTCGATTACAATTTCAATTATTTCAATTTCACCTTTGAATTATTTCCAATTGTATTCTCAATTTTCAGCCCTCTTGATTTATATAAATTTGGGTTCAGTTTCCAAAATGTTGATTTAATCACTTAAATCAAATTAACCTTTAACATTTAATTTAACAACCCAAGTCTTTTAAAATAAGTTAAATTCTAAGCTAAAATTTCAAATATTCATTTAGATTACTTCTACTTAAACTTATTTCAAGGTTCAAGTGAGGATTCAAATCTTTTTTTAAAATAAATCAGTTTTTGAAATTTAATTGACTACCCAATCATAACTTCAAACTTTAAAACTCCATTCTTAAACACTTCCGGTTTACAGGTTCAGTTTATCATTTCAAACCTAAGTCCCAAAATGATTCCATTTCTATAAATTCTATTTTATTTCAAAGAATCAAAATCATATAAATAAATTTCAGGATAAAGTTTTACTTCTATTTAATTTTAGGAATTGATGTATATCATTTCAAATTTACTCGGAATAGTCCAATTTACAGTTTTATATATACTGTCAATAACAAACATAATGGTAGCAGGATATGTCAAAGCAAATAAACATCAAAATTATCTAAAACACCAATCAATAGCATCCACCCCACATTTCCAGAATTTGAAACCCATTTTTATTTCAAAAGCTATTTGCAATTATTCGTACAAAACCTCTTATCAAATCCTTACTTTTCTTTTCAATTTAATCTATTTAACTCCCCTAAGTTAAATCTCAACCCCATCTTGAAACCTTCCATTTTAGGCTGTAAGTCCACACTTTTTTCACTTGTCCTGAGTTAAATTTCTAATTCATTCAATCCATTTAACCTTACTCAATTTAAATTTTCCATTCCAAATTTAAATTTCTTATCGATGTCCCTTCCCACTGATAAGTTCAATAACTTTTGGGTTGTACTTCACATTTCAAAGGGGATTTCAGAATTCAAACACCGGTATTTATCTCAAATCAACTTTGAAATCACATATATATTCATATATATATATATATATATATATATACATATTTATCCCATTTACATATCACTCACGCTTTTCAATTTTCAAATCATTCTTGGCTTTTAATTCAAAATAAATTCATCTTCAACAATTCATGTTTTTAAAAAAATATTTCTATATTCAAAAATATTCCAAATAATATTACTATTATTTGCTTAACACTTCGAACCAATTCCAAAATTCTTCTGGGCTTAGATTTAAAATTTCACGATGTAGATCCATTTTAATTTATAAGTCATACTTGTAAATTCATCTTACAACATTTAGCTTTGTCTCATCATTGTTTAATTCGGTAGTAAACATCCTTTATTAAGACACCATACCCAATTTTATGATCATTATCATATCTAGAAATCAAACATGCCAGATGTTCCATCATAATTTATTGGAAAAATAAAATCAGGGTAACTTATTTCAACACTTGATTTTTTTTTTTTCCGAGATTTAAATTCAGTTTTCAATCCATTTTTAGCTTAACTTTTTTTAGTAAATCCTTACCCAAATTTCTATCTAGTTATATGTGTTTTACCACTTAAATCTTGTAATCTTATTTAATTTTAATAACAACAACCAATTCCCTTAATCCACTATAATAATTAGAAAAATTATTCCTTTATATATCAAAATATAACCTTTATGTAAAAACTATTATTTATAAAACCATTTAAAATCATTTTATAATAAAATAATAAGTACGCCCTCATATAATACAACTCATTCTAGGGTACTACTGACCATATCTCCAATGAGTAATCCCCACCAGAGCCAAGGTTCTCACTTAACCTTCAACTCTGATACCAAATGTAACACCCCGTAAATTGTCGACCCCAAAAATCGACACTAATACGTTCAATGTATAGAGTGCCGGGCAATCTAGTGTCGGAAATACAAGGCTTTTAGGGTTAAGAAGAAAACGAGATAGAATAAGAACTGAAAACAAAATCACAAAATCTCGCAATCTTAGCGGAACAAAATGTAATATACAAATAGAAGCCTTTTATACAAAGAAAAGTTGTAACTGTTAATAAATATATAGGTTATCAGAGTACTATCATCAACAAATAAATCTGGACAGTTATAATAACTTTTCCCTAAATACTGTCTATACGGTCTATAATACACCATGGAAACATAGCTCATACGTACAATACGTCGCTGCCATCCAGCTCGTCTGCGGCTCCAAGGCGTCCTAACCTAAAAATCTATAATACTCGGTCTGACTCGAGCATTAAATAATGTAACATCCGAGTTAGGCTGAAAACCAGCGTGAGTAAACCTATTTAATTTTAAATACTTAAGTTTTACAAATCTTTTGAAACAAGGGTAATTCGTTTAACACGATGAGTTTCCATCTAATTATAACCAAAACTTTTACGGAAATCCATTGATACTATAATAATGCCCAAATAAAGTTGCTTGTTTGGATTGGTTAAATTTTTTCGAATAAATCCAATTCCAGTTTGTCAAACTCAACAACCAAACCCATAAAGTTCAGAGTGATTAGTAAATTGAGGCGGTTGTAGATAACACATATATTTGATTCCGGTCTCTTCGAATCCAAATAGTAGATTTAAAAGGGGTAAATTGTCTAAAATAGACAATTTATTAATTAAGGTGATAATATTCTTATATGGGAATTTATTACAGATGTTTATTTCAAATAAAAACATGTCATCATTTTAATCTAGCGATTTTAGCTTGTCTACCTGACTAATTTAACGATCAATGACCAATATCAACAATTCACTTATCATGATTTAATTTTCCTTGATTAACCATATCCATCTATATGTAAATCTAAATTAATTCAAAGAAATTATAAAAGAAATTTATTTTTAGTTACTTAAAATTTTGCATTCTATTTAATATCCACTTAGTTAATTTATAAAAATTGTATAAACTTTTAATTCAAATAATATAATCAATTATCCATTAAATTTGTAAAATGTCATTAAATTTAAATTGCGGTTTTAAAATGATAATAGCCCTTTTTTCCTTAGTTAGAAGAAAGAAAATATAAATTATCCTATGTATGTAAATATGTATATTTATTCCTTCTCTTCTTTTTTCCCTTTTATTTTTCCTTATCCTTCTATTTATTCTTCTCTTTATATTTTTTCCTTCTTTCTCTCCTATTTCCTTTTCTTTCCCCTTTTCCTTTATCTTTTACTTTTACTTTTTCTTTCTTTTTTCCTTCTTCTTTTCTTTAATTTTTCTTTTTCCTGTTTCCTTGGCCCAACTCGGTCCAACTCCTTTATTTCTCCTCTTCTTCCCTTTCTTTCCAGTTCCCTCTTCTTAATTCCCTTATGCATCAGAAGTGTGCACATGCACGATTGGCTCCGGCCAATCCCATCGCCGCCGATCATTGCCCGAAGCCCCACTCGACCAACCCAATGCGCTCCTCCACCTGGAACTTGGAAACCCACACTCATTCGAAAAATTCAAACAAGATGGCAAAAACTAGAAATGACACCCCACCATAAACGCCACGACCAGCCACCACGTCCCACCGATCCACGTCAAACCTTACCAGAAGCTTCGTCGTTGACTGTCCTACCTTTCCCCTAGGACCGCACCTCCCCTTTCGTCTCTTGTCGCCACCCGTTCCTCCAGACCGAAGCTACTCCAAAAGCCATCTCGAACCCTAAACCGACCTCGACCGACCACCACCATGTTGTAAAACGCCCCACCATTTTTCCTCACTCCCCTTCCACCCAGCTTCCTCTGACCAAAACCCTGACCCTCCACCATGACCAAATCGCCGCAAATTGGTCACAGACCAATCCACGTTTAACTACCACCATCCCCTCAAATACACAACTAAAAATTGTGAAACTACCCTTAAAACTTGTCATTTCTCATGGCGATCAAGGTTATATAAACCAAGAGTTAAAACAAGATGTTCAAAAATTTCTTCATATTGGGTTAACTCACTGTAAACATTTCTTTTATCCCCCTATACTTGATAAAATTTAATAATTTTTTTTTTAAAATAAATCCTAATCACAAACATACAATTTTCCATTTAACCTCCTAACCTAAAACTAACTAGATTAAGCTGTAGGAATTTTTGAAGTCAAGCATAGCATTTATTCTAAATATATAGGGCAGTGTCTTGAAAGGAATGTTGTGCAGGCCTGAAGTTACAATGGTTATCCATCTAGCATGTATTCATGTATAGGTGTGTAAGTATATTTATATACATACATATCATACCATTTCAAGTTTACACCTTAAGCACAATCATAGTTTATGGTATAAAATGAAGTTTTACTTACCTTTTCCATTTGAACAGAGCATTGTTTTCATTTTGGTTTTGATCCTCCTGTACTTGAATTTGTGATATCAAACCATCTCTTTTTTTTTCTTCTGATTTCCTTTAAGTTGTAATGGTAGCTAGAATTTTTGTTTCGTATCTTGTTCGAATGTAGTAAAGCGTGAAACAAGGTAGTGATGGGTATATGTATATATACATAGAATAGAAGTGTGCAAAAGAAGCTAGGCTGAGGTGTTTGTGTACAGTTTTCATACATTTTCTTTTGTTATTTTAATTTGAAAACATGAAAATCTAAATTGGATAAGATGATTTAAAGTTTTGGGGCTGATATGATATATTATATGCGTGAATTGATTGATTTAAGGTTTTGTAAGCTTTGAATTAAATGTTTTCCATGATGATGTCTCCTTGCACCAATACATATCCTTCCATATATGTATATATATTTCTCATTAAATTTTACATTAATATATATATATATATATATATATTACTTTTATAAACATATACAACCATTCATAAAAATACTGTTGTCATCATGCACATATATACTTATCTCCTACATGCTTTGATATGCTTATACACATACATAGTTACATATACATATATGTATACATATACTTATGCACATTTTACCAATGTATATTTACATATATATTACTTCCTATGGACATACATACATATACATGTATATTTATATACCTACATATGTATTTTCAAACATCATAAAGCTTTGCATATATTTAAATATATATATATATATTCTTGGATATTTTATCTAAATTTAAAATGGAGTTTATGTACACATTTTAATAATACTTATCATGTCCAGGAATTTATTTTTAAACTTTGAATATAGTTTTTAATCGATTTTATACATTTAGATGTTTTAATTATCAGAAAATTTATTCGTTCGACTAATAAAATCAATAAATCAAAAATAAAATCTGTTAATCACCTGATATTCAATGTCCAAAAATCCAGGTCGTTACAACTTTAAAGTTTTATGAAAAGTCCAGGTAAATCTAGATTAATAGTCTACGATTACAAATACATATCTATTGTGATATATAGATTGTATATGTAAGGGACCGAAAAATTCTAAGGGAAGATGTTCAAAAGGTTGAGAGGTAAAAATTATATCTTCTAGTTAAAAAGAACTTTTTCTAAGTTTTCCTTATTGACATGCATCGTATAAATTATTAACTTTAAAATTCATTTTGGAAAGACCTCTAACTAGATCATTTTTGGCAATTTTAGATGTTAGTTTAAAATTCAAATGACTAAATCTTTTATGCTAAATTCAAGGATCACTTGATTTAGCCAAAAGACACAATTTATCATTTGAGATTTTAATATATATATGTTTCATTTCCTAATGCCTCGAAAGATAATGTTTGACTTATTACGTTCAATATGCCGTTTATCTTTTACGAATTTAATTTTGAAACCCTTATTGCACAATTGAATGACACTTAACAGATTATGTTTTAAATTCTTGAGTAAAAAAACATTAGAAATAGTAAGAGTTTTAGAATTACTGACATTGCTGATGCCAATCACCTATCCTTTAGAGTTGTCTCCAAAATTTATCGATCCACCATCTTTGTAAATTATATCTTTCAAACTCTCCGGATTTCCAATCTTCTGTCTTAAGCATCCACTATCCAATATCCTTTCATCCTTTCTGATTTGTAGAGTTTGATCATCATGTGTCTATTCATCAAAACCCATGTAACACATCTATTCCTGCAATTCATACCTATTCAAAAAATCAAATGGTTTTTTATAATGAATAGATGCAAATTTATGAAACAACATTATGGTGATTTTGCAAATTATCTTTTCGAAAGTAGTGTTAAAAATATTATCAAAATTGTCATTTAAACTTAAAAAAAATCGAATTATGAATATTTTGAAAACCAACGCTTTGATACCAAATGTGAGTCAACGGAATATGGATCATAAGTTTAAATTAACACCAGAGGAGGGGTGAACAATTTTTAATTGATTATATGAATATTTTACAAATTCTTTAAGATTCTACTTTAAATCATGTAATTAACAATAAATAAACAATCACAAAGTCATAGTGTAGATAAAAGTAAACGTAGTAAAAGTAAAATGGAATGTACACACTAGGATTTTACACTGGTTCAGAGTTACCGAACATCATGTCTTGCACAATTGCTTGTACAATTTTCTTTTCAACTAGCATATGCAAATACAATTTCGATTTCAAGGCTACGAGACACACCCTCCGAAATCCCGATCTCTGGGTAGAGTCAATTGATTTCTGGGCCACAAGCACACCCACCGGATTTACGGGCTACTAAGCATACCTAATTGATTTTAACAGGCTATAATCACACCTACTTGGATTTCAGGGATACGAAGCATACCACAAAGTATAAAAGTATGATTTGATAAAGTTTACAGATTTAGATTTTCAATCTTGGTTACAATTGATCTTGTAACTCTTAAATATCACTTTGATCTTTAGGCAGATGAGAGTGCATCAAAGAGAATTAAACTAGTAAAGATTGATTTTGGTTTTGGTTGAATTTTGGCAAAGTTTTGATAGAAATTTATTTAGCAATCAAGAGAGTGAAAATAGGAGAGAAGAATAAGAAAGTAGTTAATGAAAACTAATTTGGAAGTCTAGTACATATAGGGAAACAACGGTCGTGTCCATTCATGAAGAGATATGATGAAAATATACTTCCATTCAAATTTGTATTTTGAATTTTTATGGCCACTATGTCGACATACATGGATAGGATATGTCAGCATGTCCCATTGTATTTTGAAAAATAGTTTAAAAGTATTATTGCGAAAATCCATTGCTTTATAAAATTATTTGATACATTGTAGAATCATTTAAATATTGTTTATACACATTTTAATCAAAATATAACTTAATAAAACTATATAAAATAATTTAGAAAGATTTAATAAGAATATTTAATACTATAAAAAATCAACATAATTATAACTTACTAAAATATAAACATTCAATATATAAACTTAAGAACATTAAAATGATATCTTTATTGAAATTTATTCTAGGAAATATTTTTAAAAGATTATTTTAAAAAAATTGAATATTTTAAAAATAATTTAAAAAAAAATTAGAGAAGGTAAGAGAGATCAGGAAAGTGCTATCAATGTTTTAACATAAATTCTATGACTTTATAACTTATTTGTAATATCTTGAAATCTTGAACTCTTCAATACTCATGAGTCTTCATTCTTAAACTCTTAAAACTCTATATCAGCATCTTGAATATACTCTTGGCACTGTACGGTCTTCTTAATCAACACCTATCTAATATCCTCCGATGTATACTATATATATCTTGGTAAAACATTATGATCTATATTTTATATAATGTCCTTTAGTTCTTATCATCAAAACCCATACCTAAGGTAGTAAAAACACTCCCAATTTAATAATGATCACTTTGTGTATAAAATGTAATATAACTCCCCTATAATCCATGTCAAAATTTTACATATTTTCCCCCATTTGTCATCAACAATAATAAACTAACTATAACTCCCTCTAACTAAGATACTATAGTAACAATCATAAGAATGATATATAAGAAATGATGGGTGATAACACAAATCATTAATAGTAACCATACCAAACTATATATTCATTCAATATCACAATAAAAGTAATCACAATCCAGTTAAACCCTAAACTATACATATATGTTCAAAGTAAAAATATTAAATAAAATATATATCCCGCACATTTAAAATAATCAAAGCAAATCAAAGAGATTTCGTAACGATCGAGGATTTATAAATAGGGCAGTAAGGATAATGAAGGCAAAATTCCATTTTTGTATGAAGATAATTCTACCTCAATCGAAATATACTTCACAGACGCATTGAACATCGCCATCTTCCTCCATGTGTTGTTTCATTTGGATGGGAATTTTTTGAATTATTATTATCTTCGTTTTCGGTAATCTCATTATTGCTAATTTCGTTTGGGTTATTGATGTTTTCTTCTTCATCAATATTTGGATTATAAAATTTAAAATTGCCATCAATAATACATGTAATGTTTCTTCAATGGTATTAGTTCTAGTATTGAAATTTCTATGAGCATTGCTTTTATTTGAATATCCAATAAAGATACCTTTATCTACTTTAGCATCAAACTTATCCAAATTATCTTTAGTATTTACAATAAAACATTAAATACCATAAAATCTAAAATAAGATACTTTAGGCTTTTTATTATAGAATAATTATTATGGTGCTTTCTTAGTTAATGGTCTTATTAAAATTCCATTTAATATATAACATTCAATAACAACTTCTTCAGTTGAAAAATTTTAGGTAAATTACTATCATTTAGCATTATTCTAGTGCAATCTTGAATCATCCTATTTTTACGTTCTATCACTCCACTTTGTTATGGTGTTCTTTGAAAAGTAAATTATGATTTAGACCTTTATTTTTGCATAAATTTTCAAAATTTTCATTTTCAAATTCTCCACCATGATCACTCCAAATAGTTTTAATTTTACTAGTCATTTGATTTAAATTCGTTTAACAAAGATTTTAAACATTTCAAAAGCATCACTTTGAAGTTTTAAGAAAATCGCCTAGGTAAAACTAGAATAATAATATACGATTACAAATACATATCTATTGTGATTTAGAGATTATATGTGCGAAGGATCGAGAAGATCTAAGTGAAGAAGTTCAAGGGGTTGAGAGGTAGAAATCATATTTTTTATTTAAACGAACTTTTTCTTTGTTTTTCTAATTGACATGCATCACATGAATTATTAACTTAATATTCATTTTCGAAAGACCTATAACTAGATCATTTTTTGAAATTATTGATTTTAGTTTGAAATTTAATTGACCAAACATTCTATGCCAAACTTAAGGATCACCTGATTCAGCTAAAAGACACAAGCTATCATTCGAGATTTTCATACTTAATATATAGATGTTTCGTTTCATAATGCCTTCAAAGATATTATTTGATTCATTATCTTCAATATGGCATTTATCTTTTACGAATTTAATTTTGAAACCCTTATCACGTAATTGACTGACACTTAAATGATTATGCTTTAAATTCCTAATTAACAAAACTTTAGAAATAATAGGAGTTTTAGAATTTCCGACATTGTCGATGCCAGTCACATATCCTTTAGAGTTGTCTCCAAAATTTAATGATCCACCATCATTGTAAATTATATCTTTCAAAATTTCTGACTTCCAGTCTTGTATTTTGCGCATCCACTATCCAATATCCATTTATCCTCTTTGATTTGTACAGTTTGGTCATCATGTGTCTGTTCATCAAAATCCATGTAACACGTCTATTCCTGTAATTCATACCTATTCGAAAGAATAATTGTTTTTTAATAATGAACATATGCAATTTTATGGATCAATATTATGATGATTTTGCAAACTATCTTTTCGAAAATAGTGTTAAAAATATTATTGAAAATTGCTACTGAAATTTTTTCAAAATCAAATTATAAATACTTTGAAAATCATCGCTCTGATACAAAATGTGAGCCAGTGGAATAGGTATCTTAAGGCTAAATCAACACTAAAGGGGGTGAATAGTGTTTAATTGATTGTATGTATATTTTTAAAATTCTTTAAGATTCTACTTTGAATGATGTATTAAAAATCACAAAAACGATCACAGAGTCATGGTATAGATAAAAGTAAATGCGATAAAAAGAAAAAGAAAAGAAGGCACAAGTATTTTATACTGGTTTGGAGTTACCCTACATCTACTCCCGCATGATTCCTTGTATGGATTTCTTTTCGGCTAGTATGTAACGACCCGGAATTTCGGGTAATATCGATTTAATAATCTGCAATAATAATTAAATTGGTTTGATAAATTTTCTTTATAATTTTAATTTAAATTGGTGAAATTAATCTTTTATAAAATAACAAATATTTAATCTGGTTAGTGTGATCAATATCTTTTAACAATTTAAAATGGATAAGGTTTATTTTTCCAAAGCTAATGAAATTTTATTCTGTTTATAATATATATAATAGATATATATTGTGAATAGAAATATCTTTTGTTTTAAATTAAGTTAAATTTTCAAATTGTAATATATATGTATGTATATGTTATAATTTGGAATTGTTTGAAATTTAACCTTAATCTATTAATAAATTATATATTAATGAATATTGTAATTGAAGCTTTGTTTTAAAACACAATGTTTTTCAAAAGATAATTTAAAGTTTAATTCAATTGTTTCAAATATAAGATTGTTATTTATTTTTAAATAGGATAGTTTAAAAAGGTTTTAAACAAAGTTTTGTTTTGTCTTTATCTTAAAGTATTTAAAATGTGATAGTTTCAAAAGAATTTAAACAAGCTTTGTTTTAAAATCTTTAGATTTAAAATGGTTATAAATGTATATGTATAAGTTTTAGATTTTTTTTTAATACATGTATAAGGTTATATTTATATTATAATTAGTTTAGGATCTTTTAAAGGTAAACTTATTTACATACATGTAAGTATTTATTAATAAAGAAAGTAAAGATGTATGTTTATATCTACATTTAAACTAAATAAAGGATTATTAAAATACAAATAATTATGTGTTATCCCCTTAAGTTACATTAATAACACTTGTAAGCTTTTAAAAATAGGTTAGTGACATTTGTTCAAATTATTAACAAGTGGCAACATATAATTTTAATTTTTAATAAATGCCTTTTAAGAAAACAAGCTTCTTTCAAAACATTTTCATTTTTCATTGTTTTTCTTCCTTTCAAATGTTTAATGGCAAAACAGTAAACCACTTTCTCAAATCTGAAATCAAAACCAAAAGTAAAGATAAAACCTGCAAATTTACAACCTGCATTTTCAAATGGGATGAAGATCATCAGTTCAACATTTCAGATCAACCTGCAACTTCAAAACCAGAAAGTTTTTTTCAAACCTGAAACTTGAATTTAAAAAGTAAAGCAAAATATCCAATTAAAAAGGGGAGTTCATCTATTTCAGCAGCAAGTCAATAGCAGTTTCAATACTTTTTAAATCATCAAATTGAACATGCATGGATTCAACTTCATCAGCAGCTTCAAGATGCATTTTAACAGTAATCAATGATTTTTCAAAGTCTGGAATAATAAGTTAAACTGCTCTACAACTTAAACAGGTGAGTAAAACTCTTTTAAAAACAGTTTTGATGATATCTGTAGTTAAAGTTTTGCATGTGATGAATTTTTGTTGTGATAATGAATATTTGTTGACATGAATATTGATGTGTTTGCAAGTTAGAAGTGTGAGAGTTATCAAAGAAAACAAGTGCCTGTATAATCTACCTACTCTGTTTTAGTTACTGAAGCTGTTTCCTTAAGGGAAAATAAAAAAAAAAATCTCAAACAAAATCAATATCAAACATCGTTATATAAATGAAATTGTTATGTTAATATGTACTGAGGATTCTAAAATAGTTTCTGGAAATTTGAAACTAACAAACAATATGTAAACAAGCATAACTGTGATATCCCGGAATTTTAGACAATATCAATTTAATAATCTTGATATAAAATTAAATTGATATTGATAATATTGACTAATAAAATATGTTTTGGTTTAATAATCAGATTTAAATAATATTTAATTTGTGAATTTATCTTTTAAATGCTAAAATAAATGTTTAAATTATAATGTATATATATATATATATTTGTATATATATTATAGTTTGACTTTGTTTGGAATTTAATTTACATGAAAATAAGTAAATGAAGTTTGTTTTTAAATTCTAATAAAATATTGAGCAATTAGTAAATTATGTTTTAAATTATTATTAGGCTTCTAAAAAAAATCTATTTAAATTAATAACTTTATGGTTTGATAATATTTATAATAAATGTTATATTGTTTAAAATTTGTCTTGGTTTAATTTTTAAATTTAAGTAAAAGTTGATTTTATTTCTTTTTAAAATATTTGATTAAATATGAATTGAGTATATTTTATACAAGTTTAAAATATAAGATAACATATGATTTAAATTCATTTAAATATAAAAGTGATTTATAAATTCTTTATAAATCATAGAAAATTTGTTAATTGTTATTTTAAACCTTATTAATAAACATTCTATTTTCATAAATATATGTATATTCATTCTAACATAAATTAAAGAAAACCCTTTTATAAACATTTAAATTTATGACTTAATTTAATTAAAACAAGTGTAATCAAATTAGCAATCTAAGCAACATGTGTTAGTTGTAAATCAAGCAATGTGACATGTGTCATTATTTTCTTTTACCTTTTTCTTTGTTTTGATAAATTAATTTCAGCCTTATAAACATTCTCATTTTTCCCTTATCCTCTTTTCAAAATCAAAAGAAATCAAAAATGTACTTCACTTAAAAACCTGAAAACTTAAAGCTTCTAAAAAACAGATCTATAATAAACTCCTCATTCAAAACTAAGATCAAATTTTCTCAAATCAAAAACCTGCATTTGCAAACAAAACCTGTAGCTCCTCTAACCTGTACAAAATTAAAACTCTGCAATTCAAAAATACTGCTTTTTCCTCTCTGCAAATTTTGAACAAATCAAATAAAGTCTGCATGTCAATCTACCTGAAGATCATAGCAATTTATCTCTGGAATTTGAGCACAATAAAATGGCCTGCATGCATATGGATTGGGATAAGGAGCAGTATCACTTCATTTCCATTAGCATATCACTGCGGCATTTAAAAGACGGGATTTAAAAGCTTTTCTTGAATCATGATGGCTCTGTCATTTCTGAAAATAGGTGAGTAACTTCTAAACTTCTTTAAAAATCTGGTTGCATGTTATTATATCTGGTATGATTTGATATGCATGATAATTATTGAAGCTATCGTTGTATGTGTGTGAGTTCTGGAAATTATTCTGTACTTAAATAGGTGTATACTCTGTTAGTATCAGAACCTTTGTGTTCTTAACTTAAGTTTTAAATTCAAATTTTAGTAGTTTCATAACTTAACCTTTCTGAAAAATGGATTAGAAACAAATGTGTTTGTTTAAAAATAAACTGAAGCATAAGAATTTAAATGAATGGAAAATTGAAAACAAAACCTCTCTGTAAATTAATATGACCTGAACATGATTGTATTTAAAAATGTAAATTCTTAGTTTATTGAATTTAGATGGTGACATTAATATTTTAACTTAGGATTTAGGGAATATTGTTTGTTTAAAGTTATGAACTAAGTTTTAAAAATTTGATTTATTTAAATAGGTACTGTAACCTTCTCTGTAAATTAAGTTAGGGGTAAAAACCATGTTACTGATAAAATTCAAACACTGATGATTGTAGTGTCCTGAAGTTTTGATATTGCTTCTGTATATAGTAATATGATCAGGCTCATCACAAAGATTATCAAATTTGTAAACTTATCTCTGAATTAGCAGAGGAATGGAAAATTTTCCTGTAAACTTAAGTTTTTAGCAAATTAAGAAAATTGATTTTCCTGATTTAGTAGTGGATCGAGTGTTGGGCTGTTTAGTGGAAAGGTAGATAGATCCCTGTTAGTAGTGGCTGAAGTTTTCAACTGCGTAGATGGTCGGAGGGAGGTGAAACTGTCGTTGATAGGTTTGAGGAATTCTGGATATAGTGTTTTCGGGTTTTTAAAAATAAGAAACTGCTCTGCATGATTTTGGAAATTGGATGATCACTGATGCTTAGGTGGTCATGTTGGGTTGAAGGGTGGATGATGGAGGTGATGATCATCACTGATGATCAGAATTTGTCAAGGATTTTGTGCATGTTCACAATAGTCAACAGGAAAGGGTTGTCTGGAATGTGATGGGGAGATGGCTCGGGTAATTTCAATTTTTGCCCGAAGTAGGAGCAAGTGTGACTCGAAGTAAACTAGCTATTGACTCGAGTAGTTTGGTTGTAGAGCCTTGCTTCTGTAACCTGAATTATTTCAGGTTTTGAATTTTAAACTAGATTTTAAAAATAGTAAGGCAAGTTTAAATTCAAACTTTAAGTAAGATTAAACTAAGGATTCAAATAGGTTTGAATTCCAGATATTTGAATAAAATTTGCAGTAACAAATAAAGTATTTAATAAATCTGAAACCTGCACAGTTTTGACATTGAGTGATTTTAAATCTGAAAGTAAGTATTTTTAAAAACAAGTTTTAAATTCTATGTTAAATCTGAACTTAGAATCCTGGATTCAAATTTGAATCTGAAAGTTTCAAAAAGAAATAGGTTGAAAAATTAAAATGATGTATTTAGTTTGAGTATTTTATAAAATCTGAAATGAAGATTTAAAACAAAGATTTAAATTTTAATATTTGAATTTAAACCTGAAGCATGAATTTGAATTTTGGTTGTAGTGTAAATTAGATTTGAATTTTTATGTTTAAATGTCATTTGAAATATTTAAGATATTTTAAATATAATTGAATATAGGCTAATGTTAAATGATTTTTCTAAATTTGCTTTAAAAGGTAAATGATACTTTAAAATGAGAACTAAAGAGATTTTAAATATTTAAAATCTTGTTAAGTTTGATTTCATTTAAATTTTAATTAAAATGGAATTTATAAACTTTAAAAGCAATTTGTTTTTAATTTTTTTTTATAATGATAATCAAATCATTAATGGAATTAATGATTATCATTAAGTTGTTTTGAACTTAATAATTTATTAATTAATCAAGGTAATTAAGTTCATAATGAATTAATTTAATTAATAAAAATTAGGATATTAATTAAATAATTGAGGGTTATTTAATTAATTAAAAGATTAAGTAAGTTAACTAAATTTGATTAAAGTGTGATATAGAAATTAATTTAAATAAGATTTGATTAATTTAATTAATGAATTGAAATTATTAATCAAGTAAGTAATAATTAATTAAGTTTTAATTATCACTTGATTAGTTTGAGATTAATCAATGAGATTCGTTAAATAAATTAAGAATTAATATTAATTAATCCAATTAATTACTTTGGAAAAGTAATTAAAGATTTTTTATTGGTTAATGAAGGTCATTAACATAGTATCATTTTATAATTAATTAATGTAATTAATTTTAATGATTTATTGTATTAATTAATTTAAAGATAATCATGTGTGAATTATTTAAGTATAATTACTTAATGAAAGTAATTAAGGAAATTAATTACTAATTGTAATAAATTAAGTTTATTTTGATTAATTAAGTTAATTAATTAAGTTTAATAAATTTGAATTAATCATTGATTTGATTTGAGAAGTAATTACAAATGGAAAATTACTTGGTTAAGGAAATAAATTACTGGATGTAATTTAATGGAGGAGTTTTGGAATTAATTACTTGTGTAATTAATATGTAATTAGTATGTTGAATAATTACTTAAGTAAGTAATTAATAATTAATTACTTAGTGTAATTAATTTAGGTTTTGATAATTAATTTATTGGAGTTATTTAAAATAATTGAGATCATTAATTTATATAATTAATGATATAATTAAGGATTGATTAATTAAGAACAATTAATCAATAAAGAATTAATTAATGTAATTAATTAAGGATTAATGTGATTAATTATGATTAATTAATTGATGAAGTAATTACAAGTTAATTACAAGGATTGGTTTGGATTAATTAATTTATGAAATTAATTAGAGGATAATTACTTGAATGTAATTAAAGGATAATTAATCAAGATGATTAATTAGGGTAATTTGTTAAGAATAATTAATTGATGTATAAGCAAGGTTTATTTGGATGAGTAATTAATTTAATTTATTTTAAATTAATTTAAGGAAGAAGTAATTAATTTTATTCATTTTAAATTAATTATAGATTGGATTGATTAGTTTTTGCTTATGAATGATGATTGATATTTATTACCCTGAATGGTTAAGATCTCATTTATGAGATAAATGTTGTAGTGTGATTTGGATGCTATGGTTGCATTGAGTGGATAATATGGATTATCTGTTTGAGTTAATAATATAGATTCTCTGATGAGATGATAATATTGATTATCTATTGTGATGTTGTAAATTATATATCTGTGTGTATATAGATAATATTGAATTGAATTGTTTTAAACTTTAAAACAACTTGGCCCTAAAAGACACGCTTTGGATTTCGATGAGACCGGGATCGGGTTACCATATTTGGGATTCGAAAACCACATCGATTCCAAATAACGTTAGGTCGTGAATCCAAATGGAGCTTTGTGAAGACTCGAGGTGTAAGAGTTATACGTCAGTATAACTCTGTGGGTGATTCCGTAATGAGTTGACGGAATAGTGCTTATAGATTCGAGATGGTGGTTTAGAGTGGAAGGGTTATCGTCGTTGACTCTGAGGGTGATTCCAATAATGAGTGCAACGAGATAATGCCTTCGGTTTCGTTCGAACCCTGAACGAACTTGTATGGATTGAATGCTTTCAGAACATAGTCAGGTGGACGATGAGCATTCTAAGTGTTATGTCCTATAAAGGTAATCGTAACCTCAAGCCTCATCAACCGGGAATGGCTAAAACAGGGGAGGTGCAGCAAGGCTTCGTGGGTAGCTCCCACTGGAGAGCAAGATCTACCCCTGTCTAGAAGTCCCTTTATATTCGGCTGTGCGGAGGTTGTCTAGTTCGGGACTGTCCAGTAAGGAATGGTCCCGGTCTTGTGTTGCAGGGGAGTTAGGGTGGCTCCTCGGTACGGTGATCTAGGCCACGTACTGTGACGGGCGGTACCCCAGTAGCCCTGCCATTGTATGGAATCCAAAATCCAATAAGTGCCAACGGTTTTCATTGTATTACCCACTTTTGTGGCTAGTAGCTGGAATTTAATCATGTAACAATTTCGGCTATTTCTTATTTATTTGAAAACCCTAGACACTATTATAATATCATCGGATTTCCTATCAAATGTTTTGGTTAGCGTAAGGTAAAAACTTTTCCATGTTTATGTGTGGGAAGTCTTACGTGATACCTTTCTTTTCAAAGGTTTTTTAAAGTTAAGCGACCTTAACCTGTTACTCACACCAGACCCATGTCTGACCCAGAGTTTATTTTTGTTTTTCATAAACTCTTGGGTACTCAAATTTTTACGAGTAGCCAAGGGAATTCAGGTTAGGATTCAGGTTAGCTTTGACGAATAATGGAGGAGCAATGGAGCAGGAGGCTTCCGCGTTAGATATAGTTCCGCTGTGTTATCTCTGTGTTTTGATTATATTGAGTTGTAAATACTAGACAGGTGTTTATAACTGTCAAGTATATGTGATGTGTATGCTGTGTATCTCTGATTGGTATTGTATATTATGTAAATACATATGTTATTAATATAATTTATTCGTTCCGCTGTTGAGATTCTAGTGTTGTTTCTTCTTTCTCTTCTTTCTTTTCTTCTTCTATCCCTTTCTTTCTTAATTCATGATGCGATTTTCTGGGAGTAGAAAGTCAGGTCGTGACAATAACAGTAAGAAATAAAAGATGTACAGAAATAAATCATCTTAATTTTTAAATTTGATTATATATACAGATGGGTGATTGGAAATCATGATTTTAGATGATAAAATTATAATTTTTAGGTCAGTGTATCTGTGCAATTCTAGGATGAACGGAGTTGGTACTTTCACCAAATTCTGGCGATCAAAGTGATGTTAGACCATGGGTTTTGGTCTTGAGGAGGAGGGTCGATCGAGGATCAGTGGAAAATTAGTCGCTTAATTTTTCATGCGACGTAGAGGTCGGAATTGGGGGTTCTAGGGTTCGGTGGTCATTTGGGGTTGAAGGGTTTTGCAAGACCATGGCGATGGCCATTGAGGATCGGAATGATTTTCGAGGAGTAGGTATTGTTCGTTGGAGTGAGGTGCGTTTTCAGGTAGGTTGGCCGATGATTCCGGTGAAGGTAGCGATGGCAGTGGGGTTTTTTGTGGATTGAGGTTGCTGCAGCATGTCGAGCATATAGGTTGAATTTTGATTGGTGTATTTATCATTCGAGCTGGGTGGTGGAGGATGTTGCCAAGATCGTGCGTGATTGGAAAGGCGATCAAATGGATGGTCGGAGATGCTGGGTTTGGACGCGCACGTATACGTGTACGTCGTGCACGATTTGGGAACTGGACCGTTAGATTTGGGGAAGACGAATTCTTCTTCGGTGGGTTACCGTGTTATGTTCGTGAACGACTCGAAGAAGATGGGGGCCAAGTTGCTTCGGAGTTGACACGAGTGGTGCCTGGGTTTGTACTCGGGTTTTAGGTGGTCGCTTGCGATTTCTGGTTGTGCAATGGGTTGGTGCTTGAATTGGAACCTGGGGGTTGAATGAATCAAGTTAAGTTTTATGAATTGTAACTTGTGGTTTTAAAATAGGTGTTAATCAAACTTATAAAAGTATTAATTAAATTTATTTGAAATTTAAATGGTTTTAAAGGGATAACATTTGTAAGTAATTAACCAATTTAATTCTAGTTTTAAAGGAAGTGATTTTAATCAAAGTCTCAGGTTAAAAGGTTTAAGTAATGGTTTTGTAACTCAAGATTTCAAATCATTTTTGAAAATAAATAAGTTTAAATTGAATAATTAAATTATTTTAAAATTTTAAATTTGATTTCTTAATAAGTTATTTCCAAATAAGATTATTATTATGATTTTGAAACCAAATTGAATAAATTTGTTTTAAGTTATTGAAATTCAATTTAAGTTCAAATATTTTAATTATAAAGATAAATAGGGTTAATTTATCTTTGTTATTAACTTTAGAATACTTGATTTAAATATGATTTGTAATTAAGTTAAGAATTAATTAGGATAAATGCTTTTTCTTAATTAATTAAAGATATTGAAATATAAGAAGTTAATTAATTGTTTAATTAATTTTAAATAATTAGTTAATTATTTATTTAATTTTAAATAATCACTTAATTATGGATTAATTAAGTGTGATTACATAATGAAGTAATCAAGGGTTAATTTTTGAATGTAATTAGAATGGTAATTACTTATGGAAGTAATTAGAGAAGTTACTCATGTGAGTAATTAATTGGAAGTGATTAGTGGATGGTGACTTAATGTTATTAATTAAGAATTAATTAATATAATTGTTTGAAAGTTAATTAGTTATGGAGTAATTAATTAATTAATTAACGAATTAAGGATTATTTAATAATGGAATTTATTTATTGTTAAGTAATTAATTAAGAAGTAATCGAGTAATTAGAGATAATTACTTGTTAAGTAATTAAGAGTTAATTACTTAATTATTGTATTTAATGAATAATATGATTAGTTAATTAACAAATATGATTAATTTGAATTAATTATCAAGTGTAATTAATTAAAATGTAATTAATTAATTAAGTAATTAATTAAGGATTAATTGTAAATTTAAAAATTACTTAATAAAATAATTAAGGATTAATTAATTGGAGTAATTAATCAAGAATTAATATAATTAATTTAGAAGTTAATTAATTTAATTAAGTAATTACAAACTGTTAATTAATGATTATGATTAATTGAATGATTAATTATAAGTTAATTATTTAATTAATTAAAGTGATTATTAATTAATAAGGATCATTTGTTAATTAATCAAGGTTGATTAATATAAGTAATTAATTTATGTGTGATTAATTAATTGTAATTAATTAAGGTTAATGTAATTAATTATAGTTAATTAATAAATGGAAGTAAATAAAGGATCATTAATTATTAAATTAATGATAGTAATTAAAGGTTAATTACTGAATATGGTTATGGATAATTACTTGAATGTAATTAAAGGATAATTAATCGAAGAAGATTAATTAAGGAAGATCATTAAGAGATGATAATGAATTTGATTTGTAATAAATCAATAATCCAAGTGATTAAAGGATAGTATTTAATTTAATTAGTGGTTAATTAAATTTATTAAGAGTTAATCAATTCTGCTATGTGTGATTGATTAGTATTGAATGGTTGATATTGAGTGATTGATATTGGATGTTGAATGATATTGGATGATTGATATTCGGTGATTGGTTGATACTGGATGATTTGGATGACTATGATATTTGTGATATGCTGCTTTGTGAAGATGAATATTGATATGAATTATCTATTGTGGTAATATGATTTATCGATCTGTTTATTTCATCCTGAATATAAGTTAAATTGTTTAAAACCCTTAAGTTCAACTTGGACATTAAAATGGCGTTTGGTTTCGATGAGACCGGGATCGGGTTTCCCTATTTGGATATCCGAAAACCACATCGATTCCAATTAAATGTTAAGTCGTGAATCCAAGTGGAGCAAGTGAAGACTCGAGGTCTAAGGGCTATACGTCAGTATAACTCTGTGGGTGATTCCGTAATGAGTTTGACGGAATAGTACTTATAGGTTCGAGATGGTGATTTAGAGTGCAAGGGCTATGGTCGTTGACTCTGAGGGTGATTCCAATATGAGTGCAACGAGATAGTGCCTTCGGTTTTGTTCGAACCCGGAACGAACTTGTATGGATTGAATGCTTTCAGCACATCGTCAGGTGGACGATGTCCATTCTAAGATAGATGTGTTCTATAAAGGTAATTGCAACCTCAAGCCTCATCAACCGGGAATGGCTAAAACAGGGGAGGTGCAGCAAGGCTTCGTGGGTAGCTCCCACTGGAGAGCAAGATTTACCCCTGTCTAGAAGACCCTTTTTATTCGGCTATGTGGCGCGGTTGAATTCCAGACAACCGCCGGGGTGGTCTTGTTTGGGACTGTTCAGTAATGAATGGTCCCGGCCTTGTGTTGCAGGGGAGCGGGCGTACTCCTCGGTACGGTGATCTAGGCCACGTACTGTGACGGGCGGTACCCCAGTAGCCCTGCCATTGATGGAAACCCATTCTTCCTACGAGACCCTACGGTTTTGTTTGTATTACCCACTTTTGTGGCTAGTAGCTGGAATTTAATCATGTAACAATTTCGGCTATTTCTTATTTACTTGAAAACCCTAGACACTATTATAATATCACTGGATTTCCTATCAAATGTTTTGGATAGCATAAGGTAAAAACTTTTCCATGTTTATGCGTGGGAAGTCTTACGTGATACCTTTTGTTTCAAAGGATTTTCTAAAGTTAAGCATATTTTAACCCCGTTTACTCACACCAGACCCCTGTCTGACCCGAGTGTTTATTTTCTGTTTTATTAAACTCTTGGGTACTCATATTACGTATGAGTAGTCAAGTGTTTTAGGATTGCTTTGACGAGTTCTGGAGGAGATAATGGAGCAGGAGACTTTAGCGTGTAGATATATATGGTGGTTCCGCTGTGTTTGAGTTGTATCTGTTTTTCTCTGATGTACTTGAATTGTAATTGCTAGACATATGTTTATAACTGTCTAGTTTGTGTTGTATTAGCTGTAAAACTCTGATGTATATGATACTATGTAAAGTTTTATGTGATATATTATATTTTATTCGTTCCGCTGTGAGTTCTCTGATGTTGTTCTGTTTCTTCTTTTTCTTTCTTTTCTTCTTCCTTTCTTTCTTTAAGATGATGCGATTTCCTGGAGATAGGAAGTCGGGTCATCACATTTGGTATCAGAGCATTAGGTTGAGTGAATAACTAGGCTCTGTAGTGGTGTCTTTCTTGAGAGAGCGTATTTGTAATTTTTATATGTATTTATATCTGCATAATCTGTTGGATTATCTGTTCGGATTTTCCAACATGAGTTTTAGAGGTAGTGGAGTAGTGGTATGTGTGTGTAACATGACTACCACTGATGGAAGAGGTCCATATGTTGAGGTTGGATATTTTTGTCGAGACTGTAGACCTAATACCGTCTCGAGTAAGATTTGTTGTTTGGAGTAAGGATCTCTCTGATATCCGAAGGAAACCTTTTTAAAAGATTCGGAATTTATCTTTGAAGAATAAGTTTGAATTTCGCTCGGTTGAGCGAATTATTCTTGAGTTTGGATTTGTTGGTAGTGCAGAAGAGAGTGATGATATCTTGATAACTGCGTGATGAGATGCAGTATCCTTGGATATTTTTCGGAGAAGTTTTCTCTTGAATCAGTTTTAGAGGTGGTTGCGGAGCAGTCTTTACCTGCCTCAGGGAAGACTCGTCTATGTAGAAGTTATCTGGATCTTCAGTATGGAAGTTGGCTGTTCTGGAATATGAGACTAAGGTCTATAAGTTGTTTTGTTTCGGCATGGTCTCATTGTCATTCCTTAAGGAAAGCGAGATGTTGATGCTTGGTTTGGAGCCCAAGTTTCTTGAGAGGTTGTCTGCCATCTTGGAGGTCCATTGTATGGTTTGTTGATGGTTTTGGTTTTCGAGAAGCATTTAGATTAGAAGTCTTGGATAGCTGTGGTAGCAGTGCAGCTCGGAAGTGTTCGGTGTGCTGACGAGAAGGTCTTTTGCCTTTACAGTATCATCGAGGTAGAGTTTGGAAGCAGCAGTGTGGCTTGTTTCTCCATTGGCTAAGGAATCTTTATGGTTCTTCTTGTAGCAGTTCGAGCAGATGGTGAATGTTTTCTTGAAGAGTTAACCTTGTTTGGAAAAGCTTAAAGCTGTTCTAAGTGGTAAAGTGAGAACGGTTTCTTTGGAATCCAGATTAGTTTAGATCGCAAAAGTGACTTGCGATTGATTTGGGATTTTCTTAAGCATTCTTTTGTTGAGACGAAGGATTCTCATGAGGAAGTAGGAGTTGCTGGTGTAATCAGAAGTTCGTCTGCATCTGGAGTTGAGTTCCATTTTGTTTTGGTTCCAGAAGCGATTTTGGGTGTTTAGCCTAGTAGGAGAGTTGGGGTAGTAGCTCAGAATTTATTTTTGGAGTTTGGATTGGTTAGATCTAGTTTATGAGTTTGGATTTTGTAGTAAAGTTGTGTGACCTAGTCAGATGAGTCACCTAGATATTATGGCTTTGATGAACAAAGTTTTTCGGATATTGGGCAAGTTTGTACTCGTGTTCATCAACAGTATTCTCATCTATTTCAGAATCAGAGTTGTACAGCGGAAGCAAGCTAGCAGCTGTACAAGGAAGGAAATAAGTTCTGTTTGCTATTGCTTGAGTAGTAGGGTTTGTGTTCTGGATTTTGACGGATTTTGGAAGACTTTTCTGTTGAATAGGATCCAGAAGCTGGTTTGTGTTGGTCTAGTTGTCTCTTGAAATATCAGCATAGGTTGAGCTGATCAGGAAGAGATTGGCAGCCCTGGATTGTCTGTCGAGTTATACAGATATGAGATAAGGAGTTTTGGAATTCGAAGTTGGAGACTTCATTGTTGTTAAGATTTCTCTGGTTAAGAGAACTAATATTGGATAAGATTGGATGGGTAGTTCTGAGGCATTTGAGATTTCTTATCTGTGTTCTGATAAGATAAGATCTGTTGTTTATGAGATAGAATTACCAGTTTGGATAGCTGGAGTTCATTTTATTTCACGTACCTCTGAGGGAGTATGTGTATGACTCATTATTGCTTGTTGAATTTGTAGTTCAGTTGGAGTTGGATGTTGGGCTGGAATTGAGAGTAATCTGATGTTCTGTTCAGATTGATAAATCTAGAGAAGAGAGGAGCTTTGGATTTTGGTAGTGTGGTTAGTTTGTTGGCTTTTGAAGAGCGAGTCTCCCAGTGTTTTATACGTGGGAAACTCGAGATAGTGTTAGAAGATTTATTCTGATTTATGTCAGGATAATTAGTTATGTTCGTTTGTGTGATTGATTGCTTTGGTTGATAGTAACTGATTGATAGGTATGCTTTGCTGTTTGAAATTAAAATCTTTGTTGGATTATTAAATTACCTTTGCTTTTAAATTTCGGGGACGAAATTCTTTTAAGTGGTGAGGATTGTAACGACCCGGAATTTTGAGCAATATCGATTTAATAATCTGCAATAATAATTAAATTGGTTTGATAAATTTTCTTTATAATTTTAATTTAAATTGGTGAAATTAATCTTTTATAGAATAACAAATATTTAATCTGGTTAGTGTGATCAATATCTTTTAACAATTTAAAATGGATAAGGTTTATTTTTCCAAAGCTAATGAAATTTTATTCTGTTTATAATATATATAATAGATATATATTGTGAATAGAAATATCTTTTGTTTTAAATTAAGTTAAATTTTCAAATTGTAATATATATGTATGTATATGTTATAATTTGGAATTGTTTGAAATTTAACCTTAATCTATTAATAAATTATATATTAATGAATATTGTAATTGAAGCTTTGTTTTAAAATATAATGTTTTTCAAAAGATAATTTAAAGTTTAATTCAATTGTTTCAAATATAGGATTGTTATTTATTTTTAAATAGGATAGTTTAAAAAGGTTTTAAACAAAGTTTTGTTTTGTCTTTATCTTAAAGTATTTAAAATGTGATAGTTTCAAAAGAATTTAAACAAGCTTTGTTTTAAAATGTTTAGATTTAAAATGGTTATAAATGTATATGTATAAGTTTTAGATTTTTTTTTAATACATGTATAAGGTTATATTTATATTATAATTAGTTTAGGATATTTTCTTTTAAAAGTAAACTTATTTACATACATGTAAGTATTTATTAATAAAGAAAGTAAAGATGTAAGTTTATATCTACATTTAAACTAAATAAAGGATTACTAAAATACAAATAAGTATGTGTTATCATCTTAAGTTACATTAATAACACTTGTAAGCTTTTAAAAATAGGTTAGTGGCATTTGTTCAAATTATTAACAAGTGGGAACATATAATTTTAATTTTTAATAAATGTCTTTTAAGAAAACAAGCTTCTTTCAAAACATTTTCATTTTTCATTGTTTTTCTTCCTTTCAAATGTTTTAATGGCAAAACAATAAACCACTTTCTCAAATCTGAAATCAAAACCAAAAGTAAAGATAAAAGCTGCAAATTTACAACCTGCATTTTCAAATGGGATGAAGATCATCAGTTCAACATTTCAGATCAACCTGCAACTTCAAAACCAGAAAGTTTTTTTCAAACCTGAAACTTGAATTTAAAAAGTAAAGAAAAATATGCAATTAAAAAGGGGAGTTCATCTATTTCAGCAGCAAGTCAATAGCAGTTTCAATACTTTTTAAATCATAAAATTGAATATGCATGGATTCAACTTCATCAGCAGCTTCAAGATGCATTTCAACAGTATCAATGCTTTTTCAAAGTCTGGAATAATGAGTTAAACCTGCTCTGCAACTTAAACAGGTGAGTAAAACTCTTTTAAAAACAGTTTTGATGATATCTGTAGTTAAAGTTTTGCATGTGATGAATTTTTGTTGTGATAATGAATATTTGTTGACATGAATATTGATGTGTTTGCAAGTTAGAAGTGTGAGAGTTATCAGAGAAAACAAGTGCCTGTATAATCTACCTACTCTGTTTTAGTTACTGAAGCTGTTTCCTTAAGGGAAAAAAAAATCTCAAACAAAATCAATATCAAACATCGTTATATAAATGAAATTGGTATGTTAATACGTACTGAAGATTCTAAAATAGTTTCTGGAAATTTGAAACTAACAAACAATATGTAAACAAGCATAACAGTAAGAAATAAAAGATGTACAGAAATAAATCATCTTAATTTTTAAATTTGATTATATATACAGATGGGTGATTGGAAATCATGATTTTAGATGATAAAATCATAATTTTTAGGTCAGTGTATCTGTGCAATTCTAGGATGAACGGGATTGGTACTTTCACCAAATTCCGGCGATCAAAGTGATGTTAGACCATGGGTTTTGGTCTTGAATAGGAGGGTCGATCGAGGATCAGTGGAAAATTAGTCGCTTAATTTTTCATGCGACGTAGAGGTCGGAATTGGGGGTTCTAGGGTTCGGTGGTCATTTGGGGTTGAAGGGTTTTGCAAGACCATGGCGATGGCCATTGAGGATCGGAATGATTTTCGAGGAGTAGATATTGTTCGTTGGAGTGAGGCGCGTTTTCAGGTAGGTTGGCCGATGATTCCGGTGAAGGTAGCGACGACAGTGGGGGTTTTTGTGAATTGAGGTTGTTACAACATGTCGAGCATATAGGTTGAATTTTGATTGGTGTATCTATCATTCGAGTTGGGTGGTGGAGGAGGTTGCCAAGATCGTGCGTGGTTGGACGGCGATCAAATGGATGGTCGGAGATGCTGGGTTTGGACACGCACGTATACGTGTATGTTGTGCACGATTTGGGAACTGGACCGTTAGATTTGGGGAAGACGAGTTCTTCTCGGGTGGGTTACCGTGTTATGTTCATGAACGACTCGAAGAAGATGGGGGCCAAGTTGCTTCGGAGTTGACACGAGTGGTGCCTGGGTTTGTACTCGGGGTTTAGGTGGTCGCTTGTGATTTCTGGTTGTGTAATGGGTTGGTGCTTGAATTGGAACCTGGGGGTTGAATGAATCAAGTTAAGTTTTATGAATTGTAACTTGTAGTTTTAAAATAGGTGTTAATCAAACTTATAAAAGTATAAATTAAATTTATTCGCAAATTTAAATGGTTTTAAAGGGATAACATTTGTAAGTAATTAACCAATTTAATTCTAGTTTTAAAGGAAGTGATTTTAATCAAAGTCTCAGGTTAAAAGGTTTAAGTAATGGTTTGGTAATTAAAAATTTCAAATCATTTTTGAAAATAAATAAGTTTAAATTAAATAATTAAATTATTTTAAAATTTTAAATTTGATTTCTTCATAACTTATTTCCAAATAAGATTATTATTATGATTTTGAAACCAAATTGAATAAATTTGTTTTAAGTTATTGAAATTTAATTTAAGTTCAAATAATTTAATTATAAAGATAAATAGGGTTAATTTATCTTTGTTATTAACTTTAGAATACTTGATTTAAATATGATTTGTAATTAAGTTAAGAATTAATTAAGATAAATGCTTTTTCTTAATTAATTAAAATTTTTGAAATATAAGAAGTTAATTAATTATTTAATTAATTTTAAATAATTAGTTAATTATTTATTTAATTTTAAATAATCACTTAATTATGGATTAATAAAGTGTGATTACTTAATGAAGTAATCAACGGTTAATTTTTGAATGTAATTAGAATGGTAATTACTTATGGAAGTAATTAGAGAAGTTACTCATGTGAGTAATTAATTGGAAGTGATTAACGGATGGTCACTTAATGTTATTAATTAAGAATTAATTAATATAATTGTTTTAAAGTTAATTAGTTATGGAGTAATTAATTAATTAATTAATGAATTAAGGATTATTTAATAATGGAATTTATTTATTGTTAAGTAATTAATTAAGAAGTAATCAAGTAATTAGAGATAATTACTTGTTAAGTAATTAAGAGTTAATTACTTAATTATTGTAGTTAATGAATAAATATGATTAGTTAGTTAACAAATATGATTAATTTAAGATTAATTATCAAGTGTAATTAATTAAAATGTAATTAATTAATTAAGTAATTAATTAAGGATTAATTGTAAATTTAAAAATTACTTAATAAAGTAATTAAGGATTAATTAATTGGAGTAATTAATCAAGAATTAATATAACTAATTTAGAAGTTAATTAATTTAATTAAGTAATTACAAACTGTTAATTAATGATTATGATTAATTGAATGATTAATTATAAGTTAATTATTTAATTAATTAAAGTGATTATTAATTAATAAGGATCATTTGTTAATTAATCAAGGTTGATTAATATAAGTAATTATTTTATGTGTGATTAATTAATTGCAATTAATTAAGGTTAATGTAATTAATTATAGTTAATTAATAAATCGAAGTAAATAAAGGATCATTAATTATTGAATTAATGATAGTAATTAAAGGTTAATTACTGAATATGGTTATGGATAATTACTTGAATGTAATTAAAGGATAATTAATCGAAGAAGATTAATTAAGGAAGATCATTAAGAGATGATAATGAATTTGATTTGTAATAAATCAATAATCCAAGTGATTAAAGGATAGTATTTAATTTAATTAGTGGTTAATTAAATTTATTAAGAGTTAATCAATTCTGCTATGGGTGATTGATTAGTATTGAATGGTTGATATTGAGTGATTGATATTGGATGTTGAATGATATTTGATGATTGATATTGGGTGATTGGTTGATACTGGATGATTTGGATGACTATGATATTTGTGATATGCTGCTTTGTGAAGATGAATATTGATATGAATTATCTATTGTGGTAATATGATTTATCCATCTGTTTATTTCGTCCTGAATATGAGTTAAATTGTTTAAAACCCTTAAGTACAACTTGGACATTAAAATGGAGTTTGGTTTCGATGAGACCGGGATCGGGTTTCCATATTTGGATATCCAAAAACCACATCGATTCCTATTAAACGTTAAGTTGTGAATCCAAGTGGAGCAAGTGAAGACTCGAGGTGTAAGGGCTATACGTCAGTATAACTCTGTGGGTGATTCTGTAATGAGTTTGACGGAATAGTACTTATAGGTTCGAGATGGTGATTTAGAGTGCAAGGGCTATGGTCGTTGACTCTGAGGGTGATTCCAATATGAGTGCAACGAGATAGTGCCTTCGGTTTCGTTCGAACCCGGAACGAACTTGTATGGATTGAATGCTTTCAGCACACCGTTAGGTGGACGATGAGCATTCTAAGATGGATATGATCTATAAAGGTAATCGCAGCCTCAAGCCTCATCAACCGGGAATAGCTAAAACAGGGGAGGTGCAGCAAGGCTTCGTGGGTAGCTCCCACTAGAGAGCAAGATTTACCCCTGTCTAGAAGACCCTTTTTATTCGGCTGTGTGGGGCGATTGAATTCCGGACAACCGCCGGGGTGGGCTTGTTTGGGACTGTTCAGTAAGGAATAGTCCCAGCCTTGTGTTGCAGGGGAGCGAGCATACTCCTCGGTACGGTGATCTAAGCCACGTACTGTGACGGGCGGTACCCCAGTAGCCCTGCCATTGATGGAAACCCATTCTTCCTACGAGACCCTACGGTTTTGTTTGTATTACCCACTTTTGTGGCTAGTGGTTGGAATTTAATCATGTAACAATTTCGGCTATTTCTTATTTACTTGAAAACCCTAGACACTATTATAATATCACTGGATTTCCTATCAAATGTTTTGGATAGCGTAAGGTAAAAACTTTTCCATGTTTATGTGTGGGAAGTCTTATCTGATACCTTTTGTTTCAAAGGATTTCTAAAGTTAAGCAAATTTTAACCCCGTTTACTCACACCAGACCCCTGTCTGACCCGAGTGTTTATTTTTTATTTTATTAAACTCTTGGGTACTCATATTACGTATGAGTAGTCAAGTGTTTTAGGATTGCTTTGATGAGTTCTGGAGGAGATAATGGAGCAGGAGGCTTCAGCGTGTAGATATATATGGTGGTTCCGCTGTGTTTGAGTTGTATCTGTTTTTCTCTGATGTACTTGAATTGTAATTGCTAGACATATGTTTATAACTGTCTAGTTTGTGTTGTATTAGCGGTAAAACTCTGATGTATATGATACTATGTAAAGTTTTATGTGATATATTATATTTTATTCGTTCCGCTGTGAGTTCTCTGATGTTGTTCTATTTCTTCTTTTTCTTTCTTTTCTTCTTCTATCCCTTTCTTTCTTCAAGATGATGCGATTTCCTGGAGATAGGAAGTCGGGTCGTCACAAGTAAATGCAATTACAAAATCGATTTCAAGGCTACAAGACACAACCTTCAGAACCCCAACCTCTGGGTAGAGTCACTTGATTTCCTGATAATAAGCACACCCTTTAGATTTATGTGCTATTAAGAACACCGAATTAATTTTAACATACCACAATCACGCCTACTTGGATTTCAGGGATACCAAGTACACCAACACGTATAAGAGTATGATTTGATATAGTTTACAGACTCAGGTCTTCGATCTTGATTACAATTAATCCTACAATTCTTGATTAGCACTTTGATCTTGAGAGAGATGAGAGAAATAAGAGAGTATATGAAAAGAATCAAACTAGTAATGATTGTTTTTTATTCTGGTTGAATTTTGGCAAAGTTTTGATAGAAACTGATTTAGAAATCATGTGAATGAAAAGAGAAGAGAAGAATAAGAAAGCAGTTAATGAAAATTCATTTGGAAGTCTGGTATAAATAGGGAAACTATAGTCATCTCCATTTGCGAAGAGATACGATGAAAAGCAAGTCCATTCAATTTCGAATTTTACGGCCACTATGTCGACATACATAAATAGGATATGTCAATATATCCCTTTATATTTTGAAAAAAGTTTAAAAATATTATTTTGAAAATCCGTTGCTTTGTAAAGTAATTTGATTCAATGTAGAATCATTTAAATATAGCTTATACACAATTTAATCAAAATATAACTTAAAAATTTATAAAATAATTTTGATAGATTTAATAAGAATATTCAAGAATATTTATATAAATCAATATAATTATAACTTATTAAAATAAAAAATTCAATATATAAACTTAAAAACAAAAAATGATATCTTTATTGAAATTTATTTTAGGAAATATTTTGAAAAGATTATTTAAAAAAATAAAATATTTAAAAAATAATTTAAAACAAAATTAGAGAAGGTGAGAGAGATCACGAAAGTGCTATCTTGGTTTTAACATAAATTTTGTGGCTCTATAACTTATCTGCATTATATTGAAATCTCGAACTATTCAATACTCATGAATCTTCAATCCTGAACTCTTGAAACTCTATATCAGCATCTTGAATCTACTCTTGATACTGTACAGTCTTCTTAATCAACACCTATCTAATATCTTGCACTATGTAGTATATATATCTTGATAAAACATTAGTATCTATATTTTATATAATGTCCTTTAGTTGTTATCATCAAAACCAATACATAAGGTATTAACACGTAACACTTACTAGGTTAAGAATAACTAATGGTTGATGTTATCATTCATTTTATGAACTCGTTATGCTCTAAAAAAAAGTAATTATATTTTGAGTGTTTCGAGATTACTTAAATAGATTTATTAGCAAATATTTACCAATAGTGTTCACGAAAATTATAATCGAAGTAAAAAATAAAATCCATAAACATACACTTTGATCTTCGTAACTTAATTTTTCTTTTAAATATAATGCTAAACAAACTACATGCGGAACCCCATATGCGTAGCACAGGTTAGCATTATTTATGGTTAATAGATGATGGATGTTGTGTTACTGCTATTAATTGGACAAGAACACATTTGACGCTTTATATTTTCATTGATGATGATGTATGTAAGTATATTTGTGCGTTATGATTTTCTTAATTGATGGATTGGAGTTGTCATTGAATATTGTGAGTGTTTAATGGTAGTGTACAATTATTGTTGTGGTTGCCCCATATAATAATTTGTTGAGATGGATGAGTAGGAATACTATTTTTGCTTTCACTATTGCACTAGTTGCATTCGTTGCGACGGTTGCATTGGTTGTATTGACTGCATTCATTGTGATGGTTGCAATGGTTGCGTGGATAATATGGTTGCAATGTACTAACAATTATTTGGATGCAAGAGAAGAGTGGTGTAACGATCCGCCTTTTCGACCATCGAAAGTTGACACCGAGTACATCCACGGTATTTAAATGTCGAACATCCAATCGCCAAAAAGGCAGATTATTAGGGTAAAATAAAAAGAAAAGAACAGAGAACATGGAAAATAGAATCTCATAGTGAAAATAACAACATATAATATAACAAAGACTTTATAAACTGCTACTCTGAAAATGCAAAGTACATCAGAGTTAAAACCGAACCTTATCAACTAGACAGCTATAAAATCCTAACCTTACAGTTGCTGATTGGAGTACCATATAATACAGTGGAAAATAAAATGCTACGATAGGTGAACATCCAGCTCTTCTTCAAGAGCTCCATATCACCAATGCCAATGTTGGAAAATACTCGGTCTGATCGAACCATTATAAAAAAATAACACCGGGATCAGGCTGAAAAACTAGTGTGAGATAACTCAAGTAATATGACGAACATACAAAAAAATCCGTGGGATCACGCCGCTAAACACAGAACGGGTTTTTATCTCACAAGAACAACATCCATACAGGAAAGAGTGAAAAAACAACATGAAAACAAATCCAAATACAAAGTATCGGTAACTGTAAGAACAAGCCCCATTCTTAAGCAATGGGCATAAGTAATACAAAAATTAGACTTGAAAGAATGGAAATAATCTAAACAAAATCAAAATTGGAAAGAATGGAAAAATAAGGTAAATATCCGAACTTGAAAGAATGGACAAACGAGGCCACAATCCAAACGTAAAGGATGGATGAAAAGAATTAGACATCGAGAAGGACCCCGATCACTTCTCGGTGCAGTTAAGGAAACTACTCTAAGATTTGGATTAACAACAATGAATGGAATTTTCTAACAATAACTAGGAAGGTGAGCCCCCTTACTACAAGTGTACCTCTAGAAATATACTAGACAACTCTGATGGCTCTCATAAACCACCAAGATTGACCCCGCCAACTGTTGTCGAGTATACAAGTATTTCATATCTCAATGCGCGCAACCGAATCCAATCTAGAGTGGATGTGGAAATACCCTAATTGGAGCAACCCCACATAACTTGACCCTCACTTACTTTTTGGGTTTATTCATTTCCAACAAAGGATAACAAAGCTCAATGAGTAATACATCATCTTAGAGTGACGAAATACACAGAAGATGGCAGAATCGAAATCAATGGTCAGTACATCAATTACTAGGAATAACAAAGTGATTTATGTGTCAGAACTATATCGCATATACTTTCCACTAATAAATGAATCAAAACTTTTAAAACATTTGATTCACATTTTGGCTTGATTTTCATATTTCAAATATTGTAAAACCCTTTAAAAATACTCTTTGAAGGTTCTTTCAAATGGGCAAATTATAATACTAAGTGTATTAAAAAAAGGGCCAAAAACAAATATCATTAAAACATTGCTTATTATAAACCCCACTTAGTTTTATTCTTAAAAATCCCATTTAAAGGATTTACTTCAATTATAAACTATCATTTATAAATTCAAAACAACATTTAATATCCCGGAAGATATTAAATCAATTTAAATTACCTTTATAAATTTTAAATCATCTGTTAATATCCTGAAGAATAATTTATAAAATCCTTTTATAACTTTAAAGCCATAGTAATTTTCCCAATAGAAAATAATCAAATTTTAAAATATTTTTATAAATATTTAAAACAAAATTAATTATCCCGAAGGATAATTAACCACATTTGTAATCTCTTTTAATAAACCAATCAATTATCTTTAAAGCACCTTTGTTAAATTAGTCTACTAACTTTGAAACACTAAATTAGTTAATAAATTTTAAAAACTTTTATTAAATTGGTTAATTTACTTTAAACTCTTATATTAAATGAGTTAATTAACTTTTAAAACACCATTAACTAGATTATTAATTGAATCCAAATATCATTATCTAAACGTATTAATCAAATTCAAACTTCATTAGCTAAAATATTAATTAAGTCCAAATATCATAAATCAAAATGATTAACTAAATTCAAAGATCATTAGTTCAAATGATTAATTAGAATCAAACATCATTAATTAAAATGATTAAATAAATTTAAAATATCATTAATTAAAATCATTAATTAAACTCAAATAACATTAATTAAAATGAATAATTAAATCAAATATCAATAATTAAAATGATTTATTAAACTTAAAGATCATTAATTAAATGTTTAGCTAAACTCAAATATAATTAATTAAAATGATTAATTAAACTCATATATCATTAGTTAAAACGATTTATTAACTTTTGTGAAAATACAAGCTCAAGTAAACGTACACGAAAGTTTATGGGATGATATGCAATAAGTGACGGTATATCGAAAATTGCTATAACACATTTAAGCACTTCAAATATAATGTCACAATTATACTCAACCAAACAACAATATAAGCAATACAAGGACGTACATAAATTAATATTGGTGAGAAACCTCTTAGGGTCTCTCCACAAATGTCCACTGCAAAAACAATGGTTACGAACAACATACATAGTTGCGAACTAGATAATATGTCATTTGCTTGCCGTAATGGGAATCCAAAAAAACAATCAATCAAACAACAATATACTAACATCCAAGCATACAACAATAATCTATATCATCACATATATTATATAGTTTATTTAAAGGTGAGTTTAATCATTGAAATTCAATCGGATGCTTTCGCGTTCCAGTTTTGTAGACGTTCGATTTTAGCCCAACATTCATTTAGCTCGAATTTCAACCAATCCAATTCCAATATGAAGATGAAATTCCTACGAATCCAAAACGACTGACCGCATCTGGATCCGACTTCGTACGAAATAAATAATGGGTTTATAAGACTTTTGAATTAGTTAAATTAATTAGTTAATTAAATAATTAATCAATGTTAATTACATCTGCTAATCTCTCATATCAAACATATGCCGTAATTTGGAACTTTAATCGTGATTTGAAACAACCCAGCCGCTTCACCAAAACCAATGACGTCGTCACTAGGAAGCTCTAGCAGCCGCCGCATCACCACCACAAACTCCTCCGACCTCAACAAACCCATCGACATTAGCCATGTTGCCTATCATTGCTACAAGCATCCCTGCCGATCCAAAATGCTGACCATGTTGAAACCAAGATCTGAGGTGCCTCATGCCACTCCAAGACAATCTAACCGGTCGAAGTACGCAACTCACCTAGCCGAACATTTCCCTAGTTGAGACCTTCCCCTGAAACCACCTTTGGTGGTCGGAGCAATGGTGCCCAATAGATTAAGGCGGTTAGGGTTAAGCATGGATCTGATTTTAGGAGAAAAAAAATAAAGTATGGTCCTTATATAGACATTCTCTCCAACACTATTCAGCCCACCCCCTTTTCGAAAATCTCGAACTCCAAACGAGGCATGCTAACTGTCTTTCCTAGCTAATTACCACTATTTCGAGCAACACGGAACTATTTTTGGGGCTTGATTCTAACACATAAAGAAGTTAGATTTTAAAATCCAATTATATTATTTTAATTCTCGAAAAATAATCATTACATGTTTCGAGCTCGCACGATCAAACGGTACGTCCGATCGTTGTGGAACTTGTCGGCGTACATCACCTTATCATTCTAGTCCTCATGGCACATGTTTTTTTAAAATTTGAGACAGTGCCCTGGAATGATAAATTCACGCATTTTAAATATCGTCTTATATTTTTCGATCACATTATTGATATTTATTTAAATTATTTATTATTTTAATTAAAATTAAAATTTTAATTCATTAATATTATTTATTAATAACAATAGTAAAATAAGATTATTAGATCCATTTGATTAATGTTCAATTCATAATTCAAATACTTAAATGACCACTATATTTGAATTCAAATTATTAAATTCTAAAATCCAATTATTTAAGTAACTAAAAGTAATTAAATTCAAAATCAAAACGATCAAATTTCTAGGATGTTACAAGTAAGAAATAGAACTATGTGGACTTAATCCCCCAAAAGGGGTACGTAGGCAGTCATTTCCAATGCAATAGTTATCGAGCTTATAGTTGTAGCGCATAGGGTTAGGCGTAGTCCAAACGTAATGAAGCATTTTTCCTTTTATTTAGTATACACACACACACATATTTGTGGAGTTGTAGGTAGGAATAGAAGAGGAAATGGAATGAAGGGTGTTAGCTCTATTGTGGATATCTGTTTTAGCATATTATTATATACCGTTTTTATATTATTCGTAAGTTAATGATAATTGTATTATTGAAATGTAAAACTGATATGATAATGTTTTAAATTAATATATTATTGAGTTGATGTTCATTTATATTGACGTTTGATTCTATTGTGATCTTGTCCTTTGTATTAAATGATTTAGAATTTATTTAATTTTTATCTACCATGGTTCACTACTTTTAATATCTTAAATTAATTGTTAGCATATTTTACCATCATTTATAATTGATTTCAAATTTAAAAATAGTGGGTCATCACACTTTGTTATATTGAAAAGTATGTAATTTTTTGGTTGCATATGAATGGTGGACCTTTAATGATGTATATATCTACCACAAAGTATGTAAATCCTTAGGAGTGTTCGAATGTAAGGTATTTTAGTAATATTGGAATCCTAGGATAATTATGTGAAACAAACTAAGAGATTGCTTTCCGTTGTGGCTTTGTGGTTTTGCATTGATATTGAATTAAAATCTTGATTTTTATTTATTTATAAATCAGATAATTTATTGTTTTGGTATTGTAAAGGGGAAAACCCGACCCTAATATTAATAGAGCAATCGCTATATTTCTTATTTAGGGCAATATGTTGCTCATAACGGATTGTCCGAAACTTGTTTTTTCTACTAGTTCATCTTATAATAACATGGGTACTCAATCAAGTAGGCTGATTTAACAGTCTTAGATAGGTTACTTTTGGGATGGTCAAATAATGCAATTCAAAGACGAAATAGGAGGCTTAGGTGTTATATTTATGTTTATTTCCATTGTAACTAATGCATAGGTTGCATCTTCATATGTTTTGCACGACCCTGATAGCTATGTTGTACTATTTTCTTAACCTCATGAAGGCATTACTTTGAGATGTAAAGATATTTGTTAAACTAAATCTATAGTGATGTGATTCATTTTGTATGTCTGCTCTGCTTACATAAGACCGTATAATATAACAAATTTCATTTTTGTCGTCGAAGGATAATTAAAAGATAACTGCAACACATTAGGGTTACATCGTTTTGTTTTGAAATGGGGATATTACAGTTGATATCAAATCTTGTGTTTAAGGATGTTTAAGTTAAATAGAGTTAAGTAACATCGAACAATAATAAACAATCCGAGGAGAATATGCATTACTGTATGATGTATTTGTATTTTAGATGAGTTTGGTAGAGATTTCCTATTGATAAACACTTTCTATCTTTTATTTATGATAAATACTTTCTTAGCAAGAAAATGTATTTGAGAAGTGGAAGAGTGAAACACCCCAAAATCATTAATATACCCAAAAAGACAAACTAAAAGGCATGGCGTGTTGTAGGTATAACTGAAACTAATAGAGACTAAGATTTACAAGACAAAAATAGGTAAAAATAGTAGAAACTAAAATAATAAATTATTCAAAACAAAAACTTCAGAATTGCTTCACAAACCAAATAAGTCAAATACCAAATATAACATACATTTCTCAAAACCTAATATGTTCCATGAAATAAAAACTCATAGTCTCAACAAAATATCAAAGTATAAATATCCCTCTTAAGTGCCAGTATAAAGAAATAAAATGGAAATAAAAGTAGGGAAACACAGTAGAGTCTTCTCTATGAAACCTCCAAGCAACTGCAATCTACTACCCTCTCCCTTGATTGCCTATGGGGGGAAAAGGGAAAAATAGCGGAGTGGGTCAGAATAAAAGTCTGGTGAATGATAGTAATACTAGAATCTTTAGCAAAGTAAAAGTTATAAACTCTTCAATAGTTCTAGTACGTATAAAAGGAAACAAAAGAAATAGGAGAGATAAAGTTGGAAATAAATACGAAATAACTGGTACTCAATTAATAAGACAGGTTAACTGTGATTGTTCGCATATGTCCTTAATAGCTATTTTGATTAGGCTGAATTCTAAACCTATTTTAATTAGGCTAAAGTCCTAATTCTACCCTTTGATCAGCCCGCTACTCCATAGAATCTACTGTTGACCGGCTGTTTCCCTACACAGTAAACTTTGGTGTCTACGTAAGACACACTCACTAAACACTTGGAACTCATAAAGATTTATGAGAAATCACAAGAAGCCGCACGAGTGACCACCACTAAGCTCGCGTTCCTGTTGTTCCCTATTTTGACCATTTTTTACCCTAGGCAGCATAAGCGTGCCCCTCGCATCACTTCATGATTTTGTGAACACCTCATCTCACTTCAGGGTTATGTGAAACACCGTGTCCATAGAAAAAAATAGGGAAAATGTTGTTGGTACTGGTCCCTATCAAACAAAAATCTAGTTGCACCCCTTGTTCAAATCCCCTTGATTTGAACTACCATAGATTGACCATTTACTACCACTATATGCATAAGCGTGCCCCTCGCCTCACTTTTGGATTATGTGAAGCATCTCGTCTCACTTCAGAATTATGTGAAACACCGTAACCATAGAAATGTTAGGGGAATGCTATTTGGTAAATGTCTATTCTATTCTTTGCTTATTATTTTAGATAAATTATTTAAATAAACCTTTATTTTTATCAATTGTCATTATTGCTTATTAATTTATCCTAAGTCTTAAAATAAGTGTCTTAGTTTCTATAGTTTACCCTTTTTTAACTTACGTTATAATCATGCTTATTACTTAACCCAAGGTCTAAGTGTGAAAATAAGCTTCTTTCTTCATTTATTCCTTTTTGGTTATAATTCTAAGTTATAACTAGGCCAATCTTCTTAATTCAGTCTAAGGCATAATTTCATTACAATTAATATCGAAATTAGGCACAATTTCTGTCCAATTCCATTTATATCACAGTCTTTACAATTTGCATCTTATATTACAATATTTCAGATTCTTATAAATTAATCCAATTTTTTATTAATTCTGTTCTAATCCATATGCGAAGAAGAAGAAGGAGAAATAAAATAAAGCTGAAATGGAAGGAAATCCAAGGCATAAGAAGAAGATGTAAATAACGCATAAATAACAGTAAATAAATTAAAATACTACAAATAAACTGTAGATAAATGGAAAATCTATAATTAATAGAAATAAACTAAAATTAACTGAAAAGAATAGCTAGAAGAAATAGACTGAAAATAATTCTAAAACCTGTAAATAAATTACTAAAAAGGTTATTCCAAAAATCATAGTAAAACCGAAACTATTGGGAACCCTATTATGTTAAATGACTTAAAAATCTAAATAATTACAATCAATCACCTGTGGTCCTTAGCTCTTCCTTTGGTCTTCTCGGATCCACTTATGGTTGTTAAATAATTTTATTTAACAAATTCTCTTCTTGGAAAATTATTCCTTTTAGGGTCCTTTCTGAGTAGGTGAACCCAAATGGAGAAAATCTAGAACGAGAAATAGAGCTAGGCCTAGGGCCTTATATATAATAGTGTTAATGGATCTCAGACCATTGGATTTGGAGATTGAATAGAACGCAACCACGTCATAGGCTGAATAGGATCCATCAGATGGAAATAGGAAGGACCACTTGGAACAAAAGAATGCAAAATGATGTGTTCGTTAGCTACTGTAATGAAGGAATGAATCCTTCATTCATTCACTTGAGGCGAGTCGACCGTAAGGTCGACTGCCCACTATGCCAGGTCGATCGGTCGGTTGACCTAGGCAGTGGGATGGTCGACCTCCATATTTTTTTATTTTCTTAATTTTCGATTCTTGTATATTTTGTATCTTGGTCATAAATAGCTCGGATTCTGACGTTCTATATATGGAAATTGACCAGAAAATTATCCCGGACACAACGGTGCAACTCCCGTTGCTTAATTCTCATAATTTCACAAAGTCATTTTATTATATAGTTGATACGATTTAATTATTATGGATTAAATTTCGGGTTGTTACATTCTCCCCTCCTTAAGGGTTTCGTCCTCGAAACCTCTAAGGATAAAATAATATACTAAATATTTTCATCCAACTCTACAACCAACTACTCAATCATCAACCATTTATCCATTATCCTTAAGATTTTCTTATGCAATTTATGATACTTATGCAATTAGTGTAGTGTAAATTTCCCTAACTAATGCAAAAGATTAGACGGTCCATTGATTCAGTTGACCTCCTTTTATGCAATCATGTCTATGCCATTTATCCAAATGAAGGAGAAAATTTCCTAATGATAACTGATAATCTATATGCGTGCTACAAACATCATCTAAATGCAACAACCGTGTGAAAATAATCCATTTATAGCAAATATGGAAAATGAAAAAAAATGCAAATTCACACACATCCATATGCATATGCTCTAGTGTTCTAGTTTGGCTGATCCCTAAAGAATAATAGTGCCTAGTGTACCTATATGTGTCCATTAGCATCCACTAGCAACCACTTACAGTCACTAGCATACATCATTCATAACATGTTCTAATAACATGTTTACATCAAATCCTAACATCCATAGGTTAAACCGTAAGTTCTACCCTCCCAAAGGATAATAAAGGAAAGAACCTATTCAAAACTAAAGATGGAAATAGGAAAATAAAACTTATTATTGGAAAGATGAGGATCTAAGATATGAATTTTCTTTAGATCAAACCAATCTTCTCCCAAGTTCTTCGAAAATCAAGGATACTCATTTCCAACTATGCATGATTTACTATTGTTCTTTAGTCAGCTCACATGAATCAACATTCCTAGGTTCTCACTAGGGTGCTATATACTTTATGGAAACTCTATTATTACTTACAAAAGTAATTACTACTATCTCCTTTATAGCCTTACACATTTTTCGTTAGACCTAGGAAATGATTCCTGTCTACTTAACATTTAGGAGTTTTGTTCGATGTTTATAGTTCCATTAAAAATTAAGGTTTCTAAATTTTTAAAACACCAAATCCCAAAATATTTGTCTTTAAAAAGTTTTATTTTTGAGTTTCTATCAAATTCAAAAATACTTGGTTACTTAATATTATTTCCTAAATTAGAGGGGAAAAATTTCAAATTCTATGTCCAAAACTTACCCCTCGTTTTCTTTTAAAGACCTTTTTCAGTTTTCCATAAAAATTTGAATTTTCAATTTCTACTTTGACTAAGTTCTTCAATTCCAAAAACTTATTTACTTTTTCACCAAACCACTTTGAAATATCTTTAAAATATCCTTATTTGTTTTCAAAACATCTTCTCGTTATACCTTACGGTCTCATACCATAATGTATTGGAACTACTTTCCCCTATGAGAAATTACCAACGAAAATCTTCTATGAACCTTTTTAAAAGAGGACTTCATGTTTAGGTGAAACTACAAGGAACTTATTTTATACTGTTCGAAATAGGCTGTACAAAATATGTTACTTCTCATACCTTATATATCTCTTTCATGCATTCTTTGTAACTTGCACAAAACATTTTTATTGGTTTCATAGATTATTATATGATTACTTTTTTTTCATTCCAACAGATTAAAGTATGTTTAATTTACATTCTCTTATGATATCTAATATCTAACTTACTCTTTTCTTTTCAGAAAAACTCACCTCTAAAACTGCTTTAATATATCCATAACCAAAAACATTTCCTTATAATAAGTGTATTTTACAATCATTTTTCATTTTACTCGTAGAAATTAACTTTTAAAATTCATTTTTACTTGGGTTTAAAATAGATGTTGCGTAAAACACCTTTACCACAACCCAAAAATTATAGTGTATGAATTTAATTAAAAATAAATACTATTAAACCTCATATATTATGTAAAAAAAAATTCCTTTCGGAGTCATTTGCTATTACAATAGTGTTATAACCTATGCTCCCTTTATTTTCCGTGAAAGCATCTATTACAACAATAAATATTGTAACCTATTTTTTCAATACTTAATACACTCTAGGCTTTTATATTTAAAATCTTTTTTACGTATAAAGAAACCAGCAAGCTATATATGCTCTATAATTCTTCAAAAAGAATTTCACTTTTATCAAAATTTACATCACATAAAAACAAATTTAAATTTCATACTACACTTCAAAAACCCCATATTTATTTTCTAAAAGAAAATGAATATTTTCAATTATAACAATTTTTTTTCAATTTTTTTTAAATTTCAATAATTTCATCTTATTAGGCTTGGCATCAAGTGGATTTTGTCCTTACTAACATAGGAGTACTTTTCTTAAACCTTGAAAATCCCATTTCCTTACTAAAGTCTTTAATCTACACATGGATTTTCATCTTTTCTTATCAACTGAACCTATTGTACATCCCCTAATCTTTGCCTACCTCTCTTTCGATTTCCACGGTCTGATCCTAAATGCACAAAACCGTTTTCTTAAATCCCTACCACGTGTAGATATTCCCTATGCCCCCAATGAATTCACTTCAAAAGTGATACTTCAAGAACTCTATTGTAACATTCCCGTTTTTAAAACAAATTCAAATTGGAAATTAATTTCATTTTTAAAATTAAATTGTGAATTAATTTGGTATTTTCCAAATTAAATAAATATTTGTTTGTTTATTAATATAAATGAATATACATGTGATTTTAAAATAGAATCCTTAACTGGAAATTCAGAAATAAATATTTTGAATAATATGTTAATTTTAAATTTAATTGTGAAATTAGTTTATTTTCCAAATTTTAGAAGATAGGTGCTTGTTAATTTATATGAATATAGATTTATTTTGAATTGCATTTTTCAATTTGAAACTCTAAATTAAATTGAATTTAATTTGGGAATTCGATTGTAGGTATTTTACGAATAAAAATGGATTTATTAATTTTATATTTCCAGAATCTAATATATATGGATATATATATATTTATTCGTAATGAACAATTTGATTTTCAATCATTTGTTTAAGGATTGTATAAGTACAATGCATAAGTAATAATGTAAGACAAAAATAAATATAAAATAAAATCATATAAACCATAATTCTTGAATATACAAAAGGCGTAAATATATTAACATAAAAAGGGCTAAACATAAATTTTAAATTTATTTGAAGAAAGGATTTAAACATAAATATACAAACATTTACAAGTGTAAAGGAATTAATATCACACTATTACAAGTGCTAACAAATAAAGGCAAGTGGCATTTAATTGTCATAAATTTTTATTAATATGTATTAAAAGAAAAGAAAAAATCCAGGCTTCTCAATAATATTCTCATTTCATATTTCTCAAAATCTTCTCATCTCTTTCTTTCATTTTCAAACTGAGAATTGAAACAGATTCAATAACAACAATTTAATCCTAAGATCAGTGAAAATACAAATGCAAGATCCTTTCACCAAAAGTTCAATCAGCAAACAAAGCAATAGTTTTGCAAAAAATTTCAAAATCTGAGAAGCTTACAACCTTAAGTTTTCAATATGGAAACAAATGAAAAATCAAAGACAGATTCACCTCAAACAAAGATCATCTCAACACTAAAAACCTGAAACAAATCAAAGTTTTCAAATTGGGAATTCAAAACCTGTAATCAGTATTCAAAGCAACCTGGAAAACATCAATAAATCAAGATCAGTTGGCAAAGGGCCATCTCAAATACAAAGATCAGATTAAATACTTAAAGTAGTAGATTTAATGAAGCTCAAAAAATCAAATCAAGTATTAAGCATCAGATCAAAGTTTTCAAAGTCCAAAGCATTTCCAGGTTTCTGTCTTCTGAAGCACATGTGAGCAAACTATATTTTGAATCTGGTTGAATTTTTATCTGCATGTGATTTTATTGGAAATACGAAAGTAAAATAGGTCTGGATGTGTGTGTATATATCTGTGAATGATGCGCATGCCTGTTTATATATGTTTGCGGCTCTGTTAAGTATAACAGGTCTACAAAATCGGAAAAAATTCAATATCTCATCACACAACCAATATTAGATTTTGATTTGAAAAAGAAAGATGATTGAAATTGTGCAACGTCACTTTTAAAAATAACTTCGAGAATTTATATTAAGAATTTACCTCGGAAATTTTAGAATTGCAGTAAAATTTTAAAAACCATGTAAAACTCAAACCTGGTAATTTGTTGTTTGACCTACATTATTGAATTCATCTTGAAAAACTATGAATTTTAATGGAAGAATTAAGATTTTTAGTTTATGAAATTATGAGAAAATGATAATTGAACAGAAAAGCTATTTTTATCAATTCCCGATGATCGGCAATGAAATCATCATCGGGGTTGATGCAGGAGATGGTCAGGGGTTTTGTGGTCATAAGAAAAATACGGGTTGGATTTATAAATGATCGACGCCATGGAGCTACGTGGATTTAGGGTTTAACAACCCAGTTTTTCCGATGAAGTATATGGGCATGATTCGTCGTCGTCAAGGCATCATGTTGTGGCGAAGTTGTGGATGGGGAGGCGCGACCTCAGATGGTAGGAGTTGGCGTGACGAGGAAGATTTAGGTGACATGGTCTGGTTCCAGGCAATGGCAAATGGCTAAATTTCGATCATCGGCGCGATTGTGGGGAATAGGTGGTCGGAAACTCAGAAAAGGTCGTCGATTATATGGCGAAGGGTTCAGTGATGGTCAGAGGGCATCAGACGATCTGTGCACGTACACCAGCGCACATCTGTACCTTGTTGATCAAAATGGTTCGGGGAAGAAAGGGGTACTAGGGGTTTGTCTCGAAGTAAATGAAAATTTTGCTCGGGGGAAACGAAGGATAATAAGTAACTCGAAGTCGTGCTCGGGGTTTAAGTAATTTGGCTCGGGTTTTATTGAAACCCGTTGATTCAAAAAAAAATTCAAGTAAGCAATTGAACGAGTTTTAAAGTTATTAAATTATATAAGTTTTTAAAAGGAAGATGAATCAAGTTTTCAAAGGAAATTTATTCACAAGGTTTTAAATAATTTTCCAAGATTTATCCCTAAAGGATTAAGTGTCTTTAAAAGTATATTAATATGGTTTGTAATAATTTTATTAAGACGATTTGATAAATTTCCAAGTGTTTCAAAATGTAGTGAAATGTGAAACCAAGAAATGATTAACCAAAGGTTTCTCAAATCAACAATAAGCATTTTAAATTAATTAAGTGATGTAATTTAAGAAAAAAATAAAGATAAAATGGTTTATCTTTTAATTAATTAAGTAATTTATGATTTGTAATATAAGTTATAAAAGGCTAATAAATTTCTAGATTAAAGAATTGATTATTGAAGATGATTAAAGGATAATTACTTAATTAAAGAATAATTAAGGTTAATTAATTAAATTGAATTAAGGTCAATTAATTTTTGATTTAAGATTAATTAATTCATAATTAAAGTCTAATCAAAGATTAATTAAAGATTGATTAAGGTTAATTAATTACATGATTAAGGTTAATTAATTAATGATTAAAAGGTTAATTAATTTGTAATTAAGAATTAATTACTTAGTGATTAAAGGTTAATTAATTTATTAATTAAGGTTGATTAATTAATAATTAAAGGTTAAATTAATTTATTATTAAAGGTTAATTAATAAATAATTAAAGGATAATTAATTAACATAAATTGCGATTAATTAATATTAATCAACCAGGATTAGTGATTTATCGGGTTTCAATTAATCAGCTGATTAATTAACCTTACTTATGAATGTTTGAATTGAATGAACTGCTTTGAATTGTTGATATCCCTGCTATGTGTTGCTTTGTTATATGAATTATTTTAATTCAAGCTACGATGAATGTAATTTATTTTATCCGTGATAAATGTATATTCTTTATCTGTGTATCTGTGAATGAAAGATAAGCGTTATAGAATATACCGCTTATCGATATTGATATGCTTAAATCTATGATGATTGATATTGTTGCACTATTGTGTAAACCCCTAGACTACACCATGCACACACAAATATGGGTTGCACGAAGAAATCGGTTAAATCATAGATTTTTGAAATGGTTTGAAAAGTTGAATTTTGAATCCAAATGGTTTTGGAAATAGATTTGTGTTGAATATGATAAGTTTTTGAAAAGGAGTTTTAAAGATAGAAGTTATTTTGAATAACTTGATAAAGTTTGGAAATTAAAAAATTTGATTTGAATTCGAATTCAATATTTGAAATTGAATTTTATAAATAGAAATTATGGTTTAAAAAGGTTATATAAGTTATAAATATGTTTATATGAGTTTTAAACCATTTTAAAATTATTGTTTATGGAAATTTAAATTTAACCCAAGATTTAAGGACTTAACTTGTGCAAATGTAATCGGATTTATCCAAAAACGAAAACTATTTGTTTCTAAATAATAATAGCTTTCATATAAAGAAAGGATTTCCAATTTGTATTGAAGATTTCAAGTCTGAAATGAAATTGAAATAGTTTTGAAAGCTATAAATGTATCTTTATGAAGATGGTTGAACCTTGTCTGAAATTGAAAAGGATTTTTAATGGTGTGTCTTTTATATATAAAAGATTTGAAATGGGGATTGTTTTGAAAGTTATGAATGAATCTTTGGAAATGGTTTTGAAAGCTATAAATTGAGTTCTTGATTTAATGATTGGATGAGTTAATCCAATTTGAAAAGGGAATAGTTTTGAAAGGCAATGAATAAATCTTTGTGAAAGATTGGTGAACTTTGTGAAATGAATCTTTTTGTTTAAAAGACTGAAATGGTAATTTGTTTAAACCATTTGAAAGGAAAGTTTTGGGTTTTAAAGTTGTGACTTAACTGAAATCCCAATATCCATATGTTTTTAAAAATATTGCGCTCATTATTTAGTTTAGCCGATAGAGGACCTTTGTGTCATATAACCCATTTCGAATAATGATACGACGTTATGGATAGCATTTGAAGACCGGTGGTGAAGACCTGATATTTTCAAAAGCGAAAGGATAGCCCGTCGAATGTTTCTGCACCGACTGGTCTCCGGTGTAGAGATATCCATATGTGATGGGAAGTCCAGACGTGATTAGGGATTATCCAGATTTGCAAGGGTTCTTTAAAAGTGCCTTCGGTATCGTTCAAACCAGGAACGGACTTGTATGGATGTGTGTCTGACATTACACTTTGAGATGTAAAGCTGGTTTCTATTAAATACATTTCTGTTTGGTGGCGGAGATTTATTCTCTTAGCTTAACACCCTTCTCTAAGACGTACGAGCTCAGAGATTATGTAGTTGATGGTTACTAGTGATACATTCCCAATTTGGTAATGTGGCATACGAAGTGCTGCTGATCATTTGTTGATCAAAGCATGACTTTGTGAAAAGTGTAGCTTTGTGGACGTGACTTCGTCGAGCCTCACAATCCGGTAATGGTTGAAACAGGAATCGTGGCAGTAAGGTTATTTGAGGGTAGCACCCCCTGAGGGTATGTCCATTTCCTTCTGGATAAAAAGTGATGTCATGGTATGGAGCTCAGATATTTACTTATGTCGATTTTGAAAGTGGTATCATGGTAAGAGCCCAGATACTTTGCTTTGTGGTTGTTGGTTGAGGCGCCTCGGATAAAGGTTGTAACGACTTGTGGTTGGCATACTCATGTCAGTAGTTACTTCCGGGTAGGGGTAACCCGGCCTTGTGTAGCAGAGATCGGGTTAGGTTCTCGGGGGCGTCCCTCCAGAGGTGTTCCATTTTGTGTGGGAAGTTCCTTTGCCTGACCATTTGTTGGAAATCCAAACAAAACAATACGAGCCATGTATGGTTTTAGTTGTATAACCTGCCATGGAATGTGGCGGTAACCTGCTATTGAACATGGTAGCTATAGTAGGCATACAATAATGGTTGTATGCTTGCGAAGATTAATATTATACTTTCAAAATATTTTTTGCACTATGCACTAATAATAATATAAAAAAAAGGATTTTGCGTGTCAAGCATGTTTGACTATCATAAGGAGAAATCTCCTCCAAGTTTGCGTTTGCATTGTGTGTGTGGTGGGAGGCCTTATGGTAGTTTCATTTTCCAAAAATCATTGCGGACTTCAACTTTTAAAATCTTTTGTTGTTTTTTTTAAAGATAAAACTAGTTTTGTTTGCTTATACCAGTCCCATGACTGACCTTGCTTAATACAACGTGATAGGGGGTTCTCACTTTGCGTTTGGTGGCGAACGGGAGACTTCTTACCCCTACATGTCCCTGGGGAGGGGTTGGCTAACAAGTTAGGTTGAGTGTCGAAAGGCTGGCCATAAATGCAAGGGCAGGTACCATTGTATGCCACGGCGGGGGCTGGGATGGTTGAAAAGCCTACCAATCGAGAGTGGTCGCTGTCGATGGTTGAAAAGCCTAGACCATTATAATTGGTATCAGAGTTGAAGGTTGAAACTTTAGCTCAGGAGTATAACACATTTGGTAAATCATTAGAGATAGAGTGAAGTATACCCTAGAATGAGTATATCCCTAAGATATCCATCTGTATGCCTCGGTAAATTCTCTTACTATCCACTGATAGTGAGTATGAGTGCAAGAAGAGGACAAGATAGGGGACAGGGGAGTACGACTACAAATGGTCGATACCCTGCAACAACGAAAGCAACTTTCCTCTACCAATTTCTTTGATCATCATTCAGTTTCAATTCTTTGATAGCTTCGTGGCAGCTCAAGGGAGAAGCTTCGGGGTGATGGTGGCCCTACGAATTGTTGAAGATAATTTTCTATTTCATATTCTCTTCACCAAATTTCTATCAGCTTTTCGTTTATAATTTTAACGAAATTGAAATTTTATTAAAATAAATTGGTAAATTAAATATGAAGTTAAATTTATTTGTGTCAATAAAATGATATTGATTAAATCCAAATTTGAAATTCTATTGTAATCACTTGTGTGGATCTAAGTCCGATGAGGGACAAGCGGGTGTAAACTTTGGTGTATTCCGACCTAAGTTTGGAACCCATACCTAGTGTTTGAGAATTATGGAAGATTAAATCCGTTTATCTATTGTCTGGGTCTCGATATATTCTAGGAACGATTAGTTATTACTTCGAACTAATAGTCGCCCATGCATATTCGTAGATCTGAATGACCCGAGTATTTCGTGAAGTGTTAAATGAGTTCGTTCTCGTATTTATTGGTAATATTCTGATTTGGTAGGCCAAATACAAAACAGATATTCAGTTTGACCTGGAAAATTATTTCTCTATCTTTTTATCCATTCTCTGTTGTCTCCCTGGCAAATTTCAGGGACGAAATTTTCTTAAGGGGAGGAATTTGTAACATTCCCGTTTTTAAAACAAATTCAAATTGGAAATTAATTTAATTTTTGAAATTAAATTGTGAATTAATTTGGTATTTTCCAAATTAAATAAATATTTGTTTGTTTATTAATATAAATGAATATAAATGTGATTTTAAAATATAATCTCTAATTGGATATTCAGAAATAAATATTTTGAATAAAGTGCTAATTTTAAATTTAATTGTGAAATAATTTGAATTTTCCAAATTTAATAAGAAAGGTTCCTGTTTATTTATATGAATGTAAATTTATTTTGAATTGCATTTTTGAATTTGAAACTCTAAATTAAATTGAATTTAATTTGGGAATTTGATTGTAGGTATTTTACAAATAAAAATGGATTTATTAATTTTATATTTCCAGAATCTAATATATATATATATATTAGTAATGAACAATTTGATTTTAAATCATTTGTTAAAGGATTGTATAAGTACAATGCATAAGTGGAAATGTAAGACAAAAATAAATATAAAAATAAAATCATATAAAACCATAATTCTTGAATATACAAAAGGTTTAAATATATTAAGATAAAAAGGGAGAAATATAAATTTTAAATTTAATTGAAGAAAGGATTTAAACATAAATATACAAACATTTACAAGTGTAAAGGAATTAATATCATATTATTACAAGTGTTAACAAATAAAGACAAGTGGCATTTAATTCTCTTAAATTTTTATTAATATGTTTTAAAAGAAAAGAAAAAATCCAGGCTTCTCAATAATATTCTCAGTTCATATTTCTTAAAATCTTCTCATCTCTTTCTTTCATTTTCAAACTGAGAATTGAAACAAATTCAATAACAACAATTTAATCCTGAGATCGGTGAAAATACAAATGCAAGATTCTCTCACCAAAAGTTCAATCAGCAAACAAAGCAACAGTCTTGAAAAAAATTTGAAAATCTGAGAAGCTTACAACCTCAAGTTTTCAATCTGGAAACAAATGAAAAATCAAAGACAGATTCACCTCAAACAAAGATTATCTCAACATTAAAAACCTAAAACAAATCAAAGTTTTCAAACTGGGAATTCAAAACCTGTAATCAAGATTCAAAGCAACCTGGAAAACATCAATAAATCAAGATCAGTTGGCAAAGGGTCATCTCAAATACAAAGATCAGATTAAATACTTAAAGTAGCAAATTTAACGAAGCTCAAAAAAATAAAATCAAGTATTAAGCATCAGATCAAATTTTTCAAAGTCCAGAGCATTTCCAGGTTTCTGTCTTCTGAAGCACATGTGAGCAAACTATATTTTAAAGTTTTGAATCTGGCTGAATTTTTATCTGCATGTGATTTTATTGGAAATGTGGAAGTAAAATAGGTCTGGATGTGTGTATATATATTTGTGAATGATGTATATGCCTGTTTATGTATGTATGTGGCTCTGCTAAGTATAACAGGTCTACAAAATCGAAAAAAATTCAATATCTCATCACACAATCAATATTTGATTTTGATTTGCAAAAGAAAGATGATTGAAATTATGCAACATCACTTTTAAAAATAACATTAAGAATTTATATTAAGAATTTACGTCGAGAATTTATGAATTACAGTAAAATTTTAAAAACCATGTAAAACTCAAACCTGGTAATTTGTTGTTTCACCTACATTATTGAATTCGTCTTGAGAAACTATGAATTTTAATGGAAGAATTAAGATTTTTAGTTTATGAAATTATGAGAAAATGATAGTTGAATAGAAAAGCTATTTTTATCAATTCCCGATGATCGGCAACGAAATGATCATCGGGTTTAATGCTGGAGATGGTTAGGGGTTTTGTGGTCATAGGACAAATACGGGTTGGATTTATAAATGATCGACGCCATGGAGCGACATGGATTTAGGGTTTAACAACCCAATTTTGCCGATGAAGTATATGGGGATTATTCTTTGTTGTCAAGGCAATTCGGGTCAAAGGACCGAGGGGATTAGTGGTGGCAAAGTTGTGGACGGGGAGGTACGAGCTCAAATGGTAGGAGTTAGCGTGACAAGGCAAATTTAGGTGACATGGTTCGGTTCCATGCAATGGAAAATGGCTAAATTTTGATCACCGGCACGATCGTGGGGAATAGGTCGTCGGAAACTCAGGTAAGGTTGTCGATGATATGGCGAAGGGTTCAGTGATGGTCGAAGGGCATCGGAAGACCTGTGCATGTACACCAGTGCACGTCTGTACCTGGTTGATCAAAATGGTTTGGGGAAGAAAGGGGTACTTGGGGTTTGTCTCGATGTAAATGAAAATTTTGCTTGGGGTAAATGAAGGATAACGAGTAACTCGAAGTCATGCTCTGGGTTTCAGTAATTTGGCTCGGATTTTATTGAAACCTGTTGATTCGAAACAAAAAAAATTTCAAGTAAACAATTGAACGAGTTTTAAAGTTATTAAATTATATAAGTTTTTAAAAGAAAGATGAATCAAGTTTTCAAAAGAAATTTTTTCACAAGGTTTTAAATAATTTTCCAAGATTTATTCCTAAAGGGTTAAGTGTCTTTAAAAGTTTATTAATATGGTTTGTAATAATTTTATTAAGACGATTTGATAAATTTCCAAGTGTTTCAAAATGTAGTGAAATGTGAAACCAAGAAATGATTAACCAAAGGTTTCTCAAATCAACAATAAGCATTTTAAATTAATTAAGTGATGTAATTTAAGAAAAAAATAAAGATAAAATGGTTTATCTTTTAATTAATTAAGTAATTTATGATTTGTAATATAAGTTATAAAAGGCTAATAAATTTCTAGATTAAAGAATTGATTATTGAAAATGATTAAAGGATAATTACTTAATTAAAGAATAATTAAGGTTAATTAATTAAATTGAATTAAGGTCAATTAATTTTTGATTTAAGATTAATTAATTCATAATTAAAGTCTAATCAAAGATTAATTAAAGATTGATTAAGGTTACTTAATTACATGATTAAGGTTAATTAATTAATGATTAAAAGGTTAATTAATTTGTAATTAAGAATTAATTACTTAGTGATTAAAGGTTAATTAATTTATTAATTAATGTTGATTAATTAATAATTAAAGGTTAAATTAATTTATTATTAAAGGTTAATTAATAAATAATTAAAGGATAATTAATTAACATAAATTATGATTAATTAATACTAATCAACCAGGAATATCGATTTGTCTGGTTTTAATTAATCAGATGATTAATTAACCTTACTTATGAATGTTTGAATTGAATGAACTACATTGAATTGTTGATATCTCTTCTGTGTGATGCTCTGTGATATGAATTATTTTAATTCAAGCTGTGATGAATGTAATTTATTTTATCTATGATAAATGTGTATTATTTATCTGTGTATCTGTGAATGAAAGATAAGCGTTATAAAATATACCGCTTATCGATATTGATATGCTTAAATTTGTGATGATTGATGTTGTTGCACTATTGTGTAAAACCCCTGGACTACACCATACACACACAAATATGGATTGCACGAAGAAATCGGTTAAGTCACAGATTTTTGAAATGGTTTTAAAAGTTGAATTTTGAATCCAAATGGTTATGGAAATAGATTTGTGTTGAATATGAAAAGTTTTTGAAAAGGAGTTTTGAAGATAGAAGTTATTTTGAATAACTTGATAAAGTTTGGAATTTAAATAATTTGATTTGAATTCGAATTCAATATTGGAAATTAAATTTTATAATTAGAAATTATGGTTTAAAAAGGTTGTATAAGTTATAAATATGTTTATATGAGTTTTAAACCATTTTAAAAGTATTGTTTTTTGAAATTTAAGTTTAACCCATGATTTAAAGACTTTAACTTGTGCAAATGTAATCGGATTTATCCGAAAACAAAAACTATTTGTTTCCAATAATAATAGCTTTTATATAAAGAAAGGTTTTCCAATTTGTATTGAAAGATTTCAAGTTTGAAATGAAATTGAAATAGTTTCGAAAGCTATGAATGAATCTTTATGAAAGATGGTTGAACCTTGTCTGAAATTGAAATGGATTTTTAATGGTGTATCTTTTATATATAAAAGATTTGAAATGGGGATTGTTTTGAAAGTTATGAATGAATCATTGGAAATGGTTTTGAAAGCTATAAATTGAGTTCTTGATTTAATGATTGGATGAGTTAATCCAATTTGAAAAGGGAATTGTTTTGAAAGGCTATGAATAAATCTTTGTGTAAGATTGGTGAACTTTTTGAAATGAATCTTTTTGTTTAAAAGATTTAAAATGGTAATTTATTTAAACCATTTGAAAGGAAAGTTTTGGGTTTTAAAGTTGCGACTTAACTGAAATCCCAATATCCATATGTTTTTAAATATTGCGCTCATTATTCGATTTAGTAGGGAGAGGACCTTTGTGTCATATAACCCATTCCGAATAATGATACGACGTTATGGATAGCATTGGAAGACCGGTGGTAAAGACCGGATATTTTCGAAAGCGAAAAGATAACTCGTTGAATGTATCTGCACCGACTGGTCCCCCGGTACAGAGATCTCCATATGTGATGGGGAGTCCAGACGTGATTAAAGATTATTCGGATTTGCAAAGGCTTCTTTGGAAGTGCCTTCGGTTCTGTTCGAACCCGGAACAGACTTGTATGGATCTGTGTCTGACATTACACTTTGAGATATGAAGCTGGTTTCTATCAAATACATTTCTGTTTGGTGGCGGAGATTTATTCTCTTAGCTTAACACCCTTCTCTGAGACGTACGAGCTCAGAGGTTATGTAGTTGATGGTTACTAGTGATACATTACCAATTTGGTAATGTGGCATACGAAGTGCTGCTGATCATTTGTTGATCAAAGCATGACTTTGTGAAAAGTGTAGCTTTGTGGACGTGACTTCGTCGAGCCTCACAATCCGGTAATGGGTGAAACAGGAATCGTGGCAGCAAGGTTATTTGGGGGTAGCGCCCCCTGAGGGTATGTCCATTTTCTTCTGGATAAAAAGTGATATCATGGTATGGAGCCCGGATATTTACCCAGATATTTACTTATGTCGATTTTGAAAGTGGTATCACGATATGGAGCCCAGATACTTTGCTTTGTGGTTGTTGGTTGAGGCGCCTCGGATAAAGGTTGGTAACGACCGGTGGGTGGCATACTTGTGTCAGTAGTTACTTCCAGGCAGGGGTAACCCAGCTTTATGTAGTAGAGATCCGGTTAGGTTCTCGGGGGTGTCCCTCCAGAGGCATTTCATTTTGTGTGGGAAGTTCCTTTGCCTGACCATTTGTTAGAAATCCAAACAAAACAATCTGAGCCCTTTACGGTTTTAGTTGTATAACCTGCCATGGAATGTGGCAGTAACCTGCTATTGAACATGGTAGCTATAGTAGGCATACAGTAATGGTTGTATGCGGGCTAAGATTAATATTATACTTTCAAAATGTTTTCTGCACTATGCACTAATAATAATATATATAAAAGATTTTTGCGTATCAAGCATGTTTGACTATCATAAGGAGAAATCTTCTCCAAGTCTACGTTTGCATTGTGTGTGCCGTGGGAGGCCTTATTGTAGTTTCATTTTCCAAAAAGCATTGCGGACATCAACTTTTAAAATCTTTTGTTGTTTGTTTTCAAGATAAAACTATTTTTGTTTGCACATACCAGTCCCATGACTGACCTGGAGTTTATTGTTCCCTTTCTAAACTCTGGATGCCCACAATTTTCCACACGGGCAGTCTAGAGTTGGGTTTTTTCAGATAATCAAATAGTAGATGTAGATTTGATAGCGTTCAATCTTTGGGCATTGGCGATTGTTTGTGCCAAAATTGGTCACAAATACCCAATAATTGCTAATTCACAATCACGGATCTCAAATGAATAACAAATATGTAAATCACTCAGAAAATCGAAAAGAAAGCAGTAAACAACACAGAATTTATAGTGGTTCGGCGATCTTGCCTACGTCCACTTTGAAGCTTATGACTTTATTGATTCACTTGATGATTTCAATCTATTATAGCAGATTACAATTGATAATAGCTCTGAAGTTTGAATACAATAGTGATGATGAGATGCAGAACTGAATCCGGCAGAGTCTGGACGTCGAATAGCCAAAAGATCCATTTTCTGTAGGCTTCAGGGGGCTATTTATAGGTGTTGGAGGCTGATATCGCGCTCAAACTTCGGGAGACTTCTTTTGGCACATGAGTGGGCCCACGCGACCGACCCCACCATGTTTCGACTCGATCTGTGATCGATATGAAGCAATTTCATATCCATCCAACAATGATCCAATCGAGCTGAAACTTGGCAGGATTGTTCTTTAGCTTGCATGTAAGCTCGTGTGAAAATTTAATAGCATTTAGACCAGTGGTTTGTGAGATATATCGATGCAAAATTGTGATTTTCGTATGCTGCTGAGTTCGAATCCATGGTTCCGCATCCATCATTTCGAATCGACCTGGACACGTGAGCGCGCAGTGACGTGGCGCGAGATTCTTGGATCGCTCCACCTTTTGTGCCGCGTTGAAGGAGTCTTGTTCGCATCCAGCATCGGAGTTGAGTTCGTGTCAACCACTTTGTGATGTTTGCATCGATAGCCACGGCGCCATTCGCATCGGTCATTTATAAGCGTTCGCATCGATCGATCGTTGCGCAATGGATCGATACGAACAGTTAGCGTTCGATGGATGCGAACAAAGCCCTCGCGATCGATACGAATAATGCAAGATTGGGATGCACGGGTGGACCGATACGAACTGTTGATGTTCGATCAATATGAATTTGGCCCCTGGATATCGATACGAATAACATAGCTCTAGGTGGGTCCGAACTATTCACCGAACAAGATCGATTTGAAGCACGATGGATACGAACAACGGAGCATGCGTGAATCTGATCAATTCGAACCTGATGGATTTGAACTGTACAAAACTTGATGGATTCGAACATACTGAGGCGATGCCATTCCGATGGATACGAACCTGATGGATTCGAATAGGACATCGCCTCAACTCTTTGATGGATACGAATATGATGGATTCGTACCGATCAACCAGATGGATACGAACAGCATACTCTCTCCGACTTGCATCGATCATATCACTCATATGAACTCCGATTAACCTGTAATTTGAAATACTGGCTTTTATGGCCTTGCTTGTCATGTGTTGTCAATTGTGGCCCGATCCGGACTCAGAAAAAATTCATCGATATCCATAGCGAAGCAATGTATAACCAATCTTTAGACAAACCGCCTTTGGTTTTCGATCGGCCTTGCCAAAAGGCGGGATAACGGCAATCGCATTTGGATCGAGTTTGCTTAACTTGATGGTGGTTCAAGCTTATTGGATTGGAGTCCTCATAGCTTTTGGGATGAGCATTGGCTTGGAGTTGTAGATTTTGGATCACTCTTCATCGAAGATCATATTTTAGTTATCTCTTCCGTTGTTATCTTTTCTGCTGTTGTTATTGTCTCTGATATTGTTGTATCATATTGTATCAGATATTGTATTCATTGTTGTATCGATGATATTATTCATTTCTTCCGTTGCGTTGTTGTACTTAAAGTGTTATAAGCTCCGGCGAACCAGATTCGGCGTTTGAATCTATGGCATTCGAGTACAAGTGAAGTACGGGTGCCGATTTTTGAAGGTCGAGTCAGGGTCATTATATATATCTTCAGATGATGAACACGGAGTGTATGAAGAACCTTCTTTAGATGAATAACATGCTCTTCCATACTTCTTTAGATGAACCTGTGACGCTGGTGCACCCACTCCCTTCCCCGTCATCTGGGGACAATGCTTACTAATGTGACCGTGTTGTCCACAATTATAGCACTTTCCCTTTATCTTCCTTCTCTTGCATTCCTTGGCTAAATGACCAGCCATCCCACAACTTTTGCACTTTTTCTTGATCCGTTTCTAAGGGCCTTTTTTTTCGTCTTAGAATCTTCTGGCTTAACGGCTTCTTTAGGCTCCCCCTCCCTAGCTGCATCATACATAAGTGCCATCTGTACTAGTGACACATATTTAGCTCCCATCGGTACGTGAGTCAACAAAAAACCTTGAAGGGGATGATTTAATTCCTTTGCGAACATCATAGCCTTCTTCTGCGGTTTATTCACTAGCTCCATTCCCAACCGCGACAACTCATTAAATTTGTTGACATACCCTTTTATTGAAAGACTTTTTAGCTTCAAGCTAATAAAACTTTCCAACAGTACGCTCTCTTCTGCTTGTGACAAAAACTTCCTCTCAAACCTCTATTGGAATCTAAACCATCCAATGTCTCTACCTTCTAACTCAATAACCTCCCACTAATAAGAAGCCTCTCCTTTCAGTTGTCAAGATGAAAGCCAAACTCTATACTGATCCTCCAATCCTAACAACCTAAATATCTGCTCTGTACTCATCAACCAAGCTACCGCCTCTATGAAATCCTCCATACCAGAAAATGTCTTGCCTCCCAGATTAGCAAAGTACTTGCATAGCTTAGAGAAATTGGCTGCTGTAGGTGGGTTGATCGGGTTCCCACCCGCTGGTTTTGGATTGGGCACTTGCCCTTGCACCTCTAGAGTTGTTGCTTGTAGGTATCGACAAAACCAGCCTGGTACTGGGATACCCTCTGGAAGATAAGAGGCATCTGCCATTCCATGCAAAGAAAAAGAGAACTTTGGCTCAAAAGAATCGAAGGAAGACTGGACTGGACTTTGAGGGGATTTTTATAAAAACATTTTTATAGTTGAAAACTATTTCTAAGAGTTCCTTGAAAAATACTTTTTAAAACAAAATTTAAGGAATCCTATATTAGGCTCTGATACCAAGTGAAACACCCCACAACTCTTAATATACCCAAAAGGACACATTAAAAGACATAGTGCATTGAAGGTATAACTAAAACTAATAGAGACTAAGATTTATAAGAAAAAAATAGGTAAAAATAGTGGAAATTAAAATAATAACTTTTCAAAACAAAAACTTCATAATTGCTTCATAAATCAAATAAGTCAAATACCAAAAGCAACATACAGGTCTAAAAACCCAATATGTCTCATGAAATAAAAACTCATAGTCTCAACAAAAATAAGAGTATAAATATCCCTCTTAAGTGCTAGTACAAAGAAAGAAAACGGAAATAAGAGTAGGGAAATACATTAGAATTTTCTCCAGTAAACCTCTGAGCAACTCCAAAATGCTGCCCTCTTCCTTGATTGCCTATGGGGGAAAAGGGGAAAATAGAGGAGTCGGTCAGAGTAAAAGTCTGTTGAATGATAGTAACTACTAGAACCTTTAAGCAAAGTAAAAGTAATAGAATCTTCAGTAGTTCTAGTATATATAAAAGGAAACAAAAGAAATAAGAGAGATAAAGTTGGAAATAAATACGAATTAACTAGTACTCAATTAATAAGATAGGTTAACTTTGATTGATTGCACTTATTCTTGATATATGCTTTGATTAGGCTGAATTCCCAATCCTATTTTAATTATGCCGAAGCCCTAATTCTATCCTTTGATCGACCTGCTACTCTATAGAATCTACTATGGACCTACACAGTAGACTTTGGTGTCTACGAAAGACACACTCACTAAGTGCTTAGAACTCATAATGATTTATGAGCCATCACTGGAAAAGGCACACGTGACCACCACAAAGCTCACGTTCTTGTTGTTCCCTCTTTGACCTTTTATTTACCCTAGACAGCATAAGCATGCCCCTCGCCTTACTTCAGGATTATGTGAAGCATCTTTTCTCACTTCAGGGTTATTGAAACAACGTGTCTATAGAAAAAATAGGAGAAATGCTGTTGGTACTGGTCCCTATTAAACAAAAATCTAGTTGCATCCCTTGTTCAAATCCCCTTGATTTGAACTACCATAGATTGACCGTTTACTACCACTATAAGCATAAGCGTGCCCCTCACCACACTTCAAGATTATGTGAAGCACCTCGTCTCACTTCAAGATTATGTGAAACACCGTAACCATAGAAATATTAGTTGAAGGTTATTTGGTGTAGGTCTAATTCTTATCTTTGCTTTATTAACTTAGATAAATTATTTAAATAAGCCTCTATTTTTATCAATTGCTATTATTGCTTATTAATTTATCCTAAGTCTTAAAGTAAGTGTTATATTTCCATAGTTTATCATTTTACAACTTAGGTTATAATCATGCTTATTACTTAACCCAAGGTCTAACTGTGGAAATAAGATTCTTTCTTCTTTTATTCTTTTTAGTTATAATTCTAAGTTATAACTAGGCCAATCTTCTTAATTCATTCCAACTAAATCATAATTACTCATAATTTCAGTCCATTTAATATCAAAATTATGCATAATTTAAGTCCAATTCCATTTTTATTAAAGTCTTTATAATTTACATCTTATGTTCCATTATTTAAGATTTCTTATAATTTAATCCAATTTCACATTAATTCTATTCTAATCCATACACAAAGAAGAAGAAGGAGAAGTAAAAGAAAGCTGTAAATAGACGGAAATCCAAGGCGTAAGAAGAAGATGTAAATAATGCACAAATAATAGTAAATAAATTAAAATACTATAAATAAATGAACAAGCTATAATTGACGAAAATAAACTAAAATTAACTGAAAAGAATAGCTAAAAGAAATAGATTGAAAATAATTCTAAAAACTATAAATAAATTACTAAAAAGGTTATTCCAAAAATCGTAGTAAAACTAAAACTATTGGAACCCTATTATTTTAAATTACTTAAAAAACTAAATAATTACAATCACTCAAATGTGATCCTTAGCACTTCCTTTGGCCTTCTCGGATTCACTTAGGGTTGTTAAATATTTTAATTATAAAGATCCTCTCCTTGGAAAATTATTTCTTTTAGGATCTTCCTGAAGAGGTGAACCCAAATGGAGAAAATCTAGAATGAGGAAAAGAGCTAGACCTAGGGTCTTATTTATAGTGGTGTTAGTGGATATCTGACCATTGGATTTGGAGATTGAATAGGATGCAATCACGTTGTAGGATAAATAGGAGCCATCAGATGTAAGCAAGGAAGGACTAAATGGAACAAAAGAATGCAAAATGATGTGTTCATTAGCTACTTGAACGAAGGAATGAATCCTTCGTTCATTCACTTGAGGCGGGTCAACCGTAGGGTCGACCGCCCACTATACCTGGTCGACTGACCGATCGACCTAGGTAGTGGGATTATCGACATCCCTTTTTTTTTTCCGATTCATGTTTATTTTGTATCTTGGTCATAATAGCTCATATTATGACATTCTATATATGAAAATTAATCAAAAAATTACCACGGGCACAATGGTGAACTTCCATGTCTCAATTTTGATAATTTCATAAAGTTATTTTGTTGTCTAGTTAATTATCAAACTAATTATTATAGGTTAAATTTCAAGTTGTTACAAAGAGCCAGGGATATGGGTGCTAATACCAGGGGAGAGAACTATAATACTCGGTCCGTCGAAGGTAATGGTGGAGAAGTGCCTCTAACCATGGTAAATGAGGTTGTCCCATAGGATATAGGGATGGATGTGAATGATTTGTTTTAGTTTATGGCACAAATGATGAGAGAAGCTATGTCGAAAGTGACTGGCCGAGAATGGTGGTGAGAAGACATTTCATAGTTAAATCAGGATTATTGAGACTTGGGAGGGTAGGTGTTTATCAAGAAAGAGCCAGCGGTTGGGTGTTATACTGGCTAAAAGTAAGTGAGCGTATCTTTCGAGAATTCGGGTTGAATGATGTGCAGGAAAGGTGGCTAACCTTTAGGAAGTTAGACAAAGATGCTTTAGAAAGGTGGGACACCGTGACCATTGAAACCTTAAAGCTTAAATTTCTTTTAGGACATATAAAAATTTAAGACCAAAGTAATTTTTTTCATATTTCAAATAATTAATTTCCAAAATTATCTATATTGTCCACTTAGAAAATTCATAATAAATACATACTTTATTCAAGCATTATGAAATTTAAAATCCATCACCAAAATAATATTCCAAACATCGTATAAAAAATTCAATGCATTCATAGATCAAAATCAAGTATTTTACTCAAAATCTTTAGGAAAGCTCCAAAGAATTAACAAATGATAACCATAATTCACACAAATTATTATCTAAGCCTTAAGCATGATTTTTGTAACAACCCCATTGATCATAGATTTTATTTAAAATAAAATTACTAAATCATTGAGGAGGTGAAATGTTAAATTTTTGCAGATGTTGGAATTAGGACCCGCATATAGTCTCATCGAGTCTCGATCGACGTCACTAATTGATATGAGTATAAGCTTCATTGTGCTACGGATTGAAAATTTCGGTCGGTGAATAGTATTTGAAAAGAAAGAAATGACGCTTACCTATTTTGGGCTTTATATTGAATTTCCCTCCTCTCTTTCTCTCTTCGGTCACTTTTCATTTATCGTTTATTTCAAAACTCACTCAAAACTAATTCTCGTCTAAAGCATAACGCTCAATCCATCTCCAACTCTTACAATAAAATTACTAAAATCAGACTAAAATAAACCTAATTCTAATGAGAGCAAGAAGCATAAACCCTATTATCTTGGAGCTTGATCTGAAAAGGAGAGCTTCAATCGACTTTTCAAGTGAAGACAAAGTTAGGTTTTCATTAATTTTCATGTTTACGATTCTTAGCAAGGTGAGTGGGAATGCTCCTATAAGTATTATGAAATTTATTTGAGTTACATGGTTCGTTAAATGAAGTATAGAATTAGTTAGGATGTTGCAAGTAGCTTCACTGGCTTGTATGAGCATACAAAATTGATATACGTTAAAAGAATCAACTTGGAATTTATGACAGCGATTTAAGAAAGTAGCAAGCATTTAGGGTTCAAATTATTAGTTAAATGAAGTAATAAATTAATGTAAAGCTCTGAAATGATGAATAAGTGAATATGTGACTTTATAAAACTTATTTAGGAATTTTATAACATGATTTGTAGAAGTTTTAAATTTTGAATGGAAAGGCTTGAATTTGTGGTTCAAAAATAAATTAAATGGATGATAAGTAAATTATTTGGAAATGATAGATTGATTGCTTAAGTAGTGAGGTATTTGGTTATAGAAAGGTAGGAATTGTTGTTGGTTGTTTGATTTTCAAATTTCTTGTTTGTTGATTGTTGTATGTAATAAATATAGTGAATAATCTGATTGATACTTAAAAAATGTAATAAAAAGGTAAAAGTGAGTAATTACACATATGTGGAATGTTCATAAAGTTTGGATTCAAAACATAAAGATTTATAGTGAAGATTAAATATATATTGAATGAAAGAAAGAAATGAACCTAAAATTATATATGTATAAGTGTGTATGCATGCACTATGCATTAGAATGCTTTGTATGCATTTGGTATGAGGCAGGGTGATGCAGTAAAGTGTAGTTGAGTTACCAAAAGTGAATGTAACAACCTGCTTTTTCAAACCCCAAAAATCGATACTGATACATCTACGGTATTCACATGTCAAACAACTAAGTGCCGAAAAAAAAGATTGTTAGCGGAAAGAAAGGAGATAGAAGATAAGAAGAAACTAAACAATCACAGAATCCCACAACCAACAGAATAACATATATTTATCAACATAATACTTTACAAAGTCATTTCAAAAATGATACATCAGAGTCATAGTAATACAATACTGCCCTTGGACAGTTATAGCAGCCTGTCCCTACCTATCTGATACAAGATACATATAATACAGTGGAAACAAGATAATAACTAGCTATCGATGAAGCCTCTTGCTCCAAGCTCCTTGAAAATGCATTCGTAGGGAAACCTAAACTACTTGGCTTCCCATATAAATTTAAGCAACCAAGATTTTTAGGGAAAGAAAACAAAACTCCCGGTCAAGCATGGGTCTATTGTAAGTAAACTCAAACAAATGAATTATTATGTTTAAAAAAATTCCATTAAAATCAAAGGTACCTTGTAATACCATGCTGCACATGAACATGGATGGATTTTTACCTTATGATAACCAAAACATTTTCTATAGAAAATCCATTTATATTATAATAGTGTCGAGAGTACAAATAGTTATTAATCATAGTAGAAATTGTTACATTTCCAGCATATTAGGTTCTACAATCAAAACCGTAAAGGAATGTATTGGAGATTGGATTCAACGTTATGACAAAGTAAGAAACTACCTTCCGATGGCACATCTCTAGATAAAATGCATCGGGGTCTGACAAGAACTTCTTATACACCTGCCACACAGGACTGGCCTACCAATTGACTGGTAGTACCGAATATGATTACCCTGCTTTGGGCCCCGAAGCATAAGTGTGTAGACATTAATCGATTAAGATTTAGGATGACCATACCCTGATGGGGCGACCCACTTGGCCCTGTTCCATGCCCGATTTTTATCATTTCCCAGTTGATGAGGCTTGAGGCTACGATTACCTTTATATAGCACTTCCCACTTGGAATGCTAACACTGCCCTCCAGGCGACAATGCAATGCTAGCATTCATCCATACAAGTTCATTCTAGGATAGAACGACACCGAAGGCACTACCTCCACTACACCCATTTTGGAATCATCCTCAGGGTTAGCAGTAAATAGCCCTTGCACTTCAAAACTCCATCTTCGATTCCATACTCTTAAAGATGTCTTTAATTCGAAATGCTTGAGTAGGATTGATGTGGTTTTCGAATAACATACCCGAACCCAGTCTCTTCGAAACAGCTTTCGATAATTTATGTTAAACTCCACCCCGATTCATCAGGATATAAACAAACAAGATAGAAGCGGAGATTACTTCCTAACCATTAGTGGATGGATTTCCTTATCATTTATCTCAGAAGAATGAAAGGAGATTTATATGCACAGTACAACATCATTTGGGATGACTACGCCATATAACTCACATGTTTCTCCTAGATATTTTCAAAGTTACGTTTTGGTCCAGGTTTGATAGTTGATTATTTTACTATCAAATAAACAATCATTCAAACATTGATTAATTCCATATGGGATCCACTAATCCTTTATTAATTTAATCTTTAGTTAATAAAATCACTTTACAAAATTTGATCAAAAGATCTTTGCACAATTCTATTTCCAAAACCCTTACTTCACTTTTTTACTTAGAAAATATTTAACTTATCTTAAGGGTATAAGTATATTATCAAAACATTTGGATAATTCCTTCTTTCAAATTTCTTTTGAAAACATTACTTGCTACAAACCGACCCACTTATCCTTTTTAAAAGTTCCCTTTTAAAAGCCTCCTTCACATTTATATACTTGTATAAATTTCCAACATTAATTTATAAAACACTTTTATAAGTCTGCGAGTCAATTTACAAAATCTCTTTAAAAACACTAAAATAATTTATAAAATATTTCCTCATTTGAAATTCCTTTGATAAACTCCTTTACAAAATATTGCAACTCATTCTTTTAAATCACTTTAATTAAAAAAATTACTTAGTAAAACCCATTTTTATAAATAAGTTGTTATTTATAGATACCTTTATAAAACAATTATATAACCTAAAAATCATTTATAAAACTTAAACCCAAAATCGATTAAAGAATTAAAGTTAATTCAAGATCATACTTTATAAATTCGAAATTAGGCTTAGTATATCCAATGGTACTAATTTAATTTACCATTTAATTTCAACTTCACTTTCAAGTCATTCAATAATTTATGTACATAAGTCAACATAAATGTAAATGCACTTCATATCCAAATCAGGAATAACATATCAATATAAACTAACTGGATATACATGTCCAAATAACATAATAGTAGGATGGTGATTTGTCTAGCTAAATTAGTGTCCAAACAATCAAACAATTAACTTATAGCAAAATGGGGATTTATTCTGCTAATATATATATGTCCATACAATCAAACAGCCAATCAACAACAGAACAGGAATTTATTCTTCTAATATATGTTCACAACAATCAAATTAATTACATTATATAAGAATAGGGATTTATTCTGCTAATAGATGTCCACACAAACACAACCATGCACATTGTAGTTCATTCATAGTTGTTTTTCTACTTAATGGTATCAACATTTGAATTCCTTGTGTTCAAACCGTCTTCGAAAAGAAGTACCTTAAAAACTATTTGATTCTTGGAAAACAAAGGATTTAAAACTTAAAACTTCTTCTTTTTTAAAACAATTAATTACAAGCTAAACCCTTTATTAAATTATAATTAATTTTTACTACTTCTTAACTTAATTTAATTATAAATCAATAAATAATTTAAACCTTTAATAAATAATTAAATAATAATTAACTATTTTATAAATAATAAAACCCCAATTTATCCTTTATTAATTATGAAATAATAATTTAAACCTTTATTGCTAATTAAATATTAATTAATCTCGATTAATTAATAAAATAATCTTTATTTAAAACTTAAATAATAAATTAAACCTTTAATAAATAATTTATTATAAATTAAAACCTTAATTAATATATAATTAAAAATAATTAAACATTATCCTAATAATTAACCCTATATTTAATTAATAATTTATTAAAAATAGATCATATACTTAACTCATAATAATTAAAATTAATCTTGCTTAATTCATAATTAATTTTTCTTTTGAAAGGCAATTAATTAGTAACTAATCTTCAGTTAATTAAAATTCATAAACTTGTTAATATTTAACTAATTATCAATTAACAAACTAATTATATTAAATTCTTAATTAACTTTCCTTAAACATCATTGTTAAGTTTTTAAAACAATTTAAAACGCTTTTAATTGTAAAAATTAAATTTTGCAGAAATCGGATTTTTAAGCAAAACTTCATCCATAGACTATCGCTACGGATATCCATTACTTGGAAATGTTTTTCTTACTTTACTTTGTAACTCATAATCTTTGGAAGTTTACTTACCTTTTCCAAAATATAAAGTAAGCCTTGTAAAAGTAAAATAAAGTTGAAAACTTAAAATCGATTTTGATTTCCAAAAAAAAGATCTATAGTTTTACAAATAAAATTCCATTCTATTTTAGCACTAAAGATGCTAATTTTCTTAGCATATACCTAGAAATTCAAGATCACAAAATAATCATTCATGCCACATCCACGAATCTAAGCAAGATCACATCACATACACAAAGTTTACAACTTTCCAAACAATGCTATATTTAGACTTCAATTTCAAACCTAATTTACAGTCACACTCCACCAACACTTATAAAATCAATTACATCATAAACCAAAATTTCAGCCAACAAATTATACCACACTTTAACCAACATATAAAAGTTTAAAACTTTGAATTTAAAAATTAAAAGTTTACTCACCAAAGTTTAGAAACTTTTTTGAAAACATGAAACAATTTTGCAAACTTGACTTAGGGCCCTTGCATCTTGAAAGAGGCTTGGCCTAGGGCATACATGGCTTGGCCATGATATGAACAAGGATGTGTGGGCTTGACTTGGAGAGGTGGAGATACTTGGAATAAGGTTGAATTCACAAAACTGGACCAAAAATATAAGTCATATTCTCTTAGATATTTAGTCATGTTACTCTCGGAATTTTGAAAAATGTTCATAAGAAAAGATTTTTGAAATTCTTTTCTCTATGACTTTAGAAAAAGTATCACTCAATTTTGATCTATTTTGAGGGAGATATGGTCAAAAGAAGAAGAGGTATTTTCGAACGAGAAAATCTGAGTCCAAAAATAGGTCATAAAGAAATTCATTTTTGGCATAGCTAAGTTCAAAATTTGAATAAGTGGTACAAATGGAAGTTGTAGCCACTATTATTATACATGGTTTAAAAATAATATTTTTTCCATTTGAATCAGAGAATAGGAAGATATGATGGAAAGAAGAGATGGAAAATTTAAGGAGTAAAGGGCTACATATAAGTAAGAAAAAAAGTAAATTACCTAAACACCCCTTGTCCTTTACCCTTCACCACCTTGTGCCACCTCACCAAGCTTATTCCTCCTTCTGGTATTATGCTCCAACATCCTTTTAATGATAAAAGTACTTATGTCCCTTCATGCTTCAAAAGGCATCTTTATATATATATATATATGTATATATAGACACACACACACACATATACATACGTACTACATACACATACATACATACATACATACATACATACATATATATACTTTTCTTAAAATGTCACTTTATTTTTTTATAACTTTATATATATATATATATATATATATATATATTAAAATATATTCGAACTTGTACATAAATGTGTAAATGTATGTGATTGTATTTTGATTATAGTTTATATAGTTTTCGATAACTTTTAGCCGATAAATAGTTGAAAATTCAAAAAATGAACTTTGATCACATCTTATGTTTTTCATCGAACTATATATTTTTGTAAAAAAAAAATTGAAAACCATTTCACCATCATTACCTATTATTTAAAAGAGTTTTCTTTTCATTATAATATTTATTATTTGAATATTTAAAATTAATTAAATATTTAAAAATTAAAGAAGTGAAATTTTGGGCCGTCGCACTCTTCCCCCTTAGAAGAATTTCGTCCTCGAAATTACACCGCAACCTATCCTAGAAAACACTTAACACTATACATTAGTTCGTACGATGTACATAAATCATTCTTATACAAAATATGATTCATTCACTAATTGAATACATAACTTCACTTTCGAACAAGTATTGCTCATCTGATTTCTATTGCGGACTTTGATCAGGCTCTTTGATTTGAAATCTTTGTTCTCCTTACATAGCTGTAACTACAATAGAAAACATTTGTCCCATACTAAAACCTCATCATGTGCTTACCATCAAAAATCAAGTAATAGATCCTTATCTGGAATGGTGTGAGATACCTCAAAGACATGTACTTGAATCTTAGATCAAACCATATGGAAATGAGAGATGACCTACATCCAACCTACGCACTTATTTAATTGGTTCTCACTAATACCAATTCTATTCCAACTAAACTGTTTATGAAAGCATTTTATAAAAACTAAACTTGGATTCAACTAGTATAATACCCCACTACATCCTAAGAGTATATATATTTATTTGATTCACCTATTCCAATTTATATTTATTTTCCTAAGAAAACTCAAGATCCAAATACCGGTTTTATTTCAAAACCTTTTTGAAATGAAACGCTATATTTTAATCCAAAAAATATATAAAGCCCGAGTAGTTCCAAAATGATACTAAGGAACTGGGTACTACCAAACAGTATTATACACTCTCTTACCAAGAAGGGTAATACTAAAGAGAAGTGATTACCATTCGAACACATCTCTTTCCCACTTTTAATTTATTTTCGATCCACTCAAATCGATTAACTTAAAGATATTACTTTTATTTCAAAATCTCATTTTACAAACGATACTTCTCATATTTCCAACAAAAAATTTAACACCCACTTGCTTTGGGCATGTTCGGGTTTGAAATTATCTCGATTATACAATGATAAAGAGAATAATTTACTAACGGCACTATAAAATTCACCTAGGCAAACATCTGATCATCATTTAGAAGATTATTCAGATCATCAAAAAACATTCAAGACTCATTTCTCTGAAGCCTTTCAAAGAAAATACTTCTTACTTAACATTTTATCCCTAAAATTTATTCTTGAACCAAGATTGCTTTCAAATATACTATTTTTATCTTTCAAAACATTTAAACATTTTCCAAAAGCCCTAGGATTTAAGTTCTCAAGTTTTGAACTTAAATTCTTTTAATTAAAAGTCACATTCCCATAAATCCAATTTATAAATCAACTTTTATCAAACAATTTCCAAATATTTATTGCAAAATATTCGAACTTTTTAATAAACATCTTTTATTACATCAAATTTTACCTTAACATTAACATCAAACACCTTATAGCCAAATTGTTAAACTCAATTAACAAGGTGTTCGTTTCAACGTTTTTCCAATTTCTATTTACCCAAACCAATTCTTAAAAAAGAATGCTACCTATACACACTAACAATAGGCAACACTCAACTAGACAAGAATGATTAGCAAAATCCTAAATGATAATAATGGAATATTACTATCTCCTAACAACAATAGCCCAAAATACTATACTATTCTATTTTGGAAAATCATTCTTTATATATAAAATATAATCTAGGTAAAATTATTTCGTTTACCCAATTTCAAAACAATATTGTGTTCGTTGGTCTTGTTTATGCGTTTAAGAATCCCCATCGACAACTTGATCAAGCGCGTTGACCAAAATTCGTAAGCCTCTTAACTGGTAGAACAACACAATATAAAGCATTTTACACCACTAACAAATACGCTCTTTTATATATATACACTCAAACTCATCATAGGCATTCCACTACATTATCTCTTAATGAGTTGCCCTACCAAAGCCAAGGTTCTTGCTTAACCTTGTGCTTTTATACCACACTGTAACAACCCACCTTTCCAAACACCAGAAGTCGACACTAATACATCCACGATATTCACGTGCCGACCAACTAAGTGTCGAAAAGGAAAATTGTTAGGGGAAAGAAAGGAGATAGAAGATTAGAAGAAACTAAACAATCAAAGAATCTCACAATGCAGCGGAATAAAATATATTAATTGTTAACGTAAAAATCAGACGTTAACACCCCGGTGTAAATTGAAGTTGAGTGAAAGCACCACCCGTGAACACGGGAACTAAAACAAGTAGAAAAATCATAGAGAAAGCAGAAAAGACAACAGTTTTTATAGTGGTTTGGCTTAGGGTAAGCCTACGTCCACTTTAATTCTCTTATTGCTGGATCAATTAAAACTTTACAACAATCTTCAATTACAATTCTGACGAGACAAACAACTAAAACTTTGATACAGAAGAATTCTTTGAATCCATGTAGAATACGTTAGATTTCCTCTCGAAGTTGGTTGAGATGCCTCTTGAATTTGAAGTGTCGAGTAAGTTGAGAATTCAGCAGAGTATCGGCGCTTAAAGAAATTGGCCAAAAAGTCCCCCCGCTAGTTGGAGTTAGGGCTGTATTTATAGGAGTAGTTCTGGGCGAAGTTCAATCTCCAAGTCTTAGGTCGCGCACGACCTAAGGTAGGTCGTAGGTCATAGGTCGGCCACGACATAAGGAATCACTTGTATTAGCTATATTAGAACTTGCACTGAATAAGTCACTAGATCGGCAGCGACCTAAGAGATGGGATTCAACTTATCTTGATTGCATTTGGTTCTCTTCTGAGCAAATTAATAGGTCGCGTGCGACCTATTATAGGCCGTGAGTTGTTTGGGATTTAGGTTGCTGAGACCACTTTGCTCTTAGGTCGGTAGGCTATGGCATTACTTAGGTCGTATATGCTTAGGTCGCGAAGCTACAGGAACCTTTAGGTCGCTGATCCTCTTAAGTCGTCAGGTTGTGAAATCCTTAAGTTGTTAGGTCGCGGCACTTCATAGGTTGCTGAAAGCACTAGGTCGCTAAAGACCTTAGGTCGCGGAGTGCTTTGTGATCTTAGGTCGCTGCTGTAGTTAGGTCACCCACTTTTTAGGTCGTTGGCACCCTTAGGTCGTTAGTACCTTTTAGGTCGTTAAGTCACCTAAGTTTTAGGTCGTTAAGTCACGTAAGTCTTAGGTCGCTTCAGAAATAGGAGTTAACACTTGCCCCTCGAAGTACATGCCTATGCCATAGGTCGTGTGCTTCGATCTGTCTGAGCTAGGTCGTGAGCGACCTAAGACTTGTACTAAGTCGCATGCCTATTCGTCTTCCCCTTTTTGTCCCATATAAATTTGCTTGGTCGCTAACTCTTCCTTACTCTACTGCTCCGATCTCCCACCACCATTGACGAATTTTCAAGCTTCCAAAGACAAATTCAACCCATTCAGCCTCCGATTCATTATATCCCGTAAGTGAATCTGATCCCTATCCCACCATAATCACCATTGAATCATGAATCCTTATTTTTCGACCGTAGTTCAATTCCATGTGTCGTGCTTCATTTTGAATGATTATTACGGTCGACTTTTGATCGCCGTTTGACTGATTTAAGAAGGCACGGCAATGTGTTGAATTTATGATGGATCGGGGATGTTTTGCATTGTTTTTGAAGTGATCAGGTGGTATGAAGGGATGGTGAATTTCATGAGGAGGACGATGAATTTCTATGTGCAGTTGGTAATGGGTTATCGGGTTGCAGTTTGACGAGATGGATTGCGTGAGGAGGAAGTTAGCGACTCAACAGATCTGGGCGACCTAAAACTTAGGTCGTGCTGGGATTCTCGCGACCTAAGACTTAGGACTTGACTTGTTTAAACGGCAGCAGAACGACCTAAGGAATTCACGGCTTAATTTCCTTTTTCTGTGGCATGGACATTAGGTCATGGACGAATTGAGACTTCGGATGAAGTTTAATTGCCTTGAACTTTTTTATTTTGCATAGTGCGACTTAAGATCCCCCGACCTATGTTAGGTCGCCAGACGACCTAGGGCTTTGACGAATGCCTATTGTTTTGAACTGCTGGATTAGGTTGCGACCTATTGAATTAACGGCTTAATTCTCTTGCGGCATAGGATTTAGGTCGCGACCGAGTTAAGAGTTAAATGATTCGCATCGCTTTGTCTTGAGGCCTTTTCTTTCATATGCTCTACGACCTGTGTTGAAGCATAATTTTAATTTGAATGCTCGACTTGAACTGCTCTACTTGAACTGCTTTATAGATTATCTCTAATGCTAATAACCTGTTAAACATAATATTTGCAGAAAATTGGGACAAATATACTATCATTGACTGCCCACATCGAACGACAGATTAGTCGATAAAGAGTAATCATCTTAAATGAACTATGTGAACGGAATGCTGTGAACCAATGAATTCAAGTGAAGTATTAAAGCAAAACTAAAATATCCAATTAAAGCCGATTCGTTCGCATTAACACTACACTTGAGTTTTATATTAACAAGTCCTGAAATCTCATAGTCGACCAATTGTCAACTAGTTTAATTTCAGTTATGTTTGCTTTCTGTTTTTGTTAGTTCTGCACAACACTTCACACTTTTTAGGAAACGTGTACCTTCTTATTTGAATGTCTAGTTCCTTGTATAGAATGACTTCTCAACAAGGAGAAACAGAATCGGCTAAAGAGACTTTCCCAATTGCTACTCCATTGGTTAATCCTCCAGAGAGAATTTCAACCACACTAACATACAAAGTTTTCCGCCAACTATGCGCTCTGTTTGGCATTGCTGAAGCAGATGCCATTCTTCCTGGGAGAAGCGATACTGCCGATATACCACCCCATGGTTTTGTAGCAGTTAATCGTCAAATGTGCACGAGTGGAGCTATCCCTCCTTTTAACGTCTTTCTTCAACAGCTTCTTCTCCGACTAGCTATCTCCCCCTTCCAGCTGCACCCCAATGGCTATGCTATTCTGATGGGGTTATGTGTGCTATTCAGAAGGACGCTGGATCGCCTTTCAAGTTTTGATGAAGTTTTCTATTTGTGCACGTTTTCCAAAAATAAAGACCATCCCTCCATCATTCTTGTGAGAAGCGCTAGGAACCGTAAACTAATAATCGGCCTTCCCGAAAGTGCTCACGGTTTTCTAAGTCAATTTTTCTTCGTTCGCTGTCCTCCGGGATTCTATGCTACCTGGAGAGTAGGAAGTAAGAGCATTTATCTTTGTTCCTGATATTTTTCTCTGAGCTTTTCATAGTCTGAGTTGTCAAATGTTAACTTCGCCTTTTACTTTTCAGCGCTTCCTCCTCCTTCTAGGGATTCCAGTCATAAACCAACTTTTGAGAGGCTTATGGCTGTGCCAGTTGAGGAGAGAAGCATTCAATTTCTGTTGAAAGATGAATTTTTGCATCAGTACGGACTTTTGCATACCTCTCGCTCTACACACCCTCATGAAGTCCCAGACTCCCCAGCCCAAGCATTGGATGCCCCAGTTTCTACCGATGCACCCATACCGAAAGAACCTGCCTCTAAGGCTTCTCTAGTGAAGTGCTCCACTTCTGTTGATGTTGCGGGGTCATCTCGCAAACTTGCCCCAGTCACTGAAGAAGAAGAGCCTCAGGAATCTCCTCCACATTCAAAGAAGTCTGGCGACGAAGCAGCTGGGAAAACAAGCCCTGTCAAACAGAGTGGAGACGACACTTTCGAAGGGTTGAGCGACCTGTTTGTCACTTCACAGGAGCTCTTTAAAGACGACCCCATTACCACCAGGGTTTCTTCTTCAGTAGTTGAGGCGACTTCTACTCTGCAACAGACTCCGTCGACTCAAGAGTTGACGTTAACTACTACCCCCACGATTCCTCCTCGATCGAAGAGTGGTTCGTAGTTTGACGCGCGTAGTATGCACATTAAACACACTTAGAATTTTTCGGCACTTTTATGCTCCTAACTCTTTGCACTTTGAAGATTTTACAGTTACACTTCTTTTCTCTGAAGACTTTTAAGACTTGTCTTCTTTTTTTATTTCAGATTCTCCGATGGGACGCAACGGCTCCTACTATGACGACTTCCAGCGCTACGGGAGGCGTAGTCAATATGATTATAGGCACTACCTTCCCGTTCACAGAGAAACCGATGAAGAGAGAGCCGCCCGAAAAACTCAGGAGAGGAGAACTCAAGAAGAGCGTTGTGAGAGAAAAGAAAGGGAGGAGCACCATGATTCTTCCCATAAAGGCGACGATTCTCACAAGAGAAAATCCCATGATAACCGGGGAAAAGCCATATGGTTGAGGACCCAAGCAAGCGTGCTCGACACGGTGAGAAGCATACTTCTACAACTCCTGAAAAAGTCACTGCCCCCGTCTCACTTGACATTCTTTCTGACTCTCCCGCTCTCGGGAAGACAGACATTCAGACAATAATTAGCAGGCCTAAATTCAAAGTTGGACCAGGCCCGGCTACTCTGCAAAGTCGGTTCCCGCACTGGTGCCTAAAGGGAGTGCGGTTTGATCTTGACTTGGTCCCTATTAATAAACAAGCAATGCTGCAAAATCTTGATGCTGTCAAACTCGATATCGAGCAGATGTCGGGGTGGCAAAAGCTTGTTGATGAGCTTCAAAGGGTCAACCGTGCAAATATAGAGGCCATGCTTACTATGGAGAATGATAAGGCCGAATGGCAGAAGGTTCTCGAGCAGCATGATACCGAAATGAGGAGTATCACTACTTACAATGAAGAGCTTGAAGCGAAAGTTGAGGAACTTAAACAAGAGCTTGCTACTTCTTCTACCACATATACTCAAAAAGAAGAAGTACTTCAAAAGCAAGTTCGTGATGCTCACGCCGCTCAGTGACATGCCGAGGCACAACTTGAAGCTGAGCAGAAAACAGCGGGAAAGTACCGTGCTGATGTTACAGAGTTATGGGAGAAAGCCAACTCCCAGGAGGCGGAAATCGAAATGCTTAAGATTCAACTTTCCAAAGCTGAAAGAGAGCGTGATGAGGCCGTTGCCGGTAAAATTACAGCTGAAGATTATCATGAGGCAACAAAGACCAACATCAGCTCAACATTATTTGACTTCTACCTACATAGTGTCTTGGGGCGCGATAGTCTCGCCTTTCTAGGTCCCAAGTATGAAATTACTCTGGCTGAGGTGTGGGACGCCGCACTTGATATGCTTGGTGCTAAAGGTGCTGGCTATGTCGAACAAGCACTTGAGGAGCATTATTTTGATGACGATGCTCGCGCCGCTCTCGCCAGGGGCAGAGAATAGCTTGCGAAATTAAGGGCCAAAATGGCGGTAGGGGAACATTCAGGAAAAACTATCTCAACTGCTCCAGTTCAGCCTTCTCCTTCGGCCGAAATCGACATTATCGGTTCCAGTTCTCATTCTCCATCCCCTACTAAAGTTACCACCGAGATCACAAGCATACAGGGTGGAGATGAAGGCGACGAGAGTGCCGAGGCACAGGCTTATGAGGTTGATGTCAGGAAACCGACTTCTCCAGGTAACTCTATTGTTAATCTTGCCCAAGTAGACTGCTCATCTGTTTCTTACAAGCTTGATGAGCTTCTTGACTATTTCCTGAACCTCAGCGAGCCTTTATCTCCTCTCTTTACTGACTTTAACTTCTTTTCTTCTGTAGAGAAAGCATCGAGCATTGTTCAAACTTCCCCTCCTCCAATTATTCCTCCTCCGTCTCTTCAGGTCACTCCTCCTTCTGCCTCGCAACCAGGATCACATTAGGAGCAAATAGAAGCTCTCCAAGACTTGGACGATCCCATTGCTTCACAAGAACACCGGGGAGAAGAAACTGAAGGGAGTGAGAAGACTCCAGAACCAACTGGTTCCGATGATGAACCATTAGTTACACTTTTCTCTCCAGGTAGTGGGTCTTCTTCCAGGAAGAGAGGGGAGCATGGAGTCTCTAAGAAAAAGAAGGAGGCTTCTGCTAGCGACACACAAGCGGGAGAAGAACCTATTGTATCCCTTTCCCTTTCCCCTTCCTCTCCTACTCTTACAAGCCGGCCTAAGAAGTTAACCATTCGGCCAGGCGCAGGCTCAAAAGACGGAAGGAAGAAGAAATGATGGCTTTGGTCCTGTGCTTTTTATATCGCTTTTTTGCTTTTTGCATGTACTAGCCGGAGATTGTGTGGGTACCGGCCTCCGCTTTTCTTTTTATTTTTATTTTGAAACCTGTACCTGTATGAAATTTTGACAGTATTGAATAAAATGATTCTTTTCGTTTGTACAAACTTCTGTCTGTATTTGAGAATGCATTTACTATTCATTTTTGTACAAGTTTCTTTATATGATATTGCAGTGAGCTTGTGGTATGTTGTTCAAGCGTAATTTTACCAATGTAGCTATACCATGTTCTATGTAGCTATACCATGTTGCCCCTATACCATAAGCTCATTGCAATACTTTATACTTTGAGGGGACTTGTACTCTTATTTCCTGGAGAATAATTATTCCATACTTGGAGGAATATTATCTTGTTACAAATAGAGTACAACTCCCTCCATATGAGTTTTTTATGCTTTATCCTTTAAAGATATCACTTTTTCTTTTGTGCATATACACATTTTACCAAGTGAATTCTTCCATGTGGTAAAGCGGGCCTCTGAAGGGCACTTTAACTTCTTTTGAGGAAGAGTATTTTCCAGAATAGGTGAATCAAAGTTAAAGTGCGTCTTTGAAGAGGGCTTCTCTCTTCTTTTTTTTATTACGCCTCAGTAAAGGGCTTTTTGATCTTTGCTTCTTTGAAAAGTTGTACCTCTGAGGAGGACTTTTTTCATGTTTCAACACTTGGAAGTTTTATTTAAATCTCGGTGAAACGTGTGCCTCCGAAGAGTTGTGCCTCCGAGGAGGGCTTTCCACGTTTCAACACTTGGAAGTTTTATTTCAATCTCGGTGAAACATGTGCCTCCGAAGAGGTCTTTCTGTTCGATTGTGCCTCTGGGAGGAGGTCTTTTTGTCTCTGCCTCTGGGAAGAGGTCTTTTTTATTTGATTGTGCCTCTGGGAAGAGGTCTTTTTGTTTTTGCCCCTTGGGAGAGGCTTTTATTTTTCCCTGTTCGCTGGGAAGCGGGCCTCCGAAGAGGGCTTTTCACATTTCGTCTCACGGGAGTGTATCACCGATCATGGTGAAATGTGTGCCTCTGAGTAGGGTTACTGCCTGGAAGTTTGGAGTTTCTTTCTCTCGGTTGGACGGATTCACGGGAGTGTATCGACCGATCATTCCGCAACTTTGTATCGAGAAAGATCTCTCTTTTTCTGGTTTGGCCCACTCGAGGTCTTTTAGCATTTCAACTGTTGTGAAATGGGCCTCCGAAGAGGGCTTTCCACGTTTCAACACTTGGAAGTTTTATTTCAATCTCATTGAAACGTGTGCCTCTGAGTAGGGCTTTTGCCTGGAAGTTTGGAGTTTCTTTCTCTCGGTTGGACGGATTCACGGGAGTGTATCGACCGATCATTCCGCAACTTTGTATCGAGAAAGATCTCTCTTTTTCTGGCTAGGCCCGCTCGAGGTCTTTATCCTCCAAAGAGTTGTGCCTCCGAAGAGGGCTTGTGCCTCTGAAGAGGTCTTTTGCCGATTGACGCTTGCTCGCCCATGTCCCTTTGCCATCGATTCATGTTGGCGATCCCCGTTGTCTTTTGCAAGTGTTATCACTTTTTAGCTGCCAATGATTTCCCTTATCCAAAGAAGTATACTTCATAGTTAAGCGAGTTGGTGGTGGTAGACACAGGCTATTTAACTGGTTGTTTGTTTGTTCAAACATTTGCAGTTAGTTAGATATGGTCCACTTCTATCCACATTGCTCACTTTTGTTCGAAGCACTTCTTTTGTAGGATTTGAATATGGAAATTTTGAATGGTTTAGTGTTTGCTTACTGAGTGATGTTGGAGACCGCTTGGTCTTGCGATGGGTAAGCTTTATTTTTATGGCTGAGTGATGTCGGAGACCGCTTGGTCATGCGATGGGTAAGCTTTATTTTTATGGCCTGCATTATTAAATCGACATTTTAGTAACACAATTAACATATTTTATATGTCGGAATAAAACAAAGCAGTTTATAATAGTAGAGAACACATGATTTATAGTGGTTCGGCCAAAAACTGGGCCTACATCCACTTTATAGCTTTTCATTATTCACTTGCTTTACAATTGCTTTCAATACAACATTTCAGCAAAGCTTTCAAGTAAAATAAGGACGCAAATGATTGCTGTTCCAAGCTCTTGGGATTGGTTCTCCTTCGACAGTTGTAAGTTTGAATGTGCCGTCAACAAGCTTCGTGCCTATAACATATGGCCCTTCCCAGTTTGGCCCAAACACACCTGTAGCTGTCATGATTCTTTTCAGAACTAGGTCTCCAACTTCAAAGTTGCGCTGACGAACTTTGGAATTGAAGTGCCTGGCTATCCTTTGTTGATGAGTTGCAATTCTAAGCCTAGCCTCTTCTCTTCTTTCATCAAGGAGGTCAAGTGCTTCTAGTTGCAGTTTTTCATTCTCATCTTGATCAAAATGGATCCTTCTGTGTGAGGGGACTTCAGTTTCCACTGGAACCATCACTTCTGATCCGTATGCCAATGAAAACAGAGTATGCCTGGTCGTAGCTTTGTGTGTGGTTCTGTATGCCCATAGTGCAAGCGGTAACTTGTCGACCCAACAACCTTTCGCTTTTTCCAGCTGCTTTTTGATGGTTGATTTGATGATTTTGTTTACAACTTCCACTCGCCCGTTTGCCTGCGGATGAGCCACTGCCGAGAAGCTTTTTCGGATCTTGAATCGTTTGCAAAAATCTTGGAACTCCTCACTTTCAAACTGAGTACCATCGTCTGTGATTATCTTTTGAGGCACACCATACCTGCAAATGATATTTTTAGTCACAAAACTTATCATTTTCTTAGAGGTAATAGTGTCCAATGGTTCGGTCTCAACCCATTTAGTAAAATAATCAACATCAACGATAGCATATCTAAACCCTGATTTGGCAGTCGGCAAAGGCCCAATGAGATCTATTCCCCAGATGGCAAACGACCATGGACTGATCATTTGTGTTAGCTCAGTGGAAGGTGCTCTAGGAATTTTAGCGAATCTCTGGCATTTATCACACTTTCGGGAATAGTCAGCAGCATCCCGATTAATTTCTGGCCAAAAGTATCCATAACGGAGGATTTTCTTTGCTAAAGTTTGACCACCTGTATGATCCCCACATTCCCCTCTGTGTACTTCAGTTAGAATTGTCTTAGCTTCTTCCTTTGTTACACATCTGAGTTGTGGCATTAAAAATCCTCGTCTGTACAAGCGACCACCTTGAACTATATATCTAGAGGCTTTCCTCATCAGCTTTTGTCGTTCTTTTGAATTTTCTGGCAGAGAACCATTGAGTAGATATTCAAGTATCGGAGTCATCCATGATTCTTGCTCTTCCTTTGTTACACATCTGAGTCGTGGCATTAAAAATCCTCATCTGTACAAGCGACCACCTTGAACTATATATCTGGAGGCTTTCCTCATCAGCTTTTGTCGTTCTTTTGAATTTTCTGGCAGAGAACCATTGAGTAGATATTCAAGTATCGGAGTCATCCATGATTCTTGCTCTTGGGATACATTCATAATCCACTCAACATCCATTTCGTCTGTGCTTGGAGCTGACAAGACTTCGACGGGAACTAACCCCAACAGTTGAGCTTCACCAGTACCGGAATACTTCGCGAGAGAATCCGCCTTCATATTTTCTTCTCGGGGGATATGGTTTGTTGAATAACGGTCAAAATCTTGAAGGAGCTCCCAGGCCTTTGATAAATAGGCTGGTAAATTCCATCCTTCAGCTTGAAATTCCTTCTTGACTTGACAAACAATAAGTTGAGAATCACTGAAGATATGCAATGCCTTGATGTTTAGTTCTTTAGCGATCTTTAAACCAGCAATTAGAGCTTCATATTCAGCTTCATTATTTGCCGAAGGGAATTCTAGTCTCAATGCATAACATAGCGATCGCCCTTCTGGGGTTCCAAGGACAACCCCGGCTCCAGAACAGTAATCATTCCTTGCGCTATCGACATACAATTTCCATTGGAATGGGACGCTATCAGTGACTTCTTCCTCACTATCACCCCTTTCCGTACATTCTGCGATGAAATCTGCTAAAGCTTGTCCATTGATTGCTTTCCGGGGATGATAAGTGATATCATACTGGCTGAGTTCGATATTCCATTTCAAAAGACGGCCCAAAGTCTCAGGACGGAATAGGACTTGCTTTAGAGGCTGATCAGTGAGGACTTTGATGGGATGAGCTTGGAAATACGGCCTCAATTTTCTTGATGCAATCAACAAACAATAGGCGAGCTTCTCCAACCTTGAATAGTTCATCTCTGCCCCAGTGAATCTTTTGCTGATATAATAGACTGGGCGTTGAATCCTTGCGTCTTCCCGTACCAACACTGCACTGAGAGCATGAGACGAAATTGCCAAATATATGAAGAGATCTTCACCACTATCAGGCTTTGAAAGTATCGGAGGCACTTCCATATGACGAATCAACTCATCAAATGCTTTCTGACATTCAGGAGTCCACTCAAAGTTTTTCTTTCCTTTCTTCAGAGCATCAAAGAATGGAATGCATTTGTCAGTAACTTTGGAAATGAACCGACTCAGAGCAGCAACCTTTCCATTGAGACTTTGCAATTCCTTCTTCGTTCTAGGAGCCTTGACCTCTCTCAGGGTAGTGATTTGAACTGGATTGGCTTCAATGCCCCTAGCGCCCACAATGAAACCCAAAAACTTTCCGGACTCCACTCCAAATGAACATTTCACGGGATTAAGCTTCATTCTATACTTTCGGAGTACTGCAAACATCTCTGCCAAGTGATCCATGTGGTCCACTGCTTTCTTAGACTTTACTAGCATATCATCAACATAAACTTCTATTGTCTTGCCAATCTGTGGTTTGAACATGGCATTAACAAGCCTCTGGTAAGTTGCCCCTGCATTCTTGATCCGAAAGGCATGACCTTGTAGCAGTAGAGTCCAACATCTGTGATGAAGCTTGTATCCTCTTAATCCGACTCATGCATCATAATCTGGTTATATCCGGAGTATGCATCCATAAAAGATAACAATTCATGCCCTGCCGTCCCATCCACCAACTGATCGATCCTGGGCAGCGGGAAACAGTCTTTGGGGCAGGCTTTGTTCAGATCTGAAAAATCAATGCACACTCTCCACTTTCCGTTAGCTTTCTTAACCAGCACTGGATTTGAGACCCAGTTTGGATAAGTAGATTCTCTAATGAAATCGTTCTCCATGAGCCGATCAACTTCTTCTTTCAATGCTGCCGTCCTCTCAGGATCCTGAGTTCTTCTTTTCTGTTTCACATGTGTAAACTTTGGATCAATATTTAGAGTGTGTACTGCAATCTCTGGGGATGTTCCGCACATGTCAGCATGAGTCCAAGCGAATACATCCAAAATAGCCTTCAAAAATGAAATCAGAACATTCTGAACTGTCGGATTGAGTTGTGAACCCACATTAAGCACTTTGTTTGGGTCCTTTGGGTCAACAGGCACCGGTACTGTTACCTCTACTGGTACCACTCTATTCTCCCCTGCACTGGCTTTCCTTGGATCCATCTCTCTTCGTGCCCCACTACATTCACCAGTGCAGGGTCCACCCTATAATTGCTACAAGGTTGGTTCTTTGATGCGGACTGGAATCGCCGCACCTTTTCCCATCTCTCTCTTCCTGGATTCTCGCAATTCTGCAAAATAACATTCTCGCCCCGCATCTTGGTCTCCCTTAATCACACCAACCCCGTTATCTGTGGGGAATTTTAGAGTCAAGCACCATGGGGCAAGAACAACTTTGAATGCAGCAAGAGTTGGTCGGCCTAAAAAGGCGTTGTAGGCAGAGAATTCTTCAACAATTATAAAGGTTTGCTTTCGTTCCACCTTCCTCAGTCCCTTTCCGAGTTCTACAAACAAATCTATGGTCCCAATCGGCTGTTTGGGTTCTCCAGCAAACCCAGCGATCTTAAGTGAAGAAGCTTGAACGTTAGCCATTGGAATTTTCATTTGATCAAAGGTCTTCTTGAAGAGGATGTTGCATGAAGCTCCACAATCAAATAGAACTCTTCTCACAGTTGCCGGCCTAATACCAGCGGATATGACCAAAGGATCTATGGTCGGAGCCTCGATACCCAAAGAATCCCTGGCACTGAACACAATATCATCTGTGGAAGTCTTTTGTTGCTTTAAAGGCGCATCATTCTCTAAAACAAAAACATTCTCTTCAGCTGGTACATGCTTCAAGGCCCGGGCATACCTTTCCATCTCGCCCCAGCTTTTACCTGCTGGGTGAGGTCCACTGGTTATTATATTGATGACAGGCCTTTTCGATTCATGTTCCACGGCCTTCTCACTTGAGCCAGGACGGTGAGCGGGAACTTGCTGTCCTTGAGTTGATGAAGCTGGGGCATTTTTGTTCCTTTTCACATACTGCTGGAGTTTGTTTTCCTTCAAGAGTTTTTCAATTACCTCTTTCACCTGGCGGCATTCGTTGGTGTCATGGCCGGGCTGGTTGTGGAACCGGCAGAACCTTCCACTTTTTTCCATCTTAACCGCAACTCTCATTTTAGGTGGTGTCGGATAATTGACATCATCTTTGGTTGCAAAGTTGATGTTTTCAGGGGTATCAGTCAAGGGTGTGAAATTGAAAGAACGGCCTTTCTTAGCGTCTCCTTGTTTATTTCCACCATCGTTTCCCCTTTTCTGAGTGATACGCTCTTTCTTGTTCGAAGGAGCACCATTGTTCCCGGCTTCTACTGATACCACTTTAGCCGGTGTTTGAAGGCTTTCCAAGCGCATGAATTCATCCGCTTTCTTGTAGAATTTGTCAAGTGAGTTTGGTTCTTTCATTTTCAACCATTTTCCAAATTCACTCGATTTGTCAATCGCCTTCATTAAGTATGTCAGGACCATGCGTGGCTCAGCATTATCTACCTCAGCCAATGCTATGTTAAAGCGATTCAAGAACGACCTGAGATTCTCCCGGATTTTGCTCTAGACTTGACAGCGACATTATGTCCTTTGCTTTAGAAGCATACAATCGAAATTGCTCCTTGAACTTCCTAGTCAAATCAAAGAATTGATCGATGGACCTGGCCGGCATCTTCGTAAACTACAATAGAGCTACACCTTCTAGATACACCGGGAAGTATCGGCATTTAATTTCATCAGACGCCATGGCACCTGTCATATGCCAGTCGTATTTATACAGAAACTCGTTTGGATCACTTGTCCCCTTGTAAGCCGGGATAGTAGGGGGAACGAATTTCCTTGGGAACTCTGCCTTCAAGATCTTTTCAGTAAATGGAGTTTTTCTTGGAGCAAAACCCCACTCTTTCTCGTCTTCATCTCTTCGCATACTTTCTTTCATGATTTGACGAACCATACCTGAAAAATAATCTTCGTCATTTAGAGGCTCTAGAGGGCACACATCAGCCACTCTCTCTGAATTCTGCCTCGACAATCGTTCACGGAGGGTCGGCTGCGGCCCTGATCCTCCATCTTGAAGAGGAGTCTTTTCTACAGGGTCTGCGGCTCTTTGAGAAATGTTCCCTTCAACATCCTGAACTCCCACAGTAGGGTTCCCATCATTATTACCCGGTTGACGGTTTGCCCCAAGTAGATCATTCAATTTACTCAAGATCAGAGCATTCTGGGCATTCTAGGCTTCCAACTGCGCATTCTGAGCATTCAATTGCTGATTCAATCCCAAAACTACGGCGTCCAATTCTGCTCTTGTAACTCCAACAGTTGGAGCTGCTTGACTTGAAGGAGGAGAGGTAGCAGTATTCTCTTGAACATTGTCGGATCTTACAGAACTTCGTTTTCTCCCAGGAGCCATTATTTCCAATAAACTTCTGGTTTTAAAAGAAATCCTTTCAACAATCCTTCGCGGAGCAATAGTGGAAGTTTCTTGAGTTCAACTCTCAGTGAAAGCACCAAAAATGTTAACGTAAAAATCAGACGCTAACACCCCGGTGTAAATTGAAGTTGAGTGAAAGCACCACCCGTGAACACGGGAACTAAAACAAGTAGAAAAATCACAGAGAAAGCAGAAAAGACAACAGTTTTTATAGTGGTTCGGCTTATGGTAAGCCTACGTCCGCTTTAATTCTCTTTATTGCTGGATCAATTACAACTTTACAACAATCTTCAATTACAATTCTGATGAGACAAACAACTAAAACTTTGATACAGAAGAATTCTTTGAATCCATGTAGATTACATTAGATTTCCTCTCGAAGTTGGTTGAGATGCCTCTTGAATTTGAAGTGTCGAGTGAGTTGAGAATTCAGCAGAGTATCGGCGCTTAAAGAAATTGGCCAAAAAGTCCCCCCGCTAATTGGAGTTAGGGCTGTATTTATAGGAGTAGTTCTGGGCGAAGTTCAATCTCCAAGTCTTAGGTCGCGCACGACCTAAGGTAGGTCGTAGGTCATAGGTCGGCCACGACATAAGGAATCACTTGTATTAGCTATATTAGAACTTGCACTGAATAAGTCACTAGGTCGGCAGCGACCTAAGAGATGGGATTCGACTTATCTTGATTGCATTTTGTTCTCTTCTGAGCAAATTAATAGGTCGCGTGCGACCTATTATAGGTCGTGAGTTGGTCGGTAGGCTATGGCATTACTTAGGTCGTATATGCTTTAGGTCGTGAAGCTACAGGAACCTTTAGGTCGTTGATCCTCTTAAGTCGTCGGGTTGTGAAATCCTTAAGTTGTTAGGTCGCGGCACTTCATAGGTCGCTGAAAGCACTAGGTCGCTAAAGACCTTAGGTCGCGGAGTGCTTTGTGATCTTAGGTAGCTGCTGTAGTTAGGTCGCCCACTTTTTAGGTCGTTAGCACCCTTAGGTCGTTAGTACCTTTTAGGTCGTTAAGCCACCTAAGTTTTAGGTCGTTAAGTCACGTAAGTCTTAGGTCGCTTCAGAAATAGGAGTTAACAGTAATCAACATAATACTTTACAAAGTCATTTCAAAAATGATACATCAAAGTCATACTAATAAAAATTATACCCTTACAAAGTTATGACAGTCTATCCCTACCTAACTAATACAAGATTTATACAATACAGTGGTAACAAGATAATAACTGGCTATCGATGTAGCCACCTGCTCCTAGCTCCCCCAAAATGCATCCGTGGGAAATTCTAAACTACTTGGCTGCCCATAAAATTTTGAGCACCCAAGAGTTTTAAGGAAAGAAAATAAAACTCCAGGTCAGACTTGGATCTGGTGTGAGTGAACTTAAATAATAGAATTATTATATTTTAAAAAAACTCCTTTAAAATCAAAGGTATCTCATAAGACCAAGCTGTACGTAAACATGGACGGGTTTTTAGCTTACGATAACCAAAATATTTTCTATAGAAATCCATTAACATCATAATAGTGTTTAGAGTACAAATACTTATTAATCATAGCTGAAATTGCTACATTAATTAAAGTGTAGCGTACTAGGTTCGACAATCAAAAATTTAAAGGTGCGTATTAGAAATTGGATTCCATACTATGACAAGGTAAGAAACTACCTTCCAATGGTACATCTATAGATAAAATGCACCAACATTTGACAAGAACATCTTGTATCCCTGCCTTATAGGACCGACCTACCACTTGACTAGTAGTACCGAATATGGTCACCATACTTTGGGCCCCAAAGCATATATAAGTAGATAGTAATCGATCTAGATTTGGGATAACCATATCGTGATGGGGGCAACCCACTTGGCTTTGCTGCATATTTGATTTTTGTCATATATAAAACTTCCCACTTGGAATGCTAATAGTACCCTTTAGGCAACAAAGCAATGCCAGCATTCATCCATACATGTTCATTATGGGACTGAACAAAACCGAAGGCACTACCTCCATTACACCCATTTTGGAATCACCCTCAAGGTTAGTAGCAAATAGCCCTTGTACCTAAAAACTCCATCTTCGATTTCATTCTCTTTAAGATGCCTTCAGTTTGAAATGGTTGAGTTGGATCAAAGTGGTTTTCAAATAACATATCTGATCCCAGTCTCTTAGAAACAACTTTAGACAATTTCCAGTAAACTTAACCCCGATTCTTTAGTAAATAAACAGACAAAATTAGAGCGGAGAACACCTCCTAAACGTTAGTGGATGGATTTCCGTATCATTTATTCTGGAATAATGAAACGAGATTTATACGCACAACACAACATCATTGGGGATGACTGTGCCATATAAGTCACGTGTTTCTCCTATATATTTCCAAAGTTACGTTTTGGTCTACGTTTGATAGTCGATTTTTAACAATCAGATAAACAATCATTCAAACATTGATTAATTCCATATCATATCCACTAAGTCTTTATTAACTTAATCTTTGGTAAATAAAATCACTTTATAAAACTTGATCAAAAGATCATTCCACCAAACTATTTCCAAAACCTTTACTTCCCATTTTTACTTAGAAAATATTTATACTTATCTTAGGGTTATAAGTATATTGTTAAAACATTTGGAAAATATTTTTTTTTCAAATTTCTTTTTCAAAACAATCTTTGCTATAAACCGGTCCACTTATCCTTTATAAAAGTTCCATTTTAAAAGCCCACCTCACACCATTATAAATTTCCAAAATCAATTTATACACCACTTTTGTAAGTCTACAGGTCAATTTACAAAACCTCTTTACAAACCTTAATAAAACATTTTTCAATTTAAAATTCTTTTGATAAATCGTCTTTAAGAAAAATCCTTTACAAAATATCTTTTGCAACTCATTCTTTTTAATCACTTTAAATACACCTTTTTATTTAGTAAAACCCATTTTTATAAACAGGTTGTTATATAATTACCTTTAAAAAAATAATGATATAAATTGAAAATCATTTATAAACCATAAACCCCAAAATTAATTAAAGAATTAAAGATGATTCAAAATCATACTTTATAAATTAAAAAATAGGCAAAGTAAACCGAATGGTACTTATAACGATCCTGACTTGACCTTCGAAAATGGGCACCGAATACGACACTCATAGTCAAATGCCGCAGATTCGATTGTTCGAATCCGAGTCACCGGAGCTTATAACACAATTAAGTATAACAACACAGCGGAAGAAAAATTAATAATACATTGATATACAGCATTGATACAATATCTGATACAACAGATGATACAATAGATATCAATATACGTCAGAGATATGATACGATAAAATAGCAGCGGAAAAGAAAAATAGATAACACCAGCAGCGGAACAATTAACTCTAAGATGGTCTTTAAGGAAGAACTCCAGTAGTAGCTCGAACTTCCAATAACAATGCACAAAGATAAGCAAGTCTCGTCCGCATCCAAAGACTGAACTAGCTCTAGATAATCTACTAAACCTGACTATCTGAAAAACCCAACTCTAGACTACTTGTGTCGAAAAATTTTGAGCACCCAGAGTTTGGAAAATAAACAATAAACTCCAGGTCAGTCGTGGGACTGGTATGAGTAACAAACCGGTTTATCTTTTAAAAACAAAGAAAGGAATAATTTAAAATAGATCCGCAATGCTTTTAGAAAATGGAACTACCATAAGGCCTCCCGCACACACACACACAATGCAAATGTAGAATCGGAGGAGATTTCTCCTTATGATAGTTAAACATGCTTGATACGTAAATTTCTTTGATATTATTACTATAAGTGCAAAGTGCAGAAAACATTTCGAAAGTATAATACTAATCTTAGCCAACATACGACCATTATCGTATGCCTACAACAGCTATCATCTAAACAGTGGGGCGCCACCATAAGTAAATGGCAGGTTGTACAACTAAAACCGTACAAGGCTCGTATTGTTTCTTTGGATTTCCAACAAATGGTCAGGCCAAGGAACTTCCCACTGCCATATGGGTACGCCTCTGGAAGGACGCCCCGAGAACCTAACCGGATCTCTGCCAACACAAGGCCGGGTTAACCCTAACTGGGTAACTACTGACACGAGTATGCCACCCCCCGGTCGTAATCAACCTTTATCCGGGGCCCCAACAACAATCACAAAGTTATATATATATATATATATATATATATATATATATATATATATATATATTTGTGATATCCACATAAGTTAAATATCTGGGCTCCATACCATGATACCACTTCTATCCAGAAGGAAATGACATACCCTCAGAGGGCGCTACCCTCAGATAACCTTACCGCATCTTTCCTGTTTCGACCATTTCCGGGCTGTGAGGTTTCACGAATTTTCGTCCACAAAGCTACGCTTTTCACAAAAGCCACGCTTTGATCAACAAATGATCAGCAGCACTCAGCATGCCACATTACCAAGTTGGGAATATATTACTGATAACCTTCAACTACATAACCTTTGAGCTCGTATGTCTCAGAGAAGGGTGTTAAGCTAAGAGAATAAATTCTCCCCCACCAACAGAAATGTATTTGAAAGAAACCTGCTTTATATCTCAAATTGTAATGTCAGACATACAATCCATACAAGTCTGTTCTGTTCGAACAGAACCAAAGGCACTTTCGAAGAAGCCCTGGCAAATCCGGATAATCCCTAATCCGTGTGGATTTCCCATCACATATGGAGTCTCTATACCGGGGACCAGTCGATGCAAAGACATTCGACGAGTTATCCTTTCGCTTTTGAAAATATCCGGTCTTCACCACCGGTCTTCAAATGCTATCCATAACATCGTATCACATATTCGAATGGGGTATATGACACAAAGGTCCTTTCCCGGCTAAACCGAATAGTGAGCGCAATATTTACAAGAAACATATGGATATTGGGGTCTCAGTTAAATCACGGGTTAAAGCCCAAAACCTTTCATTCGAATGGTTAAAACAAATTACCCTTTCCAATCTTTTAAACAAAAAGATTCATTTTAACAACGTTCAATGGTTTAAACAATTTCCACACTTTTAATCTTTTAAACAAAAGATTCAATTCATAAAGTTCACCCCGTTCACAAAGATCTATTCATGGATTTCAAAACAATTTTCCTTTTCAATTGGATTAACTCGTTAAATCTTTTAAATCAAAGATTTAACTTATATCTTTCAAAAATTCGTTTCCAAAGATTCATTCATAGCGTTTCAAAACAATTCCATTTTAAGTTGGATTAACTCACTCGGTCTTTGAGTCAACGAATCATTTCATAGCATTCAAAACAATTCAATTTCATTTTAAACTTGAAACCTTTTAACACAAATTTTAAAGTTCATTACTTATGTGACAGCTTTTATTATTTGAAAACAATAGTTTTCATTTCAGAAAAAATCCAATTTTATTTGCACGAGTTAAAGCCTTTGAATTAAATTCAAACTCCCAAATCAATCATTGAAAATGGTTTGATCCATATAAAAATAGTATAACACCTTTAATCCCTAGTTTCCAAACATAGAATTCAATTTCAAATTTTAAATTCAAATTTAAATCAAATTATTTAAATCTCAAAGCTTTATTAAGTTATTCAAAAATAAATTTTTATCTTGAAATTCTATTTCAAAAACATTTCACATTTAACCCGATTTCATTTCAAACCGTTTGAATTTAAAATTCAAATTCAAAACTATTTTCAAAAATCTGTGACTTAATCGATTTCCTTGTGAAATCCATATTTGTGTGTGTATGGTGTGGTCTAGGGGTTTAACACAATAGTGCAACATCATTCAATCATCATAGATCAAAACGCAGAAAATACAGTTGATAAGCGATATAAACTATAACGCTTATCTTCCATTCATAGATTCGAAGATAATATATAAATGTATCATCGATAAATGAATAAATTATACATAGCACAATCCACAAAACAAAATATCACAGATCAGATAAGACAATCAATTCAATGCATCTCATACAATACAATCATTTATGAGTAAGATCAAGTATTCAATAATCATTTATAAGCAAGATTAATTTAATTGATTAATCCTAATTAATTCAATTTATTTCCAATTAAATTAATTACTTATGAATTAATTCAATCCTGATTAATCAATTACAAATCATTTGATATAAATTAATTTATTAAAAACTTCAGTAAATTATTCTTAATAAATTATTTAATTAGTTTAACCGTAAGTTACATTTAACCTTAATTGATTTCATTAAATAATTATCTTTAAGTGATTAATTGCCTTTATAAATAAATCAAAATTTAATTATATTAAATGTACATACATCATAATCACTTGATTAATTAACTTTAATTATTATTTATAAAAATTGATTAACCAATAATAATCCATTAAATATTCCTAATTATTTAATTAATTAGGTGTTAATTGTAACTTAAGTAGTTCTTAATTACAATTAATTAATTTCTAATCTTGAATTATTTACTCGAATCTATGATTCTTAATTACACATTAACTATCTCTTAATTAATTAACTTAATCCTTAATTTATAAATTTAAACTTCAAATTGCTAATTTAATTAATATCAAACATTAATTATCCCATTCTAATTATCTTCAAAATTAATGAATTACAATTTATTGAATCTTTATTTACTTAAAACTGAAACTCGTATTTATTAATGATTTAATTAACACTCACAAAAATATTTGAAACATTGATTTTCAATTTGCTTTAAATTCACATGTTAAAGTGCTACTTTTGTTATAAGGAAATTTAAAATAGGTTAAATTCAAATTCCTTTTAGATTCACATATTTAAAGTTATAAACTTGATTAAATTTAAAATCTGGGATTCAACTTCGACTTTCTGTCCAGGTTTAAATTCTTGATCCTTGTTTAAATCCTTCCTTTACAACTTTCAAATTCCATTTTAATTCAAATTCCATTTGACTTCAAATCTTTTGATTTTTCTTAAATATTTTGAAGTCTTTAAACAAGTTTATTCCAAATCTAAGTTTACAACTACACTTGAATTTATATTTAAACCTCTAATTTTAAAACTCAATTTAAGCTTTGTTATATAACTTGAAATTAAATATATTTTTTAAAACTTCAAAATCAAAACAGAACAGGTTCCCTTTTTTTAAACCCTGGACACTTCTATCCGAGCCATCTTGTTTCTTGCTTCGAGTCAACATGTATCGACTTCGAGCCATCACTCGAGACAATCACACAAATTCACCCAGCACCCAACTGAACAAACCCAGACCATCTAATCACACCTCCGTGCATGTGCACATGGACGCCGACCAACTCAGATCGTCGTCGATGATCCCCTCATGTCAATAACCACCCAAACACCCAAATACGATTATCAGATCGTGTCCCAAATCTCGAATTCGAATTCGAGGCCTTCATTCCAAACCTGGAAACCACAAAAGCCATTACCTCCTCAACCTGTCAACGCCTCAAACTCGCCGCCTAGACCACCTGAAAATCCCAAAACCCTGGCCATCACTTCGTCATCAACCCTTCGACCATCTCCAAAAGCCACGAGACACTCGGTCAATCCAAGATGGCAAACGAATCAAAGATTTCAACCTCACAAGAACTAGGGCTACGAAAGGAAATTGCCTGCCGCTGTCACCACCGTGCCTGGAACACCAACCCGACATTTTTCGCAGCTACCCCGATCACTCCGCTACCTCTAGGAAGAAACACGATGCCTCCGACCCTCTAGATCAACCAAGACAACTCGAAATGCTCAAGTCAGACAAACTAAAACTGCTCTCTTATCTTTGATCTAAAAATTAAGATTTTTGCTTTAAAATTCATGTTAAATTATGAGAATTCAATTTATAAACTTGAATTTGTAAATTAAAATATTTGAAATTCGACCAGTTTAAAGCTTACTCGGATTCTTTAATTTCCAAGGATATTTACAAATCATTTTAACTCAAATAAATTTTTAAGCTTTAACAAATGCTATAACAAACAGTTTTTGTTTATATTCCAAGTGCTAATAGTTGTTAGATCGAGAGAAACGAATTTATTTGCATAACTGGGTCTATGCCTCTCATTGTACAGGCATATACACACACACACACACACACACACACACACACACACACACACACACACACACACACACACACACACACACACTCACATACATTCACATAACAAAGCTCAACAACATAATTCCAGACTTAAACTTGTAAAATTTCAGATACTTAGAGTTATTAAAAGAAATGAAGTAACAGTTGTTTTTAAGAAGAATAGAGCTTGCTTTCTTTTGAGACAGGCTTTGATTTTCCAATAGAAACCTTGCTTCTTTGATCTTTGGTTGGTCTAATTAAATTGTTGTTTTGTTTGTTCAAGTTGTTGCTCATTTCAGTTTTACTCAGCTTTTGTAAGTGAACGAACTGAAATGAAATTGTTTGAAGTATGGAAAGAAGCTGCCAGTTGATATTATTTTGTACAAGTGATATCTGGTTTGTACAAGTGATATTATATTTTATACAAAATAGGTACAAGATTTTCTTTGCTTTTCTTTTTAATTGTTTGGCCAGAGATCATGGTATGGAGGCTGATGATGTTGTATGTACTTATCAATTTGTTTTCTTGTCGTTATTCTTTGACTATGCTGAGATAAATCTCGGCTGATATGATTTGTATTATGCATGTTAAGATATTGGCACTAACTCTTTTGTCTTGTTTAGCAAGCTTGGTTATATCTTATATTTAGTTTGTTTCATTCCATGCTTTAATTCGGCTGATGATAATAATTGGTGTGTACTAAAGATATTGCCTTATTTTATAAGCTACAGCCATCCTTTCTTTGTACTTTGTAGATACTTTATTTATTTCTTTGTTTTATTTGCTTTGTACATAGATACTTTTATATTATTTTTCTTTATAATAACTTATATTAAATTATTCAAAAATTTCACAATTTTTACTCAAAAATTAAATTAATTATAAATTCAAACACAGAAAAAATCTGGGATCGTTACAGATTCCCCTCCTTAAGAAATTTCGTCCCCGAAATTTACAGGCACGAAAACAACAAAGATAGATACACGAAGATAGAGAAATAGTTTTCCAGGTCAAACTGGATGTCCATTCTGCATTTGGCTCACCAAATCAGACTATCAATAATATATGCAACAACGCATCTATTTAACACTTCACAAAATACTCGGGTTATCAGTATTCTGAATTCAAGTCGGAATACCCAAAGTATATATAACTTTTCCTCTTCGGACTTCGATCTACCCAAGAAATTACAATAGATTTTAAATTTGGATTTAAACGAAATCATTTTATCGATACAATTCAATTTTAGCCCCATATTCTATAAATCAATTTAACTCAATTTAAAATTTCTAATTTATTTAAATTTTAAATTCGAAATTTCCAATTCATATTCATTAAGGTTTAAATCAAAAACTAATAAGAAACCGGTGAAATACGAAGTAAGGATTTTCTACAACGATTCATAGGGCTATCATCACACCGAAACTTCTTTCTGGAGCTGTCATGAAGCAATCAAAAGAATTTGGAAACGAATCAAAGGAAATTGATACAGAAAGATTGTTTCCGCTATTGCTGGGTATTGACCATTTACAGTAGTACTTCCCTGTCCCCTATCTCGTCTTCTTCTTGCACTCATATCTACTATCGGTGGATAGTAAGAGAATTTACTGAGGCATTCGAATGCATATCTTAGGGATATACTCATTCTAGGGTTTACTTCACCCTATCTCTAATAAGCTACTTAACGTGTTATACTCCTAAGCTAAAGTTCAACCTTAGCTCTGATACCACTTATAACGATCCTGTCTCGACCTTCGAAAATGGGCACCGAATACGACACTCGTAGTCAAATGCCGCAGATTCGACCGTCGAGTCGTCGGAGCTTATAATACAATTAAGTATAACAACACAGCGAAAGAAAAATTAATAGTACATTGATATACAACATTGATACAATATCCAATACAACAGACGATACAATAGATATCAATATACATCAGAGATATGATACGATAAAATAGTAGCGGAAAAGAAAAATAGATAACACCTGCAGTGGAACAAATAACTCTAAGATGGTCTTCAAGGAAGAACTCCAACAGTAGCTCGAACTTCCAATAACGATGCACAAAGATAAGCAAGTCTCGTCCACATCCAAAGACTGAACTACCTCCAGATAATCTACTAAACCTGACTATCTGAAAAACCCAACTCTAGACTGCTCGTGTCGAAAAATTTTGAGCACCCAGAGTTTAGGAAAGAAACAATAAACTCCAGGTCAGTCGTGATACTGGTATGAGTAACAAACCGGTTTATCTTTTAAAAAAAACAAAGAAATATTTTAAAATAGATCCGTAATGCTTTTAGAAAATGGAACTACCATAAGGCCTCCCGCACACACACACACACAATGCAAACGCAGTATCGGAGGAGATTTCTCCTTATGATAGTTAAACATGCTTGATACGCAAATTTCTTTGATATTATTACTATAAGTGCAAAGTGCAGAAAACATTTCGAAAGTATAATATTAATCTTAGTCAACATACGACCATTATCTTATGCCTACTATAGGTACATCTAAACAGTGGGGCGCCACCATAATTAAATGGCAGGTTCAATAACTAAAACCGTAAAAGGCTCATATTGTTTCTTTGGATTTCCAACAAATGGTCAGGCCAAGGAACTTCCCATTGCCACATGGGTACGCCTCTGGAAGGACGCCCCGAGAACCTAACCGGATCTCTGCCAACACAAGGTCGGGTTAACCCTAACTGGGTAACTACTGACATGAGTATGCCACCCCCGGTTGTGATATCCCGGAAATTGGGCAATATAAATTTAATAATCTATGTTATAAATTTAATTTGATTTGATACTTTTGATAATAAATTTTGAATTGATCTAATAATCATCTTTTAATAAATATTTAAATTAGAAGATTTTATCTTTTTAAAGTAAATAAATTGTTTTCTGTTTATAATATATAATTGTATATATATTGTAAATTGATAAACTTTGATTTGAAACTTAGTAAATGAATCAATTTTTAATTTTAATTTATTTTTGGTAAATTGGAAATTTAATTTAAATTTAACATTTTACTTTTCAAAGCAATTTAACAAATAATTATATGGTTTATACCTATGATAAATCTTATTTGTTTTAAAATTTTATTTAGCTTAAAAATATGAATTTAAATTAGATTAACATCAAAGCTTTGTCTTATTTTATTTTAAATATTACTTAAAATTTTATGTAAGAGTTAAAATACAAATTTCATATGATCTTAATTTATTAAATGATAGAAGTAAATTATAATCCCTTTTATAAATCATTTTTAATATTGTTTAATTTGTTATTTTTAAATAAAAATGTAACACTTAGTTTTTCATAAAACATAAATAGATTTTTAGAAAATAGGTTTTGTTAAAATTCAATAAGAGTTATATATGCATATATATAACTTGATTCTTTTTTTAAAAAAAAAATTGGATTTGATAAATTAATTTAAATTTGAATTCAATGTTTTGAAATTTAAAAGAAATGTTTAAAATATTTGAATAAGCTTATAATCATAATTTGTTTGTTTCATTTATTTTAATTAGAAAAAGGAGAAGAAATAAAATTCATTTATATACTACATAAAAAATAAAATAAGATTTAAAAGCTCTTATAAAAATAAGTTAGAGTTTTATAAACAATTTAGAATTAAAATTAAAAATAAAAACACTTAAATACATGTGTGAGTCTTTTAACATTTTAAAAAGACATGTGTTAATCTCCTAAACACCTAAATTGACAAGTGTAAGGCATGGATTAAATTGTGACAAATGTTTAAAATTAGTAACAAGTGTCTTATTTATTTTTCTTCATTTTCTTTTACTTCATTTAAGTCATTTTTCTTTTCTATTCTTTCTTTTTCAAACTTGAGAAAAATCTTCAGCTTATCATCTGAAGAAAAAAATTCTTCGTCTTCAAAATCAAAACCAAAGATTTATAAACAAAATTTAAACTAAGATCAAGATCTGCAAATTTCTTCTTCAAAACTTAAGAAAATATTCAGATCTAAAATATGAAACCATCTCCATTCAAAAACAAATTCCGTTCAAACAAAACTGTTTTCCCCTCAAAAATCAATGTTTCCCCTGAACCAAAATCATCTGAATCATATTTCAAACCTGAGAAGCAAATCATGTGTAAACCGGTAGCCTCCTCAAAACATTAATGACCTGCATGCATCTGCAGATCTCCTCAAATTCTGTTTTAAATCAACCATCCCTACATGCATTTTCTTTCTGGACGCCTGCATTATTTTCCTGGATGCATGCTATTGTAAATCAGAAAGCATTACAGCAAACAAGATGAAAGTTTAAAAAAAAGCAAACTGCAGTTTTAATTTCAAATGCAAATTTCAACAACTCAAGTTCAAAGCATCCTTCAGTTTCAAGCTTTTCAAATCATGGTTGCTCTGTTCTTTAAATTTCTGGTGAGTAACATTTTATATTGAATAACCATAAGTATAAATTTAGTTGTTTGTTTTATTCTGGAAATATGCATGCTTGCTTGCTTTTTACAAATTCATTACTGGTGTGTGTGTGTGTGTGTGTGTGTGTGTCTATATATATATATGAATGTATGTTGTAGTGCATGCTGAAATGAAATTTGTTTTCTGTATTTAAGTTTCCAGATTCTGGAAGTTCTTAAAATTCCATTTCATTGGATCTAAGCTGTGTTAAGATTCGAGATTTAATCAAAATGGGGTTGTTAACATAAGTAACAGTTTTAATTTTTATTTAGCATGAAAAATAAAATAAAATTTGTAATGTCTCTGGGTAACTTAATATAACAGAGCAAATATTTAGTAAGTGAAAATTTAATTATTCTGTTTCATAAATCCAAATGTATAAGTTGATTACTAATACAAAAACTTGAATTTTAAAACTTAAATTATAATTTTCAGTTTAAAAATGGTGGAGCACTGCTGGTTTAACCATAAATCAAGTTTTGGGTCGTAATTGATGATTTAGATGGTCGGAGTGGCCAGTATCATTTTTGGTGATGGAATGGTGATAGGGGAATTTGGGAAAAATAGTAGGATGTGGATTAATGCATTGAGGCGATGGGGTTTTGGATTGAAATTTTAAACCCTAGATTTTCTGTTGATAATAAAATTGATTATTGCGACTTCCTTAGGCGACCGAGTTGTTCCAAACTTAGGGAAAAGATAGATGGGGTATGGAGGAGGTTGTGGCCGGAGGTAGTGTTTCTCTGATGGTCGGAGCTTGGTGGTTGAAGCAATTTCTAGGTTGCGACATTACTTCCTGTTTTGGAGCTCGAGGCTCGGTTTTGATTTAGGGCTTCTGCAGTCTCTCTGATTGGTCGGAATGACATTGGGAGAAGATGGCCGACATGCGTGGATGGTCGTGAGACGCCGGAGGTGTCGGCAATGGTGGTGCAGGTGCACGGTACTTGGCGTATCAGCAGATAGTTTTTTTTTGGGAAGAAGAGTTACTCGAGAGTGTTTCGGGTAGAATCGTGTTTTGCTCGAAGCTGTAGGGTTTGGAACTTGAAGTATTTTGGGTGAGCACTCGGGTAGTTTGAATGTTATAGGTTTTAGTTTAAACCTGTCATATTGTAAGTTCTGTAAATACAAATGAGAGTTTCTCGAGTTTTATTCGAGTTTATTTAGTGTTTTACTCGAGTGATGTATGTATAGCCCGGGTTAGTGTTCAAGTTCGAACTTGTCTTGTTTTCAAAATTTAAACTGAATTTTAAAAGTGTAAGCAAAGATTTAAAGTGAGTTTTAAATCTAAGTTTAAGTTATGAATTCAAATTTCATTTTGAATCGTAGCTGTAAATAACTAAGTATTTAAATAACTTAAAAAAGGGGTTTATTGTTTAAATTTTTTTTTTTAAAAGGAGATTTAAATTTAAATTTGGAAATTAAAATATAAAGTAATGTTTTAAACAAAGTTGAAATTTAATTCAAATTTGAATTTGAATTTTTGTCTCAAAATAGATTTAAGTTTTATAAACTTAAGTATTTTAACAAATTTGAATGATAAAGAAAATGTTAGAATTTAAAAAAGAAATTTGTTTTAACTTTTGTAAAAATTTCTTTTATAAGAAAAGTATTGTTTATCATTTAAAGTTTTAAATTGATTTTAAAACTTGTTAAATTTGAATCATAATTTAATGATTTGTTATTCATTTAATTGTTAGGGTAATTAAATGAATAATTAATTTATCTAATAAATTAATGAAATAAATAATTACTCAAAGTAATTATAGGTTTAATCTTAAGGGTTTAAGATTAATTATTATTTGAATAATTAACTTGTAATTTAAGAATAATTAATTAAATAAGAATTTGATTTAGTTAATGATTAATAATTAATTAATCAAGTAATAATGGATTTAATTAAGTTTTAATTAACACTTAATTATTTAATTAGGGATTAATTAATGGGTTGATTAATGATTAATTAATTTGTAATTAATAATGATTAAAATAAGTTAATTATTTTAGAAAATAATTAATGAATTGTTAATAGTTAATGAAGGTCATTAACTAAGGATTATGTAATAATTAATTATTGTGATTAATTTTTAATAATTAATTAGATTAGTTAATTTAAAGATAATCATTTATGTAAGTTATTAAGTATAATTACTTGTGGAAATAATTAAGGAATTAATTACTTATTGTAATTAATTGAGTTTATTTTGATTAGATTAAGTTAATTAATTCAGTTTAATTTATTTAATAAATTGAGGATTGTAAAGTATGATTACCTAATGTAATTTAATGAAGAGAAATACTTAGGGAAGTAATTAAGGGGTAATTACTGGATGTAATTAATTGAAGTTGATTTATTTGTGAAAGTAATTTGAGTATAATTACTTTGTAAATTAATCAAGGGATTAATTAGAGATGATTAATTATGAAGTAATTAATTTATTGGGAAGTAATTAAGGGCAGTTAATTACTGAATAGAGTTAATTAAGGTTAATTAACAATTATGGTTTAATTAAAGGATTAATTACTTAATGTAATTAATTTAAAAAAATAATAATTAGAGATCATTAATTAATGATGTAAATAAAGAATGGATTTAATTAGAATTAATTAATAAATAAAAAGGAATTAATTTATGAAATTAATTAATTAAGGAGTAATGTAATTAATTTATGGTTAATTAAGTAAGAAAGTAATTAAAGATTAATTACTGTATTTGGTTAAATATAATTAATTTGAAGAAATTAATTTGTGAATAATTACTTGAATGTAATTAAAGGTTAATTAATCAGGGATGATTAATTAAAATAAATAATTGATGGATGATTAATTAATTGATTGAAAATTAATTAACAATGATGTAAGCAAGATTAATGATGATGAAGTAATTAATTTAATTTACTTTAAATTAGTTAGAATGACGTAATTAACTTAATTCATTTTAAATTAATTATATTTGGTGTGATACTAAATCATTGCTTATATGGATGGATAATGTTGTTTGCCTAGATAGTTTGAATCTCAAATATGAGATAGATAATGTTGAGTGATTTGGATGCATTGGTTGCATTGTGATGTTGATATAGATTATCTTTTTGGATAATGATAATATGGTTTATCTGATATGATGATAATGTTGATTATCTGTTGTGAATCTGTGATTTATTAATCTGTGTATATAGATAATTGATTTGTTTTAAACCTTTAAAACAACTTGGCCTTGAAATACACGCTTTGGATTTCGATAAGTCCGGGATCGGGTTTCCATATTTGGATATCCAAAAACCACATCGATCCAAATTAACGATAGGTCGTGAATCTCTTGTAAAGAGTGAAGACTCGAGGTATAAGGACTATACGTCAGTATAACTCTGGGGGTGATTCCATGATGAGTTTGACGGAACTAGTTCTTATAGGTTCGAGATGATGATTTAGAGTGCAAGGGTTATCGTCGTTAACTCTGAGGGTGATTCCAAAATGAGTGTAACGAGATAATGCCTTCGGTTTCGTTCAAACCCGGAACGAACTTGTATGGATTAAATGCATTCAGAACATCGTCAGGTGGACGAGGGGAGCATTCTAGGGGATGTGTTCTCTAATGGTAATCGTAGCCTCAAGCCTCATCAATCGGGAATGGCTAAAACAGGGGAGGTGCAGCAAGGCTTCGTAGGTAGCTCCCACTGGAGAGCGAGATTTACCCCTGTCTAGAGGTCCCTTTTATTTCGGTTGTGTGGGCGGTTGGAACGTACGCCAACTGCGGGGTTGTCTTGTTCGGGACTGTACAGTAAGGGATGGTTCCGGTCTTGTGTTGTAGGGGAGCGGGCGTACTCCTCGGTATGTTGATCTAGGCCACGTACTATGACGGGCGGTACCCTAGTAGCCCAGCCAGTGATGGAATCCAAAATCCAATAAGTGCCAACGGTTTTGATTGTATTACCCACTTTTGTGGCTAGTAGCTGGAATTTAATCATGTAACGATTCCGGCTATTTCTTATTTACTTGAAAACCATAGACCTATTATAATATCACTGGATTTCCTATCAAATGTTTTGTTTAGCGTAAGGTAAAAACTTTTCCATGTTTATGTGTGGGAAGTCTTACGTGATACCTTTTCTTTTCAAAGGTTTTTCAAAGTTAAGCAACTTTAACCTGTTACTCACACCAGACCCATGTCTGACCCGGAGTTTATCTTCTGTTTTTCTTAAACTCTTGGGTACTCAAATTTTTACAAGTAGCCAAGGGAATTCAGGTTTGCTTTTGACGAATTATGGAGGAGCAATGGAGCAGGAGGCTTCTGCGTTAGACATATAGTTCCGCTTTGTGTACTCTGTGTTGTATCTCTTTGTTGTGATGTATTGAGTTGTATAACTAGACAGGTGTTTATAACTGTCTAGTATGTGATGTAAATTCAGTGTAACTCTGATTAGTGATGTATACTGTGTAATTATTATGTTATTAATATAATTTATTCATTCCGCTGTTAAGATTCTGATGTTGTTTCTTATTTCTTCTCTTTCTTTTCTCTTTTCTATCCCTTTCTTTCTTATTAATGATGCGTCATTCTGTGGAGTCGGATGGCGGGTCATTACAGTGGCATCAGAGCGTTAGGTTGAGTGAATACCTAGGCTCTGGAGTGGTGACTATCTTGAGAGAGCGTATTTGTAATTTTTATATATATAGATATATTTATTTCTACCTATCTGTTGGGTTACCCGTTCAGGTTTTCCAATATAAGTTATAAAGGTAGATAAGGTAGTGGGTGTGTAACACGACTACCATTGGTTGGTGTTTGAATGTTTGAGGTTGGGAGTGTATCTGTCGAGACTGTAGACCTAATACCGTCTCGAGTGAGCTTTGTAGTCAAGAAGGATTTCATTTATCTCTGAAGGTGACCTATATAGGTTCGGAGATCATCTCTGAGTTGGATGAGTACAGTTTGGATCTGTCGGTTGGGCAGAAGGAAATGATGGCATCTCGATACCTCAGGAATTAGTAGCTGTGTGATGAGACACAGTGACTATGGATGTGTCCAAAGATTTTTCTTTGGAACAAGTTTAGGAAGTATGTCTGCTTCGATGTTGTAGCTGGGTTCAGCAGGATGTTTCTGTCTGGTTTGAAGTCCGAATTTCTCGAAGAATTTTGGATTTAGGAATCCCTTGGCATCGGTGTCAGTAGTGCAGCTCGGAGTGTTCTGTGCTGACAAGAAGGATTTCTGGTTAGCAGTTTTTCTGAAGGAGTTCAGAAGCATCAAAGTGGATTCATTTCTTCGATGGATTGTCTAGATAAACATAAGCTGTTTTGATTGATAAAGAGAGAACAATTTACTTTGGATATTGGACTGGTTGATCGCAAAAGCGACTTGCGATAGTTTGAGTGTTCTCTTGAACTATAAGAAGTTGTCTGTATCTGGAGGTTGAATTTTTTATTGACTAGATTCCCGGAGTGCTACCGGTGGTTCAATTTAGTAGAAGGATCGGATGGGGCATCTGAGTTTACTTTTATGGATCTATTGGACCATATTTCTGAGATATGTTGTCCAGTTTGTGCTCGAGTTTTTCTTCTGCTTAAGATCAGAGTTGTGTAGCGAAAGCAGTTTGGGTGTGCTTTTGTTTTGTCTTTTCCGCATAGGAGAAGTTAGTTAGTTTTCTGTTGTTTGTGGAGAAGAGTTGATGTTCTTGGTTTGGATTTGATCTTGAGGAGATCATTTTGTTGGATTGTTTTGGTCCAGTTTGTTTCTAGAGACATCAGCAAAGGTTGAGCTGATCAGGAGAGTTGAAGGTAGCCCAGGATCATTAGAAGTGTTTTGTGGATTAGAGACGAAGGAATTTGGATTCCAGAGTCGGAGATTTGATTTTGGGTAAGTTTTTCTCCGATCTAAAGAATTTTAAGATTGAGTAAGACTGGGTAAGTCAGCTCCGAGGTGTTTTGGATCTTTTCTGTATTCTTGTGAGGATTGGAGTTGATTTTCAAGGTTGAATTGCCAGATTGTATAACTGGGATTCGTTGTGTTTCACGTATCCCTGAGGGAATACGTGTATGATTTATTTCTGGTTGTGGAACCAGTAGTTCAGGAGGATGTGATTGTTGAGTCACACTTGTCTGTAGTCTGATATCCTGTTTAGTTTTGTAGATCTAGTTGGATAGGAGCTCTATAGCTTAATAGTATTGATTGTTTAGATTCTATAGAGCGAGTATCCCGATATTTATACCGGGGAAACTCATGAAAATTCTATCCAGAATTTTTGTGGATAATTAGGTTTGTTTTGATTGGATAAATTGGTTGCTATGGTTGTTAGCATATGTTTGATATATGCTTGTGTTTTAAAATTAAATCTTAAGATAGATTATTAAATTACCTTTGCTTTAAAATTTTGGGGACGAAATTCTTTTAAGGGGGAGGAATGTGATATCCCGGAAATTGGGCAATATAAATTCAATAATCTGTGTTATAAATTTAATTTGATTTGATACTTTTAATAATAAATTTGGAATTGATCTAATAATCATCTTTTAATAAATATTTAAATTAGAAGATTTCATCTTTTTAAAGTAAATAAATTGTTTTCTGTTTACAATATATGATTGTATATATATTGTAAATTGATAAACTTTGATTTGAAACTTAGTAAATGAATCAATTTTTAATTTTAATTTATTTTTGGTAAATTGGAAATTTAATTTAAATTTAACATTTAACTTTTCAAAGCAATTAACAAATAATTATATGGTTTGTACCTATGATAAATCTTATTTGTTTTAAAATTTTATTTGGCTTAAAAATATGAATTTAAATTAGATTAACATCAAAGCTTTGTCTTACTTTATTTTAAATATTACTTAAAATTTTATATAAGAGTTAAAATACAAATTCATATGATCTTAATTTATTAAATGATAGAAGTAAATTATAATCCCTTTTATAAATCATTTTTAATATTGTTTAATTTGTTATTTTTAAATAAAAATGATAATACTTAGTTTTTCATAAAACATAAATAGATTTTTAGAAAATAGGTTTTATTAAACTTCAATAAGAGTTATATATTCATATATATAACTTGATTTTAAAAAAAAAATGGATTTGACAAATTAATTTAAATTTGAATTCTATGTTTTGAAATTTTAAAGAAATAAATGTTTAAAATATTTGAATAAGCTTATAATCATAATTTTTTTGTTTCATTTCTTTTAATTAGAAAAAGGAGAAGAAATAAAATTCATTTATATACTACATAAGAAATAAAATAAGATTTAAAAGCTCTTATAAAAATAAGTTAGAGTTTTATAAACAATTTAGAATTAAAATTAAAATTAAAAACTCTTAAATACATGTGTGAGTCTTTTAACATTTTAAAAATACATGTGTTAATCTCCTAAACACCTAAATTGACAAGTGTAAGGCACGGATTAAATTGTGACAAATGTTTAAAATTAGTAACAAGTGTCTTATTTATTTTTCTTCATTTTCTTTTACTTCATTTAAGTCATTTTTCTTTTCTATTCTTTCTTTTTCAAACTTGAGAAAAATCTTCTGCTTGACTTCTGGAAAAAAAATCTTCTTCTTCAAAATCAAAACCAAAGATCTGTAAACAAAATTTAAACTAAGATCAAAATCTGCAAATTTCTTCTTCAAAACTTAAGAAAATATTCAGATCTAAAATTTGAAGCCATCTCCATTCAAAAACAAATTCTGTTCAAACAAAACAGTTTTCTCCTCAAAAATCAATGTTTCCCCTGAACCAAAATCATCTGAATCATATTTCAAACCTGAGAAGCAAATCATGTGTAAACCAGTAGCCTCCTCAAAACATTAATGACCTGCATGCATCTGCAGATCTCCTCAAATTCTGTTTTAAATCAACCATCCCTGCATGCATTTTCTTTCTGGAAGCCTGCATTATTTTCCTGGATGCATGCTATTGTAAATCAGAAAGCATTACAGCAAACAAGATGAAAGTTTTAAAAAAACAAAACTGCAGTTTTAAGTTCAAATGCAAATTTCAACAACTCAATTTCAAAGCATCCTTCAGTTTCAAGCTTTTCAAATCATGGTTGCTCTATTCTTCAAATTTCTGGTGAGTAACATTTTATATTTAATAAACATAAGTATAAATTTAGTTGTTTGTTTTATTCTGGAAATATGCATGTTTGTTGCTTTTTACAAGTTCATTACTGGTGTGTGTGTGTGTGTGTGTATATATATATATATATATATATATATATATATATATATATATATATGAATGTATGTTGTAGTGCATGCTGAAATGAAATTTATTTTCTGTATTTAAGTTTCCAGATTCTGGAAGTTCTTAAAATTCCATTTCATTGGATCTAAGCTGTGTTAAGATTCAAGATTTAATCAAAATGGGGTTGTTAACATAAGTTGCAGTTTTAATTTTTATTTAGCATGAAAAATAAAATAAAAATTGTAATGTCTTTGGGTAACTTAATATAACAGAGCAAATATTTAGTAAGTGAAAATTTAATTATTCTGTTTCATAGATCCAAATGTATAAGTTGATTACTTATACAAAAACTTGAATTTTAAAACTTAAATTATAATTTTCTGTTTAAAAATGGTGGAGCACTGCTAGTTTAACCAGAAATCAAGTTTTGGGTCGTAACTGATGATTTAGATGGTCGGAGTGGCCGGTATCATTTCTGGTGATGGAAGGGTGATAGAAGAATTTGGGAAAAATAGTAGGATGTGGATTAATGCATTGAGGCGATGGGGGTTTTGGATTGAAATTTTAAACCCTAGATTTTACTGTTGATAATAAAATCGATTGTTGCGACTTCCCTAGGCGACCGAGTTGTTCCAAACTTGGGGAAAAGATAGATGGGGTATGGAGGAGGTTCTGGTCGGAGGTAGTGTTTCTCTGATGGTCGGAGCTTGGTGGTTGAAGCAATTTCCAGGTTGCGACATTACTTCCTGTTTTGGAGCTCGAGGCTCGGTTTTGATTTGGGGCTTCTGCAGTCTCTCTGATTGGTCGGAATGGCATTGGGAGAAGATGGGCGACGTGTGTGGATGGTCGCGAGACGCCGGAGGTGTCGGCAATGGTGGTGCAGGTGCACGGTACTTGGTGTATCAGCAGATAGTTTTTTTTGGGAAGAAGAGTTACTCGAGAGTGTTTCGGGTAGAATCGTGTTTTGCTCGAAGCTGTAGGGTTTGGAACTCGAAGTATTTTGGGTGAGCACTCGGGTAGTTTGAACGTTATAGGTTTTAGTTTAAACCTGTCATATTGTAAGTTCTGTAAATACAAATGAGAGTTTCTCGAGTTTTACTCGAGTTTATTTAGAGTTTTACTCGAGTGATGTATGTATAGCCCGGGTTAGTGTCCGATTTTGAACTTGTCTTGTTTTCAAAATTTAAATTGAATTTTAAAAGTGTAAGCAAAGATTTAAAGTGAGTTTTAAATCTAAGTTTAAGTTATGAATTCAAATTTCATTTTGAATCGTAGCTGTAAATAACTAAGTATTTAAATAACTTAAAAAGGGGTTTATTGTTTAAAATGTTTTTTTAAAAGAAATTTGAATTTAAACTTGGAAATTAAAATATAAAGTAATGTTTTAAACAAAGTTGAAATTTAATTCAAATTTGGATTTGAATTTTTGTTTCAAAATAGATTTAAGTTTTATAAATTTAAGTATTTTAACAAATTTGAATGATAAAGAAAATGTTTGAATTTAAAAAAGAAATTTGTTTTAACTTTTGTAAAAATTTCTTTTATAAGAAAAGTATTGTTTATCATTTAAAGTTTTAAATTGATTTTAAAAATTGTTAAAGTTGAATCATAATTTAATGATTTCTTATTCATTTAATTGGTTGGGTAATTAAATGAATAATTAATTTATCTAATAAATTAATGAAATAAATAATTACACAAAGTAATTATAGGTTTAATCTTAAGGGTTTAAGATTAATTATTCTTTGAATAATTAACTTGTAATTTAAGAATAATTAATTAAATAAGAATTTGATTTAATTAATGATTAATAATTAATTAATCAAGTAATAATGGATTTAATTAAGTTTTAATTAACACTTAATTATTTAATTAGGGATTAATTAATGGGTTCATTAATGATTAATTAATTTGTAATTAATAATTATTAAAATAAGTTAATTATTTTAGAAAATAATTAATGAATTGTTATTAGTTAATGAAGGTCATTAAATAAGGATTATTTAATAATTAATTACTGTGATTAATTTTTAATAATTAATTAGATTAATTAATTTAAAGATTATCATTCGTGTAAGTTATTAAGTATAATTACTTATGGAAGTAATTAAGGGTTAATTACTTATTGTAATTAATTAAGTTTATTTTGATTAGATTAAGTTAATTAATTTAGTTTAATTTATTTAATAAATTGAGGATTGTGAAGTATGATTACCTAATGTAATTTAATGAAGAGAATTACTTAGGGAAGTAATTAAGGGGCAATTACCGGATGTAGTTAATTGAAGTTGATTTATTTATGAAAGTAATTTGAGTATAATACTTTGTAAATTAATCAAGGGATTAATTAGAGATGATTAATTATGAAGTAATTAATTTATTGGGAAGTAATTAAGGGCAGTTAATTACAGAATAGAGTTAATTAAGGGTGATTAACAATTATGGTTTAATTAATGGATTAATTACTTAATGTAATTAATTTTAAAAAAAATATAATTAGAGATCATTAATTAATGATGTAATTAAGAATGGATTTAATTAAAATTAATTAATAAATGAAAAGGAATTAATTTATGAAATTAATTAATTAAGGAGTAATGTAATTAATTTATGGTTAATTAAGTAAGAAAGTAATTGAAGATTAATTACTATATTTGGTTAAATATAATTAATTTGAAGAAATTAATTTGTGAATAATTACTTGAATGTAATCAAAGGTTAATTAATCATGGATGATTAATTAAAATAAATAATTGGTGGATGATTAATTAATTGATTGATAATTAATTAATAATGATGTAAGCAAGATTAATGATGATGAAGTAATTAATTTAATTTACTTTAAATTAATTAGAATGATGTAATTAACTTAATTCATTTTAAATTAATTATATTTGGTGTGATATTAAATCATTGCTTATATGGATGGATAATGTTGTTTGCCTCGATGGTTTGAATCTCAAATATGAGATAGATAATGTTGAGTGATTTGGATGCATTGGTTGCATTGTGATGTTGAGATAGATTATCTTTTTGGATAATGATAATATGGTTTATCTGATATGATGATAATGTTGATTATCTATTGTGAATCTGTGATTTATCTATCTGTGTATATAGATAATTGATTTGTTTTAAACCTTTAAAACAACTTGGCCTTAAAAGTCACACTTTGGATTTCGATGAGACCGGGATCGGGTTTCCATATTTGGATATCCGAAAACCACATCGATCCAAATTAATGATAGGTCATGAATCTCTTGTGAAGAGTGAAGACTCGAGGTATAAGGACTATACGTCAGTATAACTCTGGGGGTGATTCCATGATGAGTTTGACGGAACTAGTTCTTATAGGTTCGAGATGATGATTCAGAGTGCTTATCGTCGTTAACTCTGAGGGTGATTCCAAAATGAGTGTAACGAGATAATGCCTTCGGTTTCGTTCGAACCCGGAACGAACTTGTATGGATTGAATGCTTTCAGAACATCGTCAGGTGGATGATGAGCATTCTAAGGGATGTGTTCTCTAAAGGTAATCGTAGCCTCAAGCCTCATCAACCGGGAATGGCTAAAACAGGGGAGGTGCAGCAAGGCTTTGTGGGTAGCTCCCACTGGAGAGAGAGATTTAACCCTGTCTAGAGCTCCCTTTTATTTCGGCTGTGTGGGCGGTTGGAACGTACGCCAACTGCGGGGTTGTCTTGTTCGGGACTGTCCAGTAGGGGATGGTTCTGGTCTTGTGTTGCAGGGGAGGGGGCGTACTCCTCGGTACGTTGATCTAGGCGTACTCCTCGGTACGTTGATCTAGGCCACGTACTGTGACGGGAGGTACCCCAGTAGCCCAGCCATTGATGGAATCCAAAATCCAATAAGTGCCAACGTTTTTGATTGTATTACCCACTTTTGTGGCTAGTAGCTGGAATTTAATCATGTAACAATTTCGGCTATTTATTATTTACTTGAAAACCCTAGACCTATTATAATATCACTGGATTTCCTATCAAATGTTTTGGTTAGCGTAACGTAAAAACTTTTCCACGTTTATGTGTGGGAAGTCTTACGTGATACCTTTTCTTTTCAAAGGTTTTTCAAAGTTGGGCAACTTTAACCTGTTACTCACACCAGACCCATGTCTGGCCCGGAGTTTGTCTTCTGTTTTTCTTAAACTCTTAGGTACTCAAATTTTTACGAGTAGCCAAGGGAATTCAGGTTTGCTTTTGACGAATTGTGGAGGAGCAATGGAGCAGGAGGCTTCTGCGTTAGATATATAGTTCCGCTGTGTGTACTCTGTGTTGTATCTCTTCGTTGTGATGTATTGAGTTGTATAACTAGACAGGTGTTTATAACTATATAGTATGTGATGTAAATTCAGTGTAACTCTGATTAGTGATGTATACTATGTAACTATTATGTTATTAATATAATTTATTCGTTCCGTTATTGAGATTTTGATGTTGTTTCTTCATTCTTCTCTTTCTTTTCTCTTTTCTATCCCTTTCTTTCTTATTAATGATGCGTCATTCTGTGGAGTCGGATGGCAGGTCATTACACCGGTCGTAACCAAACTTTATCCGAGGCCCCAACAACATTCACAAAGTAATAAATATATCTGCGATATCCACATAAGTTAAATATCTAGGCTCTATACCATATACCACTTCTATCCAGAAGGAAATGACATACCTTCAGAGGGCGCTACCCTCAAATAACCTTGCCGCTTCTTTCCTATTTCGACCATTTCCAGGTTGTGAGGTTTGACGAATTTTCGTCCACAAAGCTACGCTTTTCACAAAAGCCACGCTTTGATCAACAAATGATTAGCAGCACTCACCATGCCACATTACCAACTTGGGAATATATTACTGATAACCTTCAACTACATAACCTCTGAGCTCGTACGTATCAGAGAAGGGTGTTAAGCTAAGAGAATAAATTCTCCGCCACCAGCAGAAATGTATTTGAAAGAAATCTGCTTTATATATCAAATTGTAATGTCGGACATACAATCTATACAAGTCTGTTCGGGGTTCGAACAGAACCGAAGGCACTTTCGAAGAAGCCCTTGCAAATCCGGATAATCCATAATCACGTTCGGATTTCCCATCACATATAGAGTCTCTATACCGGGGACCAGTCGATGCAAAGACATTCGACGAGTTATCCTTTCGCTTTTGAAAATATCCGGTCTTCACCACCGGTCTTCAAATGCTATCCATAACGTCGTATCACATATTCGGAATGGGCTATATGACACAAAGGTCCTTTCCCGGCTAAACCGAATAGTGAGCGCAATATTTACAAGAAACATATGGATATTGGGGTCTCAGTTAAATCACAGCTTAAAGCCCGAAACCTTTCATTCGAATGGTTAAATTACCCTTTCCAATCTTTTAAACAAAAGGATTCATTTTAACAACCTTCAATGGATTAAACAATTTCCACACTTTTAATCTTTTAAACAAAAGATTCGATTCATAAAGTTAACGCGGTTCACAAAGATCTATTCATGGATTTCAAAACAATTTTCCTTTTCAATTGGATTAACTCGCTAAATCTTTTAAATCAAAGATTTTACTTATAGCTCAAAAATTTGTTTTCAAAGATTCATTCATAGCGTTTCAAAATAATTCCATTTTAAGTTGGATTAACTCATTCGGTCTTTGAATCAATGACTCATTTCATAGCTTTCAAAACAATTCAATTGCATTTCAAACTTGAAACCTTTTAACACAAATCTTAAAGTTCATTACTAATGTGACAACATTTATTATTTGAAAACAATAGTTTTCGTTTCAGAAAAAATCCAATTTTATTTGCACGAGTTAAAGCCTTTGAATTAAATTCAAATTCCCAAATCAATACATTGAAAATGGTTTGATCCATATAAAAATAGTATAACACCTTTAATCCTTAGCTTCCAAACATAGAATTCAATTTAAAACATTAAATTCAAATTTAAATCAAATTATTTAAATCTCAAAGCTTTATTAAGTTATTCAAAAATAAATTTTTATCTTGAAATTCTATTTCAAAACTTTTCACAATTAACCCGATTCCATCTCAAACCATTTGAATTTAAAATTCAAATTCAAAACTATTTTCAAAAATCTGTGACTTAATATATTTCCTCGTGAAATCCATATTTGTGTGTGTATGGTGTGGTCTAGGGGTTTAACACAATAGTGCAACATCATTCAATCATCATAGATCGAAACACGGAAATATAGTTGATAAGCGATATAAACTATAACGCTTATCATCCATTCACAGATTCATAGAAAATATACAAATGTATCAACAATAAATGAATAAATTATACATAAAACAATCCACAGAACAAAATATCACAGATCAGATAGTACAATCAATTCAAGGCATCTCACACAATAAAATCGTTCATGAATAAGGTCAAGTATTCAATAATCATTTATAAGCAGGATTAATTTAATTGATTAATCCTAATTAATTCAATTTATTTCCAATTAAATTAATTACTTATGAATCAATCCGAACCTGATTAATCAATTACAAATCATTTGATATAAATTAATTTATTAAAAACTTTAATAAATTATTCTTAATAAATTATTTAATTAGTTTAACCGTAAGTTAATTACATAATCATTTAACCTTAATTGATTTCATTAAATAATTATCTTTAAGTGATTAATTACCTTTATAAATAAATCAACATTTAATTACATTACATGTAATTACATCTTAATCACTTGATTAATTAACTTTAATTATTATTTATAAAAATTGATTAACCATTAATAATCCATTAATTATTCCTAATTATTTAATTAATTAGGTGTTAATTGCAACTTAATTAGTTCTTAATTACAATAAATTAATTTCTAATCATGAATTATCTACTCGAATCTATAATTCTTAGTTACACATTAACTATCTCTTAATTAATTAACTTAAACCTTAATTTATAAATTTAAACTTCTAATTGCTAATTTAATTAATATCAAACATTAATTATTCCATTCTAATTATCTTCAAAATTAATGAATTACAATTTATTGAATCTTTATTTACTTAAAAGTAAAACTCATATTTATTAATGATTTAATTAACACTCACAAAAATATTTGAAACATTGATTTTCAACTTGCTTTAAATTCACATGTTAAAGTACTACTTTGTTATAAGGAAATTTAAAAGAGGTTAAATTCAAATTCCTTTTAGATTCACATATTTAAAGTTGTAAACTTGATTTAATTTCAAATCTAGGATTCAACTTCGACTTTCAGTCTAGGTTTAAATTCTTGATCCTTGTTTAAATCCTTCATTTAAAACTTTCAAGTTCCATTTTAATTCAAATTCCATTTGACTTCAAATCTTTTGATTTTTCTTAAATATTTTAAAGTCTTTAAATAAGTTTATTCCAAATCTAAGTTTACAACTACACTTGAATTTATATTTAAACCTACGATTTTAAAACTCAATTTAACCTTTGTTATATAACTTGAAATTTTTTTTTAAAAAAAACTTCAAAATCAAAACAGAACAGGTTCTCTGTTTTTAAACCCTGGACACTTCTACCCGAGCCATACCATTTCTTGCTTCGAGTCAACACGTATCGACTTCGGGCCATCACTCGAGACAATCACACGAATTCACCCAGCACCCAACTGAACAAACCCAGACCATCTAATCACACCACCTTGCACGTGCACATGGACGCCGACCAACTCAGATCATCGCCGATGATCCCCTCACGTCAACAACCACCTAAACACCGAAATACGATTATCAGATTGTCTCCAAAATCTCGAATTCGACGCCTTTATTCCAAACCTGGAAACCACAAAAGCCATTACCTCCTCAACCTGTCAACGCCTCAAACTCGCCGCCTAGACCACCAGAAAATCCCAAACCCTGGCGATCACTTCGTCATCAACCCTTCCACCATCTCCAAAAGCTACAAGACACTCGGTCAATCCAAGATGGCGAACGAATCAAAGATTTCAACCTCACAAAAACTAGGGCTACGAAAGGAAATTGCTACCGCTGTCACCACCGTGCCTGGAACACCAACCCGACTTTTTTCCCAGCTACCTCAATAACTCCGCTACCTCTAGGAAGAAACACGATGCCTCTGACCTTCTAAATCAACCGAGACAACTCGAAATGCTCAAGTCAGACAAACTCAAACTGCTCTCTTATCTTTGATCTAAAAATTAAGCTTTTTGCTTTAAAATTCATGTTAAAGTATGAGAATTCAATTTATATACTTGAATTTGTAAATTAAAATATTTGAAATTCGACCAGTTTAAAGCTTACTCAGATTCTTTAATTTCCAGGGATATTTACAAATCATTTTAACTAAAATAAATTTTTAAGCTTTAACAAATGCTATAAGAAACAGTTTTTGTTTATATTCCAAGTGCTAATAGTTGTTAGATCAAGAGAAACGAATTTATTCGCATAACTGGGTCTATGCCTCTCATTGTACAGGCATATATATATATATATATATATATAAATATATATATATATAGACACACACACATATACATACATACATATATATATATATATACATATGTATAAAGTTATTCAAAAATGGCGGTCGAAAACCCTAATCTTCAACCGATTCCGGGTCCCACTATAACCTTCGATCCTGGAGACGGATGGGTGGAGGTGAAACGCAAGGGGCAGGGAATGGAGATAGAGGGAAGGAAGGAAACATTTGCGGCAATTCTACAAAGGAATCATAAGCCGAACCCTAGATCTTGGATTGAAGCAATTGAAAAACAGATTGAAATCAAAGGTGATCTGAATTACATAGAACCGATTGTTGAAGGAGAGGACATCTATCAACTAATAGATGAGGAAGACTATGCCGAAGCTCCAAAAATCTGGGAAAACTCTATATACATATATATGTCGGGGAAGAGACCATATATCGTCCACTTGAATGCCTATATAAAACATGTCTGGAATCCTAAAGGAACATGGGACGTATTTCCGAGAGACAATGGGTTCTATATGATAAAATTTGAAAAAAAAGAAGATTTTGAAAAAATTCTGGAAGATGGCCCATGGTTTATGGATAGTAGACTTATTATAATGAAAAAGTGGGAGGCTGATTTCAATTTTGAAAAGGAAATGCTTTCTTCTTATCCAGTTTGGATTAAAATGCACAAACTTGACTTAACTTTATGGAATACAAGATGTATCAGTAAACTTGCAAGCATGATTGGAAAACCATTGGCAATAGATGATAATACAAGGAAGGTGAAGAGAATTAATTATGCTAGAGTCCTTGTTGAAATAAAGGAAGACAGTTCTTTACCAGCATGTGTTAAAGCAAAGAACAATAAGGGAGTGGTATACACACAAGATATAGAATATGAATTTGTTCCACCTAGATGTACTGATTGTAAGTGCTTTGGCCATGCCATTGTATATTGCAATAATAATAAAGACAAGCCAGAACAAATTTGGGTAGAGAAAGACAAAATACAAAGTTCCCCACCCAGCTACCCAAAAAATAATACACCTTCATCAGATTACATACAAAATGTTGCAACTAATCAGGAGACAGTCAGTTCCCCAGTTACCCAAAAAACAATACACCCACAAAAAGATTATATACAAGAGGATACTAATTCAGTCAGATCTGAGGGCTCTGCAAGAGTGCAAGCTGTTCATCCAGTTTGGGATTAGTCTGTAAACACTGAGGTGAATCAATTCCAAGAGAAGGATGATAATTTGCCAGAATCTCTTGAGGAAATCCAGAAGATGAATATCCAGATAGAGTCTTCTGCAGAAGAAAGTGATGATGATATAGAAGACATCAGCAAATACACAGAAGCTAATGAGAGATACAATGATATGTTTATTAACAAACAAAATACAAAAACCTCTAAAAAGGTTACGGTTGGGGATGCTCCAATTACTAGGAGCAAAGCCAACAAAATTAAATGACGATTCTATGTTGGAACGTGAGAGGTCTAAACAATGACATTCGTCAGTTTGACCTCCACAATATTTGCAGGATTATTGGAAAATAAATTATCAGACAGTAGTTTGGAATTATTCAAAAATCAAGTAGGTGTTCAGTGGGATATGGAACATAATATATCACAGAATATAAAGGGGAGAATTCTTGTGCTATGGGAAAAGAATATATGGGAAGGAACCATTATTGACAAAAAAGAACAACAACTGACTATGTTTTTTAAAAACGTAGGAGGTTTGGAACTATATATTACGTTTGTATATGCAAAAAAATTGGCATCTGAAAGAACAGTGTTATGGCAGCAAATAATAGGTCTTTCTCGACAGATTACAAAACCTTGGTTAGTGATGGGGGACTTCAATGCAGTGTTAAAAACCAAAGAAAGAGTAGGAGGCAATACACTGACCGTAGCACAACTAGCTGAGTTCAATGAATGTGTTCTTGCGAGTGGATTATTGGAAACATCCCACACTGGCCTGCATTTCACATGGAAGAGTGGTGAGGGGAAAAATATATCTTCCAGAATAGACAGATGTTTATGTAATTCAGAGCTAATAAACACTATCCCTGTACTACAGACCATAGTTCTTCCCAGTTCGACTAGTGATCATTGCCCTTTACTTGTGAAATTCAATAATGATGGGAACAACAGTAAGGGTAAACCATTTAGATGCGCAAATAATTGGTATCAATTAGAAGGATACAATGAAGCTATAAATATAGAAAATATTACACATCCTCCAGGCAATAATATGTACAAATATATAATGATGCTAAAGACTATGAAGCAGAGACTCAAAAATTGGAACAGGAAAAAGCCAAAAAAAATAGGGATTCTATTATGAATATTCAAAATTAGCTTCAGATTATTCAAGATTCTCTAGACAAAGACCCATTAAATGAGGAATTCAATAAACAGTTCTATCAATTGAAAGGCAGACTCAAAGAAGAAATTCAGAAACAATCGATGGAAATCAAACAAAAAGCAAAAGAAAACTGGATAACTCAGGGCAAAATGTGCTAAATATTTTTATACCAAAATGTCTCAAAGATCACAATACAATAATATCCTGAATTGTTTAAATGAGGAAGGAAACCTTGTTACCGATTTGAAGGAAATGGAAAACAAAGCTCTTGCTTATTTCTTAGATCTATATAATGGGGATTCAACTCAAGTTTTACCTGTAGTTCAGTGTAGAAGGAAGATTACTCAAGAGGGATGCGCCATGCTCATAGCTAGGGTTACGAAAAGGGAATTGAGAAGAGCTGTTCAATCCATTCATATTGATGCCAGCCCTGGACCAGATGGTATGGGGGCAGCTGCTTTCAAAATGCACTGGGACCACCTGGAAAAAATTATGTTGGATGCATATCAGGAGGCTTTTGACAGTGGTGAGTTTATTCAAGAAATTTACCACACTTTTATTTCTCTTATTCCAAAAATAAAAAAACCAAATAGAATTGAAGACTACAGGCCTATATCTTGTTGTAATGTATCTTACAAAATTTTGAGTAAAATTATATGCTCTAGATTGAATAAGGTGCTTCCAAATTTGATTGCTCAAAACCAAAATGCATTCATAAAGGGGAGATTAATTTCAGAAAATTCCTTATTAGCCCATGAACTTATCAGAGATTTTTACAAACCAGGATCAGATAAAATATGCCTTAAAATAGACCTACGTAAAGCTTATGATAAAGTGAATAGACACTTTGTTATTCACATGTTAAAAGAAATAGGGGTGCCAGAGAGTCTATTAAAGTTGATAAAGTGTTGTATTTTTACCCCAACTTTCTCAATTCTGATTAATGGAATCCTAGAGGACACATTTCTAGCAACAGAGGTCTAAGACAAGGGGATCCCTTATCCCCTTACCTATTTGCTGTGGCCATGGAGTGGTTTTCCCTTCAAATGGAAATTGCATGTCATAATAACAAGATTATCCCTGTGCACAGAAGTTCACCAAAGGTAAACCACCTTATATATGCTGACGGCCTATTAGTAGTTATGAAAGCTACTACATATGCTATTGATGAGCTTAAAGAATTATTTCACAAATTAGAAAAGGTTGCAGGGCTGAAACTTAATGAAGGCAAAACTAAATGTTATTTTAACAAATATTGCAAAAACAAGAAGACTCTGATAAACAGAATTGGAGTAGCAGAAGGGACTCTCCCAGTCAAATATTTGGGCATACCATTGTCTAATAATTCAATTACAGATAAAGAACGTGCAAAACTGATAGACAAAATAAGAGAGTAATTACAAGGATGGAAATCCAAACTTTTATCATTAGCTGGAAGGGTTGAGTTAGTCCACACAGTGATCACTTCTAAAGTCAGATACTGGCTCCAAACATTTCAGATTCCAGATTGTTCTCTAGGGAAAATAAATTCAGTTTGTGCTGACTTCATTTGGAGGGGGAAATTTCACAAAATTAGCTACAAAGACTTGTGTAGACCAAAAAAGGAAGGTGGGGTAGGACTTAAAAATCTATTTGAACTCAACAAAGTATATGGCATCAAATTGGCATGGAATATAATATCGTCAGACAATTTATGGACAAAGTGGATGAGATCTAGATACATTAAAACAAACTTTTGGACAGATACAATAGATAATAATGCATCTGTAATATGGAAGAATATCATAAAACACGGAGAATTATTGAAACCTTTGATTGAAAGGCGAATAGCGAATGGTAATACAATTGATCTTTGGAGAGATCCATGGTTTAATGGTAAAATCCTAATTGATAGGATGGGAATGGAAAGCTTCTCAGACTATGGTCAACCAAACCGTGCTGTTTCAAGTATAATGGAAGGAGGAGTTTGGAAATGTGAAAAACAAATTGTTGCAAGGAATTATACACAGGAAATTCAGAACCTTCCCATATATACAGGGAAAATGTGTGATGAGTGGTGCATGAAACATTCTAAGACAGGCAAGTTTCAATTCAGTAAAATAATGGAGGAAGTCAGATCTAAGCATCAAAAACTTGAGTGGTATAGTTTTATCTGGAGTAAATCAATTGCACCAAAAATGACCCATACAACATACAAAGACATCCTTGGCAGACTTCCCACAAAAGATCGGCTACAAAATTAGGGAATTATAGAAGAAAACACATGCGGATTATGTAATGAACAGATTGAAAGTCATGAACACTTATTTTTTGAGTGTAAGTTCACAAAGTTAGTTTGGAAACATCAGAAAGAGAAATGTACAGGATCGACTGAAATTAAAACAATAAAAGAGGAAATTTGTTACCTAAACAATTGGAGAAATTGTACGAATCTTCTGCAAGAAATATTCAAAATTTGCTTCACAGCTACCATTTGGAACATCTGGCATGAAAGGAACAACATGGATTTTAACAGAAAAGAGACAAACATTCTATTAGTGAATGCGAAAATAGATCGTGATGTTAAAATGATGATTCTGAGAATCAGCAAGAAATTGCTTACCAGCCTAAAGGAACAAGAAAAATCACTACTGGAGAAGTGGAAGTGGAAGGCAGATGATGAAGGATTTCTAGAAGAGATTCGGAAGCCGCCATGATTGACCAGAAGCTTGCTTAAGGAGGAGTTTAGAATTGGAATGTTCGTACCGTGTATTTAGTATTAATCATTGTAATCAGTTCGAGTATTATTCACTGTAAAACAGTTGGGCTTCGGCCCGTATACGTAGAAATAAAGTTTAACCAATTTTCAAATATATATATATATATATATATACATATACATACATACATACATATACATACATACATACATACATACATACATACATACATATATATAGACACACACATACTCATATGCATTCACAGAACAAAGCTCAACATACATAATTCCAGACTTAAACTTGTAAAATTTCAGATACTTAGTGTTGTTAAAAGAAATGAAGTTACTCAAATTTGTTTTTAAGAAGAACAGAGCTTGCTTTCTTTTGAGACAGGCTTTGATTTTCCAATAGAAACCTTGCTTCTTTGATCTCTGGTTGGTCTAATTAAATTGTTGTTTTGTTTGTTCAAGTTGTTGCTCATTTCAGTTTTACTCAGCTTTTGTAAGTGAACGAATTGAAATGAAATTGTTTGAAGTATGGAAAGAAGCTACCAGTTGATATCATTTTGTACAGGTGATATCTGGTTTGTACAAGTGATATTATATTTTGTACAAAACAGGTACAAGATTTTCTTTGCTTTTCTTTTTCAATCTTTGGCCAGAGATCATGGTATGGAGGCTGATGTTGTTGTATGTACTTATCAATTTGTTTTCTTGTCTTTATTCTTTGACTATGCTGAGATAAATCTCGGCTGATATGATTTGTATTATGCATGCTAAGATATTGGCATTAACTCTTTTGTCTTGTTTAGCAAGCTTAGTTATATCTTATATTTAGTTTGTTTCATTCCATGCTTTAATTCGGCTGATGATAATATTTGGTGTGTACTAAAGATATTGTCTTATTTTATAAGCTACAGCCATCCTTTCTTTGTACTTTGTAGATACTTTATTTATTTCTTTGTTTTATTTGCTTTGTACATAGATACTTTTATATTATTTTTCTTTATAATAACTTATATTAAATTATTCAAAAATTTCACAATTTTTACTCAAAAATTAAATTAATTATAAATTCAAACACAGTCAAAATCTGGGATCGTTACAGTACTAATTTAAGTTACCATTTAATTCCAATATCACTTCCAAGTCATTCAACAGTTTATTTACATAAGTCCACATATATGTAAATATACTTCATATCTAAATCAAGAATAACATATCAATATAAACTAACTGGTATATACATTTCCAAATAACATAGTAGCAGGATGGTTATTTACCCTGCTAAATAGATGTCTAAACAATTAACTTATAGTAGAATGGGGATTTATTCTGCTAACATATATGTCCATGCAATCAAACAACCAATCTATAGTCGGATGAAGATTTATTCTGCTAATATATGTCCACAGCAATCAAATCGATTACATTATAGCAGAACCGAGATTTATTCTGCTAATATATCTCCACATAGACACAGCCACACACATTAAAATACATTAACGATTGTTTTTCTACTTAATGGAATCGACATTTGAATTCCTTGTGTTCAAACTATCTTTGAAAATAAGAACCTTAAAAACAATTTGATTCTTGAAAAACAACGGATTTAAAACACTTTTCTTAAAATAGTTAATACAAGCTAAACCCTTTATTAAATCATAATTAATCTTTATTAATTATTAACTTAATTTAACTATAAATTAAGAAATAATTTATACCTTTAATAAATAATTAACCATTTTATAAATAATAATACCCTAATTTATCCTTTATTTATTACGAAATAATAATTTAAACCTTCATTAATAATTAAATATTAATTAATCAAAATTAATTAATAAAATAATGTTTAATTAGAACTTAAATAATGAATTAAGCCTTGTATAAATAATTTATTATAAATTAACAAATTAATTAATTTTTAGTTAAAAATAATTAAACATTATTTAGTAATTAATTAATAATTAACCTTATATTTAAGTATTAATTAACTAAAAATAACTCGTATACTTAAATCATAATTTATTAAAAATTAATCTTGCTTGCTTGCTTATTAATTGAAATTAATTTTACCTTTGAAAATAATTAAATAGTAACTAATCATCAGTTAATTAAATTTAATAAGCCTAATTTAATACTTAATTTATTATTAATTATCAAACAAATTAATTTATAAATAATTAATAAATTATTATTTAACTTTCCTTAAACATCATCGTTTAGTTTCTAAAACAATTTAAAACTATTTTAATTGTAAAAACCAAATTTTGCAAAAATCGGATTTTTAAGCGAAACTACATCCATAGCGACTATCGCTATGGATACCCGTAACTTGAAAATGTTTTTCTTACTTTACTTTGAAACTTATCATCTTTGGAAGTTTACTTACTTTTTCCAAAACATAAAGTAAGCCTTATAAAAGTAAAATAAAGTTGAGAACCAAAAATTGATTTTGATTTCAAAAAAAAGGATTATAGTTTTACACACGGAATTCCATTCCGCTTTAACACTAAAGATGCTAACTTTTCTTAGCATATAACCAAAACTTCAAGATCACAACATAACCATATATGCCACATCTATAAACATAAGCAAGATCACATCACATAAAGAAAGTTTACAACTTTCGAAACAACACTATATTTAGACTTCAATTTCAAGTCTAATTTACAATCACACTCAACCAACACTTATAAAATCATTCACATTGCGAACCAATATTTCAACAAATTATACCACATTTTAACCAACATATAAAAGTTTAAAATTTTGAATTTAAAAACTAAAAGTTTACTCACCAAAGTATTTAAATCTTTTTGAAACTTGAAATAACTTTGCAAACTTAACTTAGGATCGTTGCATTTTGAAATAGGCTCAGCCAAGGGCATGCATTGCTCGGCCATGATAAGAATAAGGATGTGTGGGCTTGACTTGAGAGGTGGAGGTACTACGGATAAGGTTGAATTCATAAAACTAGACCAAAAAAATAGTCATATCCTCTTAGATATTTGGCTATGTTACTCTAAGAATGTTGAAAAGTGTTTAGAAGAAAAGTTATTGGAAATTCATTTCTCTACAATTTCAAAGAAAGAATCACTTAATTTGGATATATTTTTTAGGGAGATATGGTTAAAAGAAGAAGTGGTATTTTCGGACTAGAAAATCTGAGTCTAAAAATAGGTCTGAAAGAAATGCCTTTTTTTGACATAGCTATGTTTAAAATTTGAAGAACTGCTACAGATGAAAGTTGTAAATATGCAACCAAACATGCACACTTCAATCAGATGCATATACACAGAGATTATACTTATATATACATATGCAAAGCACTTTCAACACGGAAATTCACATGAAACAACATTTATTTACTTAAGCTTTTATGTAAATGTTTACTCACCCGTAAATGGGTAGGACAGAGAAGCTATTTTAGCCTGCTTTTGAATTTTTTATCTTGAAATTTTCCCTTTGATGGATATGAGTTTATCTGCTATGATTTTGATTTGCTACATTGAATCTGAACTTTCTTTTGATCTGGAACTTGATTCAGGTTGATTTGAATCTTGTTTGAGTTGCTTTGAACTAGCATTTCATTTTCTTCCAGGCTTTGAACTAAAATTTCATTTGCTTCCAGATTTTTGAATTTCAAGTAATTGTCTGCTGCATGATTTTGTTTAATTTTGCTGTTTGATTTGTTCTTTGCTTTTGAATCTGAGATAAAAAAAATTCTTTCTTTCTTTTTTATTTGTTTTAGTTTAGAAAGTAGTAAGGATGAAAAGTGAAGAGTTCGAACATTTTGAATTGAAAGGAAGTAACCCGGTTTTGAGAATAGCCTGATTATACTATTTTCATTTTTTTACATATAAATTAAATCAAAAAAGGAATTTAAATGACACTTGTCTACTTGCATATCACAATAACTACACTTGTTAAAGTATAATTTAATTCTTTCACACTTGTAAATACAAGCAAAATTTATGTTTAAGCCTTTTATTAAACTCTTATTTAATTTATATTTTGAACCTTTTCTTTTATAAATTACTTAATTTTTTATATTTACATATGTTTATGTAATACATTTTCTATTTAGTTTAAATATGTACAAAACCAATTTATTTCAAGTATAAAAGAAAAGTTTTTTAAACATTTTATTAATTTAAGAAAATTATACTTATATCAATTCCAAAATAAAATTTTCAAATCATCATATTATAAATACAAAACAAGTTTTTCTATTATTAAATTATAGATTTTTCCAAATCCAATATATATTCAAAACTTTTATTTTTAAATTTCAATTTCAAAAATCAATATACAATCATTTGTATTTATAAATGAGTAAACAATAACTTTTAATGAGTATAAATTTTATTCCATTCATAATTTATTTATTTTCCAAATCTTTAATTTCAACATTTATTTATGTTTGTACTTCAAATCAAATTTCAAATTCAAATCTTTATTTATAAGATATTTAATTTAGAATTTCAAATCACAATTAAATAAAAAATCAATATATTATTTTATATATTATATACAAATCACTTTTATTCATGTTACATTCTATAAAGATTAAATCTTTTTATCAAATCCTATTTTTAGTTAAACTATTATACCTTATTAAATATCATATTATGTTGAGCTACTATAGTTATAAATAAATATTTATTTGAATTTCAAACCTATAATTCAATTTACAATCCATTTATATAATTAAACAGGCACTATATTTATTTACTTTGAAAAATTCAAACTAATTCACAATTTAATCCAAAAATTTATTATAATTATCTATTTAAATCAGACTCAAAAATCGAGATCATTACAGATTCCTCCCTTAAGAAAATTTCGCCCTCGAAATTTACCAGGGAGACAACAAAGAACAGATAAACACATAGAGGAATGGTTCACCAGATCAAACTGAATATTTATTCTGCATTTGGCTTACCTAATCAGAAAATCAACAATAGACATGAGAACAAACTCAATCCATATTTTGTCAGATACTCGGGTCACCAGATCTATGAAAATATACAGGGCATTGGTTAGTTCGAAGGGATAACTAACCGTTCGTAGAATATATGTGGATCCAACAAAACAAACAATGGATACCTAATTCAAGTTGGAATATCCCAAAATATACACCAACTTGTCCCTCTTCGGACTTCGATCCTCATAAAAAATTTCAATAGAATTTCAAATTCGGTTTTAATCGAAATCGTTTAATCTATCTTCATATGTTAACCAGTTTATTTCAAATAATATCTCAAATTCATTGAAGTAAGGATTTTCTACAACGATTCGTAGGGCCACCATCACACCAAAACTTCTTTCTGTAGTTTCCACGAAGCCATCGAAGAATAATGTTCAAAGAGATCTATAGAAAATTGCTTCCGCTGTTGCACCTATTTACCGTTTTAGTGGTATTTCCCTGTCCCTTATCTCATCCTCTTCTTGCTTTCCTACTCACTATCAGTGAATACCAAGAGAATTTACTGAGGCATACGGACGGATATCTTAGGAATATACTCATTCTAGGGTATACTTCACCCTATCTCTAATGAGTTACCTAATGTGTTATACTCCTGAGCTAAAGTTTCAACCTTCAGCTCTGATACCAAAATGTCACGGTCCAAATTTCAGCATTCGAAAATCGACACCCGTACTTCATTTGTACTCGAATGTCGCAGATTCAACTGTTGAAATTTGACTCATGCCAGAGCTTATAACACATTAAGTATAACAACCCAACGGAAGAAAATGAATGTCATATAATTCCAATGAATTCAACATCTAATGATATACAACAATGGTACAAATGATACCAATATCAGAGATATAAGATAACAGCGGAAAACAACACAACTGGATGATCTGGACTTTGCAACCATCGACAGCGGAAAGATAATTCCAATAGAATTCCAAGTGAGAAAGCGAGAATCCAATATCAAGCGACTCCATTGCCAAAGCTCCAAAGTCTAAAAGCCAAGAAACTTGGACCACCGTCAACACTGAAGTGAAGCAACTCGATCTAAATACGATTGCCAATATCCAGAGATAGAATGCTATCGACTCTACACTACTATTCGACTATCTGAAAAACCCAACTCTAGATTGTCCGTGTGGAAAATTGTGGGCACCCAGAGTTTAGATAAGGAATAATAAACTCTAGATCAGTCATGTGGGACTGGTATGAGCAAACAAAAAAGGGTTTATCGTTAAAACAAACAACAAAAGAATTTAAAATTGAAATCCGCAATGCTTTTTGGAAAATGAAACTACAATAAGGTCTCTCGCCGCATACACCATGAAAACACAGAATTGGAGGAGATTTCTCCTTATGATAGTCAAAATGCTTGATATGCGAAAGCCATTTGATATTATTATTAGTGCATAGTGTAAATATTTAAAAAGTATAATATTAATCTTAGCCAGCATACAACCATTATTATATGCCTACTGTAGCTACCATGTTCAATAGCAGGTTACTGCCACATTCCATGGCAGGTTATACAACTAAAAGCATATAGGGTGCGTTTTGTTTATTTGGATTTTCAACAAATGGTCGGGCTAAGGAACTTCCTATTGCCACATGGGAACGCCTCTGGAGGGACGCACCGAGAACTTACCCAGCACACTGCCAACATAAGGCCGGTTTACCCCTTCCCGGAAGTAACACCTAAAGATATGCCATCCTCGGTCGTTTGCGAGCTTTATCCGAGGATCCTCAACACTAATAACCACAAAGCAATGTATTTGCAGTAACCACATAGGTTAAATATCTAGGCTTCATACCATGATACCACCCTTTTCCAGAAGGAATGGACATACCTTAGGGGAGCGGCCCCTGCAACCTTACCGCATCATTCCTGTTTTGACCATTTCTGGGGAGTGAGGTCCGACGAGGTCTCGTCCATAAAGTTATGCTTTTCACAAAGGCCATGCTTTGATCAACAAATGATCAGCAACACTCACAACACTCAGCATGCCACACTACCAAATTAGGAATGTATAACTAGTAACCATCGACTACATAACCTCTAAGATCTTACATCTCAGAGAAGGGTGTTAAGCTAAGAGAATTAATCTCCGCCACCAAACAGAAATGTATTTGATAGAAACCAACTTTACATTTCAAAGTGTAATGTCAGACATACATCCATACAAGCCTGTTTCGGGTTCGAACAAAACTGAAGGCACTTCACAAAGAAGCCCTTGCAAATCCAAATAATCCTTAATCACGTCTAGACTCCCATCACAAAGGGTGATCAAATCTCTATACCGGGGATCAGCCGGTGCAGAGACATTCAACAAGTTATCCTTTCGTTTTCGAAAATATCCTGTCTTCACCATCGGTCTTCAAATGCTAGCCATAACGTCGTATCATTATTCAGAATGAGTTATATGACACAAAGTCCTTTCCCGGCTAAACCGAATAATGAGCACAATATTTACAAACATATGGATATTTGGATTTCAGTTAAGTCACAACTTTAAAACACAAAAACTTTCTTCAAATGGTTTAAACAAATTACCATTTCTAATCTTTTAAAACAGAAAGATTCATTTCAACAAGTTCATCAATCTTTCACAAAGATTCATTCATAGCCTTTCAAAACTATTTCATTTTCAAATTGGATTAACCCATCCAACCTTTAAATCAGAGATTCAATTCATATCTTTCAAAACCATCCTCTTTTCCATTTCAAACTTGAAAATTTTTCAACACAAATTGGAAATCCTTCCTTTATATGAAAGCTATTATTATTTGAAAAAAAAATAGTTTTCGTTTCGAAAAAATCCAATTACATTTGCGCGAGTTAAAGTTCTTCAAGCATAAAACTAGGGTTAAATTTCCAATTCCCAAAACAATACTTTTAAAATGGTTTATTAGGAGGCTAAATGTCATTAAAGCTAGTGGAAAACCACCAAATTTGTCGTCAAGGTTTAAGCAGCTGTTAAAATCACCAACAATAATCCAGGGGTGGGATTCTTGGCGAAAAGCAGGAATTTGTTGAAGGAAGGACTGTCTGATAGATGGGGAGTTTGAAGCATAGACTATGGTGAGGTAGAAAGATGTGGAGTCAGGGATAAAAGAAGCATGGAAGTGAATAAATTGAGGGGAGACAAGGATAGGAGACAGAGAGTATTTTAGAGGGTTGAAGATCACCGTAATTCTCCCATAAGGAGCCTCAAGGAGATTATGATGTAAAGCCCAGTTACTGTTAATGTATTTACTAGCAGATAGGGTTAGAGAAAGATCAAGCTTGGTTTCAAGAATTGCAACTAAGTCAAGGCTGTGAGATTGAATAAGAGTTTTGATGTGATCCAGTTTTTCCATGCAGTGTGCTCCTCTTATGTTCCAGGCAGCCAAATCAATATATTATTTTATATATTATATACAAATCACTTTTATTCATGTTACATTTTATAAAAGATTGAATCTTTTTATCAAATCCTATTTTAGTTAAACTATTATACCTTATTAAATATCATATTATCTTCAACTACTATAGTTATAAATAAATATTTATTTGAATTTCAAACCTATAATTCAATTTACAACCTATTTATATAACTAAACATGCACAATATTTATTTAATTTGAGAAATTCAAATTAATTCACAATTTAATCCAAAAATTTATTATAATTATCAATTTAAATCTGACTCAAAAGTCGGGATCGTTACAATTAATTTTCTAATTAATTATTATAGCCTAAATTTTGGGTTGTTGCATATATACCGACCATGATTCATTGAAGTATCTCTTTTCCTAGAGGGATCTTAACCTTAGGTAGCAGCAGTGGTTGCAGTTTATTGCTTCTTATAACTTCAGCATATCCTATACCCTGAGCATGGGGAATGTTATTGTCAATGCGCTTCGTATAAGGCATGCTGCGTTGGGCTCATTATTTGTTGAGTGGTAGAGATTACAATATTATGGAATTTAATTTTCGGCCTCTTATGATATTGTAACTGGGCTATTAGCAACCCTGGAGGTATACGATCCACTAATACTTTTTCCTTTAGCTTATATAAAAAGTTGGTAAAAAATCTATGATACTTCAATGTATAGGTAAGACCTACTGTCATTAAAACTTATCAGTTCTTTCCAAAGATGAGATGTCTAGTTCGTGAGAATTTTTCAGCAGCTTGATTATGGAGTAGAGTCCAATGATCTAGACCAGTATTCTATTGACCGAAAGGGGTGGCTTCGACATGTTGGTAGATTGTGTGTTCACGATGTCTATGGGCTTATTTATGAAGTGCTTAGAGAGTGCCATCGTTCTAGGATGTCTATTTATCCCTATGATGACAAGACATATAGAGATATTGCACATTCATTTTATTGAACGAAGATGAAGTGCCACATTTTTGAGCTTTTCGCAAACTGCTTCACTTGCTAGAGGGTGAAGGAAGAGATGAAGACATCGAGTGGATTATTGCTTCCATTAGAGGCCCTTCTTTGGTAGTGGGAATAGATTTCCATGGATTTTATTTATTGTAACAGCCCCAAATTTAAGCTATAGTAATTGATTAATGAATTAACTAAAAAAATATCTTTGTGAAATTATCAAAATTTAGCCATGAGAGTTGTAGCATTGTGTCCGTGGTAATTTCCTGGTCAATTTCAATGTATAGATTATCAAAATTCGACCTAGAACGAAAGATTTACGAATTCAACCATAAAAACAAAGAAAAATAATAATAATAATAATAATAATAATAATAATAATAATAATCATAGGGCAGGTCGACCCTAGGGTCGATCCTCCCAATGGCTAGGTCGACGTATAAGTCAACCTACCATGTGCAAAGGTCGACCAAGCGGTCGACACACATGCATTCTTGGATGAACTTTCGTCTAGGTAAAGAAATGACGTGTTTTTCCAATTATGATTGATCCTGTGCATTCACGCTTCCATCCAACGGTTTCCATCGAGCCTATGACGCGGTTGCACCAGATTTAATCTTCAAATCCAGCTGTCTGCGATCCACAAGTGACATTATAAATAATACCCTAGGACTGGCCATTTTTCTTTAGATTTTCTCCATCTGGGTTCATTGCCTGAGGTTGGACCCTAAAAGAAATAATTTTCCAAGGAGAAGATCTTTTTAATTAAAATATGTTATACCCGACAAGTGGATCCAGTAAGGCCACGGAAATGAGCTAACGACCACAGGTGAGTGTTTAAGTAATTAGTTTTGATTTTTAAATAATTTAAAATAACAAGGTTTCCAATAGTTGTAGTTTTTCCATAATTTTTGGATAACCTTTATGCAAGTTTATTTAAAGTTTACTTTTAAGTAAATTTTGGACTTGGTTTCCACTCTATTTTCTTTTAGCTATTCTATTTCAGTTATTTGAAATTATTTATTGTTAATTATAGCTTTTCCAATTATTTATAGTTATTTACAATATTTACAATTATTTACTGTTATTTACAATTTATTGCATCTATTCTATGATGGGATTTATACAGTAAATGTTAGTTCTTTTCAATTCCCTTTTTACGTGGATGAAATAAATAAAAGAGAATAGTTCGCTAATATGACTAGAATATAAGAACAGTGGATTTATAAAAAATTAGATGTAAAATAAGAAGAATTGTAATAAATTGGATGTAGACCGAAATAGGCAAATTTAAGTTATTTGCAAGCATAGTTATAACATATAATTATAAATAAAAAGCGAAAATAAAAGAAATAGCAGAAGAAGCTTATTTTTTTTAAATTAGACCTCAGGTTAAGTTAATAAGAAAAATTATAACCTGCAGATTATAATTAGAGACAACAGAAAAAGTCTTATTATAGAACTTATATTTAAGTTAATAAGCAAGCATAGTAGATGTAATAGAAAAGGCTTATTTTAAAACTTACACTAAGTTAACAGGCAAAGAGAGAAATAGGACCCGTACCAACAACATTCCCCTTCAATCAGGAACTGATGGTCTCACAATAGATTAGGTGGGGCTTGGCACGCTTATGCTGGAGTAATGGTAAATAAGAGGTCAATAAATAGAAGCTCAAATTAGGGGATTTGTGCAAGGGGCGCAACTAGATTTTATTTGTTAGGACCCGTACCAACAGCATTCCTCTTCAGTCAGGAACTAGTGGTCTCACAATAACACAAGTGACGCCGGGCACACTTATGTTAGAGTTGTGGTAAGTAAGAGGTCAAAAAAGGGAGAAACGTATAGAGCGAGCCGGCGGTGGTCGAGCATGCGGCCTCGATGTAGGGATATAATCGCTATTGAGTTCCAAGAGCTAAACATGTGTCGTTTTGCTGTGGGACCTACAGGATAGGACTATCTCGTAGTGGCACAACAGAGATAGAGGCCGATCGAAGGGTAGGATTAGGACTTCTACCTAATTAAACTAGGATTGAGATTTCAGCCTAATCAAAACAGCTATCCACGACAAGTGCAAACAATCGAAACAATCCAATCGAACTATCTAAGCAAAGCAAACAATTAAACCAAAAATTATTCCAGCTTTATCTTTTCTTTATTTCCTTTATACTAGAATTTTTGCAAAGTCTATTATCTTTATCTTGCTTAAGAATACTAGTAATTACTTTCATCCACCAGACTTTTAGTCTGATTCACTCCTCCATTTTCCCCTCCCACTCGGCATTGGCCAGCAGAGGCAAGGGCGGTACGTTTTCAACTTTCTTGGAGTGATATTCTTGGAGATTCTTCATGTATTCTTCTTCTTTTCCAGTTTTCTTTTCTATTTGAGTTTGGATGTGCTGATATTGATGAGAGAGATGGTTTTATTTATGTGCTTTGGTAGTAAGACATAGATGGTATTTACCTTTTTATAAGACATGTATTTGATATTTTGAGACATCTTATGTATCGGGCTTTACGTCTCTTTTTATGAATTTTGATTTTGAGCAATGAGATTACTATTTAAATGTTTCCGCTGTTTTATTTATTTTGTCTTGTGATTCTTAGTCTCTATAAAGTTTTAGTTATACCTACAATGCACCACATCTTTTAGTGTGCCCTTTGGGTATACTAAGGGGTGTGGGTGCTTGATTTTGTATCAGAGCCGAAGGTTACAGGATTTCTAGAACTTGTTTTAAAAATAAATTATTTTTCCAAAAGTAATCTATTTTTAAAGTTGCATATCTTCAAACTAGAAGTATTTTTCAGAAATAAACTCTTATTATAGAAATAGTTTTTCAAGTATAAAAGAGATATTTTAAAATAATCCCCTCAAAGTCAAGTTCTTTTGATTTCTTCAAGCCTAAATTCTATTTTCTTTATATAGTATGGCTGACTGGTTCCGTAGAGCTACAGTACCAGAGGTGCAAGGGAAAGCTCCTAATATAGCACCGGTAGGTGGTGATCCCTTTAATCCACCTACAACAGCCAATTTTTCTATGCTATGCAAGGACTTCACTAGTCTAGGAGGTAGAACGTTTTCTGGAATATAGGATTTCAAGGAGGCACGAGCTAGCTTGAAGAACACGGAGTGGATGTTTGGGCTGTTAGGATTGGAGAACCGATAGAGAGTTCAGCCTACATCTTGGCAGCTAAAGGGAGAGCTTAAAGAGGTTCCTAAGTCAAAAAGCTCTAAGAAGCCATAGTGGAGGAGTTAGAACGAAAAGGAAAAGAGGAACGAAGGAGGAACTCTAAAGCGAATCAAGAAAAGCGGGAAATACAATGTTTGTGGACTGGTTGGTCATTACGCAAGGGATTGTAAGAATAAGATGATGAAGGGAAGGTGTTATAGGCATGGACAGCTTAGTCACCTTAGTAGAGCTTCTCTTTAGAGAATGGGGCAGAGAGCAGGTGCATCTACAACGCAAGTGCTGCCTTTGGATGCAGCACCTCCTAATAGTGGACCAGATAGAGGTAGGAAAGTCTCTGTAGTAAGTTTGATTTCTATTTCGGATTTTCCTATTCAGACTCTTTTTGATTATGGAGCCTCACACTTTTTCATTTCTAGTCGATTATTTACACTTAGATATCGCTTTAGTAGTAGACCTCATAGTTGTTTCAACCCCATAGGAGGATCTCCATATTTATCTATGATTTGTAGGGGTTTGAAAATTTTTATACTAGGTGTAGAGTTTGATTGTGACACCTACGTATTGAGATGTTTAGGATATGGGATGATTTTGGGAATGGATTGGCTATCCACTTATGAAGCGATATTAGACTATGGTAGGAGAGTCGTTAGAGTAGAGACATGCAGCGGTAGGACTCTCGAGGTTTTTTGCGACCCATAGGGGTCAATAATGTTGAGCTTCTTTTATACCCTCGATTTATCATCAGCAGAGTTAGATTCAATTCCAGTCGTCAGAGATTTCCCAGACATCTTTGAGTAGGTTAGGAGACTACCCCTTAAGAGAGAGGTTGATTTCAACATCTATTTCAATGAAAATGCTAAGCTAGTGGCATTACTAATGACATGGCACCTAGGGAGAGGAAGGAGTTAAGAAAGCAGATTCGCAAGCTATTGAAGAAAGCCATCATTAGATTGAGTATATCTGAGTGGGGAGCGCCAGTCGTCTTAGCTACAAAACGGATGGTTCTCTTCGACTTTGCGAAGACTATAGAGAGTTTAATAAGCTTACGAAGAACAACTGTTATCCACTTCCTAGGATAGATGATCTTTTCGAATAGTTGGTTGGTTCTTTAGTATTTTCTCAGCTTGATTTATCTACTGGATTTCATCAGCTTGGAGTCACTGATGATAGCATCGTTAAGGCAGCATTTAGGACACCCGATGGATTCTTTGAGCGGTTAGTTATGCCATTTGGGCTAACCAATGCCCCAACATATTTTATGGATTTAATGACCATGCTTTTTTTGAGATGTCCTGAATAAGTTCATAGTAGAGTTTGTGGATGACATTTTGGTGTTTTCCAAGAGTATGGAAGAGCATGTTATTCATCTAGAGGAGGTTCTTTGTATACTTTGCATTCATCAATGGAAGGTAAAATTCTTGAAGTGTAACTTTTGGTTTAAGCAAGTGTGTTTCTTGGTGCATAGAGAAGGTCAAAGCAAGGAAAGAGTTTGAGAAACGGTTTGGTACATTTATGTTCGGATTGTGGAAATCCAAAGAGTGGTAGCAAAGACTGGAGATGTACAATAGATTCAGTTAGAAAGCCTATGTGTAGATAATTGCAAATTTTTAATTGTTTCAGACAAGTGGATTTAACGGTAGTGCCTTGGAATAAATATGAGCATAAAAAAGGAATAGGAAAAAAAGACTTTAGTAAGGAAATGAGATTACCAAAGTTTAGGAAGGGTATGCCTAGGGTAGTAAGAAGAAAATCCAATTTATGTTTAGCCAATAAAATGAAATTGTAAGAATTGAAAAGTTGAAAAATATAATTGTGATTATTAAGTAAATATTGGGTTTTTGAGAAAAAAAGTGGTATGAGATTTAAATTGGTTTTTATATGATTTGTTAAAAGTGAAATTCTTTTTGAAGAATTATAGAGCATATACCGATCGCTAGTTTCTTTGTAGGTAAACAAAGATTTTAAATATAAAAACCTAGAGTGTATTAAGTATTGAAAACATAGGTTACATCATTTATTGTTGTAATAGATGTTTTCGTAAAAAATAAGGGGAGCATAGACTATAACCCTTTTGTTATAGTAGGTGACTCCCAAGGGAAATGTTTTTACATAGTATGTGAGATTTTTTAGTATATATTTTAATTAAATCCATACACTAGTATATTTGGGTTGTAGTAACGGTGTTTTACGCAACATCAATTTTGACCCAAATCAAAATGTATTTTGATAATAATTTCTAAGTATAGTAAAACGTTGTTTGTAAGTAAAATTATTTAAATAAGTATGAGGAAATGTTTTCTAATTATGGATATATTAAAACTGTTTTGAAAATGAGTTTTCCTGAAAAGAAAAGTATAAGTTAAATATTAGGAATTAATAAATTTCATAGAAATTGTCTTAAGAGAATATAGATTAAACATACTTTAATCTGTTGGAATTAAACGAATAATGATAAAAAAATTTAGAAACCAAATCACAAATAAAGATGTTTTGTGCAAGTTATAAGCAATACGTGAAAGAGATATGCACGGTATGGGAAGCACCATATTTTGTATAGCCTATTTCAATAAATATAAAATAAGTTCCTTGTAATTTCACATAAACATGATTTCCTCTTTTAAAGGATTCATAGAAGGTCTTCACATTAATAGTTTCTCAATAAAGTAGTTCCAATATGTTAAGGTATAAAACCCTTAGGTGTAATAAGAAGTGTAATAAATTAGTTAGGAGAGATATTATAGAGGGCCTTTGTAGAAAGTCGTGATTTGTAGTTTGGAACTCCTCCAACGTTTAGTAATTGGAATGTTAAGGAGTTTTTAACAAAATAATTGTTCTTATCTACTCAAGTTTTTGCAAATTTGAAAATCTACGAAAAGAAAATGTTTTTAAAACATGTAAGAATATTATAAGGAAAAATGGTCTAATGAAAAGGTAAATAAGTTTTTGGAAGCGAAAAACCTAGTAAGAGTTAAATTTAAAAATCCAAATTTTTATGGAAAGCTGTGAAGGTCTTTAGAAGGAAAAAAGGAATAAGTTTTGAACATAGAATTTGTAAGTTATCTCCTCTAGCTTTGGAGAATAATGTAAATTCAAAAAGGCTTTAAGGATGCAAGTATAGATAGATAAAATGTTAAGTAACCAAGTACCTTTGAATTTGATGGAAATTTGAAAATAACACTTTTAAAGATAAAAAATTTGGGATTTGATATTTTAAAAGTTTAGAAGCTTTAATTTTTGAAATGGAATGATAAATACCAAACCAAACTTTCAAATATGGAATATGTAGGAATTATTTTGTAGGTGTGGCGGAAAAAATACAAGACGATGAAGGAGATAGCAGTGATTACTTTTGGAAGTAATAATATAAGTTTTCGTAAAGTGTATAGGACACTAATGAGAACCTAGGATTATTGTTTCATGTGTGTAGACTATAGAAGAATAGTAAAGTGATATTAATAAGATTTGAATAGATAATAAATTTTGAATTTCCTTTTTCCATCTTTAGTTTTGAATAGGTTCTTTCCTTTATTATTCATCAGGAAGGTAGAACTTAGGATTTAACCTATGGATCGTAGGATTTGAGGTAAACAAGTTATTAGAACATGTTATGTATGATGGATACTGGTGGTTGCAAGTGGTTGCTAGTGGATACTGGTGGACGCATATACTTACACTATGCACTACTATATCTCAAGGCTCGGACTAAGTAGGACACTAGAGCATATGCATATGGATGTGTGCGCATTTGCATTTTTATTTTTACTTTATTCCATGGTTGCTATAAATGGATGATTATCACATGATTATCGCATTTACATGATGATTGTAGCATGTATATAGTACTATCAGTTATCATTAAGGAACTCGCATTCATTTGGATACATGACACATACATGATTACATAAAAAGAGGTCGACTAAATCAGTAGACCATCTAACCTTTTACATTAGTTGGGGATATTGACACTACACTAATTGCATATGTATCATAAATCGCATTTGGAAAAACTTAAGGACAATGGATGTAATGGATGATCGTTGAGTAGTTGGTTGTAAAACTTGGATGAAAATGTTTTCATTCTTCTATCCATAGAGATTTCGAGGAAAAAATCTCTTAAGGAGGGGAGAATGTAACAACTAAAAATTTAAGCTAAAGCAATTAATTAACAAATTAATTAATAAAATAACTTTTCGAAATTATCGAAATTGAGCCACGAGAGTTGCACCATTGTGTTTGTGGTAATTTTCTGGTCAATTTCCAAATATAGATTGTCAAAATCCAAGCTAGAACGAAGGAGTAAAGAATTAAACAAGAAAACGAAGAAGAAAAAATAATAGGGTAGGTCAACTCTACGGTTGACCCTCCCAATGGCTAGGTCGACCTATAGGTCAACCTACCATATGCAAAGGTCGACCTAGCGGTCAACCTCATGCATTCTTGGACGAACTTTCATCCAGGTAAAGAAATGATGTGTTTTTCCAATTCTGATTGATCCTATGCATTCGTGCTTCCATCTAACGGTTCCCATCGATCCAATGACATAGTTGCACCAAATATAATTTGAAATTTTAATGGTCTAAGATCCACAAGTGACATTATAAATAAGGCCTTAGGCATAACTATTTTTCTCATTTAGATTTCTCCATCTAGGTTCGTTGCCTAAGGTTGGACCCTAAAAGAAATATTTTTCTAAGGAGAAGTTAAAATATTCTATACCCTACAAGTGGATCCGGAAAGGCCAAGAAAACGAGCTAAGGGCCACAAGTGAGTGTTTAAGCAATTATTTTTTATTTCAAGTAATTTAAAATAGTAGTGTTTCCAATAGTTGTAAATTTTCTACAATTTTGGAATAACCTTTATGCAAGTTTATTTACAGTTTATTTTCATGTAAATTTGGACTTGCTTTCTAGTCAGTTTTCTTTTAGCTATTCTATTTTAGTTATTTGCAATTATTTATTGTTAATCATAGCTTTTCCAATTATTTACAGTTATTTCCAATATTTGCAGTTATTTATTGTTATTTACATTTTATATGCATCTATTCTACATTGGGATTTATTCTGTAAATGTTAGTTCTTTTTTATTTCCTTTTTATGTGAATGGAATAAATAAAAAAGAATAATTCTCTAATATGGACTAGAATATATGAACAATAGATTTATACAAAAATAGATTTAAAATAAGAAGAACTGTAATAAATTGGATGTCGACCTGAATAGGAAAATTTAAGATATTTGCAAGCATACTTAAAACATGTAATTATAACTAAAAAGATAAAATAGAAGGAATAGCAGAAGAAGCTTATTTTTTTAACTTAGACCTTGGGTTAAGTTAATAAGCATAGGTTATAATTAGAGACAACAGAAAAAGGCTTATTATAGAACTTATATTTAAGTTAATAAGCAAGCATAGCAGAAATAACAGAAAATGCTTATCTTAAAACTTACACTAAGTTAATAAACAAAGATAGAAATAGAACCTGCACCAACAACATTCCCCTTAAGTAAGGAACTTATGGTCTCACAATAGATTAGGTAGGGTTGGCACGCTTATGCTGGAGTAATGGTAAATAAGAGGTTAATAAATAGAAGCTCAAATCAGAGGATTTGGACAAGGGATGCAACTAGATTTGGTTTGTTACGACCCATGCCGATAATATTTCCCTTCTGTCTAGAACTGGTCGTCTCACAATAGCACAGGTGAGGCTAGGCATGCTTATGCGAAGTTATAGTAAATAAGATGTCAAAAGAGGGAGCAACAGATAGCGCAAGCCTGAGATGGTCGAGCGTGCGGACTTGGTGTAGGGATATAAGTCGCTATTGAGTTCCAAGTGCTAAATATGTGTCGTTTTGCTATGGGACCCACAGGATGAGACTAGCCCACAGTGGAACAGCAGAGATAGAAGGCCGATCAAATGGTAGAATTAGGACTTCAGCCAAATTAAACTAGGATTGGGATTTTAGCCTAATCAAAGTAGTTATTTAAGATAAGTGCAAAAAATTGAAACAATGCAATCGAACTATCTATGCAAAGAAAATAGTTAAACCGTATTTTATTCCAACTTTATCTTTTTCTTTATTTCCTTTTATACCAAAACTATTGCAAAGTCTATTATCTTTATCTTGCTTAAGAATACTAGTAATTACTTTTATTCACCAAACTATTAGTCTGACCCACTCCTCTATTTTCCCCTTCCACCCATAGGCCAGGAAAGGCAAGGGTAGTAGATATTCATCTTTCTTGGAGTGATATTCTTGGAGATTCATTATTTATTCTTCTTCTTTTCCAGTTTTCTTTTTTATTTGAGTTTGGATGTGCTAGTATTGATGAGAGGTATGGTTTTATTTATGTACTTTGATGGTAAGACTGAGATGGTATTTTTCTTTTTATAAGACATGTATTTGGTATTTTGAGACATCTTATGTATTGGGTTTTATGACTCTTTTTATGAAGTTTGATTTTAAATAATGAGATTACTATCTAAACGTTTCCACTATTTTATTTATTTTGTCCTATGAATCTTAGTCACTCTAAAGTTTTAGTTATACCTACAATGCGCTACATCTTTTAATGTGTCCTTTTTGGGTATATTAAGGGGCGTAGGGTGTTTCTTTGATGATTTAGCTCATAGTATGAGGGGATCTGAGAGCATTTGGGTTATAGTTGACTGATTGACGAAGAACACTCATTTCATTCATGTTCATTCTTCGAGGACAGCCTTATTCTTAGCCACTTTGTATATGAGCAAGTTGTTTGCCTTTATGGCATTCCAAAAAGCATTGTTAATGATCGAGATCCGCTATTTATTAGTCAGTTTGGGTGGAGTCAATAGGATGCTTTAGGTATAGAATTGAGCTTGAGTACATTATATTACTTGCAGACAAATGGCCAGATTGAGAGGGTGAACCATGTGCTTAAGGATTTATTGAGAGCATGTATCCTTGACTTTAGGGTTTTATGGGAGGACCATTTGCTGTTGGTAGAGTTCACTTATAATAAAGTTTATCAAGCGAATATTGGTATGGAATCTTATAAGGCTTTGTATGAGCGACGTTGCAAGTTGCCATCATGTTGGTAAATGACGATCGATAGATTTATACTTGGTCCTGATATGAGCCCGAAGTCTATAGAGAAATTTGATCTAATTAGGAAAAGGATGAAGGCATCTTAGGACCATCAAAAAGTTATGTTGATAGGAGGCGTGTGGACATGGAGTTTTCTATTAGAGATATAGTCCTCGTGAAGGTATCTCCATTGAAGCATGTCCTGCGGTTCGATGGTTCAAGGAAGCTTACATCAAGATTTGTTGGACCTTTTTCCATTATTTAAAGGATGCATTTTAGCTTATAAGTTTGATTTTCATGAGAATATTTTAGTGTGCATAATGTATTTCATGTTTCACATATATGGAATTGTGTGCATGATTCAAGAGTTATTGATCCGAGCTAGTTGGTTGAGGTGGATGTTGACCCAAATGTTGCTAGACCGCATGGGCCTATCCGCATACTTGATTGACAGATTATGCATCTTAGGAACTGGGTAGTCGATTTTGTTTGTATTTAGTGGGGCGATGATTCTAGTGATAGCACGTGGGAGTAAAAGAAGAGGATTCGAGCATCTTATCCCGAGCTTTTCGCTTGCATGCCAACATTTATTTTGTTATAAATTGTTTGTTGTTTTGTTTGTTGTTTTGTTTTTGTATGTTTGATAGGATGAGATGCATATTAGACTGCACCCTGTTATATTTTCTGATGATTGTTCAGATAAAACTCATGAGATTTGGAGATCATTCTCCATTCTTTGATATTTAAGGAACAAAATTCTTTTTCAGGAGAGGAGGGCGTAACAACCTACATATTTGAGTACCGAGAATTTAATCATAGAATTTATTTAAAATATAGTTATTAAATCAATGGGGAGGTTAAACATTCAGTAGACCTTGGAAATAGGACCCATGGATTGTTCAATTTTGTCTGTAGCGGTGTCAATAACTAAAATTAGTATGGGCTTCAATATGTTTTGAATTGAGAAGTTTAGGGAGTGGATAGTGTTTTGTGGAAGTGAGGTAAATTTGTAACCCCCATAATTTTGATAACATTATTCAGTAGATTTAAATAGATAAATTAGATAGAATAATGTAAATGTTAAGAGATAACGGGGTTTATATTTCAATAAATGTAATTAAGGTCATGCTCAATTAAATAATTAAATGGGATAAGAATAGGTTATAAGTAAATTAATTTATATAAGAGTATATCAGTAACTTGCCGCACATAACCCTTGCTCTTATTATTTTCGTTCCTCACCATTTCAATCATATTCACGTCATTTTGAAAACAAAAACGTATGAAGAGGAGCCAACCATAATCAAAGAGAAGAGAAATCAAAGTAAAGTAAGGGATTCAAGCTTAGGAGAAATTAATCTCAATCCAATCTCCTTATCTTAATCAAGGTTAATAATAACTCATTCTATCTATATTTTGTTTTATAATCATATATTTTTGGATTTAAGGGTAAATTCATTTTTATGATGATTTAGACGACGATATGCTTGAATTACAATTTTTTTGATTCAAACAAGAATGTTTAAATAAGATTATATGTGGTTTTAGGGAAAAACCAATTTATGTTGACGTTTAAATGCCATGGAAAAAAATTATTTTATGTAAAACATGATTTTAATGTTGGGTTTTAATTTTTATAATTTTCCAAGTTATGAAAAGATTATTATGAATTTTCAAAGAAAAATATGGTTAATTGGGTTTGTAAATTTATTACAAAAAATACATTGATAATTTGGGTCTAAAATTTTGATATGTTAGATAACATGATTAAAGTGAATTTCTGGAATTTTTGGGGATTTTTCCTAAGTGATTTTCTATGCAAATTGAATTATTTAAAAGAAGGACTTCTTTGCAATATTGGTTTTCCTTAATGGAAGAGATTATTTGCTAACTTAACCATGGTTTAGATGTGAAATTAGCATCAGTTATTTTATTAAAGAATTTGAAAAGTTAAGGCAACCAATCTTGTGTTTACACGAGGCAGGTGAAAGTGTTTGCCTTAATTACTATTAAATCAGGTTTACCTAGAAAAGTTGGTTCCGCCTTCTTTAGAAGTACCTTTCGACTCAGAGCTTCCGCCTTCAACCAAGTCGAAACTCACTAAGCCGAAACCAATACAAGAGGTATCCTTTAGCTGCTATGTAGTGGATTGGAGAATGGTGGAAGGCTAGGTGTCGAAAGCACTGCTTCCAATGGGGTTGATACCTTTGTTTGTTTTAGAAAAAGAAGCGCCGACCTTTGTTTTATTAAAGCCTTCAAAGGAGTCAAAGCATATGCTTTCGAAAGAAGTTTTAAATGCTTTAGAAGGGTTTCCCATTAAATTATGTTTTAAATATTAAGCTTTCGAAGGGGTTTACTTACTTATAAAATAATGCTTTCGAAAGGAGTGTTTTCGACCTAGTCGAAGCTCTGCTTTTGTTATTTAGCCTTTTAAGTGTATTGAAGTCATCACTGCTTTCAAATGATAATGTTTGTCTTTAAAAATGTTTTAAGGCACTTCCTAAACGCTTTCGAAAGGGTTCAAGGGTTTCGATGACAATGGATTCCAAAGGGTTTTCGATGGTATCCATCAATTTTTTGTTTAAATAATTTGAAGCTTTCGGAAGGGATGGTGCCAACGCCATCATGTTTTGCCCAATATTTTTGTATGATGAAGGATGATTTCGAAAGAGATAGTTTCGTTTATATCCACTTTGACACAAATAATATTTTAAGTATAAACCCAATGATTTCGAAAGAGGGTCTTTCAATGGTTTCGAAAGGGTTGCTTCCAATGGTTTTGAAAGTGGGACTTTCAATGGTTTTGGAGGAGTTACTTCAATGGTTTTGAAAGGGGGAATTTTAATGGTTTCGTAAGGGTTGCTTCAAATGTTTCGAAAGGGGTACTTTCAATGGTTTCGAAGCCGTGCTTCTAAATGTTATTAAGTAATACTTTATTACATTCTAAAGGTTTCGAAATAGATGTTTTAAAGTGTTTCGAAAGGCAGAGGCCTAATATTTTGAAAAGAGATTTATATGCTTTCAGAGGAGATTATCCAATGAAGTTGAAAGCAAGGTTTGAAGTTTCGACAGCGTTAGTTTTCAAAGCAAATAACCCAATCTCATTTTTGAAAGTAAACCATAGCATAAATATATAAAGTGTTTAGAAAAGGATTTATTTAAGAAGTTTTCTCTGATTAAAAGGTTAAAGTGATTAACCTGGTTATTATGTATGATTTTTCATATATGTATTTATTCACATTGTAATGGGCCCATAACTAAATTTTGGAGAAGGGCAAAATAACCATTTAGATTGACCCAATAATGAATACAAATTAAGATAACTCTTGTATGATTAGAGTTGCATCTTGGAGGTCAGAAAGACCAGAATATAAGGTGCTAAAATATTAAAGAAAGATATTAGCAGGGGCCAATAGGTTCTCAGTAAGCCCATGTAAGTTGTGTATAGGAAAAGATATTGGTAAGAGCCAATAACTTCATAGTTAGTCCATGAAAACTATGTATAAATAAAAAAAAGACAAGTTTATAGTAAACCCATGAAAACTATGCTTTGGTACTGGCAAGGGTCGGTAGGTTTGTAGTTAGCCCATGAAAACTTTATTCGGATTAAGATATTGGCAGATGTCAATAGATTCCTAGTTAGCCCATGAAAACTAGGAAAAGATGAGAAGATATTGGAGTAACCAGTAGGTTCCTAATCATACCATGAAAACAAGGATAAGATAAAGATATGTGAGTAACCAATTGGTTTATAGTGATCCTATAAAAACTATGTAATTGGATAGGGGGTCATTGAACATTTTACCGGTTATTAGTCAGCTCATGAAAACTAATAGGATAATAGTAAACCTAGAAACTATAATTGAGATAGATAGTTAGAATGAATGGAGATGGGTAATCCAGTGTTGATTCATTTGTTTTGCAGGTCATCATATTATGTTATTTTGAATTGTTTTAACCATCGTGGATGCAGGAGCATAATATATGGTTTTGAAAAGGTTCTAGGATACTAGTAAGGGGAAAACCCATTCTGCTAAGCGGCGTGGTCACATTAGATATCTAAATGATTTGAGATGGTAGATTATTATTCATACTTGGCTATATGTCTGACTCAAAGTTTATGTTTTCCTTTTAAACTCTCTGGTACTCAATTTATTTTGCGTAGTTTGAGAGTTAAGGTTTTTAAGGTACCTCATTAGACGAATAAAGCTTTCGAAGACGTGCTGGAAGCATGATAGATATATAGAGTTCTTTTTTATTTGATTCCACTATGTTGTTTATAATGACAAAGTTGTTATGTTGCTTGTATATACTCTGATCATACAAGGAGGCATCTTTATATGTCGCTCTTGGCGTACGTTGTAATAAATGTACTTTCCCTGAACTAGTTAACGATTATGGGATTATGTAATGAATATAAAATGTTTTAAATGGAATGAGATCTTGTTGAAGTTATAAATTTTATCCATATTCATGCATTTCTTTGTTTCAATGCATCTAACACCATCGTATTTTTTCGTAAAGGATTAATAACTATGTAAGACTGCAGCATCGATAGCCGTTAGTCTTAGGCCTCCAAGTTGGAGGATGTTACAAGTGGTATCAGAGCATAGGTTTATGAAACTCTAAAAGAAATTAAACCTAAAATCTTTTTGAAACATAATCCAATGAATCAGAAATATGATCGGGGTTGGGGTAACGCTGTGGTAACATACTTGTAATTGATATATGGATATATATATGTACGTACTCCCTACTGTCTTAGACCATTCTTCTCTACCTTACTAAGGCTCGTATGAAGATTTATGAGGAAGAAGATATGAAAGCAGGAAACGGAAGAGGAAATATCGGTGGAGGAAGCACCACAATCAATGGAAATGTTCAATCTAATACAAGGAGGAGCCAAGGTCGACAAGTAATGCTAACCAAAATGTTGTAGCCAAGGTGGGTGGAGGAAATCCACTAGTAGATATGGGGGTGATGTATCAGTTCTTCATCAATATGATGCAAGTAGGAGCTACTGCTAGAGTTGTTGGAAATGTTGGAGGAGCTTATCCTATGGCTCCAGTTGGGATAACTATGCTTACTTGAGCAGAGACTACACTGGTCTTGGTGGAATGCCATTTATGGGAAAAGTGGATGTCATAGAAGTAGAAAAATGGTTGAAAAATGGTTGTTGCATTATGAGCATATCTTTGTTGATCTGGGTTTAGATGATGAGTAGAAGAGAGGGTTGGCCTCTATATAGTTGCAGGGGTTAGCATTTAATTGGTGAATAGTGTTATTACCGGAGTTTCGAAGGGAGAGTTGGCTTAGGCTAAATTCTGAAGGAGATTTGAACAAAGGTTTTTGTCTGAAGTTGCTAAGTCATCTTTGATGAGGAATTTTATGGATCTTGTTTAGGGAGAGATGTCAGTTGTGACGCCCCACCTCTATACCCACGCTAGCCAAGAACACTACGGAGTAATGTTGTCAACTAGCACGGAGAATAAGGCTGTTGAGGAGCGACCATCCATGTAATTGCTTTGTGCGAGCACCGATATGCCAGATAAAATATATCATGCATTTCATCTCAAGAGGAAGTCCGACATACCGACGCAAACTCAAAGCTACTATACAGTGGCTATATATAATCTTCGGAAACAAATATAGAAATAAACATAACATAAATCAGTCACAGGCAATTCATATCACAAAGGCGGAAATAGATATGAATATTACACATAAAAGTGTATATCAGAGTAGTGGTCAAACAAGATCCACTATGTCACAAGAGAATAGATACAAGTGCATGACAAAGGAATATGTATACATCATGGAGTCTATATCTCAAAAGTATACAACAAAAACTACTAATCTAAGTAGTTAACCAAAAGTCAGGATGATAACCCAAGAAGAGAAGTCAAGCAGAAGCACCTGTAACATCTCGGTCTGACCCGAGTATTATTTAATAAGAAAATAATAAACGGATCAGTCTAGCTATAAATATCAGATGAAATGATATAGAATAAGAGATATGACTAAACGTATAATAATCACAATGCCAAGCTGTGATAAATAAATAATTGAAAAATCAATAAGAGATTAATCAATATCGCAAAGATCTTCTCAAAGATAAAATGGAATGTCATACTCCTAATTTCATTCACCAAGGCACAATAAATGACATATATATCAATGCCGATCGTAAAAGTTGGTGAAACATAAATTCCAGAATTCAACACACGAAATCCAGAAAACACAAGAAAAGGATGGCCAAGACATTGATTTAGTGCAAACGGTACAACCAATGAATCAAAAGCAAAGACATTGATGTAGTGCACACGTTACATCCAATGTATCAAAAGCAAAGACATTGATGTAGTGCAGACGGTACATCCAATGTATCAAAAGCAAAGACATTGATGTAGTGCACACGGTACATCCAATGTATCAAAAGCAAAGACATTGATGTAGTGCAAACGGTACATCCAAAGTATCAAAAGCAAAGACATTGATGTAGTGCAAACGGTACATCCAATGTATCAAAGCAAAGACATTGATGTATTGCAAACGGTACATCCAATGTATCAAAAGCAAAGACATTGATGTAGTGCAAACGGTACATCCAATGTATCAAAAGCAAAGACAGTGATGTAGTGCAGACGGTACATCCAATGTATCAAAAGCAAAGACATTGACATAGTGCACACGGTACATCCAAAGTATCAAAAGCAAAGAAATTGATGTAGTGCAAACGGTACATCCAATGTATCAAAAGCAAAGACATTGATGTAGTGCAAACGGTACATCCAATGTATCAAAAGCAAAGACATTGATATAGTGCAAACGGTACATCAAATGTATCAAAAGCAAAGACATTGATGTAGTGCAAACGGTGCATCCAATGTATCAAAAGCAAAGACATTGATGTAGTGCAAATGGTACATCCAATGTATCAAATAATTCGGAGCATCGACGTCGTACAGCGTGACATCCGATGAACCAAATCAAAAAGACATCGCACGATGCTAGTCTAAAACATAAAAATGATCGTCATGATCATCAAGAAGTGTCAATTACAGTAAGCTAGTAAATATATGAGCTTAGCTTCATGTCCCATAACCACTAGCTTAACTTAAATATTTACGAACAAACTGTAGATCTCCACTAGAAAATTGGCACAAGAGATTCAATCGAACAAGTCCAAGAATTAACCGACGAAGTAAACGCAAGCGTTTCATACCACTCGTTTTACTAAGTCGTTTAATTAGATTTCTCATACGAGTGAGGTAAAGGCTTGTATATACTAATAGATTGGAAAATGGTTTAAGAAACGAGCTTTGTAATAAAATAGTGTTGAAATCGTTTTGATGAAAGAATTTTGATATTTACTACTAGTATAGAAAACCTTTATATTTTTAAAGTGACAAATCACAAAGAAGATTGTAGGAACAATCAATCACTAAAATTCACATTCGAAGACGTGAATAAAATCCAAAGAAACCAATAAAGAATCCATCGAAATGGATATTCAAAAATCCCTAAAAAGGAGTCATCAAAGTCATAATAAATGATAACAACAAGTAGGATCATCACGAATCAATTTAAATTGAAATTCTCAAGCAAATAGGCAAATAGGCAAAAAGAGTGCAGATTCAAACGTCTGAAATCAAGGATTCAGACGTCTGAAATCAAGGATTCAGACATCTGAATCTGGAAAATAAAATATTTTCCAGAAACAGAATTCAGACGTCTGAATCCTTGAATTCAGACGTCTGAAATAGACACTTTTTAGCCTATTTCCTCTCTGGTTCCAAATGAACCAATTCAGACGTCTAAAATCATATATTCAGGTGTCTGAATCTGGGAATAGAAATCTTCCCAGAACAATATTCAGACGTCTGAATATTACGTTTCAGACGTCTGAACGAAGGGTTCAGGGCATTCCCTGAACCTAGGCCAAAAATGGCCAAACGGATACCGGAAGCGATCGATCGAGCGACGACGACTAAGGAATTACGTCGAGCGACAACCCAGCCTAAACGGCTCTTCGATACACCTCAAATATCAATGTCCAAATATCCATAATAGGATTTTCATAAATTAGACCAAAACACCAAAAAATGGAATATACACAAAATCAATCCAAACCGAAATTAATTGCACAAGAATAAGTGTTAGGAATTCATACCTAACAATCGAAGATAATTATAGACAAAGATGTGAGATAAAAATCTCACCTTTGAACCCAAATCAATGAAGAAGAAGCTCGAAAGCAATGGCAAGAACAATCACCTTCAATCCCAACTCAAGAAGCTTGATTTTAAGCTTAAAAGAAGAACATTCCCAAAATTAGGTTTAGGAATTTCTGAAATTGATTAAGAGAATGAGTTGGAGAAGATGAAGAGAAACTTACCAATGGGTTCTTCTATTAGTTTGGAGCTAGAGTTTGATTTGCAAAAGAAAACTAGGGTTTTGGAGTTTTAATTTCCCATCTCTCCCACCATTGATGCTTTAGAACTGAAAAGAGGAGGAAGTGAGAGTGAATGGGGGGAGTGGTTCAGATTTGAGTATAAGTTAAACATAGGGCTGAACCCGAACTCAAACCCAAAGTGAAAAAGTAGCAAAACTTGACTAACTCCAAACATATCGAAGCTTATACTCAAAAAGGTTGCAAACGACATTTTGAACTCAATGGGAGGGGTCTCGAGTCCTAATTCGACTGTTTGCAAAAAGTAGCTTTTTGGACCAAAATCCGACGAACGATAAAATATTTAAATAAAATATTTAAATATACAATCGACAAATATGCGGGTTGTTACAGACTCCCCTCCTTAAAGAAATTGCGTCCTCGCAATACTTAAGAAGAAAATAAGAAGTAACAATCATAGACGCATATTCACACAAAAGAAAATTTGAAATAGGAAGTTCACCATAAGGAGCATGAAAGAGTAAGCCTGAACGGGATCGCTTGATGAATTCCCAGGATTCCCAAGGGCAATCCTCAGGATCTGAGAACCATTGAACTTTCACAAGAAGAACATCTTTATTTCGAAGGCGCTCAACCTCCGAAGTAATGATGTGAATGGATTGTTGCTCATAAGTCAAATCTGGTGAAACTTCAATTTCATCAATAACACCGGACTCAAGAATAAAAATAGGAAACCTAAAAGCATTTCCAAAGTTAAAAGACGCAGAAAACGTCAAGAATAACAGAAAATTGAGCCAGTGCAACGGCGTAGTACAAAAACGGTACGCCCGAGAAATGAGGAACTCGAATAATTTAGTACAACGGCGTAGTACTAAAACAGTACGCCAGATGATCCAAAGCTCGAATAATTTCGAAACACCGACGTAGTACAAAAGAGTTACGTCCAATGGACCGAACACCATAAAAGAACATCGGACGCTAGTCCAAAAAAGAAATGAGATAAAGCTCAATAAAACGATGTATATCAAAACGTCCGATGAATTTGATAAAAAGATAATTCCATTCAGACATCATCAAAGAATCAACCACTTGTTGCCTACGACAAAGCGCATTGGCAACACGATTTCCCTTCCGGGAATAAAAAGAATATCAAGATCATAAGATGCCAGGAACTCGAGTCAACATGAAGTTCCTTATGAGAACATAAATATTCCAAAGATTTATGATCGAGGTGGAGAACAAATTTCTTCCCCAAAAATGATAATGCCAGACTCTAAAAGTAAAAACAATAGCCGCGAGCACTAGATCATGAGTGGCATACCTAGTCTCAATCGGCTTTTAATGATTTAGAAGCACAAGTGATAGCACGTCATCTTTTGCAAGAGAACGACGTCCAAACCAATACGATTAGCATTGGTACAAAATATAAAGTCTTGGTTCCCAACGGGAATCACAAGAATAAGAGTATCGAAAAGAAAGAATTTCTTTTAAACAATCTCCTTTCCTGAAAAACTAAAACTTTCAAAATTACATTTATATTTATGTAATAATCTTTCTACAAAAATTTACATTTTATAAGTCAATATATATATCGTGTTTGATTGTCTCATCAAAGCGTTTAGGAAGTTCCTATCGATAACGTTGATAAGGTGCATCGACCAGAATTCTTAAAGCACTCAACGGGCAATACAATCACAAAATCATCTTCTATATGATAAAAATATCTCTTAAAAGTTTTGAGAATATTCTTTGCTCGTGTAAGAACAAAATCCAACTATACTTATAAATAAATCTTATGAAAAAGATTTGCAAAGATTTTAAATTTCTATTTTCATCCAAAATCAATAAACTCAAGAATGGTCTCACCGAAATATTCATAGAATACTCGATAAATAAAACGGATGAAATAAGCTAGACGAGTCGAATGACATAATAAGTCATTCATAAGAATCATAACGAGTGCGGAATGCGGTAAGTGGAATGCTAACTCCCGCAACTCGTAGCCAAATGAAAATCGGTGGCAAGGTCGAACTAGAAAGACCTTAACACCACACAAAAGATTTTTTAGGTGATAATCCTAAGACAAGCTCAAAAATTACCAGAAAATTCTCAAACTACATGAATGAGAGAAATAACACTTTCCCCATCATGTGAGCTTAAAGAATAAAATGATGCCATCAAGTTGGAATCAAAATCACAAAGGAAAAAAAATAGAAATCTGCTTAACAGATTGAAAATGTCGAAGATGAACAGTCCACACGGGACAAAGGATATGGCTTCATAATAATTAAGCCAACCCTTTCAAAAAAAAGTCAATTCCGAAGCCTAAGTAAAAATATCGGCTCGGAAAGAAAAATCACATAAAATAATTTCGACATCAATAGAAAGCTAATTGAGTGTTGCGGATCAACCATCCAGATTCGCAACTCTCAAAGAAGTCATCCAGCCTAAAATATTTTCAAAGAAAAAGAATAAACAAGTTCTTTTGATATAAAATAGTGGGATGGAACCCATATCAAAAAGAACTCAAATAAGAGGATCACAAAATAAAACAATGCCATCAAGGATTGAATGTAAAATACCTTGACTAAGAGAAGAGTTTCTATGGGCTTGCACTATATTTAGCTTTCTCATGTCCTTGTTCAAAAGTTTGGGACATGCAGATAAAAGATGACCCGGTTTTTTGCAATAGCGACAGGAATGAGGTTTCGGACACATATATGCATAGTGTTCCTTAGAATTACAATTGTAGCATCCTCCATGATTAGGGATTGGAGTCTTTGCTACAAAAGTAGTTTTCTTCATTCTCTTGTTGGGATTAAGTCTCTTGAACTTAATATGCCTCTTCTTGGAAGTCCCAATATCACAAACACTTCCTTTACCAACCTCTCCCTGAAGAAGAGTAACATCTACAAGCTGATTGAAAGAAGCTTCAAGTTTCAAAGGTAGAACCATTTCGGGGTTCTTACTCAAAGCATAGATAAACTCTTGATCCCTTACAAGATCCAAAAGTTGTTGGGCAGACATGAATGCGCCATCCAGAGAAGGGCTACTGGATTGACCAGCGTTAGGATTGCCAGAACCAACCATTTCTTTTCTTTAAGAAAGAAAGAAAGAAGAGGAAAAAGTCATTCTCAAAATAAATATCAAGCAATCTTGATAGACAAAACAAGGAACCATAAAGAAAATAGGATGAATCGGTACGAAGACTCGAATAAAATCCTAAAGCACGACTCCTAAGAAAGACTTAGGACGATGATCCTTGTTAAATTATTCTACATTGTTTTGAAGTTTGGCTCTGATACCAAGCTGTGACGCCCCACCTCCATACCCACGCTAGCCAAGAACACTACGGAGTAATGTTGTCAACTAGCACAGAGAATAAGGCTGTTGAGGAGCGACCATCCGTGTAATTGCTTTGTGCGAGCACCGATATGCCAGATAAAATATATCTTGCATTTCATCTCAAGAGGAAGTCCGACATACCGATGCAAACTCAAAGCTACTACACAGTGGCTATATATAATCTTCGAAAACAAATATAGAAATAAAAATAACATAAATCAGTCACAGGCAATTCATATCACAAAGGCGGAAATAGATATGAATATTACACATAAAAGTGTATATCAGAGTAGTGGTCAAACAAGATCCACTATGTCACAAGAGAATAGATACAAGTGCAAGACAAAAGAATATGTATACATCAAGGAGTCTATATCTCAAATGTATACAACAAAAACTAATAATCTAAGTAGTTAACCAAAAGTCAGGATGATAACCCCAGAAGAGAAGTCAAGCAGAAGCACCTGTAACATCTCGGTCTGACCCGAGTATTATTTAATAAGAAAATAATAAACGGATCAGTCTAGCTATAAATATCAGATGAAATGATATAGAATAAGAGATATGACTAAACATATAATAATCGCAATGCCAAGCTGTGATAAATAAATAATTCAAAAATCAATAAGAGATTAATCAATATCGCAATGATCTTCTCAAAGATAAAAAGGAATGTCATACTCCAAATTTCATTCACCAAGCCACAATAAATTACATATATATCAATGAAAATCATAAAAGTTGGTGAAACATAAATTCCAGAATTCAACACACGAAATCCAGAAATCACAAGAAAAGGATGGCCACGACATTGATGTAGTGCAAATGGTACATCCAATGAATCAAAAGCAAAGACATTGATGCAGTGCACACGTTACATCCAATGTATCAAAAGCAAAGACATTGATGTAGTGCAGACGGTACATCCAATGTATCAAAAGCAAAGACATTGATGTAGTGCACACGGTACATCCAATGTATCAAAAGCAAAGACATTGATGTAGTGCAAACGGTACATCCAAAGTATCAAAAGCAAAGACATTGATGTAGTGCAAACGGTACATCCAATGTATCAAAAGCAAAGACATTGATGTATTGCAAACGGTACATCCAATGTGTCAAAAGCAAAGACATTGATGTAGTGCAAACGGTACATCCAATGTATCAAAAGCAAAGACAGTGATGTAGTGCAGACGGTACATCCAATGTATCAAAAGCAATGACATTGATGTAGTGCAGACGGTACATCCAATGTATCAAAAGCAAAGACATTGATGTAGTGCAAACGGTACATCCAATGTATCAAAAGCAAAGACATTGATGTAGTGCAAACGGTACATCCAATGTATCAAAAGCAAAGACATTGATGTAGTGCAAACGGTACATCCAATGTATCAAAAGCAAAGACATTGATGTAGTGCAAACGGTACATCCAATGTATCAAAAGCAAAGACATTGATATAGTGCAAACGGTACATCCAACGTATCAAATAATTTGGAGCATCGACGTCGTACAACGTGACATCCGATGAACCAAATCAAAAAGACATCGCACGATGCTAGTCTAAAACATAAAAATGATCGTCACGATCATCAAGAAGTGTCATTTACAGTAAGCTAGTAAATATATTTGGCTTAGCTTCATGTCCCATAACCACTAGCTTAACTTAAATATTTACGAACAAACTGTAGATCTCCACTAGAAAATTGTCACAAGAGATTCAATCGAACAAGTCCAAGAATTAACCGACGAAGTAAACGCAAGCGTTTCATACCACTCGTTTTACTAAGTCGTTTAATTAGATTTCTCATACGAGTGAGGTAAAGGCTTGTATATACTAATAGATTGGAAAATGGTTTAAGAAACGAGCTTGGTAATAAAATAGTGTTGAAATCGTTTTGATGAAAGAATTTTGATATTTACTACTAGTATAGAAAACCTTTATATTTTTAAAGTGACAAATCACAAAGAAGATTGTAGGAACAATCAATCACTAAAATTCACATTCGAAGACGTGAATAAAATCCAAAGAAACCGATAAAGAATCCATCGAAATGGATATTCAAAAATCCCTAAAAAGGAGTCATCAAAGTCATAATAAATGATAACAACAAATAGGATCATCACGAATCGATTTAAATTGGAATTCTCAGGCAAATAGGCAAATAGGCAAAAAGAATTCAGATTCAGACGTCTGAAATCAAGGATTCAGACGTCTGAATTTGGAAAATAAAATATTTTCCAGAAACAGAATTCAGACATCTGAATCCTTGAATTCAGACGTCTGCAATAGGAACTTTTTAGCCTATTTCCTCTCTGGTTCCAAATGAACCAATTCAGACGTCTGAAATCATATATTCAGACGTCTGAATATGGGAATAGAAATCTTCCCAGAACAATATTCAGACGTCTGAATATTACGTTTTAGACGTTTGAATGAAGGGTTCAGGGCATTCCCTGAACCTAGGCCAAAAATGGCCAAACGGATACCGGAAGCAATCGATCGAGCGACGACGACTAAGGAATTACGTCGAGCGACAACCCAGCCTAAATAGCTCTTCGATGCGCCTCAAATATCAATGTCCAAATATCCATAATAGGATTTTCATAAATTAGACCAAAATACCAAAAATTGAAATATACACAAAATCAATCCAAACCAAAATCAATTGCACAAGAATAAGTATTAGGAATTCATACCTAACAATCGAAGATAATTATAGACAAAGATGTGAGATAAAAATCTCACCTTTGAACCCAAATCAATGAAGAAGAAGCTCGAAAGCAATGGCAAGAACAATCATCTTCAATCCCAACTCAAGAAGCTTGATTCTAAGCTTAAAAGAAGAACATTCCCAAAATTAGATTTAGGAATTTCTGAAATTGATTAAGAGAATGAGTTGGAGAAGATGAAGAGAAACTTACCAATGGGTTCTTCTATTGGTTTAGATCTAGAGTTTGATTTGCAAAAGAAAACTAGGATTTTGGAGTTTTAATTTCCCATCTCTTCCACCATTGATGCTTTAGAACTGAAAAGAGGAGGAAGTGAGAGTGAACGGGGGGAGTGGTTCAGATTTGAGTATAAGTTAAACATAGGGCTGAACCCAAACTCAAACCCAAAGTGAAAAAGTAGCAAAACTTGACTAACTCCAAACATATCGAAGCTTATACTCAAAAAGGTTGCAAAAGACATTTTGAACTCAACGGGAGGGGTCTCGAGTCCTAATTCGACTGTTTGCAAAAAGTAGCTTTTCGGACCAAAATCCGACGAACGATAAAATATTTAAATATACAATCGACAAATATGCGGGTTGTTACATCAGTTATTGAGTATGCTACTAGGTTTGATGAGCTGTCTTGATATGGATATGCTATTGTTGACACTGACATCAAAAGGAATAAGAGGTTTATTTAGGAATTGAGACCTGAGCTTGCTAGGGCAGCTAAGACACATATCTGTGATCCTCGTAATGTGGTTGTGGAGATGGAAATTCACCATGAAGAAATGCTTTCTATTTGTGCTAGTGAGAAGCCAGTCGAAACCCAAGGTTCTCATGGAAAGAAAAGGAAGTTCTTTAAGAAGAAGGAAGCCTGGAAGGGAGAAGCTACCAAGAAGGAAAAGGCGGATTCAGTTTGCTATAAGTGTGATAATAAGTGTCGTTATGAAAATGAATACTGGCTACAAAAGGGAAAGAAGGCTACAAATAAGAGGAACGTGAAGTGCTTATATTATGTCTAAGTTGGGAGTTATAAGAACCAGTGTCTAGAGCGGTCAGGGCAGATAAGGGAAAGGCCTTTGCTATTGGATTATCTACTATTCCAATTGTGGTTAAAAAAGGAGATGGAAGGTACATTTTTTATTCAGAGTATAGGAGTTAGGATACTATTTGATACCGATGCATAACATTCATTTATATCCTAGTGTTTGATCGATAGGTTATGCTTAGAACCCCCATACCGTGTTACTTCCTTGAGGGTTGCGAATCCAATAGGATGGTATGCAACTCGAGGGATGAGATGTGATCAGTTAGAACGAGAATTGTTGTCATAATTTGGCATGCAGTCTATATGTTTTGGATTTTGTAAATTTTGGAATCATCTTGGGTATGGATTGGTTGGTTAAGTATGAGGCTTGGATATTTTGCCAGGATAGTGAAATATCACTAAGACACCCTGATAGTCATAACTGAATCATATTCTCAGTAGATAATTCTGACCGGAGTAGTTGTGCTATGTTAAGTGCTATGGAAGTAAAAGAAGAGTTGAGTCAGGTTCGTGTAGGAAGTGAGTTTGCAAATGTCTTTGAGCCGGTTACAGGACTACCACCGGAACGAGCTGTTGAGTTTCAGATAGATCTTATACAAGGAGCTGAACCTGTCAGTAGACCACCTAGTAGGATGGCACCGTACGATATGGAGGAATTGAATGCGAAGCTAGTAGATCTAGAAGAAAGGAATTTAATTAGACCAAGCAGATCTTTTTGGGGAGCGGTCGTGGTGTTCTTGAAGAAACCAGCTAGGTTGTTAAGAATGTGTATCGACTATCGTAAGTTGAACGATAGGACGATCAAGAATAATTGTCCTTTTCCAAGAATAGTTGATCTATTTGATTAGTTATGTGGAGCCAAAGTTTTTTCCCAGTTGGATTTGGCGACAGGTTACCATCAATTAAGAGTGGCAGAGGACAGTATTCCTTTGACAGCATTTCGAACTAGGTATGGTTCAAATGAGTGGTTAGTATAACGAATGCACCTGCTTTCTTTATGGATTTAATAAACCTAATTTTTGTAAGAGTACTTGGATAGGTTTGTATTGATGTTTATAGATGACATTTTAGTATACTCTAAGGATGAAAGAGAGCATGAAGACCACCTTAGATTGGTGCTTGAGACGTTGAGGCAGCATCAGCTGAAGGTGAAGTTTACCGAGTGTAATTTTTAGAAGAAAGAGGTAAAGTTCTTAGCCATGTGGTCTCAGAGAAAGGCTTGTCAATCGATCCAAATAAGATCAAAGTTTTTAATAACCGAAAGAGACCAGAGATGGTGATTAAGATCAGAAGTTTTCTTGGACTTTCTGGTTATTACCGGAGATTCATTAAGGACTTCCCACTGATACCGGCACCTTTGACTAAGTTAACAAAAAAGGAGGTGAAGTTTATTTGGTCCGACAAATGTGAGAAACAATTCCTTAAAGAATTTGTTGATCAATGCCCCTGTGTTATTAGTCCCAGATGGAAACCAAGGGTTGGTGGTGTATACTGATGCATGTGGGACTAGATTGGTGCTATGTTGATGTAGAAGGGTAAAGTTATTGCCTACGCTTCGCGACACCTTAGACCGCATGAAGTGAGATTTCCTCTTCATGATTTGGAGTTAGCTGAGGTGATGTTCGCATTGAATATTTGGAGGTATTATCTCTTAGGAGAGGGATTTCAGCTATACACAGATCATAAGTCTTTAAGATACTTATTCTCTCAAAAGGAGTTGAATACGAGACAACAAAGGTGGCTGGGCTTTTTGGCTGCTTATGATTTTGGTATAGAGTATAAACCAAAAATTAATATAAGTAGCAGATGCTCTTAGCAGAAGGAAATAAAATGTGGTGTTGGCTATATTGGCAGAATGGAAGGATCTACAAGCTTTGGCCAGTTGTGTTATGCAGTTAAGATCGACTGCTAGTTCTTGTTAGAGTACCGCCATGTTTTCATGTTTAGAAGTTCGGCCAGTGTTGACTGAGAGAATTTCTTCTAAGAAGAAGGAGGATCCACTATTCACCGAGAGAATTAGAAGACTTGAGGTTGGAACAGAGATCAATGATTCGGTAGACTTTTGTCTTGACCAGAGAGGGTGTTGAGAAAGAAGGGGAGATTATGTGTTCCAAATGTTGAAACCTTGAGGAAAGAAGGTCTTGGAGAATGTCATCCATTTAAGTTTGCGATTCATCTTGGATGGACCAAGATGTATCAAGATGTAAAGAGAAACCTCTATTGGGAAGGTATGAAGAGGGACGTTGGCTTGTGGGTTAGACAGTTTGTAAACTGTCAACAAGTGAAAGCCAAACATCAGAAGCCAAGTAGGTTGCTTCAGCCTCTTGAGATTACAGTTTGAAAATGGGACTCGATATCCACGGATTTTATAGACGGGTTGCCAAGGTCAAATAAGAGAAATGAAAGTATATGGGTCATAGTGGACAGGTTGACCAAGAGTGCCCATTTCATTCCAATCAAGTCAAACAGGACGACACCTTTTTTGGTGAATTTGCTCATGAAGAACATCATGGAGTTCCTAGTAGCATAGTTAGTGACAGAGATGCTTTGTTCACCAGCGAATTCTAAAAGAGTCTATAGGATGTGCTAGGCACTAAGCTCAAGATGAGTACAGCATATCACCCTTAGACAGATGGGCAGAAAGAGAGAGTCGAAAAAGTAATTGAGGATTTGTTGAGAGCTTGTGTGTTGGACTTTGGTTGATCTTGGGAAGATCACCCACATTTGGTTGAGATTTATTATAATAATCGAGACTAGTATAGGAATGGCACCTATTGAAGCTTTCTATGGAGGCCATGCAAATCACTTGTCTTTTGGTTGGGGACTGAAGACAGATTGGTCTTACGTCCAGATTTGGTTAGGGAGGCATCAGAGAAGATTGAGTTGAACCGAAAAAGGATGAAGGAAGCTCAATATAGATAGAAAGTTACGCAGATAAAAGGCGTAAAGGTCTAAAGTTCTCAGTTGGAAATAGGGTTTTCATTAAGGTATCACCGATGAATGGTGTGGTACGGTTGGGAAAGTCAGGGAAAATGTCACCAAGATATGTTGACTCATTCTAGATTATAGTAAGGATTGGAATGTTGGCATACAGAGTAGAGTTGCCGAGTAAAATGGCAGGTGTCCATATAATGTATTCATGTGTCTCATCTTTACAGGTTTGTGCATGATACAGAGACTACTATTCCTTCGACAAGGTTGGAAGACTTAGTAGTAGAGCCTAATTTGACTAATATTAGACAACCAATTAGGGTTGTAGTAAGAGATGAGAAAAGATTAAGGAACAAGATAGTCAAGTTAGTGAAGGTACAGTGGAGTGACAACGAGAAGGACTGTACTTGGGAGACAGAGGATGGGATTCGAGATATTTATCCTGATCTTCTTTGAGGGTACGTCCATATTAAATTTATATAGATAATTCATTATCAGGTAGAATAATATGGTTATTAGGAGTCATTACATATGATTGCTATGTTTAGAGTCCTTACTAAATTTCGAAGATGAAATTCTTTAAGGAGGGGCGCTTGTAACACCCCTAGTTTTTGATAACGTTATTCTAGAAATTTAATAGATAAAATAAGTAGAATAATGTAAATATTAAGAGAAAAGGGAATTGAGATTTGCATAAATATAATTAAGGCCATACTTAATTAAATAATTAAATGGGCTAAGAATGGGTTATAAGTTAATTAATTTACATAAGGGTATATTAAGAATTTGTAGCACATAACCCTTACCCTTATATATTTTCGTTCTTTACCGTTTCATTCCCATTCATGTCATTTTGAGAACAAAAACGTAAGAAGAGAAGCTGGCCGTAATCAAAGAGAAGAGAAATCAAAGTAAATATAAGGATTCAGATTTAAGGATAATTTCATTTTTATGATGATTTCATTTTTATAAGGATTCAGATCAAATTAAATATAAGAATGTGTCATTTTGTTTTATAATATTATGTTCTCAGATTTAAGGATAAATTCGTTTTTACGATGATTTGGATGATGATATGCTTGAATTACAATTTGTTTGATTTAAATAAGAATGTTCAAATAAGATTATATGCGGTTTTAGGGTAAAACCAATTTATGTTGAGGTTTAAATGCCATGGAAAAAATTTACGGTAGGTAAAATATGATTTTGGAGTTGGGTTCAATTTTGATAATTTTCCTAGCTATGGAAATATTATTATGAATTTTCAAAGTGAAATATGGCCCTTGGGTTTACAAATTTATTTTAGAAAATATATTGAGAATTTGGTTCTAACGATTTGATATGTTAGATAACATGACTAAAATAAATTTTTGAAATTTTAAGGGATTTTTCCTAAGTGATTTGCTATGCAAATTAAATTATTTTAGAAAGGGGACTTCTTTGCAATATAGGTTTTGCTTAATCGAAGGGCTTATTTACTAACTTAACCATGGTTTAGATCTGAAATTAGCGGTAGTTATTTTAGTAAAGAATTAGAAAAGTTAAGGCAACCAATCTTGCATTTACACGTGGGAGATTAGTTAGAAAGTGTTTGCTTTAATTAGTATTAAATCAGGTTTACCCAAAAAAGTTGGTTCCGCCTTCTTTAGAAGCACATTTCGACTTAGAGCTTCCGCCTTTAACCTAGTTGAAACCCACTAAGCTGAAACCAGTATAGAAGGTATCACTTAGATTGTACATAGTGGATTGGAGAAAGGCGGAAGGCTAGGTGTCGAAAACATTGCTTCCGATAGGGTCAATACCTTTGTTTGTTTTAGAAAGAGAAGCGCCCACCTTTGTATTGTTAAAGCCTTCGAAGGATTCGAAGCATATGTTTTCGAAAGAAGTTTTTAAATGCATTCGAAAGGGTTTCCATTAACTTATGTTTTAAAAAGTAAGCTTTTGAAGTGGTTTCTTTACTTATAAAATAATGCTTTCGAAAAGAGGGGACCTCTACTTCTATTCTTTAGCTTGTCGAGTGTATTGAAGTCATCAATGCTTTTGAAGGGTAGTGCTTGTTTTTAAAGATGTTTAAAGCCACTTTCTAAATGCTTTCGAAAGGGTCCAATGGTTTCGAAGACAATGGCTTAGAAAGGGGTTTCGACGCTATCCTTCAATCTTTTGTTTAAATGATTTGAAGCTTTCGAAAGGGATAGTGCCGACACCATCATGTTTTCCCTAATATTTTTATATGATAAAGGATGATTTCGAAAGATATACTTCCGTTTATATTCACTTTGACCCAAATAATATATGAAGTATAAACCAAATGGTTTCGAAAGGGTGACTTTCATTGGTTTCATAATGTCACTTCCAATGGTTTCGAAAGGGGAACTTTCTGTGGTTTCGGAGGTGTTATTTCCAATGGTTTTGAAAAGAGGACATTCAATGGTTCCTGAAGGGTTACTTCCAATGGTTTCGAAAGGGGTACTTTTAATGGTTTCGAAGCTATGCTTCAAAGTGTTATTAAGTAATACTTTGTTAAATTCGAAAGGTTTTGAAATAGATTTTTTAAAGTGTTCCGAAAGGCAGAGGCCTAATTTTTTGAAAAAAGATTTATATGCTTTCTAAGGATGTTATCCAATGAAGTCGAAAACAAGATTTTGAAGGTTTCGACAGCCTTAGTTTTCAAAGAAACTAATCCAATCTCATTTTTAAAAGAAAGCCATGGCATAAACAAATATAGTGTTCAGAAAAGGAGTTTCTGAAGAAGTTTTCTTTGATTAAAAATTTAAAGGAATTAACCAGTTTATTATGTATGCTTCTTCATATATGTATATATTAACATTGTAATGGACCCATAACTGAATTTTGGGGAAGAGTAGAATAACCAGCAAGGTTGACCCAGTAGTGAATATAAATTAAGATAACTCCTAAATGAGTAGAGTTGCATCCAAGATGTTAGAAAGACCAGAATATAGGATGCTAAAATATTAAAGGAAGATATTGGTAGGGGCCAATAGATTCTCAGAAAGCCCTTGAAAACAGTGTATAGGAAAAGATATTGGCAGGCGCTAATATGTTCGTAGTTAGCCCATGAAAACTATGTATAAATCAAGATGTAAGAAAAACAGGTTCATAGTAAGCCCATGAAAAGTATGATTTGATATTGGTAGGGGCCAGTAGCTTTGTAGTTAGCCGATGAAAACTATATCCGCATTAAGATATTGACAAATGCCAATAGGTTCCTAGTCAGCCCATGAAAACTATGAAAAAAAGAAAATGTATTGGAGTAACCAATAGGTTCCTAGTCATCCCATGAAATCAAAGATAAGAGTAAAGATATTGGAGTTACCGAGAGGTTAATAGTGATCCCACGAAAACTATGTAATTAGATAGGGAGTCCTTAAACATTTTGTCAGTTATTAATAGCCCAAGAAAACTATTAGGATTATAGTAAACCTAGAAACTATAATTGAGAAAGATTGTCAAAATAAATGAGGATGGGTAATCTAGTATTGATTCATTTGTTTTTCATATCATCATATTATGTTGTTTTGAATTTTTTTTAACCATTGTGCATGCATAAGCATAGTATATGGTTTTGAAAAGGTTTTAGGATACAATTAAGGGGGAATACGTTCCGGTTCTGCTAAGTGGCGTGGCCTCACTAGATATCAAAATGATTTTAGATGGTAGATTATTATTCATATCAGGCTATATATTTGCTCGAAGTTTATGTTTTCCCCTTAAACTCTCGAGTAATCAATTGATTTTGAGTAGTTTTAGAGTTTAGGTTTATAAGTACCTCATTAGGCGAATAAAGCTTCCGAAGACGTGCAGAAGACATGATAGCTATATATAGAGTTCTCTTTTATTTGATTCTACTGTGTCGTTTGTAATGGTAAAGTTGTCACATTACCTGTATATACTCTGATCATCCAAGAGGGCATCTTCATATGTTGCTATTGGCGTATGTTATATTATGAACATGGTTAACAACTGTGGGCTTATGTAATGAATTGGAAATGTTTTGAAATGGAATATGATCTTGATGAAGTTTTAATTTTTTTTTCATATTCATGTGTTTCTATGACAATACATCTAACACCGCCGTATTTTATCACCGAAGATTAATAACTATGGGTGACTACAACATCCGTAATCGTTATTTTTGGGCCTCCATTTAGAGGGATGTTACAGAATGACAGTTAGCAAATTTTATGCTTTATATTGACCCTCCCATCTCTCTCTCGCTTCATTCACTTTTCATTTATCATTCATTTCAAACTCACTCGAAGCCTATTCTTACCCAAAGCTTACTCTTAATCCATATCCATCCCCTATAAAAAAAATTCCTAAAATAAAAATAAAATCACTATAATTCTATTTAAAGCAAGAATCATAAACCGAATTCAACTTGAAGCTTGATTTGCGGAGAGAGCTTCATCCAACTTTACAAGAGAAGGCAAAGTTAGATTTTCATCGTTTTTCTTGTTTCCTCTTCTTAGCAAGGTGAGTGGTAATGCTTTTATTATTACGAAATTTACATATATTTATTAGATTTAAGTGATTTGTTGAATGAAGTTATAATATATTAGGATGTTGCATGTAGCTCATTGGGCTCTTATGAGCATACTAAATCTGATTATACTCCAAAAGAATCAACTTGGGGATTTATGATAGAGATTTAGGAAAGTTAGTAAGCATTTAGGATATAAATTATTAATTAATTAAAGAAGTAAATTAATTTAAAATTATGAGATGATAAATAAGTGAATATTTGATTATATATAATTTTTTTAGGAATTTTATAATGTGATTTGTAGAAGTTATATTTTTTTATGAAAAGACTTGAATTTGAGGATTTAAATATCAATTAAATAGATGATAAATAAATTATTTGGAAAGAGAAGATTGCTTTCTTAAGTAATGTATTATTTGATTGTTGAATGGTAGGAATTATTGTCGGTAGTTTGATCATTTTTAATTGCTTATTTGTTGACTGTTATATGTAGTGAATATAGTGAATAATATGATTTTGTACTTAATAAATGTAATCAAAAGGTAAAAGTGAGTAATTACACATATGTAGAATGTTCATAAAGGTTGGATTAAAAATATAAAGAGTTTATAGAGAAGACTAAATATCTTGAATAAACATAAGAAATGGACTTGAAATTATATACGTACAAGTTGTATACGTGTATGGTGAATTTGAATGCATTTATACACATTTGGCATGAGGTAAGGCGATAGAGTAAAGTGTAATTAAGTTACGAGAAGTTCACAATTTTGATTCGATGACTAAATAAACGTAGACAGAGCTATGGTGACGTGAACTACAATCGAAAAATTTAAGAAATTGAACTAGATAGTGGAGAAAACGATACTAAACTTCGACTGTGTGATGAAGGCAATATGGCGAGATGAGTAGGTGGCTCGTTAAAGGAGGCGGCGTGAAGATGGCGCATGCACTAGCATCGGAGTGTGCTATGAACTGGGCTTTATTGCGTAGCTCGTGAAAACACTGGTGGATAGTTGGTGCTGATCGATCCACCTGTTAATGCCTAAACTGGGAAATAATGCCCAAATCCAAAGCATTTTGCCCCGAATAGGAACCCTTTTCACTTAAACGTTTTCAGGGATGCTTGACGATGATGTTGAGGTGCTTTGGCATGGTGTTCCATTGATGAGATGGTGATTTTATATTGTGTTGACGCGGAATACACGTATGCACTTTGCGATGTTATATGACTTCGGCGTTCCTTTATGGCTTCTGATGGTGTATTGTATGCGACACCGTAATTATTCTCCTTCGTTGGGACATAATTTGAGTATAATAAAGAATCCAAGATGACTAAGAAGAGGGAGATGATGATGATCATCTACGATTGGATCATATATCACCGAAGCTCATTAAGGGCTACGGTGAGATCCACGTAGGTTTTAAGTAAATACAGTAAGTCATATATCACCAAAGTTCATTAAGGGGTCACGATAAGATCCATATGAGACCCATCACTTAGGATGCGGCTCGAGGTGTAAGGTACATATAGGTACTGACTATTTTTAGTTTGGACCCTCGACGGGAATTATTGGATCACGATGGATATCCACTGCGGTCTCCACTCATTAGTAATGATAAGTACAATCTTACACACATTATTTGATGTATATCGTTTGTCTTATAGACCTATATTACAATATCCATACTGCATCCACATTTATGTATTGGCAATCTCTATCATAGTACTACATGGCATTCACATTATATCAGTTATGTTGACTTGTCGATTACAGTCGAAGAACTAGTTGACGTACATCATTATTAATACACCCTTATCTTTACTATAGTCATTTATGCTTAATTTGATTTCATATACAATATTCTGAGATTTCCCCTTGCACAAGACTTTAAGTCTAAACTACATTTTGTCCCTATTTATTTTATGACAACCCTCTGGTACTCAATTGAGTAGGATGAGAAATATGTGACTTGTGTTTATATGGCAGACCTGTGTTTATATGTACAAGACTTATATTGTCGGATGTTTATACGATACTCCATTTGTATGGAGTCGATGTATTCTTATTCTTATTATTTCTATCAGTTGCTTTCGTATTGCTATGTTTTATATATGTATCATGGTCTGGTTATGTACCTATGTATATTATATATTATCATTCCTTACGAGATACCATTATTACACAATTGTTAAATTAACTTAGATTAATAATAGAACTTCAAATTAACCATGTACATCATGTCTTGGTAGAACTTGAGTTTAGTTACTATCATTCAATGGCAAAAACTTTTAGGTTGTCAAAGAGTGGGTTGTTACAATTTCATAACATATTAATTCAGGTTTTACGACAAATCGGAATTTAAACAATGCAAAAATAGTATATGACAATATTGTTCACCAAAGATTAGGTTTGTTTGGGATAATTGCTTTATTTTCTAACTTTATCGTTTTTTCACTTCTACTTCTTTGTTTAACGATTTTAATGGAGTTCTCTTGATTTTACCTTCTTTCTCATGTTATAATGTGTCGAAAATAATAAGGAGAGGAAGTGTGTACCCCTTCAATTTTAACAGAAATTTAACAAGAAAATTAAATTAAATTAAACAAGGACTACAAAGAAAATTTTCACGGACTTCTGAATTTGGCTATGGAACTTGTACCATTGCATTCATAGTGATTTTCAGGACAATTTTCATATATAACATTTCGAAAATATAGTTAGTACGGAGATTTACGGGCATTGGAAGAACTGAAAATCAAATATAAAAAATTAGAATATACACAAATTAATACTATGATCCGTCAATTAAAGATGGCTGAAGGTCGACTGATGGCAGTCGACCTAGAAGGGCTAGCGATCGACTATAGGTTGTGTTAAATCGAGGATGATTAGCTGCTTGATGACGTGTTTAAACGGTAGTGATAAGTTACTTCGTAACCAAGTTGAGATGAGCATACATGTTGACCTAAAAGATCCACTAGACTGGATTCAACATCCTAAACTATTTGCTAAACCCTATAATTTCATGCCTAATTTAACCCTAAAATCTACTGAAACGTTTACTATTACAAAACTATGTCCAATTCTAGCTCTTCTAACTCTAAAATTCTTAAAACAATCAAAATAAAATCAAAATAGAAGAATGCAAGTGGATCTTGATGGAGGAAGCGAAGCTAGCGTTTGGAGGGATGATTTTCAAGCAAAGCGAATAGAAAGAATTTAGGCTTGAGGTAAGTGGAAACAATTTTGATTAGATGGTTATTACAATTTACATTAAACTATTCTAAATGCTTCAGGATGTGAGTAAATTATATTGAAATTGTATGCCCTAATTTGAAACTTATAATTTAGGATTTAATTGAATTCACTTTATATGGTTAAATCTGACGCCGATGCTAGTACACTCTTTTTATTAATCTAACTGTAAAATCCTAAATTGGTTGACCTTAAATCTATAAACCTTAAATTTAAATTGATATTGAAATCAAAAGCATAGATTGGTCGAATTAGTAATTAGGGTTCGTTGGAAATTGCTAATGACATGAAATAAATGAAAATTTACAATCGACATTTGATATCCGACAAACCCTAAATTTTATTTTACGAATCATCGACCATTGATCCCCAATAGGAAATTGATAATGATTTATTTTCTTAGTTAGCATTGATCGGTTAACACGTAAAATGCTGAAATTATACCCCAACCTAAGACCTAGGTTAGAAATAAAAATTATACGAATTAAGATATTAATTTTACAGATGTAATTTGCTCGGTTGAGTCTATTTTGGGGTTAAGTATATTTTCAAAAATAGTTGGGACGCTTGTTCCCTATCAACGGATGCTAGGTCATTGCGGTATTGGGTAAAATTTGTTTAACGCCCTTGGGGGTCGATTATTTAACATAGGCCATCTTTATCGCAAATGACACTCATAAGAAGTTTCAAGGTGGATGACATCTCTGGTGAGAATGCCTGATGGAGTTGATCTAGCATAATGGGAATCCTAGTATGTATGATTTTTAATGCGACGTAATACAGGTTTGTTGGAGGATCCCAACACGTGCAATAAGAGGCCAACACTACAATCGAGATGTGAATACAGATATAGACGATGAGACACTTTAGAAAGTCGACATTAGGTGTTCCCCCTCGATGCGTAGTGGGGAGTACGTGTAGTAGTAATAGTTAGGGTACAACTGGTTCCCCGGCAGCCTATGGGTGGTGATATTAATGAGGAGTAGTCTCCGCTGTAGCATTATGCGGTGATATTGGTGGAAATTTATTTACACGGTTGCCTAGTAGTGGTATTTTCTTATTGGGTAGCTCGAGGAGCGATGGTCGATCGTTATTCGTGAGGTTTGATATGTAGTTCGATCCGTGTAGTAGCTTATACAAGTTGTAGTCTAGGTATGCATTGCAAAAGAACGCTTAGGTGATGGACCTTAGGAAATCATGGACACTTATAGCATATCCTATGTCATCTAGTGTTGTACTAAAATTAACTATACATGATCATCACACATTAAACTTGTACTCACTCACCATAATTTTGTCTCACCAACTCTTTTTCCTTCTTTTCCACACCATGGTTGGATAGGGCAACGGATGATTGGCCTATTCTTGATACTTGGAGAGTCGATCTTATCTTTGGAGAATGCTTTTTACCATATTTTCTCTCCAGCATTTATTTATCTTATTAGTCTTTATTAAACTTGGAGTGATATTTTCTATGTACTATGTACTGGACCACGTACTAGTTTCTAAAACTATGATTTGGATATATTTTGAGATGGATATTTTTCAGTATTATATGTTTTGTTCCCCTCCATTGTGAGTTTTGAAAGTATTGATGTCTTTGATTATATTAGTTAACACTGTAACATTATAAAAACCCCGACGATCCATATTCCTTAACACGACACAAGTTCGAAAGTCGCACTATGTTTTGGATCGGTGTGTTGGAAGGTGTGGATTTTCACAGTTGATATCATAGCATAGGTTCAAGATTCCTTATGGATTAGGACTATATTGAGAGAACGTATTTGAAAAGGTTTTAAAAAAATATGTTTTTTCAAAAGGTTTTCCAAAAATGTTTACCAAATTGGTTTGAAATTATATATGTATATAAGTAAAGATTTTCAAAAAAGCTTACCAAAAGATTTTATACATAACATAATCTATCTTTTGTGCCTATGTTGCCTTTGATTTATACCCATGTTATCTCTCTTATTAGTGCCGAAACTATCTATAAAAAGATGCTAATGAAATTTTTGAAATTCACGGATAGAAGATGAGTGATCCTATAGGTTCGGGCCTTGATGATGCAATCGAGGTCATGTGCATGAATATCCCGATATGGTTCCGTCGGTATTTTCAATGCGAGAGGAAAGGTCGAGCTAAATTCCACTAGAGAGCCCACGGAAAGAGCGATAAGTGCAGTTCCTATTCCGACCCTCCCACCTATCGCTGCATACTTTGCTAAGTTATGCAAAAAAATTCTAGCCTTAGAGGAGAACCATACATAGGGATAGAGTCCTATGTAGATTCAAGGACATAGATCTGCGCTTGTGGGAGGATATTTGGCTTGATAGGTTTGACTGACAAGATGAGGAGCAATCAGCTGCATGGCAATTTCAAGGTAAGGCGCTGAGCTAGTGGGAGGCTATTGAGTCTGAGACCGGTGGAGGTGATACTTCTTGGGATCCATAAGTAATTTAAGTTATAATTCCTGTCTAAGGTGGAGGAAGGCGTTAAGCCAGAGAAGTTTATTCACTTAAAACAAGGAAATCTATTAGTGAAAGAATATGTCAATCAGTTCAATGAGCTAGCTAGATTCGGGACTGATCGATACCCCACATAAGAAAGCTCCATAGTTTGCTGAAGTGATGAACCAGCATCTCTAAGGTTTAGCTTTGAGTTACCTTCATATGGGCGCTACTTATGAGGGTCTAGTACAAATGCCCTTACTAAACACCATCCCTACGAGGGAGATAAGGAAGAAGAATCTAAGAAGGCTACAGAGAAGGGGTAGCAGAAAAATCAAAAAAAGGTGGATTTGGACCTAAAGAAAGGAGATAAAAGAAGGATGTGCATCGTAAGAAGTGCGGAAAGAGGGGGCATTTCTTGAAGGAATGCAAGGTACATATTTCAAAAGTTAAGTCTATAACTACAGTTAGTTTAGGCATATGAAGCGAGCTTGCACAACACCATCGAGAGCTTCTACTTGGGTAGTTCTAGCTTATGCACTAGAGGCAGTCCGTAGCTAGAGTGTGCAGCTATTGGTGGACAAGGGAAAGAAAGTGGTGATTGAAGTTGTGTTGTATTTGATACTAGGCTTCACATTCTTTCATTTTTAGTAGACTTGTTGATGACTTACACTTATAAATTATAGTCATGGATCCTGTAATTGTGTCAAACCCTATATAAGGATTGGCCTATTTGTTTATTTTATGTAGGGATTTGAAGCTGTTCATTTTAGGGGTCAAGTTTGATTGTGATGCCTTTGTATTGGGATTATTTGGGTTTGGGTTGATATTAGGCAATGATTGGATGACTATGTATGGGGATATTTTAGATTGTGATACGATGGTTGTTAGATTGAGCACGTGTAGTAGACGTAGCTCGGAGGTTTATTGTGACCCTATAGGATCAATTATGCTAAGTTACTTATATTCTTTACATATATCGCATGATGAGCTAGATACGATACCTATAGTTAGATATTTCCTAAATGTTTTTGATAAGGTTACCGATCTCCGACCCCAGGGAGAGGTTGAGTTTAGAATCTATTCTGCTGAGAACGCCAGACCTGTCGCCTTACCATTAAGGAGTATGGCTCCAAAGCAGAGATGCGAGTTAAACAAGCAGTTATAGGAGAAAGGTTTTATCAGGAGGAGCGTTTCTAAATGGGGAGCACCAATCCTTTTTGCCACAAAGGTGGATGGTTACTCAGACTTTATGATTATAGGGAGCTAAATAAATTTTCAAAGATGAATCATTATCCATTACCTCATATAGACGGTCTCTTCGTTCAGTTGGTTGGAGCTAAGGTATTCTCACAGCTTGACTTGGCAAACAGATTCCACAATTTGCATGTAGCCATAAATAATATCTAGAAAATAGCCTTTTGTATACCCGATGACTTTATAAGTGGTTATTCGTGACCATTAGACGACCGATGCACATGCCTACTTTATTGATTTAATGAGCCAAATTTTCAAAGGATTGCTTAACAACTTCATCGTGGTATTTATGGATAATATCGTAGTCTATTCAAGGAGGGATGAGGAGCGTGCATTTAGGAGAAGCGTTCAGTATACTTTATGTTCATAAGATGAAGGCAAAGTTTTTGAAGTGCCACTTTTGGAAAAAGGAGTCACGCTATTTTGCACATGTCGTTTTAGAAATGGGATTGATGGTTGATCCAAGTAAGGTGGCAGCAGTTTAGGATTGGCATATGCCTAAGAATGCCACAGAGGTGAGTTGTTTTCTTAGTTTGGCAGGCTATTATCGAAAGTTGATTAAGGACTTTTTGAAGATCTCTGTCCCTTTGACCCGTCTTACGAAGAAAATCTAGTTTTCTCATGAGATTCAAAATGTGAAGATGCTTTTGTCAAGTTGAAGGAGGCATTGACAAGTACACCAGTTTTGGTATTACCCGACAGAACGAAGCCATTTACGGTTTATACTGATGCATGTAGTACGGGGTTAGGCACGATCTTGATGCAAGAAGAATGGGTGGTGAGTTATGTTAGTCGGCAGTTGAAGACCCATGAGAGAAAGTACCCTATCTATGGTTTTGAGTTTGAGGCCATTGTCTTTGCGCTAAAGTCGTGAAGGCATTACCTTTTAGGAGAGTAGTTTGAGCTATATATGTATCAGAAGTCCTTGAAGTACCCGTTCTCCAAAAGGCTTGAATTTTAAGTAGCAATGCTAGATGGAATTCTTGACATCTTATGACTTTGATATTTCGCATATCTCGAGCAAAGGTAATGTAGTGCCTGACGCTTCGAGCGGACGACATGCGGTAATGAGTCCCATGTTCTTCGGGTAGAGGCGTTTGGAGTATATTTCTACTTTTGATTTCCAATCATCATCAAATATTTCTATGGATTGCTAGAATCCTTAGATGTGCAGCCTACATTGATGAAGCGTATTGGGTCTAGGCAGAAAGAGGATAAGGAGCTAGTAGATATTATTGAGAGGATTGGAAGAAGAGGGCCATCGAGTCGTTTGAGGGATTATTCTATTGACTTAAGAGGATGGTTATGGAGGGATAGTAGACTTTGTGTTCCTCATAGTACGGATTTAGTAGAATAGGTACTTGCTGAGTCTCAGCGTTCTTAGATGACCATTAATCTCAAAGGTGACAAGGTGTATCGCGACAAGAAAAGAGTCTTCCATTGGCCAGGTATGAAGAAACAAGTGGTGGAGTACGTTGCTAGATATATGACTTTCCAGAAAGTAAAGGTAGAGAAAAAGAAGCTAGTAGTATTGTTGCAGCCATTAGATATTCCTTAGCGGAAGTGGGGGAGTGTTTCTTTGGATTTCGTGGACGGTTTACCGAGTAGAAAAGGGAATGAGAGCATTTGGATCATGGTCAATCAGTTGATCAAGTGTCATTTCATAATAGAAAGGAGTACAAGGATGGTGACATCGTTGGCGGCTCCATATGTGAGAGAGGTCATTAGGTTACATGGAGTTCCTACTAGTATAGATAGCGAACGAGAACAAATTTTCACCAGCAAGTTCTGAAGGAGCCTACAGTAGGCTTTAGGAACTGAGTTAGTTTGAGAACTGCATATCATCCCCAAACGGATGTGTGGATGGAAAGAGTAAATCGGGTATTGGAGGACTTACTTTGGATGTGCATTTTAGACTTTGGAGGTTCTTAGGAGGACCACTTACCATTAGTGGAGTTTACATACAACAATAGGTATCAGGCTAGTTTTGGGGTGGCGCCATTCGAGGCATTAAATGGTAGACCCTGTAGATCACCATCGTGTTGGTGGGACACCATAGATAGGATTATTCTTAGGTCAGATATGATGAGGGAGACATAACAGAAGGCGGACTTGATCCATAGGAGAATGAAGACCGCTCAAGATGGAAATATTATGTTGATAGAAGACATGCAGAGTTAGAATTCATAGTAGGAGCCATAGTGTTTGTGAAGGTTTCACCCCTTAATGATGTTATGAGGTTTTCTAGGATAAGGAAGTTAGCACCAACTTTTGTAGGGCCTTTCCTAATAGTTGCTAGAGTAGAGAAGTTGGCATGTAGAGTAGGGCTTCTAGAAAAGTTGGAGGGATACATGGTGTTTTCCATGTTTTAGACTTGTCGAAAAGCTTACATGATATAGCTACCGTGGTTAAGCCGAGTCAGGTATAGGTGGTAGAAGTTCAGAGGGAGTCACTTGTACACCATGCACCCACTCGTAATCTTGAGCATAGCCAAAGAGACTCTACAACAAGGAGATTAGACTTGTTGAAGTCCAATGATGAGATGATCCAGTGGAGAGTACGTGGAAGCACGAGCAGAAGATCTGCGCTACCTACCACATTCACATTCATGTTTAGGATGTGTTAGGATGGTGGATGTATTTGGGTGTATTGTTCGACTATTGTCTTTTACATGTTTAGGAAAATGTATCCTCTAGGTAGTGCACACATTCACAATTAGTAGCATATTATCTCTGGTTATTGTAATGGTAGTGGATGTTATGCATATGGATGTTGCATATGAGTTGTATGGTTGTGCATACATATAGAATTGCAAGTAGATTCACTTAGGATGTTGCATACATTTGGATGCACGACATTAGCATTTGCATGATAGGAGGTCAATTAGAACATTAGTATAACGATCCTGACTCGGGCTTCGAAAATCGGCACCCGTACTTCACTTGTACTTGAATGCCGCAGATTCAAATGCCGAATCTGGCTCGCCGGAGCTTATAACACATTAAGTATAACAACACGGCGGAAGAGAAATGAATGATATCATATACAAATCCAATGAATACAATATCCAGAATGATATACAATAGTGATATCAATAATGCTCAACAAATATCAGAGGTTTGTTACAATGCTATAGCGGAAAAGATATCAATGGAAGAGATAACTCCAAGTGAACTTCAGACAAGAATGAATCCACAACTGCATCTTAATCCAAAGCTCCAAGTCAAAGCTTCAAACCACAAACTTGAACCACCATCAAGTTGCACTAAGCTAAGCAAGTCCAGTCCGTGAATCCGAAGACTCCAAAGAATTCCAAAGAGAATGTTGAAGGGTATCAAATCGATATTTACTATCTGACTATCTGAAAACCCCAACTCTAGACTGCCCGTGTGGAAATTTGTGGGCACCTAGAGTTTAGAAAAGGAATAATAAACTCCGGGTAATTCATGGGACTGGTATGAGCAAATAAAAATAGTTTATCTTTAAAACAAACAATATAAGATTTTAAAATTGAAATTCGTAATGCTCTTTTGAAAATGAAACTACCATAAGGCCTCCCGCCACACACACCATTCAAACGCAGAATTGGAGGAGATTTCTCCTTATGATAGACAAAAATGCTTGATACACGAAAACCATTTTGATATTATTATTAGTGCATAGTGTAGGAAATATTTTGAAAGTATAATATTAATCTTAGCCAGCATACAACATTTCGTCATATGCCTACTATAGCTACCATGTTCAATAGAAGGTTACCGCCACATTCCATGGCAGGTTATACACCTAAAACCATACATGAGGCGTATTATTTATTTAGGTTTTCCAACAAAATGGTCAGGCCAAGGAACTTCCCATTGCCACATGGGTACGCCTCTGGAGGGACGCTACGAGAACTTACCCGGCTCTCTGCCAACACAAGGCCGGTTAACCCCTTCCCGGGGGTAAAACTTAAGATATGCCACCCCGGGTCATTTGCGACCTTTATCCGAGAGCTCTCAACACCAAAAACATCACACAATAACAAATATACAGTGTCCACATGAGTAAATATCTGGGCTCCATACCATGATACCACCCTTTTTCAGAAGGAATGGACATACCCTAGGGGAGCTACCCCTGCAACCTTGCCACATCTTTCCTGTTTCGACCATTACCGGGTTGTGAGGCTCGATGAGGTCTAGTCCACAAAGCTACGCTATTTCACAAAGCCATGCTTTTATCAACAAATCATCAGCGGCACTTCGTATGCCACATTACCAAATTGGGAATGTATCACTAGTAACCATCAACTACATAACCTCTGAGCTCGTACGTCTCAGAGAAGGGTGTTAAGCTAAGAGAATAAATCTCCGCAACCAAGCAGAAATATATTTGATAGAAACCAGCTTTACATCTCAAAGTGTAACGTCAGACATACATCCATACAAGTCTGTTTCAGGTTCGAACACAACCGAAGGCACTTTCAAAGAATCCCTTGCAAATCCGGATAATCTCTAATCACGTTCGGACTTCCCATCACAATGAGTGCTCAAATCTCTATACCGGGGATCAGCCGATGCAGAGACATTCGACAAGAAATTCTTTCGTTTTCGAAAATATCCGGTCTTCACCACGGGTCTTCAAATGCTATCCATATACGTCGTATCACTATTCGGAATGGGTTATATGACACAAAGTCCTCTCTTGGTTAAACCGAATAGCGAGCGCAATATTTAAAACCATATGGATATGGGATCTCGGTTAAGTCACAGCTTAAAGCCCAAAACCTTTCATTCAAATGGTTAAAACAAATTACCATTCCCAATCTTTTAAACAAACAGATTCATTTCAAAAACTTTCAACGGTTTAAACAATCCACACTTGAATCTTTTAAACAAAAGATTCACTTTTAAGACCCCTTTCAATTTAAAACAAGGATCACCAATCTTTAACAAAGATTCATTCATAGCCTTCCAAAAAATTCCATTTCAAGTTGGATTAACTCATCCAGTCTTCAAATCAAAGACTCATTTCATAGCTTTCAAAACAATTTTAAAAGATTCATTCATAACTTTCAAAACATTCCTGTTTCAAATCTTTTACATATAAAAGATACACCATTTAAAATCCTCTTCAGTTTCAAAATAGGGTTCAACTATCTTTCACAAAGATTCAATTATAGCTTTCAAAAGCATTCCATTTCAAATTTGAAATCTTTTCATCATAATTTGGAAATTCTTTCCTTATATAAAAGCTATTATTATTTGAAACCACTTGTTTCCGTTCCGAAAAACCCGATTATAATTGCACGAGTTAAGGCCTTTCAAATATAAACTTGGGGTAAATTCAAATTCTCAAAACCATACTTTTAAAATGGTTTAAAAACCCATATAAACACATTTATAGCTTGTATAACCTTTTTACGTCATAAATACCAAACATAGAATTCAATTTCAGATATTGGATTCCAATTTAAAACAAATTATTCAAATTTAAAATCTTTATTAAGTTAGTCAAAATAACTTTCATTTTTAAAACACCATTTCAAAAGTTTTTCACTTTAAACCCAATCCATTTCCAAAACCATTTGGATTTAAAATTCAAATTCAAAACTATTTTAAAAACTTATGACTTAACCGATTTCCACGTGCAATCCATATTTGTGTGTGTATAGTGTAGTCCAGGGGGTTTTACACAATAGTGCACAACATCAATCATCATAGATTCAATCATATCAATATTGATAAGCGGCAAATTCCAATAACGCTTATCATCATTCATAGATTCACAGATAGTAGACAAACGTATCACACATAAATAAGTTACATTCAATCACAGCTCGAATCAAAACAGAGCATCACACATCGGGGATATCAAAAAATTCAACATTCAATACCATAAAAACATTCATAAGTAAGATTAATCAATTATCTGATTAATTTATATCAGATTAATTACTTATGAATAACTACAAATCCTGGTTAAGTAACATTAATTAATTACAAATCATTTTGATTAATTATTTTTTAATCATTTATTAATTAATAAATTAATTAACCTTTAATCATTAAATATTTAACCTTTAGTTATTCTTTAATTAATTATCCTAATTAATTAATTAATCCTTAATGAATTCATCATTCTTTAATCACTTTAGTTAATTAATCTTCAAATTATTATTTTTTATTAACTTTAATCATTAAATAATTAATCTTTAATTATTTAGTTATCCTTAATTAATTACAACAAGTGATTTATCTTTAAAATCAATTTCAGAAAGTAATTGGCTTTAATTTTAACTACACGAAGTAATTATTCATCAATTATCCCTTAAAAACAATAAATCCTTTAAAAGAAAAATTATTATTATTCCATAAATTAACTTATATTTTTAAGTTAATTAAGGACCAAAAATATTTTATCTTTTCAATTAACCTCTTAGTTGTTAAGTTTATTGAAAATAAACTTATAAATAATAGTTATATATCTATTGAAATATTTTAAACTCAAGATAATATTATTTCAAACCTTTAACCGGTTCCAAATTTAATAAACATTAATTACTTTGGAAAAGATGGTTAACAAATCGTTTATCTTGATTGAGTTTTAAACATTAAAACTTTTTATTCCTTTTTATTTTGAAAACTTAACACATAACCAATAACCCGAGTTAACCTTCAGAACTCCTTAGTACAACCCCGCGCCAGATGTACAAAATCTCGAGTTCAAACCCGAGTCATCTCCCTTCTTTTATTTTTTATTTTTCCTTCCTTTAAAACTTCAATCTGTTTAGATTTTTTTAAAACTATTATATTCATTCGTATATTAACACGAAACTGACCCGAGCCATCATCCAATTTTCTCGAGAGTAACCCGAGCCTTTTCTTCTTCTTCAACCATCAACCATTGCTCAAATTTACTGACATGTGCACATGCACAGGCGGTTGGATCATCCCTGGCCATCACCGCGATCATCTCTATGTCGCCAATAACCCATACAAACATCACGACCACTCAGATTACCAAAACTCACTCGAAATCAAATTTGCGCCATTAGGGTTCAACCTGGAACGAAGCTTATCAATGAAATGCACCTCGATACACCGCCACTGACCACCAGCGACAATGGCCTTGCGCCTGAACCCTCGCCTGAACTCCACGATCCTATTCCCGCAGTCGCGATCACCTCCGATCCAGCCTAGTCATCGTACGAACCACAATATCCCTGATGACTACAATTGGGTATGAACCCTATTACAACGCCAATAAACCACCACGACCACTAATAATCCCCATTGCCATTTTTCTGATGATCTTTGAGCCCTGAGCTAGCTATGACCAAGACCCCGAGACTTCATTTTTTATCGATCGCCGGCCATAGCTCGAAAACCATTTTCTGGTCGTTCACGAAATACTGACTCGATCCTAATCTAAAAATCATGATTTTATTTTTAAAAATCATATTTCTCAAATTCGATTCAAGTTATGTAATCGAATCAGCAAATCAAAAGGTTTGATTTTTTTTATTTTTTTATATTCTTTTACCTATTAGGAAATGCTACTGCATTTTCTGGATTCCAGATGATTTTCAAAACCTATTTTTCTTGAATAAAATCTTAAACCATAACTTATGTTTAAACAAACATGTTTTGTTTAGAAACTAAATCCTAACAGAGAGTATATAAAGAGATTTGGAATTTTAGTTTTTTTAAAATTTAAGCTCTATATCTTAAAATAGAGATAACCCAGATACATAAACATGCATACTTCACTTCACCATGTAAATACATATATAATTGCTGATATGTACACATTCACACAATATTTTCACTCATTATCATCATTGACATAAAAGGTCAAAAGAAACTGTCTTAACAATTAAAGTTTGCTCAACTAATTCCCTTGGAAGCAGAAACTGGAATGATGTTTTAAGCTTGATTTTTATGAATTTTGTTGATTTTATTCACAGGTTGAAGATCGTTTTCTGGTTCAATTTCTTTGATTTGAGAACTTGTTTCAATGTTGAATCTGATCTGGATCCTGATATGTTTGAGAAGGTAGTTGATCTTGCATGCTTGATCTTGTTGAATTGTTTTCAGATTCCTGATTTTTTTCCTTTTGATCTTTCTTCTTTGTTTTGTATGTTGCATTATTTACTTTTGAATCTGGTTTTGATTGCTTCAGATCTTTGCTTGATCTTTGAATTGCAAATAGATTTGGCTTCAAGTTTGAGCTTTACCTTAGCTTTAGTTTTGGAACTGAAGTTGCAGTTACATTTGATTTTGTTTTGCCTTGCTTGGGTTGAATTTGGGAATCTGGTTTATAGTGTTCTTTTCTGATTTATTTTATTTCAGATTTGAAGTTTAAAGAAAATGAAGTGTATTGCCTTGTTTTTCTTTTATGTATTTTTTTAATTTAAAAATAAAGATAATAATCAAGTTTGCCGCTTTTTAATTGAATTAATACATGTAATTTTGGATGTGATTATTAATGTACACTTGTTAATTTATAAAATCTAAATTGTACAAATGTTTTAAATGTATACATTTTGTGTTTTAAACCCATTACTTTATTTAAATTTATGAAACATGTTTTAAACCTTTAAAATTAAACCCAATCAAATTTACAGAAAAATATTAAATTTCCAAAACAACTTGATTTTAAAATCTACTTTTAAATATATTTATTTTCAAATGTGAAAGAAAGTGTCTTTAAATCCTTCTTATTAATCTCATTCTAAATTTCCTTCTCAAGTTATTATACTTAAATTTATATAAACAATATTAGTGTCAAAAATATTCAAATTTAACTTTTAGAAAATTATTATATTAATTTCAAAATATAACTTAAAAAAAACTATATTCTACCTAGAAAACAAATTCTTGTTAATTTTAAAATATAGTTTTAAATCCAATCTATTTTCTAAAAAAATTTATTCTTGAATTTCAAATTCCAATTTCAATTTAAAAATCCATTTATGTATACATATATATAAATAAACAACAAATATTGTTTATTAAATTTGAAAAAAATAAATTTAATTCACAATTGAAATCCAAAATCATATTAATTTCCAAATTAAATATGGCATAAAAATCGGCATCGTAACAGATTCCCCCCTTAAGAAAATTTCGTCCTCGAAATTTGAAAGACGGGAAGACAACAAAAGAATATAGAGAGATGAATTACCAGATCAAGGTGAATATCTATTCTGCATTTGGCTTACCAAATCAGAATATCAACAATAGATACGAGAACAATTCTATCCAATATTTTACGAAATACTCGGGTCATCCATATCTACGAAGTATGCAGGGGCTTTGGTTAGTTCGAAGGGATAACCAACCATTCGTAGAATATATCTGAACCCAACAGAACAAACAATTGATACTCAATTCATGTTGGAATATCCAACGTATACACCCACTTGTCCCTCTTCGGACTTGGATCCTCATAAGTAATCACAATAGAATTATAATTTGGGTTTAGTCGAATCGTTTTATCGATACAAATCTTTATATTTTATTCATCTATTCTTTTTAAATAGAATTTTAAATTCAATTAAGTTTAAGACGAAAAGCTAATAAAGGGAATACGTGATAGGAATTTATCAACACTGATTCGTAGGGTCATCATCACCAAAGCTTCTCCCTTGATCTTCCACAAAGCAATCAAAGAATTTGAAATCGAATGATGAACAAAAGAGAATGATAAAGGAAAGATTTGTTCCTTGTTGTTACTGAGTATCGACCATTTATTGTGGTATTCCCCTGTCCCCTATCGCATCCTCTTCTTGCACTCATACTTATTATCAGTGGATAGCAAGAGAATTTGCTGAGGCGTACGGATGGATATCTTAGAAATATACTCATTCTAGGGTATACTACACCCTATATCTAATGAGTTACCTAATGTGTTATACTCCTGAGCTAAAGTTCAACCTTCAGCTCTGATAACAATTATAACGATCCTGACTTGGCATTCGAAAATCGGCACCCGTACTTCACTTGTACTTGAATGTCGCAGATTCAACACCGAATCTGGCTCGCTGGAGCTTATAACACATTAAGTATAACAACACAACAGAAGAGAAATGAATGATATCATATACAACTCTAATGAATACAATATCCAGAATGATATACAGTAGTGATATCAATAATGCTCAACAAATATCAAAGGTACGATACAATGCTACAGTGGAAAAGATATCAATGGAAGAGATAACTCCAAGTGAACTTCAGTCAAGAATGATTCCACAACTGCATCCTAATTCAAAGCTCCAAGTCAAAGCTTCAAACCACAAACTTGAACAACCATCAAGTTGTACTAAGCTAAGCAAGTCCAGTCCATGAATCCGAAGACTCCAAAGAATTCCAAAGAGAATGCTGAAGGGTATCAAATCGATATCTACTATCTGACTATCTGAAAACCCCAACTCTAGACTGCCCGTGTGGAAATTCGTAGGCACCTAGAGTTTAGGAAAGGAACAATAAACTCCGGGTCAATCGTGGGACTGGTATGAGCAAACAAAAATAGTTTATCTTTAAAACAAACAACAAAAGATTTTAAAATTGAAATCCGTAATGCTCTTTTGAAAATGAAACTACCACAAGGCCTCCCACCACACACACCATGCAAATGCAGAATTGGAGGAGATTTCTCCTTATGATAGTCAAAAATGCTTAATACGCGAAAACCATTTTGATATTATTATTAGTGCATAGTGTAGGAAACATTTCGAAAGTATAATATTAATCTTAGCCAGCATACAACATTTCGTCGTATGCCTACTATAGCTACCACGTTCAATAGCAGGTTACCGCCACATTCCATGTCAGGTTATACAACTAAAACCATACAGGACGCATATTGTTTCTTTGGGTTTTCCAACAAATGGACAGACCAAGGAACTTCACATTGCCACATGGGGACGCGTCTGGAGGGACGCCCCGAGAACCTACCCGGCGCTCTGCCAACACGAGGCCGGTTTACCCCCTTCCCGAGGATAAAACCTAAGATATGCCACCCCCGGTCATTTGCGACCTTTATCCGAGAACTCTCAACACCAACAACATCACACAGTAATAAATATACAGTGTCCACACGAGTAAATATCTGGGCTCCATACCATGATACCACCCTTTTCTAGAAGGAATGGACATACCCTAGGGGAGCTACCCCTGCAACCTTGCCGCATCTTTCCTGTTTCGACCATTACCGGGTTGTGAGGCTCGATGAGGTCTCGTCCACAAAGCTACGCTTTTTCACAAAGCTACGCTTTTTCACAAAGCTACGCTTTTTCACAAAGCTACGCTTTTTCACAAAGCTACGCTTTTTCACAAAGCTATGCTTAATCAACAAATGATCAGCGACACTTTGTTTGCCACATTACCAAATTGGGAATGTGTCACTAGTAACCATCAACTACATAACCTCTGAGCTCGTGCGTCTCAGAGAAGGGTGTTAAGCTAAGAGAATAAATCTCCGCCACCAAACAGAAATATATTTGATAGAAACCAGCTTTACATCTCAAAGTGTAACGTTAGACATACATCCATACAAGTCTGTTACGGGATCGAATAGAACCAAAGGCACTTCCAAAGAAGCCCTTGCAAATCCGGATAATCTCTAATCACGTCCGGACTTCCCATCACAATGGTTGCTCAAATCTCTATACATAAGATCAGCAGATGCAGAGACATTCGACAAGAAATCATTTCGTTTTCGAAAATATCCAGTCTTCACCACCGGTCTTCAAATGCGATCCATATACGTCGTATCACTATTCGGAATGGGTTATATGACACAAAGTCCTCTCCTGGCTAAACCGAATAGTGAGCGCGATGTTTAAAACCATATGGATATGGGATCTCAGTTAAGTCACAGCTTAAAGCCCAAAACATTTCATTCAAATGGTTAAAACAAATTACCATTCCCAATCTTTTAAACAAAAAAATTTATTTCAAAAACCTTTAATGGTTTAAACAATTTCCACACTTAAATCTTTTAAACAAAAGATTCACTTTTAAGACCCCTTTCAATTTAAAACAAGGATCACCAACTTTAACAAAGATCCATTCATAGCCTTTCAAAACAATTCCATTTCAAGTTGGATTAACTCATCCGGTCTTTAAATCAAAGGTTCATTTCATAGCTTTCAAAACATTTTTCGAAGATTCATTCATAACTTTCAAAACAATTCCCGTTTCAAATCTTTTATATATAGAAGATACACCATTTAAAATCATCTTCAATTTCAAAATAGGGTTCAACTATCTTTTCACAAAGATTCAATTACAGCTTTCAAAACCATTCCATTTCAAATTCGAAATCTTTTCATCATAATTTGGAAATTCTTTCCTTATATAAAAGCTATTATTATTTGAAACCACTTGTTTCCGTTCTGGAAAACCACATTATAACTGCAGAGTTAAGGCCTTTCAAATATGAACTTGGGGTAAATTCAAATTCTCAAAACCATACTTTTAAAATGGTTTAAAAACCCATATAAACACATTTATAGCTTGTATAACCTTTTTACGTCATAAATACCAAATATAGAATTCAATTTCAGATATTGAATTCCAGTTTAAATCAAATTATTCAAATTTAAAATCTTTATTAATTTATTTAAAATAACTTTCTATATTAAAACACCTTGTCAAAAGTTTTTCACATTAAACGCAATCCATTTACAAAACCATTTGGATTTAAAATTCAAATTTAAAACTATTTAAAAAACCTGTAACTTAACCGCTTTCCACGTGCAATCCATATTTGTGTGTGGGGTGTTTTACACAATAGTGCACAACATCAATCATCACAGATTCAATCATATCAATATTGATAAGCGGTATATTCCAATAATGCTTATCATCATTCATAGATTCACAGATAGTATACAAACGTATCACAAATAAATAAGTTACATTCAATCACAGTTTGAATCAAAACAGAGCATCGCACATCAGGGATATCAAACAATTCAACATTCAATACCATACAAACATTCATAAGTAAGATTAATCAATTACCTGATTAATTTATATCAGATTAATTACTTATGAATAACTACAAATCCTGCTTAATTAACATTAATTAATTACAGATCATTTTGATTAATTATTATTTAATCATTTATTAATTAATAAATTAATTAACCTTTAATCATTAAATAATTAACCTTTAATTATTTTTGAATTAATTATCCTAATTAATTAATCCTTAATGAATTCATCATTCGTTAATCACTTTAGTTAGTTAATCTTCAACTTATTATTTTTTATTAACTTTAACCATTAAATAATTAATATTTAATTATTTAGTTATCCTTAATTAATTACAAAAAGTGATTTATCTTTAAAATCAATTTTAGAAAGTAACTGGCTTTAATTTTAACTACACAAAGTAATTATTCATCAATTATCCCTTAAAAACATTAAATCCTTTAAAAGCAAAATTATTATTATTTCATAAATTAACTTAGATTTTTAAGTTGATTAACAACCAAAAATATTTTATCTTTTCAATTAACCTCTTAATTGTTTAGTTCATTGAAATTAAACTTATAAATAATAGTTTATATCTATTGAAATATTTTAAACTCAAAATAATATTATTTTAGACCTTTAATAGATTCCAAATTTAATAAACATTAATTACTTTGGAAAAGATGGTTAACAAATCGTTTAACTCGATTGAGTTTTAAACTTAAAACATTTTATTTCTTTTTATTTTGAAAACTTAACACATAACCAATAACCCGAGTTAACCTTCAGAACTCCTTAGTACAACCTCGAGCCAGATGTACAAAATCTTGAGCTCATACCGGAGTCGTCTCCCTTCTTTTATTTTTTATTTTTCCTTCCTTTAAAACTTCAATCTGTTTATATTTTTTAAAAACTATTATATTCATTCATATATTAACATGAAACCGACCCGAGCCATCATCCAATTTTCTCGAGAGTAACCCGAGCCTTTTCTTCTTCTTCAATCATCATCCATTGCTCAAATTAACTGACATGTGCATATGCACAGGCGATTGGATCATCTCCGGCCATCACCGCGATCATCTCCACGTCACCGATAACTCATACAAACATCACGACCACTCAGATTACCAAAACTCACTCGAAATCAAAATTGCGATATCAAGGTTCAACCAGGAACGAAGATTATAAACTAAATGCACCTCGATACGCCGCCACTGACCACCAGCGACCATAGCCTTGCGCCTGAACCCTCGCCTGAACTCCACGATCCTATTCCCCCAATCGCGATCACCTCTGATCCACCCTAGTCATCGTACGAACCACAACATCCCTGATGACTACAATTGGGTATAAAACCCTATTACAACGCCAACAAACCGCCACGACCACTAATAATCCCCATTGCCATTTTTCTGATGATCTCTGACCCCTGAGCTAGCTATGACCAAGACCCCGAAACTTCATTTTTTATCGATCGCCGGCCATAGCTCGAAAACCATTTTCTGGTCATTCACGAAATACTGACTCGATCCTAATCTAAAAATCATGATTTTCTTTTTAAAAATCATATTTCTCAAATTCGATTAAAGTTATGTACTCGAATCAGCAAATCAAAAGGTTTGATTTTTTATTTTTTTTATTTTTTTTACCTGTTAGGAAATGCTACTTCATTTTCTGGATTCCAAATGATTTTCAAACCCTATTTTACTTGAATAAAATCTTATATCATAACTTATGTTAAACAAACATGTTTTGTTTAGAAACTAAATCCTAACAGAGAGTATATAAAGAGATTTGGAGTTTTAGTTTTTTTAAAATTTAAGCTCTGTATCTTAAAACAGAGATAACCAAGATACACTGACATGCATACTTCACTTCACCATGTAAATACATATATACTTGCTGATATGTACACATTCACACAATATTTTCAATCATTATCATCATTGACATAAAAGGTCAAAAAAAACTGGCGTAACAATTAAAGTTTGCTCACCAGATTCCCTTGAAAGCAGAAACTGGAATGATGTTTTAAGCTTAATTTTTTTGAATTTTGTTGAGTTTATTCGCAGGTTGAAGATCGTTTTCTAGTTCAATTTCTATGATTTGAGAACTTGTTTTCAATGTTGAATCTGATCTAGATACTGATTTGTTTGAGAAGGTAGTTGATCTTGCATGCTTGGTCTTGTTGAATTGCTATCAGATTCCTTATTTTTTTTTCCTTTTGATCTTTCTTCTTTGTTTTGTCTGTTGCATTGTTTACTTTTGAATCTGGTTTTGATTGCTTCAGATCTTTGCTTGATCTTTGAATTACAGACAGATTTGGCTTCAAGATTGAGCTTTACCTTAGCTTTAGTTTTGGAACTGAAGTTGCTCTTACATTTGATTTTGTTTTGCCATGCTTGAGTTGAATTTTGAAATCTGGTCTATAGTGTTCTTTTCTGATTTCTTTAATTTCAGATTTGAAGCTTAAAGACAATGAAGTGTATTGCCTTGTTTTTCTTTTATGTATTTTTTATTTAAAAATGAAGATAATAATCAAGTTTGCCACTTGTTAATTGAATCAACACATGTAATTTTGCACGTGATTATTAATGTACACTTGTTAATTTATAAAATCTAAATTGTACAAATGTTTTAAATGTATACATTTTTTGTTTTAAACCCATTACTTTATTTAAATTTATGAAACATGTTTTAAACCTTTAAAATTAAAACCAATCAATTTTATAAAAAAATATTAAATTTCCAAATCAACTTGATTTCAAAATCTACTTTTAAATGTATTTATTTTCAAATGTGAAAGAAAGTGTCTTTAAATCCTTCTTATTAATCTCATTCTAAATTTCCTTCTCAAGTTATTATACTTAAATTTATATAAAAAATATTAGTGTCAAAAATATTCAAATTTAACTTTTAGAAAATTATTATATTAATTCCAAAATATAACTTCAAAAGAAACTATATTCTAACTAGAAAACAAAATCTTATTAATTTTAAAATATAGTTTTAAATCCAATCTATTTTCTAAAAAAATTTATTCTTGAATTTCAAGTTCCAATTTCAATTTAAAAATCCATTTATATATACATATATATAAATAAACAGCACATATTGTTTATTAAATTTGAAAAAAATCAATTTAATTCACAATTAAAATCCAAAATCATATTAATTTCCAAATTAAGTATGGCATGAAAATCGAGATCGTTACAATTAGACAGCTTACATTTTGCATTAATATAGTTTAACGTGCATTAGTCTTGCATATATATATATATATATATGTACATATTACATTAGAAATTTCTAAGGACCATGATTTGATCATGGATGACGGATGAGTAGAATGTTGTAGCTATTGGTTGTTAAGTGTATAGGCTATATTTTTCCATCCTTTGGGATTTTAGGAATGAAACCTCGTAAGGGGGAGAATGTAACACCACGAAAATTTCACAAAAAGTTAATAATAAAGCTAAATCTAATAAAACAAGAAGTAAAACAAAAAATTCACAGATGTTCGAAAGCTATGAAACTTGCACCATTGCTTTTGTAGCAATTTTCTCGACGATTTTCATATATAATACTTTGAAATCCGAGTTAGTACAGGAGAGTTATGGGTGATGGAAGAATTGAAAATAGAATAAGAATTTAAATATATATATTGTAACGACCCGGGATTTTGGACATTCCGAATTGTGAATATTAATTTACAATATTCAATAATATTGTATTTTTATATACAATATTTCCATAAATTAATGATTAATAATCTTACGAATTTTTTCCAAAACAACATAATTTGAATTTTTAAATATATATTAAATTTTAGGTTGGTTTAAATGAAATTTCTTATACATGTTTTGTTTTGAAAAATTTATATGTGCAAATTGTTTTGGAAACATATATGCATTTTGTTTAGAGAATTTAAACTTATTAAAACCAAATAGTTATATATATATCGGAAACAATAAATCTACATATATGAAAATAAAAATTTATGACATTAAATTTAATTGAGGTGTATATAAAATTTCGATAAAAATTCATACTGAAGTAAAAGTAAAATTTATGGATTTTGGAACATGTATATATATATATATGTTAACTAAATAGAAGCATTAAGATTTCTAAATAATGATATATTAAATTAGAAAAAAGTAAACGAGTAATGACAAGTTGAAAAGAAAATATAAAATATTTAAATTGACAGAATGTTATAAATAAATAGATGTGTATATGAATCAAGAAAATAATTGGAAAAGAAACTATATACACATTGAATAAGGAATTTCATAATACTTAATTGATAAAACGTTATAAATAAATTCAATCATATAACAACCACTTAAGTGTTATAATAGGGGTGTATATATATATATATATATAATTGAGAAATCATATACTCACAGATAACAAATGATTTAAAATATGGGTGGATAATCTATGTCTATATTATAAATAAAATTTTGAATATGATTATATACATACATATAAGAAGGATTTAGCAATAATTTTATACTACTATGAAGTTTTATAACACACCGAGTATTTATTATTGGAAGTCATTCTATTTATAACATATGTATATGGATATTATTTTTTAAATATGGAATGCTAAGCTCTGTTTAAAACCCTATGTATTTTTATAAAAAAAACAAATAAGACAAGAAGTTATTTTAATTTACTGATTTTTCACCTTTATTTCTTAGTATAAATGACAAATACAAGTTTAAATTAAGTCAAAGGCAAAGATGAAACTTTAGCTATTTTGTAATCTTTGATTTAATTAACACACATATATAGTTATAAGATAAATTGATTAAGAGATATTATTTCATTTTAGTTTCTTAATTTTATTTTTATTTTTAAAATGTATAGAAATCAATACAAATATTACTTTGTTCGATAATGAGAATTATGAGTTGTTTAGATTTTGAATATATTTGCATACACTTTTAATAGTGTATGATTTACATTATTTGAAAATATGGTGAGAAGAAGGCTGTAAATTATTTACAGTAAGCTAGAAACTAGAGAATAAAAAAACGAGTAGCAGTTATTTATTGTATCAAAAGAAACAAGAAGAAATAATATAATAGATAAATATTAATGTAAATCGAGTAAGCCGGAGAGAATTAAGGTACTAATTTAATTACCCTTTCAAATTTTCATTTCACCCATAAACAAACACTTATTTCAACAATCAAGAGATATTCCCATTCATATAAAAAAAATAACAACACATATATTGTCTTTGTGATGTTTCCTGACAATTACCCTTGTTCAAATCTAAATAAATATACATGTGTGTCCTTGTAATAAATCCTGTCAGCACGTATATATGGACTTGTCTTGGTTCAAATCTAAGTACAAATGACTTGGTAAATCTATTAGTGTAAGTAAAGAGAAATAATTAAGAGGATAGCAAACCTGTAACTGTAAGTAAAAAGAAAAAGAAAAGAAGCAACAAAAAAAATAATGACAGTGAATTGTCTGATGGAAGTAAGAAATATCTAACAAAATCTATGATTTCTTTCACCATATTTTCAACAAAAGTAAATCCAACTTGCAAACAAACAGAAGGCAACTTCAGCAAACATTTTTGTCTACTATGTTCCCAGATTTCGATCTGCAGCTACCACTATATAACTGCATCATTACAGGTTTAACTTATGCAAAAAAATTTGAAGCATAAATTCATGGAAATTAAAGCTTGTTGATCTTAAGCAATTAAAGAATAAGAAGGGGAAAACAGTGTTCTGTTACAAGAAGAAACCAGTGGAAATATTGCTATTCGAACTCAAAACTTAGGGATTTTACGAAGTTGTTTAAAAATTCAATTTCAACTTTTGTCAAGATCTCTACTTCAAGCTTTGAAGCTTCTGAAAACAATGTGGAAGGTGAGAAATTAAGTTTTAAAACCCTGGATATTTAAATTATTCAGTACTGTAAAATACGGTGTTCATATCTGTCTTCAATAATCATTACCTTTCTACCTAAGCAATATTTCAGGTTGATGTGAACTAGGAAATTGTTCATATTTAGGTATTATTTGTGGAAAAAATAAAGTTGAGTAGAATTAGTTTGTATAACTTGGTAGAGTACTGTTTTACAGTGAAACTCTATTGAAGTCAAAAATTTAATGTTTTAATTTTAGGATTTAAGTATACCAGTTCGATCCTTACAAGAAATTATGTTTTTTAGTGAGTGATTCAAATTTTTTAGTGACTATTATGTTGAGAAATCGAAAAATAAACAGTTTTCAATTAAAAATATTTTTCCGACAACATAGGCGAGGAGTGGTGACGTGGATGGTTCTGGTAGAGGTAGGCGATCATGGCGGAGGCTTCTACCGTGGCCATTTCTTGATTTTGGGATGAATTTGGTTGTGCGAACCAAATATAGGGTTTTGTGAAGTTTTGAAAGAGGGGAAGTCGGAGACGATTTGTGGGTGGGAAAAGAAACCGAGTGCTTTGATTTTTGGAGGATAGTAAGTGGGTTGATGTGGTGTTCGGTCGTGATAACCGGCGTACCCAACAAATGTCGGTGGTGGTCGCGGTGGGGCATTGCATGAGGATGGGTTGGTTTGCAGTTTTTAGGATGTGGTGCTGTTCGTTGAAATTTTGATTAGTGGGTCAGTGAACTTCGACGAGGCGGTGGGTGGATTCTAGGAAGGAAGCACGATCGATTCAAGGAGTCGCGACACGAAATTGTTGCAAGGATAGTTCGTGCATGTGCATGCCGTGCACGGGGGAAGGAGCTCGGAGATGTTCGAATCGAAAGTGGAGTCTGGGTTAGAATTCCGATGTGTGATGAGTTGCGTGAGAAAAAGTGTTCGAGTGCGATACGGTGTCGTTCGTGATTGATGCTCCGGTGAGGCAAAGGAAATTAGGTGCTTAGTGAAATTTGTTCTGGAGATAAAATCTGGAGAAGAAGACGTTGGGAAGGGCTGTTTTGGGCTATGGCCCGTTTGTTTTCTTTTTGATTTTATTTATCATTCACGTGTTGTTTTCTTCTCAGCTAAAGGTTGGGCTTGGGCCAAATTGTTGATTTGTTTTTAGGTTGGGTTCAATATTTTAACGAAGTGTTTTAACGCAAGGGACTGTGAATTAAAATTTGATGTAAACCAATAGTATGTGATTATGAAATGAATCAATCAACTGTAAAAAAAAAAAAGATAAATAATTCGTCTACTTAAAATTTTATTCATGATAGTTAAATTAATTATTTTATTTTATTTCAAATTAACTAAACCTTAAAAATAATGAATTATTTATTTTATTTGAACGTTGGATAAAGTGGAGTATAGAAAACTAGACGAACCCTTAAAATAAAATAATTTATTTAGTAATCCATGAGTTTATTCATTAGAGGGTAAATATAATTGAATAAAAAAATTTCCAATAGGATGAGAAGTTATTAAGGAGATGGCCCATAAAGAGGGATGATATGCCGTCGATCGATCCATTATGAAATGAAAGGAGTGAAATTGTATGAGAACTGTTCAATTTGAAATTAATTATCATTCAATGAATAAAGGCCATTGTTAATTTGAACATCATGACTGATGAGTCATTTCCAAAACCGAAGAGTCGTGTAAATTGCAGATTGCTATGCCGGTTGACATTCGGATAGCGGAAACAGACTCCATTCCGCTAAATAGTTAATTAATATGGATAATATAAGTTACCCAACTGATATTATTTGTAAGATGTTTATAGCTAGAAAACCTCCAATCTATTATTTATTGCATACATTTGTCATTTGCCAGTCAATATTTGAGAATATAATATGATATCGAATGAATTAAGCTTTCCTAGAAATTTTTAAATCAGTTAGAATTTTAAAATGTAAACAAGGCTTAATTGTTGCAATGGGAAATAACTTGATTGTAATTGTTGATTATCCGATAGTTAAATAACCAGCTATCAATATTGGACAATACGTTAATCGGGCTGAAGAGACCAGGATCGAGATTTATTTCTCGAAAACCACTTCGATCCGGTTTGAAAGTTTCGTGGAAAATGATTTTTGGATTCAAAGATGGAGCGGTGAAGTGCAAGGGCTAGTCGCTACTAATCCTGAGGATATTTCCAGAATGGATGTAGTAGGAATAGTGCCTTCGGTTCCGTTCGAACCCGGGACGGACTTGTATGGACGAATGCTTTCGAAACATCGTCAGGTGGACGATAGGCATTCTAAGGGATATGTTCTATAAAGGTAACGCTTAGCCTCAAGCCTCATCAAATGGAAATGACTGAAAATCAGGGGTTATGGAGCAAGGCTAGGTGGGTAGCACCCAAGTAGGGTGAGGACATTCCTGTCTAGATGTCCCTTTTTATTTCGGCTTAGTGGGCGGTTATTGATCCCAACCGTGGGATGATATCACTCAGGATTATCCAGTAAGGGGTAGTCCCGGTCTTGTGTTGCAGGGGAGCGGGCGTACTCCTCAGTACGGTGATTTAGGCCCCGTACTGTGACAGGTTGTAACGACCCGTCTTTTTGGACAGTTTAAACCGACGATCAAATACACATGTCGATTCCAAACCATTCAAAAGGGCAAATGGTTATTGGGGTAAATAAGAAAAGAAGAGGAAAGAGAAATAAAGGAAATGAAACAACACAGAATCTCGCAGCGGAACGACAAAATTTAATAGTCAAATAAACAGTTCATGAAGTTGTTTACTATACTTAGACAATTATTTATACAACATTTATCAGAGTTATGCATATACAACAGAACAATTAAAATAATGCAGCAAATAGCATGATGCAAGGGTAATAATAGTAATAGTATACCAAATCTTCGTCTTCATCCTCCAGAATAGATCTTCAAAAATCTGAAAAAACTCAGGACCAACCCGAGCGTAATGAAAAGACAAAACACTCGAGTCAGGACTAAAATATCCTAATGAAAGTTAAATCAATCGTAAATAAATATGAGTGTAACGGCGTCAGAGATGTTTATGGGGTTTGACATCTCATATCCAGTGTCAATGTGCGTGCAATAACTCAAGAGATGTTACGGGATTTTCCATCTCTTAAGGATCCGTTAAACTATCTACTATGTAGTAATGTACGCTAAGTAGATAATGCCTATCAGTAATATAAAGTATCAAAATAGCGTTAAGGCGTTACCATAATCCCCCTTAACACATTTTTATAATGCCATAGTCTATACAGCACCGTAAGCCCCACCGTAAACTAGTGGTTATCAGAGGGTACCCCATAGGTATAACACAAAACCAATCGTTGTAGTCGCGAATAGGATAATCAGTATGAGAAGGTACATGCGGCGATACCAACTAGGATACCAGTAGTTGCGTGATCCGGATTGATGTTGAGTATAGCCAGCAGCTACCCCAACACCGCGAAATAACACTCCCAAATCAAGGGGTGCACCCAAATCGAATCACAAATGTAAAAGATATGGTATCGAAGAAGTGTGTGCGCTAGAGATGGCGAACCTCAATGGCCCGGCGCGGCTCCTGTTTTAGTCATGTCAGGGGTCATCCAATATCGTTCTCTTTCTTCAGTCAACACGTTCACCAAACCGTCCACTTCATTCTGGATTAACACTCCGCGTATAATAGTTATTAAAGAGGTGTTCGGTATCGACAGAGAGTATGTCCATATCCGATCCCGGTCTCTTTAATAACTATGTATTATTACACCGTTGGCTCTTTTACATTTCAAATCGATCCATAATTGATATCAAAATATCCTATTCGCTTCAAAAATCAAATCCATTTCAAATATCATCGTATCTATTCAAATGTAAGATTCCGTTTCAAAAATCATTTTTCGCCTCGATATCTCATTTCGATTTCAAAATCATTTCGAATTTCAATTTAGGTTGCAACTTCATTTAACCCAATTCGTATTTAAATTCAAGATTTAAACATAAACATTTCACCTTATTAACCAGCTTGAAATTTTAGAAAATAGTTTTAAGTAGTTTAAAAGTAGTTTTAAATAATTAAAATAGTTAAAAATACTTAAAATCTTTAAATGGATTTCAAATAGATAAATTAGTTTAAAATAATTTAAATTGGGTTAAGTAGATTTAAAATAGATTAAAATAAGTTAACATTGTTTAAGATGGGTTAAAAATAATTTAATATAGTTAATATAGGTTAAAATGGTTTAAGTATTTAAAAAAGGTTTATATAACAGAGTAATTTGGAAAACAAAATGAACAGCTTCAAAACCAAACTATTTCAATTATAACTTCCCAATTCAAATCAATTTCAATTTCCATTCTACTAATTCAATTTCGATTTCAATTCAAATCAATGTCAACTTTGGCTTTAAATTAATTCAATTATACATTCACCTTCAATTAATTCAATTTCAATTTATATCGATTTGGAGCTTGATTTTTCAAAATATCAATTTATAACACTTAACAAAATTACCCTTCAATATTCAAATTTAAATCCAAATTTCAAATATGATTCAATTTCATGCTCAATTTCAAAATATCATTTTTGTATCGCTTTTACGTAGTAATACTCAAAGCTCGAAATAATGTTCAATCTTTAAAACAAATAAATTTTTGAAATTCAATCATATCCAAATTTCACATTTCAAAGTCTCTACTTAAATTTATTTAACAATTTCTTTTAACCCAAAATTTTGTTTCAACATTCCAAACTCAAATTTTCGATAAATTCGATTTCTATAAATTGATTTTTTTTATAACTTTTAAATCAAAACATTTAAATAAATTTTAAATCGACGATTTTAAAAATTATTAATTTAGCCAGTCCGGTGTCCGTATATAATTTTCTATCCTATGGCCAAGTGATTATTTATTTCAATTAAATGACAGGGATGAATATATATCACTTAAACCAAATCACAGTGTCATATGTATGCATAACAGTATATATATAAGCAAATAAACATCCAAACATTTAAATATCAACCAATAACATCCATCGAAATACATCATCCAATAGACAATACAATTCATGGCAATTTCATAGTTATCAATATCAGGTAATTTAATCGCAATTCAATTTTTAATTTCAATTTGACTGTCAATTAAATTTTCAATGGTGAATTCAAATGACAATTAAATTTTATCAAACAACGACAAATAAAATTCATAACACTTCATAACATCAGATTTTACTAGCATAAAGATATTCAGTACATTGTGAGCGTTATAAAACACTCACCTTGATTTCAATGTAGTTCCCACGTTTTATTTCGAATAAAATTAAATGTGCGTTTACTTTTACCCGAAATTTTTACTAGCTCCAAACGACTACAATCTAGCTCCATGGCGTAGTATTCGACAATACGAGCGCAACGCAACTTGTTTCGTCCAAACGGACCTCGCATCAACAAGTTATGATATTTAGAAGTTAATACGAATTTAAATACAAATTTAATTTAATTTTTATTTTAGTTTTTTTTATACCCAAATTCACATCTGCCGTCCATTCCCTTTGCCCAGATCCAAGCCCTTGCACGCGGCCTTCTCCATCCCAGGTGACAATATCGCGACTGAAACCATTCGTTCGTTCCAACCCTAATAGCCGCCTCCACCACGTCGACTTCTACATCGATCAGCAAGCACCACTTCGAAGCCAACGTCGAATGCTACCCACGGCCAGAGGATGATGAAGCTCGGCCTCATATTGCCCTTGAAAATCGTGCCCGTTCATGACACCTTCCTCGGCCTGTCGCGCCTCCATCAACGCTCCGATGACGATCACAGCCGTTCACTTTAGAGATCTCAACGCCCTCTCTCATTTTGTAGTTGGAAGATTTTCGATCCGATTAGCGGATTTGAAGAAATTGAGGGGGAAAGAAGAGTGTTTTCTGGCCATTGATTAATATGAATGGCGGCTGATGCAAAATCCTAGGGTTTTGGTTTCTTTTGCAAAGTGAAATAATATCGTGCTTATACAGAAATTCTGACGAACACTATACATTCCGGATTTTCGAACTCCGATTTACGCACGGTGACCGGCGTTTCTAGGGTTTATCCGGCGTTCCGGACACAATGGAATATTTTTCGAAAGCTAATTCAATCGTATTTGCGAGTTACGAAAATAAACGATCAAATTTAAATTAAACCGATTAAATGAATTTCTATGCGTTTTGGCTCGCCTCGGACAAACGGTAAATCCGATTGACACGAAATTTGAAACCTTATAATAATATAACATTACGGATCCGATGAAACAGGTTTCGTCGAAATCCGAGACTGTTTGAAAAATGGCTATTTTAACTCGTCAATTAAATATTAAAATATTCAATTTTCACAAATTTACTTTTAATTCGATTTTAAAAGTTCTACAACATCATTCTAACTTTAATATGATAAAATAAAATTTTACAAATCATTTTTTAATCATATTAAACCCATTATTCAATTATCCAATAAATTCCAATTTTAAAACCTTATTAACTCTATTATAATCCCAATATAACTTACATTCACTTTGGAAACCAATTTGAATCATATTAAATCAAATTTCAATTATTCACTCTATTTTCATATATTAAATTTCAATATCAAATTAATCATATCAAATTCGGAATTTAATTATTCAAACATTTGTAATATTAAATTTAAACAATTTGATTATTCTTAAATCACTATCTTTTGAAATATTCGAAACGAACTTATAAAATTTAACAAACTCAAATTATAGAACAACCATTTTCATTAAAACAGTTATTCAACTCCCGTTATTCAATTATTCAATAAATTCCAAATATTAAATTTAAACAATTTAATTGTTCAATATTTGACGGATTTCAATATTGGATTCTTATATAAAAATTTCATTATCAGTTGATTTACTATATTATATCAAATGAATTCCACATTATTATTTAACTACAGTTAGAGATAATGCACCCAACTAATATATAAACTTTCATTTCAATTTCAATTGGTTCACAAATTCAATTCCACTAACTAAATGAATAAGTAACTTAAATAAGTATCACCGTTAACTTTTAATTACTAATAAGTTTATTATTTACAAACAAGTGTCACAGTTACCTATACAATACAAATTCATTCAATTACCTTTGACTACATATTATTTCAATTGATTTGGGATTCCATTCAATTCATAAATAATTAACTTAGATAAAATTTGTTGCATTTCATTCTAGTTATTATTACCATACATAAATTAAATTTTTTTTTCTAACCTTAAATCACGAAATCTTATCAAATTAGCTATTTTAATTATCGAAAATTTACGGGTCGTTACACTCTCCCCCACTCAAAACTTTTCGTCCCCGAAAAGGAAATAGAAGGGAAAAGAAACTAGGTAAAGAATTCAACATTCGATATATTTTATTCAAAATTATCCACTTATAAAACACTGAAATTCCATTTATAAAGTCATAACTACGCTTCCACTAAGTTACCTTGAACGGCTTTCTAACTTGAAAAGTTAGTTATCAAAACAAGTGATATATAAAAAAAAAAAATTAACTTGAAAAATTTTCTAACACCCGGATTTACGTAAAATTTCGGAAGAGTCTCCTTTGCACGGCTCGATCGAAAAAAAAATGACAGTATATATATCACAAATATACATCTCATCAAGTGATGAGGCATCCCGCAGGGAAAAAGTGTAAAAGTACGGTATGTAATCCGAGATATGTACCTTATATATTATTAGCGAGCATATACGACTAATATAGCGCGAAAGCGAGCTCCAAATGCGAAGCAAGTGCAATCCGCACCTACTAAATATTCAACAAACCATGAGAAACATGCATATATGAAAATAATATCAATATACACAATATAGCAACATAACAACTACATGTGCCGATATAGCAAATGCAACAAAACAACAAATGCATCCACCAAATCAATTATCATCCAACAAATCCATAACCAATCAATATAAATTCACTTCTCATTAATATTTATTAACTTGGTTTTCAATTTTAATCACAGTTGATTCATTAACGTTGGATTTTACTAACATTCATTCTCAATTCATTAGTTAACATTCACTAATTTATATTTACATTAGTTCACTTCCAATTTGAATCACATTAAATTCTATTTAACTTCCAATTTGATGTCAATGATTTATAGCTTCCAATTTCATTAACACTTAATGAATTATATACAATCACCTAACAATCATATAACAACTAAAATCATACCCAACATAATCAAATTATAAATTTTACATTCAATTTGGTTTATCTCTTTTATATATTTATATATATCCTGTTATATAATTTTAAAAGAATCATTTTATATTTGGCATCTTAAATTTCCAATATTAAATTTAATTAAGTCCGTAAGTCGTACATACATCATCCGTGAGCAATATCAATCTAATCGCTTATTCGATCACACAATTTTACTTCCAACTAGGATCGTTCACCCGACTCTCTAGTGCGGACTCAGATTTGGTTCCTTGATTGGAAACTGTTACTCTCCTTGCATAGCCATATACTATGATAGAGAATTCCAGAATCAAATTAAAAATCCATATTTAGAGTTCGCCGTCGAAAATCGAGTGAAAAATCCTAACTTGGATCGATATAAATCATCTCGAAATTTTGTGCTCGGATTTGGATCAAATCGTTACGCGAATAAAATAATATACGTACAATCTCACGTATTACCTTCCAATGGATTTCTATCCAATTTATCTATACTAAATTATTTTATTGACTTCTATATTTTTTTTCCACTTAATTACTCTCAATCCATTATTCAGTTAGTATATTCATTTCTTTACATAGCATATTCTTTAACATTATCTTTTCTTAAACCTCATATCAAAGAATTTGCTTACTCAAGTTCATTTTAAACATTCTATATAATTTAATTAAATTCAATTTCATTTTCCAATTGATTCTTAGCTATAAGAAATTCCTTTGTTTACATTTATTGCATTTTCATAATTTCAGTTAATAACAAATTCATTTGTGAAACATTTTATTAACCGGTACTTTAGTTTATTAATCATCCTATAAAAGTCTAACCTCTCCTAAATGACTTTTCTTAGTTTACAGTTATCTTAAAGGTTACAAATTCAAAAAAAAAATTCTACAACCAATTTACAAAGATATAATACGATTCATTTATCTTCTTTCTTAAGTTCGCTTACTTGTTCCATTTATCTATTCATCATTTCATGCTATATTTAAGTATATATAAATTTTTTTCACAACCAAATTTTCCATTTGTATACATTTAATTCCCTTTGAGTTTTCCTTACTTGCATATTTCAATTACTTTCTGGTCTGTTTATGTATACAATATCTCATTACATATCCAAACATCATTTTAACTTTTAACATTTGGTAAGTCTTGTTATATGTTATCAGAATGTAATTTTGGTATTATACAAATTTATAGAATTTCATTTTACTTAATTAGAATGTTCACAAATTTAATTTGTTTAAATCCTCTTTACCTTTCAACTTTAAAGTTTTCCCAAACAATAGCTTAGATATCCTAATCCTCTTATTTTATAAATTTTGGTTATTCACATTTCATTCAAATAATTTGAAATTTTGTAATTAACATAACTTAGAATTTTAAATGCCCAGTTCTTTCCAAATCGTTTGAAATAAACATATATACTTATATCCTTTTAAATTTATCAAATCATACCTTTGGAGTTTAAACCAAAACCCATTTACCCAAAATAATTTCGAAGAAAAGAAAAGCTTCTTAGAAGTCTCCCCCACTTTGAGACTCGAAAATGAACGTCGATGATGTTGCGCAGTCATCACCGAAATTATTTTCCAGGGACAGAAGAGAGGAGTACTGAATTCATTCCATCTTAAAATCCTTTCAAAATATTTCCATAAACAATTTCCAACTAATATTACTATATATTTCTTCGAAACTTTGAGAACCATTTTCCAAAATCTCCGGGTCTTAAATTCAATATTTCCAATTTAAATCTATTTTTAATTTTATAAGTCACCTTTATAAAATATTCTTATAGGATTTTACTTTCTTGAAATATTCCACAAGTTGTTTTATCATTGTTTATTTTTTAATAAACCGTATTTATTAAATTACAATATCCAATTAATGATAATGACCAATATTATCATTCCTAACAACCAGGTAAGCTAGATAAGTCGCAATAAATTTTGAAAATAAATTCTTTATACACAAAATATAATTAGGGCAAAATTATTTCATCTACCCAATTTAAAAACAATACTATGTCGAATTGTTCTGTTTAAGTGCTTAGAATACGCTCTCTCATACCAATCAACAAATACAATTACTCGTATTGACCAGAATCCCTAAGCCACTCAACAAATCAACCGACACAATATAAAACATTTTATATCACTAACAAATACGCTCTCTCATATATACACTCAACGACTCATCATAGGGTATTACTACCTTATTTATAAAGAGTCAGACCCCACAAAGCTAAGGTTATCGCTAAACCAAAGCTCTGATACCAACTGTAACGACCCGTCTTTTTGGATAGTTTAAACCGACGATCAAATACGCATGTCGATTCCAAACCATTCAAAAGGGCAGATGGTTATTGGGGTAAATAAGAAAAGAAGAGGAAAGAGAAATAAAGGAAATGAAACAACACAGAATCTCGCAGCGGACCGATAAAATATAATAGTCAAATAAACAGTTCATGAAGTTGTTTACTATACTTTGAAAATTACTTATACAACATTTATCAGAGTTATACATATACAATAGAACAATTAAAATAATGCAGCAGATAGCATGATGCAAGGGTAATAATAGTAATAGTATACCAAATCTTCGTCTTCATCCTCCACAATAGATCTTTAAAAATCTGAAAAAAACTCAGGATTGACCCGAGCGTAATGTAAAGACAAAACACTCGAGTCAGGACTAAAATATCCTTATGAAAGTTAAATCAATCGTAAATAAATATGAGTGTAACGGCGTCAGAGATGTTTACGGGGTTTGACATCTCATATCCAGTGTCAATGTGCGTGCAATAACTCAAGAGATGTTACGGGATTTTCCATCTCTTAAGGATCCGTTAAACTATCTACTATGTAGTAATGTACGCTAAGTAGATAATGCCTATCAGTAATATAAAGTATCAAAATAGCGTTAAGGCGTTACCATAATCCCCCTTAACACATTTTTATAATGCCATAGTCTATACAGCACCGTAAGCCCCACCGTAAACTGGTGGTTATCAGAGGGTACCCCATAGGTATAACACAAAACCAAACGTAGTAGTCGCGAATAGGATAATCAGTATGAAAAGGTACATGAGGCGATACCAACTAGGATACTAGTAGTTGCGTGATCCGGATTGATGTTGAGCATAGCCAGCAGCTACCCCAACACCGCGAAACAACACTCCCAAATCAAGGGGTGCACCCAAATCGAATCACAAATGTAATAGATATGGTATCGAAGAAGTGTGTCCGCTAGAGATGGCGAACCTCAATGGCCCGGCGCGGCTCCTGTTTTAGTCATGTCAGGGGTCATCCAATATCGTTCTCTTTCTTCAGTCAACGCGTTCACCAAACCGTCCACTTTATTCTGGATCAACATGCCGTGTATAATAGTTATTAAAGTGGTGTTCGGTATCGACAGAGAGTATGTCCATATCCGATCCCGGTTTCTTTAATAACTACGTATTATTACACCGTTGGCTCTTTTACATTTCAAATCGATTCATAATTGATATCAAAATATCCTATTCGCTTCAAAAATCAAATCCATTTCAAATATCATCGTATCTATTCAAATGTAAGATTCCGTTTCAAAAATCATTTTTCGCCTCGATATCTCATTTTGATTTCAAAATCATTTCAAATTTCTATTTAGGTTGCAACTTCATTTAACCCAATTCGTAATTAAATTCAAGATTTAAACATAAACATTTCACCTTATTGACCAGCTTGAAATTTTAGAAAATAGTTTTAAGTAGTTTAAAAGTAGTTTTAAATAATTAAAATAGTTAAAAATACTTAAAATCTTTAAATGGATTTCAAATAGATAAATTAGTTTAAAATAATTTAAATTGGGTTAATGTGATTTAAAATAGATTAAAATAAGTTAACATGGTTTAAGATGGGTTAAAAATAATTTAATATAGTTAATATAGGTTAAAATGGTTTAAGTATTTAAAAATGGTTTATATAACAGAGTAATTTGGAAAACAAAATGAACAGCTTCAAAACCAAACTATTTCAATTATAACTTCCCAATTCAAATCAATTTCAATTTCCATTCTACCGATTCAATTTCGATTTCAATTCAAATCAATGTCAACTTTGACTTTAAATTAATTCAATTATACATTCACCTTCAATTAATTCAATTTCAATTTATATCGATTTGGAGCTTGATTTTTCAAAATATCAATTTATAACACTTAACAAAATTATCCTTCAATATTCAAATTTAAATCCAAATTTCAAATATGATTCAATTTCAAGATCAATTTCAAAATATCATTTTTGTATCGCTTCTACGTAGTAATACTCAAAGCTCGAAATAATGTTCAATCTTTAAAACAAATAAATTTTTGAAATTCAATCATATCCAAATTTCACATTTCAAAGTCTCAACTTAAATTTATCTAACAATTTCTTTTAACCCAAAATTTTATTTCAACATTCCAAACTCAAATTTTCGATAAAATCGATTTCTATAAGTTGATTTTATTTATAACTTTTAAATCAAAACATTTAAATAAATTTTAAATCGACGATTTTAAAAATTATTAATTTAGCCAATCTGGTGTCCGTATATAATTTCTATCCTATGGCCAAGTGATTATTCATTTCAATTAAATGACAGGGATGAATATATATCACTTAAACCAAATCACAGTGTCATATGTATGCATAACAGTATATATATAAGCAAATAAACATCCAAACATTTAAATATAAACCAATAACATCCATCGAAATACATCATCCAATAGACAATACAATTCATGGCAATTTCATAGTTATCAATATCAGGTAATTTAATCGCAATTCAATTTTTAATTTCTATTTGACTGTCAATTAAATTTTCAACGGTGAATTCAAATGACAATTAAATTTTATCAAACAACGACAAATAAAATTCATAAAACTTCATATTGTCAGATTTTACTAGCATAAAGATATTCAGTACGTTGTGAGCGTTATAAAACACTCACCTTGATTTCAATGTAGTTCCCGTGTTTTATTTCGAATAAAATAAAACGTGCGTTTAATTTTACTCAAAATTTTCACTAGCTCCAAACGACTCCAATCTAGCTCCTTGGCGCAGTATTCGACAATACGAACGCAACGCAACTTGTTTCGTCCAAAACGGACCTCGCATCAACAAGTTATGATATTTAGAAGTTAATACGAATTTAAATACAAATTAAATTCAACTTTTATTTTAATATTTTTTTATACCCAAATTCACATCTGCCGTCCATTCCCTTTGCCCAGATCCAAGCCCTTGCACGCGGCCTTCTCCATCCCAGGTGACAATATCGCGACCGAACCCATTCGTTCGTTCCGACCCTAATAGCCGCCTCCACCACGTCGACTTCTACATCGATCAGCAAGCACCACTTCGAAGCCAACGTCGAATGCTACCCACGGCCAGAGGATGATGAAGCTCGGCCTCATATTTCCCTTGAAAATCATGCCCGTTCGTGACACCTTCCTCAGCCTGTCGCGCCTCCATCAACGCTCTGATGACGATCACAGCCGTTCACTTTAGAGATCTCAACGCCCTCTCTCATTTTGTAATTGGAAGATTTTCGATTCGATTAGCGGATTTGAAGAAATTGAGGGGGAAAGAAGAGTGTTTTATGGCCATTGATTAATATGAACGGCAGCTGTAGCAAATCCCTAGGGTTTTGGTTTCTTTTGCAAAGTGAAATAATATCGTGTTTATATAGAAATTCTGACGAACACTATTCATTCCAGATTTTCGAACTCCGATTTACGCGCGGTGACCGGCATTTCTGGGGTTTATCCCACGTTTCGGACACAATGGAATATGTTTCCGAAGCTAATTCGATCGTATGTGCGAGTTACGGAAATAAATGATCAAATTTAAATTAAACCGATTAAACGAATTTCTATGCGTTTTGGCTCGCCCCGGACAAACGATAAATCCGATTGACACGAAATTTGAAACCTTACAATAATATAACATTACGGATCCGATGAAACTAGTTTCCTCAAAATACCAGACTGTTTGAAAAATGGCTATTTTAACTCGTCAATTAAATATTAAAATATTCAATTTTCACAAATTTACTTTTAATTCGATTTTAAAAGTTCTACAACATCATTCTAACTTTAATATGATAAAATAAAATTTTACAAATCATTTTTTAATCATATTAAACCCGTTATTCAATTATCCAATAAATTCCAATTTTAAAACCTTATTAACTCTATTATAATCCCAATATAACTTACATTCACTTTGGAAACCAATTTGAATCATATTAAATCAAATTTCAATTATTCACTCTATTTTCATATATTAAATTTCAATATCAAATTAATCATATCAAATTCGGAATTTAATTATTCAAACATTTTTAATATTAAATTTAAACAATTTGATTATTCTTAAATCACTATCTTTTGAAATATTCGAAACGAACTTATAAAATTTAACAAATTCAAATTATAGAACAACCATTTTCATTAAAACAGTTATTCAACTCCCGTTATTCAATTATTCAATAAATTCCAAATATTAAATTTAAACAATTTAATTGTTCAATATTTGACGGATTTCAATATTGGATTCTTATATAAAAATTTCATTATCAGTTGATTTACTATATTATATCAAATGAATTCCACATTATTATTTAACTACAGTTAGAGATAATGCACCCAACTAATATATAAACTTTCACTTCGATTTCAATTAGTTCACAAATTCAATTCGACTAACTAAATGAATAGGTAACTTAAATAATTATCACCATTAACTTTTAATTACTAATAAGTTTATTATTTACAAACAAGTGTCACAATTACCTATACAATACAAATTCATTCAATTACCTTTGACTACATATTATTTCAATTGATTTGGGATTCCATTCAATTCATAAATAATTAACTTAGATAAAATTTGTTGCATTTCATTCTAGTTATTATTACCATACATAAATTAATTTTTTTTTCTAACCTTAAATCACGAAATCTTATCAAATTAGCTATTTTAATTATCGAAAATTTATGGGTCGTTACACAGGTGGTACCCCAGTGCCTAGTCATTAGTTGGAAATCCATTTTCCCTACGAGCCTTGTACGAGTTTTGTTTGTATCACCCACTCCGCGGCTAGTAGCTGGAATTTAATAATGTAACAATTTCAGCTATTTTATAAATATTTGTATATAGACCCTATTATAATATCATAAGATTTTAATACAAAGTGTTTTAGCTATCGTAAGGTAAAAACCCGGCATGTTTATTTGTGGCGTGGTCTTACGAGATACTTTTGTTTTCAAAATTTTTTTTTCAAACTTTAATAATAATTTGAGTGTGATTTCTTACGCTGGTTACCAGACTGACCCGGGCTTGGTGTTTTCCTATGTGCTCGGGTCAGACCGAGTATATGTATTCCAGGTTTCATTGGAAGAGTAGAAGCTGTTCAGAGAAAGAGTTGGATCAGTAACGTATTCTCGTAAATGCTTATATTCAGTATATTTAGTCATGTGGTTATGATTGTTAGGACATGATTGATGTAACTATCTGTGTTGTGTGGTTGTAACTCTGATATAAACTTGTATATATATATATATATATATATATATATAAGAAATAGTTTTGGTTTCATGTAAAGATTTGTTTATATTATAATTTAGTCGATCCGCTGTAAGATTCTGATTCATTCTCTTTTCTTCTATATTCTTTCTATTTCTACCTTCTTTATTTCTTTCATTATCCGTCTTTCCGAACGGTTCAGCTGACAAGAGAAGGTTAATGTCAATTTTAATCCGTACGGAAAAAATGGGTCGTGACATATATATACACACATATAAATTAAAACACCGACCGATCGACCCAAGACGGTCGAAAGTCAACTGGTAGGGGTCGACCTAGAAAGGCAAGCGGTTAACCGTAGGCTATATTAAATCGAGGATGATTAGATGATTGGTGATGTATTCGAATGGTGGTGATTAGTTACTTCATGGCCAAGTGGAGATGAACATACGCGATGACCTAAAAGTTCTTTAGGCTGGAACTACATCCTAAACTATTTGCTAATCACTATAAATTTAAGCCTAACCCACCCCAAAAATCAATTAAATCGTTTACGCTAACAAAACACTATCCAATGCTAACCTCTCCTCTAACATGAAAATTCTTCAAAAATAAAAATCAAATCAACCTAGAAGAACACAAGTAACTAGATCTAGATGGGGCAAGCGAAGCTATCATTTGGAGGGACAATTTTTAAGCAAAGCGAATAAGAAGAGCTTATGCTTAAGGGGAGTGGGAATAATTTTGATTAGATGATTATTAGAGTTAGGTTTAAGCTATTTAAATGATTTAAGATGTTAGTAAATTATAATTGAAATTATAAAACCCAAATTTGAAACAAATAATCTAGGATAGAATTGAAATCACTGTAAATGATTAAATTTGGCACTGATGCTAGTACACCTTTCTTGTTGATCTAACTGTAACATCATAAATCTGTTTACCCTAAATTTAAATTGGTACTGAAATCGAAAGATTGAATATGTCAAATTAGTAATTAGGGTTCACTGGAAACTGCTAACGACATAATTAAACAAATTTATAATCGACATTTAAAATCAGACGAACCCTAAATTTTAGTTTACAATCGGTCAACCACTTATCCCCAGTGGTCGACCGGTTAGGACTAGCAGTCGACCCATTAACATTCAAAAAGGGAACCTTAGCCTAAGGCCCAGGTAAGAAATAAAACTTATATAATAAAAGATATATAAATGTAAATTGCTTGGTTGGGCCTATTTCAAAGATAAATTCACATGTTAGAGATAGTAGGGAAGCTAGTTATATATCAACGGACGCTAGGTCATTAAGGTATTAGGTGAATTAGCACTGACGAGGATGCCTAATGGAGTGTGGTTTGACATCAAACGAATCCTAGGATGCACGATTTCTGATACGACGTGATACAATTCTATTGTAGATTCCCGATGCATGCAATAAGAGGCCAACACTAAGATCGAGATGTGGATATAGATGCCGACGATGAGATACTTCAGCGTGTTGGGTTCGGGTGTTAGCCCTCGATGCATAGTGAGGATTACAAGTAGTAGTCATAGTTAGGGAAAATCAGTTCCCTAATGGCCTAGAGGCGGTGACATTAGTGGGGAGTAGTATACATTGTAGCATTAAAAGCGATATATGTAAAAAATTATTTCCATAATAGGCTAGTGGCAGTATTTCCTTATAGGGTAGCTCTAGGAGCGATGGTCGGTCGTTAGTTATGAGGTTTGGTACGTATTTCGATCCTTGTAGTAGCTTATACCAGTTGTAGTGTAGGTATGTATTGGACAAGAACCCATAGGTAATGGACCTTGGGAATTTACAGACACTTGTAGCACACCTTATGTCATCTAGAATAGTATTAAAGTTAACCGCACATGATCATCAAGCATTAAACTTGTACTCACTTATCACACTTTGATTTGACCCACTCTTTTTCCTTCTTTTTACCCACCACAGATGGACAAGGCAGCAAGTGATTCACCCGTTCTTGATGCATGGATTGTCGAGCTTATCTTTGGAAACTCCTTTTTATCATATTTGCTCTCCATGTACTTATCTATCTTATCAATACCTTTTATCTCTTTAACCAGACTAAGTGTGATATTTTATGTGTACTCTATATTTGACCACATTTTTTTGAGACCGTGATTTGGATATTTTTTGAAACAGATATTTTTCAGTATTATATGCTTTGTTCCTTTCACTATGAGTCCTGAAAGTATAGTAAATCTGTTAATTTAGTCTCGACGACATTATAAAAACCCTGAGAATTTGTATTCCTCGGCATGACACGAGTCCTAAAGTCGCAATAGGCTTTGGATTAGTGTGTCGGGTGGTGTGGGTTGTCACAGAGAGCGTTAGGGGAAATAAATGAAATGCCTTTTCTCTCTTTCCTTAACTTTCTTTAATTTAATTAATTCTCTTAATTCCTTTCCTTACAAACCATTACTCCATTTAAACTTTAATGATCAAAGTTTTATAAGCATTGCAATTATCGAAACTCTATAAACTTTCCCATATTATTTATTTAATTACCAATTAATTAAATTTGCAAAGTAAAGTGCAACAAAACTAGGGGTGTTATATGCTCCCCTCCTTACAAGATTTTCATCCTCGGAATTCTGATAAGGTTATAACAACAAGCATGGTAATCATGCATGCATGTCATAAGCTCAAATCAATAGTAGTAGCATAACTACTAGTCAAAAATCTATACAACAATAGAACATAATTCAAGATAACTCAGGATAAATCTCTCAAATCCTATCCTCAATCTCCCTATTATAGTCTCGTTCATCTTCACTCCATTAGACCTTTACTAACTTGACTATCTTATTTATATGCTCCTTCATATCTCTATCCACTATATGAAAAGGTTGCCTAGTGATAGTCATAACAGGTTTCACTGCTAAATCTTTCAAAATCAGTGACTCGGTAGTAGCGTCCGCATCACGCACATTCTTTCTCTAGGTGCCCATAATTTTCCACACGGGTAGCCTAGGGTTAGATTTTCAGATAATCAGCTAGTAGATGTAGATTTGGTAGCCTTAAATCTTTGGCAATCTTCTTCAATCTTTGGATTTTGGCGATTGCATCCATGACTGACCTTGCTACAATACAACGTGATGGTGGTACGAGCTTGTGGTTAGGAGCTTTGGCAATTAGAGATACAGTTATTGTGTTTCTTTTGGAAGACCATTTGGTACTATATTTTCATTGCTATTATTCCGCTGTTGTATCTTGTCTCTAATATTGATAATTCATCTGTATCAGATTGTTTTATCCATTGTATATCAATAAAATCATTCATTTCTTTTTCCGTTGTGTTGTTGTACTTAATGTGTTATAAGCTCCGGCGAACCAGATTCGACGTTTGAATCTACGACATTCGAATATGGGGTAATGTATTTGGTTGTCGATTTTTGAAGGTCGAGTCAGGGTCGCTAGAATAGAACATCACAGATTATCATACTATAAATATCAATCAATCCAGACATTCTATACAATCAATCATCCATAAGCAAGACTTATTAATCCATAACTATAATTAATATAATTAACTCAAAATAAATTAATTAATTTTGAATTAATTACCTAGGCTGCTTAATTAATCATTAATTACAAACCATTATAATTAATAATTGAATTAATTAATCATTCTTTAATTACTTTTATAAATTAATTAATTAATCTTTAATTACCGATTAATTATCCTTTAATTATTAATTAATTAATGCTAAATTACTAATTAATTAATCCTTAATTACTAATTAATTAATCCTTAATTACTAATTAATTAATTCTTAATTACTAATTAATTAATTTGTTAATCTTTAATTACCAAGACCCAAATTAATTTTAAGATAAACCATTTGTCTTAATTAAATACTTAATCATTATTAAAATCTTATTTAATAAATCTTGGAATTAATTTCCATTAACATATAAATTAAAACCATTTTACTCTTTTAATTAACTACTTAATTACACATTTAATTTAAGTTTAAAATAAACTTAAGAACTAACTTAATAAATTTAAGTTAAATAAATCATCGAACTTTTCTTAAACCAAATATTTAAAAAAACATTTATTATATAAACGAAACTGATTTTAAGAAATAGTTAAAACTTGATTTATTTTAATTTTGAAAACTTGCTTATTTAAAACTTTAAAACTGTTATAATTATAAACCTGAGTCCAACTCGGTACCTACCCGAGCCAAGACGCGAGAACATCTTCTTTTTAAAAAAAAAGAAAACTTAGTTTAGCTTAAACTTTAAAACTGTTATACGTGCTAAAACTCTCTCGCGACAACTCGAAGCCAAGCTCGGCCAAGATCAACACTTTCTCGAGCTTTCCCTCGAGGAACAACCTTCTTCCCAAACCACTGACACCAGACCCCTCGTGTACATGCACTGATGAAATAAGCCACTCCGACCATCGCCGTCACCTCTAACATGTCGACGACCAACTCCACCTTCGATTCCAACCATCTAATCTTCAATATAAACACTAAATCGAAATCGAGAAAACATAGACAAACTAGAACAAAAACCATCGCCCAAGAACCACCTCGACCTGACGCCTCCAACCACCAGAACCTCTGAAACCTCGTCCATAGCTTCACCGACCAACCTCGCGCCTTTTCCCCTACCTCCAATGAACACCGATGCTTCGGTGATGCTGCAGCCGCCTAATTCCCAACCTCGACCAAAACCCGAGCTTAAACCCTACTCCGAGGATTAGCCACCGCCACGGTGGTCGATAGAACTACCAACCATTTTTCCCAAGATATTCTACTTCCCCGCTACCTCCAATAGTGATCCCGACCACCCAGAACCCTCCGACCACCAGAAAAAGCCTAAAACCAAAACCCCTTTCAAACCACAAATTCTCACTCAAAACAACACAAAAAATCTGGATTTTACCTTTAAAATTCATGATTTTCGAAGGTGATTTAGATTACATAGGTGAATCAAAGAATCATGAAGTTCCAATTTAAAATGTTTAAAAGTTTTCACTGTATTTCCCCATTTTCCATAAATCTTTAAACCAATTATACTTAGAACTATTTTTAAAATTAAGATCTTACAAATTTAAATAGTTTTTTTTGTTTGAACAACAAAGTCTAAAAAGAATTAGGGGATGAGATCTTGATTTTTGAGAAGTTTTGAAACCTGTAAAACAAGAACATGGGATACATTCTTGTTCCAAACATGCACACATACATTTACATATATATACACACAGACATGCAGGCAAATTTTAGATCTACACAAAAAATTTGCCACATTATATATGTTTTTATGAAAGTTTATATTTTATTTTCTAGTTTAATATTAATACGTGCTTTATGTTTTTATATTTAAACTTTACCTTTATTAATATTTTAAAAATCTTTAAGAAAATGATATAAAACTAATTATACTCTGATAAAAATCATATACATGTATATATATATATTTATATCAAAATTGTTTAAGATATTTATTTTTTGAATTTCAAATTTAAATTCAAATTCTACTTAAAATCTACTTATATATACACATAAACAACACATAATTTATTTGTTTGAAAAAAAGAATAATTTTGCATATTTGAGTAATTATAAAAGAAGATTATCACATTATTATTTGCCTGAAATTCTGGGATATCATATTCCTTCCCCCTTAAAAGAATTTCGTCCTGAAATTTAAAGCAAAAGGTAATCCAAAAGCTTTTATTTCAAACAATCCAAGCATACATATCAGCCATACACTACAACCAAACAATCCATTCAAACAACAAATCTAACTATCTCCGGATAGGCTTTCCTAACACTATCTAGAGTTTCCCGGGTACAGTCTCTTGGATCCTCGCTCCATTAAACCTTAACCAGCTTCACCACTTTGTTTCTGAGCTTCTTCTCATCTTGATCAACTATCTGGACTGGTGCCTGACCATATTTAAGTCCAGTTCGATCTCTAAATCTTCCTGGACTGCCGGTTCCACAACTAAAGATGGTTCGTACACGTACTACCTCAGATGAGATACGTGAAAAACATTATGAATTCCAGCCATCCGGTCTGGCAATTCAATCCTGTAGGCCAAAGCACCAATTCTCTCGAGCACTCGGAAGGGTCCAATATATCTCGGAGCAAGCTTTCCCGTCTTTCCAAATCTGATCGCTCCTTGTATCGGGGAAACTTTGACAAAAACCAAATCTCCGACTTCGAATTCCAATTGCCTTCTTCTCTTGTCCGCATAACTCTTCTGAAGATCCTGTGATGCTTTCATTCTCTTCTTGATTAGCTCCACCTTTGCAGATGCCTCTCGGATCAAATCAGGGCCAAGACCATGACAATCTCCCGATTCTACCCAATAGGACGGTGATCTACAAGGTCTCCCGCACAAATCTTCATAGGATGCCATCTTAATACTCGCCTGATAACTATTATTGTATGGGAATTCCACTAAATGCAGATGGTCCTCCCAAGATCCACCGATATCCAGAACACAAGCCCTCAACATATCTTCAAGAATTCAATTTAGCCTTTCTGTTTGTCCATCGGTCTGGGGATGATAGCCTATACTCAAACTCAATCTTGTACCCAAAGTTGTCTGTAGAGCTTCCAAAAATTTGCTGGTAAAGATTGGATGACAATCACTTACTATGCGGACGGGGACTCCATGCGACCTGACGATCTCCTTCAAAAAAATCTTGCTAAAGACGCTGTAGTTCTGGTTGCCTTAACCAGAATAAAATGGGCGCCCTTGGTTAGCCGGTTTACGATTACCCATATTCCTTCATTTCCTTTTTTAGTCCTTGGCAAACCGTCGACGAAATCCATAGATATCAGTTCCCACTTCCACTTAGGGACTTCCATAGGCTGCAACAATCCTGTGGTCTTCTGTTGATCACCTTTTACCTGTTGACAGATCGCACATCCATTGACGAAGATAGCAACATCCTTCTTCATGCCCGGCCACCAGAAAACTCTTTTCAAATCCTTATACATCTTTGAGACCCCAGATGGATACTCAACCTTGATTTGTGGCCTTCTCGCAAAACTTCGTACCTCAATCCTTCCACATCTGGTACACACAAACGTCCGTTGATCTTCAAAGCTCCTTGACCGTCTATCTTGAAATCCGAATATCGACCATCCTTAGTTCCAAGAATCAATCACCCAAAGTTCTATCCTTCATCCAACTGCTTATGTCCCTTACTGTAGATACGGAACAACTTCCAAAATAGCCAAAACTGCATTCCTACTCAGAGCAACCGCCACAACATTCTCTTTTCGTGGAGTATAAAGAATATCCAGATCATATGAAGCAAAAAATTCTAACCATCTTTGCTGCCTCAAATTTAGATCCTTCTAGGAGAAAATGCATTTCAAAGGTTTATGATCGGTGAAAAGCTCAAACTTGTCTCCCAATAGATAGTGCCTCCAGATCTTCAAAGCAAAGACGATGGCCAACAATTCCAGATCAAGTGTAGCACAATTCTTCTTATGTGGCTTCAAATGCCGAATAGTATACGCAATCACTTTCCCATTCTACATCAGCACCGCACCTAGCCCAACTCTACAAGCATCTGTGTAGACTTCGAACTTACACTTACCATTGGGAATAGCTAGAACAGCTGCACTAGTGAGCCTCGCCTTCAAATCTAGGAATGCCTCTACACACTTGGGGGTCCATTTAAACTTTGCTCATTTCCTAGTCAACTTGGTCAAGTGCGAAGAAATGTTAGAGTAGTCCTTGATAAATTTCCTGTATTACCCTGCCAAACCCAGAAAATTGCAGACTTCCGTAGGAGTCTGCGGTTTCTTCCACGCTTGAATAGCTGCTACCTTGGCCGGATCTATAGAAATACCCTCACCAGATACGATATGCCCCAGAAACCTAACTTCCGACTTCTAGAAATGGCACTACAAAAACTTAGCCTTCAGGACATGCCTCCTCAAAGTCTCAAAAACTATCTCCAAATTTCGCTTATGCTCTTCTTCAGACTTGTAATAGATGAGAATGTCGTCGATGAACATGAGCACGAACTTGTTCAGCACATCCCGGAAGACTCGGTTCATCAGATCCACAAAATAGGCAGGAGCGTTGGTTAGCCCAAAAGGCATAACCAGCCACTCATAAAAACAATTGGGTCCTCTGAACGTAGTCAAGGGTATACTGTCCTCAGCTATACTTAGCTTGTGAAAACCCGAAGCTAAACCCAACTAGGAGAAAACAGAAGCTCCATGGAGTTTATCAAAAAGATCGTCTATACGGGGAAAGGGATACTTATTCCTAATAGTAAACTTATTCAACTCCCGATAATCCACACAGAATCTCAATGACTCATCCGACTTGGTCACAAAGACTATAGCAGAACCCCAGCTAGAATAACTAGGCCGGATCAAACTTCTCTCTCTCGGAGCCATCCTTCTACTGGGTTGAACAACAGGTATTTCTCCCGGAACTAAGTCGATCTGAAACTCTATTTCCTGGTGTTGGGGCAAACCTTTGACTTCTTCGAAGACATCTGGAAAATCTCTGACCACTTCGATGGATTCTACGCCTTCTGAAGATGCCTTGATTCTATGCAAAAGACTAATCAAGTGAACTCCAGAATTATCGCAAGTCGCTTTTGCAATCCTTCCCAACTCGGTTTCCAAAGTCACAATTCTCTCCTCACAAATCAGAACAGCCTTATGCTTATCCAACCAATCCATTCCCAGAATAAGGTCGAATCCCTTAAAATCCAATACAAATAGGTCGCAAGAGAAACTATGGGACAGGTATGAAATTCTTAGGCCTCTACAGATCTTATCTAACTTGGTCACTCCCCCTATAGGATTAGATACAGAAATAGGGTGGTCCACAATACTAATGGTAAGGTGAAATTTCTCTACCGTATCCAAAGAAATAAAACTAAGGGAAGCACCAGAATCAAACAAAACTCCAACAAAAATGCCATCTAAAAGCAAAGTATCTTCCAGAACGCCTTTGCCTTTCCTATCTAAAGAAGTTGACGGTCCTTCTTGAATAGCAAACACCTTAGTTGGCTGAGCGGTCCGAAGAAGCGAACAAGCCTTCACCATGTGCCCTGGCTGTTGACAGTTGAAACAAAAAGATTTTTGAACCATTGTGGAACAGAGTCCACTCTGACATGCTGCTGCTGTGCTCTATCTCTGAGACACTGCTTAGCCAAATGACCCCCTTGCGGACACACATAACACTTCCGGACTCCATTATTGCCTCCCTGTTTCCCTTTGCCTTGCTTCTTCCAATATGGGTTGAATTTCCTTTTTTTGGATTGGACGAAGTTCCACTTGGTGCTGCTACAGATGCCAATGGTTTCTTATTCATAAGCTCCTCATACCTCAATGCCATGTTAACCAATTCCACGAATGATCCCTTAAGGTGAGTTGTCATCTTCTCGTGGAACTCAGGCCTCATTCCCAGCAAAAACATCTCATTCTTCTTAAGGTGTGTGTCGATCAGACCAGGTCCGTAGCGAGATAATTCATTGAACTTAGTCTCATATTTGAATACCGACATACTTCCTTGCTTCAAATTTATAAATCTCTATATAGACAAGTCTTCCCAGCTGTAGGCATAAACTATTCCTCAAACAATTCCTTAAACTTGCTCCAAGAAATATCATCTTCTAAAATATTCATGGTAACTGCATCCCACCATGCAGCTGCTCCTTCTTGAAGTTTCCACGATGCCATCACTCTTTTTTGCTCATTTAACTGATCCAAACTTTTGAAAATTCGCTCACACGAGCGTAACTAAGCCTGAACTTCAATGATGGACTCCGTTCCTTTAAAAGGCTTTTCTCCCAGATTGGTGAAATCCTTACAAAAACCATCAAAACTTACTCGAGGCAGTGTTGGATTTACAGCCTCGCTAGCAGTCGGACCTCTTCCATTAGTGGTCGTCGTGCCGCCCACAACTTTGCCTCTCCTTCCTCTAGAACTCATGTTAGCAACCTGGACAGGTAACCCAACAATTAGACAGATATATAGATACATAAAAATTACAAATATGCGGTCACAAGATAGATATTACCCTGAAGCCTAGGTATTATCTCAAGCAAGCACTCTGATACCAACTGTGATGACCCGCCTTCCATTACATAGAAAGACATATCATCATTAAGAAAGAAATAGATAGAAAAGAGAATAGATAGAAGAATGAAACAACAATATCTGAATCCCACAGCGGAAATGGAAAAATATATTATACACATAGATATTACATAGTTATTACACATCAGAGTCATTTTAGTTACAACATCACAGTAGACAGTCGTGAAGACCTGTCTATCCATTACATCCTAAAATACAAACAGTCAAATGATACCAACATAGCGGGAATAGATATATATAGATACGCCAAGACTCCTGCTCTAAGCTTTTCCGAAATTCATCAAGCAAAGCTGATCACTTGGCTACTCATAAAAATTTGAGTACCCAAGAGTTTAAGAAAACAGAATAAACTACGGTCAGACATGGGTCTGGTGTGAGTAAACGGTTAAGTTATTTAACTTGAAAAACCTTTGAAATAAAAGGTAACTCGTAAGACTATCTACAAATAAACAAGGACAAGTTTTTCCCTTAAGACAACCAAAACATTTGATAGAAAATCTGGTTATATTATACTAGTATCTAGGGTTTTCAATATAAAGTTTGAAATAGTTGGAATGCTTACATCTCATGTTCCAACATAGTTGGGCACAACCAAAACTGTACAGGCACTTATTGGAGATTGGATTCCATACAATGGCAGGGCTACTGGGGTACCATCCATCACAGTACGTGGTCTAGGTCACTGTACCGAGGATCCACCCTAATCCCCTACAACACAAAACCGGAGCTACCCCTTGCTGGATAGTCCGAATAAGACAACCCCGCGGTTGTGGCCAATAACTGCCTACATAGCTGAATAAAGGGACCTCTGGACAGGGGAAAATCTTATCCTTCTTGGGTGCTACCCACTTAGCCTTGCGTGCACCTCCCCGATTTTAGCCATTCCCGGTTGATGAGGCTTGAGGCTACGATTACCTTTTTAGAACACATATCTTGGAATGCTCATCGGCCTCTATTAACGATGGTCTGATAGCATTCATCGATACAAGTTCATTCCGGGTTCGAAGGAAACCGAAGGAACTGCCTCCATTACACTCGTTTTGGAATCATCCTCCGTAATATTGAATTTACACAGCATTCATCACAGATAAACAACTCACATTTCACAGCTATATCCAAAGTATTGCTCATCACAAAACATCACAGATTATCATATATAAATATTAATCAATCCAGACATTCTATACAATCAATCATCCATAAACAAGACTTATTAATCCATAACTATGATTAATTTAACAAACTCAAAATCAATTAATTACTTATGAATTAATTACCTAACCTGCTTGATTAATTACAAACCATTTTAATTAATATTTGAATTATTAAATCATTATTTAATTACTTTTATAAATTAATTAATTAATCTTTAATTACTGATTAATTCTCCTTTAATTATTGATTAATTAATCCTAAATTACTAATTAATTAATCTTTAGTTACTAATTAATTAATCCTTAATTACTGAATAAATTAATACTTAATTACTAATTAATTAATTAGTTAATCTTTAATTACCCAAGACCCAAATTAATTTTAAGATAAACCATTTATCTTAATTAGTTACTTGATCATAATTAAAATTTATTTAATAAATCTTGGAATTAATTATCATTAATATATAAATTAAAAACATTTTACTCTTTTAATTAACTACTCAATTACACATTTAATTTAAGTTTGAAATAAACTTAAGAATTAACTTAATATATTTAAGTTAAATAAATCATATAAATTTTCTTAAACCAAATATTTTAAAAATATATTATATAAGAGAAATTGATTTTAAGAAATAGTTAAAACTTGATATATTTTAATTTTGAAAACTTGCTTATTTAAAACTTTAAAACTGTTATAATTATAAACCCAGTCCAATCCGGTACCTACTCGAACCCGGACCCGAGAACATCTTTTTTTAAGAATAAAACTTAGTTTAGCTTAAATTTTAAAACTGTTATACATGCTAAAACTCTCTCGCGACAACTCAAAGCCAAAACCGGCCCAGATCAACACTTTCCCGAACATTCCCTCGAGGCACAGCCTTCTTCCCAAACCACAGACACCAGACCCCTCATGCACGTGCACCGATGAACTAAGCTACTCTAACCATTGCCGTCATCTCCAACATGTCAACGACCAACTCCACCTTCGATTCCGACCACCTAAGCTTCAATTTAAACACTAAATCGAAATCAAGAAAACATGGACAAACTAGGACAAAAACCATCACCCAAGAACCACCTTGACCTGACGCCTCCGACGACCAAAACCTCCGAAACCTCATCCATAGCTTTGCCGACCAACCTCGCACCTTTTTCCCCCACCTTCGATGAACTCCGATGCTCCGGTGACGCTACAACAGCCTAATTCCCAACCTCGACCAAAACCCGAGCTTAAACCCTACTCCGACAATTAGCCACCGCCATGGTGGTCGATAGAACCACCTACCATTTTCCCCGAGATCGCCTGCCTCCCCGCTACCTCCAGTAATGTTCCCGACCACCCAAAACCCTTCGATCACCAGAAAAAGCCTAAAAGCCAAACCCCGTTCAACCCACAAATTCTCACTCAAAACAACACTAAAAATCTGGATTTTACCTTTAAAATTCATGATTTTTGAAGGTGATTTAGGTTACACAGGTGAATCAAAGAATCATGATGTTTGAATTTAACATGTTTAAAAGTTGTCACTGTATTTTCCCATTTTCCAGAAATCTTTAAACCAATTATACTTAGAACTATTTTTAAAATTAAGATCTTACAAATTTAAATAGTTTTTTGTTTGAACAACAAAGTCTAAAAAGAATTAGGGAATGAGTTCTTGATTTTTGAAAAGTTTTGAAACCTGTAAACAAGAACAGGGGATATATCTTGTTCCAGACATGCACACATACATTTACATATATATACACAGATATGCAGGTGAAATTTACGTCTATACAACAATTTTTTGCCACATACATCATGTATTTGTCACATGCAATCAAGCTTTAACAATTTTAAGATTTTAAGAAAAGGTTTACTCACCAGATATGATGTTGAACAAAGAGCTTTATACTAGGAAAAAACTAGAAAATTCTCGCTCTTTTGGAAACTTGAACTAGAAATCTTTGTTGAGATGATTTGATCTGATTAGGAGCTTAATCTTTCAGGCTTTAGGTCTGTAAAGAGTTGTTTGCTTGATGAATTTTCTCTAGTTTGTTTATAGGCTTTGGAAAAACATTGAAAATAAAGATAGGAAAGAAAATGAAGGTGTAGAAGAGATGAAATATATGTATATAACCTGATTTTAATTTTTCTTTTAAAATGGAAAGAAAATAAATAAAGTGACACTTGTTTAAATGCTTGCTATTAATCCCACACTTGTCAATATGCATGTGTTAATTATTTTATATATGTTTTTATAAAACTTTATATTTTATTTTCTCTTTAGTTTAATATTAATATGTGTTTTTATGTTTTTATGTTTAAACTTTACCTTTATTTATATTTTAAAAATCTTTAAGAAAATGATATAAAACTAATTATACTCTAATATAAATCATATATATATATATTTAAATCAAATTTATTTTTAAGATATTAATATTTTTAATTTCAAATTTAAATTCAAATTCTATTTAAAATCTACTTATATATATACATAAACAACACATACTTTATTTGTTTGAAAAAAAAATAATTTTGCATATTTGAATAATTTATCAAAGAAGATTATCACATTATTATTTGCCTGAAATTCCAGGATGTCGCAAAAATATAATATAACGTATGTATTGTCTAAGGCTTCTACCTCAGAATATTATTCCTTAGATAATTAATTGCCTTATCAGCGCCTTGCATGAATAAGAAGAATTCACCGTCTGCAGTTTCCATCTTGCTCCAATAGCCTGTCCTTCTAAACCTAACCTAGCAGATGTTATAAAGAGGCATTTAGAACAATGTTCTGGTGATAGACAAAGTACATACTTTACATATAGCAACAATTTATGCCGATAGATTTCCAGCTATAAGTTATGTCTGTTATTCATGGCTAATCTTTTAAATCATATATGTGCATTTGGTATGCTTAAACTAACCTTCTCCAAGGTATCATTATATTTATATAAATGCTTATAACATATATATCTAACTTTATTTACCTAAAACGCCAACAAATAATACTTCGTAAATATTGAGAGATAGATGCATCAACCATTTACCATCTCAAGTCCCCGAAGCAGGCCATTCGCAACATCAACGCTAGTTAATCGGTTCTAGCTGCAGAGAACAATGACTCCTATATTTGGCATTATAATATAATATATATTTTAATGTCGTACCACTAACACAAGTCAATGACTCGTCTAAGGGTTAACTAACCCACCTCTACCAAATAAATAACAAACAAAAATTAAATAAAACTTTGAGGTCTTTACATATGTCATGCATATTCCACTCTAGTAGGAAGCAAAATTCGTTAAGGCAAAACTCAAGTCTTTGCTAACGACTGGAGGGGAAAGGTGGTGGTCAAAGCCTGTATGCTAGTCATATTACTAAATACCGGTCCGACGATAACACTGGCATAGCCCGCCGACCTTCCCTAGTCGATATCCTATTAAGACTAACCTAAGTAAGTCAAGGAAAATGCCTATTTTGGTTATTTACTACATCTTTTTGGCATTGAAATAGACCACATTCCTTTAAATTACTTAGGGCATTTAATACTTTAAATCCGAGGCGAACCCTCGGTATATTTTCCCCTACCTATCTGCAATGCATATCCCTTCCCCATGGTCCTATGCTTAGAGATGACCTACATAAGTAGCAAGTGTACACAACTACTAGTAGCTTTTAGGTGAAGAGAAGACTTCTGTTGTGTAACCCTACTGGCCTTACATCCCAGCACATTAAAGCAAACCTATCACCCAAAGCCAGAGTATTGGTCTAAGCCTACTAGTTTACACTTTTCCTAATTGTATAATTGAAACTATATAATGTACTACCATGAAAATTATATTGCTTGCTACATATAATTAATTGTATTAATACTTACGTGTATTCATTACGTTATTATTCCTAAGTTATGTGCTTAGGCTTTGCTCTATTTTTCTGTCTAACAAATGTCTATTACTCATGCCAATTGTCACTGATGTCAAAATTAGACAACTCTAATATCAACCCTCATTTAATCTATTTTCCAGTTTCAAAATCTATATACAATACGTATTCGATTTCATTATAAATGCCATATTTATCTCTCTAATTAGTCCTTTATTTAATTTGTTTTTAAATCTCACGTTAATAATTTATTTCCCCTTTTTATAATTAACGTCACAAATCCTAATCCATTAATTATTACGCTTTTAATAACTAATACTATATAGTCATAAATTATGTTATTATATGTGTGTGTGTGTATATATATATATATATATATATATATTTGAACGTTAAGCGTGGTTATATGTGTATATATTTTTTTTCTTCTAATTATTAATTTATAAACTGGAACATTTCTTTCCCCATTTTAATTTATTAGAGTTGTCCTTCAAAAAAGAATTACCACTATAAATTTCCTTAAATTAACCAATAGAGAGATATTAGCTTTGTTTTCAATTACAAGAAATTATTTCTTTCCTCTTATTGAAATAGACAGTGTAAACTACATAGAATAATATTCATACTTTATACATCTCTTTCTCTTTTTATATAATCCTTGTTAATTCAAACGCTACACATCTATACATATTTTGGAATTGTATAATTTATGGAAATTACATGGAAACCACCTTAAATGAATCAAAACATAGAAATTCACATTCCAATGGAAACCTAATTTACAACCCAACTATGGACTTGGAATAGTTTTACAACTTTACTAACATTCTACAAATAAATATTTGGGACTGATTTCAAATTTTCAGATTCGGTTGTACATACTATTCATATTTCAATTACCTATTTATTAAATGTGTAGGCAATAATCCTATATGTTTGTTTAAGCCTACAATTCATTAGTTCTTATTTTAGAAATAATAATTAAATAAGAATTCAATGAGATAAATTTCAATGTTATAAACAAATTATATAATTTCCCACTCATCTTTATAAGCTTTTCAAATCTCCGGATCTGAATCCAATCCTTTATTGACCTTTTTGTCCATTCTAGTCCAAAAAATATGTATAACAAGGTATATACATATTATTAAAAAATAGATCTGAGTAGAGATTAGAGCTTAAAGGGAATATAGATTGAACTTTACCCTTTTCCAAAGTATTGATTCGCATCTTATCATTTTCTCTTTTATTTTCCGCCCTTCTTCAATTTTCTATTATGTGTATGGGTATATATAATATTTTATAATTTTTTAGAAATAGTGGAGAAGAGAAAATGGCAGAGCTTCGTTGCTTGAATTTGAAAATGTGAGAAGAGAAGTGAACAGTTAGGCCGTGCTTTATAGGCGCACGAATCAGTTGTATCCTTTAGATTAAAATAATTGAATTTGGTACGTTGGCTAAGATTCAAACCCTAGTCATCATGCTTTAACCGGTTGGTCGCATCCTATAGACGGTCGACTGCTAACGGTCGATCGGCCCATAGTAGGGGTCAACAAGTGAGGTCCCAAAATTAATGATATTTATGACTATATTTAATTTTTTAGTTATTTTCGCTCTCGAAAACTCAAACGGTAATAATTTTGTTTTTTGCTTCGATTATGAAACTGCAAATATGAAAGTTGCTTAAAAAATCACCATAAACAAAATGGTGAAAGGTTCGTGACCAATTCCAAAATTTTCTCAAATTCCATTTTTAAAGCCTTATTAATTAGTGTTAATTTTACGAGTTGTTACACTTCCATTCCCAAATGTAGACTTCTTAAAAATCTGCAAAGATTTTGCAAACTTAAGAGGGAAGACTTATATTAGGATAAAATCAGATGCAACAACCAAGACATTGCTAATGAACTGTGAGAAGATACTTGGTTTATTGGGATTAAGTTATTCTACTAATAGGCAATTAGTAGTTTGGCATTTATAGGCAGAGGCAGTGAATTGGTGGGAGATTATAATAGTTGAGTTGGAGGAGAATACCAGTACATAGGAAATCTTTAGATGAATTTTGAGATGAAATTCTTTAATAGGGTTAAGAAGGGAATGTTGTTGGAGGAGTTTATTCAGCTTAAGTAGAAGGATTAATACCCAAGAGAAGAAAGCTATGAAATTTGTCTGGGAATTGAATTCACCACAGAAGGACAAACTTTGAATCACATACTATTGATGGAAAAAATGGATTAACATCCAATGAAAAATTGTAGGGAACTCGTGAGACCTAGATCTAGCAGATAATATAAAAATAACTAAAAAAAGTACATCAAGACACAACATTTTTTATAGTGGTCATACAATCTTTGGCCGACGTCCACTTTGTAGTTTTATTGATCGTTGATTACAGAGACTTAGAGTCACTAGTCCAAGGGCTTATGTAAAACCCTTAATTTTTAGTTTACATAATTCATGACATTTAATTAGATAGATTAAATAGAATAATATATATAATTAGGGGGTTGGAAATTAGCATGGTCATGCCAAACATAATAAATTAAGTAAGGTGTTTTTAAAATTTTGACCTAAAGGGGAATGAATGAGAGTGGTAACTGTTAGGAAATCAATTCTATGGTTTTGATGATAACAACTATACAATGGACAACGAATATGCATATATATCTCTATTTACAGGTAATTCTTAAAGTAACATCACCAAAGAGACAAGAACAAGGCTCAAAAGAAGTATCAAGAGGCTACAAGTCGATAAAATCAAAAGAGCAATGACACAGACACAAGGAAAGCAAATGCACAAGTTCAGACGTCTAGGTGCACTAGCTACACGTCTGACTGAATCCTCTGGTTCGTAAATCAGACAGAATCAAACGTCGGGTTAATGTACTCAGACGTATGTAAAACAACCATATACAAAAAATTATACGAGCCAGACGTCTGAAACATTTTCCAGACATCTGATTTTGAACTCGGCTGTGAATATTCAAAGAACAACTGTCACAATTGAAAAGACACTTTAGCTCCTCTTCACCGCAACTCTTCATCACCATCAGGAGCGACCATACAACATTTGTTAATGGATACAACCACTCAAGGAATCTCTCTACCACTATAAATAGCATCAAGAATCAAAGAGAAGACTTCACCTTACGTACTTATGCTCTTAGCTATTATTCTCTGATTTATACTTGATCTCTAGCAATCGAATACCTGTATTTTAATCTTCCATATATTCAAAACTCTTCATTTAATATTCTCTAGATATATAGATTGGAAGCATTTGTACTTAATAGTCAATATCCGTGTTATAGAACACACACTTGACAAGAACAAGCTTTTGTAACCAAGCCTATTCATCTGGGCGATGTGAGGGTGTTTGATAGTTGAATTCCGAAGAGGAGATTCGAGACTGGGCGTAGGACGGGAGGTCCGAACTAGTATTAAATCCTACTGTGATTATTTCTATTTGCTTTTCTATTATCATCATTCAAGTTTATATTAGATACATTATATAGTTAGTCACTTATATACTTTCATATATACACACTCCACGACCTACTCATATAGACTTTCAATTGGTATTAGAGCAAGATTTGATCAAAGAACAATAACACGTTTTTGAATCACTTTAATATGGCAAGTATTTTTCAAGAAGGACAATCCACAGAACGACCCCAACTTTTTAATGGATCTAACTATGCATATTGGTCAACACGTATGAGAATTTTTATGGAAGCGAATGGTCTAGAAATTTGGTCAGCCACACTAGATAAATATGAAGCACCTAATGCTGCTATGAACACATGGACCGTGCACAAAAAGCCTTAGCATCAAATAATGCTAAAGCTATGAATGTTTTATTTTTCTCTCTAGACAAAAATGAATTTTCATTTGTCATGTTATGCACTACTGCATTTGACATTTGGCGTACCTTACAAATTACACACGAAGGTACAACAAAGGTCAAACAAACTAAGATTTCAATTTTGCAAAATCAAATTTCGTCATTCAAAATGAAGCAAAATGAAACTATTGTTGACATGTATTCTAGATTTCAATCTATCCAACATGATCTTATGGCGTTAGGAGTTAAGTTTACTGATTTTGATTTTGTTTCTCGAATACTCAACTCTTTAACATCTAATTGGGAAAGGAAGGTATTAGCTATTAAAGAAGCTAATGATCTATCTACTCTCAAAGTTGAAGAGTTGATGGGAAATTTAATGTCCTATGAAGCTAATTCGCAGGTACGAAAAGAACTAATTTCGGAGAAGAAGAACAAAGCATTCCTAGCAACAAAAAATGACGACTCTAATTTAAATGGAGAAGAGATAGTCTCCATTGCCAAGAACTATAATAGATTCAAGAAATATAGAAAGATGACCAAATTCCAAAAAGAAGGGAAATCCAACATAATAAACCTGCCTCAAATCAAGTGCTATGAATGTGATCTATACGGACATATGAAGAAGGATTGTCCTAAATTCAATAATGACAAAAAGAAGAACAAGCTTGAAAAATTCAAACAGAAGAAGTATTTCAAAGTAACATGGGATGACACGGATTCTTCATCATCTGAAAGTGATAGCGATAGCGACGAAGAACAAGCTAATGTGTGTTTTATGGCACAAACTGATGAGGTATGTTCGAAACATAGCCATGACGAATTATTAGAACTTAGCATGGAATTAAATGACAAATTTAGACAAATTAAAAAATTGAACAAAGAATATATAGTTAAAATAAATAAATTGGAACTTGAAGTAGGAATGTTAAAAGATGAAAAAATTATCTTAGAAGAAGAACTGGAATTATCTCAAGAAAAAATCAAAAATAATTTGATAGAAAGTGAGACTATTACTAATGATTTTGAAAACACTAAAATAATAAAGGATAATTTGTTAAAAGAAAATGTTGACTTAAAAAATAATATTGAAATATTGAAAATATAGAATTAAAAGAAAATTAGATAAAATTACAAATAATATGTCAAAATTTAATAAAGGAAAACAAGATTTGGAAAATATTATCAAAACTTCAAAACCATCAGGCAATAGAAATGGAATAGGATTTAAAAATTCTTCTAAACAAAAAGGAAATGATGCTAAAAATATTAGTTATATAAAAACTAAAAGTTTACCTAAGTCTAAAAATACCAAAAACATGAAAATTTGGATTCCTAAGACAAATAATAATTTGATTAGACAAAAGCATATTAATAATTTCTTAGAGAGTGTAGTCTATAATAAAAATTATATTTATAAAGGTACCAAACCATCTTGGGTATGGCTACCTTCTCCTAACAATTAGGACCCTAACAAAATATATGGGTACCAATTAAAACATCTTTTATCTTACAGGTATCCAAAATAAAAACTAAGGAGAAATGGATACTAGATAGCGGATGCTCCAAACATATGACCGGAAATTCAAAAATGTTATCAAATATAACATACATCGATGGTGGAACAGTAACCTTTGGAGATAATTCAAAAGGATATGTCTTGTGCATTGGAGAAGTCATCAACTCTGGTATATCTAACTCTCCTATTATTAAAAATGTTTTATTAGTAGAAAATATAAAACATAACCTACTAAGTATTAATCAATTATGCGATAAAGGTTTTCAAATAAATTTTGAAAAAGATAGATGTAATATTTTAGATAATAACAAACAACTTATTTTTGAAGGTGTTAGAAACAAAAATATTGATGTATTAAACATGAATATAAATAAAAATTCAAATTTATGTTTAACTGCCAAACACGATGATCCATGGTTATGGAATAAACGATTTTTTCATATCAATTTTAAAAATATTAATAAATTGGCAAAATATGAACTATTAGAGGTTTACCTAAAATAAATTACAAAGTAGAAAATTTATGGGACGATTGTCAAACTGGAAAACTAAAGAAAAGATCTTTTAAATCTAGAAATAATATTTCTACATAACAACCTTTAGAATTATTACATTTAGATTTATTTGGTCCAACACAAATACGATCTATAAATTACAACAAATATGTTTTTGTAATAGTTGATGATTTTTCGAGATATACATGGACTTTGTTTTTAAAACATAAAAACTTTTGGTATGTTTAAGTTATTTGCTAAAAGAATTAAAACGAAATGGACTTAAAAATTAAAAACATTCAAAGTGATCACGGAGGAGAATTCGAAAACGATCTTTTTACTAATTTTTGTAATAAGAAAGGAATAACTCATAATTTCTCCTTTGCTCGAACATCTCAACAGAATGGTGTTGTGGAAAGAAAAAATTGTACATTACAAGAATGTGCACGAACATTACTAAATAGTAGCGATCTACCAAAACACTTTTGGGTAGAAGCTATTTCTATAGCTTGTTATGTATTAAATCGAGCAACCATACGTCCTATGACTAAACAAACTTGTTTTGAAATATTTTTTGGTAAAAAATCTAAAATATCATACTTTAAAAATTTTGGTTCAAAATGTTTTATATTAAATACAAAAGATAACTTAGGAAAATTTGACCTAAAGGCCGATGAAGGTATCTTTTTTGGATATTCGAATCGTAGTAAAGCATATAGAATTTTCAATAAACAAAATAACGTTCGACGAAAATCTTTTTAACCATCGTACAAATGATGAAGAAATTATTCCACTAACAAATTCAACAAATTCTATTACTAATGAAACAAATGTGCAAAATAACACTTTGATATCATCTCCTAGAATTCTTAAGAATCATCCAAAAGATAATATCATTGGAGATCTTAATTCTAGAGTAACTAGAAATCAACTCAATCAAATAAGCCATATAGCATTTGTGTCAAATTTTGAACCAAAAAATTATAAAGAAGCTTCAAATGACAATTTTTGGATAATAGCTATGCAAGAGGAATTAAATCAATTAGAACGTAATAATGTTTCGGAATTAGTACCAAGACACGAAGACCAATCGATTATAGGAACAAAATGGGTATTTAAAAACAAAGCAGACGGGAATGGAAATATTGTTAGAAATAAAGCACGTTTAGCTGCTCAAGGCTATAATCAAGAAGAAGGTATCGATTACGATGAAACCTTTGCTCCAGTAGCAAGATTAGAGGACATTCGTACATTACTCACCTTTGCAACTCATCAGAATTTTAAACTATTTCAAATGGATGTTAAAAGTGCTTTTTTAAATGGTTTTATTAAAGAAAATGTATACGTCGAACAACCCCCATTATTTGTTCACGAAAAATATCCCGATCATATTTATAAATTACACAAAGCATTATATGGGTTAAAACAAGCTCCACGAGCATGGTACGAACATCTTAAAAATCATATAATTACATCTAGTTTTCAAATAGGCAAAATAGATACAACTTTATTTATTAAAAAAGATAATAATGATATTTTTGTTGCACAAATTTGTGTTGACGATATCATTTTTGGTTCATCCAATGAAAATCTATGTAATCAATTTTCAAATATTATGAAAAATGAATTTGTGATGTCACATATGGGAGAATTAAATTTCATCTTAGGTTTACAAATAAAACAACTTGAAAATGGAATTTTTATTTATCAAGAAAAATATTGTAATGATCTATTACGTCGCTTTGAAATGGATAAAACATCGAGCATACCAACACCAATAAGTACCACTGTTCACTTAGAAAAGGAGGATAATGGAAAAGATTTCGATGAAAAATTATATCGTAGCATGATTGGTTCTTTACTTTTTTTTGATGGCTAGTCGACCAGATATTATGATAAGTGTATGTCTTTGTGCTCGATTTCAAGCAAAACCAAAAGAATCTCATCTAAGAGCTGTTAAGCGTATTTTACGTTACCTATCTAGCACTAGAGATTATGGTTTGTTCTACCCTAAAAGATCATCGTTTGAACTAGCTTCATATAGCGATGTGGATTTTGGTGGATGTAGAACAGATCGTAAGAGTACAAGTGGAACTTGTCACTTCATCGGACAATCATTAGTTTCATGGTTTAGCAAAAAGAAAAATTGTGTTTCTTTATCAACTTGCGAAGCCGAATATATCTCCGCAGCTCTAGCGTGTGCACAAGTGATATACATGCAACAAACACTTACGGATTTCGGCAAAATTATTAACAAATCTCCAATATATTGTGATAACATAGGTGCTATAAATTTATCAAAAAACCCTGTTAATCACTCACAGACTAAGCATATAGATATACGACATAATTTTTTACGAGACAATGTTGAAAATGCACTATTTCATTAGAATATGTAAATACCGAAAATCAAGTAGCAGACATCTTTACAAAACCACTAAATGAACAAACTTTTATTAAAATCCGACGAAATTTAGGTATTTTCTTACTTCAAGATCTTCTTCCTTAAAAATAATCATGTTTAAGGCTATGATTAGTCATTTATTTTACTACCACAAATTATACTTAATAATTTCTGAACCTTTAATTTTTTAGACAGTTAGTTTGTCTATAATAGTTTTTTCAACTTATATATAAAGAGTTATAAAAATCTATATACACACAATTCATATCTTCTTTAAAGAAAAAAATATAGCCATGTCTTCTGGGGACTCTTATATATCCATCTCCCTCTCAACACCTACGACGGATAGCTCGGCTAACACGCCACAACGGCTTCCTACACCTACACCAAAGCAGAAATAAACTTATAGATGGTCCTCATATCATACGGGTTTTACTCCCGATAACAAGAAGACCAAAAGATCTTTGTTTGTCTCTCCTAACACAAAGGAGAAAATTGATGAAATTCATCATTATTAGAAACAACGGATAGACTTACAATGAGAACTTTATTTTGAACAAAAAATTACAGCGCGACGGCTAAGCTTTTTGGAGCAAGTGGCGATGAAGTTTTGTTCGTCACGGAAGAAAGATGTTCATGAACCGCTACCAAAACCATGTAGTTCTTTGGATCCCTCATCTTCATATCGTACTCCTTCGAACCCTTCACCAAGATGATATTATGGCTCACCAAGAACCCACGAACATAGAAATATATGGTCTCCACTTAAACCATGGAGGGATAACGAGTTAGGAGATCGTAAAATTCAAATAAATTATATTTGTTATTGTATGTATCTATGTTTATTTGTTATTTCACAACAATAATATTATTTTTGATTTGTTATAAAAATTCGAGAAATAAGCAAAACCATCAAGTTTTAGACTAGTTTAAGACAAACTGCTTTTTTCAGACGTCTGCTATGCTCTTCAGACATTTGACACAATGATATACGTCTAAATTTTAAGCACTGTGCATTTGTCAGACGTATGATATACCCCCCGACATCTGAAAATTTGCGTTGTCTCCTCAAAATATAAATCATAGAATTTCATACGTCTGATACTCAACCCAAACGTCTGACTTAGTTCTCTGCCACGAAGTTTTTCAAAAATAACCTAATCTAGACGTCTGATTTTTATACCCAGATGTCTGATAAATCTCTCTGCTTATCCAATTTTACAAATTCGATCCAAACAGACGTCTAACCCAAAAGCCAGACGTCTGAATTTATCTGTTGTACTCAATTTAGGGCAAACCAGACGTCTGATTTTCAATCTAGACGTCTGAAATCCAATCGACCGTTTAAATTTGCCCAGATGATGTCATTTTTTTTCTTTTATCTCAAAATTATTAAAACCTCCGATCCCCTCAGAGACGATTTTCTCTCCAAAATGTCATCTTTAAGCAAATCAAATCATAATGCCTCCTTGAACTAAGAATCCCAAGATTTCAAAACGAAAACAAGACTAACCGACCTCATCTTCAAATCCTCAGGTGTGCTCCGATGATCAAATTGAAAGGTGGATGAATAGAGTGCCACATTCCATCAAAAGGTATGAAGATATCCAAAAGAAAAAAACTCCACATAGGTCCATTCTATAATCTCCTTAAATTTCCTATGTATGATTTGGATGAACGATGTGAAAATGCCGGGTTGGAAACCTTAATTTCATTCACTTCTAATGACATCCAAATAGACCAATTAGCGATATTTCTATTCTATGCGAATTTAGATAGTACTTCAGTGTGGAACACTAAAGATGAGGATAATTGGCTCTGGTCTAATGTGTATGGGAGCACTATTAGATTAACTCCGAGTATAATAGGTAGAACCCTAGGATTGTAACGAATGTGACTTTTCGACGCTCGAAAACCGACATCAATACGTCCACTGTATCAACTGCCGAGCAATCGAATGCTGGAAAACCGAAATGTTATGGTTAAAGAAGAAGAGAAAGGTAGAAGAAGATAGAAAAAAAGAAGAAGAAACGGAAAACAATATCAGAATCTCATAATCGCAGCGGAACAACATATAATAGATAAATGAATAATCTTTAAACAAAGAACTATATCAGTTATTACATTACATCACCATTACATTACATTATCAGAATGTACAACAACAAACAGCGAAAAAGAAATACTATATACTAGTTGATACGCCATGCAATCCAGCTTGCCTCCAGCAACTCCTGAATTCCAGAATGACCTGATAACCTTACTCTAGACTGCCCATGTGGAAATTGTTGGGCACCTAGAGTTTAGGAAGGAAAACAACAAACTCCAGGTCAGTCATGGGACTGGTGTAAGAACTTAAAATAGTTTATCTTTTAAAAACAAACAACAAAGGAAGTATTTTAAAAATAGATCCGCAATGCTTTTGGAAAATGAAACTACCATAAGGCCTCCCGCACACACACACAATGCAAACGCATAATCGGAGGAGATTTCTCCTTATGATAGTCAAAGATGCTTGATACACATTAGAAAGAAACATTTGATATTATTACTAGTGCATAGTGTAGAAAACATTTCGAAAGTATAATATAAATCTTAGCCACATACGACCATTATCGTATGCCTACTATAGCTACCATCTAAACAGTGGTGACCACCATAAGTGAATGGCAGGTTCTACAACTAAAACCGTACAAGATGCATATTGAAGTTTGGATTTCCAACAAATGGTCAGGCCAAGGAACTTCCCATTGCCACATGGGTACGCCTCCGGAAAGACGGCCCGAGAACCTAACCGGATCTCTGCCAACACAAGGCCGGGTTACCCTTTAAACTGGGTAACTACTGACACGAATATGTCATTCCCCGATCGTAACCGATCTATGTCCGAGGTTCCTCGATTCCAACAGCCACAAAGTAATAAATTTACAGCAACAACATAGGTTAAGTATCTGGGCTCCATACCATGATACCACCTCTATCCAGAAGGAATGACATACACTAAAGGGGCACTACCCCCTAATAACCTTGCTGCATCCTTCCTGTTTTGACCATTTCCGGGGTGTGAGGTCCGACGAAGTCTCGTCCACAAAGCTATGCTTCATACAAAAGTTGTGCTTTGTTCAACAAATGCTCAACAGCACTTCGTATGCCACATTACCAATTTGGGAATGCATCACTAGTAACCATCAACTACATAACCTCTAAGGGTGTTAAGCTAAGAGAATAAATTCTCCGCCACCAACGGAAATATATTTGATAGAAACCAGCTTTACATCTGAAATTGTAATGTCAGACACACATCCATACAAGTCCATCCCGGGATCGAACGGAACCGAAGGCACTTCCAAAGAAGTCCTTGCAATCCAGATATTCACAAATCACGACCGGACTTCCCATCACAAAGGGTAATAAATTTCTATATCGGAGATCAACCGATGCAGAAACATTCGACGGTAATCCTTCTGTTTTCATAAATATCCGATCTTCAACACCGATCTTCAAATGCAATCCATAACGACGTATCACATATTCGGAATGGGTTATACGACCCAAAGGTCCTTTTCCGGCTAACCCGAATAGTGAGCGCTTATTTTAAAAATAAGTGTGGCATTCAAATTCAAGCAAATCACAACAAATACCCATTTAAAGGTAAGTATTGATAGTCGGTTATTTAACTATCAATAGATATGCACAACATCACCAAGTTCCAAAAAAAATTCCAAATTATTTATTCTCAAAAAATATCTTTACAAGATATATATTTTCCACACTTCAACATTTGAAAACAAATTTTCAATTATTTTCCTTACGTGGAAATACTTTCATTTCAAAATGGTTCATTTAAACCAATTAAATAAATCCTTACCGATTTACTTTAAATTTACGTTCCAAATCCGTAAAATTCATTTCCCTTTCTTTTATAAATTCCATAGTGAATTTACATTTCCAAAATATCTATGAATATACGATTTTCAAATCGATTTCTAATATTCATTTTCAATTTATCTTTAAAAGATAAAATCTCAAAATATTCACTTCATATTGGAAAACATTTCCATACTTATTTAATAATAAGTAATTCACAAATCCATTTATTTTCAACACTTGTAAAATATTCAATATACTTAAATCGAAATTAAGTATATATTTCATTCTTTAAAGAAAATTTGCGCTTAAACACATTTATTTGAGTCAAAACGAATGTTGCGTAAAACATCGTTACGACGACCCAAAATCACTAGTATAGGGATTCGAAATTAAGATAGATATATAAATCCCAATACTATATAAAACATTTCCTTTCAGAAATCTTTTACTATAACTACAGTGTTATAGTCCACTATTTCCTTCTATTTCTCGAAAACGTCTATTTCAACAATAAATATGGAAATCTATGAATTGGATACTTAACGCATTTTAAAACATCTTTAAATCATTTTAATTCTATTTAAAACATCACTTCCCAAAACATATCCATTTTATTTAATAATACTTTCACTGCCCAAAATCGTGAATATAATTCCCAACCAAACTCCTATTATTACAACATTTAACTTAAAGGATAGTTCGCTGTCCAAAATCATGAATATCTCTCCTTTAATAAACTTCTATGTTTAATTCATCATATTTGATAAAATTCGGATTTATAAAACAATGTTTATAAGTTCACATTTATATTTTATAACAACTTCGATTTATAAATCTCCTTTATTGACAAATTCTATTTGTATCTCATTTAAATGCCAAAATCCAATTTATAAGTTAATTCCTTATAAATCTTTTATTCTACAAATTCATTCATTTTATAACTTCACAATTTATAAATCTATAAATTTCATTCACTTATGAAATCCATTTATACTTCATTTTAACACTTACAAAAACTCGTTTTATAATTCCTATATTTTTAATTTATAAATATCAATATTATAAATCTTTTATATAAATCGTTTATAATAATTCAAAAATCCCAATTTAAACCATTCTTTTTAATAATTTACAAATCGTTATTAAAGCTTGTATATAACTCCAAAATCATACTTAAGTATTATTTTCCAAAAATATAACTTTTATAATAATAATAATTATAACGTTTATTTATTTTAACAATTCAAAATTTAATAAACGTATACCTTCAAAAATCACTTTAAAAATCCTTTTAAATTCAAAATCACTACTTTGATATTTTTAAAACTCCAAAAATAGGCCAATGCTGCAACAGCAACAATATATCAATCACAACAATCAAAACATCATATATCAATATGATAACAGAATATATAACAATATCTGTAAATAAATCAATATGGTTGAGGAATCCAGTTGGATCCCTCAAACCTGTTTCCCTCCATGCACAGACGTTAGCACAATACCAATTTCGTTCCAATACGGAATATCGCGGTATATAGGATTTATAAAATACTACCCGCTATTATGCGGCGCACTAGGGTCTCATCCACTATATAATGCGGGAAATCAACTCCAAGTACATATATAATACCAATTCCAATCAAGATGGAATTATCGCGGTATACGTTTTTAAATAAATAACATCCGCTTAGTATGCGGTGTATAGGGTCTATTACTATACAACAGATAATAATTTATCATTCAATCGTAAGCAATTTTAAATCTAACTATTTAAAATTTAAATCGAAATAATTTGATTGAGTGAGAAGTTCTCACCTTGCTTTCAATTCACTTTCTGCGTTTTATTTCGAATAAAATTAAACGTACGTTTAATTTTACCCAAAATTCAAATTCTCTCCAAACGAATCCAATCCAATTCCATAGCGTAGTTCTCGACAAAACGAATCCAACGCAATTCGTTTCGTGAGTTTTCGACCTCGTATGAACAAGATATGTTATTACGAAGTTTACACGAATTTTAAATATAATAATTTCTAATTTCTTTTTATATTTTACAACCTTAAACATTCTAGACCGTTCGTTCATTTTGGTGAGATCTGGGCCGCCACTCCTTTTCTTCCCAGGTTCAAGAAATCACGATCGACCCATTACTACCGTTCGTATCTAATGACGCGACCACCAACGATCCTTTCGACGACGATCAACTATGGTCATTTGAAGCTCCTACTCGCTAGCCACCTTTGGTACGAATATTAGGAAGCTCGGTCGAGCTCCTTGCTTAAAAAACGTGTGCAAACTTAGTGCGAACGGAGACGAACTGCTGCCACCTCGCGAGGCCGTGGTCGATCTCCACCGTTGGATGTGAAGCACTCGGCGCGCTCTACGTTTTTCTAGTTGGAAGATTTGGATGAAAGTCGATGGATGAGGAGATCGGAGAGGATGAAGTCCGTAGCATTTCGGCCATTGATTATAAACAAGCGTCGGCTGAAGCTTTAAAACCCTAGGGTTTTTGTTTATCTTTGCAAATGAAAACATAAAGGTCCTTTTATAGAAAATTGCCCAAAACACTATTCATCCAAAAAAATTTGAACTCCAAATCTCACGCGGTGACCCGCGTTTCTAGGGTTTACCCCGCGTTCCGGACACAATGGAATAGGATTCGGAAGCCAATTCGATCGTCTGTGCGAGTTACGGAAATAAACGATCAAATTTAAATTAAACCGATTAAACTAATTTCTACGCGTTTTGGCTTGCCCCGGACAAATCATAAATCTAATTGACACAAAATTTGAAATCTTACAATAATTTGACATTATGGATCCGATGAAACTAATTTCGTCAAAATCTGAGACTGTTTGTAAAATGACTATTTTCACTAGTTAATTAAATATTAAAATATTCAATTTTCACAAATTAACTTTTAATTCGATTTTAAAATTTCTATAACATCACTATAACTCCAATATGATTTAATAAAATTTTAAAAATCATTTTCTAATCATATTAAACCAAATTTTCAATTATTTACGCAATTTCAAATATAAAATTATCGATTTAATTATTCAATTAAATCTAGATATTCAAAATAAAATTTATTCGGCTTACAAATTTTACTTATTAATATTTAAAATCAATTAAATATACGCATTTTAAATTAACAAAAATTTTGGGTCGTTACAAGGATGCTCTGACATAGGGGAAGATTTATACAACATTCCCGATATGCGCTTCAAGCAACGAAACAGTATTGCTCATCAAATTTGGGAGGACGAAATGCCTAAATTTGCCTCCAAATATCTATGTCCAAAAGTTCGACTCCTAACTCAAATGATAATCAATACAATTGTTCCACGTATGGGAAGTCACAAGCAAAAAACTGAATTAGAGCACAAAGGCCTATATGCTCTATTTAGTGGAACAAGGGTGAATTAGGCCAAATTCATCTTCAACGAGCTAAAGCATTTTTGGACTCGATCAAGGCCATCAATTATTTACCCAACTTATATTATGAGACTTCTTCGTGCACATAACATTCCATCCTACCTATCAACCTTCGAAGAAATCTCACCAAAATATGCTTCCACCAAATTCTTCTCTCTGATGCACCTACCCGTGATTCCCTTAGAATTCATATCCTTTGAAGATTGGACGCACAATCGTCAATCTAGACGGGTTGAGCCCCCTCCTTAACCACACATTGAACCATCCCAAGAGGAGGAACAACATCAAGAAGCAACTCCACCTCCTCCTACACCATTTGATTATCTGAGACAAGATGAAATTATGGAGACTCGAACGAATACAAATCCAAACGAAAGTGTTCGAGATCTCACCCTTCGAAACAAACATATACTATCTCAAAATCAAAAACTTTTGGCTAAGCGAATTGACAACTTTGAAACATCATTTGCTACACGCCTAGTCACAGTTGAAGAATCCCTTTCAACTGTCTTGCCGATTCTTAAAGAAGTACTACAACGGGTTTGCAGTCCAACACCACCTTCTGCAGATTGGCCAACCCCAGTACCTTCTCCTCCCGCAAAACATTTCAAACTCTCTAAGGATGAACCTCTCAAGCAAGCTTTGAAATCTCCTACAAAGGCTAGCACTTCTGAAAAAAGAAGAACCAAAGGAAGATGATCAAAATAAAGCTCCTCCAAAAGAATCATAGATCTTTTTTGTGATATCAACTTTTTGTACAAATGACAAAATCTATGTATGTAATCAAATTTCGACTTATTAATGAAATTTCCTTTTTGTTTGACGATTGGCTTCAATTTTATAATTCTTTATTATAATTCCAAAGGGGAAAAATATAAGTATAATCATAAAACATTGAAAATAAGCACATATTCAGGGGGAGATTTATAATCTATATATAAGTACATTGAATAGTTGTCATCATCAAAAAGGGGGAGATTGTTAGGAAATCAATTCTATGGTTTCGATGATAACAACTATATAATGGAAATCGAATATGCATATATATCTCTATTTATAGGTAGTTGTTAAAGTAACATCGCCAAAGAGACAAGAACAAGACTCAAAAGAAGTATTAAGAGGCTATAAGTCGATAGAATCAGAAGAGCAATGACACAGACATAACGAAAGCAACATGCACAAGTTCAGACGTCTGGGTGCACTAGCCAGACATCAGATTGAATCATCTAGTTCGCAAATCAGACAGAATCAGACGTCTGTTTAATGTACTCAGACGTCTGAAAAGCAACCATATACAAAAAAAATATAAGAGCCAGACGTTTAAAACATTTTCCAGACGTATGATTTTGAACTCGACCGTGAATATTCAAAGAACAATTGTCACAATTGAAAAGACACTTTCGCTCCTCTTCGCTGCAACTCTTCATCACCATCAAGAGCGACCATACAACACTTGTTAATGGATACAACCACTCAAGGAATCTCTCTACCACTATAAATAGCATCAAGAATCAAAGAAAAGATTTCACCTTACTTGCTTATGCTCTTTACTCTTATTCTTTGATTTATACTTGATCTCTAGCAATCAAATACTAGTATTTTAATCTTCCATATATTCATAACTCTTCATTTAATATTGTCTAGATATATAGACTGGAAGCATTTGTACTTAATAGTCAATATCCATGTTATAGAACACACACTTGACAAGAACAAGCTTTTGTAACCAAGCCTATTCCTCCGGGCGAAGTGAGGGACGGGAGGTCTGAACCAGTATAAAATCCCAGTGTGATTATTTCCATTTACTTTGCTATTATCATCTATCAAGTTTATATTAGATACATTATATAGTTGGTCACTTATATACTTGCATGTATATACACTACACGATCCACTCATATAGATTTTCAGTAACTTAGTAATATACTAAACCCCTACCTTAAACCTTCTCTCCTTATTTTCTATCATTCATAAAGCAATCAAAAGGAGATATCAAGGTCGCCATTAAATCATTCTAAGGAGGACGAAATTTAGAGATTCAAAGGGAAGCAAGCTTAGGAAATCAAAGCAAGACAAAATCTCAACTCCAACCATTAATCTAAGGTGAATAATAACAATTAACATCTGTAATTCTTTGTTTTGATTCGATCATGGGTAATACCGAATCTTATATGTCGGATTGGTCAAGTTATGATCTAATAATCATTGTTTAGGTAAGAAATGGTTAATGGGAATTTTTGGATTTTACCAAAAATGGCTTAATTCAGTTTTGTGGTTAAATCTGAAATTTTTATCCTCCAAATGATTTGAAATTTTGATAAGTGAAGGAGAAAATTATTTTGATGACGAGCTTTTAATTTCATAATTTTTTGAAATATAGAGATTATTTCGCTATTGAGGAAATGGTTTAATTATGGGCTTTAATCATTTTAAATAATTAAATGAGGTTTTGGGCTTCAAAATTTTATATGATGTAGAGAAAGATATTCTTTAATGTATGTGAATTTTTGGGATTTTTCCCTTGTAATTTTAAATAATGAAGAATTATTTATGCTAGAATAAGCATATAAAAATTTAATTAATTATGGTAATTAGTTAATTATTTGAAATGATGGTTTGGATCTTGGAATAAGGTGCAACAATTTTTCAATAAAGAAATTGATAAACTTTTGCTAGCCAATAAGGTTTTGATAAATTATAGAGGTTTGGTGAAAAGTAGTATCTTTTATTGTAATTTGGTAATTTTTAAGTTATTTATAGTTTTACCATGTAGATATTGGTTGTGTCTTGCCATATCTCCTCATCTCAGTATCATAAATGTGGAACAAAACACTATCGCATAATGTCAATGAGTTTGGCATGTTGTAGATTGGTTTTAAGTCTCGTCGAGGCTAATGAAACGAAGAGAAAAAGGGTATAGGCCTCGACATGGCGATGTCGATGTTCATACTCCACCGATCATATAACATTGAAGTCGCACTGTTTTATAAGTGACTCCGAGCTTTGGGCCTCGAAGTCCTAGATGGTCATCGAGCCTACCCCATTCCACTTTTGATATGTCATTGAGTTAACCCTTTTCTGATTTTAACCAGTCTTTGAGTTTCTTATAGGCGGATAGCATATGTATCATGAGAATCGATGACTTCATTGTCAACGGGGCTCATAATGCCGCTTGTTTTAGTCGTCGGGTCTTAAAATAGGTGGAGAGCCTTATGCTTTTACATCGACATGGTATAAATGTCAATGTTAATGCATATCGAGCTTATAAACGGTGGAGATCCATTTGTTGCATGATTTTAACTTCAAACCATAGGAACACTAAGGTATACCTTAATGAGTTTGACATGAAATCTTTTTGGGGTTACCAATATATGTCACCATTATATTTAAATAACTAAGGAGAAATAACTTAATTGGGGACACTAGTAGTAATAAATCATACATGTGGATATCATGGGTTAATGTTGAACATGTGGGTAGCATGGAGTAAAGATAAGCACGTGGGTAAATAGGATAAATAGAAACTAAGTGATGGTTTCATAGTCATCTTAGGAAAAAGTCGGGATGTATAATGGATACTCTACATCATGCTAGAGATGGATAGTAATTAATCGGTTAATTTAAGGGTTTATAGTCATCATAGGAAAACTATGAGAGGTGAGATGGATAGTCCACATCAGTTTAAATGATAAATATGAGATGGATAGTCCACATTAGTTTAAGTAAAATAAAATGTGGGATAGGTAGTCCACATGAATATAAGACGGGTAGTTAATAAGAACTTAAATGGGTTGTCTAATAAATGAGGGATAGGTAATCCGGTACATATGACATGTTTATCCACTATCATACTATTTTGTTATAACCGTTGTGGATGAAGGAGCACAATATCTGGTTAAGGTGTTTAATTGGCTACTAGTGAGGGGAAACCTGTTATGTGGTCTCATTAGATATCTATTAGTTTGAGATGATATATTATTATTCACACCAGACTTTTTTCCTGACCCAAGTTTTTGTTTTCCCCTTAAATTCTCGGGTACTAATTTGAGTAGGTTGAGAGTAAGAACTTTTTAGGATCCCTTCAGACAAATAAGCTTCCGGTGACATGTAGGAGATGCTAGTAATAGCTATATATCTATTTTCCATTGTATTTTGATTTTTCTTTTTTGTTGTGATGGTAAGTTGTATTAAATTCCAGATATTTGACTATGATCAACCAAGATGGCATCTTCATATGTCACTCTTGGAATATGTTGTAAAAATTATATTTTCTCTTAACGTGGTTTGTGAATTGGGATTACATAATGAAACTAAAATCATATTATGAAATGAGATGGGAAAATTTATTTTAAAAATTATGTTGAATTTCTTTATTCATGTGTTTCTAGTATTATCAAAATGATTAACATAACCGCATTTTGTCATTGTATCGTGGCACTTAATTTCGATCCTCAAACTAGGGGACATTATAGTTTGATATCAGAGCTTGGTTTATGTAAACTTAAAAGGATTTAAACCTAAAATCATTTTAAAAATATAAACCAGTGAATCAGATAGTAAGTTTTTGGTTATGATAATGCAATAATAATGTACTTGTATTTTACTATATATAAGTAGGTATTCCCATCCCTCTTAGACCATTTTTCTGTATCTTACCAAGACTTGTATGCAGATTTACAAGAAAGAAAGGTGTAGAAGTAGGAACTGGAGGAGTAAATCGATGTAGAGGAAGCACCACAACTAACGGAAATGCTCGACCCCTTATCAGGAGAAACTAGGGTCGAAAGGAAAATGCTAATCAAAATTCAAATGTAACATAGGTGTCGGAACCCTACTAGTAGATATACAGACGACGTATCAGTTCTTCGTTAACTTGATGCAAGATGGGGCAGCTGTAGGAGTAGTTAGAGGGTGGGAGGAGCAAATCTTATAACGCCAGTTGGCAATAACTATGTCAAGCTTAGTCGAGATTATACCAGTTTGGTTGGGCAGCCTTTTCTAGGGACGGAAGATGCTGTGGACATGGAAATTTGGCTTTTGCATTTTGAGATAATTTTTTCTGATCTTAGTTTAGACGATAGTAGAAGAGAAGATTGGTTTCAAGGCAATTGTAAGGTGTAGCAATGTTCTGGTGGAATGAAGTTACCCTGGGTGTACCAGAGGAAGAGTTAACTTGGACAGATTTCCAAAGGAGATTCAAGGTGATATTTTTCCCAGGTAGCTAAGTCAGCTTTGCTTAGGAAATTTATGAATTTGGAGCGGGGGAGATGTCAATGTTGGAGTATTCAGCAAAGTTTGATAAACTATCCAAGTATAGATATGCCACTGTGGAGACTATCATTAAGAGGAACCAGAAGTTTAGCAAGGGGTTAACGCCAGAAATCACTAGGGAAACCATGCCACATCTCCGAGATCCATCAAATGTAGTAGTGGATATGGATTAGAAAAAAGAAGAAATACTTTCTACCTTTAGGAAGAAGAAGTCAATCGAGACCCAGGAATCCCAGAATAAGAAAATTCTTTAAGAAGACGTGTGCTCGAAATGGAGGAGCGGAAGAAGGGGAAGGCATATATTATCTATTAGAAGTGCGGTAAGAAAGGGCACTATGCTAAAGAGTGTTGCCTGGGTGATGAAAGGGTGGTGGTAGGGAAGCAAAATGTGAAGTACTTTCTGCAATCAAGCAGGGAATTGTAAGTACAAGTGTCCAGATGCAGCTATGGTTGAGAAGGGTAAAGTCTGTGCTTTGGGACCATTACCCACTAGATCAGCAGTTGAGAAGGGAAAATATATGATGGAAAGTACGCTTTTGATCTATAGTATACTAGTTATGATACTATTTGATACCGATGCGTCGCATTCATTTGTATTTCCTTAAGGGTGGCGAATCCAATAGGAGTCTATGCTACTCTGGGGATGAGATGTGACTGGTTAACACTTAATTTGTTAGGTCATAAGTTTGAATGCAATTTGTACGTCTTTGATTTCATAGTCTTCGAGATCATATTGGGTACGTACTTGTTATATAAATATGATGCTAGGATATCTTGCCAAGATATATTTTGCCAAGAGAGGAAAATATCATTGAGACATCTTAGTAGTGACCAAATAGTATACTCGGTCAAGAATATGAGTCTAGAAAAGATTGAAGCGGTTAATAGTGGGAAGAGACCCGAGATATGAAATTTTCTTGGATTAGCTGGATATTACCAGAGGTTTATTAGGGATTTTTCATAAATAGTGACATGCTTGACTAAGCTAACAAGAAAGGACGTTAAGAATGTTTGGTCCGACAGATGTGAGGAATCATTCCTTATGTTAAAACATTTACTTACCAATGCACTCGTGCTATTTGTGCTAGGCGGTAATCAAGGGTTAGTAGTTATACAAATGCATGTGGGCATGGATTAGGAGCTGTGTTAATGCAAAAGGGTAAGGTAATTACCTACCCTTCTCAATAGTTCAGACCACATGAAGTAAGATATCCAACTTATGATTTAGAGTTGGCCGCGGTGATATTCGCACTGAAAGTGTGGAGACATTAAATTTTGGGATAAAGGTTTGAGTTGTACATAGATCATAAGTCTTTAAGGTATGTATTCTCTCAAAAGGAGTTGAATATGAGATAGCAAAGGTGGTTAGAGTTTTTAGTAGCTTATGATTTCGGTAGAGAGTATACACCGAGGAAAGGTAATAAAGTGGCGGATGTTCTTAGCATAAAACATCATAATGTGTGTTAACTATGTTGGCGGAATGGAAGAATCTTGAGGCATTGACTAAGTGTAATGTGCAATTAAGGTCAACTGCTAAGTGCAGTCAGAGTACTGCCATGATATCATTGTTGGGAAGTTCGACCAGTTTTGATCGAAAGGATTACTTCTAAGTAGAAAGTTTATCCATTGTTGGCCGAGAAGATTAGAAGACTTGAGATTTGAACTGAGATTGATGATTAGAGATATTTTATCATTAACCAGAAGGGATGATTGAGAAAGAAGGTACGGTTGTGTATTTCGAATGTTGGGACCTTAAAGATAGAAGTTTTTAGGGAATGTCATCGATCGAAATTTGTGATTTATCTTGGAGGAACCAAGATATATTAGGATATGAAGAGAAGTTTCTTCTGGGAAGGAATAAAGAGGGATGTTGGCTTATGGGTAAGTAATGTTCGAATTGCCAGCTAGTAAAAGCCGAATATCAGAATCCGAGTGGGTTGCTTCATCCTTTAGATATACTAGTTTGGAAATGGGATTCGATATCCATGGGCTTTATCAATGGGCTGCCAAGGTCGAATCGAGGAAATGAGAGTTTATGGGTCATCCTGAAAAGATTTACCAAGAGCGCCCATTTCATTCTCTTTAAGTCAACGAGTACTAATTTTGGCTAAGTTATTTATGAAAAACATAGTTAGACTACATAGGATTCCTAGTAGTATAGTCAGTGACAGAGATACATTGTTTAATAGTGAGTTATGAAAAAGAATCTATAGGATGTCTTAGGTACCAAGCTTAGGATGTGTACTGCTTATCACCCTCAAACAGATGAGCGGATAGAGAGAGTCAATAAGGTACTTGAGGATTTGTTGAGAGTTTGCGTACCAGATTTTAGTGGATCATAGGAAGACCACCTACACTTGGTTAAGTTTTCCTATTATGATAGTTACCAGACTAGTAGAGGAATGACGCCTGTAACAACCCAGAATTTGACCACTTTAAAATATACTATTTAAAGTGATTTTGAATATAAAATAGGTAATGTTATATGAGTCAAATAATATTAGATAGGATTTGGAAAGATAAGTATACAAAAAAATAATAACATTTTCCTATATCAACGAAAGTGTTAAAATGCTGGTTTGAAAAAAGTAAGTTTCAATAGTTAAATAAATTATTTTAATTTATTTATGAATCTTTATGTTTTTAAATAGAAATGTAAAAATTTCTTTTTTAAATTTGATTTACATGAATAAATAGTTTAACTAAAACGTCAAAATGTGACTGTAAAACATTTCGTCGAAAATCAACGTTTTATCGATTAAAAGTTGTCTCAACGTCCTCGCACGTTCATTTTCTTATATAGGAACATCTATTAAAATAGTATAAGTATTCATTAATCCATCGATCAAGTTTACTTTTACTAAACATACTTAGAAAATTCTAGAATGTAATTAACATAAGTAAGCACAAAAAGACAAATAAGTCATTTCAAAGCAAAAGGTAAACATCAAATCAAACAAACATAATTATTATATTCTTTACTTAATACTTAAGTGAAAATGACAAAAAGTAATGATTTGAAATGTGATGTTAAGTGTTGAAAAAATAAGGTTGCTTAAAAAGTAAGTAAAGGGCATTTTGGTCATTTTACATAATAAATTTTTATTTCAAACTTTTTCCTCTAAATACCAACCATTTTTTTTACAAATTCCACACACTTTGTATTCTTCATCTTCTTCCTTTTCTAAGCTTTTTTCTTCTTCCTCCATCGAGCTTTGTTGGCTTCTTCTCTTCTCTTTTCCTTGCTAACTTTTTCAAAACCATATCAAACAAAATCAAAACTCCATCAAACTTTGTCGAAAACCATAGAAGATCACCAAAAGTTGGTTTAGCATCTAAGAAGTGAATAAATGGTGGATAAAGGTGTGGATCAAGAGGAGGTCGAACCTATGGAGGAGAAGCAAGTACAAGAAGCTCTGGAGCGAGAAAAAGAGAAGGAGATAATGGCCGAGCACTAGAAAGTGAGGTGAAGTTGTTTAGGTGATGATTTGGTGATGATAAGAGGATTTAGTGAAGTGTTGGATTAAATGAATGTTGGTAGGAAGTTAAACAATTTCCTTAAAGGTGGGTACTCAAATCTTATTTTTATTTTAATAAAACTTAAGTTGGTAGTACACATGATAAATTAGAAATTAATATGTTGAATATTGGTTGATACTAAATGATAACTTGGTTGATATAATGGTTAATTAAATGTTTGTGATATGGATGATAACTTGGTTTGATAAATGATAAGAGAAATGGTGAGTAAGCATAGTTAATTAAATGTGAATTAAATCCATATAAATGTGTGTATGCAAATTATTTAGCCTCTTAATGATTTCAACATATCTAAAAAGATTGAAAATGATATTATAATATATAATATTATAATATGAAATGAAATGAAAAATAAGTTTGAAATGATGAAAATATTGTTTTAAATAAGTTAAAGTAGTTTAAAATAAATTTGAAGTGTTTCGGAAAAGTTCCGAAGCAATTCACAAAATTGGTGAAAATCGAGCTCGTTCGTAGCGGCAGTTCATAAATTTCGACCCGTAACTTCAAACTAATGTAGAAAATGATTTATAAATTGGATTTCTTCGAAATACTAATTATTTGGTTCACAATGACAATATTTTTCAAATGTAGAATGAAAAACAAGATTTCATTAAGTCGATTTTGAAATATATCCCAAATAATTTTCTAAAAAAATCGCGGTTTTGTAGTTTGGAATTCAAATAGGGATTTCTTTATAAATGATATTTTTGAATGATTAAAAATTTGAAATAAATTCGATAAATCTATTTATATAATTTAAAAGATATTTAGAATGGAAATATTAATTTTCAAATATTAAAAAGTTGTTTATATCAAATAAGCTTATATAGCACTTTCCGTAGCACTTTTATGCTGCGAATTCTATAATCTTCTGAATATGAGTTTAAACATAACAATTATTTCCTAAATATTTTATGAATGATTTTTAAAGAATAATTAAGTAATCTAAAGATGATATGGAAGTTTTAATAAGGGTTTGAATAAATGGTTAAGAGGAATTTATACCACTTAAATAAAAAGTGAAGTATATTGAATGTAATAACAAACCGAGTATGTGGAAATGACTAGTACATTTGTACTTCCTGTGAGATCTGGGAAGTTAAAACAAGGTGTTTAACTAAGTTTAGGTATGGAGCAACCAGTGTCCTGAGCTTACCTGGCCTATGTTTTCTCTTTTTAGGCGTGGAGTGAAATAGATCGAAAGGGAAGCCTGGATGCTCTAAAATATCATATTTACGTTTTTCCAAGATAAAAGAAAAGAAATAATGCTTTGAATGTTAATCAACCACTTAACATCCTTTTATCAATGATTAGCACAAAGGAACCGAGATCAGATTTGGGTGATTCCTATGCGAAAAAACCAAGATCAGATTTAGGTGATTCCTATCCAAAAATCCCTTTAAACTAATTTTTGAAATAAAATATATTGAAGACAAAGATCTTCATGATGTTGGATTACTCGCCATTAGTCTCCGCAGGTGAAATTTACCATATCTAAAGTAGAAGTAGTACTCTGTTATGAAAATCTTTGATTTGCAAGAATATTATTTGAAGTTAAGAAAAAAATCTTTGATTAAAATTTAATGAATGATTTGAGAATATTCTCCCTAAGTTAAAAGTTATAACTTGAATATTAGAAATCTTTGATTAAGATTTAATGGATGAATGGAAAGGTTTTCCTAAGTAAAAGAGCTAAGGGTTTGGAATTATTACAAGACTAAAGAGGTTTAAACAAACCAAATAATTTGATAAATAAAGCTTAATGATTCCATATACTCTTGAAAATAATGGAATAAATTGAAAAGAAGATGTATGAGAAAGATATTTGATTTAAATAAATGATGAATTAATTGAATGATGATTGATATCCACGTATAAACTTAACATATTTTTAAAGCGATGATTGGCTTCGAGGGAACCGTGGTTGAATTTGGGTGATTCCTATCCAAAAATCACTTCGAACCAATGTATATGTTCGAAAGTGAAGACAGGTTGAAGATGATGATCATTGAAGAATGAGGATCTTTATAGCGTGAGGACTACTTGTTGACATGCTCTGGGTCGCTCCCATTATAGAGTTATTTATAGCAGTGGTCTCCTCGTGGGGATTTTTCGGATTGCAAGGGCTTCCCGCCTAGTAATGGCCGAGGAAAGTGCCTTCGGTTTCATTCTGTCTCAGAGCGAACTTGTATGGACAAAAATATGACGTTGCATATCTTAGACACAACATTTGACTTTTACAAATGTTCATCTGCTTGGTGGTAGAGAAGGCAACTTCTCATAGCTTAACACCCTTTACGACATATGAGCTTAGAGGTTTTATGCTTGTGGGTGTCAATGTTGGTCAAAAGAATGGCAGTGTGGCATTCAAAGTGGAACCTGTTATGATTAAAGCGTGGTTTTATATGTAAAGCGTGGCTTTGAAGAAATTGATCATAGCCTCGCAAGCCTCAAACCTCGGTAATGATGGGATTCTATGTGGTCAGATGTATGCTTGCATTTCGAATAGTAGTGATTTGGATTATCAGATGTTCTAAGCCCTAGGTACCAGATATGTCTAGGCCTCATGGCAGGGATGCGCAAAGTTCGAGTCCTTGGATGTTATTCGTAGATTGTGTCCACTTTTAGCCATTTCTGTTGTATAAAAGCGTCTGAGTCTTGGATGTAAGCCGTGGACACAAAGTGATCTTTCCATTAATTTCCTATCACGTTGGAAATCCAATCCCAATAAGATATTTACGTTTTGATTCTAGTCCCGAATTAGCTGTAACGACTTGCAAATATTTCAACTAACCCTTTTTAGAATCATATATTCCGTTTGGTATATTCCGTTGACCTAGTCCAAATATATTACCTTAGACTTAGTCCAGGTATTGATACCTTATTTGAATAAGTTTATTTGAAAAGTGTTTTTGAAAGAATGTCATTAAAAATAATATCAAGTATATTTTGGTATAAAAGTGTTTTGGTTATCATAAGGTAAAAACTCATCCATATTTATTGTGGGTGTGGTCTTATGAGATACCCTTCTTTTCAAAGGTTTTGGATAACATTGTCATGATCTATAAATTTAAAATTTTGAGTACCTCACGCTGGTTTATCAAGCCTGATCCAGGTATTTTTAATACTCGGGTCAAATCCGAGTAGTTCCACATTTAGTTGAAGACGGTTGGTGTTTCCAAAAGAGAGTTGGAGATCTTCATCATCGTATGGACATATTCTATTATCCGCTTTGCTTAGTGAGGTTCATACATGATAGGGGGTTCTCACTTCTTGTTAGGTAGCAAACGGATGACTCTCACCCCTACATGTCTCTGAGATCGAGTATCGAAGGGTTGGTTTACAGTCGAGAGGCTAGCCGTAAAAGCAAAGCGTGAGGTACTAGTGTAAGCTACGATGAAATGTGGCCACTATCGATGGTTGAAAAGCCTAGATCTTTACGTTTGGTGTCAGAGATGAAGGTTAAGTGCGAATCTTGGCTTTGGTGGGCTAAAGACTCATTAGAGATAGGGTTAGTAACACCTTAGAATGAGTTTGAGTGTAATATATGCGTGCATATTTGTTAGTATCTAATAAATTGTTTTGTGTTGATTTATCGGTTGAGTGGTTTACAAATTCTGGTCGATATGGGAAGTACAACTATATCGATAGGTATTTCTAAACTCTTAACAAGGCGATCTAACACACTGATTTTGAAAAATTGGTTAATGAAATAATTTTACCTAGGATTATGTTTTGAATATAAAGTATATATTTTGAAAAGTTGTACAGCTGGAAATCAGGATTAATGAAATTTAAATATAAACATCTTATGATTAGAATTTCACAGTTTGAATATAAGATGTTTCATAAAGATAATCGATAAGTAAGAAATTTGGTAAGGTAATTAAGATCTTTAAAACTTTTTCGCAAATAATAAATTAATAAATGATAATGTTAAGTTACTATCGTAAATTTCTCAACTGTGTGATTTAAAAGTTTATGTAAAAATACCTTGTGAATTAAGTTTCGCGATTTGACTATAAGGTGTTTGATAATAAGATTTGTTTAAGGAATGAACATATAAGATAAAAAGTATTAGAAAATAATTATGTAAAGGAAACAATATATAAAAGAAATGGGAATTTAAATTCAAGTAATTTGAAGAGTTGTGGGAGTTTAAATGAAGTTAATTAATATAAGATGAATTTATAAAATAGGTTTCATATAGTAATCTCTAAAGGATTTTGAAAATGGTATTATTTCAAATAAAAAGAGGCATGTTATGATAACTAATTTGATTAGTTCTAAAATAAACTAAAAATGGTAAGTGATGTGTTCGGATGGTAAACACTTCTCTTAAGTATTACTCTTCTTATTAATAGGATATATGTTACTATTGGTAGTACCCAGTTCCTTGGATTATTTTGGAGTTGCTTGATGTACATAATTTCTTAAGTTAGAAGAAAATGTGAACAATTTATTAGTAATCTTTATAAAAGTGTTTAAACTAAAGATAAATTGGGATTGCTAATTGATAAGATAAAGCAGGATTCACGATGATTTTGGATAGTCGAAAATTTCCGAACCATACCTAACTGAGAGCTAAGAAATTTATGAAAACTTTTGGTAAAAGATTGTGAAATACTTTGAGTAAATGAAATAAGATAGGGATAATTATAAATATGATTTATAAAAAAAAGATTTAAGAGTTAAGAGTTTGAGGATTTAAATACGGGTGGTTTTAAAATTTGTTTTTCAAAGCTAGAAAAATTAGTAAAAATATTAAATAAGAAATAAGTTTTGCAACTTATGAATTTGAGACAATAGTAAATTACAACAAAGTTTCAATTTATTAGACAGAAGGATTTAAGTAAAACTAATTTGAAACTTAGGATTTATATACATTTAGGATGTAAAGGTATATCATAAAAGTATAAATTTATGCCATGAACTATCTATACACTTATATAAAAAAACGACTATTTAAAAATGTAATTATAACCCGGAAAATGTTATCTTAATGAACTCCGGTGTTAATTAAGAGTTTGTACTTAAGTCTTTAAAATTGATTGATTTACATAAATTATAAGATGTAATAAACTTACGTAACAGTTTTACAAAATGATTCATAAATAATATTAGTGTTAAAGAAAATATACTAAAAAATATGAATGTGAAAAATAAACGATGTGAGTAAAAAGAATTTGATATAACTGAGAGAAAAAACCAATAGGAATAAATACTTATATTATATGTAGATCATTTCATCACACAAATTTTGATCTAAGATCATGGTACAGAACTTTGAGATGTTTACACTGGTCCGAAAAAGAATTTATCACTCGATTCTTGATGACGAATATTGATGAGGGTTTATTGTTAGATACTTGTATTTTTTATCATAGTTGAGATTTATGCGAGAAGAGCAAAGATTTCTAAGCAAAGAGCATGATCAAACTCCACACTAGAGGATCGAGGGATCCATACTAGTTGAGAAATAAAGTTGTGTATTCGAGTAAGAGATCGATTTCATACGGATGATTTGTGTATATTATATGGAATTAAGTTTGAAGATAAATATTTTGGGCAAACTTTTGCTTTGGGTAATTTCGAGAACGAAATTCTTTTAAGTAAGGGAGAATGTAATGGCCTGGAATTTGACCACTTTAAAATATACCATTTAAAATGATTTTAAATATAAAATAGGTTATATGATTCAAAAAATATTAGATAGGATTTGGAAAGATAAGTATACACAAAAATAAAAACATTTGCCTATATCGACAAAAATGAAAAAATGCTAATTTCAGAAAAGTAAGTTTCAATGATTAAATAAATTATTTTAATTTATTTATGAGTGTTTATATTTTTAAATAGCAAAATAAAAATTTATTTTTAACTTTGGTTTACATAAACAAATATTTTAACTAAAACATCAAAATGTGATCGTAAAACATTTTGTCGAAAATCAACGTTTTTTCGATTAAAAATTGTCGCAATGTCATAGCACCTTTATTTTCTTATATGGAAACATATATTCAAATATTATAAGTATTAATTAATTCATTAATCAAGTTTACTTTTACTAAACATACTTAGAAAATTCTAGAATGTAATTAACAAAAGGTAAGCACAAAAAGAAAAACATATCATTTCAAAGCAAAAGGTAAACATCAAATAAAACAAACATAATTATTATATTCTTAACTTAATACTTAAGTGAAAATGACATAAAGTAATGATTTTAAATGTGATGTTAAGTGTTGAAAAAATAAAGTTGCTTAAAAAGTAAGTAAAAGGTATTTTGGTCATTTTACACAATAATATTTTATTCCAAACTTCTTTTTATAAATACCAACCACTTTTTTCAAAAATTCTACACTTTCTATTCTTCTTCTTTTTCATTTTCTAAGCTCTTTTTTCTTCTTCCTTAGAGCTTTAATGGCTTCTTCTCTTCTCTTTTCTTCACTGACTTTTTCTAAACCACATCAAGCAAAGTCAAAACTCCACCAAACTTTGCCAAAGACCTTAGAATAACATCAAAACATGGTTTATCATCTAAGAACTGAAGAAATGATGGAGGAATGAGAGGATCAAGAGGTGGCCGAACCTATGGAGGAGGAGGAGCACGTTTAAGGAGCTCCGGAGCAAGAAAAAGAGAAGGAGATGATGGCCGAGCACTAGAAAGTGGGGTAAAGTTGTTTAGGTGATGATTTGATGAAGATAAGAGGATTTAGTGAAGTGTTGGATTAAATGAATGTTGGTAGGAAGTTAAAAGATATGGTTAAAGGTGAGTACTCAAATCTTAGTATTATTTTAATAAAACTTAAATTGAAAATACACATGTTAAATTAGAAATTAATATGTTGAATATTGATTGATACCGGATGATAATTTGGTTGATACTATGGTTGATTATATGTTTGTGATATGGATGATAACTTGGTTTGGTAAAAGATAATAGAAATGTTTAGTAAGCATAGTTAATTAAATGTGAATTAAATCCATATAAATGTGTGTATGGACATTATTTAGTCTCTTAATGATTTCAAAATATCTAAAAATGTTGAAAATGATATTATAATAATATAATATTATAATATGAAATGAAATGAAAAATGAGTTTGAAATGATGAAAATATTGTTGTAAATATGTTAAAATATTTGAAATATGGTTTAAAACAAATTTGAAGTGTTTTAGACAAGTTCCGAAGCAATTCATAAAACTGGTCAAAATCGAACTCGCGCGTAGCAGTAGTTCGTAAATTTCAACTAATGGAGAGAATGATTTATAAGTCGGATTTCTTCGAATAAAAATAATTTGGTTCATAATGATAATAGTTTTCAAATGAAGAAAGAGAATCAAGATTTCATTAAGTAGATTTTGAAATATGTCCAAAACAATTTTCTAAAAACATCGCGGTTTTACAGTTTAGAATTCAAAAAGGAATTTCTTTATAAATGATATTTTTAAATGATTAAAAATATGAAATAAAGTTGATAAATCCATTAATACAATTTAAAAGATATTTGGAATGGAAAATATGAATTTTAAAATATTAAAAAGCTTTTTATATCAAATAAGCTTATATAGCACTTTCCGCAGCACTTTTATGCTGCGAATTCTATAACCTTTTGAATATGAGTTTAAACATAATAATTCTTTACTAAATCTTTTGTGAATGATTTTCAAAGAATAATTAAGTAATGTAAAGAAGATTTGGAAGTTTTAATAAGATTTTGAATAAATAGTTAAGAGGAATTGTTTATACCACTTAAACAAAAAGTGAAGTATAGTGAATGTAATAACAAACCGAGTGTACGAAAACGACTCGTCTATATCAAATTTGATAAATATATTAATATAATTTAAAAGAGATTGGAATGGAAAATATGAATAGTATTAAAAAGCTGTTTATATGAAATAACTTATATAACACTTTCTGCATCACTTTTATGCTGCAAATTCTATAACCTTTTGAATATGAGTTTAAACATAACAATTCTTTCCTAAATCTTTTGTGAATAATTTTTAAAGAATAATTAAACAATCTAAAGAAGATTTGGAAGTTTTAATAAGAGTTTGAATAAACGGTTAAGAGGAATTGTTTGTACCACTTAAACAAAAAGTGAAGAATACTGCAAGTAATAACAAACTGAGTATGCGGAAAAGACTAGTCATTTGTCCTGCCTGTGAGATCTGGAAAGATAAAACAAGGTGTTTAACTAAGGTTAGGGATGGAGCAACCAGTGCCCTGAACATACCTGGCCTATGTTTTCTCTTTTTAGGCGAGTGGTGGAATAGATCGAAAGAAAAGCCTGGTTGCTCTAAAAGATCATATTTAGGCTTTTCCAAGATAAAAGAAAAGAAATAAAATTCTTTGAGCATTAATTATCAATGATTAGCACAAAGAAACCAGGATCGGATTTAGGTGACTCCTATCCGAAAAGACGGGGATCGGATTCCGATGATTCCCATTTGAAAACCCCTTTAAACTAATTTTCAAAATAAAATATATTGAAGATAAAGATCATTAAAGATAAAGATTTTCATGATGTAGGATTACTTTCCATTAGTCCTTGGAGGTGAAATTTACTATATCTAAAGTGGCAGTAGTACTCTGTTATGAAAATCTTCGGTTTGCAAGAATATGATTTGAAGTTAAGAAAAAAATCTTTGATTAAAATTTAATGAATGATGTGGGAATATTTTCCCTAAGTTAAAAGTTATAACTTGAATATAAGAAATCTTTGATTAAAATTTAACGAATGATTTGGAAAGGTTTTCCTAAGTAAAAGAGAAAAGGATTTGGAGTTATTCCAAGAATAAAGAGGTTTAAATAAACCAAATAATTTGATAAATAAGGCTTAATCTTCCATATACTCTTGAAAAAAAAGGAATAAATTAAAAAAATATGTAAAAAAGATATTTGATTTAAATAAAAAATGAAGTAATTGATTCATGATTATATCCATATATGAACTTAACATCTTTTTAATGTGATGATTGGCTTGGAAAGAACCGGGGTCAGATTTGGGTGATTCCTATTCAAAAACCACTTCGAACCAATGTATACGTTCGAAAGTGAAGATATGTTGAAGATGATGATTATTAAGACCGAGGATCTTTATAGCACGAGGTCTGCTTGTTGACATGCTCTGGGTCGCTCCCATTATAGAGTTATTTATAGCAGTGGTCTCCTCGTTGTGGATATTTTTCGGATTGCAAGGCCTAGTAATGGCCAAGGAAAGTGCCTTCTGTTTTGTTCAGTCCCAGAACGAACTTGTATGGATGAACGTTTGACATTTCATTTCTGAGACACAATGTTTGACTTTACAAATGTACATCTGCTTGGTGGCGGAGAAGGCAACTTCTCTTAGCTTAACACCCTTCTCTAAGACATACGAGCTCGGAGGTTGTTTGCTTGTGGGAATTAAATAGTGATCAAAGGAATGGCATTGTGACATTCAAAGTGGAACCTTTTATGATCAAAGCGTGGTTTTGTATGTAAAGTGTGGTTTTGAAGAAATTGATCATAGCCTCGCGAGCCTCACACCCCGGTTATGATGGGATTCTATGTGGTTAGATGTATGCTCGCATTTCAGATAGTAGTGATTTGGGTTATCAGATGTTCTAAGCCTTAGGTACTAGATACGTCTGGGCATCATGGCAGGGATGCACAAAGTCCAAGTCCTTGGATGTTATTCGCAGATTGTGTCCACTTTTAGCCATTTGTGATAATCCAAATTTTTAGACATCTGTTAATTGGATAACTAATAGGAATAATAAAAAAAGTTTTAAAATACAGATTTGTAATTTAAACAAATAAAATAAGTGTTAATTTGACATATATTTAAAAAAATAGATTTTTAAATAGAATTTGGATTTAAAATTCAATTGAAAATGCCATAAGAGTAAATTGGGATTAAAACTCTATAGTTGAAATGAATAAAATTTATTTCTAATTTTAATATAAATATATATATAAGGAAACGTACAAAATATGAATTTCTAGTATCTAAGAAGTATAACGGTTAAAATAAGAATCAAATTAAAAATAATAGAGAAATAAAAGTAAAGTTGATTATAACGGCAAGGATATATACATATAAACTAAATTATATATATTATATAAATGTATATAACACAACATAAAATGACTAATGTAAGCTAATAATGATAGGTTATTACAAGTGTTTAATTACTAATGCTTGTTATATACATGTGTAGGATAATCAAGGATTGTAATGGCAAGTGTCATAAATTACTTCTATTTATATAAGTCTATATTCTCTCTCTCCCATTTTTCTTGTTTATTTACATTTTTTTTTCAAAAGCAATAACCGAACCAGAAATCCACTATATCAAAACCTGTAAATTACTTCAAACAAAAAAAAACTGAAATTCATTTCTAATTTGCAAAATTAAGAATCTTTAGCCCGTAATCATTTCAAAGAGTTCAAGTAAGAAAATCGAAAGCAAAATCAAAGCTTACAAGTTTCAATTTCAAGATATAACCTGTAATCAATTTACTCTTATCAAAAGCAAATCTGTAGCATTCAAAACAGACCTGCATTTCTAGAATCTGGAGTTACAAAGTAGCATGCATGAAGTTCAAAATTAAAGGAGCAAGCATTCCAACATTTGCTGTGCAAAGTATACAAAGCAATTCAAGCTTCCAGTCTCTGCCTTTTTAAAATAAAAGAAAAAAATCTGTGAGTAAATCTTACTTCCTTAAACAGTTTGAAATCAGTAGCAGTCTCTGGTTTAAAAGCATACCTCTGTTTTGTATATATTGTGAGTAGTATTTCTAAAAAAAAGAGAAGCTTAAACAATTGAATGATTTGGTTGCATGCTGGTTGTTTGAAATAAATATGTTTGAGTGTATACATTGTTGAATTTATTATGTATGGTGTATGCATGTTATTTTTAAAAGTAAATATATGACTATAAAAAAAATAGAGATACTGGAAGATCCTTCCTGTATAGGTTCCAGGATTCAAAAACTTAGTTTAAATTTCAATTTTTCATTTGATCTTTGCTAGGATTATGTGTTTAAACAAATTATGATTGTAATTAAAACAAGCTAAAGTTCAAAATTTGTTTTATGGTAAACAAGTATGTATATTCTCTGAAAGGTGAGATTTTACAGTAAAACTAAGAATTGGCGAAATTTCGATTTCAACAATTTAAGGATTCATATATATATATATATATATATATATATATATATATATATATATATCCTGAATCAACATCAAAATCTAAGAATTTTAACATTTAAATCATGATTTTTAATTAAGAAACTCGTGAAATTTTGGTGGATGACCGGATTTTGAGTTTTTAGCTTTTGTGGGTGGCCGGAGTAACTATGGCGGTCGGAATTTCGGCTGAAGGTGGGAGAAGTCTCGATGATGTTGGGAAAAATAGGCAAAACCGTTCCAGTTCGTCATGATGTGGAAAATTGATCGATGTAGGGTTTCCAAGTGTTTTTTTTAAGGAGGAAATGGCTGAGATTGCTCTGTCGTGGAGCATCGGAGGGGGCCGGGCGTGAGGGAATCAAAAGCTTTGGGTGAGACGATGTTGCAGGCGGAGTTTGGTGGCATCTGGAGGTAGGTATTGCCTGAACGAGGCGGTTGAGGGTCGGAGTAAATTTTGTCTGGGGCCTTGAGTGTGTCGACTTTTGTTCTTGTAACGACCCGAAATTTTCTAACCCGAAAACTCCAAATAGTTATGAAAAAGAAGAAAGAGATAGAAGAAGAAGAACAGAAGCACCAGCATATCACAATCGCAGCGGATAAAATATAATAATAATAATGATAATAGCTTAAAAAAAATGCTATATCTGTCGATAACATTTCAATACATCAGAGTTTAACATATATTCAAATGCTGGTTATATACAATTAATTTATCACAGAATTACAATAATATCATTACAGCGGAAATATTCTACGTGATATTGCCATCCTGCTCGCCTCCTGAGCTCCAGAACGTACCTACCAGAAAATCTGTAATACTCGGTCTGACCCGAGCATTACACCAAAGTAACACCCGGGTCAGGCTGGAAACCAGCGTGAGTAAACCCAATTAACATGGAATACCAAAGAAATCAACTTTTATAAACCCGGGTAACATATATCAATTCTCAAGCCACAAATTTATTATAGACAACATTGTGTCCATATTTGAATTTCTGAATACTAAAGATTTAGATTTTTAAAACAGTCCAATGCCTCCAAATCACTTCAATCCAGCATATAGATTTTATATATCAATCTACAAACATTCGAAGTGGTTTCGGGCATTTCTCCTATACCCGACCCCGGCCTCTTCGAATCTTATGTTATCCTATCCCAAATTATTTAAATGAAATACACAACATTTCATATCAGAGATATCAACACATTCAAAACATCCAATACCATTTAATCATCCATCACATACAAATTAATTAAATGGTTCTAGTTGAATTTTTAACCACATTCATTTAGATTCCTTCATTCAATATTAGTTAATCCCAAAATCAATTAATTAGTCAACCCTTCACTATTCATCTTAATTAATCAATCTTGATTAATTATTTTCCAATTACATTCAAGTAATTACCTTAAATTAACTTCACAATATTAATTAGTCTCAACTAAGATCATTGAGTAATCTTAATTACTTCATGAATTAATTAATTATATATAATTACATCAATCCTTAACTACTTATACTAATTAACTTCCCATAAGTCACTTATTGCAGATTAATTCATCTTAATTAATCGATCTTCAATTACATCTTTAATTTCATTAATTAATTATTTCCAATTACATTTTAATTTGTTCCAAACTAAATTAATTACTTTAATTCAACCACAATATTAATCAATCTCGATTACCCTCAACCAGTAATTAACTATCTTTCATTTTACTTCATTCATAAATTAATTACCCCTTACTTCACTATCTTAATTAATCAAGTGATTATTTATCACATCATCAAATGATTTTTCTGAATTACTTATCTTAGTAAATTAATTTAACCTTAATTAATTAATTCAAACCCTTAGTAACTTTTAAAATGGAAGTATTTCCTTATTTATGTTGAAGTTTAAAACAACATAAAATTACCAATATTTCGAGTTAAGCAACAATTAACTCGAGAACCATCCAAACCAAAATCACCAGATCAATCAATTCACAATGCATATCAAATCAATTCAATCATTCAACCACATATTTAAATTTAACAATTTAAAATTTAAATAGAAATCCAACAAAGTGAGATTTACTCACCTTTGTCGTTTTGCAGCCCATTTCCTTTACGACTTGTTCTTCACGGTCAATGACCTTATAAAACATTAGATGTTTTATTAATATTCAAGTCAATTGAGCAATTTAAATTTCCATTTGATAATTAATTAACCACTAATTTCATTTTAAAACAATTAAATTTAATTTAAACTAATTTCCCTTCCTAACAGATTTTCCCATCCCTTTAATAAAATTTAAGTTCCAAAAATAAATTGAAGAAGTGAATCTTCCAAATATTATTTAAAATAAACTAGTACGATTTTACCCTTAATAAAAGTTTATCAACTAATCACTTAGTTCAAATTAATTATTTAGGAATGAATTTAATTAACCAATCCATTGACTTAATACAAATAATCAACCACCTAATTACCTCATATCAAATCGTTATTTAATTATAAGTCATTTAGGTTTTTTTTTAAGATTTTACTCTTAACAACTAATTAACAAAAATTGTTCTCAGGCTTATAATTTTTTTTTTTTACGTAAATGATTACTATGGATAAAAAAACCCTCACCCCAACAAGAACAGTGCCCCCTACAGGATGCAACAACATGTCACCTTCCCCCTCTATGACGTCAGTAACATCGCGATACAATCCTGCTAACCCAGATCGAACCCCCTTCAACTGCTCGTGAGTCGAATTTCCTGCATCTCGACTTGCTCCACGGCCCTGAGTATGAATGACTCGAACCAAAAATCGCGACTTCGACTGTCGCCACTTTCCCCCAGAAACACAAACCCTAGGTCGCGATCGACTACCCCATGAACTGCTTCGATTGCAAGGTTTGATCGTACGAGGATGGGGTCGAGGTCGATTAGTTCGATAAGAAAAATGATTTTTGATTTTAGAGGAGGCCAGCTTCGGCCATTCTTTGATTTCGATTATTACTATTTTTTTTGAATTCGTTTTCTGTATTGAAGATTAGATAGGGGCGAGGATAAATTAGAGGTTGGGGAAGCTTCCTGTTAACGCTAGTTTATAAATATCTCTGACATGTTGATTATTAAATTTCAATTATCGTATTACCTTCAGTATCATCGTTATAAATTTTATAAGCCTTCAAATTATTTTAAACGGGCTTAGAATCTCATATTCAACAATTTACCCAATTTCAATTATTAAATTCAATATTTAAACTATACAATTCAATGATTTTATTACCAAGTAAATATTGATATCTTGAATTCAAGTTAAAATTAACTTTTAAATATTTTACAATCAATTAACTATTCAAATTTAAGTTGTTAGAAATTCCGGGTCGTCACATTCCTCCCCCCTTAAAAGAACTTCGTCCCCGAAATTGCTGGTTAGGAAGAATGGAACCAATACCCGTTTACTTTTCTCCAAAACCAACAGTTCAACATTCTACTATCTATCTTTTATAAAGAACCCCTTATCATTCTTACCAACTTCCCAAATTCTCCAATAGTTTCCAAACAATGCTCTTTTGCTCAATCGTTCCAATTTCAATTTAAAACTAAATTTTGAATAAATTTTTCTAACTCTCTACATTTTCGAAAATTTTTGCCACTGTCTCCTTTGCGCGGCTAGCTCGGTACAACTACAAAAGGCCTCTACGGGCTCCCAAATTCCAAAAGAGAACAAAAGCCAAGTGGCTACATCAAAAACCCAATCCAATTTCATCTAGAAATTTAAATACATACCTTTTTGTCGGGCACACAAATTTATCTTTTGGAATCAAATCCAATTTCTTTTCCCCTTTTTTACCTGCATAACTTACTTAGCAATAATATCTCATCATAGCCCTTTCAAATCTTTACATACTTTTCCTTACAGAAGCTTTCATACCCATTTCTTTTCAAATTAGTTTTCCCCACTTCATACGATTTCAATTTATTTTAAATTTTTCATATTGAATTTTATCTTTCAAGTATAACTGATTCACATTAGTTTCATCTACTAATTTATTTTAATTTCCAATTTGAAATTGTTTGTCGTTAACAAAATTTTCCCAAAATTTTCAAAAAATTTCTAATTCCCAAAATTTTCGGAAAATTTTGGCAGAGTCCCCTTTGTACGGAGGAGCTTTTGCAATTTGACAAGAGATATAAATATATATACATCGACCCACACGGTCGGAATAAGGCAAAAACAGTTCATATTTCCTATTTTTATTGCGTAGGCGTACCTTAGTTAGCATTTCACTTATATTCAATAGCTAAACACATGTATATCATAAGCAACAAGCACCAAACGCTTTCCATAAGCGATTTCTATAACTTTTAAGCTAATTCAACTGCTTTCAATCAATTCATAAGCCATTTCATTCAGTTTCAATGGTTTGCAACTCAATTTCTTACATCCAATTGATTTTAAATCCAAACAAGCTCATATTCAATTTAGTTGATTTCAAAATCAATTTATTTAATCTCTATCAGCCCATAGAATTTTAATTACTTTTGTTTACGTCATACGACGATTCATTCTATACCAATTCGTCAATATTCGCCTAATAGAGTATTTATTTAGTTTATAACTACTTCAAATTACTTTTCAACTCATCCTGTAATTAATTCCACTTCATTTCTAATTTATTCACCAACCATTCATTGCATTTCGTTTCGTTTCCGCAATTGTTCCATTCAAAACAATTTGTTAAGCTTGGCACATTCAAACTTATAAAGTAATAACCATTTCCAAATTAATTTAATCCAAGCTTTTATTTAATGGGCTTCCATTCTTATTCGAAGCCAAGCTTCCATAAATTTTAAACTTAAGTTAATTTACTTTTATTTATTCCAACATCAAACATAAGTTTACTTTTATTTGATTCTCATTTAATCAACTTTCATTAAATTCAGTTATCCTATTTATTTTAAATTTTAATATTACATTCACCTTCTCAATTTCTAAAATAATATCCAAGCACATAATTAACTCATTTATACTTCAAATTAATATGCCACCGAACTTAAGTTCAGTCTGATAACCTAATTCCAATCACAACTTTGATTTAGTTTTTTATTCAATCGGACTTCGTCCAATTATTAATCAACCCATTTTAAAATTTCATTTACTTTCTTAATTCATTTCTGAATTTATTTTATTAATATAAGGCCATTTTTTGTTTTGCAACTCAAACCATTTCTATTATAATCACTTCTCTTACATCCAATTTACATGCAAATTTCATTAAATATTATTCAAACCACCCTTGAATTTTATTTATAATTCAAACCATCACATTTTCAATCCAACTCTATTTTATTTTTATTTTACAACATCTCCTATTATTTATTTCATTATCAAATCCAAGTCGAATTCTATTTACAATTTGAATTCATTTTCAAATTCCATTATTAACTTACAATTCCCTTTTATTTATCCGAGTTAAACTTTATTAATATACTCTATCGAATAATTATTTAACCAATTAGCTTTCTTCTAATCTCTAAATCAATATTCGGTTTTAATTACAAAATTACTTCATTAAAACTCCAGTTTGGATTTCCTTTTGTTTTCCGAAATCCCAACACATTTATTTCTAAATTTTAGAAAAGATTTTAAAGTCACATAATACTATTTAAAATACTCTTTATAAAAATACCTTTTATAACTCGATGTCTCAACCAGTCCATCCTTGTTCTCACAGAAATTCAGTCATACGTTGATCAGGCGTAGGACTGAAAATCTATAAGTACTTGGTAAACCCGTTTTCAACATCCAGTGAAAATACTTGAAAAATAATTTAATTGAAATATAGAAACATTTTTTGAAAATAGAGGAATTTTTTTTTTTGTGAGGATGCTCTGGAAATCATCACCCCCATCCATGGTCACAGTTACATTTCAGGGTTACGTTGCCGTCGCAGCAAAAGTCCATGCAACTGCAGGCTCTCCGTGGCCTCTCGATTATGCCATGGAACCCACACAACAGATCACAGTTACATCCAGGGTTACGTTGTCGTCACAGCAAAAGTCCATGTAAATGCAGGCACTCAGCGGTCTCCGATTTTCGCTGTCAAAATGAAACTCCTCCACTCCTACATAGGTCACAGTCTGCCGATATAAAATCAAACACAGACCGTTGGCTCTCAACGGCACACACGACTTTCGCTATGTTATACCATAGGTCGCAGTTACATCTTGGATTACGTTGCCATCGCAGCAAAAGTCCATGTAACTGTTGGCTCTCAGCGGCACACACGACTTACACTATGGTATACTCAACTCATAATCCCCAGGAAATAGTTTTCTCCGGACTCCTCATAGGATCAACTTTAGACCCCCCCCCCTTTGGGGCTCAAGGCAGCACCACCCGGTGGCATTCCTGAGAAGTTTATTCCAAGGGAGCGCCTTTTTCCCCAGAGCCATCATCAAAACACTTTATACTATACACATATAGTATCTTTAAAATCATACACATAGTATGAATTTTATCAAAGCTCCTTTACAAAAAATCGATTATTCCAAAATCGATAATTCTCAAACTAGGCTTCCCAAATTAAATATTGATTTTACCCAAAAATCAAAAGCCTTTCCAAATCCAAAGGTTCCCAAAACCCTTTCCAAAATCCTCATAAGATCCTTTATACATATTGTTTGCGCAAAAAATGGGCAAACACCTCCAATCCGTATAATTTAGTCGATTATATGTTATTTTCCAGGTTTTAGATTACTTATGCAAATATGAAAAAAGCAGGGGCTAAACTGTAAAAGACACACAGATTTATATTGGTTCGGCCAGAATGTGCCTACGTCCACTTTATATGTTATTCTCCTTTCTTTTTCAGATTACAAGCACAAAGCTTTAAGTACAAGTATAAGAAAGTTGTTTGAAAATTCCTTCCTTGCTTGAGCTCTCAAACTTGTCCGCCATTGTTGTACCCCTGCCCCTCTATTTATAGAGTGAGGCTGGGGACAGGGGTCCTGGATGTATATAACTACTGGTGGGCCTGGGCTGAAGCGATCTGGCCTGGCAGCGTTCTGGTTCGGCAATGTCATGGTTTGGTGGAGAGTGGTATGTTGTTTGGACAGGTGGTAGGTTGGGAGTGAGTTTGGTTCGGCGGTGAAGTGGTCCGGTAGTGTATGGTCCGGCCAAGGTTGATTCGATGGTTAGGAGCGTGACTTGGAGCTTGGTCCGGCATAGCGTGGTTCGGTGTTGCTTGGAGATGGAAGTTTGGACTGGCAACGTGTGGTTCGGTAGTTGGAGATGGTTGGACCGGTGGAGCTTCGGTCCGGTAGTGGTGGTCCATTCGGTGGTGGTTGGTCCGGTAGTGGAAGGTGGAGGTTGGTTCGGCTAGGCGTGGGGAGAAGGTTGGATCGGCATGTAGTAGAGCAAGGTTTGGCTCGGTAGGGGATGGGAGAGGAGCTGGTTCGGCATGTAGGGGGAGAGGCATTAGTTCGGTGGTGTCCCTGTGCTTGCTGGTTCGGTGATGGAAATGCACACAACACTTGCCCCCCAAAGTAGGGCATGTGTATGCACATGGCATGCTTTGTTTTCCTGTAGTTGTAATAGCTTCATTCGGTTTCGTGAGCCGAACCATCCGGTCCGGTTATCTTGGGCTCGCCTATAAGTAGGGGAGTCACGCCTTCGTTATTTCCTACCGAGTGTGATAGCCGAATCAATCGAGTGCCGAATCAACCATAACTGTACTAAACAGCCGAATCGAACGAGTACCGTAGCTCTCCTAACTGCCGAACCAGGTGAGCTGCCGAATGAACCCATACACCTGAATTGCCGAATGAACATGTGTATTGGTAATGCCGAATGAGATTGGGAATTGGAGTGTCGAATGAACCTAAATGCCGGATGGACTTTATGCCGAATGGGCTACGCCGATTGAGCTTTCACACTCGAATCTTGAGTGGAACCCTAGACCTATATACACCTGCTCGCTTTACGTACTTGCTTGCTTACATTTCCATACTTCTTGTTTTGATAACGTGCTTTTCTTGTGTTGCAGATAAATGTCTCGCAAAGCGGAAACTCGATCAGATAGTAAGAAGTCCAAGGATAGAGGAGAGTCTTCTTCCGTTCCCCCAGCCCAACCAGAACCGGCGCGACATGGACCTGCCCCGAGGTCGTTAGTGGATGGGTATGGTCCCCAAGAGCTTCTGAACTCTCCTCCCGATTGCTTTTCGAGCTCCCTAAAGGAGGAGCAACTTGATGTTATATCTCGTGCCTTCGGAATAGAGAGAGCGCGCATGCTATTGCTGGGGGAAGGAGTGATGCCGTATGACCCCCCCGAAGGCTACTTTGCTTACAGCAGATATCATTGTATGTGTGGTGCTATCCCGCCTCTCAACGCCTGGATAGTTAGCTTTATCACATATCTGAAGGTGGCTCCATTCCAGCTTCAGCCTAACTCCTACGCCATTCCGGTGAGTCTTTTCGTCATCTTTCAGAGGAGATATGGGCGTCCACCTTCCAACCGGGAGATCCGATATCTGTACAACTTGAGAGGCTACAAGAAGGGGTCTCCATATATCAGTTTGGAAGCGGTCGTGCCCTTCAAGCCTGTTCTGGATTTGTACTCGAAGTTTAGTATGTTCAAGAAGGAATGGTTTTTCATTAGGGATGACTCTGTTTCTTTCCGCCTTTTCACTTCCGGCTGTAAGTTGAACTTCATTTATATTTTTCTTGTCCCGATCACAATGCTTCTCCTTATATGCTTTTATTCCTTGCTAGCAAAAGGTGGTTTTGCGGTTGTGGAGACCGATTCCTTGGCTCGGATGGCTACTGAAATAAAGGCCATTTCGGGAAGGGATAGATCGGCTTCTTTCCTGATCAGGAATGCCACTCTCTTGGAGTATAACTTGATTCTGCCACATCAATCTGTGGTTAAATAGAGAGATACAGCCGAGGAGAGGGCTGCTAAAGCCAAGGATGGGGCTATTGTGAAGAGTAGCAAGAAGAGACCTTTCTCGGTGCCTCCAGCCGTTAGGGGAAAGAAACTTAAGAAGTCTGATGGACCCTCTCCCAGTACATGTCCAGATATTCCGGAGGAGGAAGGTGGAGAGGAGGAAAGAGACGAAGAGGAGAGCGGAGGAGATGGAGAAGGTGAAGGACAGGGTGGTAGTGGTGTCGGGGCTTTGTCTTTTGAGCAGGAAGGGGAGATCCAGGAGTGGACAGATGATGCCTTCCGCCAGGCTTTTGAAGGGTTGGAGGAAAGAACAGCCTCGGCGAAGAAGGCAAAGGAGGTTGACAAGGTTGGGGCTGGCGTCGATCCATCCCCCAAGAGCTCCTCGGCGAGGGTGACTCCAGTGGTGCAAGGTGATCTTTTGACTTCCGCAGATTCCATTTACGATAAGGACTTAGGAATATTTTATGGCTCGCTCCCGTCCTGGGATGAAATCCAGGACTTATTGCAGGACCCTACTCCTCCGCAGGGTTTGTATAATAGATGTGACTTCTCACTCTTTTTAACTTAACATATTTCTCGAATTATGGACCATTGTACGCTCGTAACACTTGTTCTTTATTACAGGGGCAGGCGAGGTGGCCAAAATTTCAGACGTTCGACACCGTCTCGAATAATTCAAGTTGATGAGAGCTGCTACTAAGCCACCAACTGGCCGTTTCGGGGATGTAGTTAAATATCGCCCTCTTCTTGGAGTCATTGAGGAAGATATCCAGAAGAGGAAGAGGAGGCGTTCCTTATTTGATTCACCACCTGGTCCTCAGCCTTCTACTCAGCCTTCCCGAGATACCGCGGAGGAGACCACGGAGTTTGCCCCCTCTCCGCCTCCTTCCGAGAATCCTACCCTTATCCGCATAAAATGTCCCGACGTGCCTCGCAATCCCTTTGCCGGCCACCCGGATTTGGACCCAAGCTCTCAGGATATATTATTTGACGAGGCCACGGGCGAGCATCTTCTCCCCCGCAATCCCATGGTTCGGAACCTTGATGAGGCTAAGTCCCTATATTTGGATCTGCTCACTACTCGGATCGCTGCTATGGGGGACGAAGCCAAGGCTAACATTGACCGGGTCGCGGAGGAGGTCAAGAAGTTGATGGAGCATCATGCCCGACTGGCTAGGGCTGGGGAGGAAATCGGGAGTGCTAACATCCGGCTGCGGCTACAGGTTTCTGATCAGGACAAGCAGCTTGCCGATCAGGCTATCCAGATTTCTCAGCACGAGGCAGCCTCCAGGCAGTTGAAGGAGAATCTGGAAAAGGCCAGCAGGGCAGAATTGCGAAAAATGGAGGCTGCTTGCAAGGGGCGGATCGATATGGCCATTGCGACGGTGGATGAGGTTCGGAATGCGGATCTCGAGCGGATGGAAGAGTTGTCTGGGAGGCTTGAAGCCGCAGAGCTTGCTCAGGCCAAGCTAAAGGAAGAGATGGAGGAAATGAGGAGGTCTCTCCAGGCTGACCGCTTGAGATATTGATCGGAGAGGGATGTTGTCGTCGCTAAGTTGTTGTCCTCCGAGGCCGGGGTGAGGGAGTTTGAGGAGAATGAGGGGATGATGGATGAGATGTTGCAGGATATGTACTTTCGTACCTGGAAGCAGGGTAATCTATCCTGGATGGATGACTATCCCCGAATCATGGCTAGGATATATCTCCGGGCTTTGGAGGAGGCCAAGGCCGATGCGGATAAGGAAGGTGGAGCAGCATTCAGGATGGACGTGGTAACCGCCCAGTTCTCAAAGGAGGAGAAGGTAGCGGTGAAGGAGGGGATGCGGCTGCTTGCTGCGGAGGAAGCCGGTGTGCAGTTGGGGAATGAGGACCAAGAAGCGGGCGTCGGTGAGTTTTCCCTTTTTAGCTTTTCATAACTTGATCGTTCGCTGTTTATCTGATGGATTCTTCTTCTGAATTGGACAGATGGAACCTCTGGTCAACACGCTGAGAGTTCCGATCCAGCAACCAAGTAGATTCGGAGAGCTGGTTCTGAAGTGTAGTGGTTAGCACTAATGCAGCTGGTTATTTTATTTGATCTGCTTGACATTCCTGTATATGCTAGTTCAAAACATTAATGTACTGTAATAATGACTTTATGTAATTTCATAACATAAGCTGACTCCTTTATGTTGGAATGTTATCTCTATTTTGTTGTGCTGTGTGAGTGATGTAACTATGCATTTTACTAGTGACTTGACTGTGCCTGATGCCAAGTTTTTTGCTTAAAGTATAATTTTCTCATTTTGCAACGTAAATGTGATGTGTGAATATGAACTGCAGCTATGCATTAATGTATGAAAGTAGAAGGTACCGCCCTTCGTGTTTCGGCTGTGGACGGCAACTTCGTGCGCCCTGCAAGACTAAGCACGGACTGTTGTTGAGTGTCTCGTCATCCGATTGTAAGTTTCTGTTCCCATTAGCGAACGTTCCCTATTTCATGTCCTGTACTTTCAAGCACCGTTACGGAGAATAGGAGAAAAGTTTTAAATGAAATTGAAATATAGGAAAAGTAAAACTTCCAGTCACGGAAGGCCGTCTATGTGCTTAAGTTCGTGGCAAACGGGTTTTGTAGTCACTTTCCCTAGCTGTGGGTCTTGGAGACATTTGTCACCCATCTTACGCCTCTGCGGGGAGTTTTCTTTTTTACCATAGCCGCACTTAAGACACATCGGAGCCGATTGCGCACAGTAACTACCCGGGCCATTATGGCCCGTAATCGTGGGTATTATTCGATTTACTGTGGTCGGCTAGCGTGGGGGCCGATCGTCAACTGTGAGCTGCCCCTGGCTGGCCACACCTTATGTTGGGGCTTATGTTCGGTTCACAGTTGCCGGCGAGCCGAATCGCTGTAATGAGCTTCCATCGGCTATAGTCGGCCTTTTTTTTTGATGACTTATACTCGGCTCATTACAGTCGGCTTTAAGGGCCGAGGCAAACAATGAGTTAACTCGGGGTAGAGGGATACCGGAGCAAAGTGTCTCATTGGCGAGGGCATAGGAGCGTAGCGTACCTGTTAGATTTTGTCCAGGTGGAGTTGTGTTGTGAAGCTCTGGATTAAAATGTCATCTGCAAAGGATTTTGTTTAACAGCAAAGGATAAAGCTTAACAAGTAGCCAAGATATAAAGGAACAAGTTAACAAGAGCCAAGTTTTATTAAAGTGGTTCGGCACGAAAATGCCTACGTCCACTGATTCTCTTTGTTAATTCACTTCATATGGGCAGTACAAGTTAAGAAAAGTATCGACGGAGGTGTCGGATGTTCCATGCCCTCTGGAACACCTCTCCGTCCACTGTTGACAAAATATAAGCTCCGTTGTGGAGATCTTTATGAATTACATATGGCCCGTCCCAGATGGGGTCCAGTGCGCCGGGGTGCGGAAAGATTCTCTTGAGGACAAGATCTCCTTCTTGTAAGCTGCGATGTTTGACTTTGGAGTTGTATAGTGCTGCCACTTTTTGTCTGTGAGCTGCTGCTTTGAGTGATGCATCATTTCTTCTCTCCTCAATCAGATCCAAAGACATGAGGAGGAGTTCTTCGTTCTCTTCCGGGCTGTAGTGGATCCTACGGTGAGAGGGTACTATAGTTTCAACTGGGAGCATGGCCTCCGATCCGTATGCCAAAGAGAAAGGAGTATGCCCTGTTGAAGTTCTGTAAGATGTGCGATAGACCCAAAGTGCCGTAGGAAGTTCCTCCACCCAAGCGCCTTTCGACTTTTCAAGTTTCTTCTTGATTAAGGTTTTGAGGATCTTGTTGACAGCTTCGACTTGTCCGTTTGCTTGAGGATAAGCTACAGATGAGAAGCTTTTACGAATTCCGTGCTCTTGGCACCAATCGGCGAATTCCTCGCTGTCAAATTGAAGCCCGTTGTCTGATATGATTCTGAGTGGAACTCCGTACCTGCACAGAACGTTTTTGATCAAGAAGTTGATAACTTTAGCTGAAGATATTTTATTCAGAGGTTCCGCTTCCACCCATTTGGTGAAATAGTCAACTGCCACTATGGCATGCCTGGCCCCGCCTCGGCCCATCGGCAGCTCGCCAATTAAGTCAATTCCCCATATTGCGAAGGGCCAAGGGCTGGTCATCTGAGTAATTTCATTGGTTGGTAGTCGAGGAATCTTAGCAAATTTCTGACATCTGTCGCATCTTCTGACGAAGTCTAAGGCATCTTTGTTTAAAGTGGGCCAGAAATACCCATATCGAAGTATCTTTTTTGCTAAGGTCTGCCCTCCGTTGTGGTCTCCACAACTTCCCTGGTGGATATTGGATAGAATTTCCTTGGCTTCTCTTCCAGCAACGCACCTCAATAAGGGGTTAGAGAAGCCGCGCCGATAGAGGATGCCTTCTTGTATTGTGTAGCGGGAAGCCTTTCTTAGAATTTTCTTAATTTCATTTCGCCCGTCGGGTAGGGTGCCGTTTTGTAAGTATTCTCGGATAGGGGTCATCCATGTTTCTTCTTCGGTTGCAGCTATCAGGTTTACTTGCTCGAAACTCGAGGTTAGTAGCCTTGAAACAGTTATCGTTCCAGAAGTGGTATCATCTCCCATGCTAGCTTGCTTTGCCAGCTCGTCGGCCTCTTGATTTTCTTCTCGAGGAATGTGTTTGATCGAGTAGTGATCCAATTGATTGAGAAGCTGCTTGGTCTTTTTCAGATATGCTATGAGCCGTTCTCCTCGAGTCTGGAACTCCCCTAGTATTTGATTTACGATGAGTTGCGAATCACTGTGAAGACATAAGGAACTGACTCCGATCTCCAGGGCGAGTTCTAATCCGGCTATTACTGCTTCATATTCGGCATCATTGTTGGTGGCAGCGAATTCCAGCCTTAGGGCATAACGCAACTTTCTTCCCCTGGGGGTGATGATCACAACGCCTGCCCCCGAACCTTGTTCGTTCGATGCTCCATCCACAAAGAGACTCCACTTGATGTCCTCTGTTACTTCAGACTGCTCCCTGCCTTCGTTGATAGTGAATTCGGCGATGAAATCGGCTATGGCTTGTCCTTTGATGGCAGTGCGAGGATGGTAGGTGATATCATATTGGCTCAATTCAATGCACCATTTAAGTAACCGCCCAGAGGTATCAGGACGATGAAGTACTTGCCTTAGTGGTTGATCGGTTAGAACTCGGATGGAATGAGACTGGAAGTAGTGTCGCAGTTTCCGTGACTCGATTAGTAAGCAGTACGCTAGCTTCTCAAGTTTTGGATATCTGGCTTCTGCTCCCGTGAACCTTTTTCTTATGAAGTACATTGGCCGTTGTGTGCGATTTTCTTCTCTTACGAGAGCGGCGCTTAGAGCATGGGATGACACAGCAAGATATAGGTATAGTTCTTCGCCTTCATTCGAAGTTGAGAGTACTGGTGGCCGCTGGAGGTGTTCGATTAGGTTAAGGAAAGCTGTTGAACACTCATCGGTCCATTCGAATTTTCCTTTGTCTTTCTTCAGGGCTTCGAAGAAAGGAATGCATTTGTCAGTTGCCTTGGAGATGAATCTGCTTAGGGCGGCTACTTTCCCATTTAGGCTTTGCATTTCCCTTCGAGTGGAAGGTATCTTGATGTTTTTCAAAGCTTGGACCTGTTCGGGGTTCGCTTCAATCCCTCTGGCATGGACGATGAATCCTAGGAATTTTCCAGACGATACTCCGAAGGAGCACTTGAGAGGATTCAGCTTCATTCCGTATTTGCGAAGGACTTGAAACATCTCACCCAAGTGGCTTACATGATCGTTGGCTTTTCTTGACTTCACTAGCATGTCGTCCACATAAACTTCCATGGTTCGTCCTATCAGTTCTGCAAACATCTTGTTGACGAGGCGCTGATAAGTAGCTCCAGCGTTTTTAAGTCCAAATGGCATTACCTTGTAGCAGTACAATCCTCGGTCAGTGATTAATCTAGTGTGGTCTTGATCGGGGGCGTGCATAGGGATCTGGTTATATCCTGAGTATGCGTCCATAAAGGATATAAGTTCCTGTCCGGAAGTGCTGTCCACGAGTTGGTCGATTCGAGGGAGTGGGAAGCAGTCTTTCGGGCAAGCGTCATTTAAGTTGGAGAAATCGATGCATGTTCGCCACTTCCCATTAGCTTTCTTTACCAGTACCGGGTTGGCAATCCATTTCGGGTAGATGGCTTCACGTATGAAGTCATTGGCCAGTAAGTTCTTTACTTCTTCCTCGAGGGCCGCTGATCGTTCTACCCCCATACTTCTCTTCTTTTGCTTTACCGGTACCTTAGTAGGATCGATGTTTAGTGCGTGGCATGCTATGTCCGGGGAGATTCCAGTCATATCAGCGTGCGTCCATGCAAATACATCCATGTTGTGGCGAAGAAAATCAATAAGTTGATTCTTTAATTCTCTTTTTAACTGAGATCCGACTCTCAGCAGTTTACTTGGGTCGCGTTTTTCTACAGATACGAATTCCATAGCCTCTGCAGGCTCGGCGGTGGCCTCCTCTTCTTTGTCCCTGGGGTCTAATTCATTGAAAGGATCACTGTTATACCGAGGAGGAGGGGCTTTCTTTAGTTTCTTTGCTTCCAAGCTTTTCATGCAGAGAATAGTCTCTGCATTTTTCCCTTTATCTCTCCTGCGATTATTGCGAAGTTCGGTTACATAGCAGTCCCGAGCGGCGTCTTGATCCCCTTCTACTTCTCCCACTCCATTATCCGTTGGGAACTTCGTCTTCAGGCACCATGGGGCAAGGACAATTTGAAAGTCGGACAAGGCTGGTCTTCCTAAAAAGGCATTGTAGGCCGAGTGGTTGCCTATTAGCACGAATGTTTGTTTCCGAATGGCGGAGCGGGGATGACTTCCCAATTCAACAAAGAGATCCAATTGTCCGAGGGGCATCTTTGCTTCTCCAGTGAAACCTTGTAGTGGTTTGTTGCAGGGGGATACATCCTTCATTGACAGCTTCATTTTGTCGAAAGCATGCTTGAATAAGATATTTACTGAACTTCCAGTGTCTATTAAAATTCGGAAAACTTTGGCTGGACCGAACTAGGCAGAGATGACCATAGGGTCCATGTGTGGGTACTGCCTTCCTTCTAGGTCGCGCCCATTGAATGTGATGTCATTATTTTCCTTCCGCTTAGGGTGGCGTTCTTCCATAACAGAATTGACGCAGTCACCCTCGCTTCTGAGTGAGTTTCCATATCTTTCCATTTCTGCCCAGCTCTTGTCGGCGATGTGTGGCCCCCCTGATATTGTATGGACCACTATCTTCTCTCGGCTGGAGCCGCTGGTGTTGCGATTTCCTCCGCCTGTCTCTGGGTGGAGCTGCCCTGGGTCTTCCTGGGCAGGAGCTGGGGTCCTGTCCTGTCCTTTCACATAGCGTTCTAATCTCTTTCTCCTGATGTGTTCTTCAATTAGGTCTCGGAGATGGCGGCACTCATTGGTATCGTTCCCATGAGACTCGTGGAAACGGCAGAATTTTCCGGACTGGATTGCGCGATCCGACTCTTTCTTGTACGGGGGGCGCTTGTATGTAAGTTCGTCCTGGGTGGCCAGGAAGATGTTCTCGACTGTTTCATTCAGGGGAGTGTAAGCGTCGAATCTCGGTCCTGGTCGGTACAAGCGCTTTTCTCCCTTCTTGCCCCCTGCATTGTCTCTGGAGTCGTTTCTCCGAATGTCCTTCGCTGCGGCAGGGGCGTTTCCATGGGTCGTCTTAGCCTGTGGTCCTGTCTGCCTTTCAGTGGCAGCCTCTTCGAGTCTCATGTACTTCCCAGCTTCATGGAAGAAATCGGGAAAGGTAGCTGGTTTTTCTTTAGTTAGTCTTCTAGCAAACTTGGTATCTGGGTGCACACCACTACAGAGGGCCATTAGGGTGAGTTTCTCATCGGCATCTTGAACCGCGGTCGCTGCGGCGTTGAACCGGGTTAGATATTGTTGCAGTGTCTCTCCGGATTTCTGTTTGACATTGGATAGATAATAAGCATCCTTGGGTTGTTCCATATGAATGTGGAACTGGCTAATGAACTTTTCCTTCAACATTTCCCATGAACTGATGGATCCTTGGGGTAGATGGCAGAACCAGGAGGTAGCTAGATCTGCTGAAAATAGTGGAAAGCATTTGCATAATACCCCTTCCGTTGCCCCGCTCATGAGCATATGTTGTGTGTATCTTTGCAGGTGTACAACGGGGTCGGAAGTTCCCTTGTATGGTTCCATCGTCGGCATTTTCCATTCTCGAGGTGTGATGGCGGTTTCGATGTTGCGGGAGAAAGGGCTGGTTACCCTAGCACCTATCCCTCGATCTCTTTGCTCTCGTCGGACGCAATCCCTGAACAATCGTGCCATTCTTTCATCAGAATTTGGAGCGGACAAAAATGAGCTTGGTTCTTCCCTGCGGGATCGATCTCGTCCAGATGACCTGTAGGGATGGTATAGCCTATCACTTCTGACGTTATCCAGTGGCTGTCTTTGGCTGCTCGGATGCATGCTAGGACCAGCTACAGTTGCCCCCTGCCTTGATCTTCCCCTGTGGGGTTCTGCTTCGAGCATTTCCATGGGGTCAACTTCGGGCTGGGTTCTAGCTCGGCTCCGTTCAGCGGGGTTTCTATGATTAGGCGGCATGACCGGGTCAGCTACATCCGACCCTCGCCTGGTGCCTCCCCCATTGGGTTCGGTTCCAAGCACTTCCTCGAGTCGGAGTTCGGGCTGAGTCCGGGCACGACCCCTATCATTGTTGTTCCTGTTGATAGCTTCTTCGAAGAGGGAAGACCTTTGATGTCTCTGAGATCCTCCAGATTGAGACTCACCCCATGATTCAGTGTTGCGGTTGGATTCTTCGGCATCCCTCAAGCGTGACATGAGTTGGTTCACCAAAGCTTCTTGTTGGGATACGAAGCGGTTAATTACTTCAGTCACAACTCTGTCTAGATCTGCCCTAGTGATTGCTACTGCTTGTTCCGCGGCAGGGGCTGTCGGATTTGCCTGATCTGCTGTCGTAGTGGGATGGTTCTCTTGATCTGGATCCACTGGATCTGGAGCGCTGCTGGTTGCAACGTTCTTTCCCTTGTTGGCGTCTTTTCTCGGCCTGGAAGTCATGCTTCCTAGGCAATGAAGGGTGCTATTGGGAAAGAAGGTTGAATGAGGGAAGCTGAAGCTTCGAGTTCCAAGTTCTCAGTGAAAGCACCAAAAATGTTTGCGCAAAAAATGGACAAACACCTCCAATCCGTATAATTTAGTCGATTATATGTTATTTTCCAGGTTTTAGATTACTTATGCAAATATGAAAAAAGCAGGGGCTAAACTGTAAAAGACACACAGATTTATAGTGGTTCGGCCAGAATGTGCCTACGTCCACTTTATATGTTATTCTCCTTTCTTTTTCAGATTACAAGCACAAAGCTTTAAGTACAAGTATAAGAAAGTTGTTTGAAAGTTCCTTCCTTGCTTGAGCTCTCAAACTTGTCCGCCATTGTTGTACCCCTGCCCCTCTATTTATAGAGTGAGGCTGGGGACAGGAGTCCTGGATGTATATAACTGCTGGTGGGCCTGGGCTGAAGCGATCTGGCCTGGCAGCGTTCTGGTTCGGTAATGCCATGGTTCGGTGGAGAGTGGTATGTTGTTTGGACAGGTGGTAGGTTGGGAGTGAGTTTGGTTCGGCGGTGAAGTGGTCCAGTAGTGTATGGTCCGGCTAAGGTTGATTCGGTGGTTAGGAGCGTGACTTGGAGCTTGGTCCGGCATAGCGAGGTTCGGTGTTGCTTGGAGATGGAAGTTTGGACTGGCAACGTGTGGTTCGGTAGTTGGAGATGGTTGGACCGATGGAGCTTCGGTTCGGTAGTGGTGGTCCATTCGGTGGTGGTTGGTCCGGTAGTGGAAGGTGGAGGTTGGTTCGGCTAGGCGTGGGGAGAAGGTTGGATCGACATGTAGTAGAGCAAGGTTTGGCTCGGTAGGGGATGGGAGAGGAGCTGGTTCGGCATGTAGGGGGAGAGGCATTGGTTCGGTGGTGTCCCTGTGCTTGCTGGTTCGGTAATGGAAATGCACACAACACATATACAGATATATATAATTTTTAAAACTTTGGATCACTTTAAACTCGTATAAAATTCCTTTTATACTTCAAACACTTCCAAAATCCTTTTACTTCCAACAATAGATTCAACAAGGGGAGAATATATAACAAAGATATAGCTTTGTTTACCCAAAATCAAATATTCAAATTTGATTACTCTTTCCAATATCAATTTCCTTTCTATTCATATTCACTTTAATTCCCGTTGGATTTTCACTTCAATTCTTACCTCAGTTGGGTATTTAAATCAATAACAGTTTGAACTCCGACCAGTTTAGAAAATAGCTTGATAATTGAAAAATGGATAAGTAGTTGGAAAATAATTATTAGTTTACAAAATAGCTGTAAAATAGTTCAGTAATTGTAAAATAATTGGAAAATAATTAAATAGTCATAGAAATTTTAAATAACTTCAAAATAGCTATAAAATATAATTAGTAGTTGAAAATAGGAATTAGTCTATAAAATAGCTGAAATTTTTTTAAATGGCTCCAAAAATAATTGTAAAACAAGTATAAAATAATTTGGCTTTAAGAAAGATAGGTTGTATATATTTAATAGCTTAGAAATATAAGTTTATATCAAAACAATTTATATTGAAACTAGTCAAGAGTCAACTGTTCACTTCCCTAACAATCCAATGTAAATTTACACTTTCATTTAAATTAATCCAATTCCAATTTGAATAACTCCAATTTCCATTTAATTTTATTTAATCCCAATTCAAGTTGAATCACCCCTGATTCCCTTCCTAATTTAAATCAAATTCCATTTGATTTTGTTGAGTCACAGAATCTATGAAGTTTTTTGATTTCTGACAAAGAAATAAAGGCGATCGACAAAACGAAGACATCATGGCTATAAAGAGGCACAAAAGAGCTACATATAGTACTCTAAATTATAGGTTGATTATTTGATGTTATAATAGTGATAAACTTGTTAAAATCTATCCTCAAATAATCATGCATCTCAAGGGAATCAATATATACAACTGAATTACAGTTGCACATTCTGTGTGCCACTTTACAGGGACCGGTCGACCGGTCACAATCTAGGCGGTCGACCGTTCCAGTATAAGTTGCACACTGAAACGTGCACACATGCACATAACGACTATATATTTGAATTCCTGTCTACTGGTCATTTTTGACCTGTCGACCGTTTTTAAACAGAGAGCAACTTTTCCAAAAGACACTTCTTTCTCCAAAGGTTGCATCTCTTACCTTTCATCAATGATCATATCTCTTAATGGCAACTGCTTACAAAGAGTTACAACCATTCTTCTCTATATAAACTCATCTAAATCATTGATTCAAAAAACATGATTATATATGCTTTTTACTCTAATCTCTGATCTTACTTTCTACATACTCCTACATTCTAAAAGCTCTCAATTATTTTAATTGCTTATTGAATCATTGAAATTATTTCATATCTTTTGATTCAATAAGTAATATACTTCCCTTTATCTTCACAAAACATCATTCACATACTTTGAGGATAAGATTATAGGAAGGGTGTACTACAAGTGACAAATCCGTGTTTTCAAGAGCACAAGTTGTCAACAACAATTGTATTTGTTCTTTTGTTGAAGTCCTCGGTGTTGTAAGAGGCAAGTGTTGAAGTCCTCGGTGTTGTAAGAGGCAAGTGTTGAAGTCCTCCGTGTTGTAAGAGGCAAGTGTTGAAGTCCTCAGTGTATTAGAGGCGTGAAATCCCGTTCGTCTGCTCGGGTGTTGTAAACCTGTTCCTCCAAGTAAATTGAGGTAGTTGATAGTGAAAATCCAGATAGAAGTCTGGGACTGGACGTAGGACGGTGTTCCGAACCAGTATAAAAATCTCTGGTGTGATTTTCCTAACTTTTATTTTACTTTGCTACTATCATCTATTTCCGCATTTATATTATATTCCATATTACACGATCCGTGTGTACTATATTAGCACGTACACTGCCACTTTCATTTGGTATCGGAGCCAGGTCATCACATAACCGTAACACAGTTATTTGATATATTCTTGTAATATGGAAAATAACGCAGCTTACATGGAAGGTCAGTCGACACAAAGACCTCCATTTTTCAATGGTCTTAACTATAGTTATTGGGCAACACGTATGTCATTCTTTATGCAATCAAATAGGTATGATGCTTGGAATGCCACTCAAAGAGAAATAGTGAATCCAACAACTGATTATTCAGAATGGACTGCGGTTGAGAAAACGACAGCAGCCGTAAATGCAAGAGCAATAAATATGTTGTTCTGTGCATTAGACCAAAATGAATATAACTGTGTTAGTATCTGCACTACTGCATATCAAATTTGGCAAACGCTAAAAACCACTCATGAAGGTACTAACAAGGTTAAACAAGCCAAAATAGCCATGCTGAAAAGTCAATTTCAAAATTTCAAAATGAAACCAAATGAGACAATCAATGATATGTATTCACGGTTTCAAACTATCCACCATGCACTTATTGGCTTAGGACAAAAATATTCTGATTTTGATGTTGTTTCAACAGTCCTACATTCTCTGACTAGTGAATGGGAAGGAAAAGTATTAGCAATTGAAGAAGCTAATGACCTTTCCGTCATGAAGCCAGATGAATTGATAGGAAATTTAATGTCCTATGAAGCGAATTTGCAGGCTAGAAAAGAATAGAAAGAAGAAAAGAAAAATGTAGCATTTCATGTTGAGAAAGATGAAAATGAATCAGATTTTGAAGACGAAGATTTGGCATTCATTGCGAAAGGATTCAAAAAATTCCTAAAATATCGAAAAGCCAGTCGTTACAATAAAAGGAAATCTGGATCAAATAAACCATCTTCATCTGCTATAGAATGTTTCAACTGCCACAAAAAGGGACACATGCAGAAGGATTGTCCAGAGCAAAAGAAGAAGTCAGAAAATGACAAATTCAAATATAAGAAGGACAAATCAAAGAAACGAGCCTTCTCAGTAACATGGGATGATTCAGAGTCATCTTCATCAGAAAGTGAAAGTGATTCGGAAAATGAACAAGCTAATGTTTGTTTTATGGCAACAGAAGATGAGGTACAAATTCCTGCATTTGATGAATTACTTGATATTAATGCTGAATTGATAGTCAAATATAAAGACATAAAACGTCAATTAAAAGTAGTCAAAGCAGATTTAAGTAGAGCAGAGTTTGAACGAGATATGTTAAAAGATGAGAAGAAAATATTAGAAGAGGAACTTGAAAAAATTCAAGAATCATCATCTAATGTTGACTCTCAACTATCTCTTTTGAGTCAAGAAATAGAAGCTCAAAAAGAGAAAAATAATGCTCTCACTACTGAAAATCATGAGCTTAAGGCAAAAGTCAAAATTCTAGACCTAGAAAAAGCTAGTTTACAAACAAAGTTTGATGACATTACTCAAAATGTTTCTAACTTTAACAAAGGTCGAGAAAATTTGACAAAAATCATTGAAAACTGACAATCTGCATCAAATAAACAAGGTCTGGGATATAAGAAACAAGAAATCAAGGGTAATAAAAGAAAGAAGAAAGTACAAAAGATTGAAGTTAAGAAAAATCTTAGTTTATTATGTTCCAAACCAAAGCCAGTTGTGAAATTTCAAAAGAAAAATACAAAGACTATCAAAATATGGGTTCCTAAAACAAATAACAATTTGATTCGGAACAAATACATTCAGCAATTCATGAATACTGTGCATCTTAATAATAATTATATATATAAAGGGGATACCGGACCGATATGTGTTTGGACTCCTAAGACCTAACTCTTAGGACCCTATAAAAAGTGGGTACCATAGACTTAATTCTATTTTTTGCAGGTCCCACTTAAGAAAAGAGGAAAGTGGATATTGGACAGTGGTTGCTCGAAGCACATGACGGGAGACAAGAGCTTATTAACAAATATTACATACTCAGATGGTGGCTCCGTCACTTTTGGAGACAATTCAAAAGGGTATATCATCGGCAAAGGCGATGTGAGCAATTGCGGTATATCTAACTTACCTCTTATTACAAATGTCATGCTAGTTAAAAATTTAAAACACAATTTACTTAGTATTAGTCAGTTATGTGACAAAGGTTTTACAATCTCCTTTTCGAATAATAAGTGTAGTATCTTAGATAAAGACCACAATTTAGTTTTCGAAGGTTATAGAGACAGAAATATATATATTCTGAATATGAATATTAATCATAATTCAGATATGTGTCTTGTGGCTAATGATAATGATCCATGGCTATGGCACAAACGCTTCTGTCATATAAACTTCAGAACTATTAACAAGCTCGCCAAAAACAATCTGGTTAGAGGTCTACCCAAGATTAGTTATAAAACGATAATTTTTGTGATGCCTGTCAGATAGGAAAATTGACCAGATCATCATTCAAGTCAAAAAGGGTCATATCAACATTACAACCACTTGAACTACTACATATGGATTTATTCGGACCAACACAGGTTCAGTCAATAAACCATAATAGATATGTATTTGTAATAGTTGATGACTATTCTCGTTATACCTGGACTATTTTTCTGAAAAACAAGAGTGACACTTTTGACCATTTCAAATCTTTCGTCGAAAGAATTCAAAAATCAAAAGGGCTAAAAGTTAAAAACATAAGAAGCGATCATGGTGGTGAATTTGAAAATAACAAATTTGAACATTTTTGTACAAAAAAAGGTATTAACCATAATTTTTCGTTTCCTAGAACTCCACAACAAAACGGAGTTGTAGAACGGAAAAATCAAACATTACAAGAATGTGCAAGAACGTTATTAAATGGATCCACTTTACCAAAACATTTCTAGGTAGAAGCCGTCGCTACTGCGTGTTATGTTTTAAATCGTGTGTCCATTCGACCACTCAGCAAAAACACGTCTTATGAATTATTTAACGAAAGGAAGCCAAATATATCTTACTTCAAAGTATTTGGTTCAAAATGTTTTATTTTAAATGCAAAAGACCATCTCGGAAAGTTTGATCCGAAAGCTGATGAAGGTATATTTGTCGGTTATTCGAAAAGAAGCAAAGCGTATCGTATTTTCAATAAATGAACCAAAACTATTGAAGAATCTCTTCATGTTTATTTCGATGAATTCTTTAAACCTTCTCAATCAAAACCAGATAATGACGAAACTATATTTACTGACACTCCTCTCTTCACAAATTATGACTCTGATCTGAAAATCTTATTGACAATATTTCCCAACAACAACTAGTTTGTGAGATACGTTCCCCTCCAAGATTATTGAGACACCATCCGGTTCAAAATGTAATTGGCAAGGTTAACTCACAAGTAAGAACTAGTAATCAATTACATCAAATGGGCCATGTTGCGTTTTTATCAAATATCGAACCTAAGAATCCAAAAGAAGTTGCTACAGACGATTACTGGATCATTGCCATGCACGAAGAACTAAATCAGTTCGAGCGCAATGACGTTTGGGAACTTGTTCCAAGGCCAACTGATCAGTCAGTTATTGGTACTAAATGGGTTTATAAAAATAAGGCCGACGAGCAAGGAAATATCACCAAAAACAAAGCAAGATTAGTAGCACAAGGGTATAATCAGGAAGAAGGTATCGATTATGAAGAAACTTTTGCACCAGTTGCTCGACTAGAAGCTATTAGAATTCTATTATCTTTTGCTTGTCACCATAACTTCAAACTTTATCAGATGGATGTCAAAAGTGCATTTCTAAATGGATTTATCAAAGAGAATGTATATGTCGAACAACCTCTCTTGTTCGTACATGAAAAATATCCTGACCATGTATTCAAACTTAAGAAAGCTCTGTATGGTTTAAAACAGGCACCTCGTGCTTGGTATGAATGATTACGTAGCTATCTTATTAACTCAGGATTTCAAATAGGCAAAGTCGATCAAACTTTGCTTATTAAACATTCTCAAAAGGATATTCTAGTTATCCAGATATATGTAGACGACATCATCTTTGGTTCAACAAACGATAAACTCTGCAAAGAATTTGCAAGTATTATGACCAAAGAGTTCGAAATGTCTCATATGGGAGAACTATCATATTTTCTTGGACTTCAAATCAAGCAACTTCCGAATGGTATCTTTATCAATCAAGAAAAATATTGTGGAAATCTTATCCAACGCTTCGAATTAGAAAATACATCTGGTAAACCAACTCCTATGAGTACAACTACACATCTTGAAAAAGATGAAAATGGTAAGAGTATTGACCAGAAATTATATCGAAGCATGATTGGTTCTCTTCTTTATCTTACAGCAAGTCGTCCAGATATATTGATGAGTGTTTGTCTATGTGCACACTTTCAAGCAGATCCAAAGGAATCACATCTACGAGCAGTAAAACGCATAATTCGTTATCTTAATAATACCAAAGATTTCGGTCTTTTTTATCCAAAAGAACGTCCATTTGAATTAGTATCATATAGTGATGCTGATTTTGGCGGATCACGAACGGATAGAAAACGTACAAGTGGTACGTGCCATTTTATTGGAAAATCACTTGTCTCTTGGTTTAGTAAGAAACAGAATTGTGTTTCACTATCAACATGTGAAGCTGAATATATATCAGCGGCTCTCGCTTGTACTCAAGTACTACACATGCAACAAACACTTCAAGATTTTGATATTCATTTATCAAATTCAATTATATACTGTGATAACACAAGTGCTATAAATCTCTCTAAGAATCCAGTGAATCATTCTAGAACCAAACACATTGATATCCGTCATCATTTCCTTCGAGATAATATTGAAAAAGGAAATATATGTCTTGAATATGTCCAAACTGACAATCAATTAGCGGACATTTTTACTAAGCCTCTGCTCGAATCTAGTTTTATTAGATTACGAAGAGAGCTTGGTTTAATTTAGAAAAAAGATCTTGACTAGTAATTACTAATGATCGTCTTGTCTTTTAGTTATGTTTTAACTATAGCTTTTGCTTAAGCTATTTTTAACATTGAATATGAGCCTCTGCTTGCTTTAATGGTTAATTTTCTTTATTCATTTTCATCCACAGACTTATTTACAAGGAAACTCCTTATAAGCCTGTAAATTTTTTTTCCTTTATTCATTTTTCTACGAATAAGACTCTATACATAATTCTCTATGGCTCACATTTGTGATAAATGTGCTCAAGAATCACGCATTTCCATTACAAGTTCTGAGTCAGAGGAGTATTATTCACCCAAAACACCAAAACAAAAACCAAGTTATCGTCATCAATGCTCTCGTATTCCTGGTAGTACACCAACCTCAAAACGAGTAAAGAAGACGTTGTTTTGTTCTCCTCGTACCAAAGCACAGATCGACGAGATTCACCACTATCAGAAACATCAAATAGATCTTCAGCGACAGCTTCATTATGGGCAAAGCCAACTTTACCATGAGCAAAAAGAAACATCGGCACGTTTATCTGTTTTAGAAAAGGTGGCATCATTCTTTTGTAGTTCCAACAAGCATGACGTGCATGAACCAATGCCGTCTAGGCCATCAACATCTAGGAGTCCTAACTCTTGGGATCGGAATTATGATAGGAATGAAGGTACCCAGAAAAACTGGAGTCCATGGGCAAAACGTATTGAAGAAAACAAAGATAATTCTAATGATGAACCTTCCACTTCTCATTAGATTTATATATACTCATTGTATTCTATTTTTTTCCCTTTCCGTCACTCATGTAATAATACTTGTATTCTACAATAAGAGTGAAAATGTAGCACGATATATTCCAAAAAAAAAAATTGCACAACAGGGTATTATTCGGCATATTGTCAAACCGGTCGACCCCCTATATTGTAATCGGTCGACCGTTTACCCTCTGTTTGAAAACGGTCGACCGGCCATAATCCATAGGTCGACCGGTTTACGAAGTTTCAGTTTTTTTTATATATATCTTGCGTCCTTTTATTCCTCTATCTTCCTCATTTTCTTACTTTCTATACCTTTTCACCAAAATCCTAAAACCACTCCCCAAAATTTCAAAATTCTTATTCTCCAAATTCTCTAAAAATGGCTCCCTAACAAAAGAAATCCAAGAAAGGATCATCATCCAGAACTTCATCAATCAATATCTCAGCAAAGAAATGGCTTGAAAACCCAGTGGCTATCTCAAGATGGAATCAAATGACTAACTACAAATTTCATCTGGGTTCTTTCATCAAGTTTGATGATTTCACGTCTTATGGAATTCGTAGGTTAGCCGATAACTCCAACATTTCTCCATTGATAGATTTTTCAGAAAACAATGTGGAAATAAATCATTTGATGATAAAATTGTTCTATGCCAACATGAACCTCGACGAGTATCAACCTGATAATCCGAACGGAGTCATTTGGTCTGTCGTCTCTGGCAAACAAATTTTTATCACTCATGATAGGATTGCCTCTATACTTGGTATACCAAATCAAGGCGATGAGTTTTCATCTAATTTCTGTGAAGTCTTCACTCGCAATAGCATCAGCCATCAGTTCATTGAGGACAACAGTGATGGCACAAAGTCTATTGGACTTCGACCCACCGCCGGACTACTACATCGCGTCTTGATGCATTCTCTGTTTCCTAGACTAGGAAATTACGATGCTGTATATAAAGAAAACTTCAAGGCTCTCTATGCTATTTATGGGGATATCCAAATTAATTGGGTTCATATGCTTTTTGACGAAATTCTCAAGGTAAATAACTCTACGCGACCTCATTTTTTCTACAATGAATACATCATGCGTATTTTGCTAGCTTGTGGGGTAAAGCCTCCTAACTCCGCCACCTCGAAACCAAAATGTATTGATTCCGTAACCATCAAACGCATGAAGCTTCCTCCTCCTTACCTTGAGATTATGCCGTTTGAACTATGGCAACAAAGAGGTCCAACAAAACAAAAAGCTACATCATCTCGACCTCGTTCCGATGAAGTTAAACTGTTAAAATCAAAATCATCCACAAAAGAATCACTTGAAACTATTGCGCGTAACCAATTCTTGCTTGAATCACGTCTCAAGCGCATGAACACAAAAATTGATAAACGCTTCAATAAGGTCAAGCCATTCTTTGGTATGTTATAGGATGCTATATCATGTACCACATCCACCTCTGTTCAAGCACAAGACCCAGGAAAACGTCCTGCTCCTCCTGTTTTCAACTGGACATCATCTGAGGAGTCTACTGGTATGAGTGGACATGGACATGGAGAATCATCTAGAGGGAACAATGATGAAGAAGAAGAAGATGATGATGATGACGATGATGATGATGAAGAGGAGATAGGATCTGCCTCATCTTAGATTCTATTGTCTATTATGGTTTAGTACTTTAAAAACATCAATCGATACTTGTACTAAATAGTGTCCTTATTTTTATTTTTCGTTTGACATTATGGTTTGTATTATACTCTGTTATGTTTTGGATGTGTTAAGTTTTATTTTGCTATGCATATTATGGTAATTACACTCCTATATTATTCCAGTATCTGTTACTCCTTTTTGTCGATGACAAAGGGGGAAAAAGGGCTAACAATTATTTGCAGGAATATACATATATATACAGAATTCAAACAAACTCTCAGAGGGAGATCACATACTCAGGGGGAGATTCAGATTTTCAGATATATATTGTCATCAATCAAAAAGGGGGAGAATGTTGAGTCACGGACTCTATGAAGTTTTTTGATTTCTGACAAAGAAATAAAGGCGATCGACAAAACGAAGACATCATGGCTATAAAGAGGTACAAAAGAGCTACATATAGTACTCTAAATTATGGGTTGATTATTTGATGTTATAATAGTGATAAAGTTGTTAAAATCTATCCTCAAATAATCATGCATCTCAAGGGAATCAATATATACAACTGAATTGCAGTTGCACATTCTATGTGCAACTTTACAGGGACCGGTCGACCGGTCACAATCTAGGCGGTCGACCGTTCCAGTATAAGTTGCACACTGAAACGTGCACACATGCACATAACGACTATATATTTGAATTCCTATCTACTGGTCATTTTTTGACCTGTCGACCGTTTTTAAACAGAGAGCAACTTTTCCAAAAGACACTTCTTTCTCCAAAGGTTGCATCTCTTACCTTTCATCAATGATCATATCTCTTAATGGCAACTGCTTACAAAAAGTTACAACCATTCTTCTCTATATAAACTCATCTAAATCATTGATTCAAAAAACATGATTATATATGCTTTTTACTCTAATCTCTGATCTTACTTTCTACATACTCCTGCATTCTAAAAGCTCTCAATTATTTTGATTGCTTATTGAATCATTGAAATTATTTCATATCTTTTGATTCAATAAGTAATATACTTCCCTTAATATTCACAAAACATCATTCACATACTTTGAGGATAAGATTATAGGAAGGGTGTACTACAAGTGACAAATCCGTGTTTTCAAGAGCACAAGTTGTCAACAACAATTGTATTTGTTCTTTTGTTGAAGTCCTCGGTGTTGTAAGAGGCAAGTATTAAAGTCCTCGGTGTTGTAAGAGGCAAGTGTTGAAGTCCTCCGTATTGTAAGAGGCAAGTGTTGAAGTCCTCAGTGTATTAGAGGCGTGAAATCCCGTTCGTCTGCTCGGGTGTTGTAAACCTGTTCCTCAAGGTAAATCGAGGTAGTTGATAGTGAAAATCCAGATAGAAGTCTGGGACTGGACGTAGGACGGTGTTCCGAACCAGTATAAAAATCTCTGGTGTGATTTTTCTAACTTTTATTTTACTTTGCTACTATCATCTATTTCCGCATTTATATTATATTCCATATTACACGATCCGTGTGTACTATATTAGCACGTACACTGCCACTTTCAGATTTTAATCCTGTTCACTTTAATTATAGTTTGAAATTATTCCAATCAATTTGAATTATTATCAATTTAATTTCTGAATCCAATTCTCAAAAATCCATTATAAATCACTTTTATTTATGTATTTCAAGGTTCAATACAATTTTATTTGTTTTCAAAATTTAATTTATTATTCAATTTTATCTTCCAGTTTGAAGCCAGTTCGTAAACAAGTTTACTTTACAATTCAATTATTCAAATTTATTTTATTTATAGAGTACCATTCTCAAATTAAAGATTTTTATTAACAATAGGATGATATCATCCAATTTATTTAAAATGTCCGTCCATTTCCAATTTTTAAATCTCAAACCCGATTTGAGATCACACAAACTACTATTTCAAATTGTTCGTTCAACTTATTTTACTTCTCCCAAGTTAAATTCAATTTACTTAATCCAATCAACCTTACTCAAATTGAATTCCCGCTTCAACCTCAAAATTCTTTCCCTCTTATAAGTTCATAACTTATATCACTTTGGGTTTATACATCACACTTCAGGGAAAAATCAAAACTCAACCTCTTAGAGTTTATTTCATATTATCTTTGATATCATGTATATCCATACATATATACATATTTATTTCTTGGCCCTCCCAGCCATATTTTAAAATTTTAAACCACCTTTGGTTTTAGATTCAAATCAATTTTCAAACAACCCATTGTTTGCAACATGTCTCTTTTATTCAAATAATACTTATTTATTCTTTTAGCACTTTGAAACAATTTTCAAATTCTAGGACCAGATTTAGAACTTTAATTTCAATCCATTAAATTTTAATTTGGTTGTATTTCTATTTCTACTAAATTTAATTCCAATTCAAGAATTCAATTTGGTTGTATTATATTACTTCTTAATTTAATTTCAATAATTTAACAACCAATCGTCTTAATATTTATTAGAAGGAAATATTGTTTTGTATATCAAAATATATTTTTATATAAAATCATTTAAAATCTTTTTATAAGAAAATAACAAGTACGCTCTCATATATACATATATACATATATATATATATAGTCTTAACTCATTCTAGAGTACTACAGACTCTATTAAATGAGTAATTCTCACCAGCGCCAAGGTTCTCGCTTAACCTTTCAGCTTTGATACCAAATGTAACGACCCGAAATTTTCTAACCCGTAAACTCCAGATAGTTATGAAAAAGAAGAAAGAGATAGAAGAAGAAGAACAGAAACACCAACATCTCACAATCGTAGCGGATAAAATATAACAATAATAATAATAGCGTACAAAAGAATATTATATCTGTCGATTACATTTCAATACATCAGAGTTTCACATATATTCAAATGCTAGTTATATACAATCAATTTATCACAGAATTACAATAATATCATTACAGCGAAAATATTCTACGCGATATTGCCATCCTGCTCGCCTCCTGAGCTCCAGAACGTACCTACCTGAAAATCTGTAGTACTCGGTCTGACCCGAGCATTACACCAAAGTAACACCCGGGTTGGGCTGGAAACCAGCGTGAGTAAACCCAATTAACATGGAATACCAAAGAAATCAACTTTTATAAACCCGGGTAACATATATCAATTCTCAAGCCACAAATTATTATAGACAACACTTAGTCCATATTTAAATTTCTGAATACCAAAGATTTAGATTTTTAAAACAGTCCAATACCTCCAAATCACTTCAATCCAGCATATGGATTTATATATCAATCTACAAACATTCGAAGTGGTTTTGGGTATTTCTCCTATACCCGACCCCGGCCTCTTCGAATCTCATGTTATCCTATCCCAAATTATTTAAATGAAATACATAACATTTCATATCAGAGATATCAACACATTCAAAACATCCAATACCATTTAATCATCCATCACATACAAATTAATTAAATGGTTCTAATTGAATTTTTAACCACATTCATTTAGATTCCTTCATTCAATATTAGTTACTCCCAAAATCAATTAATTAGTCAACCCTTCACTATTCATCTTAATTAATCAATCTTGATTAATTATTTTCCAATTACATTCAAGTAATTACCTTAAATTAACTTCACAATATTAATTAGTCTCAACTAAGATCATTGAGTAATCTTAATTACTTCATGAATTAATTAATTATATATAATTACATCAATCCTTAACTACTTATACTAATTAACTTCCCATAAGTCACTTATTGCAGATTAATTCATCTTAATTAATCGATCTTCAATTACATCTTTAATTACATTAATTAATTATTTCCAATTACATTTTAATTTGTTCCAAACTAAATTAATTACTTTAATTCAACCACAATATTAATCAATCTCGATTACCCTCAACCTGTAATTAACTATCTTTCATTTTACTTCATTCATAAATTAATTACCCCTTACTTCACTAATCAAGTGATTATTTATGACAACATCAAATGATTTTTCTGAATTACTTATCTTAGTAAATTAATTTAACCTTAATTAATTAATTCAAACCCTTAGTAACTTTTAAAATGGAAGTATTTCCTTATTTATGTTGAAGTTTAAAACAACTTAAAATTACCAATATTTTGAGTTAAGCAACAATTAACTCGAGAACCATCCAAACCGAAATCACCAGATCAATCAATTCACGGTGCATATCAAATCAATTCAATCATTCAACCACATATTTAAATTTAACCATTTAAAATTTAAATAGAAATCCAACAAAGTGGGATTCACTCACCTTTGTCGTTTTGCAGCCCATTTCCTTTACGACTTGTCCTTCACGATCAATGACCTTGTAAAACATTAGATGTTTTATTAATATTCAAGTCAATTGAGCAATTTAAATTTCCATTTGATAATTAATTAACCACTAATTTCATTTTAAAACAATTAAATTTAATTTAAACTAATTTCCCTTCCTAACAGATTTTACCATCCCTTTAATAAAATTTAAGTTCCAAAAATAAATTGAAGAAGTGAATCTTCCAAATATTATTTAGAATAAACTAGTACGATTTTACCCTTAATAAAAGTTTATCAACTAATCACTTAGTTCAAATTAATTATTTAGGAATGAATTTAATTAACCAATCTGTTGACTTAATACAAATAATCAGCCACCTAATTACCTCATATCAAATCATTATTTAATTATAAGTCATTTAGGTTTTTTTTAAGATTTTACTCTTAACAACTAATTAACAAAAATTGATTCGAATGATAACAATTGTTCTCAGGCTTATATTTTTTTTTACATAAATGATAACTATGGATAAAAAAACCCTCACCCCAACAAGAACAGTGCCCCCTACAGGATGCAACAACATGTCACCTTCCCGCTCTATGACGTCAGTAACATCGCGATACAATCCTGCTAACCCAGATCGAACCCCCTTCCACTGTTCGTGAGTCGAGTTTCCTTCATCTCGACTTTCTCCACAGCCCCGAGCTTGAACGACTCGAACCAAAAATCGTGACTTCGACTGTCGCCACTTTCCCCCAGAAACACAAACCCTAGGTCGCGATCGACTACCCCATGAACTGCTTCGATTGCAAGGTTTGATCGTACGAGGATGGGGTCGAGGTCAATTAATTCGATCAGAAAAATGATTTTTGATTTTAGAGGAGGCCGGCTTCGGCCATTCTTTGATTTCGATTATTACTATTTTTTTTTGAATTCGTTTTCTGTGTTGAAGATTAGAGAGGGGCGAGGATAAATTAGAGGTTGGGGAAGCTTCCTGTTAACGCTAGTTTATAAATATCTCTGACAAGTTGATTATTAAATTTCAATTATCGTATTACGTTCAGTATCATCGTTATAAATTTTATAAGCCTTCAAATTATTTTAAACGGGCTTAGAATCTCAGAGTTCAACAATATACCCAATTTCAATTATTAAATTCAATATTTAAACTATACAATTCAATGATTTTATTACCAAGTAAATATTGATATCTTGAATTCAAGTTAAAATTTGCTTTTAAATATTTTACAATCAATTAACTATTCAAATTTAAATTGTTAGAAATTTCAGGTCGTCACAGTTCTCGTGTTTGTTTGGGGTGTATGCTGTTGCGATCGAAGGAGGGATCGATCGTGGATTTGTTGGTGGTCGTCTTAGGCGCCGGAGCATCATCGACGGTGGTGCACGTTGCACAGTATTGGTCGTGTGCATGGTATGGTGTTGAGCGATTATGGTGCTCGAGTTTATGATCGGGGGCGAGAATGGTTTGCTCGAGTTTTTCTCATTTGCTGGGGCTTGCGTAAGAATTTTAGCTTAACAGTTTCGACTTTAAAAAAAAAGAACGTAAGAAGAAGATGGGAGGAAACTCGGGTTGGGCACGAGCAGGGATAATGTATTACCCGAAGCAAAGTTTAAGGGAAGGGTGGCATGTCTATAATATTTATCCAAGAAATCAAAGGTTGATTAAATAAGCAATAATTAATGGATGTAATTAAAGGATAATCTCTTTAAAGTTCTTTTAAAAAAAATATTATTACTTAATGAAGTAATTAAAGTTTAGAATCAATTAATGATGTAATTAGAGATAAATTGAGTGGTAATTAGGAATTAATTACATTGTAATTAATAATGGTTAATTTAAAACTTTAATTACTTAGAGAGGTAATTAGGAAATTGTTAATAGTTGATGACGGTCGTTAACTGGGGATTATAAAATGGTTAATTAAGACGATTAATTTAAGTTAATTAGTTAATTAATTAATTAAAGATGGTCACTTAATGTAACTGACTAAGTTTGATTACTTAGTGAGGTAATTATCGGAAAATTACCAAATGTAATTAAGTAAAGAAAATCACTTATTGAAGTAATTGGAAATTGATTACTTAATGGAAGTAACTAAGCATTAATTACTTGGTGTAATTAATTATAGGATTTATATAATTAATTAAGGAGTTAATTAATTAAGATAGGTAATTATAGGATGGTTAATTACTGTTATGATTAATTAAGGCTGATTGATGGAAACAATCAACAAAAAGTTGTTAATTAATGTAATTAATTAATTAATAAAGTAATTAAAGGTTAATTACTGAAGTTGTTTGAAGATAATTAAGTTGTGTTATTAAGTAAAGGATAATTAATTTACGTAATTGAGGGTAATTAATCAAGGATGATTAATTAAGATGGGTAATTGGAGAATAATTAATTAATTTGCTGTAATTAATTAAGGATTAAACACGCAGGATTTATAAAGATTGTGTGATTAAAGTCTTTGCTTATGAATGGCTAAATGCTACTGGATGTTTGGATTGTTGTTATACTTGGCAGATGATTGTGATGCTATCGTGTTAGATATGGATTGTCTATCTGAAAAAGAATTTCTATGTGAATCTGTTACTATGGGTATTCATGGAAATGTTTAAAGCTTTAACAGCTTTGTCTTATGTTGGTATTGAATTCGAAGAGACCGGAGTCGGGTATTAGTGAATACCCGAAACCACTTCGATTCCTTATAGATTGATATGTGGAATCAATAGGCTGATATGAAATGATTTGTGTAAGTTGGTCCATTTAATCTAAGTTTGGCACTTATAAATTGATGTGTGAAATAAGTAATGTCTATAACAGCTTGTGAAGTTGTAATTGATAAGTTACCCCGGGTTTATATAAGTTGCTTGCTTTTGTATTCTTGTTAGATGGGTTTACTCATGCTGGTTTCCAGCCTGACCCGGGTGTTAATTTGATGTAATGCTCGGGTCAGACTGAGTATTACAGATTTGCAGGTAAGGACGTTCTGGAGTTCAAAAGGAGAGCTGGAGGACAGGAACGTATAGAGTGTCTATCCGTTGTGATATATATATTGTTGTTCTTCTGGGACAAGTTATTTTAACTGTCCAATGATTGTAATTGTTGTAACTCTGGTATATAAAAGTGTAAATGTACTGGTATAGTTCTTCTTTATAAACTGTTATTTTATGTGATATTATATTTTGATCCGCTGCGAATGTGAGGTTTCTATGTTTTAGTGTTTTTGTTTCTTCTTTTTCTTCTATCTCTTTCTTATTTTCACTAACTATCTAGAATTTTTAGGATCAAAATTTCTGGGTCGTTACATTTGGTATCAGAGCCAGGTTAAGCGAGAACCTTGGCTCTGGTTGAATTACTCATTAAGGATAGGGTAAGTGGTACCTAGGATGAGTTGAGTGTATATATATATGAGAGCAACTTGATGTTTTCTTATATAAAGATTTTAAATGATTTTATTTAAAAATATATATTTTGATATATAAAGAAATATTTCTTTCTAATAATTATTAAGGAAATAGGATGTTAAAATTATTGGAATTAAATTGAGAAGTAATAGAAATACAACCAAACTGAAATTAAATCTTGAATTTGGGAAAGGTTTCAAGATAAGGATAATTAATTAATTTATGTAATTAATTAAACTTTATTTAATGAGATTATGACGCAGCGGATATTACGAAAAGTTAGATGAAACTGTGAAAGTAGCAATAGGTGGATTGAGAAATACTGAAAGGCCCAAATTCGTTGATCCGAAGATACCGAATTCTAGCTATCTCTAACACGTTGATCGCGCACGATACCATGAAAAGAGATCTAGAATTCTTCGAGCGTTGATCAAGCGCACTTGATTCCGCGAATTGGCTTCAACGAACGTTGATTCGAGCGCACTCGAATACCGTACGTGGAGATAGGAGATCACACTCAACTACCGATTTAATGAAAGCACAAAGCTAACAAACAAGAATTTTATTCAACAATAACCACTTTTACAAATGACCCAACATGTCTATTTATAAGCGTACAACTCAACACAACACTATGCACAGGACCACCGACCTAACATAGGTCGTTCACGGCCTAACACCACACACTAGGTCGCACGCGACCTTAACACCAATACACGACCCAAACTCTTAACTCACAGGTACACGATCTACGACCTAAACAAGGTCGTTAACGACCTAACAGGCTCCAATACACACTGGTACGCGACTTACAGTAGTTCGCGACCTAATCAACACGGGACTCAACAACATGACGACCTAAGCACACACAACATATTACAGTATGCGACTCAACATATGTACAAGCAACGGCTTACGACCTAAGTCCAAAACACAACATACACGAGTTAGCAAACATTGTTCAGAACGACCTACAACACGAACGACCTAACATTCACACGACCTACAAGCTTCATGCGGCATAACTTCTTCAGCGACTTAAAAGCAACGGCATAATCATATCCGCCTCCAGCGACCTAACATAGGTCGTAACACGCAAGGTCGCAACTTGAAGGATCGGTGCGACCTAAGGAAATGCTCACTGGTTTGCTTATCTTGTCAGGTCGTTGCTTCGTTAGGTCGTAACCCGTTAGCGACCTATGGTTTAACTCGCCCGAGTGTCTTCATGCTCTGCTCATTAACTCGTGAGCGACCTTCGTTATGTTGCTAGTCTCCACTAGGTCGTGAGCGACCTAAAAACTATTTTGTTAACTCGCTGGGTTGGGCCTTTAGGTTTCTTAGGTCGCTTGAACGATCTGTCTTCACACTAGGTCGCTGCCGACCTATCTCCACTACCTCCACATTAGGTCGTGAGCGACCTAAAGCCTCGGAACGACTCAAATCCAATTAGTTGGTGAATTCCACTGTTTTGTCGCTCGGCTGGGCTGCATCATCCTCCCTTGGTTGGGAAAAATTCGTCCTCGAATTTAAAAGTTCTTCCCCACCGGTCTGTTCATCCCCATAATAAGGTATTAAATGTTTAACATTAAACACATCAGAAGTATACACATCCTCCGGCAGCTTCAACCTGTAAGCGTTTTCATTGATCCGTTTCACAATCTCTACAGGACCAATCTTTCGAGCTTTAAGTTTATTATATGTTCCCACCGGAAAACGATCCTTTGTTAGCACAGCATAAACTAAATCTCCCTCGTTAAATTCAACACTTCGTCGCTTCAGATCCACAGATCGTTTATACCTCTCATATGTCTTCTCCAATTGTTCCTGAACGATTCTATGGCATTCTGCTAACCCATCAACAAAATCAGCAGCCCGCTTAACTGTCCCCTTCGGTTGTGGCACTATCGTCAAATCCAACGGCCCTTTTGGTAAGCTTGAATATACAATCTGAAATTGACTGAAACCCGTACTACGGTTGATAGCATGATTATGAGCAAACTCCGCTTGACATAACTTCACATCCCAATTCTTCAGGTTATTGTTCACAAGACACCGTAACGAATTTCCCAGCGATCTGTTCACAACCTCCATCCGTCCATCAGTTTGTGGATGATAAGCACTACTGAAATTCAGCTTCGTTCCCACCATCTTCCACAAACTTAACCAAAAATGACTCAGAAATCTGGTATCCCTGTCTGAAACTATTGATTCTGGTAACCCATGAAGTCGATAGATCTCTTTGAAATATAACTGTGCGACATGAACAGCATCCGCCGTCTTCTACAAGCAATAAAATGTACCATCTTCGAAAAACGGTCTACCACAACATATATCGAGTCATTTCCCCTTTGATTCCTCGGCAAACCCAACACAAAATCCATGCTAATGCCCACCCATGGTTTTATAGGAACAGGTAAAGGCATATACAATCCCGCATTTGTAGCTGTCCCTTTCGAAACCTGACAAACATGACATCTACGCACAAACTTTTCAACTTCCCTTCTCATCGACGGCCAATAATATGATTGAGAAATCAACTGCAATGTGCGATCCCATCCAACATGTCCCTCTTCATGCAACTCTTTGACAATTTTCATTCTCAAGCTGCCATCTGGTATGCATAATCGATTTCACTTGAATAAAAATCCGTCTACCAACACAAGCTCATCAGTACTCCCATCCTTAACTTTCTCAACAAACTTTGCAAAGTAAGGATCCTCTTCAACCAATTCTGGCAATAGCTCAAATCCTGTCAATTCAACCTTCATCGTTGTCAACAAATGATTCCTCCTACTCAATGCATCAGCTACACGATTCGTCACCCCTGATTTGTGTTTAACAACAAAAGTAAACTGCTGCAGATACGCGACCCATGAAGCGTGCCTAGCTGAAATTTTGTCCTGCCCTTGCAAATGCTTCAAAGCTTCATGATCCGTATAGAGAACAAACTCCTTCTGAAACAGATAATGTCTCCAGTGCTTCACAGCTTCAACAATTGCGTAAAACTCAACATCATAAGTGCTATATCTCAACTTAGCTCCAGACAACTTCTCACTGAAATAAGCAACTGGTCTTCCTTTCTGACTCAAAACTCCACCAACCCCAACCTTCGATGCATCAGTATGTAATTCAAACAACAACTGAAAATCCGGTAAAACTAGAATTGGTGTTGTCGTCAATAGTGTCTTGATCTTCTCAAAAGCAACCCTTGCTTCCTATGACCACTCAAACTTCTTTCCCTTCATGCAATCGGTTACAGGTGCCATTACACTACTAAAATATGGAATGAATCTTCGATAGAAAGATACCAATCCATGAAAACTCCTCACTCCAGCAATTGTCTTTGGCTGTGGCCAACTCCTGACAGCTTCCACTTTATTTTCATCCTCTTGAATACCTTCCTTTGACAAAACATACCCCAGAAATAAAACACTGTCCGTCATAAACACGCACTTCTTTGTTGCTGCATAGAACTGCTCTTGTCGTAGAATCAACAGTACTTCTCGCAAATGCTGGATATGTTCTTCCATACTCCCACTATAGATTAAAATATCATCAAAGTAAACAACCACGAACTTCCCAATGAATGGTCTGAAAATCTGGTTCATCACTCTCATAAAAGTACTCGGAGCATTTGATAAGCTAAACGGCATAACCAGCCATTCGTATAAACCTTCCCTCGTTTTAAAAGCAGTCTTCCACTCATCACCCGGTCTAATACGAATCTGATGGTATCCACTGTTCAAGTCAATCTTTGAAAACACAACAGCCCCAATCAATTGATCAATCAAATCATCGAACCTCGGCATGGGAAATCTGTATCTCACAGTGATCTTGTTTAAAGCCCGACTGTCCATACACATCCTCCACGAACCATCCTTCTTTGGCACCAACAAAGCTGGCACTGCACAAGGGCTCAAGCTCTCCTGAACACGCCCCTGTTCTAACAACTCCTCCACCTGCCTTCTCAGTTCTTCATGCTCCTTAGGACTCATCCTGTAATGTAGTCTGTGTGGTAATACTGCTCCTGGCACAAGATCAATCTGATGCTGAATATCCCTCAACGGTGGTAACTCCGTTGGTAACTCTTCAGGAAACACGTTTCTGAATTCTTCCAATACCGGCTTTACTTTCTCTGGGACTTCAACATATTTAGTAGCTTCATGTCCAATCAACAAGAACGCCTCTGGACTCTCCTCTACTTCTTCAACAAATTCCTTCAAAGTCAATAAAGTTTTAAGCTCCTCAATCTCTTCTGACTTTCTCTCTTCCTGCTGTCTCTTCTTTGGAACTAAAATAATTTTAACGCCTTCAAACATAAAACTGTAGCTATTGGTTCGACCGTCATGTTGCACTGCTCGATCATACTGCCATGGTCTTCCTAAAAGCAAGTGACAAACATCCATCTCCACCACATCACACCAGATCTCGTCTTTATACTTCTTCCCAATGGAAAATGAAACTCGAACTTGTTTGTCCACCTTCACCTCTCTTCCTTTTCTTAGCCACGCTAACTTGTAAGGATTAGGATGTTTCTCCGTTTTCAACTTCAACTTTCTCACAGCTTCAGTAGAAAGAATATTGTCACAGCTTCCCGCGTCAATCACAAATTTACACACCTTCCCCAGTATAGTGCATGTCGACTGAAAGATATTACTCCTCAACCAACTAGCCTCTTCTTCCTGCTTCGGTGTCAAACATAATCTCCTCATCATAAGACTACATCATTCATCTCCCAACGCGATATCCTGTTCATTTTCTTCAACTGGACTAGAATAATCCTCGCCAACATCCTCAGCTTCAACTTCAGCAATCATAGTTCGTTTCTTTGGCTTCAGACATTCATTGCTTTTATGACCCATCTCCTGGCAATTGTAACATTTGAAACCGTTGTTAACCTTTGCCTTCTCAGCCTCCTTCACTACTGGTTTACTGATAGATTTAGAAACATTAGAACTTCCACTAACACCCTTCGCTTGATTGTTGGAATTTGTAAACACACCACCACCTCGCATTCCCTGCTTCTCCCAAGCCAACGCTTTCTGATGTGCTTCTGCTATAGATCTAGGATCAAACATATTCACCATATCTTGAATCTGCATCCTCAATCCTCCAACAAACCTAGCAGTCAATTGTTCCTCCGTCTCCATAATGTCATTTCGGCAATCAGTTGATAAAATTCATCAGCATAATCATTAACAGTCTTCGTCCCTTACCTCAGATTCTGCAACCTCTGATACATGAGTGATTGATAGTTGTAAGGCAAGAATGTAGCTTTCATCAGTTTCTTCATCTTCTCCCATGATTCAATCTTCGACTTCCCCATTCTCTCCCGTGTAAGTTTAGTTTGCTGCCACCATGCCATAGCTCTACCTCTCAACCTAGTAGCAACCAACTTCACTCGACGCCTCTCCAGAACTTCTTTGAAATCAAATATCTCTTCAACATTAGACAACCAATCCAAAAATTCTTCTGCTACCATTCCACCCTTGAATTTTGGAATTTCCATCTTCATACCCGACTCCCATCGACGATCATCATCTACATCCCGATATGAATTTCGAACTTGGTCTCGATCTCGATAATGAATGCTAGCTCTATCACCATCTTCATCAAAATCAAATGTATGTCTATATCGATCTCGACCATCAACATCCCTTCGATCATGCATGTCTCTTCTACTATGTCTCTCTTCATCTCTATATGGCTCATCTTCAAACTCACGTGGAGTTCTTCTCTCTTCATGTCCAAAGTCATGGTGATCTCTCCTCGATGAAATTGATGTTTCTCTTCTCTCTCTAAAAGATTGCGGTGATACCCTTCTCGCTTCCGTAACTGATGGCGAAACTCGGTTTCCTTCATGGTTCGAGATTGGCGATCTCCTCCTTTGAGTTTGATTCATATCAATCATCAACTTCTCTAGCTTTCCAATACCTTCATCAAATTTCTCATTAATGCGTTGCTCCATCTGCTCGGCTTCTTCCCTTCTATACAACGCTTCAACATTTTGATGACGATTAGCTCTCCTTGGTGGCATGATTGAATCAACACAAACACTTTATAACTTCACAAATCTTCAACTCAAACTTAAACAACAAGTCACTGCCACCACTAGCTCGAACAATATGCAACGACCTAAGGCTTAGGTCGGCTCAACTCAAACAAAGCACGGCTCAAACACTTCAATTTCAAACTTCAAACTCGGCTCCAAGTTTCGGCTTAGCTATGATTGGCTAAGTCTAGCTCCGATACCAAACTGACGCAGCGGATATTACGAAAAGTTAGATGAAACTGTGAAAGTAGAAATATGTGGATTGAGGAATACTGAAAGGCCCAAATTTGTTAATCCGAAGATACCGAATTCTAGCTATCTCTAACACGTTGATCGTGCACGATACCGTGAAAAGAGATCTACAATTCTTCGAGCGTTGATCAAGCGCACTTGATTCCGCGAATTGGCTTCAACGAACGTTGATTCGAGCGCACTCGAATACCGTAGGTGGAGATAGGAGATCACACTCAACTACCGATTTAATGAAAGCACAAAGCTAACAAACAAGAATTTTATTCAACAATAACCACTTTTACAAATGACCCAACATGTCTATTTATAAGCGTACAACTCAACACAACACTATGCACAGGACCACCGACCTAACATAGGTCGTTTACGACCTAACTCCACACACTAGGTCGCACGCGACCTTAACACCAATACACGACCCAAACTCTTAACTCACGGGTACACAACCTACGACCTAAACAAGGTCGTTAACGACCTAACAGGCTCCAACACACACTGGTACGCGACTTACAGTAGTTCGCGACCTAATCAACACGCGACTCAACAACATGACGACCTAAGCACACACAACATATTACAGTATGCGACTCAACATATGTACAAGCAACGGCTTACGACCTAAGTCCAAAACACAACATACACGAGTTAGCAAACATTGTTCAGAACGACCTACAACACGAACGACCTAACATTCACACGACCTACAAGCTTCATGCGGCATAACTTCTTCAGCGACTTACAAGCAATGGCATAATCATATCCGCCTCCAGCGACCTAACATAGGTCGTAACACGCAAGGTCGCAACTTGAAGGATCGGTGCGACCTAAGGAAATGCTCACTGGTTTGCTTATCTTGTCAGGTCGTTGCTTCGTTAGGTCGTAACCCGTTAGCGACCTATGGTTTAACTCGCCCGAGTGTCTTCATGCACTGCTCATTAACTCGTGAGCGACCTTCGTTATGTTGCGAGTCTCCACTAGGTCGTGAGCGACCTAAAAACTATTTTGTTAACTCGCTGGGTTGGGCCTTTAGGTTTCTTAGGTCGCTTGAACGACCTGTCTTCACACTAGGTCGCTGCCGACCTATCTCCACTACCTCCGCATTAGGTCGTGAGCTACCTAAAGCCTTGGAACGACTCAAATCCAATGAGTTGGTGAATTTCACTATTTTATCGCTCGGCTAGGCTGCATCAGATTAATTAGTGGATAATAAATGGAAATGATAAATAAAGAGGGAGTTACTTAATGAAGTAACTAGAAGTAAGTAATTTAAAGGACAATTACTTAATTAAGGTAATTAAGAAATAAGTTAATTACCGAATGTGATTAATTTGAATTAATTAATGACGTAATTAATTTAAAGAAATAGTAAATAATATTATTTAATGCATTTGAATGAGATGGTCTTATTTCAAACTAGAGTTGTTTTAAAATTTAAAGAAGTTGTTTTGAATTAAAAACCAAAGGTGGTTTAAAATTTTAAAGTATAACTTGGTATGTAGAAGAAATTAATATGTATATATATATATGGATATACATAATATCAGAGGTGGTTTGAAATAAACTCTAAATGGTGAGTTTTAAATTTGGAATAAGAAGTGATACCCAAAGTGATAAGCTTTGAACTTAATAAGTGGGAAGATTATTTATGAGAAGTTCAAAATGCGAAATGGAAGTTCAAATTGGGTAAGGTTGACTAGACTAAGTGAATTGAGTTTAACTTGGGAAAAGACAAGATGAAATTAAGATTTAATTTGCAAAGTTAAATGGTTGATTTAGAGTATGAATGATCTCAAATTGGGTTTGAGATCCAGAAATTGAAAATGAATGGATGTTTTAAAATAAATTAGATGATATCATCCTATGGTTGTTAAAAATCTTTAAGTTGTGAATTGGAATTGTTTAAAAGAATGAGAGATGGAGTATGGTAATCCATTGTTGAGATAAAAGGGAAATTAAACTTTAATTTGAAATGATGGGTATGGAATTACCTTGAACTAAAAATTTGAGTAATTGAATTTGTAAATTAAAAATTATGTGAAACTCTTACTTGAACCTTGTAATGAGTTAAGTAAAAGTAATTTAAAATGGAATTTTGATAATTGGACTCAGAATTAAATTATTTAAAGGTTTGGGTTATTGATGTAAAAATAAAGGTTAATTTGATTTGTGGTATAATATGTTAGGTCAGAACTGTGAATTGAATTGATTAAAAAATTTAAAGGAATTAAATCAACATTTGAAGTATTAACTCGAATTTATATAATTCGAGATGGTTTAAATTTGAAATTTGAATTAGTTCAAATTGAATTTGAATTGAATTAATTGAAATGGTGATTGAAGATGTATGAGTATAAGATTCAAATGGAAAAATTTGAATTAGATTGATTTGAATAATTTGGAATTGTAATTAAAGTTGAATAGTTTTAAATTCAAATGGAATTTGAATTGAATTTGGGAGGAAATCAAGAATAATTCAACTTGATTTGGAAATGGAGTTTGAAATTGAGATTAATTCAAACTGGAGTTGAAATGAATTGAAATTGGAACTAGTTCAATTGAAATTTATTTGAATAAATAGAATTTGAGATCAAGGTTGAATAAAGTTAAATTTGGAAAGAAACTGAGGTTAATTCAACTTGAATTGGGGTTGAATCAATTTCAATGGAAATTGAAGTTATTTAAATTGGAATTGGGTCAATCTAAATGGAAGTGGAAATTTAAATTGAATTGACGAGAATGGAGATGTGGAAGTGAACAGTTTTGACTCTGGACTGTTTTTAGTATAAATTGTTTTAATATAAACCTATTTTTCCAAGCTATTTATTATATACAACCTTTCTTTTAAAAGCCAAACTATCTTATAATTGTTTTACAATTATTTTTGAAACTGTTTAACAATTTTCCAACTGTTTTATAAACTATTTACTATATTTTAACTATTTTACAAACTAATTTCTATCTTACTATTATTTTGCAATTATCTAAAATTTGTATAATTATATTAACTATTTTCTAACTATTTTACACCTATTTTACAAACTAGTAATTATTTTCCAACTACTTATCTATTTTTAAATTTTTCAAGCTATTTTCTAAATAAACTGGTTGGAGTTCAAACTGTTATTGGTTAAATATCCAATTGAGATAAGAATAGAAGTGATAATCCAAATGGATTGAAGCAATTGTGAGTAAGTGAACGTGAATAGGAATGGAATTGATTTGGCTAATAACTAATGAAGATAAATACGTAGGGTGTACGTATGTTATTCTATTCGCATAGTGATTTGATCCAAATTCGAGCATAGAATTTCAGGATAGTTATATCGATCCGAGTGGGATTTTTCACTCGATTTTCGACGGCGAACCTGGATATGGATTGTTGATTGGTTCTGGATATTCTCTATCATAGTTATGGCTATGCAAGGAGAATGACGGTTTCTGATCAAGAAACCAGATCTGTGTCCGCACTAGGAAGTCGGGTGGACGATACTAGTTCAGAAGTGAAATTGTGTGATCGAGTGAGCGATCAGATTGGTATGGCGTACGAATGATATGTGTACATCGTACGGATTTGAATGAAATTGATATTGAAAGGAGTAATCAACTTTGAATATTTGATTTTGGATAAATAAAATATATCTTTGTAATATAAGATAAAACTCCCCTTGATGAATCTATTGCCAGAAGGAAAGGATTTTGAAAGTGTTTGAAGTATAAAAGGATTTTATACAAGTTTAAAATGATCCAAAGAATTTTATCAAGGATTTTATATATATCTCTATATATTAAGGATCATATGAGGATTTTGGAAAAAGGTTTTGGGAACCTTTGGATTTGGAAAGGCTTTTGATTTTTGGGTAAAATCAATATGAGAATTTGGAAAGCCTAGTTTGAAAATAATCGATTTTGTATAAAGGAGCTTTGTATGAGATTATACTAGGTGTATGATTTAAAGATACTATATGTGTATAGTATAAAATGTTTTGATGATGGCTCTGGGTTAAAAGGCGCTACCTTGAAATGAACTTCTCAAGAGTGCCACCGGGTGGTGCTGCCTTGAGCCCCAAGGGGGGTTCTAAAGTTGATCCTGTGAGGATTCCGGACAAAACTAGTTCCTGGGGATTATGAGTAGAGTATACCATAGCGAAAGTCATGTGTGTCGCTAAGAGCCAACAGTCTGCGTTTGATTTTATATCGGTAGACTGCGACCTATGGTATAACATAGCGAAAGTCGTGTGTGCCGCTGAGAGCCAATAGTCTGCGTTTGATTTTATATCGGTAGACTATGACCTATGTAGGAGTGGAGAAGTTTCATTTCGACAGCGAAAATCAGAGGCCGCTGAGAGCCTGCAGTTACATGGACTTTTGCTGCGATGGCAACGTAACCCTGGAGTGTAACTACGATCTGTCGTGTGGGATCCATGGTGTAATCGAGAGGCCGCGGAGAGCCTGCAGTTACATGGACTTTTGCTGTGACGGCAACGTAACCCTGGAATGTAACTGCGACCATGGATGGGGGTGATGATTTCTAGAGCATTCTCACCAAAGATATATCCTCTATTTTCAAAGACTGCTTTCAATATTTTCAATAGAATTATTTTTCAAGTATTTTCACTAGGTGTTGAAACGGGTCTGCTAAGTACTTATAGATTTTCAGTCGTACGCCTGATCAACGTATGACCGAATTTCTGTAAGAACAAAGATGGACTTATTGAAACATCGAGTTATAAAGAGAATTTTATCAAACTATTTGGCAGCAATACAAATTTTAAAAGTGTTTTAAAAATGATCAATGAATTATTCTCTGATATTAAGCATTTTAAAAATTCTGGCTTCGTTCGTTTTCGAGGACGAAAAGATTCTAAGGGGGGAGGAATGTGATAAGCCAAATTTTTAGACATCTGTTAATTGGATAATTAACAGGAATAATAAAAAAAGTTTTAAAATACAGATTTGTAATTTAAACAAATAAAATAAGTGTTAATTTAACATATATTTAAAAAACAATAGATTTTTAAATAGAATTTGGATTTAAAATTCAATTGAAAATGCCATAAGAGTAAATTGGGATTAAAACTCTATAGTTGAAATGAATAAAATTTATTTCTAATTTTAATATAAATATATATAAGGAAATGTACAAAATATGAATTTCTAGTATCTAAGAAGTATAATAGTTAAAATAAGAATCAAATTAAAAAAAATATAGACAAATAAAAGAAAAGTTAATTATAAAGGCAAGGATATATACATATAAACTAAATTATATATATTATATGAATGTATATAACACAACGTAAAATGACTAATGTAAGCTAATAATGATAGGTTATTACAAGTGTTTAATTACTAATGCTTGTTATATACATGTGTAAGATAATCAAGGATTGTAATGGCAAGTGTCATAAATTATTTCTATTTATATAAGTCAATATTCTCACTCTCCCATTTTTCTTGTTTATTTACATTTTTTTTCAAAAGCAAAAACCAAACCAGAAATCCACTATATCAAAACCTATGAATTACTTCAAACAAAAAAAAACTGAAATTCATTTCCAATTTGCAAAATTACGAATCTTCAGCCTATAATCATTTCAAAGAGTTCAAATAAGAAAATCAGAAGCAAAATCAAAGCTCACAAGTTTCAATTTCAAGATATAACCTGTAATCAATTTACTCTTATCAAAAGCAAATCTGTAGCATTCAAAACAGACTTGCATTTCTAGAATCTAGAGTTTCAAAGTAGCATGGATGAAGTTAAAAATTAAAGGAGCAAGCATTCCAACATTTACTGTGCAAAGTATACAAAGCAATTCAAGCTTCCAGTACCTGCCTTTTTAAAATAAAAGAAAAAATCTGTGAGTAAATCTTACTTCCTTAAACAGTTTGAAATCAGTAGCAGTCTCAGGTTTAAAAGCATACCTCTGTTTTGTATATATTATGAGTAGCATTTCTAAAAAAAAAAAAGAGAAGCTTAAACAATTGAATTATTTGGTTGCATGCTTGTTGTTTGAAATAAATATGTTTGAGTGTATACATTGTTGAATTTCTTATGTATGGTGTATGCATGTTATTTTTAAAAGTAATTATATGACTATAAAAAAAACAGAGATACTGGAAGATCCTTCCTGTATATATGTTCTAGGATTCAAAAACTTAGTTTAAATTTCAATTTTTCCTCTGATCTTTGCTAGGTTTATGTGTTTAAACAAATTATGATTGTAATTAAAACAAGCTAAAGTTTAAAATTTGTTTTATGGTAACCAAGTATGTATATTCTCTGAAAGGTGAGATTTTACAGTAAAACTATGAATTGGCGAAATTTCGATTTCAACAATTTAAGGATTCATATATATATCCTGAATCAACATCAAAATCTAAGAATTTTAAAATTTAAATCATGATTTTTAATTGAGAAACTCATGGGATTTTGGTGGATGACCGAATTTTGAGTTTTTAGCTTTTGTGGGTGGCCGGAGTAACTATGGCGGTCGGAATTTCGGCTGAAGGTCGGAGAAGTCTCGATGATGTTGGGAAAAATAGGAAAAATTGTTCCAGTTCGTCGTGACGTGGAAAATTGATCGATGTAGGGTTTCCGAGTGTTTTTTTTAAGGTCGAAATGGCTGAGATTGCTCCACCGTGGAAGCAACGGAGGGGGCCGGGCGTGAGGGAATCAAAAGCTTAGGGTGAGACGATGTTGCAGGCAGAGTTTGGTGGCATCTGGAGGTAGGTATTGCCTGAACGAGGCGATTAAGGGTCGGAGTAAATTTGGTCTAGGGGCTTGAGTGTGTCGACTTTTGTTCTCGTGTTTGTTTGGGGTGTATGGCTGTTGCGATCGAAGGAGGGATCGATCGTGGATTTGTTGGTGGACGTCTCAGGCGCCGGAGCATCGTCGGCGGTGGTGCACGTTGCACAATATTGGTCGTGTGCATGGTATGGTGTTGGGCGATTATGGTGCTCGAGTGTATGATCGGGGCCGAGAATGGTTTGCTCGAGTTTTTCTCTTTTGCTGGGGCTTGCGTAAGAATTTTGGCTTAACAGTTTCGACTTAAAAAAAAGAACGTAAGAAGAAGATGGGGGGAAACTCGGGTTGGGCACGAGCAGGGATAAGGTATTACCCGAAGCAAAGTTTAAGGGAAGGGTAGGCATGTCTATAATATTTATCCAAGAAATCAAATGTTGATTAAATAAGCAATAATTAATGGATGTAATTAAAGGATAATCTCTTTAAAGTTCTTTTTAAAAAAAATATTATTACTTATTGAAGTAATTAAAGTTAAGAATCAATTAATGAAGTAACTAGAGATAAATTGAGTGGTAATTAATTCTTAATTACATTGTAATTAATAATGGTTAATTTAAAACTTTAATTACTTAGAGAGGTAATTAGAAAATTGTTAATAGTTGATGAAGGTCGTTAACTACGGATTATGAATTGGTTAATTAAGGCGATTAATTTAAGTTAATTAGTTAATTAATTAATTAAAGATGGTCACTTAATGTAACCGATTAAGTATGATTACTTAGTGAACTATCGGAAAATTACCAAATGTAATTAAGTAAAGAAAACCACTTATTGAAGTAAGTGGAAATTAATTACTTAATGGAAGTAATTAAGCATTAAATACTTGTTGTAATTATATTAAAGGATTTATATAATAATTAAGGAGTTAATTAAATAAGATAGGTAATTATAGGATGGTTAATTACTGTTATGATTAATTAAGGCTGATTGATGGAAATAATCAACAACGAGCCATTAATTAATGTAATTAATTAATTAATGAAGTAATTAAAGGTTAATTACTGAAGTTGTTTGAAGATAATTAAGTTGTGTTATTAAGTAAAGGATAATTACTTTACATAATTGAGGGTAATTAATCAAGGATGATTAATTAAGATGGGTAATTGGAGAATAATTAATTAATTTTCTGTAATTAATTAAGGATTAAACACGCAGGATTTATAAAGATTGTGTGATTAAAGTCTTTGCTTATGAATGGCTGAATGTTATTGGATGTTTGGATTGTTGTTATACTTGGCAGATGATTGTGATATTATGGTGTTAGATATGGATTATCTATCTGAAAAAGAATTTCTATGTGAATCTGTTACTATTGGTATTCATGGAAATGTTTAAAGCTTTAACAGCTATGTCTTATGTTAGTATTGAATTCGAAGAGACCGGAGTCGGGTATTAGTGAATACCCGAAACCACTTCGATTCCTTATAGATTGATATGTGGAATCAATAGGCTGATATGAAATGATTTATGTAAGTTGGTCCATTTAATCTAAGTTTGGCACTTAGAAATTGATGTGTGGAATAAGTAATGTCTATAACAGCTTGTGAAGTTGTAATTGATAAGTTACCCTGGGTTTATATAAGTTGCTTGCTTTTGTATTCTTGTTAGATGGGTTTACTCACGCTGGTTTCCAGCCTGACCCGGGTGTTAATTTGATGTAATGCTCGGGTCAGACCGAGTATTACAGATTTGCAGGTAAGGACGTTCTGGAGTCCAAGAGGAGAGATGGAGGATAGGAACGTATAGAGTGTCTATCCGCTGTGATATATATATTTTTATTCATCTGGGACAAGTTATTTTAACTGTCCAATGATTGTAATTGTTGTAACTCTGGTATATAAAAGTGTAAATGTACTGGTATAGTTCTTCTTTATAAACTGTTCTTTTATGTGATATTATATTTTGATCCGCTGCGAATGTGAGCTTTCTATGTTTTAGTGTTTTTGTTTCTTCTTTTTCTTCTATCTCTTTCTTCTTTTCACTAACTATCTGGAATTTTAGTGATCGAAACTTCTGGGTCGTTACACATTTGTATTGTATAACGGCGTCTGAGTCTGGGACGTAAGTCGTTGATATTAATCTTTCCACTAGTTTCCTATCATCTTGGAAATCCAATCCCAATACCAGATTTACGGTTTTGATTGTCGTCCTAAAATAGCTGTAGCGACTTGCAAACATTTCAGCTACCCCTTTTTGGTATCATATATTTCGTTCAGTATATTCCGTTGATCTAATCGGGATATATTACCTTAGACTTAGTCCGGGTATTGATAACTTATCTGAATATATTTGAAAAGTGTTTTTAAAAGAATGTCATTAAAAATAATATCAAGTGTATTTTGGTATAAAAAAATGTTTTGGGTATCATAAGGTAAAAACCCATCCGTATTTATGTGTGGGCGTGGTCTTATGAGATACCCTTCTTTTAAAAGGTTTTGGATAGCATCGACGTCATCATCATATGGATAACATTGTTTTGGATAACATCGACATGGTCTCCCTTTTCAAAGGTTTTACCACATCCCTTTTCAAAGGTGGTTTACAATCATGTCAATGTGGATAACATGTCGATGACAAGTTGACATTATGATGTCGATGTCGATGTGGATAACATATGGATAACATGTCGATGTTGATGTGGATAACATGTCGATGACAAGAGGAAAAGGGATATCATGTCGCTGTGGATAAAGTAAAACCTTTGAAAAGGGATATGGTAAAACTGATGTGTGGGCGCGGGGTAGGCTCGATAACAAGTTGACAAGAGAAAAAGGGATAGGCATCCACATGATGATGTCGATGTTTATACTCGCAAGCCTTTATAACATTGATGTCGCACTGTTTTATAAGCGACTCCAAGCATTCGACCTCGAAGACCCAGATGGTCATCAAGTCTACCCCATGCCACTTTGAACTTGTTATCGAGCCTAGCTAGGCCGATTTTGACTTGTCATCGAGTTTACCCTATGTTGATTTAAAGTCTTTGATTTATAGGTGGATAGCCTATGTATCATGAGGATTGATGACTTCGTTATCATCGAGGCTCATGATGTCGCATGTTTTAGTCATCAAGTCTTAAAATAGGTGGAGAGCCATATGCTTTTACATCGACATGGTATAGATGTCGATGTTAATGCATATCGAGCTTATAAACGACATAAAGCTATTTGTTTTGTGATTTTAACTTCGAACCTTAGGGACACTAAGGTATATCTTAATGAGTTTGACATGAATTTTTTTTAAGGGTTACCAGTGTATGTCACCATGTAATTCAAATAATTAAGGGGAAATAACTTAATTCGGAACACCAACAGAAATAAGTCATACATGTGGATAGCATTGATTAATGTTGAACATGTAGGTAGCATGGAGTAAAGTTAAACATGTGGGCAACATGGGATAAACGGAAACATGTGGATAACATGAATTATATGGCCAAGTGATGGGTTAATAATTATCCTAGGAAAACTATAAGATGTATGATGGATAGTCTACATCATGTCGAAGATGGATGGTCCCTAATTGGTTAATTTAAGTCCTAGGAAAACCATGAGATGTGATACTGATAGTCCGCATCAGTTTACATTATAAAATGTGAGATGGATAGTCCGCATTAGTTTAAGTAAATAAAATGTGGGATAGGTAGTCCACTTTAATATAAGGCAGGTAGTCAATAAAAACTTTGATGGATAGTCTAATAAATGGGGGATGGCTAATCGAATACATATGACATGTTTATCCACTGACATATTATTCTGTTATAACTATTGTGGATGCAGGAGCACAATATATGGTTAAGATGTTCAATTGGGTAATAGTGAGGGGAAACCCGTTCTACACGGCGCCATGGATCACTAGATATCTTTCAGTTTGAGATGGTAGACTATTATTCACACAAGGCATTTTGTCAAACCCGAAGTTTTTGTTTTCCCCTTAAACTCTTCGGTACTCATTTGAGTAGGTTGAGAGTAAGGTCTTTTCAGGTTCCCTTTAGATGAATAAGCTTCCGGAGATGTATAGGAAGCAATCTAGCTAGTAGGAGCTATATATCTATTTTCCGCCATGTTTTCATTCTTCTTTTGTGTTATAGTGGAAAGTTGTATTAAATCCAGATATTTGACTCTGATCATCCAAAGGGACATCTTTATATGTTGCTTTTGGATTACGTCGTAAAAATCGTATTTTCTTTGAATGTGGTTTACATATTGGGATTACATAATGAAATTGAAATCTTATTGCGAAATGAGATGGTAAAATTTATCTTAAATTTTTTGTTTAATTTCCATATTCATGTGTTTCTGGCATTATCAACATGATTAACATTGCCCCAATTTGTCACCGAACTTTAATAACTATGGATGACAGCAGCATCCATAGCACTTAGTTTTGGGCCTCAAAATGGAGAATTTACAGTTTGACAGGTCCTTCTCCTAACAACTGCCAACAGTAGCTTCCTAGGTAACTATTGAATGAGGAAGATAAGAAATGATGAAGAAGTAGAGTGAAGATCAACCAAGATTCTTCTTTAGCTGTAGTAGGGTTGATATTTAGAGAGAAATAGGTATACAAGTTTAGGAGCCCGCTTGCTCAAAAGTCCAAAGGCAAGCCATTAACATACAAGTAAATAGTTGCAGCCCAGAGGCCAAAGTAAATTGAACTACCCGGCTTTCTTTACTTTTTTCACATCAATCCTGAGAATTGCTCATCAAAACTCTAAGGAAAGCACTTATCTTCAAGTGGTTGAGGTGGACTATGGAGTGTCTGAAGTTCATGTGACCCAAATAGATGAAAAGGACTTCTCAGTATCAGGAGAAAACCTATAGATATCAAGTGGTTAACATGGTCTCGAATTCATGTGGAACTTCTTCTATTCCATTCTACTGTCCTTTTAATAATGTTTCCATGTTCTCGAGTTGTTTTACCTTCGTCTTATCCTTCTACTTCTAGTTAAATTATACTTGGTTAAAAACTGTATTAACACTTGCCACCCAGAGCATGCTTCATTGAAAACAAAGTGTGCTTTAGATCAAAACAAATCCTAGATTGTTATCTTTTGAATTCTAAATGATTATTCGAGTACTTCTTGGAAGCATTGCTTTCATTTGGTTAATATTCTATTGACTGCTCTACACAGTTAGAATTCCATTTTTCATGCTAAGGACTAGATCTACGCTATGGAGATCAATTATATGCTCTAGAAGAGTGCTTTTTCTCTCTACTACATTCTACAAGATTCCAAGGTGAAAAAGATCTCTTGGTAGCGAGACATTTTGTCTCCCATGTATTCTTTCTTAAGTTCTTTGGGTCCTAGAAATTTTTCATGCTTCCATTCAACTCGTGCGCTATTTTCTTCCGTTTTCCAATCGCTCTTAGCCCCGAATCCTTCTTGCCAATAATCACAGATTCCTTCAAGGTTCAAGAAGCTGCCATTCATCCCTTTTGTTCCATTCAATCCCAATCGCTGCTGATCATCAACACACGTCGTTACTAAGTTACCAACGCTGTCACACTTTGAATTGCCACCAAAAAAGTTCGGGCCCAATAACTGTTTGACCATTGATCTGAATTCTTGAGGCAATCTGTGATTAGAATTTGGCATGGTGATGATTATGGTAAGGGGGTACGGCCAATTTGTAGTTGGGAGGAGACGGTCGAAATTTTGGTTCCGCTTGATTTATGGTGAACTAGGGTTTTGCCTTGGTCATGCGAGCGCCATTCAAAAGACAGGTTTGATTCTATAACTTTGACTATCTCTTGTCAAAACATGGCTAGGCACTTATCATTGCTTGAATTCCAGTAGACAGTTTATATCAAGAATGGTCGCACTTGATTCAATTGCATTGGTTTTCCTTGTTGCTGCACTTCTATGTACCTGAAAAGAAAATCTTCCGCTTCGCTCCGGACAACGGCTCCATTATCATTTATTTATCGTTGATGGGTAAGTTCCGACATATATATCATTGCGAAAGCCGGCTTAATTTTCTAGCATGAGTGCGGTATCTACACAGGATGGTCTATTTGTCATGTGCGAGACATAAGACTCTCACTATATAGATTAACACTTCTCACTTGCCTCAGTCAACATTCAGAATCCAATTGGTCAACATATGTCGACATCCTTTCGATTTCGAGCGTTGGTCGCATGGCTTATTATTTGAAATTATGCTAATTTTACTGTCTTATTACGATTCTCCCATCACCATGATTCAAGCTTGGCGAAGGCAATTCTACTCCTCCCGAAGCTGGATCCTTGTAGGCTATAGCTCAGGCCTCGCCTATAATTCCTATCGAATTGGGTTGTCCTATTGTATCTGAATCGAAAGCCTCAACGATTCCAGTAGGTCTGGAAGGGAATCGACCATCTCCTTTAAATGAGCTTATACACCTAAGAGTACCAAATAATCCACTACAACATGTGCCCATGATTATAATGGCTAGAATGCTGCAAAACATCTGTCATAAGCACGACATTCCCGAAGATGGCATTCTTCTCCCCATGACAGTGGAGTTTGTACACCACCCCCCATTGGGATACACAATGTGCAATCGATATATGTGCTTAGGTGGTGCCATCTAACCTTCTCTACGCCATAGTTGACCTTCTGCAACATTTTTGCAAGGTGTTGCTAACTAAAATGTTGCGACAGCTATAAAATTTTGGTCCTACTGCAACGTTGTATTTTTGGTGTTACCTTAGCCATAAAAATGTGTTGCTCTAGCTAAACAAGTGTAACACGATGCAACATTTTTATATAGTGTTGCCATAGATATATTCTAATTAAAAAAATTTAATTTTTTTTTACACCTCAGCGATCCACACCACCATTTAAAACAAAATCTCAACCATCGATTCACACCATCGATCCACACCTTACCAATTTCCATTTCCCGCTTTACTTTTCTTTCTCATTCCTCTCTCTGTGAAAATTAGGGCACGCGATTTTTCTTTCTCGTTCCTCTCTGTGAAAACTAGGGCACGCGATTCCGGTTGCTTTGATGCTCTGATTGATCGAATCTAGTGTAAGAAACGTTCCTGGTAGCTTGCTCCTTCATTCTCCTTGATTGATTGCTCGAATTGCTTTGACTTCGTCGTCGGGTGCGATGTGATATTATTTGTTATGTTTTCTGCCTTCTAGTTTACTTGATTATTCTCAATTTTGGTTATACTCGCACGCTTTTGCTGATGATGAATTGGGATTTATTTATAGGCTTTATTTCCTATAATCTCGAGTTTAATCTTTCTGTTGGACTTTGAGAAATCTGGTATGTTGGATTGCGATGATGTATTGGTATGTTGGATTTTGGTCCACTGGCTTGATTTTGCTTTGCCGATGATGAATTGCGATGTGATATTATTTGGTATATTGGATTTTGGTTCACTAGCTTGTTTTTGATTTCTGATTTGAGCTTGTTAGCTCCTTCTGCTGCATTTGTTAAACCAGAACTTGAACCTTTGTTAAACTTGTTCACATACCTTTGTACCTTGCTGCATTTGTTAAACCAGAACTTGAAGTATTTGTATTCTGCTGTCCTCTTGAAAACTGCTTCACTTGAAAACTTCTGCATTTTTGAAAATCAGAACTTTGAAAGTGATCTTTGGTTTTATTAAACTGTTGACTAATCTGAACATTGAGTTTTGGTTTCCATGATATATACAAACATATGTGTGTTGAGCTTTGTTGGTTTTGCTTGGTCTGGACTGAACTAGTACCATGCTAACCTTGTTCTTTAACATGAACTAATGCTCCAAGTCCTCTGTATATCATATTACTGCCTATGTTTCTCTTGTACATGCCTGATGCATTCACTGTTTTTGCTTGATGGGCTTCCTATGTGTACTGCTGTGTTTCTTGCACTAGCTTGTCTACATTTTGCTGAACCTGGTTCTTGTTTATTTTGTTGGTTGCTTGGCCCTGAGTTGAATCCAGTCGATGACTCGGGTTTGACGTTGTGCCATGTCCATTTTTTTTGGCTTGTCTATATATCTGGCTGCACTTAAGTATGAACTTGCACTTGAGTAGTTGCACTTGAGTAGTTTCTTGTACCAAGCCTTATGATGCATGTATGTTCATCCATGTACATGCATTTCTTGGTCATGTTATGTTGCTTGTTGTGTTAAGTACTACTTTGTGCACTTGGCTTCTCCTTTGTGCATTTTTGCATGAACTGTTGCTTGCTGTCTTCCATACTGTCTTGTATCCATGTGTTGCATTCATGTTTGGCTTATGCACTTGTGAACAGCTGACTTGTGCATTTACAGGTTGTCCGTGCAAATATTTGGTCCCTGTCAGAAAAAAATATGAAAAGAAACAACCCAAATACCTGAGGCAAATAATATAACAAAAATATTTTCATTTTCTGTTCGAGTTAAATATTATTTTCCAGATTACTGCTTTTGAATTATATGTGACAGGTATTGAAGATTGGACAACTGGATACAAGCTTGAAGACAGAGCCAAATCAAATGTGCTTGAGCTTGAAGACTGGACCCGCTACTCGGCTCGCCTTCGGCTCGGCACTCGGCTCGTCATATATTTGTCAGTGTCGGTGTCTGTATAAATTGAAACTGCATATGTAATGAGTGAACTGAGTGATGTAGTGAGGAATATCTGTATATGTTAATATCAGTGTTATATATCATTGAATTGTAAAATAGTGGAGTCAGGAATTTGTACTATTTCAAATGTTGAAATAAAATATTTATTTAAATAAATTACTTTTTGAGTATCAAATTCTATGCAATAGCATTTTATTAAATAAATATTTATTTCTATTAAAAAATCAAATATGCTCTACATTGTGGGCCCCACAAATTCAGAAAGTTAATATCTATAGCAACATTTTGGAATGTTGCTACAGACACATATGGATGTTGCTATAGACCCAAATAGGGTTCTATTGCAACAATATTACTTATGTTGCCTTAGATAGTCAAAATATTGCCTTTGAGGTCTAAGGCAGCGGCAAAAATTGCATGACCCGAAAAGTGTTGCCATAGACCTATGGCAACATTTTTTGGGCTTGACCCAACATTTTTTTTGTGTTGCAGAAGGCCATTTATGGCGCAGTGCTTTCAACACTTTCTTCGAACTGTTCTATAAGAACTAGGGCTAGCTCTATTCTCAATTCATCTAAACGGATATGCTCTTCTAAGCTCTCTTTATTTACTTTTCATGAAAAATTCAACTAACCTACAACGAACTTAATTGCTTTCTCCACTTCAAGAAGAGATGTAATTCTCCTTCTTTCATGATCATTAGAGCCGGGTGCTGGTGCAAGGTCATCAAAAAGATTCACAATAAACGCTCGTACTTCGAGAACGAGTATTTCTACGTCTGACGCCCATACGGCTTTAACCGATTCTGGCTTTTTGGGAGTAAGTTTCCTTTCCTCTATCCCTTCCATAGGATTTCTTTAACTCAAGTTTCAATATGATTTTTATTTCCTTACATGCAATATGGTTCAAGATAACTGTGAGGAGCATGAGACTACACTCATGGGTCTTCAAGAAGTTAGGTTCTAGCAATGCACCATCGCATTCCTTCTAATGAATGAAAAATTGTGAGGTGTGGTTTACTGAGCCCTGGTAGACTCGTTTTCATGGATTCACATGGTATTAGCAGTTCCAACATGCTTTTTCATCCCCACTCGTAGCTCTGGCGAGAGTGTTCTTTCATATGTTGTTGGCCCATCTAAGGCGATGCACTTAGATGAACCTACTAAAAGAATGTCTGAAGAGCACGTTGATGCTGTTGTCCGATGTAACAAGGGTGGAGATGTTAGATGTCCCCAATTCCTTAAAATATAAGGGGGTTGGAAGGAGAGAAGGAAAAGTTCTTATGGTTGAAGAGGAAGGAGAGGATTCCAATGATAGCGATAGCGACTATCACGCTAGTAAAGAAGGGGAGAGAAATCGTTCGGCATGACACCCTATATGAGTACTAATCTTTCCAGCTTGCCCTATGAGGAACAAAATGCCGTTGAAACTACTAAAACGGTTGGATACAAAATTGTATTTCCCTCGGTAGTGATTTTTCCTTGATCTTGCCCCTTTAGCAATATCTTCTTCGGGTTAAGTGATATCGGCGAGATCGACTTTTCAATTCACGACATTCTAGATGAGACAAGCGCCGGATTCCACTTGTCTTTGGGAAAAAGTATAAATGAAGGGGAGAAACTCCATCTTCATGCCATATAAACATGGTCAGTAGAGTCCTTAGGGGTCATTGGCACTATACACTTCATTAGGATTACAGACACACATTCTTTCATTGAATCTCAATCCAAAATTCCAACACTAGTACAGTTTTCTTCCTTTTTTCAAGTTCCATGGGTCATAGCTATTATGAGAATCTCTCTCACAATGCCAGTGCATAAATAGGCCAGACTCCAGATCCTAATCTGCCATAGCTCTACAAAAATGATGAGGAGAGGCAAGAAGGAAGGATTGTAAAGTCAATGAAGCTCGCAAAGTTGAAAGGGAAAAGAACAAAGAGAGAGAGAAGGATATAAAGAAGATAGAGGCTAAGACCGAGCTATCCCATGATGCTACCTAAATTCCCAAGAGAATCCACCTAGTGTCATGGTCCTTCTTCTGCGATGTTCCACTACACACACAAGCTCAAACTTCTTTGCTACAACTAGTGCCAACCTCCCAATCCCTTGTTGTTGTTATTCCTCCTCATTCCAAGAGCATTTCTGTTACAAAGTTTACTCTTTCGGCTAATCCCCCACACCTGCAAGCTGCATTGCCTCACCACTTCTTACACACGTTAATTTTAATAAAGACATCTTAGATTTCTCGAAAGAGTTAGTGAAGCAAGACTTACTGAGTATCCAGAAACATGTCGACCTGGGGTTTAAATGGAAGAATGTATGTGCCATTCTCTCTAGAGTGAATAATGTCAACTACATTGGTATTTGTTCCTTTGATTCCTAGAAGGTTGGCTTTGAATGAATGATTAAGGGCCGAGAGGATGACATATTCAAGGTCACAAGAGAGAGGGACTCAGCCCTTAAAGGGAAAGTCTATGCTGATGCATTAACTAAAGAGAAGAAGCATGCGCAAACAAATGCTAAGCTTCTTTTTAGGGACCACTAAGAGCCGCCATTGCTGAAAGTACAGAGTTCAAGAAATAGACAGACGAGAAGGCCCAGGCTCTTTACACAAAAAGATTAGATTATTTAGGCCCAGGATCTGATCATCTTAGAACAAGCTGTTGAACTTGCTAGGCTCCGTGAGGAGAATAAAAAGCTCAGTGAAGAGAATAAGAAACTTGTCGATGAGATGGAGCAGCTGTCAACTGCTAAATTTTCCAACAAACTTAAACTTGCAATTTTCCAACAAGAGCTTAAGGACCTTAAGGAAGAGAGATTCAGAATCGCGACGAGCTCGAAGCCAATATGTTTCACTTCTATGCCAACATAGTGATGAACAAAAACCTAAGATGGCTAGGGGATGACTATTCTATGTCCCTCACTGGCTATCGCGATGAAGTGTTATGCAGGGATGCGTGGGCCGAAGACAGTCGCTCTAAGGAAGAGTTTATGGTTGTGTACCTCGATGCCGAGGACATAGAATTTCTCTCTGCTCAAAGGCCTCCTAGCTAAAGAGGCCATTGCCGCAAATACTGCCACCATAGCTCTTGCCACCTTAAGCTCTTCGAATCAGCATGAAGTGTCCACTTCAGAATCCAGAGAGCCGATGGCCATTACTCAAACATCCATGGGGGTTAGCTCCATAAATCCTCATGTGATTCTAGTTTCCACGGAACTTCTATTCATGTGCCCTACGTTCCTTTTCTGGGGGATAAACCAAGGAGCACATAACAGAGGAATGAGAATCTGAAGTTAATATCTAGGAAAGAAGCCCAAGCTTTGGTAATTCTCTTGTCTCTTCGATGTTCATTAAGCTTCAGTTCTCTCTATAGTCCATTTCTAAACTTTATTAAATGTCTGTCAACATGATCGCATTTGCCTACTTCACATTTGGCTACACATTACCACCTTGGAGAATTTGGAGAATCTTTCATCTTTTAGGAGAAGGATCTAACGATCATAAGTGCTTCTAACCCGACCGAGCACTTGATTATGGTAGAGAGGCTAAAGAAGGATTTGGACAAGATCAGGGTAAAGAAGAAGAAACCAGAAGTTACCCAGCCTGCATTCACAAAATCGACGAGCACCAAGAACAAGATTCCAACGTTGAAGATCGGGCTGCCAAAACATACTGATAACCCTACCAGCAAACCTGGGGAGCCTAGTTCTACTGCTAGTGAAGAGTCCACCATTCTGAAGGTGGGACTCCCTATGGCATGGTACTTAAAGATGAAAAGAAAAGGTACAAAAGTCGTCACTTAGGTGGTAAAGGCAGCAGAAAGGGAAAGAAATGAAAACATCTTGAGGGCGGTAGGTGCGGTAGTTTGTCTTTTATGTCACTCATGCCTAAGTTTGTATTTTTTTCCTTTTGTTCTTTTGCTTTGGATAGGCCAAGCTCGTGTGGTTACGACCCCCACTATTTGATTGTTCATAAAATGATCGATAATGAAAGATTAACTTTATTTTGTAATCTCTCTTCAGTCTATCTTTTTACATTCATATATACTATGCATGTTTGTGGGTAACTTCTTGTGTATATATGTAATTGATTATACTGAAAATTTCCTATACTATATACTTGTGTTTCTGTGTAACATATTTATTTATCACAACTTTGTGCATGTAACTAATATTCCTGCTATTGTTTTAATTATATTCTGTTACTTAGCCATGTTTATAGCTGCCAAAATACTCTAGTTGGGGAAACAAAACTATAGTTTAACCAGCACTACAGCTATTCCACTTCAATCTTGGTCAAGTTCTTTTTGGTTAAGAGTTTGTAATAATGCCTCTGTCTATATGGATTATTATTTTAAGTGCCTGAGTTCGGGCATTTACAAATGATTACACATCATGGGCAATTCGTCCACTTGCCTCTAGTCCATCCTCAATCCTACTTAGGATTTGGGCAAGCTCGATATTTCGAGCTTTTGATTCTTACAAAAATCTACACCTATCGTTGACCGAGCATGTCCTGCATGGTCTCTAGCATCGTCATAGAAATCCTGTTTGAATGATAGTTCCTATCTCCACGAACTAGCGATCTTATCACTCGATTCTAAGCATTGTGTCTTTGATGTTCTTCGGGATGCTGCTAAATTTTTCTAACTTGACATCTTTGGCCAATGTCATTCTAGATGTATGTATCGTAAAGATGTGTTGTCGTCATTTTTCATCACAATAAATTCTTACAAATTCAAATTCGTCGTTGAGAACCCTGTCATGCCTTAGCTTCTTTCTTCGAAAGTTGGCGCATCGGTGATTTATATCCGAAGACATCTTCTTGAGGTCGTTTATCTCCAGGCGGTGGTTCATTTCCATATGTTGAATCGGGTGGTGGTTCATTTCCATATGCTGAAATCAAATTATCCGATCGATCCCCGAATGAATTATTGAACCTTCTCGTCGTTGCCTAACTCCAGGTTACATTAGATTTCCAAATGGTTAGGGTTGATCTTCACCATCCACCCAGCAATTTATGACCTTCCCAATATCATCTATATTTGTTAAGTGCTATTTCTTAGAAGGTTGGGGTCTATTTTCACCATCAACCTAACGGTTTAGAACCTTCCTGATGTCGCCTATCTCCAAGCAACATCCATTCTCAAAAGTTTGAAGATGATTTTCACCATCAAGCCAATAGTTTAGAACCTTCCCGATGTCTCCCATCTTCGGGCAACGCTAGTTCTAAGAAGGTTGCGGTTGATTTTCGCCATTAACCCGGCAGTTTAGAACCTTCCTGACATCTCATATCTTTAGGCAATGCCGTTTCTCAAAAGGTTGGGGTCAATTTTCACCATCGACCCTGGCGGTTTATACCTCCTCGGCATCGCCTATCTCCTGGTAATGCTAGTTCTCAAAAGGTTAGGATCGATTTTCATCATCGAGCCGGTGGTTTAGACCTTCCCGGCATTGCCTATATCTGGGTAGTGTGGTTCTCAAAAGGTTAGGTTGCTAATCGTACATATAGGAATTCAACTTACAAGAAAATGGTTTCATTAGTTCAAGAAGCCAACTTTTTTTGCGAATGGAAAGAGTGGTAATTCCTCCCTATTTATAGTGCCCCTCTAGCATCCTTGGTTTGCTTATTTATGAAAAAATAGAGGAAAACTAAATGTCGTAGTGCTGGAGTAGATCGTTGTTCCATGCATATAGGATTGGGATTCCATTGAGGGTTGCCAACATGAATGTTCCATCTCCAAGCTTTTGATCAATTACGCAAGGTCCTTCCGAGTTCGGGCCAAGCACTCTCGTACCTGGGAGAATTCGTTTTAGAATTAGATTTCTTAGCTCAAAGGTGTGGTTACGAACCCCAACATTGAAGCACCATGCTGCTCTATTCTGGTGTACAACAACCCTTTAGTCTGCTTCTTCCCTCTTCTCATCAACCAAATCGAGATACTCAAGTAGAAGTTCCTCATTCACTTTCGAATTGAAATGCCTTTTACGATGAGAGGGGACTTCCAGTTTCTTCAGGATTATTGCCTCCAGTCAGTATTTCAAAGTGAAAGGCGAAGTCCCAGTTGCTGACTTATGTGTTGTTCTACAATCCCTAAGTTTTGGTGGAAACTCATCAACGTGGTGGCCTTTATCTCTAATCAACCGCTTCTTCAAGGTAGATTCGATGGCTTTTTTTGGTGGTTCCACTTGTCCTTTCACTTGCACTATCCTACTATGGAGAACCTCTTCTCGGTTCAAAAGCGCATGTAGAAGTCCTTTAACTCTTTACTGTTGAACTGAATGCCATTGTCAGTAATGATCTTCTGAGGCATTCCAAACTAACAAATAGTATTCTTGGTCACAAAACTGATTATCTTTGTAATTGTAATCATTGCAATCAATTTTGCTTCAGCCCATTTCATAAAGTAATCCACTGCAACGATATCATATTTGGCTCCTCCCTTCGCTATCGGTAGCACACCGATGATGTCAATTCCTTGGATCACAAACGGCCATGATTGACAATTTGTGTAAGTTTCGTTGATTGGACTCTTCGAATCTTCACGACTCTTTGGCATGGTCATATTGTGTGGAATAGTTAGTAGCGTCCTAGTTTATTATCGACCAAAAATAACCATAGCAAAGTTTCTTCTTCGCTATAGTTTGCACCCTGGCATGATCGCCACAGGTGCCTTCATAGATTTCCGTAAGGATCTTCCTAGCTTCATCCTTGGCTACACACCGAAGTAGTGGAGTTGGGCATCCTCTCCTATATAGCACTTTATTTCGCATTATAAACCATGGTGCTCTTTGGAGAATTTTCTTCCATTCATTCCTATCTCTCAAGAGAATTCTATTGATCAAATAGCCTTTGAGTGGAGTCCTCTTTGACTCCTCCTCTGCTACAATCCCAAGAATTCAGTTAACATCCATTTGATTAATGCTCGAGGCAATTAAAAATTCTACTAGAACAAATCCCATAATTGTACTTTCATAGAGCTAGCTAGTTTAGCTAGCGAATCGGCCCTCATATTTTCCTCTCTAAGGACATGCGTTATTGTATAATGTTCTATGTCCTCAAGTAGTTTCGGTTCTTTTGATTTGTATGTGGCTAGTCTCGCACTCTTGGCCTAATATTCCTTCATGATTTGGCAAACCACTAGCTGGGAATCACTAGATATGTGCAGTGTCTTTATACCCTGTTCCTTCGCTATTTTTAATCATGCATCAATGCCTCATGTTCCACTTTGTTGTTAGTCATAGGAAACTTCAACTTCAATGCATTCCAAACCGATCGTCCTTCTGTTGTTTTAAATACTACTCCTACTCCTGAGCTAAACTGATTCAAAGCACCATCGACGTATAAATTCCTATGAGAAGTTGTGACTGCAGCATCCTCCTCCTCTACCACACCATCACGCATAGTAAATTTAGTTATGATGTCTGCCAATGTATGTCTATTTATCGCTATCCTTGGATGGGAAGTAATATTATACTGACTTAGCTCGATATTCCATTTTAGCAACCTTTCAAAGGTCTTAGGTCGGTATAACACTTGTTTCGAAGGTTGGTCTGTTAGCACTTTGATCAAATGAGCTTGAAATTACAATCGTAACTTCATTGACGCAATCAACAAGCAATATGCGAGTTTTTCCTGCTTTGGGCAGTTCATTTTAGCTACAATGACCCACTTGCAGATGTAGTACACCGGTCACTGAACCCTTGCCTCCTCGTACACTAATGCTGCACTTAGCACGTGAGCAGACACTACTAGGTATGTAAATAAACCTCTCCATCCAATGGTTAATAAGACCGGTGGTGTTTCCATGTGCCTTAATTACTCTTCGAAGGCATTCCAATAATCCTAACTCTATTCAGAGTTCTTTTACCTTTCTTCAGTGCATCGAAGAAATGTTGCATTTATCCACCACCCTTGAGATGAATTGACTCAAAGCAGGAATCATTCCATCCAAGCTCTGAAGTTGTTTCTTCTTGGTTGAGGCAATTACGTTCCTTAGGGTAGCAATCTACTCTGTGTTATCTTGGATGACTCATGCATTGGTGATAAATCCCAGAAACTTCATAGAAGCTACTTCGAAAGAATATTTTAAGAGAATTAAACTCGTCCTGCATTTTCATATAATCTCAAACATCTTTGAAGGATCATCCAAATAATTTCGAGATACTCATAACTTCATAAGCATGTCATCCACGTACACCTCCCTCCGTTTGATTTGATTCTTGACGTTGTATTTACCACTCGTTGATATGTGGCTCCAGCATTATTCAAATTGAATGGCATTACACGATAGCAGTATAATCCCATTTCGTGATAAAGCTAGTATTCTCCTGATCTAACTCATGCATCATTATCTGATTGTATCTAGAATAAGCACCTATAAATAAGAGCTATTCGTGGCCCACCGTTCCATCAACAGCTAGTCAATTATGGGTAGAGGAAAGTTGTTCTTTGGGAAAGCTTTGTTCAGATCCATGTAATTGATACACGTTTTCCACTTTCCATTTGACTTCATGACCAATACGGGGTTAGATACCCATTAAGGGTATGAAACGTCAAGGATAAAGTTTCCAGCCAATAGCTTATCCACTTCTTCCATCAATGCAGGTGATCACTTAGGACCTAGGTTGTGCCTTTTGTTTCACTGGTGTAAACTTGGGATCGATATTTAGTGCATGACATTCTATCTTTGATGATATCCCACACATATCATAATGTCTCCAAGCAAATATATCTAGATTTCCTAAAAGGAAATTAAACATTTCCTTCTATAATCTAATTTTACGCTGAGAACCAATCTTTAATACTTTAGTTGATTCATCCATATCAATAGGGACATTCATCGTAAGCTCTGTTGGTGCTGCCCATACTTTCCTTGACTTCTTCCTAGGATCCATAGACTTGTTTAATTGGCTATGGTTCCCAAGCCAAGGGTTACTCTGTAATTGCTATGCTTGCGGCTCCTAAATATGGTGAGTTCTCCACATATTCTTTCCTTTCTCCCGACGCTTAGCTTCTCATAGTTCTGCAAAATAGGATTCTCTAATCACATTTTAGTCTCCTCGAGCCACACCAACCCTATTCTTAGTAGGGAACTTCATTGTCAAACAACATAGAGCCAAAGAAATCCTAATGTCAGTTAGGGCCAATGGGCCCAAGAAAGTATTATATGTCGAGAACTCAGCGACAATGGCAGACATCCGAATGCCAACCACCCTAACTTCTCCTTCACCAAGTTCTATGGGCAAGTTGTCACTCCAATTGTCTGTTTAGCTTCCCATATAAATCCCTGAATCTTCATCTTGTAAGCGATCGCGTCCTTTATATTGATTTTTATTCAGTTGAAAATCTTTCTAAATATAATGTTTATTAAGCTTCTATTATACAATCAAACTTGGTGCACAAAACTACTAGTCCAATTCGGACTATTATCACTATAGGATCGACGGTTGGTACTTCAACTCCATCAAAATCTCTATTTCTAAAAGCAGTATCACTTTTTATCATCGTCTATTGCTTAACCAGAGCTTCATCTATGATGGCGTAGCAACTCTTATGTGATGAATGCTTCAATAAACTCACATACATCTCCATCTCAGCCTAGCTTTTCTCCGTTAGGCGAGGTCCTTCGGTTATATTATTAATCCGCAATCTTCCATCAATATGTCTGGGTCCTTCACCGTTGGGTCCAAAGGGTTTTCCTTAAGTTGGGGGTCCCTTGGGACCCAAAGCTTGATTAGCGTTCTATTGTTGCTTAACATACTGCTGAGTCTGTTTTTCTGTATCAGCTCTTAAATCAAGTCCTTTAAGTGATGGCATTCATTTGTGTTGTGCCCATGAGTTTCATGGAAGAGAAGAACTTTCTAGAACGTTTCTCTTTCTCCGTTGCCTTCCTCCAAGGCAGATTCTTGTTTGCTTAGTTCCTTGAGTAACAAGATCGATAATTTCCAATGTGTCATTTATAAGTGTATAATCTTTTTGTCGCATATTCTTAGGGTGTTTCCTATTCTCATTATGCGCGCCACAAGAGCTTTGGTTTCTCTTTTTCTAAGTTTTAGAATTTGCAGCATTTCCAACAACTCCACCAAAGTTTTCTCCATCCGGTTTAACTGCCACATTACTTTGAATTCTATTTTTCGACCGTCCGTCGCTGACCTTTCCTTCAACCAAGCTTGCTTCTTCTAACAGCAGAATTTTTTTCACCTTTTGATGGAATTTTCTATAATTATTAGTTGTTTCATCTTTAGCAATTTACCAAAATCCTTGTCTATGTGAATGCCTCAGACTAGTTCCATGATACAGGATCTTCCTACGAATTGCTAACCTCCATAATAACGATGTTGTATTGTTTAAGAAGCCCTTCAATGACTCGTTAGGTCATTATGACAAGCTAGATAGGGAAAACACATCCTTTGTCCTTCGATCGGGTAGCATGGAGCCTAAACTGCTTTAAAAACTTCTTGGATAATTCATAAAAAGTAGATATAGACTTGCCATGAGCCTAGTGAACAACATAGAAGTGACTCCTTCCAAGAAGATAGGGAAACATCTACAACGAACAACATCTGTGGCTCTAGCTCCATCCATATGTCATTCGTACTTGAGTAAAAGTTGTCACGGATCGGTATTTATGTTGTATGATGGCATTGTTGGCATTATAAATTTTCTAGGGTACTCTTCCCTAAGAATATTTTTGGTAAATGGAGTCATACTTGGTGTGTAGCCCTAATCTTCATTCATTCTGTCTCTGCTTTCCTCTACCAATCGTTTAACCATATCAGCTATGACTTCTTTACTAGCATGGTAATCCAAAGTCGACTATTAGGGGCTATACCTAGTGTTTGGCTCCTCAAACTGTCTCAGTTTGCCAACTGACGCCTAGGTCCTTCTGTCTCTAGGAGAACCACTCTTCGGTATTTTGTAGATGCATGGTAGGTTGAGCTGTAGTTGCTTGAACACCGTCTTAATTAGCATCAATATCTAAATCAAAACCATTTTCGTAAAGCTGCAAATTCTCTTCCTCATCAGAGACAACCATTGCATCAATTTGTCATGCATTACCCTCTCCTAAATTCCTCTCGGTACCGAGAGAAGTCCTCTTAGTAGCAGTTGGTTTTCTGGTGGAGGGTGCACATCTGCTTTCTTCCGCAAGTCCTTCAACAACTCCATTACCTTTTTTTACGTTCCATCACTTCTTTTTAGGGCAGAAACAAATGAATTCGATGATTATATCATATGTGAAGTTTCCTTTCTAATTCTTTTGGTATTATATCATATGTGAAGTTTCCTTTCTAATTCTTTTGGTTCTGGGCATTTGCAAGGTTAGCAAAGCATTCATCTTATCCACTAAAGCTTTCTAGCTATCTACCATTTTCTGGTTCAATCCCTGCAGCATTTTCTCAAGCTCTCCTCTAGTAACAACTTCCTGTTGAGCGTATAATTCTGATTTTACTTATTGTTGTTAACTTTAATTTAATGAATATTTTCTTCGTCACCACCAGCCATAGCTCCAGATGTCTTTCCAGGTCTCCTTGGTGTCGTGGATTTTTGTTAGCAATCCTTCAATTCTTCAAGCTAGTTTTCCAAAATTAACTTCTGGATATTTATTACACAAAGTAGGGAGCCAGATCTACGCCTAGGTTCAATTTTCTTAATGAAAGCACCAAAATGTTAATGCCAAAATGGACCAACATCCAAAGAAATATTGTAGGAAGCCCGTAAGACCTAAATTTAGAAGATAATAGAAAAATAATAGTAAAAGAACTACAAGACACAAGAATTTTATAGTGGTTCGGCAACCTTTGGCTTATGTCCATTTATAGTTTTATTATTTGCTGATCATAGAGAATTAGAGTCGCTAGTACATGTGTTTGACAAGTCCTTTTTCTTAGATTGCCAACATTAGCTTCCTAGATGACTATTGAATAAGGAAGATATGAAATAACAAAGAAGCAGAGTGAGATCAGCCAAGATCCTTCTTTGGTTGCAGTAGGGTTGATATTTATAAAGAAGTTCAAGTGTCTGCTTGCACTGAAGTCCAGAGGCATGCCGTCCACATACAAGTGAATAGGTGGGGCATAAATTCTATAGAAACCTCTCGATTCCAAGTGGTTTTGACTTGTGCAAAGTCAACTCTTTAACTGTTCCATTCTTCTATATCATTTTTGGTATGTTTCAAGCACTTTTCCATGATTTCTGAGTTGATTCCAATGACACTCCCAATAACACTTGAACTATCCTGCTTTCTTTTCTTTTTTCTCGTTAATTATGAGAATTGCACATCTAAACTACGAGAAAACCACCGTCAACAAGTGATTAGGTAGACTATGGAGTACGTGAAGTTTACGTAACCCAAATAGATGAAAAGGACCTCTCGGTACTGAGAGAGACTTCACAGTATCGAGTGACTGACTTGGTCTCAAATTCATGTGGAACTTCTTATGTTCCATTCTTTTGTCCTTTTGATCATTTTTCTAAGTTCTCGAGTCGTTTCTCCTTCATGGTGTCCTTCTATAACTTATTGAATTTCTGAATGGTTAAAAAACCGGTTAATGGATACCAACTGGAGCCAATTTTTAAGGGTTAGTTGAGGCAGATTTATTGAACGATGTGGATGGAGACTTGAATAAGGAGAAAATATCAATTGAAGATCAAAATAAGTGCAATAATGAAGGATCACAAGGTTGATAGAATAAGAAGCAGACTACTACGTTTAGAAGGTGTAATAAGACTGGGCATATAGCTAAGAATTGTAAAGTAAACCTCTAGAATTGAACAAAATGTTGTCGGCGTGCTAAGACGAGACATTTGGCGAGAGATTGTAGGTCTAAATCATCATGATATTAAGGACGGTTGGGATAATAGGAATGGCTGAAGGGGACTATATGTTATAATTGCGACCAAATGGGACATTATAAGATGGAGTATCAAACATAGAGGGAGGGACATATTATTAAGGCTTATGCCCAATGCCAGCATTGCACCAACAACTCAGGAGAATGGGAAGTTAGTTATGGTAGGTGTGTTATTACTATCTGATTTACTTACCAGTGTTTTATTTAATATCGGCGCATCACATTCATTCATACCCAATGCATTAGTTTAAAGATTAGGAATAATCCTTGATTTTTGGCATGAGATCATTACTGTATCGAATCCTTTTGGGAGATTGATGCATTTGTATACTGTTTGCCATGATCTTAAATTGATCATAAACGGTGCAGAGTTAAATTGTGATGGATATATGCTTAGCATTATGGGATACAGATTCATCTTGGGGATGGATTAGATAGTTTGGTATGGGGTAATTTTAGACTATGATATGAGGATTGTTCATTTGAGTAGTCATAGGAAGCATGATTTGATAGTTCTGTGTGAGATAGACATTTGCATAATGAAATCGTATTTGTATTCATTAGACATATCATGGGATGAATTGGCGTTTATCCATGTAGTTAAAGATATTCCCAACATATTCATTGAGGTTTTCGAACTTCCACCTCATAGAGAAATTGATTTTTGGATCAATCTTGGGAAAGATGCTAGGCTTATGGTGATGCCTTTGAGACATATATCATCGAAGGAGAGAAGAAAATTGGATAACTAGGTTTTGAAATTATTTAAGAAAGGATTTATTAGGCGTAGTATTTCTAAGTGGGGAGCACCTATCATTTTTGCATCAAAGGAAGATGGTTCTCTAAGGTTTTGCATTGATTATCGGGAGTTGAACAAGTTAACAAAGAAAAATCATTATCTATTATCTTGCATTAGCGACCTCTTTGATCAACTTGTTAGGGAAAAGTTTTTCTTGCAGCTTGACGTTTCTACATGATTTCATCAGTTTAGAGTTATATAGGATAGCATTCCAAAGACTGCTTTTTGTACACCAGATGAGTTGTTCGATTGGGTTATGATGTTGTTTAGGCTGGCTAATGCCTCGACTTTATTTGTTGATTTGATGAGTAGGGTTTTTTGGAAGTAGACAAATAATTTTATGGTTGTATTTGTCGATGATATCCGTGTATTTAGTAGAGATGATAAGGAGCATGATTTATATTTGGGAGAAGTATTGGATGTACAAAGGAGGAATCGGTTGAGGGATAAATTTTTAAGTACCATTTCGAGAGGAGTGAGGACCGATTTCTAGGACATGTTGTATTTGGAAATGGGTTGGTGTTAGACCCAAGAAAGGTAGCGGTTGTTAGAGATTGGAAGGTTCCAAAGAAAGCTTCAATGGTACATAGTTTCTTTGGATTAGCTAGTTTCTATCAAAAGTTTATAAAGGACTTTGAAAAGATATCGCCACTATTGACGAAGCTTTAAAAAAGGAATGTGGTTTATGTTTGGGAAGTAGAGAGTGAAGAGTGTTTGTCAAGTTTAAGAAGATGGCGATGAGTGAAACTATTTTGTTTATTCCTGATAGTACCAAACCATTTACGGTCAATATGGATGATTGTGTAATTGGTCTTGGTGTTGTCTTGATGCAAGAAGGTATGGTTGTTGCATATGGGAGTTGACAATTGAAGATGTATGAGAAAATTTATGCTACACATGATTTGGAATTGGCTACAATTGTATTTGCCTTGAAGTCATGGAGGCACTATTTGCTAGGTGAAAAGTTCAAGCCGTTTACAAACCACAAGTCATTGAAATATTTATTCTCACAAAAAGTCTTGAACTTAAGATAACAAATATGGATGGAATCAAGCATCTTATATTTTGATATTGCTTATACTCTTGGAAAGTGTAACATTGAGGTGGATGCACTAAGTAGTAAGCATGTGACATTGAGTGCTATGATGTTAGAGATGAAGTAGCTTGACTACATTTCTAGATTTTATTTTTGACCAATGATGGATATTACACCTAGATTGTTAGCAACCTTGGAGGTTAGACCTGTAAGAATGGATAGGATTGGTATGAACCGGAGGAAGGATGTAGAGTTGGTTGAGGTTATGGTGCAGCTTGAGAAAAGGCGAAAGACTGAGTCATTTGGATCGATATACCAAAGAGAGGATACTTGAGGAGGGATGGAAAGTTATGTATGTTGAAGTTGAGAGGGCTAATCAATGAGGTGTTATAGGAGTGTCTTCATTCGAGGATGACAACTCATCCTACTAGTGATAAAATGTAGAGGGATATGAAGAGAGATTATTATGGCAAGGGATAAAGAGAGATCTAGGGAGATGTCTCATTTTCCAGAGAGTTAAGGCGGAGTAGAGAAAACCGAGTGGATTGTTGATGGCTTTAGAAGTTCCATAGTGGAAGAGGGAAAGTGTTTCAATGGATTTTATAGAGGGTTGCCAAGTGTAGAAGAAGTAATGAAAGTATTTCAGTAGTAGTGGATCGACCGACGAAGAATGGACATTTCATTCCTATGAACGGTACGAGGATGGCAGCATCTTTGGTTACATTATATATTAAGGAAATAACAAGATTGAATGGTATGCCTATGAATACTGTGAGTGATCAGAACCCACTCTTTACGATGAGTTCTAAAGTAGACTATAGAATAGTCTAGGTATGGAATTAAGTTTGAGCATGGCATATAACCCGCAAGTGGATTGATAAACCAAGAGGGTAAATAGGGTATAAATATTTGTTAAGGATGTGTATTATTGATTTTGGCTGTGCTTAGGAAGATCATTTGTCATTAGTGGAATTCACATAAAATAATAGTTACCAGGCTAGTATTGGGATGGCACTGGTCGAAGCATTATACAGATGGTCGCTTAAATCACCTTCATGTTGGGTGGAGTCGATGGATGGTGTGCTACTTGAACCAAAGATGATAAGGGATACGTCCGAGAAATTAGATTTGTTAAGAAAAAGGATGATGGTCGCATAAGATATGTTGAAGTCATATGATGATAAACATTGAAATTAACTGGGATTCGAAGCAAGTGATCTTGTATTTATGAAGGTATCGCCTCTTAAGAATGTGATGAAGTTTAGAAGCTTAGGCAAGTTGGCATCAAGATTTGTTAGACGTTTAAGGTGATGGAGCGTATTGGAGGATTAGCTTATAGAGTGGAGTTACCAGAAAGGATGGTTGGAATTCATGATGTATTCCATGCATCACATTTGCAAAAATATTACATGATTTAGCTACGATAATAGAGCCTGGTCAGTTACAAGACATAGAGTTATAATTTAAAGCGAGCTCATCTAAAGGCCTACAAGGATAGTGGAGCACGAAGTCTGAAGCATTAGGACTAAAGTAATCGATCGGAGAAGGTGTAATGGGAAGACAATCAAGTGGAGAGTACATGGGAGACCGAGGGGAAGATACGGGCTTCTCACCTCAAACTCTTTATCGACATATTCTTTCAATTGACATGATTCATTAAAAAATAGGTTTTGGCTGCTTAGATTGGATGTTAAGATTGGTTATGTTGTATATTGGAGTTATCTTATGTGCTACCTCTTATGCTGCTAAAGTTGCATTCATATAGAACTGTCAGTTTTTATACTAGGGTTGCTATACATCATACCTATTATGTCCTACTCTTCCATTCATATATGGTGCATTTATTGCATTATGCTAGATTTTCACAAGTTATCATGATCATGCTCATTATATACCATGTTAGGATTGCTCGTGTTTTGACTAGGACTTATATATATGTTAGAACAACTATGAATATGGAGGTTGCTTTCTTCAAATGATTGTGTGTGTAATATTAAAACAATTTTAAACTCTTGTTTCCCTCTCTCATTGCCTCACCACCCTGTCCCTTCCCATTTTTCTCGCTGCCCTCTTCTTCCTCCATCCCTTCGTACTCTATTTCTGTCCACAATCTCTCTCTCCCATCCCTCCTCTTCCTGACCCGCCGCCCAATCACCATGTTGCTCCTCCCTCTCTCCTCGGCCCGCCTCCTGTTCTCGGTTCTTCTCTCCATCCATCCTCTTCTCCTCTTCCCCAGTGGAACTCCTTGTTCAAAGCAAAGCCCCACAATGCTGGTTGGTTTGTACCTGTTACATTCCCGATAGTTTCTGATGATGGAGCCATTGTGCCGCCAGTGGAAGTTGTTAAAGCAGGTAATGAAGTATGAGGGCAATGCCTTGTTGGGTTCTTTCTTGACTTACCTCTCCCTTATATGGTTGTCTTGCATCATCTAAAACGTGTTTGGCGACTGAAAGGCTCGATTAAGGTTAAATCAGATGGAAGCTTGTTCCTCTTCAATCTATCTTGTAATGAAGATAGAAGGAAGGTTATCCAATCTGACCCCATTATGATGAAGAACAAGCTGTTTATTGTTAAGGAATGGGACCCTTCTATTGGAAACAGTGTTAGCACCATCAAGTCTGTTCCATTTTGGTTGAAGCTATCCAACATTCCTTTATACTGCTGGTCAGACCTAGGCATTAATTGGTTAGCAACAAGGATAGGAAAATTTCTTTGTATGGATGATAACACCGAAAAGTTGGAAAGCATTGGGTATGCCAAATGTTTGGTTGAAGTGTCTGCTCTTGCTGAGTTGCCTGATTCCTTCAAGGTAAAACTTCTAGATGGCTCGAAGCAAGTAGTTAGAGTTGATTATTTGTGGAAACCACTTATATATGGGGATTGCAAAGTCTTTGGGCATCACACTTCTGGCTGCCCTGTCCAGAAATGCAATAATGATAGGATGGTGGTGGATGTTCCATCTGTGAAATGGGGCATGAATAATTCAGGTAAAGGTAAAGATAGTAATCCTAATGGCAGTACTGTAGACACAAATGATTTTTCAAAAGGAGGATGGAGGAAAGTTCTTGGCAGGAAAGAAAAAGCGTACAATTAAAAGATAAAGAAAAGCAATGCTGCTGTTAAAAATTTTAATAATGGATTAGCCTATTCCATAGCTAAGATTTCTGAATCTGATCTGAATTATGAAGTAAGGTCTGAGGATAGGACAAATGAACTTGTAGCTGGAACTGTGCATGCTGAAATTGAAGGTGGTACCAAGTTGGTTACCAGCATCCCCGAAATAAACATGCAAGAATTGTCACTTTTACCCAAAGCAATGTTGAGAGCCAATCCATTTTCAACGCTTGTGCATGAACTATCTGAACTAGAGGAAAATAATGAAATAACAAATGTTATGGAGGAAGGAGAGTATTGTCCCACAACTGTGAAGCAATCTGACTAATTAAATGATCCTGCAATACACATAACTAATGCTTTGCACACAAAAGAAATTTCTTCAGAATCACTGGTTGAAAATGATCAGCGGGTTACTCTTAATTTATCTGGAGAAAGATTATCATGCACTACACCCTCTGGCCAATCAACACGTAGATTATTAAACCCCCATGCTAAGGTGATAAATAACAATTTGGATCTTTTAACCCTTGAACAAGCTTTCATTAATCAGATTTAGAATCATGTTTTTGATCTTTTTAAACCTTCGGTCCCTCTTAATGATCCTTCTTCCTCTTCTTCACTTTCTAATCCTCTCAATCCTTCTCCATCCCCTTATATATTTCTGGGTAACTTACCTGGATGGGTCTCTCCTCCTCCTTGCCTAATTCTCTTTCCCCTATAATTCTAAGTCCGCCACTTTAGCTGAAAAGCTTAAGTCAGTTCGTTCTGATCCTCCTACAACTAGGAGTAAGGCAAGTGTGTATCATCCCTCATCATAGTTTTTGATGAATACAATTGCTTCTTGGAATATTCGGGGTGCCCATAACCCTATCAAGCTCGATCATGTTAAGTCACTGATCAATGATCACAACATAAAAAAAAATTCCATCTTGGAAACCAAACTTTCTCTCCCTTTGACCCAAAAAGCAGCAAAATATATCAACCCTGCTTGGCATGTTAATCATAACCTTGATCATGCTCCTTATGGCAGAATTCGTACTGTCCATGACCCCCTATCATTCACTCTCTGCCCTATAATGTGTACTTCCCAGCTGATGCACTTTCATGCCATCTTCCTTCCTTTACAACTTTCGTTTTACTTAACCTTTTCTTATGCGCATAATGCTAGCGCTTCAAGGCAATTGCTTCTTAATCTTCTCCCTTCTCTACGTCAGAACTCCCATCCTTGGATTGCTATGGGTGACTTCAACTGATGTTTAACATTGAATGATAAAATGGGAGGGAAGCCTCTAATGCCGCGGGATTCTGCTCCTCTTAATATCTCCATTACTGACTCTGAACCCCGCCCCATTGCCCGCTCTGGTGTTCCTCTTGGAACAACAGGAGCCGGTCTGGGATCAGAATGTTCACCACCATTGACCTGTCCTTTTGTAATGCTCCTGCCTTATCCTTTTGGCCTGTTGTCTCTCCTTTTTTGCCTCAACCAGTCTTATCTGACAACTCCCCTTTCATTCTCTCTCCCACCTTGTTGCCATGTAGAGGGAAAAAAGCTTTTAAATTTTTCAATGCTTGGGTCAGGGATCCGGATTACAATAACATTTTAATTGCTGCTTGGTCTACCACTTAATATGGCAATCCTATGTTTGTTTTGTGTAGGAAACTAAAGTCTACTAAGCACGCATTAAGACAATGGGCTTCTCAAAAGCTTGGTATTGGCTCCCTCTCATCTTCGATACTTAAGGTTCAGCTTAAAAATGCGCAAAAACTTCTTGATGAGGATCCCTCAAATCCAATTCTTGCCCAGAATGAATCCAACCTTTTTCAACAACACTATGATGCATTAAATTCTGAAGCTAGTATGATGAAGCAAAAGCTGCACCAGAAGTGGGTTGACGAAGGAGATAGGAACTCTACCTTTTTCCATGCTTCTATCAAGGACAATCAAGCTAGAGACCATATCCATTCTCTTTGGGACGATAATGGTGTTCTCCTTTCATATGTTGATGAGATTGACCAAAACTTGCTTCATCATTTTTCCATGCTTTCGGGTAACTCAGATAATTTTGAACCTGACCTTGATAGTCTGAATAGCTTATCGCTTCTTATGCTAAACACTAAAATGAAAAACATGCTAGTTCAAAAGGTTTCTGACCATGAAATTAAAGATGCCCTATTTGCTATGAATTCCTCCTTGACTGGTGGGCCTGATGGATTTAATGTTGTCTTTTTTAAGGCAAGTTGGCCGATTGTTAGTCAAGTAATTTTGGTAGCCGTCCATAATTTTTCTAATAAGTTTAAAATGCTTCGTGAAATTAATGCAACAAATTTTGTCCTAATCCCTAAGGTTAGGCCTATTGAAAATGCTTCATCCTTACGACCAATTTCATGTTGTAACATGACATATCTTGGTCTCCCTCTTTGTTCGTCCAGAGTTACCAGAGCTGACTACATTAACCTTTATGATAAAATCATTTCGAAGTTGAACTCTTGGATATCCAGATATCTATCTATGGCCGGAAGATTGGCGCTTGTTAAGTCAGTTTGCTTTACTGTGACTGTGTATTGGGCTCGAACTTCCATTCTTCCCTCTAAATTGCTCACCATGATTAGAGCTGTTATGCTTAGATTTCTTTGGATGGGAACTATACATAATAGGAAGTTGATTCCTCTGTCATTCTCGAGTTTGGAAAAACTGCAAAGCAAGGGTGTTCATCAATATTGAGTTATGGAATAAAGTTGTTGTTAGTACCCATATTGAAGCTTTATTACAAAAAAGAAACAGCCTTTGGGTTCGATGGGCTTGGAATTACCGTGTTAAGTCTGGGAATTTCTTGTCTATGAATGTCACACAACGTACGAGTTGGATATGGCACAAAATTCATAGTATAAGAAGTACTTTCCTTCCTATTGTTAAATACACATTGTCCCCTGACTGCTTGGTGAGTTTTTGGAAGAATCCATGGGTAAAGGAAGGTTTGGCGTTGGAAACTATGTTGATTTCCCAAGAAAGGCTGCAATATTTGATTGGATGTAATGCTCGTGCTATGGACTTCATTGATAATGGGAAACTATGCACTCCTACTTCAGGCAATCAGGTTGTTAATTCGTTGTGGAGGAGTTTGTGTGATTATGTTGTGTCCTTGAACCACGAGACTCGTGTTTTTTGGAATGGGAGACCTCATAAGATTAGTAGGGTGTATGATTATCTCCTGCGCGATGATTCTTTTTCTTCATTTCCTTGGGCTAAGGTTTGCTGGTCTTCCCATTCACCTGCCAAAGATAACATGATGTTCTGGAGAATATTGCACAAAGCTATTCTGACTAGGGATAAATTGCTGTTTACTGGCTTGGTCACTGATCATCTTTGTCTCTTCTGCAACTCGTGCCCTGAATCCGCTGACCATATTTTCTTTGAATGTGAATACTTATCCAATATGATTACTTCCCTAATGTATAAAGTTGGCATTTCGAGCTTTTGTGGCAACTCTTCTACGGACTGGAATCTGCTGTTAGTGGCGATGAGGTGGAGACCTAATGTCAAGAACATTATCTTCTTTGTCCTTAAAATATATGTAAGAACTGTATGGTTTGAAAGGAACTCACAATGCTTCTCTAGCGAGGCCTCTACTGTGCAACAACTTTGGCTAAAAGTAATGGCGAATATTGCTTCTGGTATCAGATTCTCTCGGCATGCATTCTCGCCACATAATAATGACTTTTGGAATTAACTTTGGGCTTCTCGTAGCTGTGTGCAGTTTGGAGTTTCAGTTTGAACATGCACATTTTTGTACATGTCTGCCTATTTGGTTTAGTCCTGCTTGCCTCCTCTGGTTTGGGTTCTATTTATTGTCTTTGTTGGTCCTATTTGTGTCTTGTATGATTTGCTTGCTTGTCCTTGCAATTATTTGCTTGTAATTATCATGGAAAAAGCGTGTTTTTGTCGTGGTCTTCTTTTTCTTCAATAAACTCTGATAGGGGTCTTGTCAACCTCGCTTGCCTTGCCAAATGATTGTATGTGTACATAAGTGATATGGGTATGGAAACGAAAGAGTGAACTTATATTACATTTTTCGTTCCTTTGGAATTTTAGGGATGAAATTCTTTTAGGGGAGAAGAATATAATACCCCAATTTTTTATATCAAACTTAAACAATAATAAATAATGAATAAATTTGAAATTAAATTGGAGGGTGTTTTGGTAAATTTTAATAGAAAGGCAAAGTGGTAATTTTTATAGATAGTTGAATTTACTGATGAGGGTCACACCATTGCATATCTCTCATTTTTCTAGTTAAGATGGAATATTCATGTGTTTAAATTAAACATTATATGAGTGTGATTTCAAAGTTTTAATGGAATGGGTTGAAGCTAAGTGCGGATAGCGGGTTGATTTTGGACGGGTTTGAGAACTTGAATTTAAGAGTATAACTACCATTCGGTTTTTCTCCTAAACTAGTTTTAAAACTGCGTACATTTTCATTGCTCGTTTCTTTTTCAGTTTTAAACCCGACAACTCCTTCTTATTCCTCCAATCATCCAAAACATCAAAACCGCATTTCTTAATGAAAATTGATGAAACAAAGTGTGTTGGATTCATAGTGGAGTTCACTATCATCTATAGAAAGAAATATTGGATATTATTGGGTTTGTATTTTTGGAAATTTGGAATAGCAAGTAGATTCGGGTTCTTTTGTCTCGATAAGTGTGGCTTCTCCGATTCTTGTATAATACTTTGATAATGTTATAAGATTGTTTGAGGGCTAAGCTAGGGCTTAAATTATGATGATGTCTGAAACTATAAAATTGAAATATGTACTTTTTTTAAGAAACTAAAGAAAAACCAATTGACTTTAATTTGAATTAGAAACATGTAGAAACTATTATTTAAGGATATAAACATGTTAGAACCCTAGAAACATAGTAAGTATTGTGTATATAAATGATACAGAATCACCAAAATGAAGAATGAATTAATTAATCAAAATCTAGGAATTAAAATATATAAAATAGGAAGAAAAAATTGTATCTGTTGCACGCTGGTGCACTAGTGAATGTGCACCAGTCGACCGGTGTGCAACCGTGTTTAGGTAATTTGAGCACTTAAATTGGCTGGATTGGTGTGCGTTGCTTCAAACTTTTGTGTGGTGTTCTTTAGAACATTATGGTGATGTCTTGACAAGTATTACTACTATTGGATGTATAATTTGATGATAGCGATGAAGTATGGATGTCATGGATGTTGCTTTAGAATGACAGGCAAATACTTGAATCGTGTATGGATATGTATTGAAAGAGCATGGTTGTAGAGTATGTAGTTGGATGAATGAATGGAATATGTGGAGCTTGGAGATGATGATGAGATACGAACATAGTGCGTATGGCTTTGAATAGCGTAGTTCAAAGATGTAGTGTATATAGTTTTGGTGATGAATGAATACCTAAATCTTATGGTTCACAGGGCTGGTCCTTGATTCATGGTATTATCGTGTATACTCCTATAGAGCAACGAGGTCGCTCTAGGAGAGTTTTGATGAGAACAAAAGTCGATTTGTAGAGAATGTGACGAGACCAGGCGTGAGTCCAATGCGTGTAATCCTTTACCACGGGTGGTGAGACTAGATTTTGTATAAGGGATCCTTTACCATAGGTATTCAGGACTAAATCAAGTTTAGATTATATAATATCATTCTATAGTAAGCGTGGTGAGATCGAAAGGTATTATACTTTAGGCTTAAATCATGTTACATCGCTGTCACTATAGTATACATCTATTAGACTAGCTTTGCTCATTCAGATGTATTTCTAATCCACTCCTACATTTTTCTATCTATGTTATTCAGATTGATGGAGCCTAGTGACATGATGGAACATGAGGCATGTACCTTTACATATTGTAAATATCTATACTATAATATTATTATTGAGTTAGATTTCAAGAGCACGTAGGCCTCCTTCATATTTTGAAAAATGAACAATCACGTTTTTAATTTCTTTCTATTCCAAACTTTGAAATGTGATAACCTTTTCTACATTAATTGGATTTAAGAATTGATTTCACTATTAAATCTCAAATTTAATATGCTTTCCAATGATATCCATTGTTGATAGCTCAAAATAAAAATTTTAAATCATAGTTTTTCGGATTATTCATATTATTAAAGTTATTAAATCTGCTTGACTTTATGTCTTTTAAATAATCTATGTCGTTGATTGTTTTGAAAATTTCCAGCCACTGATTCTACTTTCACAAATTGTAATCAAGTCTGGTGAAATCCAACGTTACCAAAATACAGCAACAATGTTGAATTAGAAATGGAACCAGAAATCTCAAAAGCATTAAATACAATTATATGCTTCTTATTATATTGAATTTGCTTTGACTATAAAATAAATACAATGATATTCTTCACACTAAAATAAATATTGTTGAATAATGGTTGTTAGTTTCAACACTTCAGATATAAAATGTGTATGATTTAGATTTAACATACTTTTCACAAGAATCGTTCAAAACAGAAATAAATCACTTTATCCTTTATTCTTATCATTCTACAGTAATATGATGCTGCATAATGTGTTCCTAGACATAGTAAGTTATGGGATCATCATCAACACTTGTGTTCTCATGAATCATATCAATGTTGCTTTTGGCATTTTTGGATCAATGGTCAAGTGTAAACCAAATGTTGTTACCTGCACTGCTCTTATAGATAGTTATTACCCAAGCAGCAAATGGAATCAACGACATCAAGTATTAAAGGAAATGATTGATCAAGGTATCTCACCAATATAAGTTACATATAATACAGCTGATGCATGGAGCAATAGCTGATGCACACAATAAATTTATATGTGTATAATTTGTGTGTATTGTGTGGAAAGTTTACCTGCTCGATATTTTGCAATTGTTTATCAAGCAGCAGTACAATCTGCATTACTGTTTTCAAAGATTTATATACAAGTTTTAGACAAAATGCAAACTTATTTGAAAATTGGTAAAAAAAGAGCACTATTTCTTCATCAATGAACCATATAAATCATTTAAACATGTTATGATGATAAGAGGTTGAGTGCGGTTCGTATGTGAAGCACGGGTTCGCACTAGTTAAATATATATAATGTTGTATATAATTTGTTTCATAAAGACATGATGTGACATTTGTACGGACTTGATTTAGTTTTGGACTTGTCAGACTTATGTTGTGGTATCATATATGTAATTAATCATGTATATTTATGGAACATGATATTTTGTGTGACCATTCATTATGAGACTTAGAAAGTTATTAATTGTATAGTTTTTGTCGTATGTTCTCTCTATATATCAATATGTGTTATCCTCCAACGAATCGCCGTTTCGCGACTTTGTTGTGTAGTTATGGGGTTTTGAGATGGCATGTTGTTACTGAAATATAATTTTTTTATAAATTTTGCATATGCTCTAGAATCCATATACCAAACATACGTCATGCTACTGCGGTAGTCGAGCCAGTCTATGGAAATAGGATAACCCAGGCCTATCCTGATCATCGTAATATATATAGATAGGTTGTTCATCATTGGAGGGTGATGGCAATTCGATCAAAACCAAACTACATCCATAATTACATCCACTACCACGACTGCCACTACAAAACCACCACCATGGGAATGCATATTGTTAAAAGAATACACCATATGCAACTATATAAATAAGATAAGGTAACATTTTAGAATGAAAAATGTCAAAAAAATAAATGGAACATGAACCAACATTTGAAATTTGCAGTTAAGTAAAAGGTGAACAACTTTATATACAATCAAGCGACTAAATATACATGAAAACAATCTAAATTAATTGTACATGCTACCAGTACTTAGCATCTTCACTCCTAATACTTTCGTTATCATCTTTGAACTCGCTTTCATCTTGGTCTTGATCTTTGACTTATTCATTCTCATCTTCATCTACTTCAATCCCATCATTAAGTCATTATAAGAAGTTTTATGTATTTTGTTAGTTGTACGATTTGCAAAAAATCATTGGGTTTCTAAATCATTTTGAGAAGCCTGGTTATTGGTTGTTTTCGTGTTTGAATGGAACAACCACCATGGTTTTGTTTTGACAACAACCCAGCAATCTAACAAAGTACTGCCGATAGTTGGATACAACATGTGATAAACTTGTGTTTCTTTTTTCCTTAGCTCAAATGGATCGCAACCAAAATATTTTTTGTGATTTTCTTGATAAGAGTGTATTTCTTTCTAGATGCTTTACCCAAATATCGCCTACTATCAAAGCAAGAAAATTGGATTGAAATATTTTGTCTCCGATAATATCGAGTAAGTTAACTCGATTATTTTCTCTAGCACCTAATGATATTCTTTTATTTCATCATTATTGCTCCTGCCTTTTATGAAAACCTCATAATTAACGGGTGTTTTTTCCTACCCATATTTTCTATGTGAAACATAAATTTGTTTTGGACATATTATGCAACTATACCATGGAAAATTGCAAATTGGTTATATCCAGTGTTCAAGATGTCGTTCGTATCGACTTATCAATTTACATTAAGTACACATGTTAATATATAATCAATATTGTGTGGAAGTGAAAATACTTGACTTATGACACATATATTTATTTTTATCCCAACCCTCAAATTCTTTACAAAGTTCGACATCAAGATATTCACCTTTAAACTTATTGTTTGAATTAAGTACACATGCTAATTTTAGTATATATTTTGTTGAAGTATAGAAGTCTGACATAACAAAGTTAAAGAATAATAAACTTAAGTCTATACCGGAAAAGATCGCTTAATACATTAGAGTTGAGAAGTAAAGTTGCCATTTCTAGATTGCAATCCTATGTTGTAGCGCAAACTTTAAGACTCTTCCATTTACCAGTTTGAACATCACTTTTTCTTGAATATCAATAGATGCTATCTATGCAATCATCCACAATATTATTTTTAGTGCAATTACCATGGTTGAAATATTGATTCTTTTTCAATAATGTACGTTAATAGAAAATTTAATATGTTCTTTCTGTTTCACCTTTTTCTTTAGGTGGTCGAGGTACCCTATTATGAAAATGTATGACATTAAATATAACATGTTAAATATTTAAAATTTTGGTAAACGAATATAAGTTGTAATGTTACTATATATACCTCTCAAAAGGATGCAATGATTAATAGAGAAATAGTCTGTGTATTAATTCTTCAGTAGTTAGATGTATCGGTAAACGTTCCATGCAATTAAAATTTACAAGTCACAATATTTTGTCCACTTTACAAGTAGCATAGATACATCTCTATCAAGATTTTGTAAATGGTTGTTAAAAAGAGAGGTTGAAAACATATCTTTAACGAATAAACTGAGCTATATTACAGGCGTCCAAAAAATTTATTGTAAAAGCTCCTAATTACTATAAGGAATATAGTCTCAACAAATACATGATAATCGTCACTCTACATACCAAACAATGTATGATCCTTCGTATAAACACATCCTCTCAAGTTGGATTGACGCAGCTCTGTCTAGGAACCTCAAAGAATTGACCCACTATAGTAGTTTTACATGATAAGTTCTATCCAACTCATAATAAGCAATAACTTTGACATTTAGATGCACAGGGTTGATTTAAAGTTCACGACGATTGCAATAGTATTCAATTTACTTTCTTAATCTGAAATTTTCTTTCTTTCTTCCTTTTGCATTTATAGTCGTGCAAAAGAAATTCTTAAGCACATTTTTTCATTATGCATCTCGTCTGAATTGTGTTGACGTTTAAGATCCTTCTAATACAGTAATTCTAGAAACATACTCTACTTGCACTACTTGTGATATCCCCCTTAACCAAGATTTTGGGCTTTTTATTTCCCATCTCATGTAATTTTGAGTGATCTTTAATGATTTTCCACTCAAAAACTCTATTGGTTGTACATTTTGACCTTCACCAATTTCAAAGTTTTCCATATCTTTTCTCCACTCAGAAACATTAGACTTATCACGTCTAAAAGGGTCATTTGTATGCAAAAATTAATAGTGAACGCTTACAACCGATTTTTATGTAAATGAATTTAGCATATCGATACACATAGTGCAAGATGAATTACCTCCCATACTCCACCCAAAAAGCATTCTATATGCTAAAAATTTCTTACCATCCATAAGAATGAAGCAAAAAAATTGAATTTTTTCTTTCATATGTCATAAGTGTCAACACCTTCTACCTACATCTTCTTCAGCTTATCGGTTAAGGGCTACAAATAAAACACTCCATTATTTTTTGGGTTCAGGGATAATTATATTTAAGATAAGTATGGAACTTTCGTACACATCCACAGAGGCATACTGTAGGGTATTAGAATAACTGGCTAAATAGAATACCTTTTACAGTAGTGGCTAAAAGGTTGGAAATCAACTGTGCATAGACTGAGTCTAATTTTTTAAGATTCCTTTAAAAAGTAAGGGTATTTATTATGAACATATTTCCATGCTTCTCCATTTTAAGAATGACATAAAGCCCCCTATGTTTGAACTTGTTTAATATACCATCTCTTACGTTCAATATTAGAATAAGATGCTTACAATCTTCGTAATCTATGAATAAGTAGAAGATATTCCAAATGGATGAAAGCTACAACTTTACCATGTCTTTTTTTATATAGATCCAAGCCATGGGATTTACAGTGTGAAAAACCTACATAGTCTTTCCAATATAATATGCACCTATTTTTACACGTATCAGTCTTTTCATATAGCTATTCAATGATGGAAAATCATTTATAAACCGATACTTATTTTCCACTAATTAAGTTTGCAAACTGAGTGGGATCACATCTCGAATTAAACTAAGGACGTTTATTAATTTTTCTATAACGTAGTTCATAGATTTATGGCAACTAACCTGGATGTCGTTGCTAACTCTATCATCCTACATTCATCAACAAACCATAATTTTAATGCTTCAAACAAGTTAAAATAATTATCTTTAAGATTTGCACTTCCTTTACATCCGGTGAATTAGGCTGCATAATCATACTACTGACAGTAAGAACCATTTCGATCACTGTATTTTCTCAATGAGATTCATTAAAATCAACATCGTCGTTTTCGTTCTCATCTTCAAAAGCTATTGTATTATTAAGTGTGATTGTATCTTCACCATGATATATCCATAAATTACAATCGTCCATAAAACCATACTTTATCAAATGCATTTGGACAATAGGATAAGAATGGTGTTTTGCAAATTTATACTTTTTTGCAAGGACAACATAGTTGTTTGTCTCATTAGAAGATGAAACTAGCATAATATTAGTTAAATCACTTAAAAATTGGAATGGAACGATTCCTCTATGCCATTCGTTTTTGTACATTCAAGCTCATCAAAGTTTTAAATGTTCCATCGTATACTGCGTAAGTAAATAAGCTATATTATATTTAGATGAATTCTTAGACACAACTTCAAAGAATTTTAAATCAGCATCAACAATATTGGTAATTTCAATAGTCTTTTAATTACTAATTTTTTTCCACTTTAAAACAAGAACATAATTTACCAAGTATTACCCACTTATGTGACATGGGTTTTATAGTTACTTTTGAAAAGATGCATGCCTAGTTTCGGAGCAAAATACAAATATTATCTTTGAAGGAATACATATGAAAGTCGTATATATTTTAAGTATAATAATCTCATATGATGACGATGTTTGCTTAGTGGCTAACTTCAGTGAACTCTATATTTGTCATTAATGCTTTGGACATGTAAATTGTAAGCATCCGACTAGGACTACCAAATATAACCTTATTATGAGACTTTTAAAGTTATACATTCAACATATAACCTCTATGATGGATGTTAGTATGGGAAGTTACACAGGAGATCATTTAATTCCAAGGACATGGTTTATATTAAACACCAGTTAGAACTTCTTCATCTTGATCCTCTGGGTCTTCACAATTAAATTATGTTAATCACAATAAGTATGTTTTTATAATTGTAAATGATTTTTCAAGATTTACTTCAACTACTTTATTAACGAATCTTTGGAAATGTCTAAAGTTTTGTATAAATAGTTCAATATATGTGACCTTTAAAACTTAAAACAATGTAAAATTGCCATAAAGGAGAATTTGAAACTAAAATTTTAAAAGTTTATAACAAGAGAGAAATAACGCGTAATTTATCTTTTCCAAGAACTTATTAAAAAAGTATCATTTTTGAACATAATGAAAGAAATATTGAAGAATGTGCAAGAATGCTTTTAAACGTACCTTAAAAATTTTAAGAAGAATTTCGTAGCTACTTCTACACATATTCTACACATAACACAAATAAGGCCTTACAAATTATTTTAAAAAACAAAAGAGTTGCAGTCTAGTATTTGAAGTAAATGTTTATACCCAATAAAAAAGATAATATCGATAAATTTGATGCAAATAGAGAACGCGGTAAATGAAATAGTATAATGAAGAGACGTTAAATATTTTTTTTGATGTAAACTTTAAAATAAATAAAAGTAATAATGATGACTGAAGAAATTATAGAAAGCACTTAACGAGAAAATTATGGTAATAGTAATCATGAAAACTTAAGTATTGAGAATATAAATTAAAATAAAACTATAAGGATATAGAATTTGAAAGACCGCCATATGGAATCGTGAATATTTATTTGGATGATAATAACCAAATAAATGTCCATACTAGCATATTTATCAAGAACTGAATGCTTTGTAGAAACATTGTAGGAAGGAACAACTTCATATGACATGAAGCAACCAAAGATACACAAGTCTAAAAACATAAAAAAGTATACATTATGTTTGTGGTATCGATCTTAGAATGATTATTGAAAATGCCACAACAATTCATCATTGATAATACGTGCCCATAATTTCAAATATTTTCCTAAAATACAAATAGAAATTTACAAAAATTAAATTATGTTTCAACCAAAGGATGCTTTAGCTGCGTTTTTCTATCAACACAAATGATCTGGTATATAGATATGAGGATTTACGATATTTTAAATTTCATATCAAAGTGTTTGGCCACCACACTTCTTTACACATAGAATTGTGGCGAGCTATAAATAAAGGTCTATACTTTGATCTTTTAAAAACTAAACCGATATATCTTGTGCTTATTCTCCATTTATCTTTGTATTCTTCAAAATAGCATTCAATTATCATCCTCTTACTTTAATTGTATATCCATTGTACTTTGATTCGTATTCTCTACGAATTTGTAATCCACAAAGTAAAAGGTCCTAGAAATTTTATTTTTTTAATTCATCTATTCCTTTTAAATCCAAACATAAATTATTGTGTTAGGTTTATAGGGTTGATTGTACTATACTACATTAACCTCAATCAAGATACAAAGAGTTGTACCATTGTGTTGAAAAATTCCTTCTGGAGGAAGGTAGGTCGACCAATTAAAAGTTCATCTAGAGAAAGTGTAACATCCCGGAATTTTTGACAATATCAATTTAATAATCTGTAGTTAAAATTAAATTGATATTGATAATCTGTAAATAGTTATTCAGATAAATTTAATAATCTCCTTCAATAATTGTTTAAATTGGTTATTTTATCTTTTTAAAATAATAAATTGATTTCTATTTTTAATATAAATATATGGTTCATATTTTAAATAGATTGGTATTGTTTTAAATTGAGAATAAGTTCAACAAATTGGTTTTATGGCTTAATAAAATGAATATTTTGTAAAATGATTTTTAATTTAATAAGAAGATATATATAAAAGCAATATTAATAATATAATGACTTTTTAAATAAGTTTTAAATAACATTTGTAATTTTAAGTTCAAATTGAATTTATAATTATAACTTGATTTAAAGATATTTGATTTTGAATTTTTGTTTGAATTTAAATTCAAAGTATAAATCTTCATTTGTTTTAATTTTTATTTGTATAAGTTTATAAACATGATTTGTTTTCATTTATAAATTTATACATATAAAATAACAACTTGATTTAAGCTAATATACATTAGTTTGTAATTTAAATACTAATTTCCCTTAAAGAAAATACATGTGTTAAATTAATATGCATTCATTTGACAAGTGTCTAATTTAAGACAAGTGTTAGTTTTAGTTTTTAATTTTTCTTTTATTTCATTAAAATCTGAGAATACATTAGTTAGTTTACATCTTCACTTCATTTCCATTTTCCTTAATCAAAGATCAGATTTGCATTCATAGCAAATCATAAGATTATTAACAATCCAAACTTGCATGCTCCTCTTCATTAAAAAAAAAAAAAAAAAAAAAATTCATCTGCATATCTTATTTCTGCATATCCTCAAATCTAAACATCTGCATAATCAAACCTGCACAATCAAATCCACCTTCATTCAATCCTCAAATACAAGCCTGCATACATATATCCACAATCAAAATTCTGCATATAACAATCCACAAAATCATCTGCATTTACAATCAAAGCAAAAAGAACCTGCATACTCCACCAAAGATCAACTCAGCATCATTTATATTAATATACAAGTTCATCTTTACCTGCATGCAAGCATCTTGGTCTTGAAAAGGAATAACAGAGAAAGCACCTGCATTTTTTTTTATAAAGCCTGCATTTTTTGGTGCTCTGCAAATTCAAAATACATCAGGGGTCTGCATTTATTAGGTGAGTAACTTAAACCTTTAACAATAATTCTGGTAGCATGCTTAAGTTAGATATAATTGAGTAATGATTGTGCTTATAGAAGTCTGGTAATATATTTGTGAATGCATGTTGGCTATATTCTGCTGTGACTATGAATCCATTTTTTTTTTTATTTTTTTTATTTTAAGGAATTCACAAAAATCTGTTTAGAATCTGGCTAGTAGATGTGTTGGATTTTATTCAGGGTAATAAGCTTGTTTTTCTTGACTCTGTAAATTTTTGAAACATCTTGCATGTTCAATTTCATCCAAACACAATCTAATTAATATAACAATTCAGTAATACAAATCAAGAGCATAAGCTGTAACTTGATTTTTAAATCAAGTATTGATATTTTAAAGGGTTTGTTTCATTGTCAGTTTGGTCTGAAACAAAAATATGAATTTGGGCAAAATTCTGGTATTTTGTGATTTGTAGAAACTCAGAATTCTTTTGAGTTATAGAGTTAGGATCTTAGATTCTTGAAAAAATCAGAGAAGAGTTTAAAGTTTACTTGTTAAGTTGCAATTTGGATTCAAACTTTTTATCCTTAGTTTTTACTGTGTTCTTGAATCGACCATTTCGGGGCATAGGAGCGATCGAGTGTAATGATATTCAGGGATTTTGTAGTTGAGGTGTGAGAGAGTGCGAGGCCGTTGGGGTTGAGTGTCAGATGGTCGGAACGACATGAACTTGCCGTTGACAGGTTGGAGATAAAACCTGAAATCATGTTTCAGGTTAGGTTTGAAAAGCTAAGATTTTGAATGCTTTGTTTCTTTTTTTTCGATCTGGAGATGCTGTAGGGCAATCATGGATTTTATGGTAGTTGTTGGATCATCACGAATGATCGGCAGAGGTGGCGGCGATGAGTTTTCAGATGAAACTCTGGTGATGTTGGGTTTGGGAATGTTCAGGGAAGATATTTGAATTGACTCGGAGCACTTAAGTTGGAAACTCGGAGATAAGGGGAGGGAAACCCGAAGTAAGGATGATGTTTCCTCGGGTCGACCTGGAGATTACAGTTTATTCAGTGAAACTGTTTTATTTTAAAATCTGGGTTTTAAACTTTTTAAAAATCTGGGTTTGACAAAAATTTAAACCTGTAGTTATAGGATTGAAATAAGGTTTAAGTTTAAATTTAATTTAAGTTTGAACTACTAATTTAAATTTAAATTCCAGGTTTGAATTGAAACCTGTTTTTCTGTTTTCTGCAAAATCTGGATTTAAAATCTTTTTAAATCTGTAATTATGGTTTTGAGAAAAATTTAAGTTCAAAATTTAAATGTAAGTTTAAAATTTAAATTGAATTTAAATTCCAGTTTTAAAACAGAAACTCAAGTTTAAAAATTTAACCTTATTTACTATATCATGTTGATAAGTAGTTTGAACATTTTAGTAATGAGGTTTTAAAATATGAGAAGATTTGAAATTTGTTTAAATCTGGAAATTTAGCAGTTTAATTTGAAATTCAGTTTAAATTTCAAACAAGGTTGAATTTGAAGTTTTAAAATTAAAATGGGAACTTAAGTTATTAAAGGTTTGAAATGGAATTAACTTTAAAATTTCATATAGTATTTGTTTTGACTTGTAAATTTTAAAAGTTTTAAATTTATTTAAAACTTTGATAAGTTTAAAATTATTCTATTTTAAACTTGAATTTGAATTGGAAATTAAAGGTAAATTCAAAAGTACTTTGTTTTGAATCAAATTGTTTTAAAACATAATTAAGTTATGTTTTATTTTGAAAATTTGATTAAGATTTTGTTTTAGAATTAATTAACAAGGTAATTAAGATTTGTTAATTAATTTAATTAATTAATTAAATTTGGAATTAATAATTGATTAAGGATTAATCAATTTGGAATTAAGATCATTAATTAAGTTATTAATTAATGATAAATGAATAATAATTATGTAATTAAGTTTTTAATTAAGGTTAATTAATTTAATAATTAACTTTAATTAATAAATGATTAAAAATAATTTAATTGGTAATTAATTTAAGTTAATTACTTTTTAAAATAATTAGAGGATGGTTAATGAAGGTCATTAACCATGATTAATTAACAATTAATTAATGTGGTTAATTTTTATAATTAATTAGATTAATTAATTTAATAATAATCAATTGTAAATGGTTTGGGTAATTACTTGATAAAGTAATTAAGAAATTAATTACTTAATGTAATTAATTTAATTGAATGAGATTGTTTAATTTAATTAAGTTTAATTAGTTTTAAACACCTGGGTTAAGAATAATTACTTTATGTAATTAATGATTTAGAAATTACTTAGTTAAGTAATTATATAATAATTACAGGTTGTAATTAAGGAGATGTTTAAGTATGAAGGAATTTGGATTAATTATTTAAATAATTAATCAAGGTATTAATTAAGAAATTAATTTAAGGATAATTAAATTGGTTTAATATAGTAATTAAGTAAGTTAATTACTTTGAGTAATTAATTTAAGAAATAATTAAGATCATTAATTATTTATTTAATGATGTAATTAAGTTGATTAATTATGATTAATTAATCAATAATAGGTAATTAAAGGGTAATTAATTTATGTAATTAATTAAGGATTAAGGTAATTAATTATGATTAATTAATTAGTTGGAGTAATTAAAAGTTAATTACTGTTTAGTTGAGGATAATTAATTTTGTAAAATTAATTGAGGATAATTACATGAATGTAATTAAGAGTAATTAATCAAGAGTGATTAATTAAGGTAAGTTATTTTGAATGATTGATTAATTGATTGTAATCAATTAAATGATTGAGTAAGCAAGATTTTTATTGTGAAGTAATTAATTTAATTTATTTTAAATTAATTAAAGATGGGTAATTAATTTAATTCATTTTAAATTAATTAGAGTTGAAGATAATTAATTTAATTTATTTTAAATTAATTTAATGGTATGAGGAAATCTTTGCTTATGTTGAATGGATGTCATTGATTGACTTGGATGTTTTGAAATCTCAGTAATGAGATAGATGATATTGTGTGTTATGGATGTTTGGTTTGTATTGTGATGATAACATAGGTTATCTATTGTGATGATGATATATGGAATATCTTTTTGATATTGATGATGTGAATTACCTGTTATGTGATAATGTTGATTATCAGTTATGTTTTATGTTATCTATCTGTGTGTATATAGATACTGTATTGAATTGTTTTAAACCTTTAAAACAACTTGGACCTTAAAAGACACGCTTTGGTTTTCGATGAGACCGGGATCGGGTTTCCATATTTGGATATCCGAAAACCACATCGATTCCAAATAACGTTAGGTCGTGGATTCAAAGTGGAGCTTTGTGAAGACTCGAGGTGTAAGGACTATGAGTCATTATAACTCTGTGGGTGATTCCGTAATGAGTTGACGGAATTAGTCCTTATAGATTCGAGATGATGGTTTAGAGTGCAAGGGTTATTGTCGTTAACTCTGAGGGTGATTCCAAAACGAGTGTAACGAGATAATGCCTTCGGTTTCGTTCGAACCCGGAACGAACTTGTATGGATTGAATGCTTTCAGCACATCGTCAGGTGGACGATGAGCATTCTAAGTGATGTGTCCTATAAAGGTAATCGTAGCCTCAAGCCTCATCAACCGGGAATGGCTAAAACAGGGGAGGTGCAGCAAAGCTTCGTGGGTCGCGCCCACTGGAGAGCAAGATTGATCCCTGTCTAGAAGTCCCTTTATATTCGGCTGTGTGGGTGGTTGCTAGCTACAACCACGGGGTTGTCTTGTTTGGAACTGTTCAGTAAGGAACGGGTCCGGCTTTGTGTTGCAGGGGATGAAGGGAGTAATCCTCGGTACGTTGATCTAGGCCACGTACTGTGACGGGCGGTACCCCAGTAGCCCTGCCATTGTATGGAATCCAAAATCCAATAAGTGCCAACGATTTTGATTGTATTACCCACTTTTGTGGCTAGTAGCTGGAATTTAATCATGTAACAATTTCGGCTATTTCTTATTTATTTGAAAACCCTAGACACTATTATAATATCATCGGATTTCCTATCAAATGTTTTGGTTAGCGTAAGGTAAAAACTTTTCCATGTTTATGTGTGGGAAGTCTTACGTGATACCTTTCTTTTCAAAGGTTTTTGAAAGTTAAGCAACTTTAACCTGTTACTCACACCAGACCCATGTCTGACCCGGAGTTTATTTTTGTTTTTCATAAACTCTTGGGTACTCAAATTTTTACGAGTAGCCAAGGGATTCAGGTTAGCTTTTGACGAATTGTGGAGGAGCAATGGAGCAGGAGGCTTCTGCGTTAGATATATAGTTCCGCTGTGTATTCTCTGTATTGTATCTCTTTGTATTGAGTTGTATTGAATTATAATAACTAGACAGGTGTTTATAACTGTCTAGTATGTGTTGTAAGCTGTGTATCTCTGATGTATATGATACTATGTAACCTATTATGTGATTAATATAATTTATTCGTTCCGCTGTGTTAGATTCTGATGTTGTTTCTTTCTTCTCTTCTTTCTTTCCTTCTTCTATCCCTTTCTTTCTTAATTCATGACGCGATTTTCTGGGAGTGGAAAGTCGGGTCGTTACAGAAAGGTGGGTGTTGATCACTCTAGGTGATTTAAAGGGTGATGGTTGTAAATTGTTTCCTACTTGTGATGACAATGGAGTTTGATTATTAAAATCCCTTAGGTGCGTACTATGGGACTATATGTAGGATTAGAGATCCAAATCAGTATAAAAGTCATAGTGCTTACATTTCTATCTTTGCTTTTACTTTACTTCATTACTACTTTACTTGCTTATTAGCTGACTTAGTTACACTATTTTACATTTCATTTATCATCATATAATCGTTAAATTGACATACCTACTTTAAAATATTTAAATGATGTTTTCACTCGTTTCACCATTTATTGCATCATTGTCCTTATGATTATGTCGGGTTACCATGTGTATTTAGGGCTATCAATGGGTCAGCTCGGGTCGGGTTCAGGTCGGGTCAAGTCGGGTTCGGGTTGATTTTAAATGGGTCAGGTCAACCCGTTTATTAAACAGTAAGAAATAGCTCAACCCAAACCCGACCTATGTAGCCCAATTATAACTGGGTCGGGTCAAGTCCGATCGTAAATAGGCCGGTTCAACCCGTATAAGGTATAAATGGGTTATAAATGGGTCGTAAACGGGTTATAAATGGGTCAAATTCAGGTTCGCATGTCGGGTCGGGTGAAAACCGAGTCCGGTCAACCCAAATAATATAAACGGATTATAAACGAGTCAAATTCGGGTTCACGGGTCAACCCAAAACCCACCCATTTATAAACGGGTCGAATTCGGGTTAACCCGAAAAGGACCTGCCAGCTCAACCGAGTTGGCTAACCTGCTAATTTCTATGTAATCTTCGGGTGTGTTCGGGCCATGTTGGAAATTAATAGCCCTATGTGTAATGTACTCTCACTAGGTCTGACCACATAAAGGTTGAGATCTAATGGGATTAGAGTGTCAGTATAGCATCAAAATCACATTATATTTATTAGAGTGTATAACAACGTTATGGTAATGGAAATAACTAAGAATAGAATAAGAAATGGGGGTCAACTTATGAGACACGTTGAGGATCAAATAAAACTGGGTATTAGGATAGTAGAACGATATCTAGGCAATAAACCTTGAGCCATTAGTTGTATAACTTATGAGTCTTTAGTCGGTTTTCTACAATGAAGGTTTACACATGTGCTTACATCCTTCAAAGTGTAATATTTTGAACTAATAGTGGATGATCACTAATAAATTTGTTATAACGAGAACCACTCAAGTAAAGGGAACTCTCCTCATATATATTGACATGCATGAGTTTTCTTAAAGGGTTATTAAATGCGGTTTATGACTAATGTATGATAGATTATTGTGAGATGATAAAATGAATGTGCAAACATTGTTAGTCATGTGAGGAAAATTTAATGTTTCTTTTCCCATTATGTGGCCATTAATAGGAATATTTTCCTTTCCTGTTATATGGACATTAATAGGAATATGTAAGGAAAATTAAAAAGTTTCTTTTCCTATTATATGGTTATGAGGAAATTAGTTATACTAATAATATGCTAATCAAAATGGTTACAATTTCGAGAATTGATTTCTCTTGATTTGACGTTGAAGGATGATCAAGATTAAGTAAGAATCTGGAAAGCTGGTCCTCTCTCTACCTATAAGTACTAACCTTTGTCCATCATAAAAGCCCACTGAAAAATAATAAAATAAAACACATAACTTAAGCTTATAGGCAAATGGAGAGAAATCAATTTCCTTCTCTATTGAAGCAATTTCAGAAATAACTACAACAGTTCCAATTGTAGAATTAGATTTCTCTTTTCATTAAGATGTCTGGCGGTATGCTTAACTGATTAGGTTTCATTATAAATGTGATAGTCATGTAATTCAAGATCTTAGGGTTGATGTTACGTATAAAAATATCTAACATGAGGTATTAGAGCACTAGTTTAGAGTTCATGATTTTCCATTAGTAGGATTTATATATAAATTGAAACATATCAGTAAGTATAGATCTATTACTAACTTTGTTCTGGAGCAAATCCAGATCCAACTATTATGGCCTGAATGTATATTTATTTAAATTCTGTGAAATTTTTTGGCATAAATTTTGGATCGAGATTTCTTCATTATCCTTCTTTGATAATTATTATTATTCATTTTACTACGACTCTTACTGTTCATATTTATCACTATTTAAGGTCTCATGATTATTACTTATAAAAAAGGGAATGGATTTACCATATTACATATTGAACTGGGCAAATTTAATAAACACCATCTTAGGTAAATAATACATATTGGTCAAATCCATGAATCAATTTTCGCCCATAGATGGATAGCATTTTGAGCAATAATCAAGAAAATTATTCAACGGATTTATTAATTATGATATTTTAATGTAATAACCTAAGATGGCATATACATACTTTTAGGTTACTACCCATAGGAGAGCCTGAAATTATGTTATTTATATTACAAATTATTGCATGTGTTATTTTAAGCCATAATTCTCTTATCTCTATTTGTAATAAACATATCCGCAACCCTTAATTCATGTGCTACATCTATTATGAAACTCAGTGGAGCCAAATACTCGGAATAGAGAGAGCAAGTTGAGTTTTCCTTAGGAGTACTTGAATTAGACATATCTCTCCTTAAGCCGACTCCACTTATTGACAAAAGTAACCCTGAGTAGAACAGGCTCTATAATGATTGGGAATGATCTAATAGACTAAGAATGCTATTTATGTGAATGGTAATTGATACCAACATCAAAACCACCCTACCCAAAACTGAGAGTGCAAAAGAATATTTCAAGCCATTAAGGATCAATATAAGACTGCAGACAAAACCCTTGCTGGGAAATTTTGGCAGATCTTATAACCATGAAGTTTGACGGTTCTTACTCAATAAGTGCTCGTGTCATTGAAATGATTAAACTTGGTGCCAAACTTAAGAAATTGGAATTGATAATAGATGATGCTTTTCTCGTCCAATTCACTATGACTAGCTTACCTCCGTAGTATGAACCATTCGAATTTCATTACAATACTATTATGGAGAACTGGAGTATGAGTGAATTGACTAACAAACTAGTTCAAGAGGAGTCTAGGCAAGGATCACAAGGCACTAAAGTTGCCCATTTCACTTAAGGAGCTGGAAAACTAACTGGGAAAAAGATAACTCAACCTATAAAAAAGCACCACCCAAATTCGATGAGGCTAATTAATTATCCAAGAAGAAAAAGAAGAATGATGCTTGCAAGCTCTGCGTGAAATCAAGCCATTATCGAGCAGATTGTGCTAGGTGTAAGGAATGGTTCAAAAAGAAAGGTAAACCAATGGGTTTCGTAAGTCATTTCGAATCAAATCTCACTAATCTACCTTCTTTTACTTGGTGGATTGATACCGCTACTAAAATTCATGTTTCAAATTCTACGTAGGGGTTCATTACAATCCAAACCATAAACCCAGGTGATAATTTCATTTTCATGGGGAATCAAGATAAAGATCTAGTTGAAGCTATTGGAACTTTTTGTTTTTTTAGATAGCGGTTATCAGTTAGACTTATGTTACACTCTTTATGTTTCATCTATTTCCCATAATTTGATTTCTGTAAGCATACTTGATAAGTTTGGATATTCATTTGAAGTATGAAATGACAATTTCAGTTTGTTTAAATTTTTACCTTTATTGGTTCACGAATTTTAGTTGATGGACTTTATAAACTAAATCTCAAACATCAAGATGTTGCAATCCACCTCATCTTGCATGATAAGAAAATAAAAGGTAAGCCATCCAAAATGACTTTTAATTCTTGTGGCATAATATCTTAGTTCATATATCCAACGAAAGGATCAAGCGATTAGTCAAAGGCTGTGTCCTCCCAAACTTAAACTTTACTAACATTACAACATGTGTTGACTGTATTAAAGGAAAAACAACAAAAAGCACAAAAAAGTACCTATAAGAAGTACCCAGCTTCTTGAAATAATACACAAAGACATTTGTGGACCTTTTGATGTTCCAAATTTTGGAGGAGAGAAATATTCCATCACTTTTATTGATGATTATTCACGTTATTGCTATCTTTATCTATTGCATGACAAACCTCAATCCGTGGATGTTGTACAAGTATTCATTACTGAAGTCGAAAGGTAACTAGAAAAAAAAGTGAAAAGCATTAGGTCAGATGGGAATGGTGAATTCTATGGAAGGTATGATGAAACAGGATATCATCCTAGACCTTTTGCTAGACTTTTCCAAAAATTTGGATTTGTTGCCCAATGCACAATGCTAGGATCTCCATGGCAGAACTGTGTAGCTGAAAGGAAAAATCGTATATATATAGAAATGGTTATATCCATGATGAGTCATTCCAATTTATCTATATCCTTGGATGGATGCATTACATACAGTATCTTAAATTGGGTTCCATGTAAGGCCGTTCCAAAGACCCTTTTTAATTTTTGAAAGGATGGATACCTAGTGTAAGATATCTCCAAATTTAGGGTTGTCCATTTGAAGCTAGACTATACAATCAACATGAGAAGAAATTGGATTTTAAGACAATCGGTGGTTAGTTTATTGGTTACCTAGAAAAATCCAAAGGATATTGGATTTATTTTCCTAACCATAATATGAAAAATGCTGAAATGGGTAATGCCTAATTCTATGAGAATAGTGATAGAAGTGGGAGTACAAAAAAACAAGAAATGGTCATTCTTGAAATAAGGGTACCATCCCATTGCCCTCTATTCCAAAAGATATTAGGAATTATCCCATTTTTGAACCCATTCACAATGAGGAAAACCCGATAAATGATCAACAACTCCATAACGAGATTATAACCAATTAAAATTTTAATGAAGCACCATAGGAACTAGCCTGAAGAAGATCTCATAGACGATGGACATCATCTATTCCTGATGATTACCTGCTTTACCTAATCGAATCTGAAGGGACTAAGGACCCGATTTCTTATTCACAAGCCACTAATGACGTTAGTTCTACTAAATAGATTTATGCCATAAAAGATGAACAGAAATCTATGAATGATAATTAAGTATGGAAGTTATTCAACTACCTCTAGGGAATAAAGCTAAGTGAGACTTCAAAACCAAACTTGACTGCAATGGTAACACTGAATGATATAAAGCCAGATTTGTTTTTAAAGGTTTCAATCGGAAAGAAGACACTAGCTATAATGAAACTTTTTCTCCTATTTCTAGAAAAGATTCTCTTAGAATTAACATGGCATTAGTAGCTTATTATGATCTCAAGTTACGTCAAACGTATGTGAAAACCACCTTTCTAAATGGAGTCTTAGAAGAACAAATCTAATGTGTCAACCTGAAGGCTTCATAATTGAAAGACAGGAAGACATGGTTTACAAACTTAAGAAATCAATCTACGGATTGAAACAAGCTTCCAGACATGGTATCTAAATTTTCACGAAATCATTACTGCTTTTGATTTTGTAGAAAAAAGAGTTGACCCTTGTTTATATCTCAAGTTCAATGGGAGCAAGTTCATATTTTTGGTTCAATATGTTGATGACATATTATTAGCTAGCAGCTACCTTGGTTTATTACGTGAAACGATGGATTATCTCTCAACAAACTTTGAAACGAAAGATATGGGTGAGGCTACCTATGTGATAGGAATAGAAATATTCTATGATAGATTACAAGGACTTTTAGGATTGTCTCAAAAGGCATATATTGACAAAGTCCTTGAGAGATTTATCATGGCGAATTGTCCCTCTAATCCTATCACACTGCATAAAGGAGACAAACTTATTCTTGATTAGTGCACAAAGACTACTATGGAACAAGAAGAAATAACCAAATATCCTTATGCATCTCTTGTAGAGATTTTGATGTATTAATAGGTTTGCACCAAGCTTGACATAAGTCATGTTGTTGGTATGCTAGGTAGAGTTCAAAGTAACCTAGGAATCGCTCATTGGAAAGCTGCAAAGAAAGTACTGAGATACCTAAAGGGAACAAGGAATTACATGCTCACATACAGACAGTCAAGTCACCAACAAGTGACTGGTTATTTAGATTCATACCTTGCTGGATCTCTAGACACCAGGGTGTATACTCTTGGCTATATGTATCAATTATGTGGAGGCAATATCATGGAGAAGCCATAAATCTGAGTTGCTTTTTGGATCTACCATGATGGTTGAATATGTGGCATGTTATGAGGCTTCAATTCAGGAAACATGGCTATGTAATTTTGTCTCATAGTTTGGCATTTTAAGTTTTATCTCTAAGCCACCAACTGTCCACTATGACACTGAAGCTATAACCTTTTTCTCCAAGCATGATAAGATAAATAAGGGTTCAAAATACATAGACTGAAAAGACCTATTGCTGAAGTAAGATGTTAAACTAAAGAAAAACTGTTGTTGAATCGATAAGTACAGACTTACAAGTGGCATACATATTTACAAAAAGACTACCTCTAAAGAATTTTCAAAAACATCCTGAAAGCATGGGTCTTGTAGATAGTTCCAAATTATTATTATTTAGTGCAATTTAATTTTGTAATTACACATGGAAATAATTGGGCTCCTATATTTTTTTTAACATCTGCTATTTCTAATTTCTAATGTGTACACATTTATGTTTAGATGAATGATGGAAGAAATAGTCCTTACTTCAAGACATTAAGTGAGAATTAAGTTAATCTCATTTATGGCCTAGTTATCAAAGTTGCCAATGTCATGGTACATGGAAGTAAGCATGTTGCAAAATAATGTGCACACACCATGACTACCATTGACTACTAAATTAGCCAAGGCGCTTATGATAACAGACTAAGGAAGTGTTTAGCATATCATGCGTGCATTATGATCTTAATACGAAATAATTAATGGATCTTCCTATTGACCATTTGGGAGACTGTAAGAAAAATTAAACATTTCATTTCCCATTATATAGCCAATAATAGCAATATTTTCTTTTCCCGTTAGAGGGTAATTAATAGGAATCTGTAAGGAAAAGTAAAATGTTTCCTTTCCTATTATATGGCCATAGAAAACTAGTTTTCCTATTAATATGATAATCAATAAACAAGTATTAATTTAGAGTGTCAATTTCGCTTAATTTGATTCCCTTAATTTGATATTAATGGAAGATCAAGATTAAGAATCTGGAAAGTTGGCCCTCTCTATACCTATAAGTACCGACCTTTGTCCATCATAAAATTTCACAAAAAAGTAATGAAATAAAACACATAACTTCAGCTTAAAGGCAAAGAGAGAGAAACCAATTTCCTTCTCCACTGAAGCTGTTTCAGAAACAACTATAACAGTTCTAATTATGAATCTGATTGCTCTTTTCATCAAGATGTCTAGAGGTATGATTAATTGATTAAATTTCATTATAAACGTGATAGTCATGTAATTCAAGATCTTAGGGTTCACGTTTTGTGTCTAGCAGGTCACCCATAAAAAGTTAAAGTGTTAGTTTATTAGTGAGCTATAAATCTAAAATGAATAAGGGATGTATATAGGACTAAAAAATGGGTAAAGTTGACCCTACAAACATTTCACATATATTAATTTATTGTTATATTTGTGATATTGTATGATAGATTGAATATTAAACTCTACTAAAAGATACTATATTTTATATTTTATTATGTTGCAAGTAAGAGGATGTGATGAGCGCAATGCATTAGGGATGTCATAGCCTCACTCTGTGAAGAAGTGGGTTCAATATAAGTTAACTACTCATAAATTATATATATCCCTTTATATAAAATTGGAAAATGTGAAAGAAACTGTTATGTGTTTGCACTTAATTTGTGTATTTCCCTGCCTTTTAGTATTATAATTTGAATAATAACTCTTTGACACTAAATGATATCTGGACCATTTGTAAGTTTATATTACCCTTGGGTACATGATCAGTTTAGGAGCACAAATGGATTTTGAAATGCCAACAAATTTCTTCATTAAACTCATAGATAACATGGATTCAGAGATCTCTTATTATAACGTGAAATAAAGGATATTAGTGTATCGTGTACAATGTTGAAAATGTATGAGAAATAGTAAGAATACAAAGATTTTGAGTGGTTTGATATGTGAAGGATCTATATCTACAATGATTGGATGCATTTATTATTATTTTAAAAGATTTTCATATTTTTTTTCAAAATTAATAGCACTTTTCAGTTTTTACATACTATGTTTCGATGCCTTTATTATCAGTTTCGGGCTATCCCTTTAGCCTCGACTTTGGGTATCTAATGTAATAGTGAGCAAGATAATTTGGGAATAGGATGTTTTAGAGGAAGACATTCAATAGGTTAAAACTTTCTCCTTGGCTTTTCCTATTAACGCATTGACTCTCATTATTTCCACATTTATCCGACATTTGATTTATAATTGCCTCATCCATTCTTATATATCCTTAAGCATGGTAAAAGATTTCCTTTAATATTTCATAGTTATTTATCATTAAATCTTTCCCTAATATTGTAGACTTTCATAATCCAAAGATGATCATAATAAACATGGATCCTTTAGTGATTCCATGGGCTATAACAATATCACCGTTAAACCTCCTGTAGCAGTCTTTTAAAAATCATTTCACATTTTTTTGCATTCGTGACCAAAATATCTTCACCAAGGGTATCTATAAAGGTAAGAACTGAGTCAAAAATTCTGAAATCTGCTTTTCCCAAGAGGTAACATAATTAGCTAGATGGATCCAGAATATTTTGTAACCACCCACCTTTTCGAACCTCGGAAGTCAACACCAATACATCCATGGTATTCACTTATTGAACAACCTAGTGCCGAAAAGATGGATGGTTAGGAAAAATAAGAAGAAAGAAGATAAGAAGAAACTAAAGAACACAAAATCTCACATCACAATGAATAATCTATAATATTACGATGGTTTTTACAAAAGAAAACTTTTATATACTTACATCCATTAGAGTACTAGCCAATCATCTACCTGGATAGTTATAACACCCATCCTTACAATTTCTGATAAATACAACAAAGCCATGCAGTAGAACATAATGAAATACGCAGATATGTCCTTGCCTCCAACTCGTCTCCTAAGCTCCAATGCATCCAAAGCTAATATAGAATATATGCTTGGTCTAACCCGAGCATTATAAGAAAATAACGCTCGGATAGGTCTGGTAAAACCTGCGTGAGAAACCCAAATTATAAGTAAATTACTTATAATATATAAAACCCTTTAAAATCAAAGGTATCTTGTAAGACCATGCTACACATAAATAAGGTCGGGTTTTTACCTTATGATAACCCAAACATTTTCTATAGACAATGCAGTGATATTATAATAATGCCTAGAATTTTCAAATAAATTATGAATAAATCCAAAATTGTTACAGTAATTAAATTCCAGCATAATAGGTAAACTAATAAATCGATAAAGGCATATATTAGAAAATGGATTCCATCAATGTCAAGGGTATTGGGGTACCGCCTATCACTTTACGGCTCTAAAAAATGTACCGAAGTCAATAAGAACATCTTGCATCCATGCTACACAGAACCGACCTACTCCTTCTTGGATATTACCAAATATGCCATCAGCTTGGTTTGCAACCTTTACCGAGAGCTCTCATGCATAACCAAATCCACAAATGAATATATATCTAGAAGGGTGTTGGCATACCCTAATTGGTACTACCCATATAGCCCTGCTACATATCCCCTGTTTTAGTAATTCCTAGCTGATGATGCTTGAAACATCCCCTATCTTGAGGCCCGAAGCTAAGTTCTACAGATGCTGCAGTCATCCATAGTATTAACTTCCGGTGACAAAATATGGTAAAGTTATGGGTATCCATAATATCAGAAGCACATGAATAAAGAAAAAAAATCACAGATTCAAAAAAAAACAACTTTACCGATTACACTACAAAACCAATTTTCATATTCCATTACATAATCTCAAACGATTCCCAGGTTTCGATAAAATATATTATTATAATTTACGCCAAGAAAGACATATGAAGAACCCCTTCGGACGACCAGAGTACTAAAAATACATATCAGTCTTAATACATCATAGTGGAAATAAAAACTAAATAGCTCATATATAGCAAGCTTTGCCTCCTGCACGTCTTCGGAAGCTTTATTCGTCCAACCTACTAAACCTGAAAAACCTTAACTCTCAATCTACTCAAATTGAATTTTGAACACCTAGGCGTTTGAGGGGAAAAACAGAAACTTTGAGTCAGACATAAAGCCTGGTGTAAATAATACTACTACATCTCGGTTTACTGATATTAAGTGAGACCTCGCCACTTAACGGAACGTGTTTCCCCTCACTAATATCCATTTAAAATATATCTTTTTGCAAATCAAAATCCTACAACCAAATTGATTAAAACAATAATAGTAATATCATATATGCTCATTAATCAGGTAATAAATGGACTATCTGTCCAAACAATACAGTTTTGTTTGGCTAACTACTAACCATTGGCTGACTCGGACCTAAAAAAAATTACCATCTGTTAGACACTTCTGGACGGACTGCCCTTAATTTACTTCTCCCAAGGTAAACTGATCCTAATGGTTTTAAGAGATCACCAATAACCTATCCTCCTTTTCAGTATATTCCTTTCTCTGTGTAATATCATTTAAGTCTGACCTATGACTAGCCCTACAAACTGGAATTTTGGACTAAATTAGCTAGGGGCTATAGCTAATGTATAGGGTGTGACCCTATACCAGTCCTATCTGGTAATCAAATATCCGAGTCATTTACTTAGGGTTAATTACCCATCAATTTTTCCTTGAAATAATTTTTCACACCATTTCTAATTAATTTAAATTAATTAAATTAATTACCTCAATTACTATTAATCCTACTTATGAATAATTGAATGATATTGTATGCCTTAGATTGGTTGATATCTCCGATATGTGATTTGGGATGCTATCTGATATGATATGTTTTGTTTAAACTGTGTGAATATGGATATCTATCGATGAAAAATTATTGTGTAAAGGTGACACTGTATTTAAAGTTTGAATTATATTTCATTTGAATAACTTGGGTTAAGATGATGTGAGATTCGAAGAGACCGGAGTCGGGTATTAGTTAACACCCGAAACCATTTTGATTCTTTATAATTGATCTGTGAAATCAATAGGCAGGAAGTGAATGATTAAGTGAATTGGACCATTTAATCTAAGTTTTGGTACTTAGAAATTTACGTATGAAATAAGTGATGTCTATAACAAATTTGTGAATTTGTAAATTGATATGAGTTACCCCGAGTTTTAAATAAGTTCAATGGATTGGAATTTCATGTTAGATGAGTTTACTCACGCTGGTTTCCAGCCTGACCCGGGTGTTACTTTGATGTAATACTCGGGTCAGACCGAGTATTACAGATTTTCAGGTAAGGTCGTTTTGGAGCTCAGGAGGCGAGCTGGATGGCAGGAATGTATGGAGAGTATTCCGCTGTGTATATTATTATTATTTATATGGGATAAATTATTTTAACTGTCCAGTGATTGTGTAAAGGTTGAAATTCTGATGTATTAAAATATATTGACTCATACAGTTTTCTTTGTATAACTATTATTTTAAGAGATATTATATTTTATCCACTGCGAATGTGAGAATTTGTGTTTTTTTCTCTGTTTCATCCTCTTTTCTTCTTTTCCTAACTATCTGGAAATTTCGGGATCGAAATTTCCGGGTCGTTACATTAATGTGATAACCTGGATTTTTGCGTATCTGATAATTGGTAATTATCAGATTTTAACTATTAAATACTGATATATATGTTAACAAATAAAATTCTGTTAATTAAAATGTCTATAAATGGATTCGGGGAAACTATAATAAATATTGGATCATAATATCTGGAAATGATAAATTTTATAGTGAATCAGTAAATTCCATAAACAAATAAATATAAACTTTGTAGTGTTGAAAATTTTAAGTGTATACATATATATATAAGTATATTAATTATATATATATATTGAGATTTGGAAATTTTATTTTGAAATTAAGAATATGAAGATGAAAACAAGGTTTAATAGAAAATAAAAAAAATAAAAACTTAATACACATATATTAATAAACTTAGAAGAAGAAAAAAACAATAAAGAAAACATATTAAAATTAATTAATATATGCATATTTACAAATATAAGAATTTTAGCATACATTTAAACATATGTAATATTTTAAACATAGGATAAATAATATAAAAAGTTTTAATAAAATATTTAAACATTAATACATGAATAAAAGACAAGTGTAAGTAGTTTTATCATAAATTTAACAATTGTAAGTTGTTTAGGCATGCAAATAACAAGTGGCCAAAATATTTTTGTTTAAAAATAAATTTGTAAGGTAGAAAAAAAAAGGAAAAAAAAGAGAGAAACCAGATTTCATTCTTCATCTCCAAAATTTGAAACCATAAAATAAAAGGAAGAATAAATCAGAGAAATGGAATCAACTTCAATCCAAACTACAGCAAACAATTTCAACTCTGGCAAACATTTTTCAAATCAGGAATTTGGAAATAACGCCTGAAGATCAAAGCAATCTTCAAACCTGAAATCAAAAAAGTTAAGATCAGAACCTAATATAGGTTTCAAAAACAAAAGTTTTTTCAGATCATCACCAAAAATGGAAATCTGATCAAAACTAGAAAGCATGATTCTCTGCTTTTACAAGACAAGTGAATGAACTCTTAAAAAAAATCTGATTTAACTGAATGTGCATGTGATTAACACTTGAAGTATGATATGACTATGATGTGCATGTTGATAAAAATGATATTTATGTTTACGAAAGTGAGTTAGTGGCTGCTTTGTTAAACAGTGAACATTTATGTTCATTTTTGTTTCAATTTATATCTTTAATTCTGGTTTAAATCTGATAACGTTGTGAACTAGGGGAATGATTATTTATGTTTGTAGCATTAGTAAAAAATAGTTTGAGAGCAAATTATGTTATGTAGGGGTCTTAGGCTTGTTTTTACAGTAGACAACCCTGTTTTTGTGAAAATTCAATATAACTAAAACGAACATTCAAGCATGCAATTCGATTTCTTTTGTAAAATAAAGATTTTTAGAAGTTGAATTGAAAATTTTAATAGATTATAATGTAAGAAATCTCAAATATCAGATTTTCGGCTAAAAAAAATATTTTCTGGCGATCTCATCGATGCGGGGTGGCACGGCCAGGATTGGTTGGTGCTGGTGGTCTTGAGGAAGATGATGACCGTGGTGGAATGTTGAGTTTGGATGTGGATTGGTAGTGCGAGTGGCTGTAGGGTTTTGGTATGGCTATCAGGGGGGTCGGCGAACGTGATGATTTTGGAGGGTAACGATGTGACGGGAGCTTGTAAGTGTTGCCTCGATGTAGCTGTATGGGAGAGCTTTCATCGGAGGTAGGTGACGTTCGAGATGGTGGTCAATGGTAGGAGCAGTTCGTCGTTATTTCGCTCGGGTTTGTTCGATGGTTCGTTTGAGGACAGTTTTTGTCGCTGGATAAGTTGAGTCTTGGTCATGGGGTTGAGGTGACCAGAGGGAGAAGAAGCGTCGATCTCAAGGTTCGCGATGTCGGAATGGCCATCGGAGGAATGGTGCACGTACACCATGTGCACGGTGATGATCGGCATGACAGTTTGAATTAAGCAAAATGGGGGTTCGACTTGATTATGGTGGGTTTATGAATTTGGCTCGATGTTCGTTGAGATGTTATGTATTGTTGATCGGAGTAGTTGATTCTCGTTTCGCCGATCGATTTTGGCTCGTTCTGTTGGAACTGGATGCATTGGATATTGGGTAGGAGGTGGGTTTTTTTCCTATCTTTAATTTTGTTTTGGGCTTCGGCCCATGGAGTAGTAATTAGTAAAATACGGATTACTGGTGTTTTAGTATGCGGGTTTTGGGGTTCAACCCGTGGATTTGCTTGTAGAGGAAATGCAAATTTTTTTTAAATTGTTAAAAGTAACTTGTTTTAAGGTAAGTGTTTATTTAAAATTTATAAAATTGTTGTCTTTCCAATTGTTTTCCAATGTCATAACGAATATGATGTTTTATAGGGAATCTTTAAAACAACTAACTTTGAAGATTAAATATTATTTAAGATTTAAATAAAAACAAAGGATTTTAATAATAAGTTTGTTTTATACTAATACTTTTAATTAATGATGTTTAAGTTAATTGTTTCCATTAATTGGTTAAACTTTAAGGACAAATTTTATTTAAGTTTTATTTGTATAATTTGAGTAAAGTAAGGATGATTAAGGGGATCATAATATTTAAGCTTTGAAATTAATCCAAGCTTTAAGGGATTTTAATTTATAATAATGATTATTTCAATTTCACATATAATAATGTGTTATTAAGAAGAAGGTTAGTATTGACGGATTGTACGTCGTCGAACGATCCATTATGGTATATTGATTAGTTTGTAACTAATTAATGTTAAGTAAAGGTAATCTAAGTGATTCAAAATTAGTAATTAATTTAATTAGAGATAAACTGAATTAATTTTGGAAGTGATCAATCTTACTTATAAATGATTGATTGCTGTTAAATGCCTTGAATTGATTGATATCTCGGATATGAAATGTTTTATGATATGATATGTTTGAGTGGACAGTAATAATATGGTTATCTATGAAATGCTTTGATAGAGTGACACCCAACATTTAAAATTTAATTTTATTCACTTGAATAACTTGGTTTAAGATGACATTGGATTCGAAAAGACCGGAGTTGGGTATTAGTTAATACCCGAAACCACTTCGATTCTTTATAAATTGGTTTGTGAAATAAATAGGCTGGAATGGAATGATTTAAGTGAATTGGACCATTAAATCTAAGTTTTGGGTACTTAGAAATTGATTTGAGATATAAGTGGTATCTATACCAAATTGTGAATTTGTAAATTGATACGAGTTACCCCAGTTTGTATATAAATTGTATGTTTTTGAAATTTATGTTAGATGGGTTTACTCACGCTGGTTTCCAGCCTGACCCGGGTGTTACTTTAATGTAATGCTCGGGTCAGACCGAGTATTACAGATTTTTAGGTAAGGCCGTTTTGGAGCTCAGGAGGCGAGCTAGATGGCAGGAACGTATGGAGCATATACCGTTGTATATATTACAGTTGTCTTGGACATGTTGTTTTAAACTGTTCGGTGTTGTGAAATGGTTGTAACTCTGATGTATTAAAATGTAATTTGATAAGTACAGTTTTCATTTGTATAACTGTTATTATTTGTTATTATATTTTATCCGCTGCGAATTGTGAGATGTTGGTATTTCTGTTCTTCTTTTTCTTCTATCTCTTTCTTCTTTTCCTAACTATCTGGAATTTTCGAGATTGAAAATTCTGGGTCGTTACATTTGGTATCAGAGCAGAAGGTTAAGCGAGAACCTTGGCTCTGGTGGGTTTACTCATTAAGGATAGGATCAATAGTACCCTAGAATGAGTTGAGTGTAATATACATATGAGAGCGTACTTGTTATTTTCTTATATAAACATTTTATGTAAGAATATATTTTGATATATAAAGCAATATTCTTCTAACCATTATACATTAAGGTAATTGGTTGTTGTATTATTTAAAAAAATTAATAATGAGAATTAAGTGGTAATAGAAATACAACCAAATTGAAGTAAAATAAAGATAAGTTTGAAATGGATTCAAACTGAAATATAAATCTTGAATTTGGGAAGGAGTTTCAGAATAAGATAATAATGAATTGGTTTCCAAATATGATAATCTTGGGTAATATCGTAAATGATTGTTGTGTTTAATAATGAAATGTGTGTTAATGAGTAAGCAAAATGAAATGTTTTAAGGAAGTAAAACATTTAGGTGAGTATGTCCTATAAATTGAAGTAGGTTTTAAATTGTGAAATTTTAAATCTAGGTCCAGAATTTGAAAATGGTTTCAATGTGATAAAGAAATAATAAATAATATTATTTAATGTATTTGAATGAAAGGGTCCTATTCGAAATAAGAGATGTTTGAAAATTTTAAAGAAAATTTGTTTTGAATTAAAACCAAAGGTAGTTTAAATTTTAAAATTTGGCTTGGTGGGCCAAGGAATAAATATGTATATATGAGAGATATACATACTATCAAAGATGGTTCGAGGTAAACTCTAAATGTTGAGTTTTAAATTTTGAATGAGATGTGATACCCAAAGTGATAAGTTTTTGAACTTAATAAGTGGAAAGATTATTAACGTGAAGTTTAAATTTGAAATGGGAATTCAAATTTGAGTATGGTTAACGGGATTTAAATTGAATTTAACTTAGAGGAAGTTAAATAAGTTTGAATGGACAACCTGATTTGGAAATTTCAATATGAAATTAGGATTTAACTTGGGAGGCTAAATGGTTAATTTGAATTGGGAATTTGTTTGATCTCAAAATGGGTTTTGAGATCTGGAAGTTGAAATTGGATGGATGTTTTAAAATAATTTGAATGATACAATCCTGTTGTTATTAATAATCTGAAATTGGATTTGTTTGAATAAATGAAGAAATGGGGTGTGGTAATATATCCATTATTAAGATGAAATGGAATCATTTTGGACTTAAGATTTGAATGTTTAAGATAAAATTTCAAAGATTTGGTTTCAAAATTGAAATTGATGATAAATTGAATCTCAAAGATTTAGTTGTTTAAAAGAAAATTGAATTGTTATTTGAACTTTGAAATAAGTTTAAAATGAAATTTGGATTTAAAATTAAATGGTTTATAGATATAAGTTGATATGATTTAAAGGATTAAATCAAAATTTAAAAAAATTTAACTCGAATTTATATAATTCGGGATGGTTTAAATTTGAAATTTAAATTAAATTAGTTCAAATTAGATTTGATTTGAATTAATTGGTATTGTGATTGAAGATGTATAAGTTTAAAAATTCAAATGGAAAATTTGAATTGGATTGATTTGAAATGAAATTGAAGATGAATGAGTTCAAATTCAAATGGGAATTGGGATTAATTCAAAACGGAATTTATATAAATTGAAATTGGTTCGATTTGAAATTTATTTGAATTAATTGAAATTGTGGTTAAAGTTGAATAAGTAAATTCAAATGGAATTTGATTTGAATTTAGGAAAGAAATTGAGGATTAATATAAATTGAATTGGGGTTAAATTAATTTCAATGGAAACTGAAGTTATTTAAATTGGAAATGAGTCAATTTAAATGGAAATGGAAATTTAAATTGAATTGATTGGAAATGGAGGTTGAGAATTGAATAGTTTGACTCTGGTCTAATTTCAAAATAAGTTGTTTTAAATATAAATCTATTTTTCCAAACTATTTTCTATACAACTTTTCTTTTCAAAATCTAAAACTATCTTATACTTGTTTTACAGTTATTTTTGGAACTATTTAACAATTTTTCAACTGTTTCATAAACTTATTATTATTTTTAAACTATTTCACAAATTAATTACTATTGTTGAACTATTTTGTAATTATTTAAAATTTCTATAACTATTAGACTATTTCCCACTATTTTATAATTACTTAACTGTTTTACAGCTATTTTACAAACTAATAATTGTTTTTCAACTACTTATCTATTTTAAACTTTTAAAACTATTTTCTAAGTTTAAGCCGGTCAGAGTGTAGACTGTTTTTGATTAAATTCCCAACTGAGATAAGTATTGAGGTGATAATCCATAAGGGATTGAAGAAATTGTGGATAAATGAATAAAATTAAAGGAAATGTGAATAGAAAAGGAGAATTGATTTGGCTAGTAACCAAAAAAGATAAATACGTAGGATGTACGTATAATATTATATTCTCATAGTGATTTGATCCAGATTCGAGCACAGAATTTCGAGATAGTTATATCGATCCGAGTTGGAATTTTCCACTCGATTTTTGAAGGCGAACCTGGATATGGATTGTTGATTGGTTCTAGATATTCTCTATCATAGTTATGACTATGCAAGGAGAATGACGGTTTCTGATCAAGAAACCAGATCTGTGTCCGCGCTAGGAAGTCGAGTGGACGATACTAGTTCGGAAGTGAAATTGTATGATCGAGTGAGCGATCAGATTGGTATAGCGTACGAATGATATGTGTACATCGTACGGGTTTAAATGAAATTGATACTGGGAATTTGTGGATAAGAAATGTGAAATGGTATGAAAGGTATATTTTGTGAAATATATGATGACGTAAAAGTGGAAATTGGATAATTCTATGTTAGAAATTTACTTTATGGAGATAAGTAAGTGACCTTATAGAGTAATCAAATTTGAATATTAGATATATATATATATATATATATATATATATATATATTATGTAAGATAAATCTCCCCTTGTTGAATCTATTGCCGGAAGGAAAAGATTTTTGGAAGTGTTTGAAGTATAAAAAGGGTTTTATACAAGTTTGAAATGATCCAAAGATTTTTAAAAAGTTATATATATATATATATATATATATATATATCTATTATATATATATGTAAAGGATCTTATGAGAATGATTTCGAGAAAAGGTTTTGGAACCTTTGGTTTTGGAAAGGCTTTTGATTTTTGGAGAAAAATCAATTTTGGAATTTGGAAAGCCTTATTGAGAATTATCGATTTTGGGATAATCGATTTTGAGAAAGGAGATTTATATGAGATTCATACTAGGTGTATGATTTAGAAGATACTATATGTGTATAGTATAAAGTGTTTTGAAAATGGCTTTAGAGAAAAAGGCGCTCCCTTGGGATGAACTTCTCAGGAGTACCATAGGTTGGTACTGCCTTGAGCCTCTAAAGGGGAGGCTCTAAAGTTGATCCTGTGAGGAGTCCGGACAAACTAGTTCCTGAGGATTATTTGGTAGCAAAAGTCGAGGCGCTGATGCCTATAGAGGCATTTGGGTTATGCTGTGATGACAGTGTAATTTGATGTCGCTGCGATCTACTGTGTGGACCATAGTGGAAATCATTTGGAGGTGAGTGTCAACGGTCTACGCTTGATTTTGCCGGGAAGGCAACGTAACATCCATAGACTGCGATCTATGGTCAAGTGGAGTGGAGAAGTTTCATTCTTTTGGCAGCGAAATTCGAGGGCGCTGAGGCCTACAGTTATATGGGTTTTTGTTGTGATAGCAACATAACCCGAGTTGTAGCCACGATCTGTTGCGGGTTCCATAGTGTAATCGAGGGGTGCGGAGGCCTACAGTTATCTATGGATTTTGTCGGGATGGCAACGTAACCATCGGGTTAGCTGTGACCATGGATAGGGGTGATGATTTCCAGAGCATTCTCACCAAAGATGTTTCCTCTATTTTGAAAATGTTTTCTATATTTCAATGAAATTAGTTTTCAAGTATTTTCACTGGGTGTTGAATACGGATTTACCAAGTACTTATAGATTTTCAGTCCTGCGCCTGATCAACGTATGACCGAATTTCTGTGAGAACGAGGACGGACTTGTTGAAACATCGAGTTATAAAAGTATTTTTATAAAACTATTTTGGAAATATTATATAAATTTTAAAACATTTTAAAAATATCAAAACGTGATTTAACTGATATTAAGTATTTAATAAATTCTGGTTTCGTTCCTTTTCGAGGACGAAAAGATTCCAATGGGGGAAGAATATGATAACCTGGATTTTTGGGCATCTGATAATTGGTAATTATCAGATTTTAACTATTAAATACTGAAACATATGTTAACAAATAAAATTCTGTTAATTAAAATGTCTATAAATGGATTTGGGAAACTATAATAAATATTGGATTGTGATATCTTGAAATGATAAATTTTATAGTGAATTAGTAAATTCCATAAACAGATAAATATAAACTTTGTAGTGTTGAAAACTTTAAGTGTATACATATATATATATATATATATATATATATATAAGTATATTAATTGTATATATATATATATTGAGATTTGGAAATTTTATTTTGAAATTAAAAAAATGAAGATGAAAACAAGGTTTAATAAAAAATAAAAATAAAATAAAAACTTAATACACATATATTAATAAAATTAGAAGAAAAAAAACAATAAAGAAAACATATTAAAATCAATTGATATATGCATATTTACAAATATAAGAATTTTAGCATACATTTAAACATATGTAATATTTTAAACATAGGATAAATAATATAAAAAGTTTTAACAACATATTTAAACATTAATACATGAATAAAAGACAAGTGTAAGTAGTTTTATCATAAATTTAACAATTGTAAGTTGTTTAGGCATGCAAATAACAAGTGGCCAAAATATTTTTGTTTAAAAATAAATTTGTAAGATAGAAAAAAAAGGAGAGAAACCAAATTTCATTCTTCATCTCCAAAATTTGAAACCACAAAATAAAAGGAAGAATAAATCAGAGAAATGGAATCAACTTCAATCCAAACTACAGCAAATAATTTCAACTCTGGCAAACATTTTTCAAATCAGGAATCTGGAAATAAAGCCTGAAGATCAAAGCAATCTTCAAACCCGAAATCAAACAAGTTAAGATCAGAACCTAATACAGGTTTCAAAAACAAAAGTTTTTTCAGATCATCACCAAAACTGGAAATCTAATCAAAACCAGAAAGCATGATTCTCTGCTTTTACAAGACAGGTGAGTAAACTCTTAAAAAAAAATCTGATTTAACTGAATGTGCATGTGATTAATCCTTGAAGTATGATATGACTATGCTGTGCATGTTGATAAAAATGATATTTATGTTTATGAAAGTGAGTTAGTGGCTGCTCTGTTAAACAGTGAACATTAACATTCATTTTTGTTTCAAAAATTTATATCTTTAATTCTGATTTAAATCTGATAATGTTGTGAACTAGGGAAATGATTATTTATGTTTGTAGCATAAGTTAAAAATAGTTTGAGAGAAAATTATGTTATGTAGGGGTCTTAGGCTTGTTTTTACAGTAGACAACCCTGTTTTTGTGAAAATTCAATATAACTAAAACGAACATTCAAGCATGCAATTCGATTTCTTTTATAAAATAAAGATTTTTAGAAGTTGAATTGAAAATTTTAACAAATTATAATGTAAGAAATATCAAATATTAGATTTTCGGCTAAAAAAATATTTTCTGGCGATCTCATCGCTGCGGGGTGGAGCGGCCAGGATTGGTAGGTGCTGGTGGTCTTGAGGAAGATAATGACTGTGGCGAAATGTTGAGTTTGGGTGTGGATTGGTAGTGCGAGTGGCTGTAGGGTTTTGGAATGGCTATTAGGGGGTCGGCGAACGCGATGATTTGGGAGAGTAATGGTGTGACTGTAGCTTGTAAGTATTGGCTCGGTGATAGCTGCATGGGAGAGATTTCATCGGAGGTAGGTGACGTTCGAGATGGTGGTCAACGTTGGGAGCAGTTCGTCGTTGTTTGGCTCGGTTTTGTTCGATGGTTCGTTTGAGGACAGTTTTTGTCACTGGATAACTTGATCTTGGTCATGGGGTTGAGGGTGACCAGAGGGAGAAGAAGCGTCGATCTCAAGGTTCGTGATGTCGGAATGGCCATCGGAGGAATGGTGCACGTGCACCGTGTGCACGGTGATGATCGGCATGACAGTTTGAATTAAGCAAAATGGGGGTTCGACTTGAATATGGGGGGTTTATGAATTTGGGTCGATGTTCGTTGAGATGTTATGTATTGTTGATCGGAGTAGTTGATTCTCGTTTCGCCGATCGATTTTGGCCCGTTCCTATTGGAAATGGATGCGTTGGATATAGGGTAGGAGGTGGGTTTTTTATTTCCTATCTTTATTTTTGTTTTGGGCTTCGGCCCATGGAGTAGTAATTAGTAAAATAGGGATTACTGGTGTTTTAGTATGTGGGTTTTGGGGTTCAACCCGTGGATTTGCTTGAAAAGGAAATGTATTTTTTTTTTAAATTGTTAAAAGTAACTTGTTTTAAGGTAAGTGTTTATTTAAAATTTATAAAATTGTTGTCTTTCCAATTGTTTTCCAAAGTTATAACGAATATGATGTTTTATAGGGAATCTTTAAAACAACTAACTTTGAAGATTAAATATTATTTAAGATTTAATTAAAAACCCAGGATTTTAATAATAAGTTTGTTTTATACTAATACTTTTAATTAATGATGTTTAAGTTAATTGTTTCCATTAATTGGTTAAACTTTAAGGACAAATTTTATTTAAGTTTTATTTGTATAATTTGAGTAAAGTAAGGATGATTAAGGGGATCATAATATTTAAGCTTTGAAATTAATCCAAGCTTTAAGGGATTTTAATTTATAATAATGATTATTTCAATTTCACATATATTAGTGCGTTATTAAGTAGAAGGTTAGTATCGACGGATTATACGCCGTCGAACGATCCATTATGGTATATTGATTGGTTTGTAACTAATTAATGTTAATTAAAGGTAATCTATGTGATTAAAGATTAGTAATAAATTTAATTAGAGATAAATTGAATTAATTTTGGAAGTGATCAATCTAACTTATAAATGATTGATTGCTGTTAAATGCCTCGAATTGATTGATATCTCCGATATGAAATGTTTTATGATATGATATGTTTGAGTGGACAGTAATAATATGGTTACTATGAAATGCTTTGTTAGAGTGACATCCAGCATTTAAAATTTAATTGTATTCACTTGAATAACTTGGTTTAAGATGACATTGGATTCGAAAAGACCGGAGTTGGGTATTAGTTAATACCCGAAACCACTTCAATTCTTTATAAATTGGTTTGTGAAATAAATAGGCTAGAATGGAATGATTTAAGTGAATTGGACCATTAAATCTAAGTTTTGGGTACTTAGAAATTGATGTGAGATATAAGTGATATCTATAACAAATTGTGAGTTTGTAAATTGATACAAGTTACCCCGGGTTATATATTTGTTGTATGTTTTTTATATTTATCTTAGATCGGTTTACTCACGCTGGTTTCCAGCCTGACCCGGGTGTTAGTTTGATGTAATGCTCGGGTTAGACCGAGTATTACAGATTTTCAGGTAAGGCCGTTTTGGAGCGCAGGAGGCGAGCTAGATGGCAGGAACGTATGGAGCATATATCGTTGTATATTTTATAGTTGTCTTGGACATGTTGTTTTAAACTGTTCAGTGTTGTGAAATGGTTGTAACTCTGATGTATTAAAATGTAATTTGATAAGTACAGTTTTCCTTTGTATAACTGTTATTATTTGTTATTATATTTTATCCGCTGTGAATTATGAGATTTGGTATTTCTGTTCTTCTTTTTCTTCTATCTCTTTCTTCTTTTCCTAACTATCTGGAATTTTCGGGATCGAAAATTCTGGGTCGTTACAGAAAACATCTTTCAAATTGATTTAACTCTTTGGACCATACTTAAACAAGGAACATACACTTTTTTCTTTACTCAAATCTCTTTGCCATGATATATTCTTTACTTAAAACATTATTGATGAAAACTTTTGAAACCTTTTTTTAAAAGCTTTAAACGGTCTCCTTATAAACCTTTGGATGTACCCCTTTTGGAAACCTTTCAACTACTTTACCTTGAACTCTAGGCTGAAAGGCCTATACATACCTTTCGAAATCATTTATAGTAAACCGTTCGAAATCATTGAAAGTGTCCTTTCGAAAGCTTTATAAAACATTAGACATCCTCTTTTTAAATATTTCAAACTTGCCTTTCAAAAACATTGGAAACCTTCCATTCAAGCACTAAAGGAAAACCTTTCAAAAACATTGGGGAACTACCCTCCGAAACCTTTATCACATACCTTTCAAAAACATTAGGGAACCTCCCCTTCGAAACCTTCATTAAATACCTTTCGAAAACATTGGATTCAAGTAAATGTTTGTGAAACATAGTTTTGAAGCAAATTAAAATCATTCCTTTCAAAACATTTGTGTTTAACTTTCAATAGAATATAGGGTATAGAAGAACTGGGACGAAAGCATCTTTTTCGAAAGCAATTTCCTAAATAAAAGAAAGTGGATGGTGTCCAAACCAACTCCCCTTCGAAACCATGGAGAAGTGGCTTCATGGTTTAAAACAAAAGGACCCTTTCGAAGGCATTGTTTCAAAAGGTAGAAAGCGGCAGCAGGAGTTTCGACCCCTTCAAAAGCTTATTCTTTATAACAAAGGTGGCAACCTCTTCCAAAATCAATTTTCTCTAAAACATTTGACCAAGTCGAAAGTTGTTTCCTTCTAAAGCATCATTGGTAACCAAAATAGTTCTAAGTTTACTAAAGCTACTTTAACCCCTTTGAAAGCCTGTTTCAACTCCATACCTTTCGCCCAACTCCAATCCATTACGTACCAAGGCCGATGCCATGAGTATTGGTTTTGACTTAGATGGAGGCGGATATATGAGGTCGAAAGGTGGCTGTTATAAGTGGCGAAGCAGCAAAACCTTATAAAACAGAATTTTAACTTTTTAAAACAATTTCTCCTCAACTAACTTGCTTTATTTTGCCAATATATGATTGGTTGCCAATTCTTTTTCAAAATCTTTTCTAAAAGTGCTGCCGAATTTCAGAAATTAACAAATTAAAACATTTGCAAATAACCCCTTCTCCTTTAATGAACATATAAAACATTTAAGTCATATACCTTAAAATAATTTTATATCTTTAATATTCTTTAGAAAATTCTTCAAAAATTCCCGTAAATCACTTTTGATTTTTTTTCAACACATTTAAATTTCTGACCCATGGCTAACATATAATAGCCGTAATTAATTTTGAACCCAATGTAACAACTTTCTTCAGTATAAAATTCATAATAAATGCACATTAATTCATAAAATTATGAAGCTTGAAACCCATTAATAAAATTGTTTTCCCGACCTTATGTCGAAATCGCATGGCATTTGGACGTCATTTGGTAGGTTTTTCAAAACATAACTTATCATAAAATCTATATGAACTAGTAAAATTCATCAGTAAGCATATGTATATCTATTTAACATTCAAAACATGGCATAATACTTTGCAAAACATATTCGGATCTGATCTAGAAATCAAAATTAACAAATATGCGATGTAATCTATTATTCACCTTAGCTTGTTGTTAAGGAGTTTGAGATTTGTTGTTGAGTTAATTTGATTAAGCTTCCTTCTTTAGATTCTTGCTTGTCTTCCCCTTGCTTTCTCCTAATTGTGGTCGGGGAAGCTTGGTTTAATTTTTTTTTATGAATATGGAAAATGAAACCGGCATGTTAGTTTAGGGTATAAGAATATAGTCTATTCCTATTTTGCCTTATCTTATTACCATCATCTATTTCATTTTATTGCCCTTTAGTTCATTAGTTAATTAGGCACGGCTAATTTCTAATTATACAAATCTCAATCCCTTAACCATTTACATTATTTCATTTAATTTATCTAATTAAATGTCCTAAATAATGTTAGTCAAAATTAGGGTCATTATAGACTCCCCTCCTTAAAGAATTTCACACCCAAAATTACGATATGGTACTCATCAAAATAAATCATAAAGGTAAAACGTACCATAACACAAATTAGAATAAGTATCTCGAATCCTGCTCTCGGTTCCCAAGTACGGTCTCTCTCGTCGTCACTTCACTGGACTTTGACTAATCCGACTATCTTGTTACATAGCTTTTTCTCATTTCTCGTGACTATATGAACCGGTCTTATAACTATAGTCAAATTCGGCTCCACTACTAAGACATCTAACATAGTCGGTGCCATAGTAGTCTCTGGATTTCGAATACACTTCCTTAGATGAGAAATATGAAAATAATTATGGACTTTTGCCAAAATCCTTAGAAACAACATATCCCCAGTTTCCAACTAGTAAATGGAAGATTTACATGGCTTTCCATACAAAGTTTCAAATGGTGCCACCCTATACTAGCCTGATAACTGTTGTTATATGAAAACTCGACTATGTAGACGATCTTCCCATGATCCACAAAAATCTAGCACACAAGCTCGTAAAAAATATTCTAAGAATTTGTTAAATCTTATTGTTTGCCCAATTATCTGCAGTTGGTAAGCGGTACTCATCTTGAGCTTGGTACCCAAAGTCTCCTTTAGACTCTTCCAGAACTCACTAGTGAATAAGGAATCTCTATCACTTACTATAACACTAGGAATTCCATGCAGTCTAACTACATTCTTTATAAATAACTTAGCTAAAAAAGGTGCCATCCTGGTTGACTTAACTAGAATGAAATGGGCTCTCTTGGTCAATCTGTCCACTATAACCCATATGCTTTAATTTGCTCTATTTGACCTTGGCAACCCGTCTATAAAATCCATTGAGAAAGAATCTCATTTCCATACTAGAACATCCAAAGGCTGAAATAACCCACTTGGTTTTTGATGTTAGGCATTTATCTTTTGACATTTCAAGCACTATTTCATCCATAAGCCTACATCTTTTTTCATACCTTCCTAAAAGAAAATTCTTTACATATCTTTATACCTCTTAGTTCCTCCCGAGTGAATGGAGAACTTCGAATGACAGCCTCTTCAAGAACTTCCTTCCTAATGTTCCCCACATTCAAAACACACAGTCTTCCTTTTTTTTCTTAACCACCCATTCTAGTCAAGACTGAAATCTTTCAAGTCATCGCTCTCTATTCCATCTCTTAACTTTCTGATTCGTTCAGCTAATAATGGACCCTCTCCTTGTTTGGAATCAATCCTTTCGATCATCACTGGTCGAACTTCTAAACATGACAATGTAATAGTTTCCTTACTAAATCTAGCTTCAGTTCTCCATTGTATCCTGCATGTAGTCAATGCTCCTAAATCTTTCCACTCAGCTATCATTGCCAATACTGCATCTACTGGCTCATATTCAGCTGCTTCTGAGAGAATAAATACTCAGATACTTATGATCCCCGTACAGCTCAAATCTTTCTCCTAACAGGTAATGTCTCCACACCTTCAATGCAAAAATAACTACACCTAATTCCAAATCATGAGTTGGATACCTAACCTCATGTGGTCTGAGCTATTGAGAAGCATAGGCAATCACTTTACCTCTTTGTATTAACACGACTCCTAACGTTGGTCCACATGCATCCATGTACACTACTAAATCCCGAGTCCCGTCTAGAACATCTAACATGGGAGCATTAGTCAATAAGTGTTTCAATCTCTGGAATGCTTCCTCACGCTTATCGATCTAAACGAACTTCACTTCCTTTCGTGTTAGCTTGGTCATTGGCGCCGCTAACCGCAAAAACCCTTAATGAATCTCCGATAATACCCAGCTAATCCAAGAAAACTTTGTATCTCAATCACTATCTTGGGTCTCTTCCAGCTATTCACTACCTCAATCTTAACTAGATCTACATACAACCCTTTCTCTGAGACTACATGACCAAGAAACATTACTTCCTTCTTCCAAAAATTACACTTCAAAAATTCACTTTTAGTTGGTGCTACCTCAACCTCTCAGCACCAGTCTAAGATGAACCTCGCGCTCTCTTTCATCTTTAGAGTATATCAAAATATCATCTATTAAAACCAAAATGAACCTATCCACGTGCTCTCGGAAAACTCGGTTCATTAAATCATTAAAGAATGCTGGTGCATTAGTTAGTCCGAATGGCATTACTAACCATTCGTATGATCCATATCTGGTTCTAAATGCCATTAAAGGAATACTATCCTCTTCTACTCTAAGCTGATAGAATCTTGTTGCTAAATCTAACTAGGAAAATACTTTGGCTCCACTTAACTGGTCGAACAAATTGTCAACTCTAAGTAATTGATATCGATTTATTATCGTCTTCTCCTTCAACTTAGGATAATCGATACATAACCTTAGCGATGCGTACGGCTTCATTACAAACGCTAAAGCTACTCCCCAAGGTGAACTACTTGGTATGATAAAATTCTTACTTTATTCACCAGTTGTACCTTTAGCTCCCTCATCTCGGTAGGTATCATTCTACTTGGTGGTCCACACCAGTTCTGCTCTTGGTACTAAATCTATCTGAAACTCAATAGCTCGTTTCTATGGCAGTCCTACTATGGGTTAAAAGACATCTGTGAATTCTCTAACAACGAAAACTCAATTCAACTCGTCTTCTACCTCCACAACACCCAACAAAGCATTAACCTCAAAACCAGGGTTTTCTACAGCATATACAATCCGATCAATACATCAGGGTGTTTAAGTGATATTTTCCTATCATGGCAAAATATCCTGGCATTGTATCTACTTAACAAACCCGTACCCAAAATAATTCCATACCCTACGAAATCAAACACATCCAAACTACAAACAAACATATGACCTAATAATTCAAACTCTAAGTGGTCACATCTCAACCCAAGTGTCGCATTCCTCCTATCGGATTCGCAACCCTTAAGGAAGTAACTACATATGAGGGTTCAAGGTTAAGTATATCTACCAAATAACGAGATATAAAAGAATGCGATGCACCAGTATCAAATAGAACTCTAACTAATACACCATAAATCAAAAGCGTACCTCCCAACACAGCTTTTCCTTTCTCTTATATTACTGGTCTCGAGGTAGCTGGCTCCAAAGCAAACATCTTGCATTTTACATCCATAGTTGGCTCCTTGCATTATTTCTTATGGTGTCCAATCTAATCACAGTTGAAACATTTCACTCCTTTCTTATCAGCAAATTTATGTCCTTTTCCTATCTGGCGTTCATGGGCAAAGTGTCATTTCTTATCACACTTATAGTAGACAACTTCTGCCTTCCCTTTCTTAGCAGCTCCACTCTTCTGAGCTCCTTTCTTGTGGAAAAACTTCCTTTTCTAGTTCTGCCCTCCTTAAGATTCCTTTGCCTTATTTCCTTCAAGATAACCAAGCATTTCTTCCTACCTCAAAGTCATCTCAACAACAACATCGCAAGAATGTATAATATGCTATAATGTGGCCTTAGCATGGTCAGGGTTCAACCAATGGATGAACTTCTCGTTCCTTTTAATAATAATATCAACCGTAGCATATCCATATCTTGCTAGCTCCTCAAATCTGGTTGCATACTCAAGCACTTTCATATCATTTTGTTCCTACTCAGCAAAATTCCTAAGTAGAGTAAACTTAGCAATCTTTGACATAAATCTTTCTTCAAACCTTCTCCTAACTTAGCCCTAGTCATGGTCTCCTTGTTGACCCCAACAGTAACACTATTCCACCAATACAATGCTGCCTCTTGTAGCTGTCTAGAAGCGAGTCTCCTTTTCTGCTCATCATTGAGCCTTGAACCAGCAAAAATCCACTTGCAATGAAGTAATAAATTCTCCACTTTGATTGCATCTTCTATACCAATAAACGGCTTTCCTCCCAATCGAGCATAATCTGTACTCAAAATAGCATAGTTACCAACCACTGGAGCTCCTTGATTTCCTCCTTCAGCATTTCCTCCAGCTTACCCCATAGAAAATCCTACTTGCATCTGTTAACGAAGAATTTATACATTACTCCCATATCGATTTGCGGGACTCCAACACCCACATTTGCAGCTTCTGCCTGACCTTTGTTCCTCCTGGTATTCAGTCTGGCATTCCCATTGGTTGTGGTGCTTCCTCCACCAATGTTAACTCTTTCACTTCTAGCATCCCTATGATACGTCCGTAAAATCTATATTCAAGTCTTTGTAAGGTACAGAAGAATAGCCTAAGAGAGATGGGAGAATAGAAATAAAGCGTATGCTTATATATTACAAATACAAGTACGTTACTTATAGTGTTATCCCATACCTCGATCTTTTCTTTAATTCCTCAGCATTATACTTTCAAAATAATATTAAGTTTGAAATTTCTTTAATTTTTTCATAAACCTATGCTCTGATACCAAGTTGTCACATCCCCTATCTTGAGGCCCAAAGTAAAGCACTACAGATGATGCAGTCATCCATAGTATTTACTTTTGGTGATAAAATACGGTAATGTTAATGGTATCCATAATATCAGAAGCTCATGAATAAGAAACAAAATCATAGATTCAAAAAAAATAACTTTACCGGTTGCATTTCGAAACCATGTTTCTTATTTCATTACATAATCCCAAACAATTCCCATGTTTTGATCAAATGTAATTATTACAAATTACGTCGAGGCTGATATATGAAGATGCCCCTTTGGATGACTAGAGTACTAAATAAACATATCAGTTTTAATACATCATAGTGGAATAAAAAAAAATAGCTCATATTTAGCTAGCTTTGCCTCCTACTCGTCTTTGGAAGCTTTATTCATCCAACTTACTAAACTTGAAAACCTTAACTCTCGATTTACTCAAATTGAATTTTGAGCACCTGAGAGTTTAAGGGGAAAATATAAAATTCGAGTCAAACATAAAGCCCGGAGTCAATAAAACTATTACATCACGGTTTATTGATATTAAGTAAGACCATGCCTCTTAGCGGAATGCGTTTTCCCTCACTAATATCTCTTTAAAACATATCTTTCTGCAAATCAGAATCATGTAATCAAATGGATTAAAACAATAATAGCAATATTATATATGCTCATTAATCAGGTAATAAATGGACTATCTGTCCGAACAATATAGTTTTGTTTTCCCAACTAATATTAAATCTCTTTACCATGATATATTGGTTACACAAAACATTATTGATGAAAACTTTCAAAACCTATGTTTAAAAGCTTTAAACATCTCTTTCGAAAGCTTTGAAAGTACCCCTCTCGGAACCATTCAACTACTTTACCTTGAATTCTAGGCCGAAGACCAAAACATACCTTTCGAAATCATTTATAGTAGACCTTTCGAAACCATTGAAAGTTCCTTTCGAAAGCTTTATAAAACCATAGACTTCCTCTTTTCAAAACATTTTAAACTTTCCTTTCAAAAACATTAGAAACCATCCATTCAAACACTAAAGGCAAACCTTTCGAAAACATTGAGGAATCACCCCTTCGAAAATTTTATCATATACCTTTTGAAAACATTGGGGAACCTCCCCTTCGTATCCATTATTAAATACCTTTCGATAGCATAAAAGTCCTAAACCTTTCGAAAAAATTGGGTTCAAGTAAATGTTTGCGGAACATAGTTCCGAAACCAGTTAAAATCTTTCCTTTCGAAACCATTGGGTTTATATTTCAATAAAACAAAGGGTCTTATAAGAACTTGAATGAAAGCATCCCTTTCAAAAGGAATTTCGTAAATAAAAGAAAGTGGATGGTATCGAAACCAATCCCTCTTCAAAACCATGGAGAAGCGGCTTCAAAGTTTAAAACAAAAGGACCCGTTCGAAGGAATACTTCGAAAGGTAAAAAGTGGTAGCAGGGGTTTTGACCCCTTCGAAAGCTTGTTCTTTGAAACAAAGGTGGCAACCTCTTTCAATTTCTCTAAAACATTGGACCAAGTCGAAAGTTGTTTCCTTCTAAAGCTTCATTGGTAACCAAAATAGTTCTTAGTTTACTAGAGCTACTTCAAACTCTTCAAAAGCCTGTTTCGACTTCATACCTTTCTCCTAATTCCAATCCACTGCGTACCAAGGCTGATACCATGTGTATTGATTTCGACTTAGATGGAGTTGGCAGTATAAGGTCGAAAGGTGGCTGTTATAAGTGGCGGAGCAGCAAAATCTTATAAAACTGAATTTCAACCCATTAAAGCAATTTCCTTCCAACTAGATTGCTTTATTTGCCAATATATGATTGGTTGCCAATTCTTTTTCAAAATCTTTTCTAAAAATGCTACCAAATTTAAGAAATTAACAAACTAAAACATTTGTAAATAGCCCCTTCTCATTTTATAAACATATATAACATTTAAGTCTCAAACTTTAGATACATTTATATCTTTAATATACTTAGGAAAATTCTTTAAAAATTCCCATAAATCACTTTTGATATGTTTTTCAACATATTTAAATTTTCGACCCATATCTAACATATAACAGCAGTAATTAATTTTAAACCCAATTTAACCAATTTCTTCAATAGAAAATTCATAACAAATGCACATTAATTTAGAAAATTATTAAACTTGAAACCCATTTATAAAATAATACTTTTGATCGTATATCGAAATCACATGGCATTTGGATGCCATTTGGTAGGTTTTTCAAATCATAACTTATCATAAAATCTATATGAACCAACAAAATTCATCAATAAGCATATATATCTATTTAACAATCAAAGCATGGCATAATACGTTGCAAAACATTTTCGGGTCTGATTGATTTATAATGATAAAAAAAATTATAAGCCTTTTTATAATTTACAAATAACTTTCTATACCTCCATATTAATTTCTAAACTCCTTTTGTAAATCATGAAAATGATTTATAAACCCCTTTCTATTTATAAAACTCCTTTATAAATCTTTTCTTTATAATTCCTTTATACAAATCTTTTATGAAATATCTACAACATATCATTTTATAAACACTCGTCATCAAATAAATAAATCACTTTCAAATATCATAGAAAAATATTAATTAAATTTAAATCATCATTAAATAAATAATTAAGTACTTAAACCATAATTAAGTAATTAACCTTAAAAAATATAAATAAGTACTTGGACAAAATTTAATAATAAAATTAAATATCTTCAACATTTTAGTAATAAAATTTAAGTTAATTAAATCCCTAGCTTTACAAAATTAGGAAAAGGCTTAGCGACCAAAATCGTACTAATCATGTTAGCATTACGTTCAATTTGACTTTTCAAGTCACATTGCTTTCATTTACGTAAACAATGTATATGTAAATAAATTTATAAACCAAAATAGGCATTACATGTGCAAATAACATAATAGCATGATGGTGATTTCTCCTGCTGAATAGATGTCCACAATAATCAATTCAATTAAACTATAGCAAAACAGTGATTATTCTACTAAAAGATGTTCAAACAATCTATCAATTAAGTTATAGCAGAAAGGGAATTTATTCTATTGAATAGACGTCATCAATTTAGTATAATTTATATGCATTTGTATGGTTACTTAATGGTATCGATAATCGAATCCCTTGTGTTCAAATCTTTTCTTTGTAAAAGGAAGTTGCCTTTAAACAAATTGATTCTTAGAAAACAAAGTAATTAAAAATTTAAACCTCTTTAAAATAATTAATTACACATTAAACCCATAATTAAATCTTAATTAAGTCTTAATCTAAACTTAATTATTAATTTAAAAAAAATAAACCTTTAATAAATAAATAATTTATATATTAAACCCTTAACTAATTTATAATTAAAATAATTAAACACTTAATTAATAATTAATTAATAATTAACCTTATACTTAATTAATAATTAATTAAAAACAAATCTTATACTTAACTCATAATTAATTAAAAAATTAATCTTACTTAATCAATAATTAACGAAAATAAATCTTGCTTTAAAAGATAATTAATTAGTAACTAATCTCTACTTAATTATAATTAATAAACCTTGTTTAATACTCAATTAATTATTAATAACCAAACTTAATTAATTAATTACTAATTAATAAATCCTTAATTAACTTTCCTTAATCATCATTATTAAATTTATAAATCATTTCAAAAATGTTATTAAGTATAGAAATTTAATTCGTAAAAAGTTGAATTTTCACCGGACAACATCCATAGCGACTATCGCCATGGATGCCATAACTTGAAAAAAATTCTAAGCTTACTTTGAAACATTTTCACTTTTGAAAGCTCGCTTACTTTTACAAAACATAAAGTATGTGTTTTAAAAACTAAACTAAGTTTGAAACTTAAAATTGGTTTTTTAGTTATTTTTAAAACTAAAACCATAGTTTCACACAAGGATTAATTATCACTTAACCATGTAGAAGTGTTAATTTCTTAGCATATAACCCCATATTCATGTTTGTAACATACAAATCATATCACAAATCACAAACACAAGAAAAGATTTCAAATTTACATCATTCATAACATAAAGAACATAATTTGCAAATTTACGAAGTTCATTTAACATTCAAACTAAAATTCCTATCTCACAACAAAAAATACACATAAGATTCCACATATGTTGTAACGACCTATCTTTTTGGATGGTTTCAATTGACAACAAGCCACATATGTCAGACTCAAACCATTCAAAAGGATGAGTCGTTACATTTGGTATTTGAGCTTTGGTTTAGCGATAACCTTAGCTCTGTGGGGTTTGGCTTATTAGAAATGGGGTAGTAATACCCTGAATGGGTCATTGAGTGTGTGTATATATGAGAGAGCGTATTTGTTAGTGTTATAAAGAGTTTTTGTATTGTGTTAATTTGTTTTGTTTTGTATTTATAAATTCTAGTTGGTGCATAGGACGCTATGACATCGATAGGGATTTCTAAATACTGAATAGGGTAGACCGACACAATATTGTTTTGAAGTATGGGTAAATGAAATAATTTTACCTAGTATTGTATCTTGTATATAAAAGAATAATCTTTATAAATGTATATAATTATATGTGATGTGTTTGGTTGTTTGTTAGAAAGTGAAATTTATAAATAATAGTTGTAAAAAATGGGATTGTAAATAAAATGAATATAAATTGGAATGTTAAAACTTAAGTTCCGGCGTTTTGAAATTGTCTTCAAAGGATTTTGGAGTATAATATTAGTAGTATTTGGAAATATTTTCAGATATAACTATTTTAAAGTGATTTGAAAGAAATGTTTTAAAAGAAATTTTAAAGAAAATAAGATCCGTACTCCCCTCTCTATCGCTGGAAATAATTTCGGTGATGAGTGCACGCATCATCGACCTTCATTTTCAAGTTTCAAAGTGGGAAAGTCAATGTAGTAGTTTTACGACACATCTATTTTGATGAAAAAATCTTAATTTTGAATTCCTAAATATGATTTGATCTATAAAGGATATATATATGTATATTATTTTCTAAATGATTTGAAATGTAACTCGGAGTTTAGTTCTTTAAACTTTCTGATAATTATTAGCTTCCAATTATTTTGATGAAATGAAATATGGCCTATATTAATAATTGGAAACTCCTAAAATGGAAATTAAGAAATTTGATGTTAAATGGTTAATGAAATGTATAGGAAATTGGGAATCCGTAACTTGTAGATATGAAAATTTAGAAGATGGTACTATTGAACACTTAAGTTAACTAAATGAATAAGATAAACTTGTGTAACATTTAATTGCATTCTAAAAGACATATATATAACTTACCAAAATATAAAGTTGAAATGTTAAATAAAAATATTTAACAGAATACTATACAAATAAAATTTTAGTAATGAAGGTGTTCAATGGAATTAGTCTACGAATAAGAACTTTGATGTTATAAAATATTATAAACTTAAGTTAATAATTTGAAATGCTACTAATTATAATTAATAAAAAGGGTGAATACTGTAAGTAAATGATTATAAACTTAAATGAAGTTTGAAGCCAATTATAATTAAAATAAATAGTAAAAGTGAATACTATATTGGAAAGAAATAAAAATGAAAAGAAAAGGAATGAATAAAAACCTAAGTATGGGTTGCTTCACAAATGAATATTGATGTTAGAAGGAAATCAAAATAAATAATAAAGGCGAACTAAACCGAAATAAATTGTATGTAATACTTAAATAATTAATTCACTGATTATTTAAATAACTGAATGGGAAAAAATAACATATGTAAGTACATGGATGTAAAGTAATGGAAAAATAATCCTTGTATGAGTAAATGGGAAATGAATTCGTAAGTAATGAGCTCAAAGTAATAAAAGTAAGCATTGTACGAATGAATGAAACTGATGAATAGTAAATGATGTGAAAGGAGATTAAGAAGAATAAACTTAATCGATATTTGAAATTATTGTTTGTATTAGCTTATGGATGTTTGGGAAGGGATACTTCTAACTGTATAAAGATGTATGAATAATCTATTAAGTTTTATATTAGACTATTGAGTGTATGGTATACTTATTAATTTATTTATCACTTTATACGATTAATAGTTTCTGTACCCGAACAAACCATTTGTTTGGTTGCTATGGATGGATGGTTGAATTGCTTTGATTGCACGTGATGATTGTATGTTTTGTTTGTAAAGTGACTATTGTTATGTTGTGTTGATTATTGTTATTAATTGAAACAGCATAAATATTTCTCTTTTTACATAATTCTAATTCTTTGGATTTTATAAGTGAAATACAGGTTATGGAAGCAATAGCTACTGCTTTTGGTTTCATAAATAAGCATTGTTTGCCTGACAAATAGGTACGTTTTTGGATCACGTTTTCTAGTGATATTATATTGTTTTTCCCATGGTTTGGGTATTTGATTTTGAATATGATATATATATATGGTTATTATTGATATTATTTTTCTCCCGGACCACTTCATACAAAGGAGACTTTGTCGGAACTTTCCATGAATTTTGGACATAGAATTTTTTTTTTAAAATGTTTTTCAAACTTTTATTGAACTTGAATAAGAAAGGATTTAATTGTTTATAAATTGATACATTTTTTAAATTATTTAATTATGTAAATTAGTTGTTTATAAATTGAATATTTTGAATGAGATATATCACTTCCTTAATTCCTTCTTTTCCCTTTTCGAGGACGAAAAGTTTTGAGTGGGGATGGTGCAACAACCCGTAATTTTTCAATAATTAGATTATTGAATTTAATAAGATTTTGTAATTTAGTATTAAAAGAAATAAAAATATATGATTTATTAATAAGAATATAAGTAGAATGTAATGTTAATAATGTTAATTTAAGCCAATTGCTAACTATTTTAATGCAATCTCAATTAACTGGAATGATTGGAAAGTTATAATTGGCCATAAAGTGTAAATAGTAAATAAACCAAATGTTGTATTAAACGTGTAAATTTTATGTAATTAATGAGAATTGATTAAAATAGACTAATTAATCCGTATGTGAATTTATTAGTTTTGTTTGTTAACAGTAGACATATAAATGTGTTTGAAAACATAAGTTGTAACGGTTGTGTAATTATCATTTCACTATTCAATTCGTTGAAATTTAATTGGAAACCAATTGCAATTAATCTATTTAAATATTGCAGTTAATGTGAATTAAAATGGTAACTGCAGAATATTGATGTAATAAATGGTAAACAAATGTTAACTATGTCCATAAAGTAATGATTGATTGAATAAAAAGATTGAAATCAAAATGAATCAATTTATTAGGTTTTGAATTATAATTAATGAATTTATTGCAATTGGAACACTATAATTAACGCAATATTAATAGTTGAATTTGACATGGAAATTTGTTTTAAATTTTTTTAAATTACTTAGTAATCAAAAATGATGAAAAATGCTAGTTATTAAATTTGATATAAAAAAGTGATTTAATCAATTTAATAATAATTTATTTAATTAACGTGAAAATAGCCATTTTGGCCACTTTCTCGGATTTCGATGAAACCAGTTTCATAGGATCCATAACAGTGAATTATTGTAGGATTTCAAGTTTCGGAGCGACTGGACTTGTCATTTGATCGTACGGGCTCGAAATGCATAGAAATCAATTTAATAAAATCAATTTAAATAAGTTGGTTTTAAAAGCTAACTTCTATATGCAATGGAACTAGGACTTAAAAACTTATTTCATTGAGTTTAAAAATATAAAAAACTTATATTTCAATATATTGGATGACCCATTTCCGTTTCGGGAACGAAACGAGCTTTTCAGGTCGTTGTTATTGTTTCGATCCAACCTTGCCTATATATTGGCTGTTATAAATCCTAGTTGTTTCTCATTTTATTATTTCTGCATGTATATCTTCTTCCTCCTTCTCAAATGACAGAACATCAAACCTAATTTCCAAATTCCAAAGCCTAACTTCAAAAAAATAGAAAATTATTGCTCTAGGTTTACTTCGAGTCAGGAAGAGGTTCGCTTCGAGTTCCAGAGGTGAAAACCTTGCAGCGACTTTCGGTCGGAGAGAGTTCCATGCCAACCAAGGTGGATCTGTTCGCACTTCGAGTTCTAGAGGAAAAAAATCCTACAACGACTTCGGGTTAGGAGCCAAATGACTTAGGTCGGGTCATTTTGGCAAAAATTCAAAGCGAATACCGGGTAATTGAGGCGGCGGACCGAAGCAAAACTCGAAGTCGAAATTTTCCAATCTTCTAACATTTAATAACTTTTGCATACAAGCTCGAATTTACGTGCGCTTTTCTCCATTGTGATCATATCGAAATTCCGGACATTTTGGAACTAGTTTGGCTACATTCTAAGGCTGTTAAATTTTTGGACTATTTTTGGATTTTAAATCGATGACAAATCGAACGTGTGTGTTTTAATCCACTCACAACTGCTAAATTACTTATGTTAGTTAGATTAAATTTATGGTGTGATTAGAAATTGATTAGTTGATGTTTGGTATATTTAAATTTTCATTCCAGTTAAATATTGACCATTATTTCATTTAAATTGCCATTTAATTTAATATTGAATTTAACTGTCAATTGAATACCCGCTGATGATAATCAGTTAATTGATGTTATTTGTTAGTTGATTGAATGGTGATTGTGATGGATGTTTGAGTGTTGATATTAGATAACTGGATGTTATATTTATATTGTTATAACATTGCAAGTTCCCTTGGCTTATTGTTAGGAAATCTCTATGGGTTGAAATGATACATACCCGAACGATCTATATATTAAGGAAAAAATCGTTATGGGTTGAAATGATAAACCCGAGCGATTTTATGGATTTTGAATTATCTTCGGGATTGCGGGTTGAAATGATGTATATCCGTAAATATAAAATATTTGCGGACTGAAATGATAAATATCTTTATCACTTGACCATAAGATAGAAAATTATATACGGAAACTAGATTGGTTAAATTAAATGATTTTAAATCCTTAAATTTTGAATTTAGTTAAATGATATTTTGAAGAAAATTTTATTTATATAAACTGAATTATTGTTCAAAATCCAAGTTTTAAATGTGAAATTGGAATTGGTTTAAATCGCAATTTTAAAGTTAAATTTGAAGTATAAATGAAATTTATCGAAAATGAGTTATTGAAAACATTTGAAAGTGTAACTTTGAAATCTGCTAAATTTGAAATAGTTTGGATTTATTGTTTGAACTTGGATTTGAAATCGATATTGATTAAATGGTTTAAATAGGAATATGAATTGTAGGACAAAATTTAGTTTGTTGTTTTGAAAGCTGGACATTGTCCATATGTGTTGAATGAAAGAAATAGTTTAATTTGATATTAATTTCAAATTTACCATTTTATTATAAACTGCTTAAAACTATATTATTTTAAATCCTGATTATTAACATTTTCAAACTATTAAATTAATTTAATCTATTTTAAACTATTTAAACTAGTTTAACCAATTTAAACTAATTTAATTTACTTTAATCTATTTTAATCTACTTAATCCAATTTAATCTATTTTAACGTATTTTAAACAAATTAACCCATTTTAATCTATTTAATCTAATTTAAATATATTTAAACTATTTTGAATTCATTTAATCTATTTTAAATCTATTTAAACTATTTTGAATCCATTTAAACTATTTTCAATCTATTTTTTAACAATTTTATAGTATTTTAACTATTTAAAAATTTATTTAACTATGTTAAAACTATTTATAACTATTTAAACTATTTTCTAAATTTCAGACTAAGTAACGTGGAAGTGTTTATATTCAAGTCCTTGATTTAAAAGCAAATACGGTTAAATGATGTTATAACATAAGTTGGGTTTAAATCACTTATTTGGTTGAATATGATGATTTTGTAGTGAGGGTTTAACTTGTTTTAGATGTATGATTTTGAAAGAAAATATGATTTCTGAAGTGATATGATTTCAAATGTGATATAATTTTGAAGGAGAACACGATTTTGAAAGTGAATATGATTTCGAAAAGTGATATGGTTTGAATTGAGTATGATATTTTCATGTCAGATATGAATCGATTTTGAAAATGTGAAAGAACAGTTTGGTGTGAAATAAGCGTTTAGTTGTTAAAGAGACCGGGATCAGATATTTTCATACTCTCTGCCAATACGGAAACCACTTCGACAACTATGTACATTGTGGAGATTCTAAAATGAACTAGGATGGTATGGAAAACTATTCTGTATAAGGTATTTACGTAGCTCTGACTCCCGTGAGTCAGCTTGATGTGGCTAAAAGAAGAGCCATGCTGAGCCAAGTGTGGTCGCACCTCATATCGGGCATATTTATTCGGTACCATATTATGACTTTATGATTGATTTGGTGGCCATCCCTCGATTTGATTATGAGAGTGTGTTTCGAGATGGGCGGTAATAGCTGTTATGCGTTACCACCAGTCCGGATCCGAAAAAATAGTAGTATCCTACCCTGGGCATTGCCTCACATGCCTTATCGCGCCTTCTACGAGTTTGGTTTGTGTCGTACCTATGGAGTGCTCCATAATAGCCCACCGGTTTGCGATGGAATTTACAGTATCTATATAGACTATGGCATTATAAAAAATGTGTTAAAGGGGATATGGGTAATGCCTTAATGCTATTTTAATACTTTACTGTAGACACTATTATAACAGCGTATTGTACTATGTTAGATAGTTTAACGAACCCTTAGGAGATGGAAATATCGAACATCTATTATGTTATTGCACGCACGTTAGACACTGGATAAGAGATGTCAAACCCTGTAAACATCTCTGACGCCGTTACATTCATGTTTATTTACCGTTGATATGACTTACATAAGGTCTTTTAGTTTCGACTCGAGTGTTTTGTCTTTTCAATTCACCCGGGTCAGTCTGAGCTTTTCAGTGTGTTGAAGACTGCTTTTGGAAGGCGAAGACAAAGATTTAGTACTATTATTATTTACTAAATTTACCTAACTATATCATGATGTCCGATGCATTATTATTTATTTCTGTTATATGTAACTCTTATATGTAACTCTAATCCGTATTGTAAAAGTGTAATCAAATGTTATCTCTAAAACAACTTCATGAACTGTTTATTTGATTATTATATCTTTTTCATTCCACTGTGAGACTTTGTGTTTTGTTTTTCTTTCTTTACCCCCTAACAATCCTTCTATTTGAATGGTTTGAGTCTAACATGTGTGGCTTACTGTCGATTTAAACGATCCAGAAAAGTGGATCGTTACATATATCCATCACCAAACATGATATATGTTTCCAACCAAGATCAACAAAAAATAATTTCAATAACATAAAGTTTTAAACTTATAAAAATGCGAGCTTTACTCATCAAAACTTAATCAAATCGACTAGAGCTTTGGAATGGTTTTAGATCTAAGCTTTATCTTTGGTAAAAATATGATTTTGGACCTGGGAACGTTCTTTTTATGTGACGCCCCACCTCAATACTCACGCTAACAAAGGACACTATGGAGTAATGCCGTCAACTAGCACGAAGAATAAGGCTGTTGAGGAGCGACCATCCATGTAATTGCTTTATGCGAGCACCGATATGTCAGATAGCGTAACATGCATTTCATTTCAAGAGGAAATCCGACATACCGATACAAACTCAAAACTACTACATAGTGGCTATGATATCTTCGGAAACAAATATAGAAATAAGCATAACACAAATCAGTCACAGAAGTTCATATCTCTAAGGCGGAAACAGATATGAATATAACACATGAAAGTGTGTACATCAATGTAGTGGTCAAACAAGATCCACAATAGCACAAAAGAATACATACAAGTTCTACACAAAAGAATATGTATACATCAAAGAGTCTCTATCTCTAATGTATATCAACAAAAACTACAAATCTAATGTAGTTAGACAAAAGCCAGATGATGGCTCCATATAAAGAGTCAAGCAGAAGCACCTGTAACATCTCAGTCTGACCCGAGTATTATTCAACAAGAAAATAATAAAAGGATTAGTCTAGCTATAAATATCAGATAAAATGAGATGGAATAAGAGATATAACAAAACGTATGATAACAATAATGCAATACTATGAAAAGTATACATTTGACAACAACAAAAATCATACAATATGTCAAGAAATCTCATAACATCAAAAAGAATGTCATATTCTTTACTCTATTCACCAAACCAAAAATATTGGTATCATATCGATGCCAATCATAAAAATTGGTGAAACACAAATTCAAGAAATCATCAATTAGAAATCCAGAAATCACAAAAGGGGGAGGCCTATCATAAACGGGAGCATGTAAACTCACCAACACGTGTATCACAAACGGAACGCTATTCCATGGTGGCTAACCATAAATTCGAAACATCAACGCAGTACAAACAGTACGTCCAATGAATCGAAAAGCTGGGACATCGATGTAGTACAATAACGGTACATCCGATGAACCGAAACTCAAACAATTCGAAACATTGACGCAGTACAATAACGGTACGTCCAATGAATCGAAAAGCCGGGACATCGATGTAGTACAATAACGGTACATCCGATAAGCCGAATATCATAAAAGACCATGGGTCGCTAGCCAATAAAAGAAATGAGACGAAGCTCAATATGACGAGGTACTGTCTCCTACGTGGACAAAGAGACATCGCACATTGTTAGTCTAAACCATAAAATGATCATCATCGATCATCAAGAAGTGTCAATTACACTAAACTAGTAAATATATGAGTTTAGCTTCATGTTCCATAACCACTAGCTTAACTTAAATATTTACGAACATACTGTAAGTCCCCACTCGAAAAATATCACAAGAGATTCAATCGAACAAGTCCAAGAATTAACCGATGAAGTAAACGCAAGCATTTCATACCACTTGTTTTACTAAGCCGTTTAATTAGATTTCTCATACGAGTGAGGTAAAGGTTTGTATATACTAATAGGTTGAAAAACGATTTTATAAACGAGTTTGATATTGAAAATAGAGTTGAAATCATCTTTGTTAAAGAGTTTGAATATTTACTACTAGTATATAAACCTTTGAATTTAGAAGTGACAAATCACAAAAATGATTGTAGAAACAATCAATCACAAAAATTCACATTCGAAAACGTAAATTAAATCCAAAGAAATCAATATCAAATCCATCAAAATGGATATACCGAAAAATTCTAAAATAGAAGTCATCAAAGTCAAAAACAAATGATAACTAGTCGGATCAATATGAATCGATTAAAATAGGAAACCCTAACAACTTAGGCAATTTGGGCTGAAATAAGCAGGGTCAAACGTCTGAAATCTCCAATTCAGACGTCTGAATCTGGAAAAAATAAATATTTCCAGTTCAGTATTCAAACGTTTGAATCGATAATTTCAGACGTCTGAAAATGGCTAATTTTAGCCTATTTCCTTTCTGGTTGAACACGAGCAATTTCAGACATCCGAAATACATAATTCAGAGGTCTGAATCTGGAAAATAAAGTTTTTGCCCAGAACAATATTCAGATGTCTGGATCCTTTATTTCAGATGTCTGAAACTAAAGCTTTGGGCATTTTCTTGCCTAGGCCAATGATGGTCAAACCATATCGGAAGCAATTGGATGAGTGACGATTACGAGGGGTTTGCGCCAAATGACTACCGCACCTCAAATACTCACCAATACACTCCGATCAACATGTCCAATGTCCATATAAAGATTTTCATAGATTTTGTTTTCAAAACACCAAAAATTGGAATATTCACCAAATCAATCAAAATCAAAATCAAATGAACACGTAAAGATGTTAGGAATTCATACCGAATAATCAAAGATAATTATAGACTTAGATGTGAGATAAAAATCTCACCTTTACACAAAAACAAGAAAGAAGAAGCTTGAAAACAAAAGAGGATCAACCACTCTTCAATCTCAACTCTAGATGCTCCAAACTAAGATCAAAAGCAATAATTTCCCAAATTAGATTATAGGAAATTTCTGAAATTGGAGAGAGATTGAGATGGAGAAGAAGAAGAAGATACTTACATAAGCTTCTCTTTGAATTTGGAGATATGACTTGGATTTGCTAAAGAAACTATGGCTTAGGACATCTCCACCACCATTTTTTCTAAAGCTTAAGTTGTAGAAAATATTATGAAGTAATGAAGAGGAGTGGAGTTGGGTTGATATGTTAGGTTAACGGGCTGAAATCCAAACCCAAAGCCCAAAGTGAAAAGGTCGAAATTTTAGCTAGCTCCAAACAAATCAATGTTTATACTCAAAAAGGTTGCAAACGCCATTTCGGACTCAATGGAAGTGGTCTCGAGTCCTAATTTGACTGTTTGCAAAAAGTAGCATTTCGGACTAAAATTCAACTAACGATGCTATATTTAAATAAAATATTTAAATACACAATCGTAAAATATGCGAGTTGTTACAGACTCCCCTCCTTAAAGAAATTGCGTCCTCGCAATGTTTAAGAAGAAAATAAAAAGTAACAACCATAAAAGCAAATCAACACAAAAGAAAATTGAAATAAAAAGTTCACCTCAAAGAGCACGAGAGAGTAAGTCCAGATGTGTTCGCTCGATGAATTCCCTAGATTCCCAAGAACAATCCTTAGGATTTGAAGACTATTGGACTTTCACAAGAGGAACATCTTTATTTCGAAGGTGTTTAACTTCCTAAGCAATGATACGAATATGATGTTGCTCATAAGTTAAATTATGCAAAACTTCAATTTCTTCAATAACACCAGGCTCAAGAATAGAATCGGAATCTCGAAGGCATTTCCGTAGTTGAGAAACGTGAAATACGTCATGAATAGCAGAAAATTGAGCCAGTAATAAAAGGCGATAAGCCACGGAACCAATACGTTTGGTGATGGGAAATGGACCAATATATCGAGGTGCTAATTTTCCCGATCAACTGAAACGCACGACACCCTTCATAGGTGAAACATGAATAAACACAAAATCTCCCACAAAAAATTCCAGTTTCCTTCTTCGGTTATCGGCATAGGATTTTTGCCTACTTTGAGCATCTTTCATCCTATGGCGGATAAGATCAATCTTTTATGTGGAATCACGAATAAAGTCTGGACCTAAAACCAGCTTCTCACCGGCCTCAAGCCAACAAGAAGGAGATCGGCATGGCCTTCCATAGAGTCCCTCAAAAGGCGCCATAGATTGGAAGCTATTATTATAAGAAAACTCAACAAGAGAAATATGATCTTCCCAACTTCCACCAAAATCAAGAACACATGCATGCAGAATATCTTTGAAGAGTTTGATTCACACGCTCGGTTTGTCCATCGAATTGAGGGTGATAAGCGGTGCTAAAATTAAGCTTCATTCCCAAAGCTTTTTGAAGACTCTTCAAAATCCACTAGTAAACAATGGATCACAATCGCTAACAATAGAAGTAGGAACTCCATGTAATCTAACATAAAAGAGGTACGGTTCAATTGGGACAAACGGGAATAAAATAGACGGATTTCGTAAGTCTATCAACAATCACCCATAGGCTATCATGACCCGAACGAGAATGGGGAACGCCGTCAATAAAATCCATGGAAATTTGATCCCACTTCCAAATAGGAATTGTCCAAAGTTTGCAATAACCCGCCGGGCCTTTGATGCTCGGCCTTGACAAGTTGGCAAGTCATGCAATGCTTAACAAAGTTAGTAATATCGGATTTCATTCCATCTCGATAAAAATGTCGCTTCATATCCGCATACATTTTACTATTACCGGGATGAATGGTAAATTTAGAACGATGAGAATCTTCTAAAATATCTCTATGAAGATTATTTATATTGGCACGATAAGTCTACCAAATCTTCGAATGTTGCCACGAGCATTAATATCAAAGTCTATCAAACCTTCAATATTAATTTTATCCCTACAACTTTGGCTCTGAAGAGCCAATTCGGGATGTAGCTTTTGAGCTTCAAGAATGCAGTCTAAAAGAGAAGGATGAGCCTCAAGGCTACATAAAACAAGAGATGAACATAAATCGGATTCACGATCTCGAATCTCACAAGTGGATAAAGTCTCGAGATCATTCCATTCAGATAACATCATAGAAACAACCGCTTGTTGCTCATGACTAAGTGCATCGGCAACGCGATTTCCTTTTTCGGGAGTATAAAGAATATCAAGATCATAAGATGCAAGGAATTCGGGCCAACGTTGTTGACCCAAATAAAGTTCCTTTTGAGAAAATAAATACTTCAAAGATTTATGATCGGTGTAGAGAACAAATTTTTCTCCCAAAAGATAATGACGCCAAATACGAAGGGCGAAAATAATAGCCGCGAGCTCTAAATCACGAGTGGCATATCTAGTCTCGGCTGGCATTAATTGCCTAGAAGCATAAGCAATAACACGGTCCCTTTGCATAAGAACGGCTCCCAAACCAACACGACTAGCATCGGTATAAACCATAAAATCTTGGTTCCCCTCGGGAATCACAAGAATATGAGCATCGGAAAGGAGTTCTTTTAATTTCTGAAAAGAAGCTTCACATTTGTCCGACCAAATGTATTTAACTCCTTTCTTTGTCAAGCTAGTAAGAGGCACGACAATTTTAGGAAAGTCCTTTACGAACCGACGGTAATAGCTCGCCAATCCAAGGAAGCTATGGATTTCCGTAACACTTTCTGGCCTCTTCCAATTTTGAATCGCTTCAATCTTTGAAGTATAACGACTCGTAAATTTTCGATAATTAAAATAGCTAATTTAAAAGATTTCGTGATTTAGTGTTAGAAAAAAAATTGTAAGTCGTTTGGAATAGTAATAACTAGAATGAAATGCAACAAAATTTTATCTAAGTTAATAATTTATGAATTGAATGGAATCCCAAATCAATTGAAATAATATGTAGTCAAAGGTAATTGAACGAATTTGTATTGTATAGGTAATTGTGACATTTGTTTGTAAATAATAAACTTATAAATAATTAAAAGTTAACGGTGATAATTATTTAAGTTACCTATTCATTTAGTTAGTCGAATTGAATTTGTGAACTAATTGCAATTGAAATGAAAGTTTATATATTAGTTGAGTGCATTATCTCTAACTGTAGTTAAATAATAATGGGGAATTCATTTGATGCAATATAGTAAATCGACTGATAATGAAATTTTATTTAAAAATCCAATATTGAAATCCGTTAAATATTGAACAATTAAATTGTTTAAATTTAATATTTGGAATTTATTGAATAATTGAATAGCAGGAATTGAATAACTGTTTTAATGAAAATGGTTGTTCTATAATTTGAATTTTTTAAATTTATAAGTTCGTTTCGAATATTTCAAAAGATAGTGATTTAAGAATAATCAAATTGTTTAAATTTAATATCACAAATGTTTGAATAATTAAATTCCAAATTTGATATGATCAATTTGATATTGAAATTTAATATATGAAAATAGAGTGAATAATTGAAATTTGATTTAATATGATTCAGATTGGTTTCCAAAGTGAATATAAGTTATATTGGGATTATAATAGAGTTAATAAGATTTTAAAATTGAAATTTATTGGATAATTGAATAACGGGTTTAGTATGATTAAAAATGATTTGTAAAATTTCATTTTATCATATTAAAGTTAGAATGATGTTGTAGAACTTTTAAAATCGAATTAAAAGTAAATTTGTGAAAATTTAATATTTTAATATTTAATTGACGAGTTAAAATACTCATTTTTCAAAAAGTCTCGGATTTCGATGAAACCAGTTTCATCGGATCCGTAATGTGATATTATTGTAAGAATTCAAATTTCGTGTCAATCGGATTTACCGTTTGTCCGGGTCAAGCAAAAACGCACAAAAATTAGTTTAAATCGATTTAATTTAAATTGATCGTCTATCGTTGTAACTCTCACATACGATCGAATTAGCTTCCGAAACCTGTTCCATTGTGTCCGGAACGCGGGATAAACCCTAGAAACGCCGGTTACCGCGCGTAAATCGCAGTTCGGAAAATTGGATGAATAGTAAATTGAAAATATTTTCTATAAAGCACCATCTTCTTCACAAAATTATCAAAACCCTCACTCCTTTTGTTCAGCCCCCTCCATAGAAACCCACGACCAGAAATTGTCCTCATTCCTCTTCATTTTTCTCCTAATCCGTTGAAAATTTCAAAAAGTGTTCAACTACAAAATCGTAGAGCTCAATGAGAGCTACAGATTCAACGGTGATGATCGAATTTGGTGAGGCGAATCAACGGCAATTGGCTCGAGAACGCCGACCATTCAACATCATTTTGCGTGCCATAGGGGAGGCCGAGCGCCAAGCTATTGAAGCCGAAGGTGGCTCTGGTGATGGTCTTCAGCGTGGTGGTGGAGTGATGGAGTTTCGAGCGACGTGGAGGGAGCGGCCTTAATCCCTAGAACGTGATGTTGGGTTCTTCTCGTACGTAAGTGACCTGGGGAAGAGGAAGAACGCATGCGACCTGATGTGTAGGCTTTGAGATGGACGGCTCAGATGTAAAGTTAGTTAAAAAAAATTGTGATTTAGATTTTATATGAATTCTTTTAAAGTTTAACATGTGATAACTTTTTCATACGAGGTCCATTTTGGACGAAACGAATGGCGTTGCAATCGTTTTGTCGAGCACTACGCAATGAAGCTGGATTGGAATCGTTTGGAGCTAGCGAAAATTTCGGGTAAAATTAAACGTCCGTTTAATTTTATTCGAAATAAAACGCTAGAACTGTATTGAAATCAAGGTGAGTGTTTTATAACGCTCACAACGTACTGAATATCTTTATGTTAGTTAAATATAATATTATGAAGTGATATGAATTTTATTTGTCGTTGTTTGATAAAATTTAATTGTCATCTGAATTAACCGTTGAAATTTAAATTGACAGCTAGGTTGAAATTAAAATTGAATTGCGATTGAATTACCTGACATTGATAACTATGAAATTGCCATGAATTGTATTGTCTATTGGATGATGTAGTTCGATGGATGCTATTGGTTGATATTTAAATGTTTGGATGTTTATTTGCTTATATATATACTGTTATGCATACATATGACACTGTGATTTGATTTAAGTGATATATATTCATCCCTGACATTTAATTGAAATAAATAATTACTTGGCCATAGGATAGAAAATTATATACGGACACCGAATTGGCAAAATTAATAATTTTCAAAATCGTCGATTTGAAATTTATTTAAATGTTTTGATTTAGAAGTTATAAACAGAAATCAATTTATAGAAATCGAATTTATCGAAAAAATTGAGTTTGGAATGTTGAAATAAATTTTGGTTAAATAAAATTGTTAAATAATATAAGTTGAGACTTTGAGAATAAAAATTGGGATATGATTGAATTTTGAAAATCTATTTTTTTAAAGATTGAACATTATTTCGAACTTTGAGTATTACTACGTAAAAGCGATATAAAAATGATATTTTGAAATTGAGCTTGAAATTGAATCATATTTGAAATTTGGATTTAAATTTGAATATTGAAGGATAATTTTGTTAAGTGTTATAAATTGATATTTTGAAAATCAAGCTCCAAATCGATATAAATTGAAATTGAATTAATTAAAGGTGAATGTAGAATTGAATAAATTTGAAGTCAAAGTTGACATTGATTTGAATTGAAATCGAAATTGAATCGGTAGAGTGGAAATTGAAATTGTTTTGAATTGGGAAGTTATAATTGAAATGGTTTGGTTTTGAAGCTGTTTTATTTTGTTTTCCAAATTACTCAGTTATATAAACCATTTTTGAATACTTAAACTATTTTAATCTATTTTAAATCTACTTAACCCAATTTAAATTATTTTAAACTAATTTATCTATTTGAAATCCATTTAAAGATTTTAAGTATTTTTAACTATTTTAATTATTTAAACTACTTTTAAACTACTTAAAACTTTTTTCTAAAATTTCAAGCTAGTTAATACGGTGGAATGTTTATGTTTAAATCTTGAATTTAAATACGAATTGGGTTAAATGAAGTTGCAACCTAAATTGAAATTCGAAATGATTTTGAAATCGAAATGAGATATTAATGCGAAAAATGATTTTTGAAACGGAATCTTACATTTGAATAGATATGATGATATTTGAAATGGATTTGATTTTTGAAGCGAATATGATATTTTGATATCAATTATGAATCGATTTGAAATATAAAAGAGCCACTGGTGTAATAATACGTAGTTATTAAAGAGACCGGGATCGGATATGGACATACTCTCTGTCGATACCAAAATCCACTTTAATAACTATTATACGCGGAGTGTTGATCCAGAATGAAGTGGATGGTTTGGTGAACGTGTTGATTAAAGAAAGAGAACGATATTGGATGACCCCTGACATGACTAAAACAGGAGCTGCGCCGGGCCATTGAGGTTCGCCACCTCTAGCGGACACACTTCTTCGATACCATATCTATTACATTTGTGATTCGATTTGGGTGCACCCCTTGATTTGGGAGTGTTGTTTCGCGGTGTTGGGGTAGCTGCTGGCTATGCTCAACATCAGTCCGGATCACCTAACTACTAGTATCCTAGTTGGTATCGCCTCATGTACCTTGTCATACTGATTATCTTATTCGCGACCACTATGTTATGTGTTGTGTTATACCTATGGGGTACCCTCTGATAACCACCAATTTACGGTGGGGCTTACGGTGCTGTATAGACTATAGCATTATAAAAATGTGTTAAGGGGGATTATGGTAACGTCTTAACGCTATTTTGATACTTTATATTATTGATAGGCATTATCTACTTAGCGTACATTACTACATAGTAGATAGTTTAACGGATCCTTAAGAGATGGAAAATCCCGTAACATCTCTTGAGTTATTGCACGCACGTTGACACTGGATATGAGATGTCAAATCCCGTAAACATCTTTGACGTCGTTGCACTCATATTTATTTACGATTGATTTAACTTTCATAAGGATGTTTTAGTCCTGACTCGAGTGTTTTGCCTTTTCATTACGCTCGGGTCAGTCTTGAGTTTTTTAGATTTTTGAAGATCTATTCTGGAGGATGAAGACGAAGATTTGGTATACTATTACTATTATTACCCTTGCATCATGCTATCTGCTGCATTATTTTAGTTGTTCTGTTTTATATGTATAACTCTGATAAATGTTGTATAAATAATTGTCAAAGTATAGTAAACAGCTTCATGAACTGTTTATTTGACTATTATATTTTATCGTTCCGCTGCGAGATTCTGTGTTGTTTCATTTCCTTTATTTCTCTTTCTTTTCTTTTCGTATTTACCCCAGTAACCATCTACCCTTTTGAATGGTTTGGAATCGGCATGTGTATTTGTTCGTCGGTTTAAACTGTCCAAAAAGGCGGGTCGTTACAGTTGGTATCAGAGCTTTGGTTTAGCGATAACCTTAGCTTTGTGGGGTCTGACTCTTTATAAATAGGGTAGTAATACCCTATGATGAGTCGCTGAGTGTATACATATGAGAGAGCGTATTTGTTAGTGATATAAAATGTTTTATATTGTGTCGGTTGATTTGTTGAGTGGCTTATGGATTCTGGTCAATACGAGTAATTAACGTCATTGATAGGGATCTCTAAACACTCGAACAGAAGAATTCGACATAGTATTGTTTTGAAATTGGGTAAATGAAATAATTTTGCCCTAATTATATTTTGTATATAAAGAATTTATTTTCAAAAATTATTGTGATCTATCTAGCTTATTTGGTTGTTAGAAATGATATATTGGTTATTATCAGTAATTAGATATTGTAATTTAATAAATAAGGTGAATTACAAAATGAACAATGATAAAACACTTGTGGAATGTTTTAAGAAAGAAATTATTATAAGAATATTTTAAAAGGGTGATTTATGAATTAAAATAGATTTAAATAGGAAAATATGAAATTTAAGACCCGGAGATCTTGAAAAATGGTTTTCAAAGCTTTGAAGAAAATATATTGTGATATTAGTTGGAAATTGTTTATGGAAATATTTTGAAAGGATTTTTTTTAAAGGAAAGAAGGAATTCAGTACTCCTCTCTTATGTCGCTGGAAAATAATTTCGGTGATGACTACGCAACATCATCGACGTTCATTTTCGAGTCTCAAAGTGGGGAGAGACTTCTAAGAAGCTTTGCTTTTCTTCAAAATTATTTTGGGTAAATGGGTTTTGGTTTAAACTCCAAAGGTATGATTTGATATATATATATATATAAAAAAGATATAAGTGTATATGTTTATTTCAAATGATTTGAAAAGAACCGGGCATTTAAATTTCTAAGTTCTGTTAATTAATAATTTTTGAATTATTTGAACGAAATGTGAATAACCAGAATTTATAAAATAAGAGGATTAAGACATCTAAGCTATTGTTTGGGAAAACTTTAAAGTTGAAAGGTGAAGAGGATTTAAAAAAATTAAATTTGTGAACATTCTAATTAAGTAAAATGAAATTCTATAAATTTGTATAATACCAAATTTACATTCTGATAACATATAACAAGACTTACCAAATGTTAAAAGTTAAAATGATGTTTTGGATATGTAATGAGATATTGTATAGATAAACAGAACCTGAAAGTAATTGAAATATACAAATAAGGAAAACTCAAAAGGAATTAAAATGTATATAAATGGAAAATTTGGTTGTGAATTTTTTTTTATATATACTTAAATATAGCATGAAATGATAAATGGATAAATGGAACAAGCAAGTGAACTTAAGAAAGAAGAAAAATGAATTGTATAATATCTTTTGTAAATTAGTTATAGAAGATAAATATAAATTTCATAGAAAAAAATTGAATTTGTAACTTTGAGATAACCGTAAACTAAGAAAAGTCATATATAAGAAGTTAGACATTTATGGAATCACTATAAACTAAAGTGATGATTAATGAAATGTTCCACAAATAAATTTGTTATTAACTAAAATTATGAAATTGAAGTTAATGTAAACAAAAGAATTTGGTATAGCTAAGAATCAATTGGAAAATGAAATTGAATTTAATTAAATTATATAGAATGTTTAAAATGAACTTGAGTAAGCAAATTCTATGATATGATGTTTAAGAAAAGATAATGTTAAAGAACATGCTATGTAAAGAAATGAATATACTAAATGAATAATGGATTGTGAGTAATTAAGTGGAAAAAAAATAGAAGTCAATAAAATAATTTAGTATAGATAAATTGGATAGAAATCCATTGGAAGGTAATACGTGAGACTCTACGTATATTATTTTATTCGCATAATGATTTGATCCAAATTCGAGCACAAAATTTCGAGATAGATTTATATCGATCCAAGTTAGGATTTTTCACTCGATTTTCGACGGCGAACCCTAGATATGGATTTTTAATTCGATTCTGGAATTCTTTATCATAGTATATGGCTATGCAAGGAGAGTAATAGTTTCTAATCAAGGAACCAAATCTGAGTCCGCACTAGATAGTCGGGCGAACGATACTAGTTTGGAAGTGAAATTGTGTGATCGAATAAGCGATTAGATTGATATTGCTCACGGATGATATATGTACGGCTTAGGGACTTAATTAAAGTTAATATTGGAAATTTAAGATGCCGAATATAAAATGATTCTTTTAAAATTATATAACAGGATACATATATATATATATATAAAAGAGATAAACCAAATTGAATGTAAAATTAATAATTCGGTTATGTTGGGTATGATTTGGTTGTTATATGATTGTTAGTTGATTGTATATAATTCATTAAGTGTCAATGAAATTGAAAGCTATAAATCATTGAAATCGAATTGGAAGTTAAATGAATTTAAATAGAATTTAATTTGATTCAAATTGGAAGTGAACTAATGTAAATATAAATTAGTGAATGTTAACTAATTGAATTGAAAATGAATGTTAGTAAAATCCAACGTTAATGAATCAACTGTGATTAAAATTGAAACCCAAGTCAATAAATATTAATGAGAGGTGAATTTATATTGATTGGTTATGGATTTGTTGGATGATAGTTGGATGATAATTGATTTGGTGGATGCATTTGTTGTTTTGTTGCATTTGCTATGTAGGCACATGTAGTTGTTATGTTGCTAATTGATATTATTTTCATATATGCATGTTTCTCATGGTTTGTTGAGTGTTTAGTAGGTGCGGATTGCGCTTGCTTCGCATTTGGAGCTCGCTTTCGCGCTATATTAGCCGTATATGCTCGCTAATAATATATAAGGTACATATCTCGGATTACATACCGTACTTTTACACTTTTTCCCTGTGGGATGCCTCATCACTTGATGAGATGTATATTTGTGATATATATACTATCATTTTTTTTCCGATCGAGCCGCGCAAAGGAGACTCTGCCGAAATTTTCCGTAAATCCGGGTGTTAGAAAATTTTTCAAGTTTTAAAATTTTATAACTTGTTTTGATAACTAACTTTAAAAGTTAGAAAGCCGTTCGGAGTAACATAGTGAAAGCGTAGTTATGACTTTATAAATGGAATTTCATTGTTTATAAGTTGGTAACTTTGAATAAAATATATCTAATGTTGAATTCTATACTTAGTTCCTTTTCCCTTCTTTTTCCTTTTCGGGGACGAAAAGTTTTCAGTGGGGGATAGTGTAACGACCCGTAAATTTTCGATAATTAAAATAGCTAATTTAAAAAATTTCGTGATTTAGTGTTAGAAAAAAAATTGTAAGTCGTTTGGAATAGTAATAACTAGAATGAAATGCAACAAAATTTTATCTAAGTTAATTATTTATGAATTGAATGGAATCCCAAATTAATTGAAATAATATGTAGTCAAAGGTAATTGAACAAATTTGTATTGTATAGGTAATTGTGACATTTGTTTGTAAATAATAAACTTATAAGTAATTAAAAGTTAACGGTGATAATTATTTAAGTTACCTATTCATTTAGTTAGTCGAATTGAATTTGTGAACTAATTGCAATTGAAATGAAAGTTTATATATTAGTTGAGTGCATTATCTCTAACTGTAGTTAAATAATAATGGGGAATTCATTTGATGTAATATAGTAAATCGACTGATAATGAAATTTTATTTAAAAATCCAATATTGAAATCCATCAAATATTGAACAATTAAATTGTTTAAATTTAATATTTGGAATATACTGAATAATTGAATAGCGGGAATTGAATAACTGTTTTAATGAAAATGGTTGTTCTATAATTTGAATTTGTTAAATTTTATAAGTTCGTTTCGAATATTTCAAAAGATAGTGATTTAAGAATAATCAAATTGTTTAAACTTAATATTACAAATGTTTGAATAATTAAATTCCGAATTTGATATGATCAATTTGATATTGAAATTTAATATATGAAAATAGAGTGAATATTTGAAATTTGATTTAATATGATTCAGATTGGTTTCCAAAGTGAATATAAGTTATATTGGGATTATAATAGAGTTAATAAGATTTTAAAATTAGAATTTATTGGATAATTGAATAACGGGTTTAATATGATTAAAAATGATTTGAAATTTTTTATTTTATCATATTAAAGTTAGAATGATGTTGTAGAACTTTTAAAATCGAATTAAAAGTAAATTTGTGAAAATTGAATATTTTAATACTTAATTGACGAGTTAAAATACTCATTTTTCAAACAGTCTCGGATTTCGACGAAACCAGTTTCATCGGATCCGTAATGTGATATTATTGTAAGATTTCAAATTTCGTGTCAATCGGATTTACCGTTTGTCCGGGGCAAGCAAAAACGCACAGAAATTAGTTTAAATCGATTTAATTTAAATTGATCGTTTATCGCTGTAACTCTCACATACGATTGAATTAACTTCCGAAACCTGTTCCATTGTGTCCGGAACGCGGGATAAACCCTAGAAACGCCAGTTACCACGCGTAAATCGGAGTTCGAAAAATAGGATGAATAGTAAATTGAAAATATTTTCTATAAAGCACCATCTTCTTCACAAAATTATCAAAACCCTCACTCCTTTTGTTCAGCCGCCTCCATAGAAACCCACGGCCAGAAAATGTCCTCGTTCCTCCTCATTTTTCTCCCAATCCGTTGAAAATTTCAAAAAGTGTTCAACTACAAAATCGTAGAGCTCAATGAGAGCTACAGATTCAACGGTGATGATCGAATTTGGTGAGGCGAATCAACGGCAAATGGCTCGAGAACGCCGGCCGTTCAACATCATTTTGCGCGCCATAGGGGAGGCCTAGCGCCAAGCTATTGAAGCCGAAGGTGGCTCTGGTGATGGTCTTCAGCGTGGTGGTGAAGTGATGGAGTTTCGAGCGACGTGGAGGGAGCGGCCTTAAGCCCTAGAACGTGATGTTGGGTTCTTCTCGTACGTAAGTGACCTGGGGAAGAGGAAGAACGCACACGGCCTGATGTGTAGGCTTTGAGATGGACGGCTCAGATGTAAAGTTAGTTAAAAAAAATTGTGATTTAAATTTTATATAAATTCGTTTAAAGTTTAACATGTGATAACTCTTTCATACGAGGTCCGTTTTGGACGAAACGAATTTCATTGCAATCGTTTTGTCAAGCACTACGCAATGAAGCTGGATTGGAATCGTTTGGAGGTAGTGAAAATTTCGGGTAAAATTAAACGTCCGTTTAATTTTATTCGAAATAAAACGCTGGAAGTGCATTGAAATCAAGGTGAGTGTTTTATAACGCTCACAACGTACTGAATATCTTTATGCTAGTTAAATATAATATTATGTAGTGATATGAATTTTATTTGTCGTTGTTTGATAAAATTTAATTGTCATTTGAATTAACCGTTGAAATTTAAATTGACAGCTAGATTGAAATTAAAATTGAATTGCGATTGAATTACCTGACATTGATAACTATGAAATGCCATGAATTGTATTGTCTATTGGATGATGTATTTCGATGGATGCTATTGGTTGATATTTAAATGTTTGGATGTTTATTTGCTTATATATATACTGTTATGCATACATATGACACTGTGATTTGATTTAAGTGATATATATTCATCCCTGACATTTAATTGAAATAAATAATTACTTGGGCATAGGATAGAAAATTATATATGGACACCGAATTGGCTAAATTAATAATTTTCAAAATTTTCGATTTGAAATTTATTTAAATGTTTTGATTTAAAAGTTATAAATAGAAATCAATTTATAGAAATCGTATTTATCGAAAAAACTGAGTTTGGAATGTTGAAATAAATTTTGGTTAAACAAAATTGTTAAATAATATAAGTTGAGACTTTGAGAATAAAAATTGGGATATGATTGAATTTCGAAAATCTATTGTTTTAAAGATTGAACATTATTTCGAACTTTGAGTATTACTACGTAAAAGCGATATAAAAATGATATTTTGAAATTGAGCTTGAAATTGAATCATATTTGAAATTTGGATTTAAATTTGAATATTGAAGGATAATTTTGTTAAGTGTTATAAATTGATATTTTGAAAATCAAGCTCCAAATCGATATAAATTGAAATTGAATTAATTGAAGGTGAATGTAGAATTGAATAAATTTGAAGTCAAAGTTGACATTGATTTGAATTGAAATCGAAATTGAATCGGTAAAGTGGAAATTGAAATTGTTTTGAATTGGAAAGTTATAATTGAAATGGTTTGGTTTTGAAGCTGTTTTATTTTGTTTTCCAAATTACTCAGTTATATAAACCATTTTTGAATACTTAAACTATTTTAATCTATTTTAAATCTACTTAACCCAATTTAAATTATTTTAAACTAATTTATCTATTTGAAATCCATTTAAAGATTTTAAATATTTTTAACTATTTTAATTATTTAAACTACTTTTAAACTACCTAAAACTTTTTGCTAAATTTCAAGCTAGTTAATAAGGTGGAATGTTTATGTTTAAATCTTGAATTTAAATACGAATTGGGTTAAATAAAGTTGTAACCTAAATTAAATTTCGAAATGATTTTGAAATCGAAATGAGATATTGGTGCAAAAAATGATTTTTGAAACAGAATCTTACATTTGAATAGATATGATGATATTTGAAATGGATTTGATTTTTGAAGCAAATATGATATTTTGATATCAATTATGAATCAATTTGAAATATAAAAGAGCCACCGGTGTAATAATACGTAGTTATTAAAGAGACCGGGATCGAATATGGACATACTCTCTGTCGATACCGAAAACCACTTTAATAACTATTATACACGGAGTGTTGTTCCAGAATGAAGTGGATGGTTTGGTGAACGTGTTGATTGAAGAAAGAGAACGATATTGGATGACCCCTGACATGAATAAAACAGGAGCCGCGCCGGGCCATTGAGGTTCGCCACCTCTAGCGGACACACTTTTTCGATACCATATCTATTACATTTGTGATTCGATTTGGGTGCACTCCTTGATTTGGGAGTGTTGTTTCGCGGTGTTGGGGTAGCTGCTGGTTATGCTCAACATCAGTCCGGATCACGCAACTACAAGTATCCTAGTTGGTATCGCGGTGTTTCGCGGTGCTGGTTATGCTCAACATCGAGTGTTTTGTCTTTTCATTACGCTCGGGTCAGTCCTGAGTTTTTCAGATTTTCGAAGATCTATTCTGGAGGATGAAGATGAAGATTTGGTATACTATTACTATTATTACCCTTGCATCATGCTATATGCTGCATTATTTTAATTGTTCTGTTATATATGTATAACTCTGATAAATGTTGTATAAATAATTGTCAAAGTATAGTAAGTAGCTTCATGAACTGTTTATTTGACTATTATATTTTATCGTTCCGCTGGGAGATTCTGTGTTGTTTCATTTCCTTTATTTCCCTTTCTTTTCTTTTCGTATTTACCCCCAATAACCATCTGCCCTTTTGAATGGTTTGGAATCGGCATGTGTATTTGATCGTCGGTTTAAACTGTCCAAAAAGGCAGGTCGTTACATGAAGGATCCCTGGAAATTTCGGATTCGGAAATAATACGGCTGAGAAAATTCACACGAGATTGCCAAAAATGGCATATAGAAAATTTTGCTTTCAATTGATTGCTTCTAAGAGTTTCCAACACAATTCGAAGATGCTTTTCAATCTCTTCCTCGGTTTTAGAATACATAAGAATATCATCTATAAAGATGAGAACAAATCGATCGAGGAAATCATTGAAAACTCGATTCATAAGGTCAACGAAATAAGCTGGAGCATTCGTTAAACCAAATGGCATAACAAGCCATTCATACGATGCATAACGAGTATGGAATGATGTCAAAGGAATGCTATCCTCTGTAATACGAAGCTGATGAAAACTGGTTGCTAAGTCTAACTGTGAAAAGACTCTAGCACCACTAAGTTGATCAAATAGGTCATCAATCCGATGTAAAGGATATTTATTCTTGATAGTAAGATCATTAAGCTTGCGGTAATCAACGCAAAGCCTAAGTGTACCATCGGATTTCTTCACAAAAATAGCTGAAGCTCCCCAAGGAGAGGAACTAGAACGAATAAATTACTTCATCTCCAATTCGGATAATTGTTTGCGCATCTCCTCATTTTATTTATTGGACATACGATAAGGAGGATGAGTGATAGATAGAGCTCCCGGGATTAGATTTATTCTGAACTCAATTGCTCGCTTAGGTGGTAATCCTAGAACGGGCTCAAATATGTCGGAAAATTCACGAATAACATGAATAAGAGAAATGACATCTTCCTCATCATCATTATTGCCATCACGAGGGTTTATAGAATATAAAGATGCTACCAAGTTGGAATCCGAATCTTTGAGAACAATAGAAACCTGCTTAATAGATTAAGGATGTCGAAGATGAATAGTCCGCTCAGGACATAGGATATGGGCTTCATAATGGTTAAGCCAATCCATTCCCAAAATCATTCCGAAGCCTAAGTAACGCATGACATGCAAATCAGCTCGAAAAGAAAAATCACATAAAATAATCTCGATATCTTCACAAAGCAAACTGAGTGTTGCGGATCCACCAACCGGATTTGCAATTCTCAAAGAAGTCATTAAAGCCATAACACTTAAAGAAAAAGTATCAACAAGTTTTTTTGATATGAAAGAATGAGATGCACCCATATCAAAAAGAACTCGAATAGGTTGATCACGAAAAATAACAATGCCATCAAGGATAGAATGAGAAATACTTTGACTATGAGAAGTGTTACTAAGGGCTTGTACAACATTTAGCTTTCCCTCCTTCTTGCCCTGAAGTTTGGGACATGCAGATATATAATGACCCGAACTTTTACAATAGCAACAAGAAATAGGCCTTGGAAACCTATTTATATAGTGGTCCTTAGAGCCACAATTGTAGCATTCTCCACGCTTAGGAATTGGAGTCTTTGCTACCGGAGTTGCTTGCTTCCCTTTCTTATTGGGATAAGGGCCTTTGAACTTATTCGACCTTTTCTTTTTGTTGTTGAAGTTTGGTTTGGCACCCAAAAATTCAACATCACTTTCCTTATCTGCCTCTTCAAGTCGAAGAGCGATATCAATAAGCTGATCAAATGAAACTTCCAATTTCAGAAGTAGAGGCTTTTTGAGGTTCTTATTCAATCCATAAACAAACCTTTGATTTTTCTTCAATGGGGTATTAATACTCGACCCCATACTTTGAAAGAGATTCAAAAGATGCGACATAATCTGCCACAGAAGATTCACCTTGAACAAGGTCAATGAAACGACGGGGCAAAGTCACTTTTTCAGATTTCGGCACAAACTTTGATTCGAATCTTTCCTGGAATTGCTCCCAAGTAAGATCCGCTTCGACTACTTTGGAAATAAGAAGCTCGTACCAATCTAATGCTCTTTCTTGGAGCATGCTAGAAGCCACTTGGACTCGATGAAGATGAATAAGATTCATGCAAGAAAAGATGCGATCGCATGTTCTAAGCCAAGCTTGGACTTCGATAACGCCCTCGGAACCCCTAAACGGCTTTCCACCCAAATTTGTGTAATCACTACACAGGCGTGCAAATTCGGATTTTGGGTGAGTAGGCTCTGGAATGGGTCAGATAGCTTGCGCGTTCTTTACAAGATCAAGAAGCTGTTGTGCAGACATAAATACTCCATCTTGGGGAGTAGCACTAGATTGACCGGCGCTGGGACGGCCTGGTCGAACCATTTCTCTTCTTTAAGAAAGAAAGAAAGAAGAAGAAAAAGTTTATTCACAGAATGAATATCAAACAATAATGATTGATAAAACAAGGCATCATAAAAAAAATAGGATAAGACGGTACGAACACTCGAATTAAATCCTAAGGCACGGTACCAAAGATGGACTTAGGACGATGATCCTTGTTAAATTATTATACATTGTTCCGAAGTTTGGCTCTGAAACCAAGCTGTGACGCCCCACCTCTATACTCACGCTAGCCAAGGACACTACGGAGTAATACCGTCAACTAGCGGAAGAATAAGGCTGTTGAGGAGCGACCGTCCATGTAATTGCCTTGTGCTAACACCGATATGTCAGATAGTGTAACATGCATTTCATTTCAAAAGGAAATCCGACATACCGATACAAACTCAAACCTACTACACAGTGGCTATAATATCTTCGGAAACAAATGTAGAAGTAAGCATAACACAAATCAGTCAAAGAAGTTCATATCTCTAAGGTGGAAACAGATATGAATATAACACATGAAAGTGTGTACATCAGAGTAGTGGTCAAACAAGATCCACAATAGCACAAAAGAGTAGATACAAGTGCTACACAAAAGAATATGTATACATCAAAGAGTCTCTATCTCTAATGTATATCAACAAAAACTACAAATCTAACGTAGTTAGACAAAAGTCAGATGATGGCTCCATATAAAGAGTCAAGCAGAAGCACCTGTAACATCTCGGTATGACCTGAGTAGTGTTTAATAAGAAAATAATAAACGGATCAGTCTAGCTATAAATATCAGATAAAATGAGAGGGAATAAGAGATATAACAAAACGTATGATAACAATAATGCAATACTATAAGAAGTATACATTTGACAACAAAAAAATCATACAATATCTCAAGAAATCTCATAACATCAAAAAGAATGTCATATTCTTTACTCTATTCAACAAACCACAAATATTGACATCATATCGATGCCAATCATAAAAATTGGTGAAACACAAATTCTAGAAATCATCAATTAGAAATTTAGAAATCACAAAAGGGGGAGGCCTTTCATAAACGGGAGCATGTAAACTCACCAACACGTGTATTACAAACGGAACGCTATTCCATGGTCGCTAACCATAAATTCGAAACATCAAAGCAGTACAAACGGTACGTCCAATGAATCGAAAAGCCGGGACATTGATGTAGTACAATAACAGTACATCCGATGAACCAAAGCTCAAACAATTCGAAACATTGACGTAGTACAATAACGGTACGTCCAATGAATCGAAAAGCCGGGATATCGATGTAGTACAATAACGGTACGTCCGATGAGCCGAATATCATAAAGGAACATGGGTCGCTAGCCCATAAAAAAAATGAGACGAAGCTCAATAGGACGAGGTACTGTCCCCCACGCGGACAAAGAGACATCGCACATTGCTAGTCTAAACCATAAAATGATCATCATCGATCATCAAGAAGCGTCATTTACATTAAGCTAGTATATATATGACTTTAGCTTCATGTCCCATAACCACTAGCTTAACTTAAATATTTACGAACAAACTGTAAGTCTCCACTCGAAAATTGTCACAAGAGATTCAATCGAATAGTGCAAGAATTAACCGACGAAGTAAAACCAAGCGTTTCATACCACTTGTTTTACTAAGCTGTTTAATTAGATTTCTCATAAGAGTGAGGTAAAGGTTTGTATATACTAATAGGTTGAAAAACGGTTTTATAAACGAGTTTGATATTGAAAATAGAGTTGAAATCATTTTTTTTAAAGAGTTTGAACATTTACTACTAGTGTAGAAACCTTTGAATTTAGAAGTGACAAATCACAAAAATGATTGCAGAAACAATCAATCACCAAAATTCACATTCGAAGACACAAATTAAATCCAAAGAAATCGATATCAAATCCATCAAAATGGATATACCCAAAAATTCCAAAATAGAAGTCATCAAAGTCGACAATAAATGATAATAATAAGTTGGATCAATACGAATCGATTAAAGTAGGAAACCCTAACAACTTAGGCAAAATGGGCTGAAATAAGCAGGTTCAGACGTCTGAAATTCCCAATTCAGACGTCTGAATCTGGGAATAATAAATATTTCCAGTGAGACGTCTGAATCAATAATTTCAAACGTCTGAAAATAGCTAATTTTAACCTATTTCCTTTCTGGTTGAACATGAGCAATTTCAGACGTCTGAAATATATAATTCAGAGGTCTGAATCTGAAAAATAAAAATTTTTCTCAGAACAATATTCAGACGTCTGAATCCTTTATTTCAGACGTTTGAAACTGAAGCTTTAGGAATTTTCTTGCCTAGGACAATGATGGTCAAACCATATCGGAAGCAATTGGATGAGTGACGGTTACGAGGGTTTACGCCAAACAACTACCCAACCTCAAAGACTCACCAATACACTCCGATCAACATGTCCAGTATCCATATAAGGATTTTCATAGTTTTTTTTCAAAACACCAAAAATTGGAATATTCACCAAATCAATCAAAATCAAAATCAAATGAACACGTAAAGATGATAGGAATTCATACCTAACAATCAAAGATAATTATAGACTTAGATGTGAGATAAAAATCTCACCTTTACACAAAAATAAGGAGGAAGAAGCTTGAAAACAAAGGAGGATCAACCACTCTTCAATCTCAACTCTAGATGCTCCAAACTAAGATCAAAAGCAATAATTTCCCAAATTAGGTTATAGGAAATTTTTGAAATTGGAGAGAGATTGAGATGAGAAGAAGAAGGAGATACATACAAAAGCTTCTCTTTGAATTTGGAGCTAAAACTTGGATTTGCTAAAGAAACTAGGGCTTAGGTTTTTAATTTCCCATCTCCACTACCATTTTTGCTAAAGCTTAAGTTGTAGGAAATATTATGAAATAATGAAGAGGAGTGGAGTGGAGTTGGGTTGATATGTTAGGTTAATGGGCTGAAACCCAAACCCGAAGCCCTAAGTGAAAAGGTCGAAATTTTAGCTAGCTCCAAACATATCAATGTTTATACCAAAAAAGGTTGCAAATGCCATTTTGGACTCAATGGAAGTGGTCTCGAGCCCTAATTTGACTGTTTGCAAAAAGAAGCATTTCGGACTAAAATCCGACTGACGATGCTATATTTAAATAAAATATTTAAATACACAATCGTAAAATATGCGGGTTGTTACATTTTGGCTCGGCCATGATAAAGAAGAGTTTGAACATGTGTACTAGAGGAGGATTTGGCCTTGTTTAAGGAAGAGGAAGGTGTAAGAAGAAGAAAGAAATGACTTTTAATGTTTTTAAGTGTTAAAAGAGAGGAAAAAGGCGATTTTTAAAATTTGAAAATTTTTTTTGGCAGCCATTAAAGAGAATGGAAAAGCTTAAGGAAGACGAAGATAACTTCAAAAAAATAGCGAAATAATGAAGGAGAGAGAGAAAAGGAGTTGGTTTTATATAAAATGGATTTAGTAAATTACCAAAATTGCCCCGAAGTACTTACCCTCCACTAATTTGTTGCCACATCACCATATACCCCAATTCTTCCTTATCATACATGTTAGCACAAGGGTTCACCCCTTTATCTAATGTGTAATGCATGGACTTGTACTATGGTGTAAGAGATGTGAGTAATAAAAAACTTTTTATATTTAATTTTGATTTAAACCTTGAAAATTGTCCCACCTTTCATGCTTAAGTAGGCATATTATTAACCTTTATTATATTACTAATCTATGCTTATATTATTTGTAAACTTATGAAGGTGTTCACAACATATAAAGCAACTTTTTGATGGTGAAAAATTGAAAATTTCGTAAACGCTTTTCGGTCACATTTTCTAATTTTCGTTGAACTAAATACTTTCGTAAATAAAATTCAAAGATGAACGTTTTTTCATCAGTTATAAATTAAAGAGGGTTATTTATTTATCAAAACCATTAATTAAATATTCACAAATTAAAGCGATAAATTCTACGTTGTTACATTCTTCCTTCCTTGAAAGAAATTTGTCCCTGAAATCCCATCACATGAATAACTAATATTATTCATAAGTTTGCATATGTTCATAGATCATCCATACGAAAAATATGATCTGATCTCCACTAGAATACAAAAATTCAATTCCAAACTAGTATTGCTCAACTGGTTCCATAGTGTGGACTCTAGTCAGGCTCCTTGACCAGAAACCTCCGTTCTCTGTACATAGCCATATACTATAATAGAAAACTTTAGTTCCCTATCTACAACCCTTACCATGTGTTTGCAATCAACAATCAAGTATTAGATCTTTATTTGGAATATGGTAAAATATCTCAAAGTCATGTATTCGAATCTTAACTATATGAAAATAAGAAAAGATGTACGTTCAACTTACGAACTTATATTATTACTGTTTACTAATACCAATTCTACTTCTGTTAAAATTATTTATGAAAACCATTTCATAAAATTAAACTTAGGTTTAACTTGTGTAATACTCTATTACATCCTAAGAGTATATACCACTATTTAATTCAAACTTTCGAGTTTGAATTATCTCTTCTAAGAAAGCTCAAGGTCCAAATACCCGGTCTTATTTCAAAACCCTTTTAGAAATAAACTATATATTTTAACTATAGAAAACATACATATATAGCTCAAGTAAACCCAAAATGATACTAAGAAACTTGGTACTACCAACCAGCATCATACATTGATTTACTGAGAAGGGTAATACTCAAGAGAAGGTTTTCCATTCGAACACGTCTCCTTCCCATTTTAGTTATTTTTTGGCCACTCAAACTAGTTAACTTAAAAATACTTTCACTTTATCAAATACCATTTGAAACAATACTATCTATTTCCAAAAAAACTATTACCAACTTTCTTTGAGTTCATTCGGATTTGAACTTGCTTCGATTGCGTAATGATAAAAAGAATAATTTACTAAATGCACTACAATGTTTGCCTGAGAAAACATCTGTTTATCACTTAGAAGATTATTCAGATCATCACAAAACAATTCGAGACTTGTTACCTAAACCAATCCAAAGAAAATGAATTTACATAAAAATATTATTCCCAAAATTTTTTTATACTTAGACCAAAATACTTTCAAATAATATTATTATTACTTTCCAAAACCTTGAAAACCATTTTTTCCAAAGCATCACAATTTGAGTACTCAGACTTCTACTTAAATTCTTTTTATTTATAAGCCACATTATCATAAAATAATTTCATAAAATCAACTTCTCCTATAGGTCTTTTATACTAAATTATCTCAAAAGTGAATAAGCGCCTTTTATTAAATTCAAATTTTAACCCAACATTAACATCGATTTCCTTATAATAAAATTATGAAACTTAGTTTCAAGGTGTTTGTTTCAGTGTTGCCCCAATTTCTACTTTCCCTGCCCATGTTTAAAAAAATGAAGCTACCTATAACATTCAACTACAGTCAATTCTCAAACTAGACGAGCATGACTAACCCAAATCCTCAATGATAATAATAGAATATTATCATTTCCTATTCAACCAGTAATTCAAAGATACTATACTATTTTTGAAAATCATTTTTCTATGTATATTTTATATTCCTAGATAAAATTATTACATTACCAATTTTAAAACAGTACTATGTCAAATTGTCTTGTTCAAGTATTTAGGAATCACTATCGATAATGTTGGCCAGATGCATCGAATATAATTCATAAGCCACTTAACATATCAATTAACACAATACAAAACATTTTTATATCACTAACGAATGCACGCTTTTACATAATACACTAAAACTCATTTTAGGGTGTCACTTACCCTATCTCTAATGAGATTACCCCACCAAAGCTAAGGTTCTCACTTAACTTTTAGCTCTAATAATAAACGTAACAACACGCCTTTTCGAACCTCGGAAGTTGACACTAATACATCCACATTATTCACTTGCCGAACAACAAAGTGCTGAAAATACAAATGGTTAGGGGAAAGAAGAAGAAAGAAGAGGAGAAGAAATTAAACAATATAGAATCTCACATCACAAAAAAATAATCTATAATGTAACAATGATCTTTACAAAAGAAAACTTTTATATACATACATCCATCAAAGTACTAGCCTATCATCTACCTGAATAGTTACAACACTTGTCCTTATAATATGTGATAAATACAATAAAGCTATGTAGCGAAATACAAAGAAATACATAGATACGTCTTCGCCTCTAACTCTTCTTCTAAGCTCCAATGCATCCAAAAGATGATCTGCAAAATATGCTCGATCTGACCCAAGCATTATAAGAAAACAACATCCAAATCAGTCTGGTAAAACCAGCGTGAGAAACTCAAATCACAAGGAATTTACTTATAACTTATTAAACCGTTTAAAATTAAAGGTAACTCGTAAGACCACGCCGCAAATAAATACAGACGGGTTTTTACATTACGATAACCAAAACATTTTCTATAGAAAATCTAGTGATATTATAACAATGTATATGGTTTTGAAATTAAATTATGAATATAGCCGAAATTGTTACATTAATTAAATTCTAGCATAAAAGATATACAAGTAAATCCATAAAGGCACGTATTGGAGAATGTATTCCATCAATGACAAGGTTATTAGAGTACTACCTATCACAATACACCACCAGATAACCCAAGGTCAACAAGAACATCTTGCACCCTACTACACAGAACTTGCCTACCCCTTTCTGGATAGTACTGAATATATCATCACCTCGATTGCTTTGCAACTTTTACCAAAAGCTCTCATACATAACCAAATCCATAAATGAATATATATCTAGAAGAGTGATGACACACACTAATGAGAGTGATGCATATAGCCATGCTGCATATCCTGTATTTTAGTCAATCCTAGTTGATAAGGCTAGAGGCTACATTTTACCTTTTTGAATAGAAATCCCACTTATGCTAACACTGCCCTCTAAGCGATAATCTAGTGCAAGCATTCGTCCTACGGGTTGTTCAGGATATGAACAAACCGAAGGCACTGCTTCTACTACATCCATTTCGGAATCACCCTTTGGATTACTAGCAAGTATCTCTTGCACTTCAAAGGACTCCATCTTCGATTTCATCATCCTCAAGATACTTCCAATTCGAACATTTGTGTTGGTTAGAAGTGGTTTTTGGATAATTCATATTATCCGATCCTGGTTTCTTCGAACCAATATTTGATAGTTTTCGGTAAACTAAACCTGGTTCCTTTAGAAATAAACAAACAAATGAATAAGTGCACGGATCACCCCTGGCCGTTTAAGTGGACAGATCTCCTTATTATTTGTATTAAGAGAACAAAACGAGATTTATATGCATAGTACAACACCATCGAAGAAGGTTGTTCCATATAACTCACATGTTTCTCCTAGATATTTCTAGAAATAATAATTGGTCAAAATTTTGACAGTGGGTTATTTAGCTATCAAATAACAACAATTAATCATAGATTTAACTCCATATGGGATCCATTAAGCCTTATTGAATAAATTTTCCATAAGTCAAATCACTTTCAAATATTTGATTCAAAATACCTTTACAAAGGATATTTTCACGAACCTATTATATTTTAATTGCTTAGAAAATATATATCCATATACTTATCTCAACGGAACAAGTACATTAACAAAGAATAAGGGTGATTCCTCTTTTCCAAATTCATATTAAATGTGCCAAAATAAATATTATTAAAATATTTCTTACTAAAACCCAACCATTTTCTTTCATGTTAATTGTGGAAAGAATGTTTTCATACCACTATAATTAAGAAGGATATATCGTCAAAATGAAACTCATTTCCTTATAAAATTTCATTTTTTATAAGCCTTTTCATAATTTACAAATACCTTTCCAAACATCCATATTACTTTCTAAACTTATTTTATAAATCTCTAAAATGATTTATAAACCCCTTAATATTTATAAATCTACTTTATAAATATTTTCTTTAAAATTCCTTTATACAAATCATTTATAAAATAACGTCTACAAAATATTATTTTATAAACACTCATCCTCAAATAAATAAATCACTTTCAAATATCATAAATAGATAATTATTTAACTTTGAATCATTATTAAATAAATGATCGATTAACTTAAGCTATAACTAAGTAATTAACATTAAAACACAAAATAATTGCATTAAGTACTTAAACAAAATTTAATAATAAAATCAAATATCTTCAACATCTTAATAATACAATCTAATAACTTGCTTTAAAACATAATCTATAAATACTAAACCCCAAATTGTTATAAAATTTAAGTTGATTAAATTCATAACTTTATAAATCGGGAAGAGACATTCAATTTGTCTTTGCAAGACACATAACTTGCATTTACATAAATAATGTATATGTAAATAAATCTATAACAAAATCAAGGAATAACATGTCAACATAAACTAACTAGCAGTAACATGTCCAAATAACATAATAGCAGGATGGTGATTTATCTTGGTAAATAGAAGTCCACAATAATCAAATCAATTAAGCTATAGCAGAATGGAGATTTATTTTGCTAAAATATGCTCAAACAATCTATCAATTAAGTTATGGCAGAATAGGGATTTATTCTGTTAAACAGATGCCATCAATTTAGTATAACTTATTCACATCTATATAATTACTTAATGGTATGGACAATCGAGTCCTTTGTGTTCAAAACTGTTCTTTATAAAAGGAAGGTACCTTTAAACAAATTAATTCTTGGAAAACAAAGTAATTAAAAACTTGAACCTCTTTAAAAAAATTAGAGTTTAAGCGGGGTTAGGTGGTCCCTTACCACTTTATTGAACAATAGAGAAATGAAAGAAAGTTACAAAACAAGGAAACACAAAGCAGAAAAGCAAGTCGGAAAAATAAAAAGAAGATGAAAATATTGTCATCAATCGTAAGGAGGGCTAGGATTAAGAGCACTCCTTGATCTCAGAATGGAAACAGAGCTTCTTATGTCATTAACAACAACGTAGAAAAGTTGCTCTTCAGTTAAAGATTTGTTTGCGAATAGCCGTTGATTACTTTTATGCCTGATAAGGTGTAGGGTTTTACGTAAGATAAGAAGAAGCATACGATCTTTATTAGTTTTCCTTTTAGTGTTCATGAATATCCAGTGCCATTGAGGAGCAAAGGAACCGATTCTAGGAGCATAACCATTAATGGCAAGGATTATGTGCCATAGTTTCTGAACGAAAGAACATTCAAAGAAAAGGTGATCTCTGGTTTCAAGATTAGCATTGAAGAAATTACAGTTTGCATCAATAAGGAGGCCACGAATGAGTAGCTTTTTTGGTCAGGCAAGCATCATGAATAACCTTCCACATGAGTAGGCTATCCTTATGACTCCCAATATGATTCCATATGTGCTTATGCCATGGATCAATGTTAGGATGTATGTTCTTGATTAGAAACTTATACACTTTTCCTGTGGTGTAAGGCTTAAGAGAGGTCCCCCAGGCAACAATTCCTTCAAAGGTGATATGTTGTTCATCAGATAAAAGCTATGCAGTTAAAGCGCTCGACAGATTCGATGCGGCGGAGGTGCAAAAAGTCATAGCGGGGATACAACGAGTATATAGAGGGATATAGCGGATGACTCTAAAATAGCATCTAAAACTCATGCTTAATGTTTTTACAAATATATAAACAGAAACTAAATTAAAATTAAACATTCAATTGAATTATAATTAATAGATAAATAATTTTAAATAAAAACATGTGCGAATATACTGTAAATAAACTTAAAACTTTTATATAACATAATTGAATTTAGTAGAATATTAGAGTATTTTCAATAGTGAAAATATATTAGAAATTCAGTTAAATAAATTAATTTCATAATTTTTATAATATATAAATGTCATTTTAAATTCATTTCTTTTAAAGAAGATATAGCGGAAATAGCGGAATATAGCGGGAATAATGGGATATAGCGAAAATAGATGGGCTTAATGCGGAATGGATATATTTGGAGCTATATAGAAAAATCGTAGCGGTAGAAATCCGCTATGAGATACAGCGGAGTTATATTGGGGTAATAATGAAGCATTAACTGCACGGAATAAAAGTGGCCATAAATTCCTGATATCTTGATTGCTATAGTAAGGTAGACTGATATTTCCGTTGAGAACATAATTCCTAGTGAGAGCATTATTAGGGATGCCAGTGCTAGCTTTCTAACTGTAAGTTAGAAGAGGATAACACCACTTTTTGCCCAAGAAGTGTGCCAGAACTTATAGTTGCTTAAAGGAGTAACTTTTATTTGACCATAGGTTGAAAATCGTCTCTTAATTTGAACACAGTTCTAAAAGACCAACTGGACGAGCTGTTCCGGTCCATGGTCCAAAAATTTCGATTTTTAACCTCATGATTCATCATCCAAGCTCCCCACAAGGTGTGATCCGGAAGTAATAGGTTATTAAAGTGCCTAGATGCTACTGCTTTGTTCCATAGAGACAGGTTGAGTATTCCCAAACCACCAGCATATCTTGGCTTTTAATTTTGTGATACCCACAAGGTGTTTCCTTTTGAAATTATTAATTACAAGTTAAACCCATAATTAAATCTTAATTAAGTCTTAATCTAAACTTAATTGTTAATTAACAAACAATTAAACTTTTAATCAATTATTTATTTATAAATTAAACCCATAAATAATTTATAATTAATAATAATTAAACATTTACTTGATACTTAATTAATAATTAACCCAATAATTTATTAATAATTAAGTAAAAAAATATTATACTTAAACTCATAATTAATTTAAAAATTAATCTTACTATTTAATAATTAATAAAAATTGATCTTACTTTAAAAGATAATTAATTAGTACCTAATCTCCACTTAGTTATAATTAATAAACATTGTTTATAATTAATTAATTATTAATTAACAAAATTAATAAATTAATTAATCAAACCTTAATTAACTTTCCTTAATCGTCGTTATTAAGTTATAAAACATTCCAAAAATGATATTAATTACATAAACTTAATTTGCAAGAAGTTGAATTTTTCACGAAATGCATCCATGGTGATTATCGTTATGAGTGCCATAACTTCAAAATTGTATTCTAAGTTTACTTTGAAAACTTTTCACTTTTGAAATCTTACTTACTTTTACGAAACATAAAGTAAGTATTTTAAAAATTATACTAAGTTCAAAACTTAAAATAGATTTTTTGTTATTTTTAAAACTAAAAACCGCAGTTTCACACAAGGATTACTTATCGCTTAACCATACAAAAGTGCTAACTTCTTAGCATAAAACCACATATTCATGCCATAGAACACAAAGCATATCACAAATCACAGGCACAAGTAAAGATTTCAACTTTACATCATTCATCACATAAAGATTATAACTTGCAAATTTGCTAACTTCACTTAACATTCGAACAAAAATTCCAAGTTCACAACAAACAATACACATAAGATTCACATATATCCATCAATAAACATAACATATACTTTCAACAAAGATCACCATAAACATTTGCAATAACATAAAGTTTTAAACTTATAAAAATGTGAGCATTACTCACCAAAACTTAACCAAATCGACTAGAACTTTGGAAAATCTTTAGATCTAAGCTTTATCTTTACAAAAAATATGATTTTGGACCTAGGAACATGCTTTTTGGCTCGATCATGTGTAGTAGAGGAGGATTTGGCTTTGTTTAAGGAAGAGGAAGGTGTCAGAAGAAGAAAGAAATGACTTATAAGTGTTAAAAAAAGAAAAAGGTGATTTTTAAAATTTAAAAATATTTTTGAAAGCCATTAAAGAGAATGGAAAAGCTTAAGGAAGAAGAAGATAAGTTTGAAAAAGACAGAAAGTGTTATAAAGAAGGGGAGAGAGAAAAGGAGTTAGTTTTTTTTATGAAATGGATTTAGTAAATTACCAAAATAGCTCTAAAGTACTTAGCCTCCACTTATTTGTTGCCACATCGCCACATACCCCCCTCTTCCTTATCATACACATCAGCACAAGGGTTCACCCTTTTTGTCCAACGTGTAATGCATGGATTTTACTATGGTGTAGGAGATGTGAGTGATAAGAGAATTTTCATACTTCATGTTGATTTAAATCTTTAAAATTGTCTCATCTTTCATACTTAAGTAAACTTATTATTAACCTGTATTATATTACTAATCCATGCTTAATTATTTGTAAATTATGCATGTGTTAACTAAAGTGTTCACAATATTTTAAACAACTTTTGATGGTGAAAAATTAAAAATTTTGAAAAAGCTTTTTAGTTACATTTTCTAATTTTCTTTGAACTAATACTTTCGTAAATAAAATTCAAAAATGAATTTTCTATCATTGGTTATAAATTAAAGAGGGTTATTTAACTATTAAAACCATCAATTAAATAATTAAAGTTAAATAAATATTCATAAATTAATGTGAAAAAATTCTGGGTCGTTACAATTTCAAAATAGATCCTACAATAACAGCAGGCAATCAACATCTTAATTCCTTAAAGCACATCATGGCTCACATCTTGAAATCATATTTATTTAAAAACCATTAGGGTTAGTAAAACATCATATATGAGCTTTGGAATTCGAAACCAAACATCCAAGGGTATTCTTATAACATTCCCAGTGAAAGGTTGTACCTTTCGACCGTAGTCTCAAGTTGAGAGTTTCCTCTTGAATCTTCTGTAACTCTTTAAACAAATTTAACGATAGTTTCTCCATTTTTCTATAACTTAAGGCTATATTTCTCTTTAATCAACATACACATGTCTAAAATCATTAAAATGAATTTTGTTATTTCCAACGAGTTTTAGCCATTCCCCCTTAGTTTTAGAAGAAAAACTTGATTCTTAGGTAATGGTGATTTTCCATAAAAATCTTCATTATCGATAATCAAGACCAACCGCCTCGGTCCAAAGCATAGCAATCTTATATTAATAAAACTCCATTTCTTTTTCATTCAACATTTCTCTTTTCTCGAGATTTTGGTCAATCCTCGATCATGGTTCTTCAGCTTATTAGATGTCGAAAGATTTTTAGGAAGAAGAATAATATAAACCCTCGTAACTCTCAAGGCATTCAATTAACATTGAGCATTGCTATAAAAGTTAATATTATCCTTTTTAACCAAGATTAGACAAGTCTAATGAAGTGAAATCTTCAATCTAGTTGGTAACTTCAACCATGGTGTTTGAAACCTCCTCTTCAATCACTAAAGGCCTTTAAGGCATTTCATCAAAGAAGGTCATATAGACTTCATACTTGTAGTGAAAAAGAGCAAAAATAGCAAAAACTTTTCGTGTATCGAGATTGGTATTAAGAGTCATCCTTTTAGTAATAAAAGGTGTCAGTGTAGTTTTTCATTGTAGCAACTCCTCTTTGCTTAGAAGAAAGTTTTGTTGTAAAACTATTGTCTCAGTTTTAAGAATTAACCCAAGAGCTAAAGGATCAAAGGTTGGTTAGAAGTAGTAAATGAAAGAGTTGGTGGTATGCTTTAGAGCAATTATGTAATTTGTTGTATATATTTAACTCTATAATCAATCTTGTTAGTAATAAAGGTGTTTGTTTTCTATTATATGCTTTGTTATATTGTGATACAATTAATTTAAAGTATATTAAAGAAAATCGTTAAATAAAATGTTATGTGATTATAGTTGCAAATAGGAGAAATCATGAATAATTAATCACAAAATAAAATGATATTTTTTTTCAATAATACCGACCAAGATATTTCGAGAAAGGATATTAATACATCTATTAAGACCGAAGTACATAACGCTCTTTAAGTTTTTGGTGGTGTATTACTCATGGTTGATAGGGGAACCAAGGGGTTGCGTACTTGTAGTTATTGGATAATTATGGAATGACGTATCTGGCGGTTTCCTGTTGGTTGATAATAACTAGATCGAGCAAGAAATCATAATGTGACGATGTTACAAAGTTCCCTCTAGTTGAGAATAATGTGGAACATGAATGTGGATACACCACTTTGATTATAGCTAAATCATGATATGGCATCCAACAAGTGACTATAATTGGGTCTAAGTTGAAGCATTAGGAGTGAGGAACTATTCAGTAGAGATATGTCTTCTCAGTTATATGAGGTTAGTGCAACGATCACCGTACTCAACCCAAAGTCATAATCTTTAGCCAAAGTAGAAAGGTTAATAATAAATGTTATTAATTAACCAGGTTCTATTTATCGACTAATCAAGTTTAATATGGATAATATTAGAGTTCTGACTAGTACCTAACTTCATATGATGCTGATGAAGAGAAGGTGTGTAAATTATTATCACTATAGGTATCACTTAAGATAATATAAAATATGATTTTACCAAAAAGATATATAAGCACTGAATTCGATCAAACTTTCCCACCACTAAATGATGTGTGAACATTTATATATGAATGGTCAGTATTAGTCGCTAATTGAATCCACATCTCCGAGTCTCACAATTGCATTTGTGAATTCTCTAGAAAATTCACACAGTTTATTTAGTTCATAAGTATACACTAATTGAATTAATTAATTTTTATGAAATATTAATTATTAATGTATTTGATGTTTAACGAGTGACATTAGTGATTATTTGGCATGTATATAAAATTTATATTTGTACGCATTGATACACTATATCGATATACATTTAAACTGGCTTAAAATTAATTGTTAAATGGGCTTTAGGATTTTTTGGTCCATTAAGGGAGCCAATTATGCCTAGCCATAGAAGTATAATCATAGTCTATATAATTAATTTAGATCAAATTGGAATTAATAAGGAAGGATATCAAAGGCAGGATTGAGGAAAGTTTTAATTCTCCCATAAAAACAAAACCTCCCTTTTTAAATCATTTTTGAATAATTCCTTTACCCTCTCCCCTCACTTTATGGCCACCACTTGCATGCCTTACCTCCCCGTAGCCTATCTTTTTTACCAAATAACATTAAATAAAATAAAGTGGTTCATTTGATTCTTACATGATCGGGTGCTAATTCAAGGAGTCTATGAGTTGATACACAAACTGAAGTGTCACGAATGGTTTCATCTACAAAGGTAAATCTATAATTTAGTTTATGTGCTTATAAATGGTCACATCTGAACCAAATTTACGCATGTTTTGAAAATTTTTTAAAATTTTGCTATTTTGTTGTCTATTTGGTCAAAGTAAAATTTTAAATTTACTCTATTAATTATTATGGATTATATATATACACACACGTAAACTTAATTTGTAATTATATGGAAAAAAAATTGTATTATATAAATATCGATAAATGTTGTTTTGTAAAGTTAAAATTAAACACATATATACATATTAGTATGTTAAATCTATTTATCATTTATATGTATAAATATACCCTTTTGATCATTTTATGCAAGTCATAATTTATGTAATATCGAATGTCTTACTCACTTAGTTTCGGCCATAATTAAATATGGTATGTATAAAAATTACAATATTTGATTTGGATTTAATTTTAATTAGGAGTTTCCAAGAGAGGAAGGTGGAAGGACCGTCCCTTTTTTAGATACTAGTAAGATATTTCCTTATTAAATGGAATAAATTTGAAATTTTTGACATCGACTTTTCTTTGATTACTATTTATCTAAATTTAATTTATATGGCAATATATCTTTGTTACATATACATGTAAATGACTAAACTATATATATAGTACTATAATTATCCATATACAAACGATGTACACATATTATGGTATATTTATATATATGTGTGTGTGTGTATGTATGTATGTATGTATACGTGTGTGTGTATACATACATACACTTAGGCATTTTTATCCTCAATATTCATATGAAATTACCATGAAAATATGTAAGTATAATATATATGTATATTCAATAGATATAATCCCCAATATCTATATGTGTACGTATATGTATGTGTGTGCGTGTGTATGTGTATGTGTATAGTTATATATATATAGTTATATACGTCTTTATACTTCATCATACTATAATGTCATGTTATAAATATATGAGATATATTTAAAGTAAATATTGAATAAAATCAATTAATGAGAACAATTAATTGAATATAAAATATTTTAAAAAAAAATATGATTTTATTTAAACAGGTAGATTGGATCTATTGTTAGTTAATAGACTTCATAGGACGATTAGGATCCAAGTAGGAATTTTTTTGAAACTTATCTATTTCACTCACTACGAAATAGACCAGGTTTTAATAATAGTATCAAAGCTCGTATGATCTATGCAGACCAAACCAGGAACATGGACTAACTAATAAACATTTCATTCAATTGAGTGCCCAGAATAGTAGAGTCTCGGCTATGGGTTGGATAAAAAGTATTCTCCGCTCCCTGGCTACTATCATGTCCTAACTGGCGAAGCAAGTCCAAAAGGTAGCCCAAATGTAACACTCATTTTTATTTTGGGCCTTGGACTTATTTTCAAATTAAGATCTTAATTTTAAAATAAATTTCAAATTAAATATATAGTTTAAAATATAAAAGGAAATTTTAAAAATGTTATAAAATAAACTAAAAAAATTTCAAAATATTTTTGTACAGTTAATTTGCTATTTTTTGACATTTCTATTAGAATTTAATAAATTTAATTAATTAAATAAGTACTAACCAAATTTTATATTTGTGTGTGTGTATGCAACAATACATGTATATCTAAGTATAAAATTTATAATTTATCTTAAATTGTTTAAGGTAAACAAAATAAAATTTTCAAAAATTATTAAATATTTAATTAAATAAGTAATTTATTTGATAAATAATTAATTAAATGTTAATTAATATATATTTGATATATATATATATACAACTTAATTCCCCTTAAAAGTTTAACGATCCACCGGGCTCGCCTAAGTATATTCAAAATAATTTAATTAAATGTGGCTTTATATATATAACTATAAAGGTTATAGTTTAATAATTTAAAATGTTTTTATTTTCTCAAAAAAATTTGAGAAATTAAAATAAATAATGTGTTGAAATATATTGAATATTCAATTAAAATGTTTAATATAATAATTAAATAAATAAATTATATATATATTATATTATATTTATATACATAAAACTATAAAGGTTCTAATTAAATTTTCTTCTTAAAAAATCTAAGGCGAATAAAGCAAAAAAAATTAAATTTTTAAAAAGGTTTAGTTAATTAGTTTGTTAAATAAATTAAAATTAATTAAATATGAGTTAATTAATAAGATGCGTATAAATATTATATAAGTAAACTAAATTGTATAGTTAATAATAAATTGAACTTATATAAATATATGTATAAATTAAAATATAAATAAAACTAAAAGAACCAAAAATAAATTTTTGGAACAAATACATACTTATGGTATGTATATCATGGTTTGCGACGTCTCTAACGCTTTAATCACAAGGGTATTTGATAAGAAACGCATTATTCCATAAATCAAGATCGCTCAAATATATTGACAATTTTGAATCTTTAATATATTAATAAATTAATTGAATATGCTCTGCTTGTCGAGTAAACTAGAGATGGAGCTGTTATATGTAATACTATAAAAATATTGCATATGCGAGGTAAGATACATGCATGTATTTGCCAAGAAACATCAAGGTACATGAATTATACTTAAACTGTCGAGACATGAAATGTTGGAATGAATAGTCTCTCTCGATTTGTTGAGCAAACTCAACATCAAGGTTGAGACTAGGTCAAATACCATATGTTATCGGGGGTTTTAACCCAGTAGGATCTAATAGGAGATAGAAAAAACTCGTGTTTATAATTTAACTAGAAAGGCCAAGGCAAGGGGGGAACGAGAGCGGAGCAATGTTACTAAGGCAATGACTGGGATCGACTAAACCAAGGGACCAACATTCTTTTATCCCAATCAGCAGCTGAGCACATATAGTTAGTGAATTTCCATCGAAACGAAACAACTATGATAAAAGACTATCAAAGCATCTCCAAATTCGAACTCCAGAAAATCCTCAGTGCTTGGATCATTGGCCACCCATGCCTCTCCTCAAACCTTCAAATAAGTTAATAGAGGAACACTGCGAAAGAGGCCAAGGCATTGACTTGCAAATGAGCCAAGTCTATGGGTCGGGCCATGGGTCGCCAGAGACCCATGGCTATATCTCGTTTTGCAATCCAAAATCTCCATGGGTCGTTTCCTACCTACCTGCGAGCAGTTGATAAACAAGCCTGGCCCATAAGCTCCCTAATCCATACAAATACCAACCTACCTGCAATATAAAGGGGATCTTCTCCGGACTAGTGGTCAACGCTCTATTGGAATTATTCTTTACTCTTTACCTCCCTCGCAACAATCTCCAAAGGAATACAACGTGATTCTTTAGTGGGTTCCTACTTTGGAGATCCAATCTAGCTAGGAGACAATCAAACCCTTATAATCAAACAACTTTTGTAACAACAATCAGTCTATAGTAAAGCTATAAAGTGGACGTAGGCTTCGTTAACAGCCGAATCACTATAAAAATTCTCTATCTTCTTTCTTTTATTGTTCTTTCTTTATAACTATGATTATGATATTGCTCTGTCAGAATAGGGCTGTTGCTTTAAACTCTAACCAGGGTGTTGGTCCATTTTTTGGGGTCAACATTCATCATATCAATTCCTATCCATTTTGAACTATATGCCTGTCAAAGACCAATTCTCTAGTTGTAGTTTGGACCAAAAACTGAGAGTCTTGCCTCGAACTTCCATAAGCTCTTTCTTCATAACAAAGTCATGACAACCCGATCTAAAAACTAATTATCTCTTAGAACCGACAAAACCGCGTTCCAGCGAAGTTAAACCGCTGGATTTATCGAAAAACTCGATCTGAACCTTCTATGAACTGGTATCAGTCCTCCGGCACAAGGAAGACCTAAACTATTATGCGCATCTCGTAATCCATACCTCACTTTTTGAACCAATAATGCAGTGTTCATAATAAATACCTACCGGGTCGACGGAAGCAAATCGACTCAAACCGTTGGATCGACGGAACACGATCCTTGCCTTTGGAAAACCAAAATATTTTGAGCAGACCAAGTACATTTTGGTAGCGTTTTACACATGATCACAGCAATATCGGAAAGGCCGAAAACATGAATTCCTTACGTTTCCTGGAGATAGGCAATTCCAAGGAGCACCAAAAGCCATGCATCAAAAACTAACTCCTCACGTTGCCCGGAGGTAGGTAACATCGAGGAGCACAAAACAAAATAACTCCTCGTATTGCCTGAAGATAGGCAATGCCAAGGAACATCCAAACTTACATTCCTTGCGTTACTCGGAGATAGGAAATGCCAAGGAGCACCAAAAGCCATGCATCTCATAAGAGGTGCATCAAAAACTAACTCCTTGCATTGTCCGAAGATAGGCAACGTTGAGAAGCACTAAAAAACTAACTCCTCGCATTGCCTGAAGATAGGCAATGCCAAGGAGCACTAAAAGACTAACTCCTCGCATTGCCGAGAGATTGGCAATGCCGAGAAGCATCAAGGACTAACTCCTCGCGTTGCCTGGAGATAGGCAACGTCGAGAAGCACCAAAAGCCAATCATTCCAAAAGCCCTACCAAAACATACGCTCCTCATGTAGCCCAGAGGTAGGCAACACCGAGGAGCATGGAAAGTCACACATTTCATAAGCGGCGCACTAACTCTTAAAGAACTTAAACCACTTACGTTGCTCAAAGATAGGCAACACAGAGGAATTTCATAAGATGCGTACTCTGGCCGGGCATTTCGATTAACAGGAATCAACTCTCGCTATCTGAAAGATCCGACATTGCTTTGGTAGTACCGTAAAGCTCACAAACCAAGAAGTTGGCAAAGAGTTCTGATTTTTGGCCATAGTTAGTGTACAACAATTGTTCGAAATAATCAGCCCTGTGGACCGAGGGGCACAGAATCGATTAGTACTTGGTCAAGATAAAAGAACGCTCCAACTTACAATGCGGAAGGAACTTATTGTCGTCCAAAGATAAACGATGACGGAAGGGTGTTCCAGAATCAAATAATCAACGCACCAGTTTCCCAAAGAACAAAAGCAGGTGCTTGACTGAGGTTTCATACCCTAACTTGCAAAAAACCAGCTGTTCTCTGAAGATAGACCACGACAAGGGGAGAACACTCGAAATCGAGCAGCTAAACCATTGACTCCCGAAAATTGGAACCAACGAATAAGGTTGACATCTGCAATAATGCTATCAGCCTAGCATAATGCATCTGGCTTGAAACAATCAAGGTTAGGTGCCATGGATTCAAGTGAAACACTACCGAACTCTACTGGTCCATGATCAATATAGGAATGAATACAGTCATACCGAGGGCATTGTGATGACTTGCTCCACAATTTCAGATTTCCTAAAAGAACTTAGAGTTTGACGCTTAGAAAGTGAAAGGTTTCGCACAAAAATGAAGGTTCCACAGATAGTCGTTAGATCACAACAAAAACCAGTAGGTGGAAGAATAACTATGGAATTTGTTAAGCAACGGCCTTGCATCCCCAAGGGTAATTCTTGATCATTATAAACAAAGCTAAGCAATAGAATGCCTAGGACTCTCACCATTCCAGAACATGGCATCTCCTAGATTTAAGCAACGTTGAGAAAATAGCACTAAAAAGAATCTACTCAACTTTATAGGATAGGATGGATGATTCAACCATCGCCAACCTGACTTTGACATAGCCCGAAGATAGGTAGCACTAGGAAAATACTTCTACAATCCAATCATCAAAGTGCTAGTTTCCGAAGGCCGAAACTAGTACCTAACTGGGTTAAGAGCATCGCCAATCAACGAAGAAAATCGATCCCAGCCTCCTGAGTATAGGTGCTGCTTTGCCACTGCCAAGGCCTTCTTTTATCTTTTAAGTAGTCATGTTGCCCTGGCAACGTCGGGAAAATTTTATATTTCCTAAGTACCAGTGTTGCCCGGCAATGCTTGGAAACTTTCTATTTCATTAGTACCGGTTTTGCCTCGGCAACTCCAGGAAACATTCTACTCACTAAGTTTCGGTATTACCCTGGCAATGCCAGGGAAACTTTAATCTACAAGGCTGATGAGAAACACTCATCGCAGTGAACCATCGATGCACAAGCTTCTAGGAATAGAAGTTGGTTCTCAACTGAGTTTCTACCTTCTCTTTAGAAAACTATTATTGCCAAATGACAGGCAACGATGGGAAGACATATCCTTTCATGAGTCAGCGGGATGGGTCGATCTTTTATCATAGGAATCAACCACAGCACAGGAATAAAGCAACGTCGAAAGGAAATCCCAAGATTGAATTACCCATGTACTAGTTTCTCGAGATGAAAGCTGATGCACAACCGAATTTCCTAAGTTTCAGAAAAAACTTAGACAAAACCGAATGATAGGTAGCCTCAAGGAAACATTGCTTGGAACCAAACATCTAGGTTATCAATTCTCAAGGACGGGAGTTGACATATGAACAAAACTTCCATGACAATGTCAGCAACCAAGAAGAGCATGCACGACCAAGATTAAGTGGGAGCAATCACGGAAGGTGGGAAATAAAATTCCCAAGCGTCCTCTTTTCCCGAATGGGGTTGAGAGATAGACTGGAGGTAATTGAGCAATTTGCCCCACAGATTTCCATCTCTCACAGTCGCCCAAGTACAGGCATTTGAAATAGCTAGTCCCTCAAGAAGGGATAGAAGCGTAGATACTTGATCGAAAGAAATTTTTCAAAAGTCTAAACAAGAATAACCGCAAGATTGGTTAGATAGCGGTTTTGTATTATGAAATAGAGCATTTTGGCAACAAAATCACCAACAATGGAAATAAAGGATTTAATGTTCAGAAATCAACCGTCGCTCGTATTCTAGCGATGACAAGAGGGATCGATGACCTACATACGGTCTAATTAGATCATTTGGTTATATAACTTGCAGGATTATGCCAGTATCCAAAGTTTAGTCATCCTATCTGAAGATTTACAACATCAAAGAAAAATCTATAGAGTTGAGTCAACAGCGTATAAATTTTCGAAGATAGAAACTAATGCACGATTAGGATCTCAACATCGGGCTCAGAAGAATTTACTTTAGAAAAAAGATGTCAGAAAGCATCTTTCTTATGCCTACTGACATCATTACAAAGACACGGATCTTGGGATCAAGACGCAAAATCCCTAGTTCCCGAAGATAGAAGCTATCATGCTAATCAACTTATTACTTAGGATACCTAACCTCCCAAAATGCGTTGGTTCAGTAGTCAAAGTAATCAATCATACGGGCTAAGGCATTATCCCAATGCTTTGATGAAACAAACTCATTTGAGCATCATTAGCTACAGAACTGGCTAGACAAAGCTACCTCATAGTTCTGAACAAAGCTATGAAATAGAATGTGCCGAAATGACCTCAGAAGTATTATTACACATGTAGAATAACAGTAAACGAGTATGTTGCATGAGAATAAGAGCGAGACAAAGAAATTCTCAAAATCAAGCAATTAATCCAATAGTTCCCAAAGACAGAGGCTGATGTGCATTGAATTTCAAAAAACGCAAAGGAAGGACAATCGCATTCGGACAACTCATCTGCTAGTTTTTGAAGGCTGAAACTATGCTTGATCGAACTTCAACTAAAAATCTACAAGAGCAACTGTGTCTTGTAATTTAACTGTAATCAATCATCCTAGTATAATAGGGACAATAAGCGAAGCCTAAGTTGCGAAGGACCCATCTTTTGAAGGAGTGGAAGTACCTCCACTAGACTAAAGATTGGATGACCGAAAAATCATTTTCAACGACAAAACTTGGCATTCAACCCTATCAGGTATGTTTTACTTTATATAATATCCTCCTATAACCAACACTCGAAATCAAAGGGAGCCAACATATGTTGACCAATTGGGTCCTAAGTGTTAATCAGGATAGATGCAGTGTGTTATCTACATGATAATAGTCTAGTATCCAGAATACTGCGAATGAACAATCTAGTGTAGCTAGCTTTCTTGCATATGAAAATCAATCCATATCATCCTTTAAAATTATCTCTTCCACACTTACATGTTATCGATCAACGATCGACAATGGAGCCGCTGTTCGAAGCGATGCAGGAAGCTTTTCTTTTCAGGATCACTGAAATAAAAAAATATGAAGAGTGCTACGATTGAATCATCGACTACATTCGATTTCGGAATAAATTGTTGCATTGGAACTCAAAAACATCGACCGAAACTTAACCAAATTCTCGAGAAGAAAAAGCTAAAGACAAAGAGGAAGACTTCACTCCAGAACTGCGTACAATCGTTCAAGACAAACTTAGCTTCGCCGCTGGTCGAATCAAAACTACATATGACAACTCCAAACCTACATCATGCACCCACTTACTGACTCAAATCCTTGCATAAACTACGGAGAAAAGATTGCATCATCAACGCCAGCAATTAAAATTCAGATTAAAATCAAAAAACGAACAGCTGTCCGAAGTTAGTCGATTGAGAATAATTTGTTGAGGTGGGCTCTGACGATTCACATCGAAAATTCAACAGTCAAAGCATAATCTTCATGATAACCTCGACATGATATACTAGAATTCACAAAATAAAGACTCAAAATAAGTTACTTCCAGAGCATGTCTCATTTTCAATGAAGGCATACCCTAGGGAGCAAATGTTATTAGGGTTTTTAACCCAGTATGACCCAACATGAGATGGAAAAATCTCGTGTTATCAGAATGGTTTGGAACTTAACCAAAAAGACTATGGAAAGGAGTGAACAAGAGCCAAGCAATGTTACTAAGGCAATGACTAGGATCGACTAAACCGAGGGAACAGCATTCTTTTAGCCCAATCAGTAGTTGAGCACAAAAAGTTAGTGAATTGCCATCGAAACGAAACAACTATGATAAAAGACAATCAAAGCACCTCCAATTTCGAACTCCAAAAAATCCTAAGTGCTTGGACCATCGGCGACCAATCCCTCTCCTTAAACCTTCAAACAAGGTAGCTAAAGAGCACTATGAAAAGTGGCTAAGGCATTGTCTCGCAAACAAGCCAACGACCCATAGCACTATCTCGTTTTGCGAGCCTAACTCTCCTTGGGTCGTTTCCTACCTACCTACGAGCAGGCCCATAAGCTCTCCAATCAATATAAATACCAACTTATCTGCAACATAAAGTGATCTTCTTCGGACTGGTGGTTGAAGCTCTGTTGGAATTATTCTTCACTCTTTATCTCCCTTACAACAATCTTTAAAGGAATACACTGTGATTCTCTAGTGGATTCCTACTCTAGAGATCCAATCTAGCTAGGAAACAATCAAAGCCTTGTAATCAAACAACTTTGTTGTAGCAATTGGTCTATAGTAAAGCTATAAAGTGGACGTAGGCTTTGTTAATAGTCGGACCACTATAAAAATTCTCTATTTTCTTTCTTTTATTGTTTTTCCTTATATATGTTATCTGTGATATTGCTCTATCAGAATAAGGCTGGTGCTTTCAAACACTAACTAGGGTGTTGGTCCATTTTTTAGATCAATAGCTTAGTTACGAGTTGTATATGATACGACCAATAAAGAGTTATCCATCACTTATAGGCCTATGATTTGTTGAGCAAACTCAAGGTCGAAATCCAAAGTCAAGCAAATCTTAACACCTACTAGAGAAATCAAATTATTACAGTATTTCTCTTAGGGTTTTGAGGAATATAAAAATCTTATAGCACCTTATTAGGAAAATGAAATGATTGCATTTTACTTTTCTAATACTATAAGAACACATGCTATAAAAATTAAAGTTATCCACTTCAATGAATTTATGCAACTAGTTCAACTAATAAAATTGTTTTTTAAGTGAAATTTACTAATGAACTGAATTAATATTGATAAAGAAATATAAAATATACCTACCAATAAATCCTTTGGCATGTTGTCGATTCATAACCCATGCAATAGCCTAGTTACACAACTATAAATACATTCGAACCTTGTTAAGTAAAATTTTTATTTTCCTAAGATTGTATATTGTCTTTTGAATGTTGAATTCTAAAGCAATACAAGAATATGGATATTCAACCCATATTAGATCATATTTAGAAGTTATATAGTAAGCAGTCGTGTTCATAATGTATGAAATTTCGATGAAATTGGTTTAATCAAATTGTGCAAGCAACTCATATTTAAGGTTGTGTGTTTAATATGATCAAATACAATGGGAATCTTGTTGTGTTGGAAACATCACAAGACCAAGGACTTAAAGATCAACCTAGAAATTTGATCATTGAAATGTTAGTCATGATCATTTTACTTTAGTATAACCCATATGATACCCCTAAAATGTTAAGATATCCAAATGAACTTTTGTAATGAATTCGGTGTAGTCATGTAGTAAAAGTTTCCTTTTGAATTGTTCAACTATTTAGAAAGGAAATCAAATTTCTACGAGTGGATGTAACATAGGAACAGTTGGGATGAAGAGAGTGAATTGTCACCTCTACTTCATGAAGAAACATCGGGTATGGAAATTGCATAAAATACTAGTAGATACTTAATATGGAATGAGAAATCTAATTTATATTTTAAGAGAAAAAATAGTTTTCTATAAGAGTTATTTCTTTAAGTTCAAGATATTTGAACTAAAACTCTTGATTCTAAACTAGCTGCATGTTTAAGCAAATTTACGTTCCTCTTGAAATTGATTTAGATCAGAGAACTAGAATACAAAAATGATAAGGAAAGGATTAATAAGCTTGGAAGATTTCAAGACTAAAGAATGCAAATATTTCACTAAGTTTTGGAAATGAAAAACAACTTGACACTAACATGATCAGGTTGGCAATGACATGATTAGGACCGATAGGTTGATAATAAGAAGGAGTATGCCAAATTTGACTAAGTTCTGAAATAACAAAAATAGATCAGTACCAACATGATCATGCCGATACCGACATAATTTTGGATCTTTATTTGGCTATATTAGAGGCTTGGGACTCAAGCCATGAAAGAAAGAAAAAAGTTTTGACATACAAAATCAGGTCAATACAAATGCGATTATGTCGGTACTGACACGATTGGTTGTCTTGAGAAACGTTCACGATGACCTATTCTTTATGCTAGAACTTTTGGTCTTGGAATGTCATCTCGTTCAAACCTCAAACGATGAAATTTATGCTGAATCTCTTTTGTTAATATCAACATGTCTTCAACTAAAAAATAGTTTTTTAGGGAGATTGATCTTCTTCTTCTTCTCCTAGCTCATAAGAATTTAAGTGAAACTAAGATCTACTAGATCATAATTCTGATTTGATTGCAATAGCGTATTCCAAAGAGTTTTCATAATTAAAATTGATTAAATGGATGTAGGCCAGTAATTTCACCGAACCATTGTAGAAATCTTGTATCTTTCCATTGTTCCGTTTTGATTTCTACATTTTATGTTTGTTTATTTCATTTTTAGGTGATATTTTGGTGTTGTGCCAATTTTTTGGCAATATTTTTAGTTATTTCACAAAGAAAGAGATTCAAATCTAATTTGGAGAAGGTGAAGAGGCAATATATAAGGAAGCTTAGAGGAAGTCAATAAGAATATGGAGGTAGCGGAGATGTTCCCTAATTTAGTTCTGCCTTCTATCTATGAGATAAGAGAGCTGACTTAAGGGATGATGAGAAGGATGTAAGAGTGATTAATGGCTTGATAAGAGGAAATTATGAATGGATTCTTTCAAAGGATGGAATAGTAAAGAGCATCCAAATTAGTGGGAAATCATAATCAAAGACTAGAAAGCTAGCAGATGCAAAAGAAAATAGAGTGGAACAAGCTGGTACCAATCCCTTAGCACCCCAACAAGTTAGTACCAAAAGTTCCAATCATGTCTGTACCGACATGTTAGGACAGGAGGCTTGGTGCACCTTAATGCTGAACACAAAAGGGCGCGTTAGATGGATAATGTCGAGCTTTGGAATCAAGATCAAACTATAGACTTACAACCATAAGGATTAAAGCTGGAAGGTCCCCATAGGAACCAGGGGCACGAAGACGCTTTAAATCAAATGCCTATGGAGTCTTGGAGATTTCAATTGAATCTAGATGATAGGATTGACGATGTGATAGGAAAAATACAACAAGGTGGAGCTTTAGATCGGAGTTTGGAAGATGTAGACCGAAAAACTTTTATAAACATTTGATATGCTAGGAACCCACTAGACAAGCTACCTACTTTAGAGCCTTATGATGGAAGGACGAAACTAACAAATGAGATATATCTAGCACATAGGAGTGTTAGGAGCTTTAGAGGAAGTGACGAGATGGTGCTTCTCGTTATATTTGACTAACTTAGCAGGCATGTGATTTCGCCAATTTGATTAAGGTCTATCACCACATGGAACGACTTAGTGGAAAGGTTTACGATCCAAATCAGAGTTCATATCGTACAATCAAAGAATGTGATGATGCTTCTAAGTGTGAAGAAAAGAGAGCATAAGACTTTACGGAGCTACCCAACCAAATTTAATGTTGTAGCTGCTATAATTCAGAAACCAGACCCGTTGATTGTTCTTACGGTGGTGGTTACAAGAGTTGCTAAAAAATGATTTTAGGAAGGCATTAAAAAGGGATCCACTAGTGGATCTCATGACATTTTACTATAAAGCTGAGAGATACTTGCGTTAGGAAGGCACAGAAGCTGAAAATGAAGAAGTCAATGTTGTGGAGGATGAAGGACCCTTAAGATGGGATATATAAAAGATAAAGGGATAAGTAAGACTGATGATGGCTTTGTGGATTAAAATGTCAAAAGAGGGAGCTGAAGCTTTACTCTAACATAATTTGACAGAGACCCCATAGAGGATCTACCTTGAAACTAGGGGTTACATTCCCTATAGGATACCCATTAAGGGAGAGCCTGCAAAATGGTAAAGGAAATCGAGAATGTTCGGCCTATTCAATGAGCTGGATGGGCATGAGATAAATGAATCTAGGCATTTGTGAGATTTGATTATTGTATAAACTCAGTGTAACCGGTTGTAAGAATATGTGAGAAATCAGATAATAGTAGCACGAACTGTGGTGGTGCAGTAGAAGCAACCACCATCTATTATAGATATATCTATTCGCGACCAAGGATCTAGGTCGGGTATGGTTATCCCATAATCGCGATGGATCAGAGTTGGGTACATTTTCTACGCTTCACTTCTACTTTGAATAAACTATGAAGGATTACTACTAGGCCACTTACACGAACGGTCCCATAGGCATACTCTAGGTTACATTCCAAGAGTAATACATGATTGGATTATATTTTTTGATCTCGAGCTTGATGAATTTTGATTATAATAAGAATATGTGATTTATCTGATGATGGATATTGAACAATATTTGACTATGGTATCGCTAATGGATGCTATTAGAATGTAGTTGTCCTTTACGTTTGATAGGTTGACCAATAGATTATATTCCCATTGACCGGATAGACGAGGTGACAAATAATTAAGTATAGGTCTTCTCATAGAAGAGAGAGCGGATGGACACATATAGGATAGTGATTACCCTTACCGGAGAGTTAGCGGATGGATGGAATTTGAATATTAAGACCCCATGTTAGAGAGTGAGAGGATGGACTCAATAAGAGCTACAATCCAGAGAGATCGAAATTTACTTTTAGGAATTAAATGCCTTTTGATTTGAATTGATTTGATAATGTTTACCAAATGGTGATAAGTGTTTTTACCTTGATTCGGTAGGATTTACTTATGATAGGATGCTAGGCGATACTTGACAATTTATAAGTAATGTTCCAATCTGGGGCAATGCATCACTATGATTAATAATGCATGTTAGCATGATATATGATTTATGATATCACAATCCTAAGACAACATGGGGCATTACTGACTTACGATTGACATTTGAGGAAGGACTTGAGTCCTTAGCTATGATGGGACTTAAATGACCTTTGATTTTCAGGTGATACCAAAGGAACCAGATGATTTTTCATGATCGAACTAGTAGATAGCTAGAGACTGTAACTAATGATAATTTGCTAGTCTCTAGACATGTTCTTGAGCAAAGCACGCATTGTATCAACAAAAGCGTACTTAAGGGGCAAGTGTTTCCAGCAAATTTATCATAATCTTGGAATTGATTTTGATTTGAGAAACTAAACTATAAATTAATGAAGGAATAAGTCAGGAAACATGGAGAATGTAAAAATTGAAGAAATCAAAGGTTTGGCTTAGTTTTATAAATGCAAACTACATTGGCACTGGCATGATCAGGTTGGTACCAACATGATTAGGTTGGCATCAACATGAGCAGGACCAATATTTGTTTTACCGACATCATTTGCGAATCATTTAATGATGACAAGAGTAAGGACTATACCACATTCGACTAATTTTCAAATGCTAAAAACAGGCTGGTATAGACATGATCATATCAGTACTGACACGATTCTTGATATTGATTTGGCTAGTTTGGAGGTGGGACTCAACCCGTAAAGAAAAAAATGAAGGCTTGACACATTAAATCAGGTCGCTATCAACATGATCATGTCGATATTGGCATGGTTGGCAATCTTGGGAAATGTGTGGGATAACTTGTTTTCATGCTTGAACTTCGAATCGTAGAATATCAATTCATTCAAACTTAAAAAAACAAAATTTAAGCTGGATTTTGTTTATTATTAGCAGTCTGTCTTTAACTAAAAAAGGACATTTTTGAGGGATCGATCTTCTTATCCCAGCATATAAGACTTTGAGTGAAACTAATATCTACAAGGTCATAACTTATTCGGTTATAAATTGTGTATTCCGAAGAGAATTTATAAATAAAATCGATTAAATAGACATACGCATCTGAACCGTTGTAAAAACCTTGTGTCTTTCATTTGTTCCCTATCGATTTCTTCATTTTTATATTTTTGATTCATTTTTGTGTGATATTGGGGCGTTGTTTCAGTTATTTAGTCAACGTCACAATAGATGAAATAAATAGCTCATAATAAATGGTTGCATGGTGCTTCGCATTTCATGCACCATTATATTAATCGCCGGAGCATACCATAAAGCACTTGTTAGTGGATGCATCAAATTAGAAAAGATTACTTTCATATATATGCCAAGTATTACATGTGAAATAATAATTGTTTTTAGCATTGACTGAAAATAAATGTAGTCTTATTTTAATATGAATGTTATGAATATTCGATATAAAATAAATTTGTTATAATAAGTGTATGTGTTTTTCACAATCATGGTGATGCATTAGCTATAGAAAAAAAAAGTATCTAAAATTTTCTACAATTACTTTGGAATTATGAATTAAGCCATATTTTTGAGAAAATAATTTTTTGATCATATGATTATAAATCATGTGATACTCATCAATTGTATCTCAAAAGATTAAGGACATAATGCATATTCAATGGGAGTGATAAACGAGTTAATGAACTCTTCAAATTGATAAATTTAATATATTCAGGCCAAGGCTTAATAACACTAAAACTGATCCACTTAATTTATTAAATTCATCAATGAATTATCATAGACATGAAATTCTATATTTTCTACATAAGTGATATATCTATTGTTGAGCTAGAAAATGGCACAACACCCTAAAGCAAATTAAAAGATAGAGATCTAGCTACGAACAATAAAGTAGAGTAAGAAATATTAGAAATTTTTGTAGTGGCTCGGCAAATCTAAGACCTATGTCCACTTTAATGTTATTACTTTGAAAATTTAATCACAAATACAATGGTTTTACCGATCTAATAGCCTAGAATAGCAAAAGTTAGCTTCCTTTGTTATAAGGTCGTGTAAAGAAAGAGAGTGAAGAAAACGAAGTGCCTAAAAGTCCTTTCTGAGTTGCCATATGCATGTTATTTATATAGAACTTGTAACGACCGAGAATTTCAGTCATTTGAATTTGGAATATTTAAATTTAAATATTGAAAAGTAAAATTTATAATTTAAATAACTGAAATTTTAAATATAATGGTTATTTGAATATTTGAAATTGTTTTAATAATTAAATCTTGAATTTCATGTGAATGAAAATGATTTCGAAAGTTGATTTAAATTCTACTTGGATAAGAATGAAGACAGTAAACATTTGGAATTTGAATTTAAAGGGATTAAACTTGTTTTATAATAATCATTTTAATTAATGTGTGAAAATAGCCCCTCCGACGGACTATCTTGGATTTTGGCAAAGCCTGTGTCAATTGGACTGTAATAATAAATTATTGTATGTCAACGAATTTCATGGCGATTGGACCTATCGTGTGGCTATGTGAGCTCGAAACGTGATGAAATTAATTAAAAGAATTATATTAGTATAATTCGATTCTAAAAGTTATCTTCTACATACGATCGAATTAGGTCTTGAGATTAATTCTATTGGGTTTGGAATGGGGGTAATTAGTATAGAATGCCAGGTGACATGCCTCATTTGGAGTTTGAGATTTGTCGAACGGTTGAGCCGATTATTTTAAATAAAATAATATATAATATTTTATAACCAACTTCGCATACCCGTACCCATCTTACTTCAACCCTATACCGTGTTCTATGCCAAGGCATGCTCACCCATACCGATTCCTCTATATTTAAGAATATCCAAACCAAAGAAATGGGGTTATTCTCCTTGAATTCAAATCTCCCATTATCCAATGGTTCGAGGTGATCGCGACCATTCCAGGCATTTTTTAGGAAAGTCGCCAACTAGGAAGTTGTAGACGACATCGAGCTCGACCTACTTGAAGGTTGGATCACCTCAGATTATAGCGTGGCGGCCATAGTTCGTGGTTGAACAACGCTATAAACTTTGGCCTCGGCATGGTGATTAAAAGGACGAGGGGAGGAGCTACTAGTGGCGATAGGTAGTTGGGAGGTGGGGTGTGCTACATTGATGAAGCGGTGGTTGTTTCTGGTTGACGATATCGAAAATTAGACGACGAACGGAGTTGGATTTTGATGGATTTCACGACAATAGGGCCATTTTGGGCGATGTGGTTGGTATCTGGAAGCTCGTCGGGGTTAGATGATCATAGGGAAAGCTCATGGTGGCTTCCGATGAAGTATGGCGGTGAGGTGGACACGAGAAGGTAGAGAGGTTATAGCGTGCATGGGTGTTAATTAATTGGAAGAGAAGGATTAATGTAATGAGTAATTAGTTTAAGTCAAAATGAGATTAGTGAATTTAAATTATAAACTGAAAAATCGAAACATATAAATTAAATATCTTTTGCATAAGAGATCCAAATCGTACCCGATCGGTCACGTAGGGTTCATATGACGGTATCTACAAAATGGAATTGCATTGGCGATGATTGAAGCTAGTGGAATTTTGGGTTAAAATTGAATGCCTGTTTTCAGTGAGTTAAGCTCATCTTCATGGTTAACCGATATGTTATATAGTTGATAAAAAAATTTGATTGGATGTTTGGATGATTTACTATTTTATCAGTTGGTTTGGACTTATTCCTACCCTTTGAGTGGATGATCTTTTATATATACCCGCCTAGTAGCGGATGACCCATATTTTATGATTATATACTGTTTATGGTACAAAGGGACAGGTTGGAGGAATCCAATAGGATTCCTCACCACTGGTGATTTTTACTTATATATATATAGACACACACACACACACACACACACACTAGTATATATGAGCTGTGATGCAAAAGGACAGGTTTGAGGGATCCCACTGAAAACATCGCCATTGTTGATTTTATTTTCAATAATATTCCCATCATATGAGTTATTGGACATTAAATCGGATTGTTGGCTTTATTTATCATGACATTATTATATGTGCAACTTAAACCCTATAGTGAGAAGAAATCAATATTGACTTGGGTTAAGAGTTTGGTAGCTATTGGCCTCAAATTAGTATTTTTAAAAAATGCTACAAATTTCCATTTGGGTTAGGATTAATTTTTGAGACAAAAATGATTTAAGATCTGAATTTGCAATTTCAAAAATATTTTGATTAAAAAGGATTCAACTTTTATTTTACTCCAACCTTTATATCTATCTTTTCTAAGTTATTTATTTATGTTTAATATTATTAAGAATATTTGTATTTAATATTGTTTTAAAGGTTGTATTATTTATGTTTAATGTTGTTTAAATTTTATTTATTAATATTATAAAATTTTGAAAAGTTATTTATTTAATTAATTAATATGGATTGAAATTAATAATAATGATTTGTTAATAATGTCTTGGAAATCAATTATTATCGTTTATAGTAATAGTGAAGATTAATTATTATTGTTTATTTAATAATGTTTTGAGATGATTAATTATTATTTTTTAGATGTTTTGAACATAATAATTATTATTTATTTATATTATGGTTAATAATTGTTATTATATAGTGTGTTTTGAAGTAAATGATTTTTATTTATTCATAAATGATTTTTATTTGTTCATAAATGTTTTCAGGACTTATAAATAGAGTTTATAAATAGGCTTAGGTTTTATAAGAGGAGTTTTATAAAATGATATAAAGACATAAAGGGAGATTATTTACAAGGTGAAGGAGTTTTATAAATTGTAAGACATTTATAAACGGATTTTAGAAATGGGTTTGCAGATTTATAAGAGGAGTTTTATAAATAGATGCATGGCTTTATAAAGAGTTATAAATGATTTGAGAAATGATTTGGCGACATTTTTAAATGGATTTTAGCGATTTATAAGATAGTTATAAATGGGTTTTAGAAATTTATAAAGTAGTTTATAAATGGTTTAAAATTGTGTAAAAAGGAAATCTCCTCCATTCTGAGAATATACTCATACTGTTGAGATAAGTATATAGATATTTTTCTAAGTATTAAAATATAGGGATGTGTGACTATATCTTTGAAAAAGTATTTATACAAGTATTTACAAGATGATTTTGTTTAATGAAAAAATTAATTAAAGTGGTTATTAGTTACTTATGTTCTTAACCAATGTTGATTTTCCATGTTTGAAATAAATCCCTAATTTGAATATGTGTTTGTTGATAGTTACATAACTGACTATCGAATTTGGACCTGTAACTTAACTATGGAGATATCTTGAAGAAATATCTGAGTTATATGACACATGCATCTCCGATGATGTTGTACTACGCGTATAAATCTCGTTTCTTTCTCCTAGGACAAATGATGAGGAAATCCGTCCATTACCGGTTAGGAGTTTATCTCTGCTCTTATCTTCAACTGCTTATTTCCTAAAGAACCAGGGTTGAGTTTATTGAAAACTATCGAATGTTGTTTCTAAGAGACTGAAATCGCATACGTTATCCAAAAACCACTTCGATCTAACTCAAGCATTTAAGGTAAAGACATCTTGAAGATGATGGAATTGAAGACAGAGCTTATTTAAGTGCAAGGGTTGCTTGCTACTAATCCTGAGAGTGATTTCCCAAATGGATGTAGTAAAAGCGGTGCCTTCATATTCGTTCAGTCCCGGAATGAACTTGTTTGGATGAATGTTGGCATTGCGTTGTTGCCTATAGGGCAGTGTTAGCATTCCAAGTGGGAAGTGCTATATAAAAGGTAAAACGTAGCCTCAAGCGTCGTCAACTGGGATTGACTAAAAAAAGGGAGATGTAGTAGGGCTAAGTGGGTTGTTCATAAGTAGGGTATGATCATTCCTATCTAGAGTTGATATTATCTCTCATTTGTAAGCTTGGGAGCCCATTAACGGAGGGGTGATCATATTCAGTACAACTAGTCAAGTGGTAGGCTGGTTCTTTGTTGGCAATGGATCTTGGCGAGGTCCTCGATGTTATTTTATCTAGAGATGCATCGTGACGAGCGGTACCCTTGTAGCCTAGTCATTATATGGAATCTATTCTCCAATAAGTGTTGTACGAACTTAGTTGTGCTTAACTATACTAAATTGTGAGATGCAAGCATTTCAGCTACATTCATAATTTGCTTTGACCCTTATACGTTATTATAATATTAATGGATTTTCTATAGAAAATGTTTTGGTTATCATAAGGTAAAACTCGTCCATTTTTATATGCGGCGTGATCTTAAGAGATATTTTTATTTTCAAAATAATTTTGAAACATAAATTCAATTGACATGTGTTTTGTCATGCTGGTTAATAAGACTAACTCGAGGGTTATTTTATATAATGCTAGGGTCAGACCGAGCATATTTACATATTGCTCTGAATGCTTTGGAGCTTCGGGTGATGAGATAGAGGCCTAGAGATGTATTCACGTATATGGTTCTTTTCCGCTACATTCATTGTTGTATTTATCAGCAATTGTGATGACATGTTGTTATAACTGTCCGGGCTGAAATAGATAAATACACTCTGATTGATGTCTGTATATATATTACAGTTTTCTTTTGTGTAAAGATTTATTGTATATTATTCGTTCCGCTTTGATATTCCGTGTTGTTTAGTTTTACTTTTGTCTTCTTTCTTCTTTCTTTTCCTAAACAATCTGTTTTCCGTTCAATTTGAGTGGGTCATGTGTGGTTGATTGTCTACTTAAACTATAAATAAAAATGGGTCATTACAGCTTGGTATCAAAGTTGAAGGTTAAGCGAGAACCTTGGCTTTGGTAGGGTGGTCATTATAGATAGGGTCAGAAGCATCCTAGAATGGGTTTGAGTGTGTGTGTGTGTATGAGCACGTATTTGTTAGTGACATAAAAATGTTTTATATTGTGTTGGTTGATCTGTTGAGTGGCTTATGGATTCTGTTCAATATGAGTAACTAACGTTATTGATAGGAATCTCTAAACACTTGAAGAGATTAAATTTGACATAGTATTGTTTTGAAATTGGGTAAATGAAATAATTTTACATTGATTATATTTATATAAAAAGGAATAAATTTTCAAAAATTATTATGGTATATGTAGCATGCTTGGTAGTTATAGAATGATAATAATTGATTATTATCATTTGTTGTTTGTTATTTATGTTCTGATAAAAATTGTCACTATTATAATGTAAACAAAGATAAACAATTAGGAAATGGTTTTATTTGACCAAAGTGAAATTATATGTAAAGGAAATGTATAAATATGATTTGTAAATAAAAAGGATTAAAAATTGAGAATTTGAGAATTTAAATCCCATTGACTTTGAAAAATAATTTTTCAAAGTTTTGGAAAAGAATAATAATATTATTTGGTAAATATTTTTAAATGAAAATATTTTAAAATGGAATTTAAAAGTGTTAAGAAAATACTAGACTCACTTCGGTCGTTGAAAAATAATTTCGATGGTGACTGCAGCATCATCGACGCTCATTTTCGAGTTTCCCAAAGAGGAATTGCTACCATAGAGACTTGTTCTAGTAAAATAAGTTTTGATTTAAATCCTAATATAATTTGTTATACAAAAAGAGATATATATTGTATTTATAGTATTATTTCAAAATAGAGTTGAAATAAAATAGAATTTTTGAATACTGAAATTTTTTATCTATGTATTTTATTGAAATTATCAGTTTTTGCAACTTACAAAGTGAGTAGAAATATATTAAAACAAAATTTTAAATTTTTGAATATGAATGTTAAGAAAAGCAAATCTAAAATGAAATTTAACTTAAGTTAAATGAAACGAATTAATGAAATGAACTAAGTAAATAAATAAGTGAACGGGATATGGTTTGGTATGTTGTTTGACAGAATTGAATATTATAATTGAACAACGAAATGAGTGATATGAACTTAAGTGTAAAGTGAAAATAAACATGAGAAGTGGTGTAATATCCCGGAATTTTTAACAGTATCAATTTAATAATCTGTAATTAAAATTAAATTGATATTGATAATCTGTTAATGATTATTCAAATAGATTTAATAATCTTCTTCAATAATTATTTAAATTGGTCATTTTATCTTTTGAAAATAATAAATTGATTTCTATTTACAATATAAATATATGGTTTATATTTTAAATAGATTGGTATTGTTTTAATTTTAATTAGTAAAGCATATTTTCTAGTTTTAACAATTTGGAAAATTTGTTTTATTTAATATTTAAGCTTTTCAAAGTTAAATAAATGATTTTGGTTTAAATTTAATAATTAAATCATGTTTTAAAATTCTAATATTTACATTATAAATTGGAAATTTTGATTTTAATTAGTATTGAGCTTTAAAACCTATTTCATAAATAAATATATGATTTTAAAATTGATAAGAAAAATATTTAAATGTTTAAATTAAATTGGCTTGAGTTCTAAATTTAGAATAAACAAACAAAAAGGTTTTATGACTTAATAAAATGGATTATTTATTTAATAAAAGTATAATTTCTTGTAAAATTATTTTTATTTAATAAAAAGAGATTTATAAAAGCAATATTAATATTGTATTGACTTTATAAATAAATTTTGAATAAGATTTGTAATTTTTATTTCAAATTGAATTTTTATTTATAACTTAATTTGAAATTGTTTAGTTTTGAATTTAGTTTGAATTTAAATTCCAAAGTATAAATCTTAAATTGTTTAATTATTTTAATTTTTATTTGTGTAAGTTTTGTAAACATGGTTTGTTTTCATTTATAAATTCATACACATATCTAATATAAACTAACAAATTTAATCTAAGCAAACACACTTTACATTTGTAAATTTAAATACTAATTATCTTAAAGAAAACAAGTGTTAGATTCATATGCATTCAAATTGACAAGTGTTGTAAAAATAGACAAGTGTTAAAATTTTAGTCTTTATTTTATTTTCTTTTATTAAATCTGAAATATACATTAGTTAGCTTACATCTTCATACATATTGCATTTTTCATTCTCCTTAATCAAAGGAGAAATCATGAACTCAACTTCAAAATTTACAACATTCCTCAAAAATCTGCATATGCAAATTCACCAAAACCATGTTCTAATCTGCATATTCAAATATACAAATCTGCAAATTCCTGTAACTCCTCATCAAAACGAAATCTTTCATAAACCTGCATCCTCAAATCCTTCATCTGCATATTACTCAAAGATCAAATCTGCATTTCCTAAAAAGCAAAGCGAAGCCTACATTTTTTCTACACTCTGTTTAAACTGGGAATGTTAGCATGCATTTAAGGAATGAGTAATTACAACTAGCATCTGCCTACATTTGAAGATTTAACAACTTAATCTACATCTGCATGCTAGTAATCTAAGTCAGGGAACATATGCATCTGTATATCAATTCAACATGAAGGTTAAAGAGTCAAGCCTGCAATTTTCATTTTCCTGCAAATTTCAAAAGGACAACAGGAGCTCTGCATTTAATAGGTGAGTAACATTTAATCTTAAAACTGTAATTTAGGTTGCTTGAGATTAAACATGTTTATGTGCCTGATGTAAATATGGTTGTGTATGCATGTTTGATTTTGGTTCTGCAGAGTATACCCAGATCATCTTCCTATGAAAAAAAATTCCTACAATTGATCTAATTTGAGATAGTATTTGGGTTTTAGAATAATTTAAGGAGTTTGCTTATCATAGATAGAATTAAAAGCTATGAAGTGATGCGTTTGGCTGCTTGATGTTTTAAATTTAAACTTAAGTAAATAAAAATGTATATACAGGATAATATCTTTGTAACACAGAAAGCATCATGTGAATTTTTAACAAAACTTAAACATGTTTAACTTGTAATGCAGTATCAGGTAACAAAATTAATTACAAAAACATGAATTTTTAAACTAACAATTTGTATTTTAGGGTGTTAATTCAAGTGACAGTTTAAAATTGAACTAAGAATGAAATTTGGCAAGTTCATGAAATCTGTAACTTGAGACGTTTTGGAATTCTTCTGAGCAATAGAGGAAGAATTGTAGATCCTTAGAAAAATCATGATTGTGGATATAATCTGTTAGATTGGTTGCAGTTTATAAATTCTTGTTTAAACCCTAGTTTTGAAAGGGGTTAAGAAGTGGGCAATTGTAAGGTGAAGAATTGATCGAGTGTGCTAGTTTTTGGTAAATGGGTTGTTGGTGTGTAGAGTAGCTCGAGGTCGGAGGGGTTGGATGCCGGATGATCAGAATGGTGAACTGTCGCCGTTGATAGGTTTTGACAAAAACCTGTTTTCTGTTTTACAGGTTTTGAATTGGGGTTGAATCTGACTTCGTGGATGTAGCTTAATTTGGATGTTCGTAATGGGTTGTAGGATGGGATTATGGTGAGTAGCGATCGGCCTTGGCGATCAACGTTGGCCGGAGTCGCCGTGCATATGCACGGCGATGAAAATTCTGGTGAATTGTGTTGGTTGGAGTTACAGGGGAAAGGTTAGGGTTTACTCGAAGTGGATGAGAGGAAGACTCGAAGTAGGCAAGCTGTAGACTCGAAGTAAAATTAGGGAAGTCTCGGGTTGTGCTCTGTAGTTTCCAGGTTACAGAAAACCTGTTCTTTTTTTTTAAATCTGGGTTTAAACTTTTAAAATCTGCAGTTTCATGTTTAGAGTAAAGTTTAAGTTCAAATTCAAAATGCAAGTTTAAATTTCTGATTAAATTTAACTTCCAGTTTTAAAATATAAAATAATGTTTTTCAGAAATTTAACTTAATTAACTATTTGTGTTGATATAATAGTTTAAACCTTTAATAATAAGGTTTTTGAATTGTGAGTAAGATTTAAAGATTAATTTTTAAATCTGGAAATCTAAATTTTAAAATGAAGTTCAGTTTTAAATTTAAATAGAAGATTTAAATTAAAAGTTTAAATTAAGAATGAGTTGAGAATTTCGTAAACTTTGAAATGGATGTAACTTCAAAATTTTATGATTACATTTTAAGACAAACTTTTATTTGTCCTGAAATTTAAATAAGTTTTAAATTATTTAAACTTTGATAAGTTTTAAAATTTGTTCTATTTTAAACCTTGTATTTTAAAATGAAATTTAAAAAGTAGTTTCAAAAGTACTTTGTTTTAAATCAAATTATTTTAAACATAATTAAGTTATGTTTTTGAAATTAAAATTAAGATTTATGTTTTAGAATTAATTAATAGGGTAATTAAGATTAATTAATTTAATTAATTAATTGAATTTGGAATTAAATATTAATCAATTAAGATCATTAATTAAATTATTAATTAATTATGAATGAATATTATTTATGTAATTAAGATTTAAATTAAGGTTAATTAATTTAATAATTAACTTTTATTCATAAATGATTAAAGATAATTTAATTTGTAATTAATTTAAGTTAATTACTTTATAAAATAATTTGAGGATGGTTAATGAAGGTCATTAACCAGGATTATTTAACAATTAATTAATTCGGTTAATTTTTATAATTAATTAGAATTAATTAATTTAATAATAATCAATTATGAATGGTTTGAGTATAATTACTTGATAAAGTAATTAAGAAATTAATTACTTAATGTAATTAATTTAGTTTAATATGATTGTTTATTTTTAATTAATTAAGTTTAATTAATTTTAAACACTTGGGTTATAAATAATTACTTTATGTAATTAATGATTTAGAAATTACTTAGTTAAGTAATTAATTAATAATTACAGGTTGTAATTAAGTGGAGGTGTTTAAAAATGAGATAATTAGGATAAATTATTTATTAATTAATCAAGGGATTAATTAAATAATTTATTAAAGGATAATTAATTTATTTAATATAGTAATTAAGTTAGTTAATTACTAAATGTAATTAATCTGTGATGATGATTAATAAGTTAATTACTTAAGGTAATTAATAATTAAGGATAATTAATTATTTAATTAATGATGTAATTAAAGATGATTAATTATGATTAATTAATCAATAATAGGTAATTAAAGGAAATTAATTAATGTAATTAATTAAGGATTAGGATAATTAATTATGATTAATTAATTAATTAAAGTAATTAAAGGTTAATTATTGTTTGGCTGTGAATAATTAATTTTGTGAAATTAATTGAGAATAATTACATGAATGTAATTAAGGGTAATTAATCAAGAGTGATTAATTAAAGTAATTTATGATTGATTAATTGATTGTAATCAATTAAATGATTTAGTAAGCAAGATATATATTGGTGAAGTAATTAATTTAATTTATTTTAAATTAATTTAAAATGGGTAATTAATTTAATTCATTTTAAATTAATTAGTGATAGACATAGTTAATTTAATTCATTTTAAATTAATTATATGATGATGAATAAGTTGGATGCTTTGTGATCTCACTAATGAGATAAATGATATTGTGTGGTATGAATGTTTGGTTTGCATTGTGATGATAACTTAGATTATCTATTATGATGATACATGAAATATCTATTTGATATTGATAATGTGGGTTGCCTGTTATGTGACAATGTTGATTATCAGTTATGATTTATAAGTTATCTATCTGTGTGTGTATATAGATACTGTATTGATTTGTTTTAAACCTTTAAAACAACTTGGACTTAAAAGACACGCTTTGGTTTTCGATGAGACCGGGATCGGGTTTCCATATTTGGATATCCGAACCACATCGATTCCAAATAACGTTAGGTCGTGAATCAAAGTGGAGCTTGTGAAGACTCGAGGTGTAAGGACTATGAGTCAGTATAACTCTGTGGGTGATTCCGTAATGAGTTGACGGAATAGTACTTATAGATTCGAGATGGTGAATTAAAGTGCAAAGGTTATTGTCGTTAACTCTGAGGGTGATTCCAAAATGAGTGTAACAAAATAATGCCTTCGGTTTTGTTCGATCCCGGAATGAACTTGTATGGATTGAATGCTTTCAGAACATCGTCAAGTGGACGATGAGCATTCTAAGTGATATGTCCTATAATGGTAATCGTAGCCTCAAGCCTCATCAACCGGTAATGGCTAAAACAGGGGAGGTGCAGCAAAGCTTCGTGGGTCGCACCCACTGGAGAGCAAGATTTACCTCTATCTAGAAGTCCCTTTATATTCGGCTGTGTGGGTGGTTGCTAGCTACAACCACGGGGTTGTCTTGTTTGGAACTGTTCAGTAAGGAATGGGTCCGGCTTTGTGTTGCAGGGGGTCGGGAGTGATCCTCGGTACGTTGATCTAGGCCACGTACTGTGATGGGCGGTACCCCAGTAGCCCTTCCATTGTATGGAATCCAAAATCAAATAAGTGCTAACGGTTTTGATTGTATTACCCACTTTTGTGGCTAGTAGCTGGAATTTAATAAATGTAACAATTTCGGCTATTTCTTATTTATTTGAAAACCCTAGACACTATTATAGTACCATCGGATTTCTTATCAAATGTTTTGGTTAGCGTAAGGTAAAAACTTTTCCATGTTTACGTGTGGGAAGTCTTACGTGATACCTTTCTTTCAAAAGGTTTTTAAAAGTTAAGCAACTTTAACCTGCTACTCACACCAGACCCATGTCTGACCCGAAGTTTATTTTTTGTTTTCATATACTCTTGGGTACTCAAATTTTTACGAGTAGCCAAGGGAATTCAGGTTAGGATTCAGGTTAGCTTTGACGAATTGTGGAGGAGCAAATGGAGCAGGAGGCTTCTGCGTATAGATATATATAGTTTTCCGCTGTGTGTGTTCTCTGAGTTGTTTCTTGTACTGATTTGAGTTGTATAACTAGACAGGTGTTTACAACTTTCTAGTATGTGTTGTTTTAGCTGTGTATCTCTGATGTACATGATACTACGTAAAGTATTATGTTATTAATCTAATTTGTTCGTTCTGCTGTGTAGATTCTGATGTTGTTTCTTTCTTCTCTTCTTTCTATTCTCTTTTCTATCCCTTTCTTTCTTTAAGATGATGCGATTTTCTGGTGGTAGAAAGTCGGGTCGTCTCAGCTTGGTATCAAAGCATTAGGCTGAGTGAATACCTAGGCTCTGAAGTGTATCTTTCTTTAGGGAGCATTAGGTTGAGTGAATACCTAGGCTCTGTAGTGGTGACTTTCTTGAGAGAGCGTATTTGTAATTTTTAATATATATATATATATTTATGTCTACCTATCTGTTGGGTTACCTGTTCAGGTTTGCCAATATAAGTTATAAAGGTAGATGGGGTAGTAGTGTGTGTAACACGACTACCATTGGTTGGAGGTGTTTTGTTGAGACTGTAGACCTAATACCGTCTCGAGTGAGATCTGTAGTGATGAAGAACTTCATTAATCTCTGAAGGAAACCTGTGAAGGTTCGGAGTTCATTTCTGAAGTTGGATGAGTAGTGTTTGGATCTATTGGTTGGCAGAAGCGAGTGATGGTATTTTGAAACCTCAGGGAGTAGTAGCTGCGTGATGAGATGCAGTGACTATGGATGTTCCCGAAGATGTTTTCTTTGGAACAAGTTAAGGAGATGAGTCTGCTTCAGTGTTGTGGCTGTGGTCAGTTTGAGTTTCTATTTGTTTTGAGGTCCGAGTTTCTCGGAGAGCTTTGATTTGGAATTCTTTGGCATATGTGGCAGCAGTATAGTTTGGAGTGTTCTCGGTGTTGGCAAGAGATCTTCTGGCTTAGCGGTTTTTCTGAAGTGGAGTTCAGAAGCAGCTGAGTGGACCCATTTCTTCGATAGGTTGGCTAGTTAAGTGTAAGCTGTTCTATTTGGTTAAGAAAGAACAGTTTTTCCTTGGATTTGGTTTGGATGGATCGCAAAAGTGACTTGCGATTGTTTGAGTGTTTCTCTTGGGTTATCTGAGTTTTTTTGGATGTCTTCGGGAGGTCAGAGTTTTGATCGCATCTGGAGATTGAGTTTTCTTATCGTCTAGGATTCCAGGAGTGGTACCGGTGGTTCAGCTTTATAGAAAAATGGTTCCTAGAGATTGAGTTGGTATAGCAGCTCGGATTTTGGAGGAACTTCTGAATTTTCTTATGGAATTGTTGAATCATATCTCTGGGGTGTGTTGTCCTGTTTGTGATTGCGTTCTTCTTCAGCATTCTCTTCTACTTCGGATCAGAGTTGAGTAGCGGTAGCAGTTTGGAAGTGTATCTGCTTTTTCTTTTTTCGGATAGTAGAAGTTGTTGTCTTTTGATGTTTAGGGGTAGAGTTTGAGTTCTTGGTTCTGTTGATCTAGAGGAGATCATTTTTGTTGAGTTGATTGCTCTAGTTTGTTTTGAGAAGCATCAGCGTAGGTTGAGCTGATCAGTAAGGTTGTAGACAGCCCAGGATTGTCCGAAGTGTTTTGTGGATCAGAATCGGAGGGATTTGGAGTCTGAAGTCGGAGATTTAATTTTGGATAAGTTTCTCTGATCAAAAGTGAGCTATAAGATTGGGTAAGTCTGAGAAGCTAGCTCTGAAGTGTTTTGGATCTTTTCTGTATCTAAGAGATTAAGTGATTGATCTACAGGATTGGATTGCCAGTTTGGATAACTGAGATTCGATGAGTTTCACATATCTCTGAGGGAGTACGTGTATGATCTATCTCTGGTTGTGGAACCAGCAATTCTGGAGTTTTGGTTGTTAAGTCAGACTCGTTTGTGGTCTGATATCTTGTCTAGTGTTATAGATATAGTTGTGTAGGAGCTTTGTAGCTTCATAGTATTGATTGTTTGGATTCTTTAGAGCGAGTATCCCGATATATATATATATATATATATATATATATATATATATATATATATATATGGGGAAACTCGATAAAATTCTATCCAGAATTTGTTTGCATAATTAGATTTGTCTGATTGGTTGTTTTTGGTTGTTAGCATATGTTTGATATATGCTTGTGTTTTTAAATTAAAATTTAATAAGATTATTAAATTACCTTTGTTTTAAATTTCGAGGACGAAATTCTTTTAAGGGGGAAGGATTGTAATATCCCGGAATTTTTAACAATATCAATTTAATAATCTATAATTAAAATGAAATTGATATTGATAATCTGTTAATGATTATTCAAATAGATTTAATAATCTTCTTCAATAATTACTTAAATTAGTCATTTTATCTTTTGAAAATAATAAATTGATTTCTATTTACAATATAAATATATGGTTTATATTTTAAATAGATTGGTATTGTTTTAATTTTAATAAGCAAAGCATATTTTCTAGTTTTAATAATTTGGAAAAAAAATTTTATTTAATATTTAAGCTTTTCAAAGTTAAATAAATGATTTTGGTTTAAATTTAATAATTAAATAATTTTTTAAAATTCTAATATTTACATTATAAATTGGAAATTTTGATTTTAATTAGTGTTGAGTTTTAAAACCTATTTCATAAATAAATATATGATTTTAAAATTGATAAGAAAAATATTAAAATGTTTAAATTAAATTGGCTTGAGTTTTAAATTTAGAATAAACAAACAAAAAGGTTTTATGACTTAATAAAATGGATTATTTATTTAATAAAAGTATAATTTCTTGTAAAATTATTTTTATTTAATAAAAAGAGATTTATAAAAGCAATATTAATATTGTATTGACTTTATAAATAAATTTTGAATAAGATTTGTAATTTTTATTTCAAATTGAATTTTTTTTATAACTTAATTTGAAATTGTTTGGTTTTGAATTTAGTTTGAATATAAATTCCAAAGTATAAATCTTAAATTGTTTAATTGTTTTAATTTTTATTTGTGTAAGTTTTGTAAACATGGTTTGTTTTCATTTATAAATTCATACACATATCTAATATAAACTAACAAATTTAATCTAAGCTAACACACTTTACATTTGTAAATTTAAATACTAATTATCTTAAAGAAAACAAGTGTTAGATTCATATGCATTCAAATTGACAAGTGTTGTAAAAATAGACAAGTGTTAAAATTTTAGTTTTTCTTTTCTTTTCTTTTATTAAATCTGAAATATACTTTAGTTAGCTTACATCTTCATACATATTGCATTTTTCATTCTCCTTAATCAAAGGAGAAATCATGAACTCAACTTCAAAATTTACAACATTCCTCAAAAATCTGCATGTACAAATTCACCAAAACCATGTTCTAATCTGCATATTCAAATACACAAATCTGCAAATTCCTGTAACTCCTCATCAAAACTAAATCTTTCATAAACCTGCATCCTCAAATCCTTCATCTGCATATTACTCAAAGATCAAATCTGCATTTCCTAAAAAGCAAAGTGAAGCCTGCATTTTTTCTACACTCTGTTTAAACTGGGAATGTTAGCATGCATTTAAGGAATGAGTAATTACAACTAGCATCTGCCTACATGTGAAGATTTAGCAACTTAATCTACATCTGCATGCTAGTAATCTAAGTCAGGGAACATATGCATCTATATATCAATTCAACATGAAGGTTAAAGAGTCAAGCATGCAATTTTCATTTTCCTGCAAATTTTAAAAGGACAACAGGAGCTATGCATTTAATAGGTGAGTAACATTTAATCTTAAAACTGTAATTTAGGTTGCTTGAGATTAAACATGTTTATGTGCCAGATGTAAATGTGGTTGTGTATGCATGTTTGATTTTGGTTCTGCAGAGTATACCCATATCATCTTCCTATGAAAAAAATTCCTACAATTGATCTAATTTGAGATAGTATTTGGGTTTTAGAATAATTTAAGGAGTTTGCTTATCATATATAGAATTAAAAGCTATGAAGTGATGTGTTTGGCTGCTTGATGTTTTAAATTTAAACTTAAGTAAATAAAAATGTATATACAGGATAATATCTCTGTAACACAGAAAGCATCATGTGAATTTTTAACAAAACTTAAACATGTTTAACTTGTAATGCAGTATCAGGTAACAAAATTAATTACAAAAACATGAATTTTTAAACTAACAATTTGTATTTTATGGTGTTAATTCAAGTGACAGTTTAAAATTGAACTAAGAATGAAATTTGGCAAGTTCATGAAATCTGTAACTTGAGATGTTTTGGAATTCTTCTGAGCAATAGAGGAAGAATTGTAGATCCTTAGAAAAATCATGATTGTGGATATAATCTGTTAGATTGGTTGCAGTTTATAAATTCTTGTTTAAACCCATGTTTTGAAAGGGGTTAAGAAGTGGGCAATTGTGAGGTGAAGAATTGATCGAGTGTGCTAGTTTTTGGTGAATGGGTTGTTGGTGTGTAGAGTAAATTGAGGCCGGAGGGGTTGGATGCCGGATGATCAGAATGGTGAACTGTCGCCGTTGACAGGTTTTGACAAAAACCTGTTTTCTGTTTTACAGGTTTTGAATTGGGGTTGAATCTGACTTCGTGGATGTAGCTTAATTTGGATGTTCGTAATGGGTTGTAGGATGGGATTATGGTGAGTAGCGATCGGCCTTGGCGATCAACGTTGGCTGGAGTCGCCGTGCATATGCACGGCGATGAAAATTCTGGTGAAGTATGATGGTTGGAGTTACAGGGGAAAGGTTAGGGTTTACTCGAAGTGGATGAGAGGAAGACTCGAAGTAGGCAAGCTGTAGACTCGAAGTAAAATTAGGGAAGTCTCGGGTTGTGCTCTGTAGTTTCCAGGTTACAGAAAACCTGTTCTTTTTTTTAAAAAAATCTGGGTTTAAACTTTTAAAATCTGCAGTTTCATGTTTAGAGTAAAGTTTGAGTTCAAATTCAAAATGCAAGTTTAAATTTCTGATTAAATTTAACTTCCAGTTTTAAAATATAAAATAAAGTTTTTCAGAAATTTAACTTAATTAACTATTTATGTTGATATAATAGTTTAAACCTTTAATAATAAGGTTTTTGAATTGTGAGTAAGATTTAAAGATTAATTTTTAAATCTGGAAATCTAAATTTTAAAATGAAGTTCAGTTTTAAATTTAAATAGAAGATTTAAATTGAAAGTTTAAATTAAGAATGAGTAGAGAATTTCTTAAACTTTGAAATGGATGTAACTTCAAAATTTTATGATTACATTTTAAGACAAACTTTTGTTTGTCCTGAAATTTAAATAAGTTTTAAATTATTTAAACTTTGATAAGTTTTAAAATTTGTTCTATTTTAAACCTTGTATTTTAAAATGAAATTTAAAAAGTAGTTTCAAATGTACTTTGTTTTAAATCAAATTGTTTTAAACATAATTAAGTTATGTTTTTGAAATTAAAATTAAGATTTATGTTTTAGAATTAATTAATAGGGTAATTAAGATTAATTAATTTAATTAATTAACTGAATTTGGAATTAAATATTAATCAATTAAGATCATTAATTAAATTATTAATTAATTATGAATGAATATTAATTATGTAATTAAGATTTAAATTAAGGTTAATTAATTTAATAATTAACTTTTATTAATAAATGATTAAAGATAATTTAATTTGTAATTAATTTAAGTTAATTACTTTATAAAATAATTTGAGGATGGTTAATGAAGGTCATTAACCAGGATTATTTAACAATTAATTAATTCGGTTAATTTTTATAATTAATTAGAATTAATTAATTTAATAATAATCAATTATGAATGGTTTGAGTATAATTACTTGATAAAGTAATTAAGAAATTAATTACTTAATGTAATTAATTTAGTTTAATATGATTGTTTATTTTTAATTAATTAAGTTTAATTAATTTTAAACACCTGGGTTATAAATAATTACTTTGATGTAATTAATGATTTAGAAATTACTTAGTTAAGTAATTAATTAATAATTATAGGTTGTAATTAAGTGGAGGTGTTTAAGAATGAGATAATTTGGATAAATTATTTATTAATTAATCAAGGGATTAATTAAGTAATTTATCAAAGGATAATTAATTTATTTAATATAGTAATTAAGTTAGTTAATTACTAAATGTAATTAATCTGTGATGATGATTAATAAGTTAATTACTTAAGGTAATTACTAATTAAGGATCATTAATTATTTAATTAATGATGTAATTAAAGTTGATTAATTATGATTAATTAATCAATAATAGGTAATTAAAGGAAATTAATTAATGTAATTAATTAAGGATTAGGATAATTAATTATGATTAATTAATTAATTGAAGTAATTAAAGGTTAATTACTGTTTGGCTGTGAATAATTAATTTTGTGAAATTAATTGAGAATAATTACATGAATGTAATTAAGGGTAATTAATCAAGAGTGATTAATTAAAGTAATTTATGATTGATTAATTGATTGTAATCAATTAAATGATTTAGTAAGCAAGATATATATTGGTGAAGTAATTAATTTAATTTATTTTAAATTAATTAAAGATGGGTAATTAATTTAATTCATTTTAAATTAATTAGAGATAGACATAGTTAATTTAATTCATTTTAAATTAATTATATGATGATGAATAAATTGGATGCTTTGTGATCTCAGTAATGAGATAAATGATATTGTGTGGTATGAATGTTTGGTTTGCATTGTGATGATAACTTAGATTATCTATTGTGATGGTGATATATGAAATATCTATTTGATATTGATCATGTGGGTTACCTGTTATGTGATAATGTTGATTATCAGTTATGATTTATAAGTTATCTATCTGTGCGTATATAGATACTGTATTGATTTGTTTTAAACCTTTAAAACAACTTGACTTAGAAGACACGCTTTGGTTTTCGATGAGACCGGGATCGGGTTTCCATATTTGGATATCCGAAAACCACATCGATTCCTAATAACGTTAGGTCGTGAATCAAAGTAGAGCTTGTGAAGACTCGAGATGTAAGGACAATGAGTCAGTATAACTCTGTGGGTGATTCCGTAATGAGTTGACGGAATAGTACTTATAGATTCGAGATGGTGAAATGAACTTGTATGGATTGAATGCTTTTAGAACATCGTCAGGTGGACGATGAGCATTCTAAGTGATACGTCCTATAAAGGTAATCGTAGCCTCAAGCCTCATCAACCGGGAATGGCTAAAACAGGGGAGGTGCAACAAAGCTTCGTGGGTCACATCCACTGGAGAGCAAGATTTACCTCTGTCTAGAAGTCCCTTTATATTCGGCTGTGTGGGTGGTTGCTAGCTACAACCACGGGGTTGTCTTGTTTGGAACTGTTCAGTAAGGAATGGGTCCGGCTTTGTGTTGCAGGGGGTCGGGAGTGATCCTCGGTACGTTGATCTAGGCCACGTACTGTGACGGGCGGTACCCCAGTAGCCCTGCCATTGTATGGAATTCAAAATCCAATAAGTGCCAACGGTTTTGATTGTATTACCCACTTTTGTGGCTAGTAGCTGGAATTTAATAAATGTAACAATTTCGGCTATTTCTTATTTATTTGAAAACCCTAGACACTATTATAATACCATCGGATTTCTTATCAAATGTTTTTGTTAGCGTAAGGTAAAAACTTTTCCATGTTTATGTGTGGGAAGTCTTACGTGATACCTTTCTTTCAAAAGGTTTTTGAAAGTTAAGCAACTTTAACCTGTTACTCACACCAGACCTATGTCTGACCTGGAGTTTATTTTTGGTTTTCATAAACTCTTGGGTACTCAAATTTTTACGAGTAGCCAAGGGAATTCAGGTTAGGATTCAGGTTAGCTTTGATGAATTATGGAGGAGCAAATGGAGCAGGAGGCTTCTACGTATAGATATATATAGTTTTCCGCTGTGTGTGTTCTCTGAGTTGTTTCTTGTACTTATTTGAGCTGTATAACTAGACAGGTGTTTATAACTGTCTAGTATGTGTTGTTTTAGCTGTGTATCTCTGATGTATATGATACTATGTAAAGTATTATGTTATTAATATAATTTATTCGTTCCGCTGTGTAGATTCTGATGTTGTTTCTTTCTTCTCTTCTTTCTATTCTCTTTTCTATCCCTTTCTTTCTTTAAGATGATGCGATTTTCTGGTGGTAGAAAGTCGGGTCGTCTCAAGTGGTTATGTAAAAAATTTATAATAAACTTAAGTAAAATTTAATGGAATGGTACTTGAGTGATATTAGTATTGGAAGAAATATACTAAGAAATAAATGAATGTGAATAAAGCAATCTGAATAATGATTATAAATAAATGAATGTAAATAAAAGAATGGGATATAATAAGAAGCCATTTGAAATAAATATGTAAGTTGTACGTTTATTATTTTATTCACATAACTGTTTGATCCAGATTCGAGCACAGGATTTCGAGATGATTTATATCGATCCGAGTTAGAATTTTCCACTCGATTCACGACGGCGTACATTGGATATGAATTTTTGATTGATTCTGATATTCTCTATCATAGTATATAGCTATGTAAGGAGAATGACAGTTTCTAATCAAGGAAGCATATCTAAGTCCGTACTAGACTGGTCGTGTGAACGATGCTAGTTCGAAAGTGAAATTGTCTGATCGAGCGAGCGATCGGGCACGGTTTTGCATACGAATGATATATATACATCGTATAGGTTTTAATAAATTAAATGTTGATATTGGAAAATGTAATTTGATATGGTTATGAATCAATTAGATGGATTTTCTTGTTGGATGGTTTCTTTCATTACAATTGTTACATTTGCATGTGGTTATCGTATAGTCTATATTATATATTGATATTACTTTCTATATACATGTTCTCTTTAGTTATTAAGTGTGTAGTAGGTGCGGATGGCATATGGTTCGCATTTGGAGCTCGCTTTCGCATTATATTGATCGTATATGATTGCTAATGCTAAGAAAGGCACACATCTTGGATTAGATTTCCTATTTTTATGTTTTTCCTTATGGTATGCCTCATCCTTGAAGATGAGATGTATATTTGTGATTATATGTGTGTGTGTGTTGTAAATTTTTCCAATCGAACCGCACAAAGGAGACGCTGGTGAAATATGATAACTAAAATTTCATGTTTATGTTATGACTTGGAATGGTATTAGTTAATACCTATGAATGAATTTAAAAACTTAAAAAAAGGTGATAACAAGTTTCAACAAATTGATTTGGAAAGTTATAAACTTAAAAGAACTTGGTAATCTATTTCAACTAAGTAATTTTGAAAAGTTAATGGGTTTGGAGCAGTTTTCTTACTTGCTAATTTAGGGGATGAAATTCTTTTACGGGGGAGAATGTAACGACCTAGAATTTCAGTCATTTGAACTAAGAATTTTAATTGATTTTAAATATTAAAAAGTAAATTTTATAAGTTATGTAACTTGAATTTCAAATATAATGGTTATTTGAATATTTTAAATTATTTCGGTAATTAAGCCTTGAATTTTATGTGAATAAAAATGATTTCGGAAGTTAAATTAAATTCTACTTGGAAAAGAATAAAGATAGTAAACTTTTTAATTTGAGTTTAAAAACGATTAAACTTGTTTTATACCAGTTGTTTTAATTAACATGTGAAAATATTCATTTGGGGCCACTGTCTCGGATTTTGACAAAACCTGTATCATTGGGACCATAATAGTAAATTATTATATGTTAACGAATTTCATGGCGATTGGACGTATCGTGCGGCCATGCGAGCCCGAAACGCATAGAAATTAATTATAAGAATTAAATTAATATAATTCGATTCTAAAAGCTATCTTCTGCATACGACCGAATTAGGTCTTGAGACTAGTTCTATCGGGTTCAGAATGGGTGTACATAGTATAGAACACCAGGCGGCATGACTCGTTTGGATTTTGAGATTTTTCAAATAGTTGAGCTGACTATTTCAAATAAAATAATTTAATATTTTATAATCATCTTCTCATATCTATACCCACCTAAGTTCAACCCCATACCATGTTCTATACCAAGGCATGCTCACCTATACTGATTCCTCTATATTTAAGCAAGTCCGAACCAGAAAAAGGGGGTTCTTCTCCTTGAATTCATATCTCCCGCTATCCAACTGTTCGAGGTGTCGCGACCATTCCAAGCATCGTTGAGGAAAGTCATCAACGAGGAAGTTATAGACGATGTTGGGCTCAACCTATTGAATGGTTGGATCATCTAAGATTATAGTGTATCAGCCGTAGTTCATGCTTAAACGACGTTGGAAACTTTGTCCTCGGCACGAAGATTTAAGGGGCAAGGGGAGGAGCTGCTGGGAGCGATGGGTAGCTGGCGGCGGGCGTGCTACAATGATGGAGCGATAGCCGTTCATAGTCGATGGTGTTGGAAATTCGAGGATGAATGGTGTTGGTTTTTAACGGATTTCTCGACGATGGGGCCATTATAGGCGACGTGGTCAGTATTTGGAAGCTCGTTAGAGTCAGGGGATCGCATGGGAAGCTCATATTGGCTCCCAGTGAAGTACACGGGGATGATGAATGCGAGAAGTTAGTAAAGCTGTATCGTACATGATCGGGAATTAATTGGAAGAGAAGGATTAGTATAATGGGTAATTAGTTTAATTATAAATGAGATTAGTGAATTTAAAGTATAAATTGAAAAATCGAAACTTATAAATTTAATATCTTTTGCATACAAGGTCCTAATCGAATGTATCCAATCGTGTTGGGTTCGTAATGATGTTATCTTTGAAATGGAATTGGATTAGTGATGATTGGAGCTAGTAGGATTTTGGGTTAAAATTGAATGCCTATTTGATTTTAATCCAAACCGGAACGCCTCAGCGAAAACATAAATTTAGAAGTGTTAAACTCATCTTTTTGGTTAACAGTATGTTATATTTTTGATAAAAATTGTTGATTGTTGATGATTTACCGTTTTATCTGTTAGTTTGGATTTATTCCCGCCCTTGGAGTGGATGACCTTTTATATATACCCTCCCAGTAGCGGATGACCTATATTATATGATTATATACTGTTCGTGGTGCAAGGCGATAGGTTGGAGGAATCCAATGGGATTCGGCACCACTTTTGATTTTATTTACCTATATATGTGCTGATATATATTAGCTGTGATGTAGGGGACAGGTTGGAGGGATCCAATAGGATTCCCCATCATTGTTCATTTTAATTTCAATAATATTCCTATCATATGATGAATTATTGGACATTAAACCAGATTGTTGGCTACATTGATTTCGACATTGTTATATGTTCAACTTAAACCTTGTAGTGATAGGAAATCAATATTGACATGGATTAAGCATTTGGCAGTTGTTGGTCTCAAATTACCATTTAAAAAAAAATACTATAAATTTCCATTTGGGTCAGGATTGACTTTGAGATGGAGAATGATTTAAAATTTGAATTTGGAGTTTCAGAAATATTTTGTGTTAAAAGGATTCAACTCCTATTTTACTACAATGTTTTCATCTGCCTTTTTTACCTTATTTATTTATATTTAATATTGCTTTACGATTTTTTTATCTAATATTGTTTTAAAGGTTTTACTATATATATTTAATGTTGCTTAAAAATTATCTATTAATATTTTGAAAATTTGAAAAGTAAATTGTTTAAGTAATTAATATGGCTTGAAATTAATAATAATGATTTATAAGTAAATTTTTGGAAACTGATTATTACTATTTATGGTGAAGATTAAATATTATTGTTTGTTTAATAATGTTTTGAAATTATGAATTATTTTTTAAGACGTTTTAAAGTTAATAATTATTATTTATGTTTATTGTTAATAATTATTATTATATAATGTGTTTTGAGGTAAATGATTTTTATTTATTTATAAATGTTTTCAAGACTTATAAATAGAGTTTATTTAACTGGCTTAGGTTTTATAAGAGGAGTTTTATAAATTGGTTTGAAGACTTAAAGGGATTATTTACAAGGTGAAGGAGTTTTATAAATGGTTAGATATTTATAAACGTATTATAGAAATGGGTTTATAGAATTACAATAGGAGTTTGTAAATAGTTGTATGGACTCGTATAGAGTTATAAATGATTTAGAGACATTTTTAAATTGTTTTAGAGATTTATAAGATAGTTTATTAATGGGTTTTAGAAATTTATATAGGAGTTTATAAATGGTTTAGAATTGTGTAAAAAGGAAATCGTCCTTCGTTTTGAAAATATGCTCATAAGTATATGGATATTTTTCTAAGTATTAAAATATAGGGATGTGTGAATATATCTATAAAAAGTATTTATACAAGTATTTACAAGATGATTTTGTTTAATGAAAAAGTAATTGAGGAGGTTACTATTTACCTAGCTATGTGCTTAACCAATATTGGTTTTCCACTTTTGAAATAAATCTCAGATTTGGATATGTTTTTGTTGACAGTTAAATAACAGACTATCACTTTTGGACCCTAAAATATAACTCTAGAAATATCTAGGAGAAATACATAAGTTATATGGCACAGTCATCTCTGATGATGTTGTATTGTGAGTATAAATCTCATTTTGTTCTCCTAGGCCAAACGATAAGGAGATCTGTCCACTAATGGTTAGGAGGTGATCTCCACTCCTATCTATGACTATTTATCTCCTAAAGAACCGGGGTTGATTTTACCAGAAAATATCGACTGTTTTTTCGAAGAGACCGAGATCGGACATGTTATCTGGCACAGTCATCTCCGATGATGTACTATGCGTATAAATCTCGTTTCATTGTGCTAGGACAAACGATAAGGAAATCTGTCCATTACCGGTTAGGTGGTGATCTCCGCTCTTATCTTTGACTGTTTATTTCCTAAAGAACCAGGGTTGAGTTTACTGAAAACTATAGAATGTTGCTTCAAAGAGATCGGGATCAATACGTTATCCAAAACAACTTCAATCTAACTCAAGCATTTGAAGTGAAGACATTTAAAGATGATGGAATTGAAGACATAGCTTATTTAAGTGCAAAGGCTGCTTGTTACAAATCCTGAGAGTGATTCCCAAAATGGACATAGCAGAAGTGGTGCTTTCGGTTTTGTTCAGTCCTAGAACGAACTTGTATGGATGAATGTTGACATTGCATTTTTGCTTGGAGAGTAGTGTTAGTATCCCAAGTGGGAAGTGCTACATAAAAGATAAAACGTAGCCTCAAGCCTCATCAACCGAGAAGTACTAAATCAGGGGAGAAGCGGCAGGGCTAATTGGGTCGCTCCTAAGTAGGGTATGATCATTTGTATCAAGTGTTGATATAATCTCTCATTTCTATGCTTCGGGGCCCATTAACGGATGGGTGATAATATTATATACTACTGGTCAAGTGGTAAGCCGGTTTATTATTGGTAGTGGTCCCCGTGAGGTCCTCGATGTTATTTTATTTAGAGATGCATCATGATGGGCGATACCTTAGTATCCCTGTCACTATGTGAAATCCATTGTCCAATAAGTTATGTACAGATTTAATTATGCCCAACTATGCTGAAACATGAGATGCAAGCATTTCAGCTATATTCCTAATTTACTTTAGCCCTTAGAGATTATTATAATAACAATGGATTTTCTGTAGAATTTTTTTTGGTTGTCGTAAGGTTAAAACCAATCCGTGTTTAAGTGTTGCATGTTCTTACAAGATACTTTCATTGTCAAAAGATTTTTGAGACATAAATTCAATTGAGGTGTGTTTTCTCATGGTAGTCTACTAGACCGGCTTGGGTGTTATTTTATTATAATGCTCGGGTCAGGCCGGGCATATTTACATATTGCTTTAGATGCTTTGGAGCTTCAGGAGATGAGCAAGAGGCCTTGAGGCATATTAACTTATACAGTTATTTTTCCACCGCATTCATTGTTGTATTTATCAAAAATTATGAGGACAGGTTGTTGTAACTGTCCAGGCTGAAATAAGTTAGTACACATTGATTGATGTTTGTGTGTGTATATATATTACAATTTGTTTTTATGTAAAGATTTATTGTATATTATAGATTATTCGTTCTGCTATGAGATTCTTTGTTGTTTAGTTTTCCTCTTGTCTTCTTTCTTCTTTCTTTTCCCTAACTGTCCACCTTTTTGTTCAATTTGAGTGTGCCGTATGTGGTTGATTGTCCACTTAAACTATACGAAAAAGTGGATCGTTATAGAACTAGCCCAGTGAAATCATCCAATCTTGAAATACCAAGTCTAAATTTAGATCCGAGAATTTAGAAGGAGAGATGAAGCCTCCAGCCAATAAAAACATCTCAATACGGATAAGAAGTAAGAGGTACCAACTTGATCTTATGTTGGCAAATCATGTCGTCTCCCTCGAATATGTCTTTTATCTTCGTTCCATAAAGTTTTAAGCACTTTTGTCCTAGAAATCTGGTCATTGCCGAGATTTTCTATAATCTCTGGTGCTTGTCATCATCTTTAGAGATTCCTTACAGTTTTTCACTTACTCCTTCAAAAATTTGCCTCATAACGATCACCTTAGCCAACAATGCATAGGTTTTAGATCCAGAGCCATCTATAATGCATAACAACGAATTGGTAACGACCTGAAAGTGGTTGGTATCAAGCTACCATTTGTCTATTTAAGCACTATAACCCTTTGAGGTTTGTTATAATTTACTTCCAAGAATGTTATCAAGTTACTGAACTATTTTTTCTTTATCCTGACGTTCAGATTGTTTTGAGTCCCGCTTCCTCTAAAAGCTAGATAACACTTGCCTCCCAGAGTACACTTCTGTTAGAATCAAAGCTTGTTCTAGAACAAGATAGGCATAAACCATTATCCATACAAATATGTTGGTTATCCAAGATTTATTTGAAAGTGTCTTCTCTATTCCAAGGGCATTCATTTTAGTGCTTTAAATAGAAATTGTTCCATTCTTTGTGCTAATGAAGAGATCTACACTGGAGATCGTTTCACACCTCATACTAGTACATACCACCTTCCATCATCCATTCCTTTCTTTTCCTTTTGGTTTCACAGGTCGGTACCGAGTTGTTTTGCATAATCATTTGGGATTTGTAAATTCTAACACTTAGTTTATTTTTCTTAATGATTTCATTTTATTTTCAGCTCTCCTTTTCTTCGGTGTTGAAATCCTTTGTGCTCTAACCCTTATTAAAACTGTTCACCACCATCAAGTGAGCATCACTGCCACCATTTCATTGTCGTTGACACCACTCGCTATTCACCTTGATAGTTTCTGACCTCATAAAAGAATTCGTCCTTGAATAACATTCATCTTTAGATCTAGATTCAATATTAAAAGGTGGGTCGCTTTTGTCTCCCAGTTGTGTAGTTTGTTGTTGGCCAAGTTGACAACCACTTCTTACCTCGAGGCAGTCAGAAGGGTTCAAACACTAGTCAATTTTCATCAAGACTCAGACCATGGCATGAATTGGGATTTTCTAAGGCTTATCTTAGGCGCGTCCTGAAACAAACTCCCAAAGGCTGTGACCCTATGGCATCTCTGAGAAATTTCCTTCTCTTTCTCTGGAACACACATCGACATCTGTTAGATTCTTAGTGCCTTTCACTCGGGTTAACACTTAAACTAAAATTCCAAAATAAAACACACCTGACCATATTCAACATTGAGTTTTCTTATCCAGAATGACATGCTATTCTCCTTGATTCAAAGTTGGTATTGGGTCGTCAACTCCTCCTAAAATCCAATCTACTACAGCTCAAGCTTCAACGTCCATGCCTTTCGGAATAAGACAATCAATTTCCACAGAGCTATAGGGGATGATAGTTCCAACAGCTCCAATCCAAGACCAACCTCATCTTCTAAATAAACGATTTGGCCTAAGAGTTCAAGATGATCCTCTAGGACAAATGCCGATAGTTCTCACTTCCAAGTCGCTTCGGACTATATGCCGACTATACGGAATACTAAAAGGTGACGTCATGCTCCCTATACCTAACAAATGAACACATAATCCTCTAATTGGCTATATAGCATGTAACAAGTATATATTCCTAGGCGACGTTGTACCGTTCTCCAATCCATTTCTTTGAATTTCCTCCAAGAGCTCAGGCTCACTCCTACTTAAGTTCACCCCAATGGCATGCCTTGATGAGTTCTCTTTACGTCCTATTCATAAATCAATTTCAGCAACCTCAACCTTCAAGGAGTTAACATATGTCCAGAGCTTTTAAACAACAAAGTGAGTCGCCTTCTCTGATGATAGTCAAAGCCTGGTTTCAATGTAAGGTCATCGAAGCATTCCTAATAAACATTCATACTTTAAGAATGAGTATTCCTTCATTCAATGTCCATATGGCTTCAGCAGTCTCTAACTTTTTAGAAGTATGACTTTACAAATCCTCAAGAGAGTCAATATTGGATTCTGCTCCTTTACCTACCTCCTGACGAAAGAGAATCTTTAGTAGTGCAGCCTTTTACATCCTAAACGCTTTGCCGTTCCTACCAAAGTTCCACCAAAAGGATCCAGGATGTTTTCTAGATCTTCTTCCCTTATTCGCAGTTCAATGAAGATATCCATAAGGGTGTTTAATTATCATCCTATAAAAAAACATTAGTGAATCCATCGACAATGTAGTGAAAGCGAATGTTACTGATGAAGTACAAGCGGGTAGAGAGGAAAATTTTTAGATGGAACCAATTTATGAAGGATGAGAGGGAAGAGAGGAAGAAAGAGTAGAGAAAGAAGATAATGGAGGTGATGAAGAAGGCGACAATAACGAGGACATCAATCAAGGAAGAGGCGAGTCGTAGGGAGAGACGTCTCTAGAGGGCATCGAAATTTCTGTCCCAACACATCTAATGTGATTATTGCCAAGATGTCCCTGAAAATTATAGAACCGAGCATAATGCCAACAACCGAGGAAACTCCTCCAATACTCAAAAAACATCTTCGATTTATTTATTGATCTCCTTAATTAAACATACCATATGAGGGCTTCCTAGCCGAAGGATGCAAGACTCCACCTTTATTACCTTCTAAATATGGTCCGTAGAGTACTTAGGGCAACACCAGCCCTTCACATACTTATAGGATCATGAACACACACACACACCATGCATTCCCTCACATTACAATGCTTCAAAGCTGATACGGTCTTCTCTTTCATTTCAAGTACGATGGGAAGAGTTCGATTCAGCTATCTTTACTCTAGTGTCTTTGAAAAAAGGTGATATGCTTCTGAATCTTATCCTCGTTGCTCTAGCTCTTATAAAGTAATAGAAAATGATAAAGAAAGAGAATGGAAAAAAGATAAAGAGAGACAAGAGGAAAACGACCGCCAAGCGGAAAGGGATAGGACGAAAAGGCATGCTAAGGAAAAGGAAACCTAGGAAAAGACATAGGGACTCATGTAACTACCGTGGTTCCTTTTTGGTCCTTCTACACCTCGATCTCAAACACCACTTCCTCTATAACAACAAACTACATCGCGACTTTCTCTGTCCACCATAGCTCCTCTACCTTATCGACCAATAGGAATTTCTATTCGCCTAGCTTCAACTCTGACTCCTCCGAGCGGAATGCAAGCCGCCTTCCCAAACCTCTATTTGATCAGGGTCAAATTTGACCGTGACATACAAGACATTCTGTGGGTAGAGGCCAACCACAGAGTTGAAGGTATCTAGAAGCTGATAGATCAAGAGTATCAGTGGAAAATGCTTGTTTTTGCCCTCTTTGATATCAATAGAATTAACCAAATCGATATCTAATCACTTGAGTCAGAGAAGAAGACTATAATAGAATCATCGATGGATATAAGAAGGATTTGGCTAGGGCTGTGGAAGAAAAAGACTGGTTTAAACATCAGAGTAGAAGGCCAAAGTGTTAGTCGAAAAAATGAAAAATGTTCACAACTAGACCGAGATTGTGATGAAAACCTAGTTAGAATCGCTTATGAAGAGAATGCTGCTATTGAGATGCAAATCATAACCAAGGACCAGACCCTCCTAGAAAAAAGATAAAGCTCTCCAAAACAAGGATGCCGACATCCTAAAACTCCATACCAATAAGGAGATTTTTGAATCCACCTTACTCCTGGTAAAAACGTAGAAACTTATGGCCTAGTTCGAGCATGCTGCAACCGTGAACGAGCTAATTAAGTTAAAGGAAAAATGGCTAACAAAAAAGAAGACCAGAATTCCACTTTCAATAGTCTTCGCTAGCGTTATCAAATATAAAAAATTAGAGTGGCTAGGACGCACTTATTCCTTCACTCTTCTTGGTGCCTTGGAAGAGGTATTGCATAATGTGGAAGCGTCCAATAAAGGCCTCACCGAAGACAAATTAAAAGCCAAGTTCCTCCTTGCCGACGACATTGGAAAACTAGAAGAGTGAAAAGCTATCCTGGCTGAAAAGGATGCCACTACTGCACCAAGCCATGTTGAACCATCATCTCTCAAAATCTAGGAGCTCGCGTCAAAGACCCCAATATCCAAGGGAGCCAGCTTTGAGGCCACCCAAGTTATTATTCCAGCTTCTGCAGTGATCACCTCGGACGAACCCTATATTCTTATTTCCATTTCTAAACCCATCTCATTGGCTATAAAAGAAGGTGAGATCACTATATCTTCTTCTAAGGAGTCTTCGACCAGCAAAGGTATATACTTCGTTACTCCAGTGTTTGAGATCCTTCAGTTCTTGCTCGAGAACGTTGCTAATCTTTACTTCTCCAAATTTAGAACTCACAGTTCACTCGGTGTTTTCTCCTCTACTGTTAGTTACGCAAGGTTTGCGCCCCCTCCCTCCCACTGGAATGACTATCGAGTCAACTTCTATAACCATGAGACTTATCGTTCCAAACCTTCCCTCCAGCTCTATTCCTGGTCTTGGTTAATAAAAAATTGCAGCTCTAGAGGGATTGGATAACACTTCTCAGTCATTGGGTGAAGAAATTACCATTACAAGTACGTTGGGCCATATTGGTTCCATTTTTATAGTGAAGAGACTGAAGACCGACATTTCCATTTGAAAATCAAATTCGATCCTAGACTTGAGATATTAACTAGTACCGAAGAATCGAAGCCTTCTCTATGAATGCACACCCCAAGGTGAGAAGGTCCAGAAGAGGCCTCTTCATGGTTCGAGACGGAAAGGCGGTAAGAAGAAGAAGACGCATAGGAAGTAAGCTCTCATCTTCGCTACTATGGAGATAGTTTCCTTTTATCTCTTTTTGGTTGTATCTTTTGTTTTTCTTTTGCAAATAAGCCATGCTTGTGTAAGACCAGCCCCCGCAGTGGCATGCATAAAATGAATGTAATGAAAGATAGTTTTCCTATTACAGTATGTGTTTCATTTACATGTTTGCATTTTATATATTATACTGCCTATATACAACTGCCTTCATATATAATATAATATCTTGTACTAAAATTCATCCATATTATATATGCCTATGTCTATGCAATGCTTTTACTTACTGCAACTCTGCACGTATAAGTAAAATTCCTACAATTGCTTTAATTATATTCCATTATGTAGTTCTATTTATTGTTTCCAAAGTGCTTCCATTTGGCTAAACAAAGCAAATATTTACCAAACTCCATGCTTATTCCTTTTACCTTTGGTCGAGTTTCCTTTGACCATTAACAAATGATAAATAAACCAAGTTCCATTCCATTTCCAATTTTTGGGAAACAATAGTTTGGATGTTCATATCCTATCGTCTCAAATCTCACTAATAACCACGCATGATCAAGGCTATCCATCGATTCCCACCACTTAACCTCGACCAAGTATGACCCGCTAGGTTGTGGATGGGATCGTACCTTTTGTAATTTCATGCATACCAAGTCCTATCTTCGAGACTTGGCATTCCAAATGATAGAATTTTAGTATTGTTCAAAGGTTGATAACATGGGGCAAATTATTTGATTGCCCTAGTTTGATTATACTTTCCAGGTCCCGACCTTGGATTATTGTAGTCCAGTGTACCTATGTCCGAGTACCTATTTCGATCTCACTTGTCTTCGAGCATCGATCGAAAGATTTCAATCTCTATCCTCGCTTATCCTCGGTCGAGTATATACTTTTGGGCCGTAATTATGGTCATGAAAATCCTAGCCACACGCAAATTTCTATCCATGGGAACCGGTGCTTCGGATGCCTATCTCTAGACATTTGCTCTAAGTCTCGGTCTCTCTTTGTGTTGACAAGAATATTCTTTGACCGTCCTTACTTATCCTCAGCCTAGCACGTCTTACCAAGCCGTAAGCATGATCATTAAAATTTCATCTGTGCACCAGTTTCTATCTCTGAAAACTGGCGGTTTAGTTACCTGATTTCAGATATTCCCTATTAAGCTTTCCTATCTCCAACCAATAGTCAATACTGGAGGAATAAGGTCGAATTATACGATCAACTATTGTGATTATACTCCTCTATCCCGACCTTGGGCCAAAAGAGTCAGTACCTATCTCCAAGTGCCGGAGTGGACTATTAGTCGCGTAGCATAGGGTTTTGCTTCCAGGAACACAGCTCCACTAGCTCAAGAGGTTATTAATAAATGAAAAGGTGGAAAGTCCTAACTTATTACACTTTTTAATTTTCTAGGGTGGCTTATTTGCTAAAAATAAACTAAATAAATCTATGTGAAATAGCATCGCAACAAGTTGCAGTCCCATACCCGTGGGATTGTGATCCCATCAACATTTACCAACCAACATAGTGCATCGCTGCGGACCCTGCTTGCGCCTTCTCCCGTTCTCTTGTCGCTTCGTCTCTCTGAGCTCGGTAACATAACATTCCCGACTAGCACATCGGTCACCGCTATTTGATCTGACTCCATTCTTCATGGGCAACTTCATCATTATACACCAAGGTGCTAGTAGTATCCTACATTCAACAAGGGTCGGTCGTCCCAAAAGGCATCGTACATCGATATTTCATCCATAACAACAAAAGTCTGTATCTTCGCAACCTTGCGGTTTCCTTCACTGTCTCCATAAACAAATTATGAGCTCCTTCAACTTTACTGTAAATCCTCAAATCCTAAATTTACAAGGCTTTACATCCTTTGGGTTGATCTTTATCTGATCAAACATTCATTTAAACATTACAATCACCGAGCATCACCAATCCACTAGAACCTAATTTACAGTAGCTGGCTAAATCTTGGTTGTATCACTAGGGGATTGAAAGTTGGTGCCTCAATCCTATTAGACACCCCCTAAAAATAATATCATCCATTATCAACTGCTACTGCTTTGACGGAGCTCCATCCTCAATGCCAAGGCATCTTTTCTATGGTACGTGCTTTAAAGAACTTGCATATTCTTCCATCTTGCCGGCTTGGCCCTTCTCTACTAGGTCCAGGCGGGTTCCATCTGGCGGAGTCTAACATTTTTTCTGCCATTGTATGGCTCTCTAACATATTCCTACAATCTCTTTTTCCATATTAATTCTTCAATGAAATCCTTAAGATGCCTCAATTCATTCATGTTATGTCCATGAGTTTCATGGAATCAAAGGAACTTTCCAAAGTACTTTTTTGCCTCGGTCAACTCCCTCCTAGGCGGTTCCATATACCTTTCCATAACTTGTGTGGCAAGGCATATGTTATCAAGTGTACCATTCAAAGGCTTATACTCATATGACCTTATATTTCTTGGACACTTTTTGGCATCATTTTGTTTTCCTCAAGCATCCTGATTTCTCTTTCTTTGGTTGTCAGAACTCCTAACATTCACCGCAACATTTCTGATGCTCTCACTGAATTTCTTAATAGCTACATTGCTTTGAATAACTTCCTTCAACTATACACCATGATTCTTTCCAACAACTTGGCTTACTTCTTCCAAATGTAGAATAAGTTTGCCTTTGGTGGGACTCCTCCATAGTTGTCGAATGCTTCATCCTCAACCATTTTCCAAACTCCATATCCAGGTGTATAACTTGGACGAAAGCAGTCAATACCATATCCTCATTTTTATTATTTACCTCAGTAACTAAAACATTAAACCTATTCAAGAAACCCTTTAATGACTCCTTAGGTCCCTGAGAAAGGCTCGATAAGGGCATCACGTCTTAGGAAAGTAGAGTGGAGCCTGGACTGCTCCAAGAACTTCTTATCCAACTTATTGAAAGTCGAGATGGATTTCGACATGAGCCAACTAAACCATATTGACACAACCCCATCTAGAAATATAGGAAAACACCTGCATCAAACTGCATCCATCACTCTAGCACCATCCATGTGCCACTCATACTTAAGTAAATGCTACCTAGGGCCGGTAGTCCCATTATACGACCGCATTTAAGGCATCGTAAACTTCATGGGATACTCTTTCCTTAGTAATACTCTGTGAATAGATTTCTACTAGCATTGTCCTCATTTTTTCTCCATTTATTCTCTTAACAACTCTTTGGTTATGTCTACAATATGCTTCTTACTTAGTCTGATGGATGACCATCAAGAGCTACGTTAGGTTATTGACTTAACAAATGGTCTCATTTTGCTCGTTGAAGTCTAGGTTCTCCAGTCTCTGAAGGAACCACTCCTTTGGTAATTCTCTAACATATGATTGGCTTTGTTGTGGTTGGTTGAGCACCAACATACCGAGATTTAGAATCAATTCAATCCTTATTTCTAGCATCCTTTAATTCATCCTAGGAATCAGACAAGTTGACGGCTTCGGCTCCCTGCCTCTCTAAGTGTTGCATATTCAGGTTGGTAAAGACTTAATTCTAGTCAGTACTGATCTGAGTTCCCTTAGTATAGGCCTTTCCAGTCTTTTCAGAACTCCTCCCTACAACTCCAGGAGTCTGTTCCTGCTACTTTTGTTTTCCATCCCTTATATTGCAACTATAAGTAGATGAGTTCTCCTCTTCAAATCGAGACGATGTTGCTTCTCTCTAGCTTCTCCTAATCCTTTGGGACTATTAGGTCAGCAAGGCTATACTAGCATCCATTTTATCAAGGAGAGCCTTTTACTATCCGCCATCTTTTGATTCGACTCCACCATCATCTTGTCCAATTCCACTCTTGCGACAATCTCTTGAGGGGTAAATGGTCCTAGAAGCGCCGCCGCCAATTGGTTAGTCACCTCTTCATGGTGGGTAGCTCCTTCGTCACTATCAATGACTACTTTAGATCTACCAGACTACCTTCTTGGTTCCATTGATTCCAATATGAAATTTCTTCAAATCTTCACACAAAAATATTTCAATCTATCCTCTGGATGCTATAATCCATAATAGATATCTAAATCTATGCCTAAGAATTTCCTTTCTTTGTGAAAACACCAAAAATGCTAGGCTGGAAAATGGCACAACTCCCCCAAAATGAATTAAAAGATAGAGACCTGTCTATGAACAATAAAACAAAGTAATAAATAAGGGAAATTTCTATAGTGATTTGGAAAATCTAAGGCCTATGTCCTCTTTAATTTTATTACTTTGAGATTTTGTCACAAGTACACGGGTTTTACTGATTCAAGAGCCTAGAATAGCAAAAAAGTAGCTTCCTTTGCAACAAGGTCATGTAGAGAAAGAGAGTGAAGAAGATGAAGTGCCCAAAATTCCTTTTTCTGAGTTCCATATGCTGCTATTTATAGATACATAGCCAAACGAAATCGTTGTATCTCAAAATACCAAGGCAAAATTTAGATATGAGAATGTAAGAGAGGAGACATAGTCCCCTAACCTATAATTTATCTCAGTATCAATCAGAAGTGATTGTACCGACCTGATTTTATGTTGGCAAATCATATCATTTCCCTCTAATTGGTCTCAATCTTCGATCCACAAAGTTTCAAGCACTTTTATCCTAGAAATTAGGTTATTGTCGAGAGGTTTCAACATATCTGGTACTTGTCCTTATCTTTAGAGCTTCCTTAGGGCTATTGACCTACTCCTATAGAAATGGGCCCCAGGACAATTACCTTAGCCAATATTGTATAGTTATAGGTCCAATCCTAACCATAATGCATAAAAATAGATCGGTACTGACCTGAAAGTGGTCGGTACCGAGCTGTCCTTTGGCCTGTTTCATGCACTCTAATTTAGAGGCATGTTCCAGTGTTCTTCCAAGCATGTTCCCAAGTTCCTAAACCATTCCACCTTCATCATGACATCTAGATTCACTCAAAACCCGCTTGGTCTAAAAGCCAGATAACATATATGATAACTTCATAGAATAAAAAATGGAAGTAGGAAACATAATATGCAAAGGAAATAAAATAATTCGATTTGATCGAATAGTTGAGTATATATTGGAAATAGTTTTAAAAGTACGTAGAATGAATAAAATTCAAACTCAAAGTCACTCCTCTCTATGATGCATAATTATGTATGGATAAGGAGTAATCAACAATCGTTCGATAAAGAACGATTAATAATGAGCGAGGTTAAGTAAATTTCATTCTATAGGGGTGTGTAATTAAGTGCAAGTACATATTTTAAATTTAGTTTCATCTACAGCTTTGATGAGATCGTATAAAATATGTATAAATAACAAACCCCATCATAAATAGTTTAAGATGTGTGGTTGAATAATTTATGTTATGAAAATAAATTTTGTACACTCAAAACTAAATCAGTTTTAAATAAGTGTAGAGGCAGTTCATAAAATGTTTTTAAATTCCTATTCCATCACACTAAGAACTAATTGTTCTTGAAAATGTTGTGTGAGTCAAGATAGTACACATAAAATTCACTTATAAGGGGTCTTGTTTAAACCACTCGAAAGGAGTTTGGGACCGACTAACAATATGAATTAGTGGCAATATAATGGACTTAGATATGATCCAAAACTCTAAAATAGAACTAACTACATAAGATGAAATAAAATTAACAAAGTCTAAAATGGACACAACTCAATTGAATGTCTAATAAGAATTCTTGTACATTAAAAGAGAAACAATGAATTTCTTATTAATGTTGAGAAAAGAATTGATAATAATAATAATTTCCTTAGTTGGCAATAAGCCATGAAGAGTATAGACTCTGTCATATGGCATAATGCTTTGAATCCAATGATTTCCAAGTACATTATCAAAATAAGATGTTGATTATTATACCCAAAGGGATATGATCCATCAGTTGAAGATGTGTCTTCAAAAGAAAGGCCAATAGAGGTGGAATATGGTAAGCAACAATGATGAGAATGACCTAGTAAATTTCAATTGTTGAAATTAGCGTAGCAAACTCGTCTGTCAACGTTCTTAAGTTAATATGGGTTCTACTCACAAAATTATCGCCCAGTATGACTTTGAGTTTGGTACTCTATATTGAAATAGAACTTCAAAATAATGATTTAGAATCGGCTGTTTGCACATAATAACCAAAATGTCATGATCTCGGTGGGAGATGTAACTGAGTTTATAAGTATTGAATAAGGTCCGAGAATTGATATGACAATATTGCTTGATAAGAATCAAAATTGATAAAATATTTTAGCAGAGTAATCAAATAGTTTGATATTAGTCAAAATTTAAAGGAAGCATGTGTTTGCAAAAAACAATGTTAAGAGGTATTAAAATATTATAAAACTATAAGTAAGAAGGTTGAGATTGTCCCAAAAAATATGAATAGACACCTTATTAAAATGTTTAATGTGGAGAATATGAGATGAATTTCATATGCATTGGAAATAGGGATATCATATATGCCATGTTGTCTACTATATCGTTATTCTCTTTTGCAATTAATGCACTAAGTGGGTTTCAATTCAACATTAAGGTCACTAACTGGTAGTTATGATTATTCTCAAGTATTGTGAAATTTAGAGGATTTTTTATGGAAAGAATGAACTCCTTATAAAGGAGTATTTGGACTAGAATTTCATAAGTGATATAGAATATGACATGTCAATTCCAAATTCATATTCAACCTTAGTTAAGGAGCTTTAAGTTAGAAATGTTCCAAACAGGAGGTGGTGGTTGATTCAACTAAAAGGCTAAGTACATCGCCTTGATTAGCATTACAATAGAAGCATTATAAATAATGCACAAATTTATAACTGAGGTAGGGGTGATTCCAAATATTGTGTATTCCGTACATTTTGAGTTGACAATAAATTGCACGTGTCCAACCCAATTTAAATGAATAGGTGGATAGTTATGAGGAAAAGAAAATAAAGTCGTAGAACATAATCTTACACGAATGGAATAATATATGTTATTTCAATGTATAATCTTTGCAACGGAAAATTTTAAATACATTTATCAGAGTTTAACTTAACATGAACATGGGCAGCTATAAATCTCTGTCCTTACAAATCTGAGATACAATAGTACATAAGTGTGGTGGAAATGGATAACAATCTTTAGAAGAATCTTCTTGCTCTATGCTCTGAGCTCTTTCAAAATGCCCCAAATTAAACCTGACTGCTAGGCTACCTAGAAAAATAGGGCACTCGGAGTTCAAGGGAAAGAAAATAAACTCCAGGTCAGTCATGGGGCTGGTTTGATAAACTCAAAATATGAGTATTTGAAAACAAAATGTATCTCATAAGACCATGCTACACATAAATACAGAATGTGTTTATACCTTATGAAAACCAAATCATTTCTAAATAAAATCTGGTGATATTATATTTAATAACATTCTTTGGAAACCTTTGAAATAAACATATTCAAATAGCCAAATCGTTACATTGGTTAAATCTAACGGCATAATAGGTTTACAACTTAATCCGAAGATAGTCATTAGAGAATGGATTTCCAATGAAGAGCGAGGTAAGGGACTACCTCCCATATAATACATTTCTATAAGAATGTACTGAGGCTAACGACGTATGGTGTAACGATCTTGGTTTTGAATCAAATTAAATTTGGTAATTGATATAAAATTTTGGATTAATTGGTAAATTAATTTGAATTTTTTCCAAATTAAATAAGATATGTGCTTGTTTATTTATATAAATAGATTGTAATTTGAAATTTGAATTTGAAATTTTCCAAAAAAAAAATATATGTTGTTTATTTATATATATGTATACAAATTGATTTTAAATTGAATTTTGAATTTGAAACTCAAAGATAAATATCTTATGAATGAATTGGATATAAAAAATTTATATTTTAAGAAACTAATGTATATATATGTATGATTATTTATTAAATGTACAGTTAGAGTTTAAAATCATTTTTCTTTTAAAAAGTTATATAAGAATAAGTAACAGAAATGTATGTATAATATATATATAAACAAAAATGAATAAGAAGCTTTAATTAATATATATATATATGTGTGTGTGTGTGTAAGTTGAAAAAATTTGAAATTAATAAGATAATACATATATAAATATACTTTGTATAAAAGCATAATAAATAAATTTGTGAAAATATAAGTAATTAATGAATTAATAAGTAAGGGTTTACAAACATCATTTATAAATTAATTAACATAAAGGTTTAAACATAAATGCATGAAAATTTACAAGCGTAAAATAATAACATATACATTTAAACATCTGTAAGCCATATAGTATGAAGATTAACAAATGTAAACCCTTTAATATGCAATATTAACAAATGTCATGATTTAAGTTTTCTTTCTTTATTTTCAAAAATAATAAAACAAGATATATATAAACACATTTGCTCCTACTCTTCTCATTTTCTTTCACACAATTCAAAACTAGAAAACCTGGCAAACCAAAGACAAAATCCGAAACAAAACAAAAAAAATAATCAAAGCAAACCAGTAAAGCCACTCAAAAATCAGATCATCTCAGCATGAATCATTTTGAACTAAAAACAAATTCCAGGATCAACTCAACAGCAATCAAACTGAAGCAAAGTTCAAAAAATCAAAACCTGGAAAACAAATGCAATCAAGCAATCTTTAACCTGAAACAATTAACCTAAGCTAGCAAGATTCAAGATCAATTCAAACTAGAGTAAAGCATGCAACAGACATTAAGTTCAAATTTAACAAAACAAGCTTCAAGTTCAACTCAAAATAAATCAAGATCAACAAATTCCAGTTTTAAAAATCAAAGTCTTCCTTGTGTTCTCTGTTTCTTTTTCCAGGTGAGCAAACCACTTGACCTTGTTATATCTTTTGGTGTTAAGATTTGTATGATATGAAATGTGCTTGTATGAATATGTTTGCATGTATGTTTGAATTTGAATGTATGTATATTATATATGATATGTCTGTATATATGAAGATGTTCACGTCTCTTTTGTATTACAAGGACAACTTCATAACAAAAAAAATTCATATCTTTCAAATGAATTAATTTTAGACCAAGATCTTTAAAGCAAAAAAGATTGTAACATGGTAATGTTAATTTTAAAATTGGTTTCAGAAATTTATATTTAGTAGATGCCTCAAAAAAATTTAAATTACAGAACTAATCAAATTTATGTCAAAAAATCGATCACGTTAATTTGAATTTTTGTTTATCTTAACAGAATCATATTGCGAAATGATGATTTTAGACATTAGTACCATGATTTTTAGTATTGGAATTGTTGAGATAATCTGAGTTGATCGACTTTGGGTGTATCGTCGATTTCTATTGATCGGCGATGACTGGCGTGTCATGGTTGTTGCTGGAGGTGGGTTGTAGGTGTAGGAACTCAAGAAAAATGGAAGGAGATTTTTCCGATGAACGTGGCGGATCATCGGAGATGATTTAGGGTTTTATGGTTGGTTTTGGTAATCTGGCTTCGCGAGATATTTGTGACGTCGATGGTGGATCATGGTTGATCGGACTAAAGGGTATCGTTATTTGGGTTCGTAGCGCATCTCTGGGTAGAACGCCAGGGCCTTCGGTGATCGATTTTAGTGGTGCATGATGTTTTTCTGATGATTAGTCTGGGATTCGAGTGTTTCGATTGCTCAATTTTCTCTCTCGATGTTTTTATCTTTCTTGGTGTTCGGGACATTAGCAAGGGTCGTCGATGACCTGTAGGCGTCGGCAAAGGTGATCAGAACGGTGGCGGTGATCTGTGCACGTGCACGAGTATTAGTGGAATTGGGTTTGTTTGTGAAGATGGAGAAGAAGGGAAGTTGTTCGGGTTGATCTCGGGATGGTTTCGTGATTGACTCGAAGTAATGAAGCGTGAGAGGAACTCGAAGTTGAGCTCGGGTTCATTTCGGGATTGACTCGGGTTAGGTTAAAACAAGATTTTAAATTTTAAACTATAACAAGGTCTTTCAAAATATAAAATTAAATCAAGTTTAATCCTTTTCTTGATTCATTCATGTAGAGTAATAATTGTTTAAATTTAGTTTTGAAACTAGTTAAAGTTTTAAAATAATTACTTTAAAATTAATTAATTTCAACTGTTTTGAATTCGTTTTTTTTTATTCTTTGTTAAGTTATTTTTAAATAAATTTAAATGGTATAATGAAGTAGTTAAAAGATGATGATTTTAATTAACTTAAGTAATTTGAGTTAAACTCATATGGTTAATTTTCAAAGATTATTTAAACAAGATTTCAAAAATAAACGGTTTATCTTAAATAATGGTTTGGAATATCGATTAACTTAAAGGGTTTAAGTTAAATTATGTAATTATGGTAATTTGTTTCAAAGGTTATTTAAATAAGACTTAAATGATAATTTTGTAATTATTTAAGAAAAATGGGTTATCTTAAGATTAAAGAACCTTTAGTTTGAAATTTAATGATAATTACTTAATCAAAGCCTTAATTAAGTATTAATTAAATATTAATTAATTTGTTAAGAGTTAATTAATTAACGATAAGTAATTAAAGGCTGATTACTTAATGAGATTAATTAAGTATAATTACTAAATGTAATTAATAAAAGATTATTACTTAATGTAATTAAGGTATAATTACTTTGTGTAATTGCATTTAAGGATAATTAATTAATTAAGATTAATTAATGTAAGTAATTAAGGGTAATTAATTACTTAAAGATAACTATTAATAAAAGTAATTAAGAATAATTAATGATTAAAGGTTGATTAATCAAGTGATTAAAGAATAATTAATTAAAGGATAAATTAATTTATCTGATTAACTAATTAAGGTAATTAATTTGGGGATAATTAATTATTTAACGGTTAATTAATTAATGAAAAGTTATTAAGGGATGATTTATTAATTAAGGGTTAATTATTAATATAATTAACTAAGGATAATTAATCAAAGAATAATTAAATAATTAAAGGTTATTTATTTAATGATTAAAGGTTGATTAAATTGCTAATTAAAATTGGTTAATTAATAATTAAAGGTTAATTAATTTATTATTAAAGGTTAATTAATAAATGATTGAAGGATAATTAATTAAAATAGTTTGCAATTAATTAATGTTAATTAACCAGGATTAGTAATTTATTCATAAGTAATTAATCTGGTTTAAATTAATCAGGTGATTAATTGATCTTACTTATAGATGTATGGATTGTATTGAATGCCTTGAATTGTTTGAAACCCCTGATGTTTGATATTCTGTGATATGATTGAGCTGTGAACTGTGATTTATTTATCTGTGATAAATTTACATATTTATCTGTGAATCCGTGAATGAAGATAAGCGTTATAAGATTATACCGCTTATCGATATTGTTGTACTTGAATTGATGATGGTTGTGATATGTTATTGTTGTGTGTAAAACCCCTAGGCTACACCACACACACATAAATATGGATTCCACGAGAAATCGGTTAAGTCACAGATATTTTGAATTTAAATATAATTTTGTTTTAAAAGTTGAATTTTGAATCAAATTGGTTTGGAAGTGAAATTGAGTTAAATTTAAAAAGCTTTTGGAAAGGAAGTTTGAAATTGAAATTAAGTTTGAATATACTATATCTTGTTAAAGTTTTGAAATTATTTTTGAACTTATGGTTTGAAAGGGTATATAAGTTATACAATAAATTGTTTTGGTAATTTGAATTTAATTCAAATAGAACTTGCCGATGATACGGCAGTTCGCTGATTTTCTGGTTTATGCCTTTAAAGGCTATGATTGTGTGTATTTGATCAGATTTTTCCGAAACCAAAAATCTTTGTTTTCAAAGGATAATTGCCTTTATATAAGGAAAGGATTTTTAGTTGTTGTTGAAAAGATTTTCAAGTTATAGGTGAATCAAAATGGAAATGGTTTTGAAAGCTATGAATGAATCATTTTGAAAGATTGGTAAACCTTGGTTTCAAATTGAAGTGGATTTTAAAAGATGAATCTTTTGATTTAAAGACTAAAAGTAGAAATTTGTTTAAACCATTCAAAAGAAAGGTTTTAGGAAACAAGTGTTGAAAGTTGTGTCTTAATTAAGATCACAATATATCCATTTGATTTTAAAATTGGCGCTCATTATTCAGTATAGCCGGAAGAGGAATTTATGTCATAAAACCCAATCCAAATAGTGATACGACGTAATGGATAGCATATGAAGACGATGGTGAAGACCGGGTATTTTCGAAAATGAAAGGATTACCTGTCGAGTGTCTCTACACCGAATGGCCGCGGTATAGAGATTTCCCTATGTGATGGGGAGTCTGGACGTGATTAGGGATTATTCGAATTTGCAAGGACTTCTTTGAAGTGCATTCAGTTCCGTTCGAACCAGGAACGGACTTGTATGGATGTATGTATGACGTTACACTTTGAGATGTAAAGCTGGTTCCTATCAAATACATTTCTGTTTGGTGGCAGAGAATTTATTCGCTGAGCTTAACACCATTCTCTGAGACGTACGAGCTCAGAAGTTATGTAGTTGACAGTTACTAGTGATACATTCCTAATTTGGTAATGTGGAATACTGAGCGCTGGTGATCATTTATTGATCAAAGCATGGCTTTTGTGAAAAGCGTAGCTTTGTGGATGAGACCTCGTCGGACCTCACACCCTGAAAATGGTCGAAACAGGAAGAATGGAGCAAGGTTATGAGGGTCGCGCCCTTTAGGTTATGTACATTTCCTTCTGAATAAAAGTGGTTTCATGGTATGGAGCCCAGATACTTAACTTATGTGGTTGTTGCAAATTTATTGGTGTTGAGAGCTCTCGGATAAAGGTCGGTGACGATCGAGGGATAGCATACTCGTAACAGTTACTTACATAGTTATAGAGGTAACCCGGCCTTTGTTGGCAGAGAGCCGATTAGGCTCTCGGGGCATCCCTCCAGAAGCGTACCCATGTGGTGAGGAAGTTCCTTAGCCTAACCATTTGTGGGAAATCCAATCATCCAATATGCGTCCTGTACGGTTTTAGTTGTAGAACCTGCCATCTAATATGGTAGCTATAGTAGGCATACTATAATGGTACGTATGTTGGCTAAGATAAATATTGTACTTTCGAAATGATTTTCTGCACTATGCACTAATAATAATATCAAAAAGGTTTTTGCGTATCAAGCATGTTTGACTGTCATAAGGAGAAATCTCCTCCAATTGTGTGCTTGCATTGTGTGTGTACGGGGAGGCCTTATGGTAGTTTCATTTTCCAAAAAGCATTGCGGGTTTCTTTTTTACTTCTTTTGTTGTTTGTTTTTGTTCAAAACAACTGTTTTTGTTTGCTCACACCCGTCCCATGACTGATCTGGAGTTTATTGTTCCCTTTCTAAACTCTAGGTGCCCATAATTTTCCGCACGAGCAGCCTAGAGTCAGATTTTCAGATAGTCAGATAGTAGGTGTAGCTTTTGGCAATCTTTGAAGTCTTTGGATTTTGGCAATCGCATTGTGCACTAGATTTTCTTAAGTTATGCATGATAGGATTTTGAGCTTTTGGATTAGGATTTGCTTTGGAGCTATGGAGATGGGATGCAATCTATGGAACTGATTTGGTAGTTCAAGCAAGTTGAAGTTATGTTTTCGATTTTGTGTTCCACTGTGGTATATGTATATTTGCTCTGATGTTGGATTAATTGTCTAGAGATGTTGTATTCGTGGAGTTGTATCAATGATATATTGTTTTTCTTCCGCTGTGTTGTTGTGCTTAATGTGTTATAAGCTCCGGCGAACCAGACTCAACGTTTGAATCTACGGCATTCGAATACGGGTGAAGTATTTTGGTGTTGATTTTCGAAGGTCGAGTTAAGGTCGTTAAAGTGGTATCAGAGCTGAAGGTTAAGTAAGAACTTTAGCTCAGAAGTATAATACATTAGGTGACTCATTAGAGATAGGGATATAAATGCCCTAGAATGAGTATATCCCTATGATATCTTGTCCGTATGCCTCAGTAAATTCTCTTACTATCCACTTATAGTGAGTATGATTGCAAGAAGAGGACGAGGTAGGGGACATGGGAGTACCACTACAAATGGTCGATACCTTGTAACAAAAAGGAAACAATTTTTCCCTCAATCTCCATTGTTGAGCATCCAATTTTAATTCTTTGATGGTCTCCTGGCAGCTATAAGAAGAAGCTTTGGTGTGGTGGTGGCCCTGCGAATGGTTGTAGATAAATTCCTAATTCGTATTCTCTTCATTAGTTTTCTATCAGCTTTTCATTTTAACTTTAATAAATTTGAAATTTTATTTGAAATGAATTGGTTAACAAATTATGGAACTAAATTGAATTGTATCCATTTGCCTGTTCTTTTAGGGTCCAGATATATTCTACGAATGGTTAGTTATCCCTTCAAACTAAACAATGCCCCTGCATCTTTCGTAGACTTATGACCCGAGTATTTCATAAAGTATTGAATAAATTCGTTCTCGTATTTATTGATAAAATTCTGATTTGGTAAGCCAAATGCAAAATAAATATTCAGCTTGATCCGAAAAGCTATATCTTTGTATGTTTTTCTATTCTTTGATTGTCTCCCTGCAAATTTCGGGGATGAAATTTTCTTAAGGGGGAAATCTGTAACGATCCCGGTTTTGAGTCAAATTTAATTTGGTAATTGATATAAAATTTTGGATTAAATGGTAAATTAATTTGAATTTTTTCCAAATTAAATAATATATGCGCTTATTTATTTATATAAATATATTGTAATTTTAAATTTGAATTTGAAATTTTCTAAAATAAATAATATATGTTTATATATATATATATATATGTGTGTGTGTATGTATGTATACAAATTGATTTTAAATTGAATTCTGAATTTGAAACTCAAAGATAAATATCTTTCGAATGAATTGGATTTAAAAACTTTATACTTTAAGAAACTAGTGTGTGTGTGTGTGTGTATGATTATTTATTAAATGTATAGTTAGAGTTTAAAATCATTTTTCTTTTAAAAAGTTATATAAGAATAAGTAATAGAAATGTATGTATAATATATATATATATAAAAACAAAAATGAATAAAAGCTTTAAATAATATATATATAAGTTGAATTTTTTTGAAATTAATTAGATAATACATATATAAATATAGTTTGTATAAAAGCATAATAAATAAATTTGTGAAAATATAAGTAATTAATAAATTAATAAGTAAGGGTTTAAAAACATCATTTATAAAGTAGTTAACATAAGGGTTTAAACATAAGTATATGAAACTTTACAAGTGTAAATAATAACATATGCATTTAAACATTTGTAAGCCATGTAGTATGAAGATTAACAAGTGTAAACCCTTTAATATGCAATATTAACAAGTGTCATGATTTAAGTTTTCTTTTCTTTATTTTCAAAAATAATAAAACAAGATATATATAAACACATTTGCTCCTACTCTTCTCATTTTCTTTTATACAATTCAAAACTAGAAAACCTGGCAAACTAGAGATAAAATCTGAAACAAAACCAAAAAAATCATCAAAGCAAACCTGTAAAGCTACTCAAAAATCAGATCATCTCGGCGTGAATCATTTTGAACTGAAAAAAAATTCCAGGATCAACTCAACAGCAATCAAACTGAAGCAAAGTTCAAAAAATCAAAACTTTGAAAACAAATGCAATCAAGCAATCTTCAACCTGAGACAATTAACCTAATTTAGCAAGATTCAAGATCAATTCAAACTGGAGTAAAGCATGCAACAGACATTAAGTTCAAATTCAACAAAACAAGCTTCAGGTTCAACTTAAAATAAATCAAGATCAACAGATTCCAGTTTTCAAAATCAAAGTCTTCCATGTGTTCTCTATTTCATTTTCCAGGTGAGCAAACCACTTCACCCTGTTATATCTTTTGGCGTTTAGATTTGTATGATATGAAATGTTCTTGTGTGAATATGTTTGCATGTATGTTTGAATTTGAATGTATGCATATGTATATATGATATGTCTGTATATATGAAGATGTTTACTTCTATGTTATATTATAGGGACAACTTCATAACAAAAAAAATTCATATCTTCTAAACGAATTAATTTTAGACCAAGATCTTTAAAGGAAAAAAGATTGTAACATGGTAATGTTAATTTTAAAAATGGTTTCATAAATTTGTATTTAGTAAAGGGTTTTTTAGGCTCAAGGAAAAAGTTAAAAAAAAATTAGTTTCAAGGACAGGAAGTTTGTTTTTTAGGCTGAAGGACACTTTTTAGTGTAATTCACAGAATGATAGTTGCAACTATCATTTTCAGTTTACACTAAAAGGTGTCCTTCAGACTAAAAAATAAAATTGTTGTCTCTGAGCCTAATTTTTTTGCAACTTATTCCTTATGCCTATTTACCTGTTTAATAAATATCTCAAAAAAAATTAATTACAAAACCAATCAAATTTATGTCGAAAAATCGATCATGTTAATTTGAAGTTTTGATTATCTTAACATAATCGTATTACGAAATAAAGATTTTAGACATTAGTATCATGATTTTCAGTATTGGAATTGTTGAGCTAATCTGAGTTGATTGATTTTGGGTGTATCGTCGATTTTCGTTGATCGGCAATGACTGGTGTGTCGTGGTTGTTGCTGGGGGTGGGTTGTAGGTGGGGGAACTCAGGAAAAATGGGAGGAGATTTTTTTGATGAATGTGGCTGATCGTCGGAGGTGATTTAGAGTTTTATGGTTGGTTTTGGTAGTCTGGGTTCGCGAGAAATTTGCGACGTCGATGGTGAATCATGGTTGATCGGACCAAGAAGGATCGTCGTTTGGGTTCGTGGCACATCTCTGGTTGGAACGGTAGGGCCTCTTGTGATCGGTTTTGGTGGTGCATGATGTTTTTCTGATGATCGAGTCTCGGATTCAAGTGTTTCGATTGCTCAATTTTGTTTCTCGACATTTTTTATCTTTCTGGGTGTTCGGGACGTTAGCAAGGGTTGTCGACGACCTGTAGGCGTCGGCAAAGGTGATCAGAACGGCGGCGGTGATCCGTGCACGTGCACGAGTATCAGTGGAATTGGGTTTGTTTGTAAAGATGGGGAAGAAGGGAAGTTCTTCGGGTTGATCTAGGGATGGTTTCGCGATTGACTCGAAGTAATGAAGCATGAGAGAAACTCGAAGTTGAGCTCATGTTCATTTCGGGATTGACTCGTGTCGGGTTAAAACTAGATTTTAAATTTCAAAATTTAACATGGTCTTTCAAAATGTAAAATTTAAATCAATTTTAAACCTTTTCCTGATTCATTCATGTAGTGTAATAATTGTTTAAATTTATTTTTGAAACTAATTAAAGTTTTAAAATAATTATTTTAAAATTAATTAATTTCAAGTGTTTTAAATTCTTTATTTTGATTCTTTATGCTTAAGTTATTTTTAAATAAATTTAAATGGTATAATAAATTAGTTAAAAAATGATTTTAATTAACTTAAGTATTTTGAGTAAAATTCATATGGTTAATTTTCAGAGATTATTTAAACAAGTTTTTAAAAATAAATGGTTTATCCTAAATAATTGTTAGATTATAGATTATCCTAAAGGGTTTAAGTTAAATTATGTAATTATGATAATTTGTCTCAAAGGTTATTTAGATAAGACTTAAATGATGATTTTGTAAATATATAAGAAAAATGGGTTATCTTAAGATTAAAGGATCATTAATTTGAAATTTAATGATAATTACTTAATCAAAGCCTTAATTAAGTGTTAGTTAAAGATTAATTAATTTGTTAAGAGTTAATTAAATAATGATAAGTAACTAAAGGATGATTACTTAATGAGATTAATAAAGTATAATTGCTTAATGTAATTAATAAAAGATTATTACTTAATGTAATTAAGGTATAATTACTTTGTCTAACTACTTTAAGGGTAATTAATTAATTAAGATTAATTAATGTAAGTAATTAAGAGTAATTAATTACTTAAAGATAATTACTTAATAAAAGCGATCAATAATAATTAATTAATGATTAAAGGTTGATTAGTCAAGTGATTAAAGAATAATTAATTAAGGGATAAATTAATTTATCTGATTAATTAATTAAGGTAATTAAGTTGGGGATAATTAATTATTTAAAGGTTAATTAATTAATGAAAAGTGATTAAGGGACGATTTATTAATTAAGCGTTAATTAACTAATATGATTAATTAAGGATAATTAATTAAAGAACAACTAAATAATTAAAGGTTAATTATTTAATGATTAAAGGTTGATTAAATTGTTAATTAAAATAGGTTAATTAATAATTAAAGGTTAATTAATAAATGATTGAAGGATAATTAAGTAAAATGGTTTGTTATTAATTAATGTTAATTAACCAGGATTATTAATTTATTCATAAGTAATTAATCTGGTTTAAATTAATTAGGTGATTAATTGATCTTACTTATGGATGTTTGGATTGTATTAAATGCCTTGAATTGTTTGATATCCCTGATTTGTGCTATTCTGTGATATGATTGAGCTATGAATTGTGATTTATTTATCTATGATAAATTTACATATTTATCTGTCAATGAAAATAAGCGTTATAGGATTATACCGCTTATCGATATTGTTGTGCTTGAATTGATGACGGTTGTGATATGTTATTGTTATGCGTAAAACCCCTGGACTACACCACACACACACAAATATGGATTTCACAAGGAATCGGTTAAGTCACATATATTTTGAATTTAAATATTTTTTTAAAGTTGAATTTTGAATCAAATTGGTTTGGAAGTGAAATTGAGCTAAATTTGAAAAGCTTTTGGAAAGGAAGTTTGAAATTGAAATTTAGTTTGAATATACTATATCTTGTTAAAGTTTTGAAATTATTTTGGAACTTATGGTTTGAAAGGGTTATATAAGTTATACAATAAATTGTTTTGGGAATTTGAATTTAATTCAAATAGAACTTGACGATGATACGGCAGTTCGTTGATTTTCTGGTTTATACCTTTAAAGGCTATAACTTGTGTATATTTGATCGGATTTTTTCGAAACGAAAAACCTTTGTTCTCAAAGGATAATTGCCTTTATATAAGGAAAGGATATCTAGTTGTTGTTGAAAAGATTTTCAAGTTATGGGTGAATCAAAATGGAAATAGTTTTGAAAGCTATGAATGAATCTTTGAGAAAGATTGGTATACCTTGGTTTCAAATTGAAGTGGATTTTAAAAGGTGAATCTTTTGATTTAAAAGGACTAAAAGTGGAAATTTGTTTAAACCGTTCAAAATAAAGGTTTTGGGAAACAAGTGTTGAAAGTTGTGACTTAACTAAGATTCCAATATATCCATATGGTTTTAAAATTAGCGCTCATTATTCGGTTTAGCCGGGAGAGGTCTTTATGTCATAAAGTCCATTCCGAATAGTGATACGGCGATATGGATAGCATTTGAAGACGATGGTGAAGACCAGGTATTTTTGAAAATGAAAGGATTACCTGTCGAATGTCTCTGCACCGAATGGCCGCGGTATAGAGATTTCCTTAGTGATGGGAGTTCGGACGTGATTTGGATTATCTGGATTTGCAAGGACTTCTTTGAAGTGCCTTCGGTTCCGTTCGAACTCGGAACGGACTTGTATGGATGTATGTCTGACGTTACACTTTGAAATGTAAAACTAATTCCTATCAAATACATTTATGTTTGGTGGCGGAGAATTTATTCTCTTAGCTTAGCACCCTTCTTATATACGAATGAGCTTAGAGGTTATGTAGTTGATAATTACTAGTGATACATTCTCAATTTGGTAATGTGGCATACTTAGTGTTGTTGATCATTTATTGATCAAAGCATGGCATTTGTGAAAAGCTTAGCTTTGTGGACGAGACCTCGTCGGACCTCACCCCCCGAAAATAGTCGAAACAGAAAGAATGCAGCAAGGTTATGAGAGTCGCGCACTTTAGGGTATGTGCATTTCCTTCTGGATAAAAGTAGTATCATGGTATGGAGCCTAGATACTTAACTTATATGGTTGTTGCAAATTTATTGGTGTTGAGAGCTCTCGGATAAAGGTCGGTGACGACCGGGGGATGGCATACTCGTGACAATTAGTTACCTAGTTATAGAGGTAATCCGGCCTTGTGTTTGCAGAGAGCTGGTTAGGTTCTCGAGGCGTCCGTCCAGAGGCGTACCTATGTGATGAGGAAGTTCCTTAGCCTAACCATTTGTTGGAAATCCAATCATCAAAGGCGCGCCCTGTACGGTTTTAGTTGTAGAACCTGCCATCTAATATGGTTGCTCTAGTAGGCATACTATAATGGTACGTATGCTGGCTAAGATAAATATTATACTTTCGTAATGTTTCTCTGCACTATTCACTAATAATAGTATCAAAAAGATTTTTGTGTATCAAGCATGTTTGACTATCATAAGGAGAAATCTCCTCCAATTGTGCGCTTGCATTGTGTGTGTGCGGGGAGGCTTTATGGTAGTTTCATTTTCCAAAAAGCATTGCGGATTTATTTTTACTTCTTTGTTGTTTGTTTTTGCTCAAAACAACTATTTTTGTTTCCTCACACCAGTCCCATGGCTGACTTGGAGTTTTTTGTTCCCTTTCTAAAAATCTGGGTGCCCACAATTTTCCACACGGGCAGCCTAGAGTCGGATTTTCAAATAGTCAGATAGTAGATGTAGCTTTTGGTAATCTTTGAAGTCTTTGTATTTTGGAAATCGCATTGTGCACCGGATTTGCTTAAGTTCAGTATAATCGGATTTTGAGCTTTTGGATTGGGCTTTTGCTTTGGAGCTTTGGAGATGGGATGTAATCTATGCAGCTGATTTGGTAGTTCAAGCAAGTTGAAGTTATGTTTCCATTGTTGTGTTCCGCTGTGGTATATGTAAATTTGCTCTGATGTTGGATTAATTGTTGTAGAGATGTTGTAATCATGGAGTTGTATCAATGATATATTGATTTTCTTCCGCTGTGTTGTACTTAATGTGTTATAAGCTTCGGCGAACCGGACTCATCGTTTGAATCTACGGTATTCGAATACGGGTGAAGTATTTATGTGTCGATTTTCAAAGGTCAAGACAGGGTCGTTAAATATGGTCCTCTGCGAATTAAGACCGGCCTACCTAAGACTAACAGATGGTACAGATAGCACCCAATATGATGTGATCCCGGCCATTCCCGGCCTCTCCGAGACATCTCATAACAGACACTGTAAAATTCAAACCTGACATATAGCAGGTAGAAATAAATAAATGTAAAAAGGTGATATCATACTCTAATGGTTGCGAACCATTTAGCCTTAAAGCAATCACTGTTCACAATTCCTCGGGTTTGAGGCTTGAGGAAACGTTTACCTTTCTTAGAACTTTTCACTTAAAATGCCACATTTCCACTTCAAGAACACACTATTGATTTCAACAAAAGTACAACCTTTGAGCTCATACGTCTTAGAGAAGGGTGTTAAGCATAAGAGGGGTTACCTCCTACACCAATAAACAGATGTACGTTTGTAGAGATCAATGCACTATGATCTTAGAAATGCAATGTCAGACATCCATCCATACAATTTGTCCAAGAATAGAGAAAACCAAAGCTCTCCTATCACATCCTTTTGGGCATTACTCATAGGGTCAGTAGTGAGTAGTCCTTGTATACAAAGGTCCCAAAAAGAAAGGCCACTACAATTTATTTATCTCGGTAGCTACTCCAAAATTATCAACAAACAGTCCTTCCGTTATGAAGATCCCTGCCTTCAACGTCATTGTCTTCAACATATCTTCACTTTCGAACTCGTAAATTGGTTTGAAGTAGTTTTCGGACAGGAATTTACCCAAATCTGATCCCGGTTCCTCCAAACCAATCATCGATAAAAAGATGTTAAGTAGAAGTGTGATTAATATTCCATTAATTAGTATCTTATTATCCAAAATATGTTCTTAGAGGTATATATATCTTTTTGAAAATATACCTGGAATCATTAAACCTCATTTAGTAAATATTTATTTAATTAAAACCTTTTTAAATCTTGGAGTAATTCCAAATCATTTCTTCCTTTATTTAGGAAAATATCTCTAAATTATTTATTTAAAGCTTAACAAAGATTTCTTATTTCCAAATCTTAACTTTTAAATGGGTGAAAAACAATGTTATTCATGACATCGTTTACTGTGAACCCAAAATAATTAATTTTAAGTAAAAGGATCCATAAGAATTAAAATAGTTCCAAATCATTTATTTAAATCCTAACAAAAAATTACTTATTTTCAAATCATAACTTTTTAATAGGTTGGAACCATGTTTTTTAAGATGGCAGATCCAAACTATTTAGAATTTGAGTAAAATGGATACATAGAAATTATAATAATTTTGCTATAAAATAATTTTAGTGTTCAACTTGTACTATTCATAGAATAACGGTGGAATCGCCTTTTAAATTCATATGATTAGTATGAGTTCCCTCCTCGGAATTTAACACCAAGTGCAAGAAGATTATCACTATTCAAACCAAGTTGTAATTAATTAAGTATAAAAATTAAATCTTTTATACTTATCTCATTTTCGAAATTTCAACCTAATCTATCCCTCATCCAGTAAAGAGGTCAGGTGAGCCAGGGCACTGGTTGCTTCTTAACATCTCCTTAGTTTAAGCACCTCACATCCGGATCTCATGAGTAGAAAAATCCAATCTACTCATCGGCTTTTAGAGCCAAGATTAATTCATTTATTTATAATAGCTTTTCCTTTAACCATTTATTTAAACTCCTTCAAAGGTAATTTTAAAACTTCCAAATCGTCTTTAAAATGCTTAACTATTTATTTGAAAACATTTATAAAATATTTGGGAAAGAGTATTTAAGTTAAAAGCTATATTTCAAAAGTTATTAAAACTGCTGTGAATAGTGTTTTTAAGGCTTCGTTGATCAAAACAACTTTTCTATTAATTGAAAACTAATTTTTATAACTAAAATCTCTTTTAAAATGTTTTAAAAAATTATAGAATATATTCCATATATTAAAGAACTAAAATTATCGATTTAAAGGATTTATCGCTTTGGTTTTCGAGCGGCCAAACCGCGACTATTTTCAAAACTTGATTTGCTCATAGCTCAAAATCTACTATATAAAATCTCAATCTTTTTCTTTTTAAAAAAAAATTATGATTATAATATTCTGAAAAATTCTTATCCTAAAGAATTCTGACTCAGATTCCATTGTATGAATGTATTTAAACTTTCTTCGGCGCGAAATCACGAACTACCGTTGTACGACGCTCCTGTTTTAATTAACTTTCCATATCCTTTTCAAACATTGTCGAAACATTTTTAAATATTTATAAAACATTTCTAAATCATTTTAAACCATTTTAATGAGGTTTAAAAAGCTCATATACACCATTTCATTTATTAAACGGAAGTGATTTCCTTTGTGATTTCGACGTGTATTAAACATGAATTATTTCAACATCCGGATAAACATATAATCTACATCCAAACTTCATGATCAAAAATAGTAAACAACCATATAATAGACAAATATATATATATATATATATATCATCCAATATATCATAATATAAATAGAGTTTCTCACCTTTATTGGATATTAAACTTAGGAAAATGGACACTAGCTTCTCTACTATCGAACCGCATCTTATGAAATTGAGCTCGGGACGCTATTAAAGCTTGGCATACGCTTTCAATTGGACATGGGCTTGGCCTTGGTGATGGAGGGTGGTGGCCATGAGTTTGGAAGGTGGAGAGGAGGTGTTTGACTTGGTTTTGGAGGTGGATTGACATGGTATATACATGTGTATATATTTTACTTCATTTTAGAATATTTTTCCATACCTTTGCTACATTTTTTTCTATAAACTACAAGCCATTAATGAGCTTCAAGAAGGGGAAGAAGAAGAGAATTGTGTGAATGAATATGTGAATGTAGGTGGGTATTTATAAGAAAATTTTGCACCAAAAATATCATGATATAATTTCCTTACCTAAGAATACTTGCATCACCATTCCACCTCATCTCTTCTCATCACCTTTCGACTGACCATGAAGCCCAGTCCACCCTCCATGTGCTTGGCTTGTGATGTGATGTGGTGCTTTGTTTTTACTCCCTCCATATGCTTGGCTTGTGATGTAATGTGGTGCTATGTTTTTATCTCTTGTTTACACATAAGGAGCTTGTACATATACATATGTGTTTGGATATTTTCTTTGCTTGATTTGACTAATTCCTACATGTAATTAAATGTATATGTGTATAAATTTTTATATGTGTTAATGTATGTGTATATGTTTCACAACATTGTATTGGTTTGTTTACAATTTATATACGCTAAACCGTTACGGATTCCGATTTCGATTCCCGGTCACATTTCCAATTTTTAGCTAAACCATATATATATTAGAAAACAAAACTTAAAGAAAATTTTCTCATCGTTTTGATTAATTTAAAAAGATCTCACTTGAAATATAAAACCATATATATCGATATCAATAAGTGTTAACAAAAAGTGCTATGGCATAGATAAAGCATTATCAATTTTCCTTATATTTTCAAATCGGGTATATAGCTTCTTAAAACTATAATAAATGATTTAATGTCACTTCATAACTAATTAAAATGAATTATTAGCATATTAAATCAATTATTTAATTATTAAAACTTAACTTCAATTTCTAGAGAAAAATATAAAAGCGATGACATCTCTAGTGATGTCATAAATACATTTTATTTTCGAAAATAAAATAACTTTGTTTGATAATCTTGTTTAAATAAATATATTAGTTTATGTATTTAAATTCATACACTCAAATACTGAGAAAGTCTCCTTTCCATTGAAAATCAATTTATTGATGAAAATTTGTTTACGAAGCATGTGCTTTATTTATGAAACTATATTCCACAATTATATTTTAAAACAAATTTCTTATCATTATTTTTGGGTTTAAATCTTTACACTTGTTGTTATAAAATTTTATATTTGAATATTTCAAAATTAATTGTCAAAGTGATAAATTTGCGGGTCGTTACTTTGAGAATCCCATGACATAGTTTTATGAAACCAATGTCGCAATGCAAATTATGAAAGAACTTATGGATCACAAGATGTCTAGACACATACTTTGAATGTTCCACCTAATGAAGGTAGTTTATCGATGATAGAGAGACGTTGGCTGACAAAGTAAACTGCAATATAATATAGTAAGTCCATTCACTAAGGGACTAGCTCGGTCAGTTCTAGACTCATCGGAGGAATGAAATTAAAATTCCATAATTGACCACAATGCATTGGGAAATTGAAAAGGTTAGCGGTATACCCTAAGAGCAATTATGTAATTTGTTACTCTTGTCCAACTTTGTAATCAATCTTGTTCGTAGTAAATGTGATTGTTTATGTTATATACTTTTTTATATTGTGTTATAACTAATTAAGTAGTTAATTTAAAGTACATTAGTAAAAAATTCCTTAAATCAAATATTATTTGGTTGTAGTTGAAAATAGTTGCAAACGTGGGTAATTAATCCAAGATAAAATAATATTTTGTTTTAAATATTCTGGTCAAGATGTTTCAAGAAAGGATACCGATATATCCATTGAGTCGAGAGTATGTAATGCTCTCCAAATATTGGGCAGTGTATTACTCATAGCTACTAAGGGCACCATATGGTTATATATTCGTAGTTATTAAATAACTATGGAATGACTTATTTGATTATTTCTGTTAGTTGATGTCAACTAGGTCAAATAGGAAATCTCAATTTGATGATGTTGCATTGATTATAGTTAAATCATGGCATGGCATCCATCGAAAAACTATGGTTGGGTCTTGTTGAAGAATTATGAGTGAGGCACCATTCAATAGAGATTTGTCTCCTCAGTTAAATGAGCTTAGTGATCACTTCTTATACATTTGATTTTTAAATCCATTAGAGTTTTAATTCGTTTAGCAAAAAATTTAAACATTGTGAATGTATCACTTTTATGTTTTAAAAATAGTGTCCAAGTATATCTTGAAAAGTTGTTCACAATTACCAAAACATGTTTATTGTGATTTATCGAACATACTTGAGTTGGACCAAATAAGTCCAAATGAAGGAATTCAAGAGGTTATTTAGTAGATATTTCCTTTTTAGACTTAAAACGAGCTTTTCTTTCATTTTCCAAGTTGATATGCATCGCATAGATTTTTAAGTTTGAAATTTATTTTGGGTAATCCTCTTACCAAATTGTTTTTAGCTAATTTGTTTATATATTTGAAATTTATATGTCAAAATATTTTATGCCATATCCATGGATCATCATGATTTACGGCTAAGCATAAATCATTATTACGATTAATATTCATATTTAGAACATAAATATTTTGATTTCTTATTCCTTCAAAAATTAAAATTTTATTTTGATCAAAGCTATTGCATTTATCTTTTTCAAAATCGATTCTAAATCCCTTATGACATAAATGGCTTATACTTTGTAAATTATGTTTTAAGTTTTCAACTAATAAGACATTTGAAATAATAGGAGAAGTAGACATACTGACTTGGATGACGTTTCCAATCCCAATAACATATCCTTTGGAATTATTTCCAAAATGCATTATGCCACCGTCTATGTAAGTGATATTCGATAGCATGTGTCCATTTCCCGTCATATGTTTGGAGCATCTACTATCGAGTATCCATTTCTCCTTATTTTTTTATTTTGTTTTTGGGTACCTGCAAAATAATAAAAGTCTTAAATGGTACCAACTTCCTTCGTTAGGGTCCTATGTGTTAGTAGGAGTAGGTAACCATAGCCATGAGGTTGTGGACCTTTAGAGATGTAATATTCATTATGAATTATTTCTTTTAAATATACATCTATGTGTTTTTGTCTAATCAACTTGTGATTTGTTTTAGGAATCCATATTTTAATCATTTTTTATCCTTTATTTTCACATTTAGATTTTGGTTTTCTAAAATTAGTATATAATGTACTATACTTTGTAGATTCTCGATTATCATTAGAAACCAAATTATTTCTTGATACTTTACCATTTTTTTGTTAAATCCTAACCCCTTCCTGTTTCCTAATGCTTTTGAAATTTTTATCAAATTTTCCAGACTTCGCTTTCCGCTATTACATTTTGAAACATTGTTACTAATTTTATCTAATTTATTTCTAAGATCAAAATTTTCTGTATTAGCAAATTCTAAATTTTGTTTCAATTAACACTTCTCTTATTCAAGTTTACTATTCTCTATTCTTCTATTCTCTATGTCATGTGTAGAGTAGCATTTCAAGATGATAATTTTTTGCATTCTTTTTGTGATAATTCTAAAGTAGTTTTCTCATCTTTTAACAATCTAATTTCCAATTCAGCTCTATTTAATTTTCTGCATTTTCTTTATTTACTTTTTTTGATTCTCTATACTTGTCATTTAATTCTATACTAATTTCAAGAATTTCATCATATGTTAATTGAAGACATACCTCATCTGTACTAGTCATGAAGCAAACATTTGCTTGTTCTGAATCACTGTGGCCAACGGATGAAGAGGAAGAGTCAAAGTCTACCTAAGTTACTTGAAATGCTCTTCTCTTTTTCTTGAAGTTTTCGAACTTGTTTTTATTTTTATCAGTGTTGAGTAGTGGACAGTTCCTCTTCAAATGGCCAGATTTGTCACACCCAAAGCATTTTATTGATGTTTGATTTAAGGAATTTATATTGCTACTATTTTGAAATTTTCGTCATCTTTTTGAACTTCTTTAACTTGTTGTAATTTTTCACGATGAAAACAATCTCATCTTCTTCCAAGTCGGAGTTATCATTATTTGCCTGAATGCGATGTTATTCTTTTCATGATTTTGTTCCTTTCTTACCTGTAAATTAGCTTCATATGACATCGGATTTCCTATTAACTCTTCGAATTTGAGTTGGGATAGATTGTTAGATTTTTCGACGGCTAAAACTTTTCTTCCCCATTTGTTTGTCAGAGAGTTTAAAATTCGTTGACTAAGTCAAATCAATGAATTTAACTCCTAGTGTCATAAGATCGTGTTGTATAGTTTGAAATCTAGCATACATGTCAATAATTGATTCATTTTTCTCATTTTAAAAGATGAAAATTGATTTTGTAGAATATAAATTTTTGTTTACTTAACTTTGTTTGTGCCCATTGGTAATTTAAAATGTACGCCATATATCATAAGCAGTAGTACAAAGCATGACTCGTGAAAATTCATTTTTATCAAGTGAGCAAAATAGAAAATTCATAACTTTTGCATTATTGGTTGCTTAATTCTTTTGTGCGTCAGTCCAAGTATTTATAGTGACTGCTTCATATCTAGTTTTTGTAGTTTTCCAAATTTACATACCATTAGCTTCCATAAAAAAATTATACATGTCGACCAATAAGCATAGTTTGATCCAGTGAATAGTGGAGGACGTGCAGTTGATTGTCCTTGAAATGAACTTACCATATTAGCCGAAATTCAATTACATGTTATGATAATAATGAAAAACCTTGCTCTACTACCAAATGGAAGTCTAGTGGATCGTATATTGTCCAACTTGTGTATAATATGCAAGTGTATGATCTAATGCTATAGTAGACAATAAATAGTAAAGTATAAAAACCATGCAAACTAGAGTTTTATACTGGTTCGGACCTCCTGTCCTATATACAGTCCAGAAGCTTCCCTTCAGTGTTTACTAACCAAAAAACTCTCACTTCATCTGGAGGAACTGGCTTATTGCAAAAGTATTTTGTTGACAATTATGTGTTCTGAATACCAGGGATATTGACTGTACAATACAATTATTCCTATAATCTCCATTGAGTGATATTGTTTATGTGCATTTTGATTTTTAGGAAGCAATATAACCAAAATATAAGTTCTTGTTGTTTGAATGATTAAGAAAATTGAATCTATGAAAGCACCAAAGTAAGAAAATAAAATAAGAGTATAGAAATCAACATAAGTGTTAGCCTCAATCATTTAGTGCTATTTATATGATTCAAGAGTTGTTTCTCAAAGAGAAGCAAATACCACCTTTCAAAGAGTTGCGATGTTTGAGTAAATTCAGTGTATTGAAAAATTCAAAAGGAAGCAACCTTTCATAAAATAACAATTATGCTTCAGATTTAATGTCACATAAATCTATGGAAAATCATAGACGTCTGTCATTGTAGGGATTAATTTTCCCATGTAATGTCACAGACGTTTGTGGTTTTCACAGACGTCTGTGAAATTAGTTTTCTTAAGGTAAGTTCTGTTTTTATTCAAAAACGTGAATTTGTGTTTTGTGAATCACTCAAGGAGATTTTACATATTTTATCTAAAACTAGAAACGATTTTACCAGTAATAGTCTCTCCTCGCTTGTCTTCTAGCTATGATCTTGTTACGTGTACCTGCATATTAATGATGCTTGTATTGTATATGTGTGTTTGTATAGTTGTTGTCATCGAAACTAAGAGTGGAGGTTCTAACAAATAGTTCTTTGTACTCCTTACTTAACGGGTAGGCCCTCTATTTTCAGTGGTTGAGAATGTCGTTGATTGCTAACTCGGATATTTTAAGGCCTTAAACTTATACACATGTCATGATCTAGTTGCTATTAAATGATACGAATTGACGACGTGTAATTTTTTGATTAAGCATGCAATTTTTCTTTGCTTTGTTCATTGATTAACTTTCTTTATAGTGGCATTCTTAGCTAATTGCTTAGCTGAGGCACTCTTATCTTAAGTTGATTGCTTTGTTACAACGTTGTTTGGCCATACTTGATTTATCGTGGCGCTTTTGGTCTTTATCTTTGAGCTCATTTTGTAAGTTAAAGCTGAGATGACCAAACTTGTTGATGGGTCCACATGGTCAGCTTAAAGGGACATTAGAACCCTAAATTCAATCATATGTTCACTATCTATTTCCAGCTAGAGGAGCTTGTATCTTATCAAATTTTGGTATTTAACTTCATTTGGTCTCGGTATTGCGCATAGTTATTTTATATTCACCTGCATCATGCTATGCATTTATACAATGTTACAAAGGATACATATATACATATATTATGTCACTTAAGCTTTTGGCATTAGGAATTTTGACAATTAAGTTCATAAGAAAAGAAACTAGAAACATGAACCGAATTGAGATGCTCCAGTATTTATTAGTTTAGTCCATTCGGTTATTAAATTTATTTCCAAAAGCATACTTTTGTAAAATTACGGTATAAAAACTTTCGTCAACTTGGTTGAGCAAAATGAAGACTTGCTTAACTGGCTCAAGGAAGTAAGTCCAGCATGAAATGCCAGTTGTTAGGATAAATGAAGTAAACGACCCTAAGTTAAAAAGAGAGACATATGTATGGATGTAGCTTACGTAAGATTAGTAGAAAGAGATCTTCTCATCCCAAATAGTTAAAGAGACACCTTTATCAATTGTATGTAATGGGATATCATCGCCTTTAACTAGTTAATAACTTTTATTCTTATTTTTATATATTTTTTTAACTACTCTTGTGTTATTGAAGAGCTTTCATAAAAATACATATCATGTAGTAAATCACTTTCATTGAACTTCGTAGTCGTAAAGCTTCTTGGATCAAGTGTACTAGAAACATTTGAAAGCTTCATTAGAGAACTCGTACCACTAATATGCCATATCATTCGATTATGCTTATACATCCACTTATGAAACTCACAATTCATTCAAATGTGGTGTTCCTTACTTATTTGTTTCCCCTGTTCATATTAGGACAAAAAAAACAAAAACCATGATGGGGATGTAGAAGGCAGAGCTTATGGAGTATTCATTCCTTGCATTTAGTCATTTAACATATGCATATGAGAGAACATATAAATTGAGCAAACATATTTTATTAAGCTATAGGAAATGATTAAAAGGTAAACAGAAAATTTATTAAGAACATCTTTTCTTAGTATAAGATGAAGAAGATGAAGCTTGATTTGTTTTCTCCATCGTTGTGATATCCCGGAAATTTGGCAATATAAATTTAATAATCTGTGTTAAAAATTAAATTGATTTGATAATTTTTGGTAATAAATTTTGAATTGATTTAATAATCTTCTTTAGTAAATATTTAAATTGGTAGATTTTATCTTTTTAAAGCAAATAAATTGTTTTCTGTTTATAATATATATAAGTGTATATATTGTAAATTGAATAAACTTTGATTTGGCATTTAGTAAATGAATCAATTTTCTAATTTTAATTGATATTTGGTAAATTTGAAATTTGATTTAAATCTAAGAATTGGCTTTTCAAAGCAATTTAATAAATAATTATTTGGTTTATACTTATGATAAATCTTATTTGTTTAAATTTATATTTTTAACTATCTTAAAAAGGAATTTAAATTTGATTAACATTAAAAGATTTGTTTTATTTTATTTTTAAATATTACTTGGAATTTACATATAAGAATTTAAAATACAAATTACAAATGATCTTAATTTGTTTGTAATCTCTTTTATAAATTATTTTCAAAATTGAACTGCAAATTATCTGTAGCACTTCAAAAGCATTTACCTGAAACCAATTTGCAATTCAAAGTTCTGCAGATCTTTTCTGTTTTTAAAACTTCAACCAAAACTGCATGCATTTTCTTTTCTGAAGTCTGCATTTTTCACCTGGAACCTGGAAACAAACATGCAATTCATTGACTTGAGAAAATAAAATTTGCAACTGCAACTTCACCAAACCTGCATGCAACATCCTCAAAACCTTTAACACTTCAATTCATTAACCTGCATGCACCTGAAATTCATTAGCAACTTCAAAGTCCTGCATTTCTGTTTTGAAAAACATCCATGCCTGCATTTTTCTGGAAAGCTTGCAAATAAAATCAAGGAAAGCATTACAAAAGCAAGACGAATGTTTTAAAAACATCTGCAGTTTAAAAAGCAAATTGAAGTTAAAATTCATAAGCAAGAATATGAAGCAATCTGAAGCTTGTCAAACATGGATGCTCTACTCTTATAAAAATCTGTGAGTAGCATTTTATATTTAATAAACTTAAGTATAAATTAGTTGTTTGTTTACTCTGAAATAAGTTTGTGGATGAATATGATGAAATGCTTTGAATATATGTATGGGCTTTATGAATGTATGCTTGTTGTGAAAAATGTGTGTTTGGGCCTGTTCTAAAATTCAAGTTTAAAATCCTGATCAAGTTCAGGATCTCATATTTAAATCATTGTTATAGTTTAAGATTTAAACAGGTATGTATGTAACATAAGTTAAAGTTTAATTTTATAAAAAAATGAAAATGATGATAAAAACTGTGATGACTCTGGAAAAACAAAATGCAACAAAGAAAACTTTTGTAAGTAATATATAAATGTTCCAGATTCATTGATTAAAATTTATAAACTAATTACATGATCAATAACTTGATTTTTAAAACTAAAATTTAAATTTTTAGTTCGCATGTGATTTTTTTATTTCTCGTTCAACCAGAAAACATGATTGGGTTAGAATTGACAACCTAGGAGGTCGGGGTGGCCACTGTTTCTATGGTTGATGGTGTGATAATCTAGTATTAAAGGAAAAATGGAAGTTGAAGGATTAATGAAGTGAAGCAGTAGTAATTTGGGATTGAAGATTGTAGCCCTAGTTTCTGTTCATCAGGAAATATTTGATCACCGTAACTCCTATGATGGATCGAGCATTTCCAGATTGAAGTTGGGGATAGATGGGGTGTGGACATAGTTGTGGCCGGAGATGGAACTTCACTGATGATCGGAATTTGGTGATTGAGGCAAATTCCTGTAGCGACATTGCTACTGTTTTGAGCTTGAATGCTTGATTTCGATTTAAGGTTTCTACAGTGGATTGGATGGTCGGAGTCGAGTTGGGGGGTAGTCGGCGACATGCAGGAGTGGTCACGAAGGGGTCGGAGTTGATGGCATGATGGTGCAGGTGCATGGCGATCTGGGTGTGTCAGCTGTGTTTTGGGGGAAGAAGGCACTCGTGTTTTGTATCGGGTAAATTTGTGTTTTCATCGAAGCTTAGGGTTAAATGTCTCGGAGTAACTGTTGTTTTGGCTTGGGTGTTTTGGTCGTTTCAGCTTTTGTTTAAACCTGACAGTAATTGTAAAATTTGGATGTTTCAAATGAAATATTACTCGGGTTTTACTCGAGATATTTTGTTTTTTTGCTCGAGTTAGATTAGGTTAGGCTCGAGTAAATTATTTGGGGTCGAGTTAGTTTACAGGTTAAAAGTCCTGTTATAATTTCTATATTTAAACTGAATTTAAATTATTAAGCAAGATTTTAAAATGATTTTTAAATCTAAGATTAAATTATGAATTCAAATTTCATTTTGAATGATAGCTGGAAATGACTAAGATTTTAAATTCAAATATGTTTAAAATAATTTTAAAAGGTTTATTGTTTAAAAATGTTTTCAAGAGAATTTGAATTTAAATTGGAAATTGAAATATAAGAAATGTTTTGAACAAAGTTTAAATTTAATTCAAATCTGAATTTGAATCTTTATTTTAAAATAAATTTAAATTTTATAAATTTAAGTGTTTAACAAATTTGAATGATAAAGTAAAATTTAAATGTTTGAATTTAAAAAGGATATTTGTTTTAACTTTTGAAAAATTTCTTTTATAAGAAAAGTATTATTTATCATTTAAAGGTTTTAAATTGATTTTAAAGCTTGTTAAAGTTAAATTATAATTTAATGATTTGTATTTCATTTAATTATTAGGGTAATTAAATGAATAATTAATTTATTTAATAAAATAATGCTATAGTGGTTAAGGTTTAATGTTAAAGGTTTAAGATTAATTATTCTTAGAGTAATTAACTTGTAATTAAGAATAATTAATTAAATAAGATTAGATTTTAATTAATGATTAATAATTAATTAATCAAGTAATAAAGGATTAATTAAGTTATAATTAACACTTAATTAGTTAAATAATTAGGGGTTAATTAAATGGGTTATTAATGATTGATTAATTTGTAATTAATAATGATTAAAATAAGTTAACTATTTTAGAAAAATAATTAATGAATTGTTAAATAGTTAATGAAGGTTATTAACTTAGGATTATTCATATTAATTAATGTGATTAATTTTTATAATTAATTATGATTAATTAATTTAAAGATAATCATTTGTGTAAATTGTTAAGTATAATTACTTATGGAAGTAATTAAGGAAATTAATTACTTATTGTAATTAATTGAGTTTATTTGATTGGATTAAGTTAATTAATTCAGTTTAATTAATTTAAGTAATCATTTGATGATTTGTGAAGGATAATTACTTAATGTAATTTAATGAAGAGGAATTACTTAGAGAAATAATTATTAGGTAATTACTGTATGTAATTAATTGAAAGTGATTTGATGATGAAGTTATTTGAGTATAATTACTTTGTGAATTAATCAAGGGATTAATTAGAGATAAATAATTAATGAGTAATTAATTTATTTTGGTGAAGTAATTAAGGGTTGTTAATTACTGAATGGAGTTAATCAAGGGTGATTACAATTATGGTTTAAATAAAGATTAATTACTTAATGTAATTAATTTAAATAGAAATGTAATTAGAGATCATAAATTATTATAACTAATGATGTAATTAAGAATTGATTTATTTAGAAATAATTAATTAATGAAGGGATTAATTAATGTAATTATTTAAGGATAAATGTATTTAATTTATAGTTAATTAATTAAGGAAGTAATTAAAGATTAATTACTGAATTTGATTGTGTATAATTAATTTGAGAAATTAATTAATGGATAATTACTTGAATGTAATTAAAGGGTAATTAATCAGGGATGATTAATTAAAATGAATAATTGGTGGATGATTAATTAATTGATTGATAATTAATTAATAATAATGTAAGAAATTTTGGTAATGATGAAGTAATTAATTTAATTCATTTTAAATTAATTTGAAATGATGTAATTGATTTAATTCATTTTAAATTAATTATATTTGGTGATTATTAATCCTTGCTTATATGAATGGATGATATGGATTGCCTTGAATGGGTTGAATCTCAGAAATGAGATAAGTAAAGTTGAGTGATATGGATGCATTGGTTGCATTGTGATGTTGATATAGATTATCTTTTGATAATGATAATATGGTTTATCTGTTGTGATGATAATATTGATTATCTATTGTGAATCTGTGATTTATCTATCTGTGTATATAGATAATTGAATTGTTTTAAACCTTTAAAACAACTCGACCTTAAAAGACACGCTTTGGATTTCGATGAGACCGGAATCGGGTTTCCATATTTGGATATCCGAAAACAACATCGATCCAAATTTACGATAGGTCGTGAATCTCTTGTGAAGAGTGAAGACTCGAGGTGTAAGGACTATACGTCAGTATAACTCTGGGGGTGATTCCGTGATGAGTTTGACGGAGATAGTTCTTATAGGTTCGAGATGGTGATTCAGAGTGCAAGGGTTATCGTCGTTAACTCTGAGGGTGATTCCAAAATGAGTGTGACGAGATAATGCCTTCGGCTTTGTTCGAACCCGGAACGAACTTGTATGGATTGAATGCTTTCAGAACATCGTCAGGTGGACGATGAGCATTCTAAGAGATGTGTTCTCTAAAGGTAATCGTAGCCTCAAGCCTCATCAACCGGGAATGGCTAAAACAGGGGAGGTGCAGCAAGGCTAAGTGGGTCATGCCCAAGTAGGACGAGATTTTCCCCTGTCTAGAGGTCCCTTTTTATTTCGGCTGTGTGGGCGGTTGGACGTACGCCAACTACGGGGTTGTCTTGTTCGGGACTGTCCAGTAAGGGATGGTTCCAGTCTTGTGTTGCAGCGGAGTTAGGGTGGCTCCTCGGTATGTTGATCTAGGCCACGTACTGTGACGGGCGGGTACCCTAGTAGCCCTGCCATTGTATGGAATCCAAAATCCAATAAGTGCCAACGGTTTTGATTGTATTACTCACTTTTGTGGCTAGTAGATGGAATTTAATAGTGTAACAATTTCAGCTATTTCATATTTACTTGAAAACCCTAGACCTATTATAATATCAATGGATTTCCTATCAAATATTTTGGTTAGCGTAAGGTAAAAACTTTTCCATGTTTATGTGTGGGAAGTCTTACGTTATACCTTTCTTTTCAAAGGTTTTTCAAAGTTAAGCAATCTTAAACCTGTTACTCACACCAGACCCATGTCTGACCCAGAGTTTATCTTCTGTTTTCTTAAACTCTTGGGTACTCAAATTTTTACAAGTAGCCAAGGGATTCAGGTTAGCTTTTGATGAATTATGAAGGAGCAATAGAGCAGGAGGCTTCGGCGTTAGATATATATAGTTCCGCTGTGTATTCTCTGTGTTGGTATTTCTTTATTGAGTTGTATCGAGTTGTAAATACTAGACAGTTGTTTATAACTATCTAGTATGAGATGTAATTTCTTTGTAACTCTGATTAGTGTTGTATACTATGTAATATTTATGTTATTAATATAATTTATTCATTCCGCTGTTGAGATTCTGATCTTGTTTCTTCTTTCTTCTCTTTCTTTTCTCTTTTCTATCCCTTTCTTTCTTCAAGATGATGCGATTTTCTGTGTTCAGAAAGTCGGGTCGTCACAGGTGGTATCAGAGAACTAGGTTGAGTGAATACCTAGGCTTTGAAGTGATTTCTTTCTTGAGAGAGCGTATTTGTAATTTTAAATATATATATATATATATATATATATATATTATTTTCTACCAATTTGTTGGGTTACCTGTTCGAGTTTGTCCAATATAAGTTATAAAGGTAGATGAGGTAGTGGTGTGTGTAACACGACTACTACCGATGGTTGGAGTTTGAGTGTTGAGGTTGGAAGTGTATCTGTCGAGACTATAGATCTAATACCATCTCGAATGAGTTGTGAAGAGTGTAGGATTTCATAGATCTCAGAAGAAAATATGTAAAGGATCAGAGTTCATCTTTGAGTTGGATGAGTAGAGTTTGGGTCTGTCAGTTGGGCAAAAGAGAATAATGGTATCTTGATACTTCAAGAATTAGTAGCCATGTGATGAGACGCAGTGACTAGGGATGTCTCCGAAGATTTTTCTTTGGGACAAGTTTAAGAAGTATGTTTGCTTCGATGTTGTGGCTGGATTCAACAGGATGTTTCTGTCTGGTTTGAGGTCCGAGTTTCTCGAAGAACTTTGGATTAGGAAGTCTTTGGCGTCTGTGTCAGCAGTACAGCTCGGAGTGTTCTGAAGGTCTTTTGGTTAGCAGTTTTCTAAAGATGGAGTTCAAAAGTAGCAGAGTGGATCCATTTCTTCGATGGATTGGCTAGATAAGCGTAGACTGTTCTGATTGGTAAAGAGAGAACAGTTTTCTTTGGGTATTGAACTGGTTAATCGCAAAAGTGACTTGCGATAGTTGGAGTGTTCTCCTAAGTTATCAGAAGTTTGTCCGCACCTAGAGGGTTGAGTTTTCTTATCGACTGGATTCCAGGAGTGCTGCTGGTGATTCAATTTAGTAGAAGAATCAGATGGGGCATCTGAGTTTTCTTTTATGGATCTGTTGAACCATATTTCTGAGATGTGTTGTCCAGTTTGTGCTGAGTTTTTCTTCTACTCCAGATCAGAGTTGTGCAGCGGAAGCAGTTTGGGAGTGCTTTTGTTTTTTTCTTTTTCGGATAGGAGAAGTAAGTTAAGTCTTTTGATGTTTGTGGAGTAGAGTTGGTGTTCTTGGTTTGGGGTTGATCTGGAGGAGATCATTCTGTTGGATTGTTTTGGCCCAGTTTATTTCTAGAGACATCAACGAAGGTTGAGCTGATCGGGAGGGATGAAGGCAGCCTAGGATCGTCAGAAGTATTTTGTGGATAAGAGACGAAGGAATTTGGATTCCAGAGTCGGAGATTTAATTTTGGGTAAGTTGTCTCCAATCTAAGGAGCTTTAAGATTTAGTAAGACTGGGTAAGTCAGCTTCGAGGTGTTTTGGATCTTTTCTGTATTCTTGTGAGGATTGATGTTTGATTTTCAAGGTTGAATTGCCAGTTTGGATAACTGGAATTCGATGTGTTTCACGTATCTTTGAGGGAGTACGTGTACGATCTATCTCTGGGTGTGGAATCAGCAGTTCAGAAGGATGTGATTGTTGAATCAGACTTGTCTGTAGTCTGATATCCTGTTTAGTTTGTAGATCTAGTTGGATAGGAGCTCTATAGCTTAATAGTATAGAATGTTTGAATTCTGTAGAGCGAGTATCTCGATATTTATACCGGGGAAACTCGTGGAAGTTCTATCCAGAATTTTTATGTGGATAGTTAGATTTGTTTGTTTGAATGAATTGGATTGCTATGGTTGTTAGCATATGTTTGATAATATATGCTTGTGTTCTAAAATTAAATCTTAAGTTAGATTATTAAATTACCTTTGCTTTTAAATTTCGGGGACGAAATTCTTTTAAGGGGGAGGAATGTGACATCCCGGAAATTTGGCAATATAAATTTAATAATCTGTGTTAAAAATTAAATTGATTTGATAATTTTTGATAATGAATTTTGAATTGATTTAATAATCTTCTTTAGTAAATATTTAAATTGGTAGATTTTATCTTTTTAAAGCAAATAAATTGTTTTCTGTTTATAATATATATAATTGTATATGTTGTAAATTGAATAAACTTTGATTTGGAATTTAGTAAATGAATCAATTTTCTAATTTTAATTTATATTTGGTAAATTTGAAATTTGATTTAAATTTAAGAATTGGCTTTTCAAAGCAATTTAATAAATAATTATTTGGTTTATACTTATGATAAATCTTATTTGTTTAAATTCATATTTTTAACTAGCTTAAAAAGGAATTTAAATTTGATTAACATTAAAAGCTTTGTTTTATTTTATTTTTAAATATTACTTGAAATTTATTTATAAGAATTTAAAATACAAATTTCAAGTGATCTTAATTTGTTTATAATCTCTTTTATAAATTATTTAATACTGTTTAATTTGTTATTTTTAGATAATAATTATAATGCTTAGTTTTTCATAAACATAACTAAATTTTGTTAGAGATAGGATTTGTTATTTTTAATTTTAATAAGAGTTAAATATGTATCTATATATAACTTGATTTTTTTAAATTAGAATTATAATTTAATTTAAAATTTGAATTTAATGTCTTGAATTTAAAAGAATAAATATTTAAAATATTTGAATAAGCTTTTAATTATAAATTGTTTTGTTTTGTTTTTCTAAAAAATAAGGGAGAGATTTATGTATACATAAGCAATAAAATAAGATAAATGTTTTTATAAAACAATTTTATTAAAAATAAAAATACTTAAATTCACATGTGTAAGTTTCTTAACACACCAAATTGACATGTGTTGAATCATAAATAAATTAAGGTGACAAATGTTAAGAATAGAAACAAGTGTCCTATTTATTTTTTTCATTTTCTTTTACTTTATTTAAGTCATTTTTCTTTTCTATTCTTTTTTTTCAAACTTAAGAAAACCTTCAGCTTGAAATCTAAAAATCTTCTTCTTCAAATCAAAAGCTAAGGCAAATACAAATATGCATATTTCTTTTTTCAAAATAGAAAGCAAAATCTGTTTTCCCTCAAAATAAAACTGAAACCCCTGTTCCCCTCAAAACCAAAACTATCTGAAACCCTTTCCAAAATTGAACTGCAAATTATCTGTAGCTTTTCAAAAGCATTTACCTGAAACCAATTTGCAATTCAAAGTTATGCAGATCTTTTCTGTTTTTAAAACTTCAACCAAAACTGCATGCATTTTCTTTTCTGAATTCTGCATTTTTCACCTGGAACCTGGAAACAAACATGCAATTCATTGACCTGAGAAAATAAAATTTGCAACTGCAACTTCACCAAACCTGCATGCAACATCCTCAAAACCTTTAGCACTTCAATTCATTAACCTGCATGCACCTGAAATTCATTTGCAACTTCAAAGTCCTGCATTTTTGTTTTGAAAAACATCCATGCCTGCATTTTTCTGGAAAGCTTGCAAATGAAATCAAGGAAAGCATTACAAAAGCAAGACGAATGTTTTAAAAGCATCTGCAGTTTAAAAAGCAAATTTAAGTTAAAATTCATAAGCAAAAATATGAAGCAATCTGAAGCTTGTCAAACATGGATGCTCTACTCTTATAAAAATCTGTGAGTAGCATTTTATATTTAATAAACTTAAGTATATATTAGTTGTTTGTTTACTCTGAAATAAGTGTGTGGATGAATATGATGAAATGCTTTGAATGTATGTATGGGCTTTATGAATGTATGCTTGCTGTGAAAAATGTGTGTTTGGGCCTTTTCTAGAATTCAAGTTTAAAATCCTGATCAAGTTCAGGATCTCATATTTAAATCATTGTTATAGTTTAAGATTTAAACAGGTATGTATGTAATATAAGTTAAAGTATAATTTTATAAAAAAAAATGAAAATGATGATAAAAACTGTGATGACTCTGGAAAAACAAAATGCAACAGAGAAAACTTTTGTAAGTAATATTTAAATGTTCCAGATTCATTGATTAAAGTTTATAAACCAATTACATGATCAATAACTTGATTTTTAAAACTAAAATTTGAATTTTTAGTTTGCATGTGATTTTGTACTTCTGGTTTAACGAGAGAACATGATTGGGGTCAGAATTGACAACCTAGGAGGTCGGGGTGGCTACTGTTTCTCTGGTTGATGGTGTGATGATCTAGTATTAAGGGAAAAATGGAAGTTGAAGGATTAATGAAGTGAAGCAGTAGTAATTTGGGATTGAAGATTGTAGCCCTAGTTTCTGTTCATCAGGAAAGATTTGATCACCGTAACTCCTATGATGGATCGAGCCTTTCCAGATTGAAGCTGGGGATAGATGGGGTGTGGAAATAGTTGTGGCCGGAGATGGAACTTCACTGATGATCGGAATTTGGTGATTGAGGCAAATTCCTGTAGCGACATTGCTACTGTTTTGAGCTTGAATGCTCAATTTCGATTTAGGGTTTCTACAGTGGATTGGATGGTCAGAGTCGAGTTGGGGGGTGGTCGGCGACATGTGGGAGTGGTCGCGAAGGGGTCGGAGTTGATGGTGTGACGGTGCAGGTGCATGGCGATCTAGGTGTGTCAGTTGTGTTTTGGGGGAAGAAGGCACTCGTGTTTTGTATCGGGTAAGTTTGTGTTTTGCTCAAAGCTTAGGGTTATAAGTCTCGGAGTAACTGTTGTTGTGGCTCGGGTATTTTGGTCATTTCAGGTTTTGTTTAAACCTGACAATATTTGTAAAATTTAGATGTTTCAAATGAAATATTACTCGAGTTTTACTCAAGATATTTTGTGTTTTTACTCGAGTTAGGTTAGGTTAGGCTCGATTAAATTATTTGGGGTCGAGTTAGTTTACAGGTTAAAAGTCCTGTTATAATTTCTAAATTTAAACTGAATTTAAATTATTAAGCTAGATTTTAAAATGAATTTTAAATCTAAGATTAAATTATGAATTCAAATTTCATTTTGAATCATAGCTGGAAATGACTAAGATTTTAAATTCAAATATGTTTAAAATAATTTTAAAAGGTTTATTGTTTAAAAATGTTTTTAAGAGAATTTGAATTTAAATTGGAAATTGAAATATAAGAAATGTTTTGAACAAAGTTTAAATTTAATTCAAATCTGAATTTGAATCTTTATTTTAAAATAAATTTAAATTTTATAAATTTAAGTGTTTAACAAATTTGAATGATAAAGTAAAATTTAAATGTTTGAATTTAAAAAGGAAATTTGTTTTAACTTTTGAAAAATTTCTTTTATAAGAAAAGTATTATTTATCATTTAAAGGTTTTAAATTGATTTTAAAGCTTGTTAAAGTTAACTTATAATTTAATGATTTGTATTTCATTTAATTATTAGGGTAATTAAATGAATAATTAATTTATTTAATAAAATAATGCTATAGTGGTTAAGGTTTAATGTTAAAGGTTTAAGATTAATTATTCTTAGAGTAATTAACTTGTAATTAAGAATAACTAATTAAATAAGATTAGATTTTAATTAATGATTAATAATTAATTAATCAAGTAATAAAGGATTAATTAAGTTATAATTAACACTTAATTAGTTAAATAATTAGGGGTTAATTAAATGGGTTATTAATGATTAATTAATTTGTAATTAATAATGATTAAAATAAGTTAATTAGTTTAGAAAAATAATTAATGAATTGTTAAATAGTTAATGTAGGTCATTAACTAAGGATTATTTATATTAATTATTGTGATTAATTTTTATAATTAATTATGATTAATTAATTTATAGATAATCATTTGTGTAAATTATTAAGTATAATTACTTATGGAAGTAATTAAGGAAATTAATTACTCATTGTAATTAATTGAGTTTATTTGATTGTATTAAGTTAATTAATTCAGTTTAATTAATTTAAATAATCATTTGATGATTTATGAAGGATAATTACTTAATGTAATTTAATAAAGAGGAATTACTTAGAGAAGTAATTAATGGGTAATTACTGTATGTAATTAATTGAAAGTGATTTGATGATGAAGTTATTTGAGTATAATTACTTTGTGAATTAATCAAGGGATTAATTAGAGATAATTAATTAATGAGTAATTAATTTATTTTGGTGAAGTAATTAAGGGTTGTTAATTACTGAATGGAGTTAATCAAGGGTGATTAACAGTTATGGTTTAAATAAAGATTAATTACTTAATGTAATTAATTTAGATAGAAATGTAATTAGAGATCAATAATTATTATAACTAATGATGTAATTAAGAATGGATTTATTTAGAAATAATTAATTAATGAAAAAAAAATAGCATAAGTCAACTGAAAGAAATAAAAATTGCAATAATGGCCGCTATTCTCTGAGTCATTCCGATTTTTCTTGCTTCTCTCCTCTTCTAATTTCTCTTTTAATCTGAGGCTACTCTCTAATTCGCTGCGGTATTGTGTTGTTTGACCGATGGTTATGTTGTCGTCTTTGGAAGGCAGTGGGGAGTTCGTTCTTTCGGGGACGTTCGTGCGTCGTTGCCCTTCGTTCGCCGATGTCGGCGCTGCCTTGCTAGCGGAGGTCGTCGGCCCAATTTCTGTTGTCTTCACCGGAGTTAGCTCGATTGAAATTAGGGTTTTCTCCCTCTCTGATTTTGGGGCTCTTGCTAGATCTCGATTTATTTGGATTGAGCATTGCTTCTTGGAGGTGGTTCCGGTATCAAAAGGTGGCATCTCTTGCTGTTCTCCCCCGTGCTAGCGATATCCTCCATTTGCCGCCGATTGCAAGGAGTCGCCTCGTGCTACGGCCTCCGTTGCTGCCTCGAAGAGGGGTTTCACCACCTTCTTCGAGCCGCAGCTTCTGTTTTCTGTCGAATGTGGGTTGATGCCTCGCGGGGAGGAGGCTTTGGTGGTGGGATCGGTGTGTTGTGGCACTGACTATGGTAGTGCTGTCTTGTTCGAAGGGGATCCCATCTCCCAATTCGCTCCTTCGGTCACTTTCTCTGCTGGCTGTGAAATATTGCCTTGTGAGGAGGAGTTGATGGTGGTGGGTACGGCTGTGTGTGATTTAGGCTTTGGTGTGATTGCATTGGTTGAAGGGGATTTCACCACCCCTTCGAATCAGGTTGTGATGCACCCTATCTTGGCCCTTTCACAGGATTTCGTAAAAAGTGGGATGGATCTGTCGGTTTCTCTGTGAATTTATTTGATTCTTTGCATGTGGGAGTGGATTTTTGTGAGGTTGGTGTTGGATTGGGTGTTGATCTTGATTCTCAGATCGATGGGGCTTTTGTAGGCCCAACCAAGGTGGATGCGGTGCTTCCCCTAGCTCCTGCAGTGGTGTCTCGTGTTGTTTGGGTGGGTTTGGAAGTTGATTCCTGTCCTATTGTTTTTGGTGATGGTTGGTGTTGTTCTTTGTGTGGATCTGATCGGCTTTCTTGCTCTGGTGGGTCGGTTTCTCCCTGTTTCGAGGGTGGTCTGTTGCTGGAGCAGAAGGTGGGTGGTTGTTCCACTGTCCCATCGGACGAGCAGCTGCAGGTATGGTTTTTTTTGGGCGGTCAGGTGAGTTTTCCGTTGATGCATTACTTCTTGCCCATTGATTATGGGTTTATTATAGTATGCTGGTTTGGTTCTGTGGGCTTGTACTTTGTATTTCTGAGCCTAGACGCGCTCCGGCGTGTGCTCCCTGACGCTGATCCCCTAGTGGTGATTGATAGCGTGTCAGGTCCCTTCGTCTTTGTTATCTCCGATTGGAACGAACAGAGTGGTTTTATCTTTTGGCTTATTACTTTGTGCCATAGCGAGGCCTGGTCAGTGTTGTTGATGGCTTGTTATAGTATGTCTTCTTTGGTTGGTCCCCTATGGTCTCTACGGAGAGATTACCCTGCCTGGGTCGACTGGCTCAGGTGGTGTTCCAGTCCTGAGTGCATAGTGTATCCTGTTATGGTCCACTATGCGGGCAGCCTGGAATGTTACCAGTCATTTTCGACTCGTGAGGGTGATATCTCTACTAGGGCCATTTTGCAAATCTTACCTGTCTCGCGGGGCTGTCTCATGAGTGACAGTCCGGCATGGGTTAGGTTCCTACAGCATCGTGGGATGCGCATTATTAGCTCCCCTACGTATTTTCGTTATCCTTTATCTGTTTCGAATTCTCTAGCTTCTCCGCCTATTTGTTGCTCTTCCCTTTGTCCTCTTCCCTCTTCTTCTTGTTCCTTATCGATCGTCATTCCGATGCTTAGTTCTGAGGAAATAGCGGAGATTAATGAGCGGCTTTCTCGTCTTACCGAGAACTCTGATCCCTCCAGAGCCTCTTCTTCTTTGCCTGGTTCGAAGGAGTGTTATGGTGCTTCTTCGTTGTCCGAGCCTAGGCGTCAGCCACGACGCTGAGTCTCTCGTATTGGTTCGAGTGGCGCTTCAGCCATTCCCCGCACTATCCATACTCGCTCTATAGCGGCGACTGAGCAGATCGATAGGTCGGCTCTATCCTCCTTGTATCGTATCTGATTTGCATCTGTGTTGTCGTTCTTCGCTTGTTTCTTTCTCTCTGCTTGCTGATGTCTTCATGTCGAACTTTCTCTTCTGGAACATTCGTGGAATTGGCAATGAAGCATCAGCTGCTAGACTTAGGCGGATTGTCCGTAAGCATTCCATTGGTCTGGTGGCTATTTTAGAACCTTTTATGGGTTCTGGAGAGATTACCAAGGCTGTTCTGTCGCTTGGTTTTGGCGGTGCTCTGTCTAATAATTCGGGAAAGATCTGGATTCTTTGGTCCAAAGAATGCGTAGTTCGCCCTGTTTTTGACTCGTCTCAACTTTTATCTGTTTTGTGCTCTTCTCCCACTTTCCCGCAACCGTTCATTTTTTCGGCGGTGTACGCCAAGGGCGACCGGTTAGAGGGATTATCTCTTTGGGATGACATTTTGTCTCTAGCTGATTTTGGTTGCTCGTTTTCAGTGGTGGGTGGTGATTTCAATGTTGTCGCTAGCCAGGCTGAAAAATTAGGTGGGTTGCCTGTCAATCGGCATTCGGTTTCTGATTTCAATTCTTTCATTGTGAGATCCGGATTATCTGAGTTTCCTTTCGTTGGCTCTGCTTTTACTTGGTCTAACAACCAGGAAGGCCCGAATTGGATTCTCTCCAGGTTGGATAGGATTTTTGGGTCCGCTGATTGGTTTAACCTCCCTTTCTCCTTCTCTATTTCTCATCTTCATCGTTCTTGCTCTGATCATGCGCCTATGGTTTTACAATGCGCTTCGCGGTCATTGTCGGGACCTTCTTCTTTCAGGTTCCTTAGCATGTGGTGTTCCCACCATAGTTTTTTACAAGTGGTGGAAGACTCGTGGTTCGCTCCCATGGTGGCTGCTCCCATGGTGGCTTTCTCTCGGAAACTGAAGCGTCTTAAGGTCTGTCTTAAATCGTGGAATACCCTTGTTTTCAGGAACATTTTCGATCGTGTGCGAGCGGCTAAAGAGTCCCTGATTCTTGCTGAATCTTTGTTTGACGAGAGTCCTTCAGCCGAAAACAAGGAGAGTTGGGCTATCGCTCAATTGGCTTTCTCCTCGGAACTCCGCATTGAAAATTCTTACCTCCGACAGAAGGCGAGTATCAAGTGGGTGGTTGAAGGTGATACGAATTCCAAGTTCTTTCATTCTACTATCCGCAAGAAAGCTAATTTGCTTTCAGTTCGTGAGATTTTGAGAACGGACCAATCTGTGGCTTCGACTCCGTCTGAAGTAATAGATGTTATTGTTTCTCACTTCAAATCTTTTCTTGGTTCTCCTTCTGTGTCTGAATCAGTTTCGGACATCCTGTCTTTTATTCCTCGGCTTGTTGCTTCTGACGGTAGTGACGTTTTAGCCTTCCCGCCTTCGTCAGATGAGATTCGAGCCTGTGTCTTTGCTCTCAGTAAGGATAGTGCCAGTGGACCGGATGGCTTTAATGGGTCCTTCTTCCGAAGTACCTGGCATATTATCCAAGCTGATCTTTGTCTGGCTATTCAGCATTTCTTTTCCGGAGGAACTCTACCCATTAGTTGGTCATCCACCAATTTGATCCTTATTCTGAAGTGTGACAATCCGAGGGAATGTTCACAATTCCGTTCGATCAGCCTTTGTAATTTCGCCAAAAAAGTGATTTCTAAGGTTTTGGCCACTCGTTTGGCTCCGTACCTTGAACGCATTATCTCCTCCTCTCAGGCAGGTTTTGTAAAAGGTCGTTTGATCACTGATAACGTACTTTTAGCTCAAGAACTTGTTTCTCAAATAGATTGCAAGGTCAGGGGTTCTAACATTGTTTTCAAACTTGATATGGAAAAGGCCTATGATCGTATGTCTTGGTTGTTCATCATCAAAGTTCTTCGTGCCTTCGGTTTTCCTGAAACCCTTATCGATTTGGTGTGGAGGCTCATTTCCAACTGTGGTATTCTGTTATCATTAACGGATCGGCCAATGGTTTTTTCAAGGCTGGTAGAGGTATCCGTCAAGGCGATCCTCTATCTCCTACCCTTTTCGTTATCGCGGCCGAGGCCTTCATTCGTGGCATCCACACATTAACTGTTTTTGGTCAAATTCAGCGTTTTGGGATTCCGAGTGGATGTCCGCTTGTCTCCACCCTGTCAGTCGCGGATGACATTGTCATTTTCTCCAACGGTAATCGGTCTTCTATTCGTCGCCTTTCTCGTTTCATCCAGCTGTACGAGAGGTGTTCGGGCCAACGGGTCAACTCGTCGAAGAGTTGTTTCGTTCACGCGAAGGACATGGTCCAATCGCGAGTTTTATGGGTTGAGTCCTTCACCGGTTTCAGGGCAACTTCTCTTCCTCTTCCTTATCTGGGAATAGTTCTATTCAGAGGAAGGAAACTTAATGCCCTATTCGATCCTCTGACGGACAAAGTTAGGGGAAAGATTATCCGTTGGAATGCGTCTCTCCTATCCCAAGCAGGCAGATTGGTGCTTATCCAATCGGTTTTATGCTCAATGGGCACTCATATTTTCGCCGCTATGACCCCTACTTCTTCCTTCTTTCGTTCGTTCCAATCTTTGGCTTCCTCCTTCTTCTGGGGTTCTAAGGGCGACAATCGTCGTCATCATTGGGTGTCGTGGGATGTTATTTGCCGTCCTAAGAATGAGGGTGGGTTAGGATTGCGCAATCCGAAGGACATCTGTTCGGCTTTCGCTTGCAAGTTGTGGTTCAGGTTTGGGATGAACGACTCCTTATGGGCGAAATTCCTCCATGCTAAGTATCGGAGACTGGCTTCTTCGGGCTATTTCGGTTCTCCATCTTACGCCAGTGAGACTTGGAAGCGTATGCAATCGGTCAAACTGCTCGTCGATTCTCATAACGGCCACATCGGTTGGGATGGCGGTTCGTTTTCCATTCTGAAGGCCTGGAATTCTTCTAGAACCCATTCTCCGGTCCTTTCCAATTTTGCCTTCATTTGGGACGTTCGTATCCCTCCTAAAGTCTCTCTCCTCATGTGGAGAATGCTCCATAAAGGGATTTCGATGGATGTGAATCTTCAGCAGATCGGCATTTCTTATGTTTCTCGCTGTCGATGCTGCGGCAGCGGGGAAACGGAGTAGGTGGAACATTTGTTCTTCGCTGGCTGGTGTGCAAGTTCCTGCTGGAATTACTTCGGTTATTTATTGGGTGTCCGTGGTTCCATCTCCTCGTCGCATGAATTACTGACTTCTTGGTGGTTAGGAAGTTCAGGTCGATCCCTTCGTTCCATCATCTTCCGCTTGATTCCTTGTCTTATTTGCTGGCACATCTGGTGTGCGCGGAATAAGGCAATATTTGACGAGTCTCCGATGGATCCCCTCTCTGTTATTCGGAGGGTAAGAGATGATGTTTTCTTGGCTTTTCGCGGTCGTCCTTTCAGAAGGACAGTCAATTCTCGTTCTGAACGCCTTGTGAACCTATTATCTATCTCCTGCTCTCGGTCTTCTAACAGAGCGGGAATTGGTTGATTGCCGTTCTGGAGACTGGTAGTTCTGCCTTCTAGTCTCCTTCTTGTCCGTCTTCCCCAACCACCCCCCCAATTATTTTATTATTACTGCGTGGCTATTGCTTTCAGGAATTGCTTTCCATGGGTGGTCTGGTCTCTATGTCCTATCTCTGTTCGAAGCTAGCTTTAGGAACTCCGTAGCTCTTGTCGGACTTTCTGTCTTTCGGCTGATGGGATGTTGGTCGATTCTTTCGTCTCTGTCGGAGGGTCTTATGATGGGCTTGCCAATTCTTTACTCAGTTTTCTCTCAACATCGTCATCGGGCGGTCGCCTTGCCGGAGCTTGATTTCGATGTTGATGGGGGGGTGGGTTCCTGGAGCTCTTTGGGTGTGAAGTGAGCCTGATGCCAGAGGCCCTATGCCTTTTCCTTTCGCTGGAGTTTTTTTTGGTTTCCCTGTTTAGGTTTAGTTGTCCTTTCTATCTGGTTTTGTTTATCCATATGTATATCTCTTTTTTTTTATGTTTGGTTACCTGTCATGCTTGTTGACAGCTTTTGGTGGAGTTTATATATTTATTGTTGGGGAAAAAAATTAAGGATAAATGTAATTAGTTTATAGTTAATTAATTAAGGAAGTAATTAAAGATTAATTACTAAATTTGATTATGTATAATTAATTTTAGAAATTAATTAATGGATAATTACTTGAATGTAATTAAAGGGTAATTAATCAGGGATGATTAATTAAAATGAATAATTGGTGGATGATTAATTGATTGATTGATAATTAATTAAAAATAATGTAAGCAATTTTGGTAATGATGAAGTAATTAATTTAATTCATTTTAAATTAATTTGAAATGATGTAATTGATTTAATTCATTTTTAATTAATTATATTTGGTGATTATTAATCCTTGCTTATATGAATGGATGATATGGATTGCCTTGAATGGTTTGAATCTCAGAAATGAGATAAGTAAAGTTGAGTGATATGGATGCATTGGTTGCATTGTGATGTTGATATAGATTATCTTTTGATAATGATAATATGGTTTATGTGTTGTGATGATAATATTGATTATCTATTGTGAATCTGTGATTTATCTATCTGTGTATATAGATAATTGAATTGTTTTAAACCTTTAAAACAAGTTGACCTTAAAAGACACGCTTTTGATTTCGATGTGACCGGGATCGAGTTTCCATATTTGGATATCCGAAAACCACATCGATCCAAATTTACGATAGGTCGTGAATCTCTTGTGAAGAGTGAAAACTCGAGGTGTAAGGACTATACGTCAGTATAACTCTGGGGGTGATTCTGTGATGAGTTTGACAGAGATAGTTCTTATAGGTTCAAGATGGTGATTCAGAGTGCAAGGGTTATCGTCGTTTAATCTGAGGGTGATTCCAAAATGAGTGTGACGAGATAACGCCTTCGGCTTCGTTCGAACCCGGAATGAACTTGTATGGATTGAAAGCTTTCAGAACATCGTCAGGTGGACGATGAGCATTCTAGGAGATGTGTTCTCTAAAGGTAATCGAAGCCTCAAGCCTCATCAACCGGGAATGGCTAAAACAGGGGAGGTGCAGCAAGGCTAAGTGGGTCTTGCCCAAGTAGGACGAGATTTTTCCCTGTCTAGAGGTCCCTTTTTATTTCAGCTGTGTGGGCGGTTAGACGTACGCCAACTGCGGGGTTGTCTTGTTCGGGACTGTCCAATAAGGGATGATTCTGGTCTTGTGTTGCGGGGGAGTTAGGGTGGCTCCTCGGTAAGTTGATCTTGGCCACGTACTGTAACGGGCGGTACCCCAGTAGCCCTGTCATTGTATGGAATCTAAAATCCAATAAGTGCCAACGGTTTTGATTGTATTACCCACTTATGTGGCTAGTAGCTGGAATTTAATAATGTAACAATTTCGGCTATTCATATTTACTTGAAAACCCTAGACTTATTATAATATCACTGGACTTCCTATCAGATGTTTTGGTTAGCGTAAGATAAAAACTTTTCCATGTTTATGTTTGGGAAGTCTTATGTGCTACCTTTCTTTTCAAAGGTTTTTCAAAGTTAAGCAATCTTAAACGTGTTACTCACACCAGACCCATGTCTGACCCAGAGTTTATCTTCTGTTTTCTTAAACTCTTGGGTACTCTAATTTTTATGAGTAGCCAAGGGATTCAGGTTAGCTTTTGATGAATTGTGAAGGAGCAATGGAGCAGTAGGCTTCGGCGTTAGATATATATAGTTCTGTTGTGTGTTCTCTGTGTTGGTATTTCTTTGTTGAGTTGTATCGAGTTGTAAATATTAGAAAGGTGTTTATAACTGTCTAGTATGAGATGTAATTTCTGTATAACTCTGATTAGTGTTGTATACTATGTAATATTTATGTTATTAATATAATTTATTCGTTCCGCTGTTTTGATTCTGATGTTGTTTCTTCTTTCTTCTCTTTCTTTTCTCTTTTCTATCCCTTTCTTTCTTCCAGATGATGCGATTTTCTGTGTTGAGAAAGTCGGGTCGTCACAATCGTGCTCTTGGATTAAGTTAACTAGAGGTTCGTCTTCTAGATTAAATAAGTTGACAAATTTTGGTGTAAATTTTCTTAGCTGGGAGAGTGCATAGGTTCTTCCTTGATCTAGTGGAAAAACACAGTACAAATGGTAATTTTAAGCGATAGTGCTCAAACTTGGTTAGCTCGGGATCTTATGCTAATAGTGCCACTGAGGATAGACCCAACAACTAATTATCATTATTTCTGGTAATAAAGTTAGAGATATGGAGCTATTATTGTATCAAGGTGGAATGTTAGAAAATATGGGAACGTATTGTACTCAAATCAAAGAGGGGATTTAGTGCTCCACAATGGTGAAAATTGTTCATAAATGAGAGTCGCAATAAAGGAGATAGAGGTGTTTATAATTGGACCTAAAGGTGTCAAAATCAATCCGAGAGCAATGCTCGGTCTCCACTGCAAATTCTGCACCAATAGAGGTTGATTCTTACACATGACTGAAAATTAGGACCAATCAAGAAAGGAAATTATATGTCGACCGATGGCGACTAATATCGCTAGTTTTGAGCAGTTTTTTAGTGTTTCGAGCCTATTTTTAGCTACATTGAGTGTTTAATTTGTTCCTTAAATTATTCAATGGCTTTTTGTGATTATGGGTTATTTTATTATTTTGTCTTCTCTCTTTATTAATGAATTATTATCAATAAAATCAAATCAAATATACGATCCAATAGAGATTTTAGGAGAAGAAAAATTGATATTTTGCTGATTAGACGTTCTTTTCTTGAAATTGCCTTTTTGGTGAAGATTATTAGCGAGACTACTGCACTATTGGAATTCTATAATCGTACGGTTGATCATTTTGCAATCTCTAGTTTGGTAAAAGTGAATAAAAATGAGTTGTTGAGTTTGTGAATGTAAATCAATCAGACCAACTGCTTAAATTCTTATGTGTTATTTATTTGCTACTTTATTGATTGTGTCGGTGATTAGTATTGTTATCCCTCTCAGTTGATACTGATATATAATCAACATATCCTATATGTATTATGTGGAAATCTCATAATACATTTGATGAATTTTCTTTAAAGTTGGACTTGGTTATAAGTTCAGAACGATTAATATTATACTATAAATTAAAACACTTGATAAATTTTTCTTTCTTACTTTTGCTTTCCTTCATCGTCTTCTATCCCTTCACTTAGTATGTTGGAAACTATGAATTGAACTTCTTAGAATTTGTACCAAATTAACAAAAACCATGCATTTTTCTCCCTCTGAAGCCAATGTCCTCTCCATTTCTCACTCACTCTCTCAGTCTCTCTCTACACCCGCAATCTCAAGCCCCTACGAAGCCATTTACAATCCCCTCATGCCCACGAGCCACTACCTCTTGGTAACCATGCCATTTATCCACACTCATTGATGCTTAAACACAGATCTATGGTTGCATAGACCCAAGTCTGCAACCAACCTCCAATTTCAGGTCGGTCGTGGCGATAGCTTAAGAAAACCAACCCTTGCCTTCTAGAGAAATCTCACATTCCTTGTCTACAACCATAAAAGTGCATCAACCAATACCCTAATCTAAATATTTCTTGATGAACTTTCTTCATGTAATCCATTTCAAAGAAGATGTTTGATTTTTTTTTTAAAGCTGGCAGGAACCCATGTTAAAGAATGAGATTTGTTTTGTCTTGAAAGCATTAAGAAGTTTTATTGTTAAGTTAATAAGGTATATGCTATTTTTAAGATATCAAATTCATCATAAGTATCAATATTATGTTGTTTATAAAATATCAGCATTATTATAAATATCGATATTATGTTGATTTTAAATATTATGTGGTCGAAGAATGGTTTGTCTTGATGAAATTTAAAATGTCAATATTATGTTGTTTTTTAAATATTAAATTTACCATAAGTCTGTTTCGGGAAATGATTATTGCTAATCTTATTATTAAGTTAATAAGATATTTTAATATAAAGTTCTTTAGTAGAGCAGATATGTGAAACATTTCAAGATTTTACATTTGATTATATTATGAGAATAGGGAAATTATAATACAAAATATATAAATTGAAAATGAAAAGGTTTTCAGAAAATGGGAATGAACACCATTATCTTAATGCATGAGTGTATTTTAGAATTTGATTAAAATCAAATATTAATCATATCCATGTTTTAATGTGTGTATGTACTTAATAATACAATTCAAATTAAAACATATTACAAAAGGATCTGAAACATTATCGCTTTGTTGACATGAATGAATTTATTTAACGTGAATAATGTGATGCCCCATCCCGAGACCCACATTAACAAAGAGTATTACTGGGTAATACGGTCTATTAATGCGAAGATAGGGCTAGTTAGGAGTGACCATCTATAGCATTGTCTTAAACATCTACTAAATACGACAATTAATGCTCTAAATTTTTTTGTCTATCTCAAGTGGATTGACATAGTCAATAAATACTTTATACAAAACTACAGGTAGCTATCGGATCTATCAAAATAGAATACAACAACTAAAATGTATATCACATCACAGAACAGCAACTAGCAGATATATATACACACACACATATATACAGATACAGCCCTAGTGTAATACAAAATGATACATCATAGTTGTACGAAGACCACACTATATACAACGAGCCAAAAAAAATACATATATCAGAGTCAATCAAAAAGGATAATAACAAAAGGTGTTAAAATATATCCAAGCGGAAGCACCAAAGACAAGCTAAGCATAAAAGCAGGTATTTAAGCTGAAACAACTCGGTATGACCCGAGTGTAAAATACACGGGTCAGTCTAGCTAAAACAATCAGTTTAGTAGGATAAATGATAATATGATACATGAGGTTAAGGGTGATAATTCTTCTCAAATGAGAAGAAATAATTCTAAGTACATATGGTTACTTCAAGTGATGAAGTGTTAGTAAGCATATATATATATATATGTATATATATGTGTATATATGTGTGTGTGTGTGTGTGTGTGTGTGTGTTTATATATATATATATGTACATATATGTGTATATATATGTATATATACCGTCTCGAAAGAGATAAACTCCATAACAAAAGCACTGAGAGTAGCATGCCTCATATCATCGGCATATCCCAAAACCACAATAATGGTTTAGAGAAACCATAACTCCTAAATAGGAGGAATCTCAAAACCCTCCATAATGGCAATCTCAAATGCATTCCCAAAAGAGAAATCCCAATCTCAAAAATACGCCATCAAGGTAATTACAAATATCTTTAAAATAGGAGAATATAAATCCCAAATAAACGTCAAGAATGGCAAATCTCAATCTCAAATAAATGCCAAGTGTTGGCGACTCAAATCTTGAATATAAAACTCAAAGGAGTTCAAATTTCCAAAGAGGTGATCGCCACATATATGATATCATGAATGGCTTAAATGGCCAATAACATAAAAAAGGCGGTACACTTGAAAAATCACAAATAATCAATGAAATCATCTCAAAGATATAGCACGTGCTTTTGGATGAAGTCTGCCAAGTAATGTTCTCCCAAAATAAGGTGCCACGTCTCGAAGACAAACGTCTTGAAGGACAAATAGGTCGCAATGACAATCCTTTCAGGACAAATACATCGCAATGAAAAACATCCCGAAGGATAAATACATCGCAATGACAAACATCCCGAAGGACAAATGACCGGAAGGTCCAGTAGTGGCAAATACTTTATGAAGACAAATGTGTCACAAACTCTTAGATGGGAACCCGAAAAGTGTTAACGTACGTCTCATACCACACGTTTGCAGCCAACGATTTGCTAACCGCTTGTAAATGACACATTAGAATGCAGTAAATATTTACCTCATCTCATTGGTAAACACGACCTGAAGTTCAAAACGATCAAACGGACAAGTCAGGAATTAACCGATAAGATAAACGCATGTGTCACATACACATGTTTTGCCAAACCGTTTAATTACCATATCATTCTCTCGGATACTGCAAAAATGTGTATTTTATATATAAAATAATTTATTTAAGAAAACAAGCTTTCAAAACCATTTTTGGAAATCAATTTTGAAAACGGTCTTTTTGAAAATTCCCTTATTATAGAAAATATATAGATTTTATATCTTGAAAATAATTTAAAAAATATTATATGATAATAATTTTAAACGCCAAGTTATTTTGAAAAAAATTCAAAATTGATTGGAAAACTCCATGCTCGAAATCAAATAAAAATCATCGGAAAACACCAAAACTGACATTCGAAAACAACTCAAAAATCAATTGGCTTTGAATCAAAAATTCAAAATTCTGGCTCGCCTATTGATATGGCCTCCAAAATAGTACAAATATATCACAAAAACAATTTGCAGAAGTTGGAAAACGGATTAGAAAACAAAGTAGAACACAAAAATGCACAAGCCAAAAACAATACCCAGGTCTGAAATCTTCTCAAAGTTCAACTTTCGGACACAATTTGATTGGCTTAATGACCTCAGAATGGTCTGAAATTTGATGTACACAAAGTGGAACAATTTATCTATCAATTGAAAAAAGATTAACTAAATTCCAAAATGAAATGCTAAAGATATGAAATTTCAAACATGGACTGAGGCCATGTTGAATTCTGCTCAGGTCTGAAAACCTATCGGGTTCAACATTCAGACATGAAATCGGTGACCAAACAACTTCTGATTACACTAAAAACCGGTATGCACATAGTAGAATACTTCAACTTTCAAATAAAAAGATATTAAATTCCAACAGGAAATGAAGAAGATATGTTGTCTCAAACATGGACTAAGCCCATGTTTTCAACGGCTCAAAAAACGGAAATATATACAAGCCTGAAAACTATCTCGGGTTCAACTTTCAGGCATGAAACAGAAGACCAAACCACCTCAGATTGAACTGTAAATTGGTACGCATATAGCAGAAAACTTAAAGTTTCAAATAAAAAAAGAACCAATGAATTCCAATAGGAAATTAAAAAAATATGCTATCTCAAACATGGACCTAAGCCATGTTTGTAGCAACTCAGAAAATAGAAATGTGTACAGGCAAAAAGCTGGGTTCATATTGATTTTGCAGCAAAGTTTTTGGTATCAAGCGGAAGAGTTTTGCTATGAAATTTTGCACACTTATACTACAACACATGAATCACTATCAGAAGAAAATCCAACAGCATTTCATTGTTGGAATTGTGAGAAATTGACATTCAAAGTGGAGGTCAGAATAGTTTTAGCACAGAAACAAAACCGAGTATAAAAACAAGTTACGGAAGCAAACTTTTCATAGTTTTTGGCATTTTGAAGCTTGGCTTCAGCTATACGCTAGTACAAAACAGATCAGTTGCTTCGCCTCATTTGTGTCGGTTGTCCATAAAACCGACACAAATAGTGTAATTTGTGTCGGTTGTTCATTAACAACCGAAACTATTGACTTAGGGGGCAAGAAGAAAATGTTAAAAATGTAATTTGCATCTGTTGTTCTTAAGAAACCGACACAATTGAAGGGAAGCAATAGATCTATTTGTGTCGTTTGTTTGAACAACCGACACAACTAAATAAAATAGCATCGGTTGTCCAAAAACCGACACAACAGGCACACTTCTTTTTCCCCCAAATCTATTTCAGCCGCCCCCTCTTTTCCCGCCAACGCTAAATTTTAGAGGAAAATTTTTAGAGGAAAAGACCACAACTCGAAATCATCTTCATCCTCCTCCCATTTCTACTTCCACTTTCTCTATCCTACGGCAATTTCAACCCAGAAGACAATTACCTCTTAACGTTCACCCCCGCCTCCTCCTCCCTCCCTACAAACTCCACCCACCTCATCTCACCCACTTCTCCGCCCCACATCACCAATAACCCTTTCTCCTTCTCGTTCCCTATCTGTTTCCCCGGTCCCCACGTACTCCGCCTCCACTTCCTCCCCCTACACCCTCCCACTCGATCCCTCTTCAGCCTCTCCTCAATAATTTCACCCTTCTAACCCAATTTTCCCCATCCCTCACCGATCCGACAATCGAAGAGTTATTTGTGGATCTCGAATCGACCCTCTCGATAACACTCGTTCCTTTACGTAAGGAAGCTGCGTATGTGAAAAGGAAAGGTAGAAGTGAAAGAAAACCAATAAGAATAAATATATACATGAAATTGCAACTTTCCAGTTCTCGATTTCAGGAGCGGCGATTTGGTGAATTGGGCGTTTAGTTCGCGATGGTTGATGTCGATTGTGGGGTTCGTGGATAGTTGCGAATTTTGGGGGATTGGTATCTGATGTCGAAGTGAAAGATTATCGCAGCAGATGTTAGTAACAGTGTCGATGAGGAAGTGCAGTTGTATGCTGGGTGTTTTTGGCGCTTGAAATGATGTTGTAGGGGAGGGACTGGAAATGTGACTGAAGGAGTTGAATGTGGTTGGGGTAGTAGGATGCAGCAGAGGGTTGATGTATGGAAGGCAGTGATGATGAAGGGGAGTGGAGATGATGGGTTTGTATGCAAAGATGTGTGACAGTAAGGTGAAATGAAGTTGTAGAAGTGTGGCACATGTCTGCAGAAGTAGCGGTTGCTGGCAATAGTAGAAGATGGCATAACTGCAGTTGTGGGTTTGTGAGATGTTGGTGGTAATAGAAGGTCAGTGTAGTAACTTTGTATAGGTAGAAATACTTGTGGTGGTAATATTGGCAATGGATGGTGAGAGGGGTGATTGAGCAACAGGGGTTCTTGAGCACTGCAACGGGTGGTGTGGTGGAGTGATATTTGTGGTTGTGGAAGAGTGGATGTTGACAGAGAGTAGTTTATGTGAAGTATGTGCAGTTGTTGGTAGCTGTTGTGTGCAACAGTGGTAAGTAGAGGTGGGATGGTGGAAGTTGTGTTGAAGGGGATGGTCGAAGTGCTGGACAGTAGTGTTGTTTGAAGTAGTGATGTTGTTTTTGTTGGTGGAGGGCGTTGGAAAGTGGGAAAGGGTATTGTATGGTATGTTAACGAGGCTTGTAAATAAAAAACGAAGAAGTGCACAACTGCAGTTGTATGGATGTAGGAAGGAAGAAGTGGCAGAAGCAAGGTGTTAGAGGAGTAATGGCACTGGTGGAAGTTTGATGAGGTAGTGGGCTGACAATGGATGTGGTGTGTGTTGTGCTTGTATAGGGGTAGTTGCAGTGCACTGGTTCTAATGGTGAGTGGTAGGAGATATGCAGCTGGGTATATGCAATATGTTGAACATAAGTTTGGGACGACATGAAAAACATGGTTAGTTAAATTAGCACGAAGGGTATGAACATTAAACTTTTAGTAACTAGTTTACAAATTTGATGCCAATTTTAACTTACTATAAATCTTGTAACGCAGGAAACATTGTATACTGCTTGTTTTCCGTGTAGAAATGAATGAGATTTATGTTTTTGATCCTCAGGCCGAACGCAAACATAAACTTGAAATTAAACCGCAAGTGAGCACGTAAGTTGTATATATTTTCTCTCTTATATGATGTTAGTATATGTGGTAAAATTAAAAATTTATACATGAAATTAGTGTATGTAAATGCGGGTGCCGGAGTGTTATTATTTAACATTTTCTTGCATGTGTAGGGCCTTCAAAATTTACAAGGCATTCGGTGGCAAGTCTCGAGGAAGTACCTTGAAATGGAAGCATGTTAAGGTGATTTGATTTTCAAACAAAAAATAAAATAAAATAAATACTATGTATTGTTTGGCATATGAATTCATTTTAAACTAACTATTAAGTTATGTTGTAATATTGTTGTAGTGTCCTCAACAATTAGGAGCAACTGACCGTGTATATTATGTGATGAGGTATATGCATGACATAGTGAAAAACCATAATCAAAGCATCGATTTACAAAAGGTACTACTTTAGTTTTTTTCCTTCATATTATACATTCGCTACATTATAGGTATATTTCGATCAAATCATTGCTGCAATGCTAGTTAGAAGAAATCAAATGCCAAGTCTTTATTTACTGTTCAGTTCATGTATTTGAAGAAAAAGAAATAAACCGAGAAAATGTGTAGTGATGCACCAAGTCGTTGTTTTAGTTTGACTCGTCATATTAGAAGTTAAAATTATAAATCCAGTTGATTCAAAGAAGTAAACTATTTTAAAGTGAGGGAGCATTAACGCTTCTGGATTCCAAACTTTCAGCCATACAGTGAACAGTTATTATTGCTAAAAAAGCGAAAGCAATTTTTTTTCTTTTTTGTTTTAAAACAAATGATTTACACGTGGAAAAGAAAATGAAAATGAAAATAAACTCTGGCCGAAAGCAAAGCTATGGAAAGAAGTGTCTGATGTTGTGTTTTGTAGTATTAGCAATAATATGGTTTTTCTGGTGATCGATTGGGGAGTTGATTGAGTTCGGTTGTGGGTGGAGTGATGAGTAGCCATGGGTTGCTTGGGTTGTTGGTTGACAGTGGCTGGTGGATTGTTTATAAATTACAGGGATTGTTTGTAATGCACTGTTTTGTGGTCTGATGGCAGTGTGATTTATTGAAGAAGGATGTTGTGATGAAGTGAATGAAGTGAATTAAGGTGATGAAGTGAATGAAGGTGATACTGTGGCTGCACTGGTGATTTGATGACTGTACACTGTTGAAATGGCTGTGAGTGTTTTATTTGTGGCAGAGGAAAGTGAGGATGGTGATAGGTTAGAGGTGATTATTGATGATGCAATTGCACAAATGAGGGGTTTGGGTGAGGTGATGCTATGATTGTTGAGTGGTTCTAAGTGATAGGAGGTCTCTGTTGTATGTAGAGGTGAAAGACGAGGTAGCGATGTATTAGGGCAAACTTTTGCATGGGAAGACAAGTGGTAGGGGATGGTTTGTGGTGATGTAATGGTTGTAACAGTTTGGTGAATAGTGATGTGATATTGCAAACATACACAGTGATATTGCAAACATACACAGTGATATAACGATTAACGAGTGTGCATGTGTCTAGGTTTAATTTGAGTTCTGAAATATTACATAAAACTACAGATGAAAATGTGATGGCTTCTGTTGATTTGAATAAGCCAGCTTTGATGAGCAACGTTTGTAGCTCTAGTGAAAGGATTGATGAAAATGTTAGTGAGCATATAGTGGAATAGAGGAGCACAGTTGAAGGTGATGTTGCCAATATTATTGCACCATCAAAAACTCTGAAGTCAGCAGCTATTGAAGAGCAATATGATTCAGCTGATTATACAACTACAATGAATACAAAAAAAGATATTATAGAGGAATCAGCAATCTATTATTATATTGGGCCTATAAATTTTATATTGTATTGTTGCCTCACATTTTTAGAAGCTCTACATCTCCTCCTAATCATGTTTTAGGTAAAAGAAAAAGTAGGAGTATTTCAACAGTTAATATTAGAAGAAGTCCTAGATTGTTTGATAATAAAGCTTCTATTCATATACATGAAGGTTGTTAGTAATAAGGGGGTGGTCTGAGTATACAGTAGTTGTTATAATGGGGACTATGGGTGATTGATTTGCGGTGTGAAGGTGGTATGTGTGAGTGAAGTCATGCAGCGCGTGTTTGGTATGCGAATTAGCAGTGTTGGGGTGATGTTGAGTAGTTGTTATGTGTGGGATGATGTAATGCAGGGAGTTTCAGTTGCTTGTTATAGTGATACAAGGGTGAAGATGTTGGAATTACACTGTAATGATACAATAAGCGATTGAGTTGAGCAGTTGTCAAATGGAACTGCTGGAGCTGGTTTAGGGGGAGAGGCAGAGGCAGTTCTGTGTTTAATAGTGATGCAGTTTGGTTAATGATGATGGTGGTGTAATGCAGCACAGTGGAGTGGTGGGTGTGAGTTGTTTGCGGAGGAGAGTATGTTTGTATTGGAAGGTGGATGAATGGAGTTGTATTGGTGGTTGATGTTGAATGATGAGGCAGAGGTAGATTGTTGAAGGTAAAAGGAAGTGTTGTTTGGAGGCTGGGTAGTGCTGCAGTAATGTATGAAGTTCTGGTCAGTGCGGATGGTAGTTGCTGCAGTTTTTGTGGGGTGATGGAATTGGTTGTGGTGGCAATTGAAATAAGGTAGATGATGCTAAGAGTAAGCAAAGCCGTAAGAGGTGATGTTACAGTATTTGATGCCGAAAGTCCCACTGGGTCTAATGTTGTAGGATTGTCCAATGCCGTAGAGATTTGTGATGCCGCAGTTAACTGGTGGCATAAGAAGCCAATGCTGCAGAGATGTTTAATGCAGTAGGCAGTCAATGTCGTAGGGCTTATGCATGGTTCAAAATACGCAACAAAATACGCACGAAAATCAAACAAACAAAATAAATTTCCTTGTAGCTATCATTTAATTTGTTTCCAATATTCAGCTTATGCATGGTTCAACCTGTGTTTGAATTACATTCCTCTCAGATTGATCTTTTATATATATTGCAGAGTATTCCTGACTTAATTATTGTCTTTTGTATAACAATTCTCTTAATTGCAGGACTTTGTACGAGACGGTTCTTATAACCAACAAGAGATAGACGAGGTTCGAGAGAATTTAGCTAGTTATATCATGTATAATTGGATGTAGTTGGTTGTGTACGCCGATCTTTTGTAACGTACGTTGGTATTTTGTTATGTACGTTATGCATGTTTGTGATAGATTATATTCTATTTTGGTCTGTAAACATGAATTATTGATGGATAATATAATTATAGTTTTTGTTCAATCAGTTCATAGTAACGTTGGTTTATAAAAAATTAAAATTCAATTTCATACTGTTTCTATAATCTTAAACGGTAATAATATTATTATTTTTTGCTTCAGATATTACTTGTGTCGGTTGTTACTTCAAAGGAAACCGACACAAATATGAATCATTTGTGTCAGTTGTTATTAAAGAACCGACACAAAATATGAACAGTTGTGTCGGTGTTTCTAAAAGGACCGACACAATAAACGGCGGTGTGCTTCGCTATACAAGTGAATTTGTGTCGTTCCTTTTAGAAAGACCGACACGACTGTTCATAGTTTTGTGTCGGTTCTTTAATAACAACTGACACAAATGATTGATATTTGTGTCGGTCGTACAACCGACACAACAGAAAAATGTCTTTTGTGTCGTCTTCATATGAGTCGGTTGTAAAATCGACACAACAGGGGTTACACAACCGACACAAATGACCAGTTTTGTACTAGTGAGCTAGCATTTGTGAGTTTTGATACTCGCCTTGTTATTGAAGTGCAAAAACAAGATTTTGTGTTGAAAGGTAGAAGCTTTGAGCTAGAATTGCTTTAGAGAACCTATAGAAATTTGAAATAGGAACATGCAAAGAAGAAAAACCATCAACAGACAATTCAATTCTCAAATTAGATTTTTGATGGAATATTTATGTTTGGAAAGGATTACCTTTCGATTTCTCTTTAGATTTGAAAAAAATAGCAAATTTTTGAAGAAGAGATGAAATTTGGCTATAGATTTGACAAATGGTGAAATTTTTCTTTCTCTGGTTTCTTTTTCTGAAAAGGAAGAAGAAATAAAGTACATACATATTATAGTCTCTCTTATCTCATTTCATTCATTATTTTCACAAATAAAAAAAATAAAGTTTCTAAAACTTTATTTTCACTCTTTTATTCCCAAAATCCACTGTTTATTCTAAACTAACAAATGAAATTTCCAATTATTACAATTCATAATATTAAATTATAATGAATAATTTAATATTTACAAGTAATCACCAGAACCAAGGTTGTTACAGACTTCCCCTATAAAAATTTCGTCCTCACAATTTCTAAGGAAGAACTATATTCAACATGATTATTTCACCAAGCAAAAGAAAGATAGACAAGCTCGAGATTTATAATTTCTCACTCTTAACTCAAGAAGATAGAAAACCAAGATAAGATTGCTTGATTAATTCTACGGTTTCCCAAGGGTTACCATTGGGTTTCTCGGATCATTGAATACCTTCGAGCAATACCTCATGATTTCGTAGGCAACTCACCTTCAAAACATGAATATAGAAAAAATGCTACACAAAAGATCAATCAAGTGAGACTGATTTCTCAAAAGCTTCTCGAATAGAGTTGGGATGTAGTCACAACTTTATCACGGACTCTAGCTCGCAAGATGGCAATCGATACAACTTTCCATATAATACTACGAAGGGAATCATATCGATATTTAATAGACAAATATTGAGGTAAAAAACTCAACAAGAAGTAGGTGGTTTCTTCAATACCACCAACCCAAATGACTGCGTAATTGCAAGTCGTTAGATAATTGCACAAAGGCAAGACAAATTCAAAGAATGGATTTTTATACTCCTATTTTACTAAACAAATATCCTTAGAGTTCCTAAACCCATTATCTTCAATAATTAAATTCTTAACTTTCAACATTTGAAAATTTATAAAGCTTCTTACTTAGATTTTTAACTTAAACTTAATACTCTTATTTAGAGTAAATAAATTTTTGAGTTGTCTATCCTCTAGTTCTTCAATAAATTTTAATTGGGAACATATATTTTCAAATGTGTTTCTCAAATTTTCTAACTGTTAGAAATTTCCGAAAAAAACGGTGGAGTCCCTTTTGTATGGAGGGTTGTATACAATATTACAAAAATGATTTATATAATATACATCGACCATTAGGTCTGAAACACAATATATATCATCATTTAACACTTTAAAAATTTTAATCCAAAAACATGCCTTCCTTTTTAGCATTTTAAAGCAAGTTTGCACAAACTTATATATATTCTTTTTGCTCAAAATATATTCCAACTATCCTCTTTCACATGTACTTAACTAAAGTAGATGATATTAGTTCATGTTCATAAATAAAAAGTACTACACATAACTATTTAGGGAAATATATCAATTTCATTTCAAACTTGCTGTAAAGAAGACAAGTTTTGGCACAGCAAACAACAAAATCTGAAAACTTTTATAAAACGAAAGTTGTTCTACTAATTCTACGATTTCAAGCAATATAAAGACCATCAAAATCAGATTTACGGTTTGAAAGTTATGTTAAATTTATTTTCATCTTAAATCTTAGATAATTTTGTAACAGGGCAGAAATGCCTATCCAATTTCAAACCTATTTTAAACTAAATAAAACGAAAAATCTTCCAAAGTGGTACAAAGAAAATTCATATTTTACTGAAAGCTCTTTCATTTACAAAATGATTGAACTCATTTGGAGTTATAAATCTCAAGTTATCGTTGTTTTAGTACAGCACTTTTCCAAACAAAATTTCAGCTTTCAAATCAATTTGAAATTTGAAATTTTCCCAAACTGTTTTAATCTCAAACTACATTTGCAAACAAGCTTTTGACTAAATCATTTGTTAAATGATTTTCATTTTCCCTAGAAAGCTAATATATACAAAATTATGATCGACTTTATGTAATCATCATAAAAACATTTCATTAAGTGGAAATATTTTCAATACTTTCCAAAATCTAACTTTAAAACAATTAACTTGATAACTCATTTTGGAAGAGATAACTAACCTCTTCCATTATCAAAAGATGATTATTGATTATCCCTCAAAATAAATTTTTGGGATATATATATAAAGTATAAAAAAAAAATCATAATTTAAAATGATTATACTACATGAATTGTTCATTTATCAAAAACAATTCAAATTCACATTTTCACTTGTTACAACATTAAATTTCCATCTAGTTATCAGCACAAAACTAACTGAAGTTGATAATTAATTTAAACTTTTTTTAAAAGATTTTACTAATTCACACCAATCAATTTTTAACACAACCAAAATTTAAAATAAAACTTGCTCACAACTTCATGCTAAAAAATTAAAATAAGCATTTTTTAAGATAGAGTTTTATATCTATCCTCTACTATTACTCAATTAACTAAGTGTCAAAACAAATTTTATAGTCATCGTTAATAACTTGTACTAAAATATTCAATTAATATTTTAATTTTCAAACCAAAATATTCTTTTACCTTAAATACATCATTTTATTAATCAAAGCATCAAATTATATTTTCTTCTAGTTAAGACATCTCCCTAATTATAATTATTCACTTTTACTTACCCAAATTACCATATTCAATTTCTCAAATTTCAAATAATATAAGATTATTGCCTCACCATTGATTTATAGCGAATGACCCCATCGATTGGCTGCAGTGTTGATCAAATGATCAAAACTGCCTCGCCACTCCTCCAACACTCACTGCGGTTCAATGGTTTCATTAAACATTTAAAATAAAAATTAATACTCCACCATATTAATTATTTCCAAACTTTACTTATTAAAACTCAATTTACCGTGTCTGACTGTCTCATCGTATTGTTTAGGAAATTCCTATCGATAACGTTGATCAAGCGCATCGACCAGAATTCTTAAAGCACTTGATGGACAACCCAACACTAAAATCATTTTCCACAAAAGGTAATGCCTTATATATGCTTTAAAAAATATTCTTTGCTTATCACAATAAACAACATCAAGTTTCACTTAAAAATGTATTCTTTATTGAAAGATTTGGGAATTCAATAGTTTCTTACACTCAAAATCAAAGAATTTAAGAAGTACTCATCGAGATATTCCCAGAATACTCGATTCACAATATTGACGAGTAAGTTGGAGTGTTCTCCAAATCGAACGATATAATGGGCCACTCACAAGAACCATACGAGTGCGGAATGCGGTAAGAGGAATGCTATCCTCCGCAACTCGTAGCCGATGAAAATCGATGCAAGGTCAAGCTGAGGAATGACCCTAGTACCACTGAATGGATTAAAAAGAGATCAAAGAGATATAAAAAAGAGATATGAAAGTAAGGGTAAGATATCTTCTCGAATGAGGAGAAGTAATACTTATGGTACATCATTACTTCGGTTGAAAGTAATATCACAAAATATATCAAAAATGAATATTCGAAGAAGATATCTTGAAACGGGTAAGAATGACAATGTCAATTAAATTTAGTTAATCACCTCATTTCCTTAGTGGACATCCTTGTGGGAGGATAACCGAAGGCTAAGAATTGGAAAGGAGGTCAATTTAATACTCAATTGCCCGATAGGGTGATAAACCCAACGGACTAACAGAAATCGATAAAGTCACAACAACTGAAATTCAAGATACATCATCATCGTCTCAAAACTCAAAAGTGAATATAGATACTTTGGAAACATAAGTAACATTCCGAAGAACACGTGACAAAAATCAACTGAATTAGGGTTCCTGAATATAGGATGCTTCAAATCACAGAATGCAGCTTGATAATATGCAAGTCACCCCATCCAAATCATTCCAAATTCTAGATAGAAAATAGCGTGCTAACTCCACGAAAAGAAAAACTACAAGGAACAACGCCAAAATTCTCATACACCGTACCAAGTATTGCAGATCCCCACAATAGGATTTGCAATCCTCAAAGAAGTCACAAGGTAAGATAAGGATGAGTATCAAGCACCCGCATCGAAGAGGACTCGAATAAAATAATCACAATGGATTATTCTTAGGATGAGATATCATCAATTTAGTTATGGAATACTATAGAATAGAATATATTCCTAGACATATTCCAACTAGCATCGACTCCAAAAGACACGGAAAGGATAAGGACACAATGATTATGGAATTTTTAACACTTGTACTATACTTGGATGTATAGTAATATATGTTTTTGTTCCATGTTTATCGTATTTTGTTTTGAACTCAGTTCTGATACCAAGCTGTGACGCCCCACTCCGAGACCCACATTAGCAAAGAGTATTATTGGGTAATATTGTCTGCAAATGCAGAGAATATGGCTGGTTAGGAGCGACCATCTATAGCCTTGTCATAAACATCTACTAAATATGTCGATTAATGCTCTAAAAAAATTTCAATATCTCAATTGGATCGACATATTCAATAAATTCTTAATACAAAACTATAGGTGGCTATTGGATCTATCAGAACAAAATGCAAAAACTAAAATGTATATCACATTATAAAATAACAAATTGATATATACACACATATACACAGATACATCCCTAGTGTAATACAAAATGATACATCATAGTGGTACGAAGACCCCAATATATACAACGAGGCAAAACAATATACATATTTCAGAATCAATCAAAAAGGACAACAACAAAAGGTGTTAAACAGATATCCCAGTGGAAGCACCAAAGACAGGCTAAGCCCAAAAGCAGGTATCTAAGCTGAAACAGCTTGGTCTGACCCGAGTATAAAATACATGGGTCAATCTATCAAAAACAATCAGTTTAGTAGGATAAATGATAATATGATACATGAGGTTAAGGGTGATAATTCTTCTCAAATGAAAAGAAACAATTTTACGTACATGTGGTTGATTGAAGTGATGAAGTGTCACTAAGCATGTATATATATATAGTCTCGAAAGAGATAAACTCCATAACAAAAGCACTAAGCATAGCATGCCTCATATCATCGACATATCCCAAAACCACAATAATAGCTTAGAGAAACCATAGCTCCTAAATAGGGGGAATCTCAAACCCACCATAACGGCAATCTCAAATGCATTCCTAGAAGAGAACTCAATCCCAAAAATACACCACAAAGGCAATTACATATATCTCCAAAATAAAAAATATATAAATCCCAGAAAAAGGCCAAGAATGGAAAATCTCAATCTCAAATAAACGCCAAGTGTTGACTACCCAAATCCCAAATATAGAACTCAAAGGAGTTCAAATTTCCAAAGATGTGATCGCCATATATATGGTATCTCAAATGGCTCTAACGGCCAATAATGTAAAAAAGGCGATACACAAACCGAAGGACAAATGGGTCGCAATGACAAACATCCCAAATGGAAAATACATTGCAATGATAAACATCCTGAAGGACAAATGAGCCAAAGGTCCAGTACTGGCAAATACGTCTTGAAGAAAAATGTGTCACAAACTCCCAGATAGGAACACGAAAAGTGTAAATGTGTGTCCCAGACCACATGTTCGCACTCAACGGTTTATTAGCTGCTAGTAAATGCCACACTAGAAAGCAGTAAAATGTTTACCTAGTCTCATTAGTAAACGCGACCCGAAGGTCAAAACAATCAAACAGACAAGTAAGGAATTAACCGATAAGATAAACGCATGTGTCCCATACCACGGATTTTATCAAACCATTTAATTCTCCTTCTCATTCGCTGGATAGTTCAAAAACATGTATTTTACATATAAAATAATTTATTTAAGAAAACAAGCTTTCAAAATCATTTTTCAAAATCAACTTTGAAAATAATCTTTTTGAAAATTCCCTTATTATAGAGAATATATAGATTTTGTATCTTGAAAATAATTTAAAAAATATTATACAATAATTATTTTAAAAGCAAAATTATTTTAAAAATTATCTCAAAATCGTTTGGAAAATTCCATGCTCGAAATCAAATAAAAATCATCGAAAAACACCAAAACCGACATTCGAAAAACATCTCAAAAATCAATTTGTTTGAATCACAAATTCAAAATTCTGGCTCGCATATTGATAGGCTTCATGGCATTCAACCCAGTTCAAAAATATCACAAAAACAAGATGCAAAAGTCAGAAAAAGCATTAGAAACAAGGCAAAACACAAAAATGCAAAAGCCAAAAACAATACCCATGTCTGAAATCTTCTCCGAGTTCAACTTTTGGACATAATTTGAATGGCTTAATGACCTCGAAATGGTCTAAAATTAGATATACATAAAGTAGAAAAATTTATCTATGAACTTGAAATGGATTCACAGAATTTCGATATGAAATGCTAAAGATATGAAATTTCAAACATGGACTCAGACCATGTTGAATTCTGCCCGGGTCTGGAAACCCTCTTGGGTTCAACTTTCAGACATGAAACTGATGACCAAACGACTTCTGATTGAACAACAAACGGGTATTCACATAGTAGAAAACTTCAACTTTCAAATAAAAAAGAATTAATAAATTCCGACCGAAAATGAAAAAAATATGCTCTCTCAAACATAGACTCAGGCCATGTTTGGAACAGCTCAGAAAACGGAAATATGTACAGGCCTAGAAACCGTCTCGGGTTCAACTTTCAGGCATGGAATAAAGGAACAACCAACCTCGGTAGAACTAAAAATAGGTATTCTCATAGTAGAAATCTTTAACTTTCAAATAAAAATAATCAATGAATTTCGACAAGAAATGAAGAAGATATGTTATCTTAAACATGGACTCAGGCTATGTTTGCACCAACTCAATAGAAATGTGTATAGGCAAAAATCAGGGTTCATATTGATTTTGCGGCAAAGATTTCAGGTATCAAACGAAAGAGTTTTGCAATGAAATTTTTCATACATATACTACATCATATAAACTACTATTAGAAGAAAATCTGGTTGCATTTCTTTGCCAGAATTGCAAGAAATTAACAGGCAAAGTAGAGGTCAGAACAGTTTTAGCATAGAAATAAAACTGAGTATTTTAACAAGATACAGAAGCAAACTTCTCACAGTTTTTGGCATTTTGAAGCTTGGCTTCAGCTAGCATTTGTGAGTTTTGATACTCACCTTGTTATTGAAGTGCAAAAACCGGAATTTGTGCTAAAAGGTAGAAGCTTTGAGCTAGAATTGCCTTGGAGAACTTGTAGAAACTTGAAATAGGAACATGCAAAAGAAGAAAAACCATTAACAGTTAATTCAATTCTCAAATTTAGATTGATGATGAAATGCTTAAGTTTTGGAATGGATTACCTTTTGATTTCTCTTTAGATTTGATAAAAATAGCAATTTGTTTGAAGAGGAAATGAAATTTGGCTTTAGATTTGAAAAATGGTGAAGTTTTTCTTTCTCTGGTTTCTTTTTCTAAAGAGGAAGAAGAAATAAAGTATGTACAGGTTAAAATTTCTCTTATCTCATTTCTGGTTGTGCAAACTAATGGGCTTTGGACCCAAAATTAAAGAAAATTAATTAGGCCTAAGAGAATTAATTCACTAAAAACAAATATACATACTTTAGTTATAAAATAAAACAATAAAACAACATTTTTCTTCAAGTTTTAAAAACAAATGAATTATGAAAACATATGTACATGTTAAATAAAATATTTTACACTTAATAAAAAGATAAATTTAGTTTTAAAAACATTTTTTATTAAAAACTCTTATTTTATATAAATAACCAATTTTACACAAACAAATACATAAATCCTCGTTTTTAACTTCAAAAATTACACAAAACTAATTTTTTTTGTGTAATAAAATATAACAAACCACTTTTCATAAATTTTAAGATCGAAGCTTATTTTTAAACCAAATTTCACCTTTTTATTTAAATGAACAACATTATAAAAATAATCATTTCCTTTAAAAATTATTAAAAGAAGTGTTTCGCAACAATTACAAGAATTATTGCATTTTCTTCAAATAAAAATCATATTTCATTCACTATTCTGACAAATAAACAAAATAAAGTATCCAAAACTTTATTTTCACCCTTTTATTCCCAAAATCCATTGTTTAGTCCAAATAAAAAAAAAATTAAATTTCCAATTTATTTCAATTCATAATATTAAATTATAATCTTCGTTATAATTTAATACTTACAAGTAATCAACAAATTCAGGCTTGTTACAAATAAATAATGAAATAAGTTATGCATTATATTATAGTGATGACACAATGTACATAAAATTTATACAGTAGCATATTATGAGATGAGTTCGTCTTTTAAAATAAATAAAATTGTGGATACTGGAAATAAGGAGAGATGTATTTATGAAGGATGTATATAAATCAAAGAAAGTAATTGTGTGAATATCTCATAAAGTACTTCAAAATGAGATACTAGTACTTGTAGACAGACATACTTATATGATCTTAAATATGAAAATTGATAATTTTGACCGATGTGTGAGACTATGGAAAACTCATGTTTCAAGAGTGTTTATTTGGCTTACCTATATATGTTGGTGGATATAACATTTGTAAACATGCGAAAACTATTTGATTTTAAAAGTATGAAACTGAAATTTAATTATAAGTATTGGGAACTAAAAAATTTATGTTAAATATATGTATTGTGTTCTAGATTGATATGATTTTCCCCTTTACATGGACATTATTATAAGGCCCTATATTTGGCATATTATACTATATAAGTGCATACTTTATGAGTTTATGTATGCATGATAGAAGAATGATATTAGTTGAATTGAGTATTGCATTAATACATGTTGGCATTTTTTATCATTGTTTTTCAGTTATTGTGTTGATACTTGTATATATGTACGAAAATACAAAACATGTTAAAATTATATTGAATGTAACTAATGATATAAAATCTAATATACCAATCTTCATAAGTTAGATTGTTTCTAATAGAGTTAGGGACATGCCCTAGGGTTAACTATGTAATTGTTACATATATCTAACTCAATAACCAATCTTGTTAATAATAAAACGTGTTTTCTTTCTATTGTATACATGATATAGTTGTTATATATTAATTAATTAAAAAATATTTAATAGAAAATCCATAAATGCTATCTTCTATGATAATAATTACAATGTGTTGTAACAATGAGTGATTTATCACAATAAAATAAACATACCATTATAAAATTCCTAGTTAAGATGTATCGAGACTAGAGTACGCAACGCTCCCGAAATGTAGGCCGGTGTATTACTTAAGGCTATTTGGGCACCAAGGGGTGATGTGCAGATATTTATTGGATAACTATGCGAATAACTCGCTTGGTAGTTTTCTGTTGGTTAATTTAACTAAGGTCAAATAGAAAATATCAATGTGACAAATTACTAGTTCTCTTGAATCGAGAATACTGTTGATCTTCAATGTACAAGCTCTGCTTTGATTATGATTAAATCAAGGTATGATGTCCATCGAACGACTAAAATTGGATCGAGTGGAAGCATTGGTAGTGAAACACTATTCAAGATGATTTATGTTCTCAGTTATGTGAGGTTAATTTCACGCCAGTTAAAGTCAACTCAGAATCAAAGTCTCTAATTAGAGCAGTTTGGTTAGCAATAATTATTACTATTGAAACAAGGATTTTATGTTTTGACTATAAAGTTGAATATAGACGATGTTGGAATTTTGACCATTACCAAATTCCATAAGTTCTAATGTGATATATTTTAGACGAAGAGAATTGTTTAAATAATAGTCAATACCAGGTAATGGTTAATAAATTAAAAGTTGGATTTTATTGAAGTTAAGTAAGCGATAATTTGACCATGATGTCATACCACCTGTTAAGTGACGTATGAATGTTGATATTCAAATTGTTCGATATTAATCGCTGACCAAATTTGGGCCTAATAGTCACATAATCGAAATGTTGAACACTCTTGTTACCACCCGATTTAATTATATTATACTTAATTAAAGTAATTAATATTTATGAAACATTAATTATAAATTTTTTATTTGGTATGAGTTAATCGATATTAAAAAGTGTGTATATAATTGTTATAAATACATTGATCGATATACAATATTGATACGCATTTGAATTGGATTTAAATGAGCTAATAATTGATTGGGTTTAAAGTGATTTTAAGGCTAATATAAGGGCTCATTATAGCCGACCATGTATCGCATTGGGAGGCGGACTATAGGATGGCTAATGTGTAGTAAATTTTCGAAATGAGGATTTAGATACTTATTTTACTTCTTGGAATCTCCTTTATTTAAGGCTCTCTAACTCTCACATTTTGAGCTGAATTTTTGCTCTCCTTCACATCTGATAAATCCGACTTATACCCCTGCTCTCTTCTCAAAACATTCAAGCGCGTAATACTTGATTAAATTAAATTTAAGCTTGGGCAATAGCTACATTCGAGATTGTAGCGTCTTCTAGATTCAGGACTTGATCGAGATTCAACATTTATAGGTGTATAAATTTGGCTTTGGTGGAAGGACATATTCCATTTAATATCATATATTAACATATATAATGTTTACTATGTAATATATGTGATTGGATAGTTGTTAAATACTTCACGATCTGTATAACATTGTGTTGTCTTCATGTGATGGAATTTTTATATATTATATATTCAAAATAAAAATAAAAATAAAAATTATGTATATGTTATGTTTAATGGTTTCGGCCAGAAGAATTAAGAAAATTATTTAATGATCTAATTTATAAGTATACACATAAAACTAAATTACTTTAGTTAAAATATTTATTTCTATGAAAATGATGTTGTACAAAAAATGTAATATATTTTATTAATATTTATTTATACAATTTATGTTTTTCGAAAATATATATATATCTATGTATGTATGTATGTATACATTTATTTATTTAGTACCAATATATATATATATATATATATATATATATGTTTATTAAATATTTTAAAATTTAACATTTGTACATAGTTAATGTGAAATGTTAGTATAAACTATTTAACAAATAATGCGAATTAAAAATTATTTTTGGAAATATAAAATTATTTTTAATTAAATATTCCATATGAAATAAAAAATTAATTAAATAATTGTAAATCCGAGAGTAAAAAAACATTTGAGGCCAAAAACATTTTGACATGTGTGTGTGTGTATATATATAAATTTAATTATTATTTTATATAAATATAATAAATTTTTATTTATATCATTGTATTATACACACACATAATATTTCAATTATATATATATAATTATATGTTTCATGTAGATTAATTATATTATATAAATTTTTAGATTTTGAATTATACATAATATAAATATATTTATTAAAATTAAATTTTGTAATTGTTTAGAATTTATAAATTAATTATGCAATTACATGTGTGTGTGTATGTTTGTCTATGTGTATAAGTACTTTTATATCAACCCTTATATTTTGTAATTAATAATATACATATATATATATATATATATATATATATATATATATATATTGATAGCAAACATGTATATAGAGGGGGGTACATTGCTATGTAAATTCCAACGTCTATATACAAGCATGTCAAACCATGCATACCTTGTTATGTTGCACATGCATGTGCACGCATATAATACACATATCATACATAATATAATAAAAACTTAATTATAAATATTACTTCGTTATAAACTAAATAAATTATTGGTTTTATTTAAAATAAATATATATGAGATCTAAATAAATTTAGACTTTAAAGGCACAATAAGTTCCAAATGGATTGAATAATTGAAATTTATCTATTTATCCTACTGCATGTTGGCCTAGCCCCAAAAATGTTATCAAAACCACATAGCTTTTGCAGTCTAAATTAGAAGTATTAGGATTAACTTATTAAAGTCTACCCCTTTATAGTAGGGCATCTACAAAAGTAATGTCTAAGGTTGGATCCAAAATTAAAAGTACTCTACCCTACTTGGCTACTGTCTTGGCTCGAAAGGATGAGTTAAGCTAAAAGTTTGTCTCCAATACAAAGGCATAAATTAATTTGGGACTTAGGCTAGTTTTCAAACCCTATTTGAAATTAAATAAAAAATTTAATTTAAAAGGTACAATTTATAATAAATAAAATTAAAATATTAAATTTAAAAGGTTAAATTTAATATAAATAATGATTTTATAAATGTTATAATATAATTTTCAAAATTGTTTTGAAAATAAAATAATTATTATCGAAAATTATTAATAATTAATTAGATTAATTAAATGAATAATTATTTAAAAGTTAATTAATTAAAATTAAAACATATATAACTGATATATGTAACGTTATCTTACAATGTTAAGGTAATATATATATATATATATATATATATATAAATTTAGAATTTAATTATATAAAAAAATTAATTAAATGTTAATAAATAGATCATATAATACATATATGACGTACATGTGTATAATTAAAAATATTGCAGTGCAAATATTTAATTTAAAATGTTTAAAATGAATAAAATAAAATTAATTAAAATGTTAGTTGGTCGATTAAATATGATTTAATTAATAAAATTAATATAAGGTTTCACGTAAGATTATTATATAAATTAACTAAATTAAAAAATGTTATATAAGAACTAAACTTATATAATAAAATTGTATAATTAATGATGGAATAGTAATAAACCCAAAATAGACTTCAATTATAAATACATGTGTATAGTACGTATACCGTGATTTCTTATGTGTCTAACACTAGACTGATGAGGGTATTTTATAAAAAAAATACATTATTCCATGAGTCAATATCACTCAATTAAATATATTAAAGATTGTGAAACTTTAATACAAGGGTTGTCCTCTACCATTTCTATATTGATAAATTACTTTCATACCACTTTGGTTATTGAGCAAACTCAAGCTAAAGATATTATGTATAGTATTATTAATATATTGACTGGATGAGGTATTAACTATATGTATTTGTTGATCAAAATCAAGTAACATATACCATACTTTGACCGTCATGAAATGGTAGGTAAGTGTGAATAATTAATTTTACTTTGTTAAGCAAACTCAAGGTCGAAATGAGATTGGGATAAGGAAACACGGGTTAGGAGTTGTAATGATACAACTGATAAGGAGTTATCCATTGTTTGTGGAGTTATGACTTGTTGAGCTAACTTAGGGTTACAATGTAACGACCCAGAATTTTTATTAATTAAAATTTGAATATTTAATTAATTTTAAATATTAAAAAGTGAATTTATAAGTCGAATAAATTTTTATTTGATTTATTGGATTTAATTGGGTAATTAAATCGATAATTTAATACGTTAAATTATGGAAATAATTGAAAATATGGTTAAATATGATTGAAAATGATTTGTAAAATTTTATTTAATCATACTGGAGTTATAGAAATATTTTAGAACTTTTAAAATCGAATTAAAAGTTAATTTGTGAAAATTGAATATTTTAATATTTAATAATCGACTGTAAAATAGCCAATTTTTGAACAGTCTCAGAATTGAACGAAACCAGTTCCATTGGATCCGTAATAGTTAGTTATTACCGGATTTCAATTTTCGTGTCAATCGGAGTTATCGTTTGATCGTGGCAGCTCGAAACGCATCGATTTATTTTTAATTTAAATTTGGCGAGTCAAAATAGCCATTTTTCAAAAAGTCTCGGATTTCGACGAAACCAGTTTCATCGGATCCGTAATGTGATATTATTGTAAGGTTTCAAATTTCAAGTCAATTGGATTTACCGTTTGTCCGGTACAAATTAAAACGCCTAGAAATCGATTTAAATCGGTTTAATTTAAATTGAGCGTTTACAGCCATAACTCGCACATACTTCCGAATTAGCTTCCGAAACCTGTTCCATTGTGTCCGGAACGCGGGATAAACCCTAGGTACGCTGGTTACGGCGTCTAAATCGGAGTTCGGAATTTCCGGGTGAATAGTGTCGAACGAAATTCTATAAATACACCTCTCTCTTCATAAATTTGATAAAAACCTAATTCCTTCATGTAGCCGCCACCCCACTGTCAATGGCCAGAAATGCTCCAACTTCATCCCTCTAGATCTTCCAATCCGTCGACAATTAGCCTTAGGTTTCAACTACAAAGATGAAGAACACGACGAGAGCTACGATGTGAACGGTGGAGATCGCGAATGGAGCGATGGATTGTGAGATACGTGAGGCCGTTCGTGGGCTGTTATAGGCCGTGCGCACTCGTCTATAGGTGGCCGAGCTTCAGGCCAAGGGAGGTGGAGGTAGCTCTTGTCGAGGGCTTCGTCATGGCGTTGGAGTGATCGGATTTCGTCAAGTGATCGTGGAGAAAAGTGGAACCCTAGTGGAGCTTGATGGGTTCGGCCTCTACGTGTTTTACTGGAGCTTGAACGTGAGGAAGAGAAGATGATGGGAACGGCCTAGATTTGATGAGTGTGGGATCTTGTGGCTGGTGTGAGTTTGGGTATAAAATTATTAAAGTTTTGTTGTAAATTGTTAATATAAATACGTTCAAACTTGTAAAATCAATATCTTTTTCATACGAGGTCGGAAAAAATGCAAATCCAGTTGCGTTGGAATCGTATGGACGAGCACTACGCGATGGAGTTGGTTTGGAGTCGTTTGGAGTTAGTGAGAATTTCGGGTAAAATTAAACGCGCGTTTAATTTTATTCGAAATAAAAGCTAAAACGGAAATTAAAACCAAGGTGAGAATTTCTCACTCAATCGAATAGATTTCGATTTTATTTTAAATAGTTAGATTTAAAATATTTGAATACATGTTTGAATGATGACTGTAAATTATTGATTGTTAAAATAGACATTATGCGCCGTTAGTAAGCGGATGTTATTTAATAAAAACATATACCGCGAATATTTCATAAACAGTGAAATTGGTATTATATATAATATCAATATATATATATTGGCATATGTATATATTGCAGTTGTTGATTTCCCGCATTTTTTGTTTAGCGGATGAGACCCTATTACGCCGTTATTAAGCGGATAATATTTAATAAGAACATGTACCGCGATAATTTCGTACTGGAGCGAAATTGGTATTGTGCTAATGTTTTTGGATGCAGGAAAACAGGTTGGAGGGATCCAACAGGATTCCTCAACAGTTTTTATTTAATTTCAGATATTTTGATATTTGATTGAATTTTCATATTGATATATGATATCGTTGTTGTCGTGATTGACTATTTGGTGTGTAGCATCATTGGACCCAGATTTTGGGATTTTTAAAATGTTTTTAAAGTAATTTTTGAAAAGATAAAATATCTTTGGAATGGATCGATTTCAAATAAATAAACGTTATAATTTTTGATGTATAAAAATTATGATTTTTGAGAAATATAGTTAAAAGCTGATTTTTGAAAATAAGGAATTAATGACTTTATAAAAGAGTTTAAATTGGGATTCTGAACTTGTTATAAAAAGTTAAATATAGGATTTATAAAATTTAATTATTTTATAAATCAGAATGGTGAAGTTTTTTTTTAAAGGAAATTAAAGACGTTTTAAAGAATAATATAGATTGATTTATATTAAAGGATTTACAAATGAATATTTGTAAATTAAAACGTTGGGATTATAAAATGAGATTTTATAAGTGTTTGAATGAATTGAAAATGAATTTCATTAAAGAATGAAATCAATAGAATTATAAATGGTGAAGTTGTAAACGAAATTTATAAACAGTAGATTTATAAATTTTATGAAGTTATTTGAAGAATAGATTGGGTTAAATAAATGAATCTTATAAGTAATAAGATTTATAATTATGAAATTCAAAGGAATGATTTTGTGAAATAATCGTTTATAAGTAGTTAACTTATAATATGAACTTTTAATCTAAAATTGAGTTATAAACTGGAATAGGTTAATAAAGAAATTTGTAAAAGGAAGTTTTTATATATAAATAGAAATAGAATTTATAAACGTTGTTTTATAAATTCGCAAACGACTTATTTTGATAAGTTAATTGTTATAACTTATAAATGGAGTTATATTCACATTTTTAAATAGTGAATAATCCTTTGAATAAAAATGAATAAAAGGATGAAATTGTTAACGTGGTATATTCACGTTTTTGAATAGTGAATAACACGTTAAAGGAAATATTTTAGATTTGATGTTTTAAATAGAATTAAAACAATCTAATGATGTTTTAAAAGGTGTTGAGATTCGAAACCATAGATTTCAACATTTATTGTTGAAATAGACGTTTTCGAGAAATAAAAGGAAATGATGGACTATAACACTGTTGTTATAGTAAATGATTTCCGGAAGGAAATGTTTTGAATAGTATTGGGATTTATATATCTATTTAAATTCGAATCCCTATACTAGTGATTTTGGGTTGTCGTAACGATGTTTTACGCAACATTCGTTTTGGCCCAAGTCAATATGTTTAAGTGAATAATTTCCTTAAAGAATGAAATATATACTTAATTCGATTTAAGTATATTGAATATTTTCTAAGTGTTGAAAATAAAAGATTGTGAATTACTTATTTAAATAAGTATGGAAATGTTTTCCAATGTGAAGTGAATATAGAGAATTTATCTTTTTGAAGATAAATTGAAAATGAATAATTGAAATCGTATATGCACGAATATTTTGAAATATAAATTCATTATGGAATTTATATGTGAAAAGTGAAATTGGTTAAAAATAAATATTGATTTATTTTTGAAGTATTGGAATTATATATCTTGTAAAGATATTTTGGAAAATAAATAATTTGGAAAATTATTTGGAATCTGGTGATGTATGCATATCCATTGATAGTTCAATAGCCGACTATCAATATTTCCCTTTGAATGGGTATTTGATGTGAATTGATTGAATTTGAATGCACACTTATTTTTGAATAAGCGCTCACTATTCGGGTTAACCGAGAAAGGACCATGGGGTCGTATAACCCATTCCGAATATGTGATACGTCGTTGTAAATTGCATTTGAAGATCGGTGTTGAAGACCGGTATTTGCAAGAGTGATAGGATGAACTATCGATTGACTCTGCACCGAGTTGCTCCGGTATTGAGTTCTCCCTAAGTGATGGGAAATCCGATCAGGATTGTGAATATCCGGATTGCAAGGACTTCTTGTAAGTGCCTTCGGTTTTGTTCGAGCCCGGAACAGACTTGTATGGATTGTATGTCTGACATTACAAGTTGAGATATAAAGCCGATTTCTTTCAAATATATTTCTGTTGGTGGCGGAGAATTTATTCTTTGCTTAACACCCTTCTTTGAGACGTACGAGCTCAAAGGTTATATAGTTGAAGTTATCAGCGATATATTCCCAATTTGGTAATGTGACATGCTGAGTGTTGCTGAAATGATCATTGTGTTGATTATTTGTGATAGGATCGTTTATTTGATCGTCTATCCTTGTGATCATTGTGTTGATCATTTGTTGACCCAAAGCATGGCTTTTGTATAAAGTATGTTTTTGTGGACGTGACTTCGTCGAGCCTCACACCCCGTGAATGGTCAAAACAGGAAAGAAGCAGCAAGGTTATGAGGGGTAGCACCCTTTAGGATGTGTCCATTTCCTTCTGGAAAAGGGTAGTATCATGGTATGGAGCCCAGATACTTACTCATGTTGAAAACACTTTATGATTGTGTGAATTGATTACGAGCGCTCGGTGAAAAGGTCCCAAAGGACCGGGGGATGGCATATTCGGTCAGTTGTTACTCAGTTAGGAGTAACCCGGCCTTGTGTTGGTAGAGATCCGGTTTGGTTCTCGGGGATGTCCATCCAGAGGCATTCTCAGTGGCAATGGGAAGTTCCTTGGCCTGACCATTTGTTGGAAATCCAATTCCCAATACGAAACTTGTACGGTATTAGTTGTAGAACCTGCTATTCACTTATGGTGGTCACCACTATTTGGATAGTAGCTATAGTAGGCATACGATAATGGTCGTATGTTGGCTAAGATTTATATTCTACTTTCGAAATTATTTTTACTACCCTATGCACTAGTAATAATATCAAATATTATTTTAAATGCGTATCAAGCATCTTTGACTATCATAAGGAGAAATCTCCTCCGATTCTGCGTTTGCATGTGTGTGTGTGCGGGAGGCCTTATGGTAGTCTCATTTTTAAAAAGCATTGCGAATTGATTAAAATATTCCTCTATTTTGATTTTAAAGATAAATAAACTGTTTTGAGTTCTCACACCAGTCACATGACTGACTTGGAGTTTATTGTTTTCCTTCCTAAACTCTGGGTGCCCACCAATTTCCACACGGGCAGTTAAGAGTTAGGTTTATCAGGATATTCTGGATATTCTGGAGTTGCTGGAGGCAAGCTGGATGGCATGGCGTATTACTAGTATATAGTATTTCTTTTTCCGCTGCACTGTTTGATGTTGTATGTTGTTGTACACTCTGATGATATGATGTAATGAAATGAAATGTAATGTAATAACTGATATAGTTCTTTGTTTAAAGATTATTCATTTATTATTATATGTTGTTCCACTGCGAATTGTGAGATTCTGTTGTTGTTCTTTTGTTTCCTGTTCTGTTCTATGTTCTTTTCTCCATTTTTCTATATTTTCAAATTTTCTATCCTCTTTCCTCTCCATTTTCTATCTTCTCTCTTCTTCTCTTTTCTTTTCTTAAATTCTTTTTAAAAACCCATAACTTTCCGGTTTTCGGCCTTCGATTTCTCGGCAGTCGATAAAGTGAGTGTCGATGTTGAATTTTCGAAGAACGAAAATCCGTGACGTTACATACAATCTCAAGATAGATAAGTCCTAACACTCACTAGTGAAGTTGAATGAATTCTATATTTCATCTTAAGGATTGTAGAAATATAAAAGACTAGTGGGAGCCTTATTAGGAAAATGAAATGGTAACATTTAACCTTTCTAGTATTGTAAAAAAATATACTATATAAAGTTATAATAACCTACATTGATAAATTTATGCAATTAATATAATTATCAATCAATATATACAAAGGCACTAAATTGATGATTGACAAATAAAAATATAAAGAATAGTTACTAGTAAATATCATTTTCATTGATGATTGGCAAATTGATGATTAGCGATTAATAGTTAAGAAACTACTAAAAATGTGGTCTCGTAGCGGCCAGGGTTTCCTCTTCTACCTTCGTCTTTTCATTTTCATTCTTCCCCTACGTCCTTGTCTAGACTTGCTTCCTTATCCCTTCACCTAATCGACTCTCGACCTACTTTCCTGCTCCATTGTTTTTTATTCTTACTGTGATATTTGCTAGTGTCAAACCTTTGCCATTGACCTATTCACTTCAGATCTAGTGCTTCCTCGTCCCTATTTCCTCATTTAAGGTTCAGATCTTGTTTGTTGAAGCTTTCTACTGTGCTTTTTCGGCTTCCCGACACCTTCTCAGGGCCAGATGTCCAACAAGAGCTAGAACAATCACTAGTGGTAATCTTATTCTGCCATGCCTCCCTAAACCAGCTTTTCAGTAGGATCGGAATGTTTTGAGGCTGGTCTTGCTTCTTGTCTTCATCTCTGCTCTGAAATAGTTAGGTTTAATTGCCTTAATGTAGTCCTTGCCTGAACGTGTAGTTTTGTAGGTAGAAATCGGGTTAGCGTTTTTGGTTTGGTTGTTGTCTTTGAAATGGTCGTCTATCTTTGTTTCTTACTCTAGTTGTGGTGTGGAGCTAGGTCTTCTTATAGGGATTGCATTGATGTTTTGTATCGTAGCCTAAGTAATGTTGAAATCTCCTACCATGTTTGATTCCTTTCCTTCAACTAGCACATGGAGATTGCATGAAATAGATGCGTTGTTTGGTTGAAGATAAATTTTGTTTTGATGTTGGTGGAAGCTCGATCATTTTGGTGATTTCTAGTTGCTTTTAGCTTTTGAAATCATGAATTATTGCATCTTTGGTCATGGTTTCAACTCTTGTTATAATGAAATTAAGTAGCTTTTCTACTTTCTATCAAGCCTACTTTGGATTTAGTTCATGTGCAAAGTGCATAGTTGTGTAACTTAAGGTATCTTGCATAGTATAAGCCTATTTGTAAGTTGTGCATATAAGTGTGTGGGGGATTGTAAGTTGTTTGGCATTTTTTTCCAAACACCTATATTAATTGATATTAAATAGTGGACGGTGTATATTAAAACCAGGCTTGCCTTGTAAAACAAAAATACGTATTATTTGTGTAACATCCCCTATCTGGAGTATCGAAGCTAAGCGCTACAGATGCTGCAGTCATCCATAGTATTAACATCCGGTGACCAAATACGGTAATGTTAATGTTATCCATAATATCAGAAGCACATGAATATGAAACAAAATCACAGATTTCACAAAAACAACTTTTCTGATTAAATTTCACAAAACAAGTTTCATATTCCATTACATAATCCCATAATCAATTCCCAAGTTCGGATCAAATATAATTATTACAAAATAAGCTAAGAGCAACATATGAAGATGGCCCCTTGCATGACCAGAGTACTATATAGACATAATTATCTTATTACAACATAGCGGAATCAAACAAAAAAAATAGTAACTCCTAAATAGTTATCCGTCAATCACCTACTCACCTACGGAAGCTTTATTCACCAACCTACTAAAAACTTGTAAGCCTCAACCCTCAGTCTACTCAAATCAATTTTGAGAACTCGAGAGTTTAAGGAGAAAACATAAACTTTGAGTCAGACATAAAGCCTAGTGTGAATAATACTATACATCTTGGTTATTTGATATTAAGTGAGACCAGACCGCTTAGCGAAACGAGTTTCACCTTACTAATATCCTTTTAAAACATATGCTTTGCAAATCATTTCCTGCTACCAAAAGCGATTAAAAACTGTAAATCAATATCATGTAAACTTACATGTCTGGTAACAAATGAACTATCTGTCTGAACACTATAGTTTTGTTTCGCTAACTACTAACCTTTGGCTAACTCGAGCCTACAAGACAATATAAATAAAATAATCTAACACTATAAGATACAACTCTTCTAGACGGTCTGTCCCTAACTTATCTATTAGATACTTCTCTTTTGGACGGTCTGTCCCTAACTTATCTTCTCCCGGGGTACCTAATCCTAATGGTTTTGCAGGCTCACCAATGACCTATCTGTATACAAATATATATTCCCTTATATGAGTGATCATCATTTTAGTCTTACCCGTGACAAAGCTCTACACACTGAAATTTTGGACTAAATTAGTTGGGCCTAATAACTGATTTATAGGACGCGACCCTATAACATTACCATCTGGTATTCTAATATCTGAGTCATTTTACTTAGGATAATCTTCCTAAAATTTTGCTTGAAAACCTTTCATCCCAAATTGATTAAAAACCTTTAAACCAAACTTAAACAAGGAAAATACATATACTCTATGATTTACTCAAAATTACCTTGCCATGTTATATATACTTTAGTCAAATCTTTGTTGATGAAAACATTTAAACCTTTGAAAGTACCCCTTTCGAATCCATTGAAAGTATCTCTTTCAAAACTAAGTAAAACCCTTCTTTATAACCTAGGCCGAAAGGCCAAAACATTCATTTCGAAACCATTCAATCTTCCTTTTGAAAGCACTTGAAAAACTTTTCCTTCGAAAGCTATAAAACCTTGGACATCCACACTTTAAACATTTAAACTTTGCCTTTCGAAAACATAGGAAAACCTTTCCTTTCAAAACCACTGGGGAACCACCCCTTTGAAACCTTTCTTTAAAACCTTTCGAAAGCATCAAAACCTTTGTAAGAAACAAACCTTTCAAAAGCATTTGGGTTCAATTTAAATCATACGGAAACACCCCTTGAAACCATTTAAAACTATCTTCTTTGAAACCAAGTCGAAAACACTTCCTTCGAAAACAAAGCAGGCGCATTTTCAATTTAAAACAAAGTCATACTGCAACCCCATCGAAACCTATGGTCTCAACCCAGTACCTTTCGCCCTAGTCTAATTCATTCTGTACAAAGTTATTGATACTATGTGCATTGGTTTCGATGGAAGTGGAGGTGGCAGTAGTTGGTTGGAACCCTATGTCGAAAGTGGTGATCCATGCTAAAAGCATGTAAAAACTGATTTTTACTTTAAAATGAATTTGTTTTCAACTAACTAGCCTTGTTTGTCAAAATATTATTGGTTGTTGATTTTCTTTTCTAAAAGTGATGCCAATATTTCAGAAATAAACAATTCAATTTATTTATAAAATACCCTTCTTCTTTTATAAATATATAAAACATATTAGTCCCATACCTTAAATAATTTTATATATCTATTAAAACACTTAGTAAAATTCTACAAAAATTCCAAAAAATCATTTTCAATACGTTTTCCAACATATATTAATTTCAGACCCAAAACATATATTATTTAACCGTAAATAATTTTAAACCCAATTAATCATTTCCATTACTAGAAAATTAATATAAATCCAAATTAGTTCATAAAATTATGGAAATTGAAACCCATCTCTAAAATATCATTTTTGATCAAACTATGAAATCAAAAGGCATTTTGATGTCATTTAATAGGGTTTTCACATCAAAACTTATCACAAAATCTATATGAATAAGCAAAAATCATCAACAAGTATATATAAATCTTTAATCATTCAAAAACGTAGCATAACTTTGCAAGATAAATCGGGTTTAACCTTAAAGCCAAAAATCATTAGAAAACATGAGACGTGGTCATTATTCACTTTAGCTTTGACATTATGGATTTTGAGATTTGAATGGATTAAGTTGATTAATCTTCTTCTTTGAGCTCCTTCTTCCTTCTGTTCTTACTAATGGTGGTCGGCCTCGATTTGTTTTTAATTTTGCAAATGAATGTGTAGAACATATACAGCTAAGGGTTTAGCGTATAGAATGATCTCTTTCCTATTTACCCCTCCTCTATTGCATTTTAACTCTTCTTTAGTTCATTGGTTACATGGTATGACTACCCCTTATTAAAATCAAATCTCAATCCCCTAATCATCACATTGTTTTATTTAATTTAGCTAATTAAATGTCCTAAATAAGGTTACTAAAAATATGTGGTGTTACAATCTCTCCTCCTTAAATAATTTCATCTTCAAAATTACGATAAGGTACACAACACATCAATCAAATAGGTAAAACATACCATTAAAATAATCAGGATAAGTATCTACAATCCTGCTTTCAGTCTCCCAAGTACACTTTCTCTCATCGTCGCTCCATTGGACTTTCACTAATATGACTGTCTTCTTCCTCAGCCTCTTCTCATCTCTCGCGACTATACGACTCGGCCTCCTAACTATAGTCAAGTCCGGTTCTACTACTACGTCATCCAACACAGTCGGAACTATAGTAGAATTCGGATCTCTAATACACTCCCTTAGATGAGAAATGTGAAAAACATCATAGACTCCTACCAAACTATTCAGTAACTCTACTCTATATATAAGTTTCCTAATCCTCTCTACAATAGGAAATGGTCCTACAAATCTCGGTGCCAATTTACCTGATTTCCCAAATCGAATCACACCCTTCATTAGTGATACCTTAATAAAAACATGGTCTCTAACAGAGAACTCTAAGTCTTTCTATCTTCTATCTGCATTGCTTTTCTGCCTAGACTGAGCTTCCTTCATTCTAGCCCGAATCAACTCAATCTTCTCTGAAGCTTCTCTAACTAAATTTGGACCGTGAACCAACCTATCCCTGGTCTTTAACCATCAACTAGTGATTTGCATGGCCTTCCATACAAAGCTGCAAACGGTGCCAACCCTATACTAGTCTGATAATTGTTGTTATACGACAACTCAACTAAGTGTAGATGGTCTTCCCATGATCCTCCAAAATCTAACACACATGCTCTTAACAAATCCTCCAAGATTGTGTTAACTCATTTCGTTTTCCCATCGGTCTGTGAATGGTAAGCGGTATCTTGAGCTTGGTTCCTAAAATCTCATATAGACTCTTCCGAAACTTGCTAGTGAATAAGGAATATCTATCACTTACTATACTACTAGGAATTCCATTCATTCAAACTACTTTCTTCATAAATAACTTAGCGAAAACATGTGTCGTCCTAGTTGACTCAACTAGAATGAAATGGGCACTCTTGGTTAATCTGTCCACTATGGCTCATATACTTTCATTTCCTCTATTTGACCTTGGCAACTCGTCTATGAAATACATAGAAATAGAATCCCACTTCCATACTGGAATATCTAATGGCTGAAGCAAGCTACTTGGCTTCTGATGTTCGACTTTCACCCGTTGATAGTTCAAACACCGCTTCACCCATAAGCCAACATCCTTCTTCATTCCTTCCCAGAAGAAATTCTATTTTATGGCTTGATACATTTTAGTTCCTCCCGGATGAATAGTGAAAATCAAACGATGGCATTCCTCCAAAACTTCATTCCTTATGTCTCCTACATTCGGAACACAAAATCTATCTTTCTTTCTCAACCACCCATTCTGGTCAAGACTGAAATCCCTTAAGTCATCATTTTCGGTTCCAGCCCTTAATTTCCTAATCCTTTTAGCCAATACTAGATCCTCCTCCTATTTGGAAGCAATCCTTTCAATCATAACTAGTCGAACTTTTAAGCATGACAACATAACAGATCTTCCACTATATCCAGCTTTAAATATCCACTGCACTCTACAAGTTGACAACACCTCCAAATCCTTCCACTCAGATATCATCACCAACACTGCATTCTGATGCTTCCTGCTAAGTGCATCTGCAACTTTTTTGCCTTTTCCTAGTGTGTACTCAATACCAAAGTCATAGGCAGCTAAAAAATCTAACCAACTTTGCTGTCTCATATCCAGCTCCTTTTGAGAATAAATAATTCAGCGACTTATGATCCATAAATAACTCGAATCTCTCTCCCAAAAGGTAATGTCTTTATCCCTTCAAAGCAAAAGTCACTGCTGCTAATTCCAAGTCATGGGTCGGATATCTAACCTTATGAGGTTTAAGCTGTCGAGAGGCATAGGCAATAAATTTACCTCTCTGGATTAGCACAGCTCCTAATCCTGTTCCACACGCATCTGCATAAACTATTAAATCCTGATTTTCCTTCAGAAAAACTAATACGGGTGCATGGGTAAATAAGTATTTCAAGCTCTTGAATGCTTCCTCACACTTATCGGTCCAAAAAACTTCACATCCTTTCGCATTAGCTTAGTCATCGTTGCTGCTATCCGTGAAAAATCCTTATGAATCTCCTATAATATCCAACCAATCCAAGAAAACTCTTAATCTCAGTCACTGTCTCGAGTCTCTTCCAATTATTCACCACTTCAATCTTATTCGGATCTACAGACAACCCTTTCTCTGAGACTACATGACCAAGAAACTTTACTTCCTTCTTCCAGAAATGACACTTTGAAAATTTCGCCTTCAGCTGACGCTGTCTCAATTTTTTAAGCACCACTCTAGGATGAACTTCATGCTCCCTGTAATCCTTAGAGTATATCAAAATATCATCTACGAAAACCAACACGAACTGTCTAAGTGCTCTCGAAAAATTCGATTCATCAAGTCCACAAAGAGTAATGGCAGATTAGTCAGTCCGAACGGCACACTAACCATTCGTACGATCCATATCTAGTTCTAAACGCTGTCAAAGTAATACTATCCTTTGCTACTCTAAGCTGATGGAAATCTGTTGCTAAATCCAACTGAGAAAATACCTTGGCTCCACTCAACTGATCGAACACATCGTCAATTCTAGGAAAAAGATACCGATTCTTTATCGTCTTCTCATTCAACTTACGATAATCAATACATAACCTCGATGATTCGTCCGGCTTCTTAACAAACAGCACAGCTGATCCCCATGGTGAACTACTAGGTCTGATAAAATTCTTACCTTCCAAATTCACCACCTGCTCTTTTAATTCCCTCATCTCGGTAGGTGTCATTTTACTTGGCAGTTTACTTACCGGTACTGCTCCAGGCACCAAACCTATACGATTAATGGCTCGTTTCGTTGGCAATCCCGCTATAGGCTCAAAAACATCCGTGAATTATCTAACCACAAAAACATTATTCAACTCATCTTCAAACTCCACAATACCCAACAAAACATTCACCTCACAACTAGTGCTTTCTACGGTATATACAATTCGATCATTATAGTCAGGGTGTCCAAGCGATATTTTCTTATCATGGAAAAATATCCTTGCATTGAACTTACTTAACCAATCCATACCCTAAAATAATTCCGAACCCTACAAAGTCAAACACATGCAAACTGCAAACAAAGGTATGACCTAGCAAATTAAACTCTAAGTGGTCACACTTCATCCCAGTGTCGCATACCCTCCTATAAGATTCGCAATCCTTAAGGAAGTAACTAAGTATGAGGGTTCTAGGTTAAGGTTATCTACCAAAAAATGAGACATAAAAGAATGCGATGCACCAGTACCAAACAGAACGCTAACAGACATACCATGAATCTGAAGCATATCTCCTAACAAGGCCTTCCCTTTCTCCTGCACCATTGGTCCTAATGTGGCAGATTCCAATGAAAATACTTTGCCCCTTCTATCCTTAGCAGGCTCTTTGCATTGATTCTTATAATGAGCAATCTGATCGTAGTTAAAGCATCTGATATTCTTCTTCCCGATCACTTCCTTCGCCTTTCTATTATGACATTCATTCGCGAAATGGCCCTTCTTATCGCACTTGAAGCAAACAACCTAAGATTTTCCCTTCTTTGCTGCTCCACCTTTCTAGGCATCATTCTTATGAAAGAACTTCCTTTGCTGACTCTACCCTACCTGGAACTCCTTTGTCTTATTCTTCTCCAGAGAAGCAAGCATCTCCTCATGTCTTAAAGCCATTTCCACCACAACATCACAAGGATCCCCAATATGTGGTAATGTAGCTCATGGCAACTCATGCTTCATTCCCCTTATGAACTTCTCATTCCTCTTCATCACAGTATCCACAGTGGCATGTCCATACTTTGACAACTCCTCGAACCTCCTAGAATATTCCAACACAGACCTTTTCCCCTGCTCCAGCTCAGTAAACTTTCTGAGCAAAGAAGACTATGTCATCACAAACATGAACCTCTCTTGGAACCTTCTCCTAAACTCAGCACATGTCATCTCCTCTTCATTAACTCCAGTCGTCACACTATTCCACCAAAATAAAGCTGCTCCTTGAAGCTGTCTTGAAACAAGTCTTCACTTCTACTCGTCATTGAGCCCAAGTATGCAAAGATCCTCTCACAATGCAGCAACTGGTTCTCCACCTCAATAGCATCTTCAGTTTTGATAAATGACTTTTCTCCTAGCCTAAGAAAATCTATGTTCATAGCATAGTTGTTGACCACCGGAGCTCCGTGAACTCCTACTCCAGAATTTCCTCCAACCACTCCAACAGCAATTCCAGCTTGCATCATGTTCACGAAAAAATGATGCATAGCTCCCATATCCACTTGTGGGACTCCAGCATCAACATTCCCCACTTGTGCCTGACCTTGGTTCCTTCTGGTATTCAGTTTGGCATTTCCATTTATGGTGGTTCTTCCTCCAAGATTCACTCCTCCACTTCTAGTGTCCATATCTGTATTCAAGCCTCATGAGATAAAGAAGAATAGCCTAAGAGAGATTGGAGAATAAATATATAGCGTATACTTATATATAGAAAATACAAGTACGTTACTATAGCGTAATCTCATACCCCGATCTTACTCTAATTTCATAGGATTATGTTTTCAAAACACATTTATTTAGTTATAGTTTTTTGTAAACATATGCTCTAATACAAAGTTGTAACATCCCTATTTGGAGGCATGAAGCTAAGCGCTACAAATGCTACAGCCGTTCATAGTATTAACTTTCGACAACCAAATACGGTAATATTAATGGTATCCATCATATCGGAAGCACATGAATATGAAACAAAATCACAGATTTCACAAAAACAACTTTTCTGATTACATTCGCGAAACATGTATAATATTCCATTACATAATCCCATAATCATTTCCCAAGTTCAGATCAAATATAATTATTACAAAATACAACATATGAAGATGCCCCGTTAGATGACCAAAGTACTATATAGGCATAACTGTCTTAAATACAACATGGTAGAATCGAACAAAGTAAAACAACAACTCCTAAACAGCTATCCGTCAGCCACCTGCTCATCTTCGGAAGCTTTATTCGCAAACTTGCTAAAAATCTGTAAACCTAAACCCTCGGTCCACTCAAATCAATTTTGAGCACCCAAGAGTTTAAGGAGAAAAACATAAACTTCGAGTCAGACATAAAGCCTGCTGTGAAGAATACTATACATCTTGGTTATTTGATATTAAGCGAGACCACGCCGCTTAGCGGAACGGGTTTCCCCTCACTAATATCCATTTAAAATATATCCTTCGCAAATCATTTCCTGCAACCATAACTGGTTAAAAACTGTAAAGCAATATCATGTAAACTTACATGTCAGGTAACAAATGAACTATCTATCCGAACACTATAGTTTTGTTTGACTAACTACTAACTTTTGGCTGACTCGGGCCTACCAGACAATATATATAAAATAATCTAACACATGTTAGATATTCCTCTTTTCAATGGTTTGTTCCTAACTTATCTGTTAGATACTTCTCTTCTGGACGGACTGTCCCTGACTTATCTTCTCGCAGGGTCATCTAATCCTAATGGTTTTGAGGGCTCACCAATAACCTATCTGTATATAAATATATATCCCCTTCTGTGTGTAATCATCATTTTAGTCTTACCTGTGACAAAGCCCTATACATTGGAATTTTAGACTAAATTAGCAGGGACTAATAGCTAATGTATAGGGCGCGATCCTATACTAGTCCCATATGGTATTCTAATATCTGAGTCATTTTACTTAAGGCAATCTTCCCAAAAAAATTCTTGAAAACCTTTTCATCTCAAATTGATTTAAAACCTTTAAACCAAACTTTAACAAGGAAAATACATATACTCCATGCTTCACTCAAAATTACCTTGCCATGTTATATATACTTTACTCAAATATTTGTTGATGAAAACATTTAAACCTTTGAAAGTATCCCTTTAGAGTCCATTGAAAGTACCCCTTTCGAAACCTAGCAAAACCCTTCTTTATAACCTAGGCTAAATGGCCAAAATATTCATTTTGAAACAATTCAATCTTTCTTTGAAAACACTTAAAAAACCTTTCCTTCGAAAGCTATAAAACCTTGGACATTCTACCTTTAAACATTTAAACTTTGCCTTTTGAAAGCATAGGAAAACATTTCCGTTCAAACCTTTCGAAACCATTGGAGAACCACCCCTTTGAAACCTTTCTTTAAAACCTTTCAAAAGCATCAAAACCTTTGTAACAAACAAACCTTTCGAAAGCATTTAGGTTCAATTTAAAACGTTTAGAAAGTCCCTTCAAAGTCATTTAAAACCATCTTCTTCAAGACCATTTGGGTTCCACCTTCAACAGAGCAAAAGGTTCATAAAACCTTTAAGTCGAAAGCACTCCTTTCAAAATCATTCCAAAGTAAAGAACTGACGGTATCGAAACCAAACTTTCGAAAGCATTGGAGAAGCGACTAAGTTTTAAAAGCAAAGTGTACCATCCGAACCATTGACTTCGAAAGGTAGAAAAGCGGCAGCTAGGGGTTTCGACCCCATTCGAAAGCATTTACTTAAAACAAAAGGCGCACCCCATTCGAAACCATTCCTTAAAACATTTGACCCAGTCGAAAGCCAGCCAAGTCGAAAGCACTTCCTTCGAAAGCAAAGCAGGCGTATTTTCAATTTAAAACAAAGTCATGCTTCGAACCCATCAGAACCTATGGTCTCGACCTAGTACCTTTCTGCCTTATCCAACTCATTATGTACCAAGTTATTGATACTACGTGCATTGGTTTCGATGGCAGTAGAGGCGGCAGTATTTGGTTGGAACCCATGTGCCTAAAGTGGCGAAACATGCTAAAAGCATGTAAAAACTAATTTTTACTTTAAAAAGAATTTCTTTTCAACTAACCTACCCTATTTGTAAAAATATTATTGGTTGTTGATTTTCTTTTCTAAAAGTGCTGCCGATATTTCAGAAATAAATTTTTTAATTTATTTATAAAATACCCCTTCTACTTTTATAAATATATAAAACATTTAACTCCCATAACTTACATAATTTTATATATTTATTAAAACACTTATAAAAGTTCTATAAATTTCTAGAAAATCATTTTCAATATGCTTTTCAACATATATTAATTTTAGACCCAAATTATATATTATTTAATCGTAAATAATTTTAAACCCAATTAATCATTTTCTTTAATAGAAAATCAATATAAAATCCATATTAATTCAAAAAATTATAAAAATTGAAACCCATCTTTAAAATATTATTTTAGATCTAAATCTAAAATTGCAAGGTATTTAGATATCATTTAATAGGGTTTTCATATCAAAACATATTATAAAATCTATATGAATAAGCATAAATCATCAACAAGCATACATAAACTTTTAATCATTCAAAAACATAGCATAACCTAGCAAGATAAATCGAGTTTAACCTTAAACCCGAAAATCATTAGAAAATAGGAGATGTAGTCATTATTCACCTTAGCTTTGAGATGATGTGGTTTGATATTTAAATGGATTAAGTTGATTAATCTTCTTCTTTTAGCTCCTTCTTCCTCTTGTTCTTGCTAATGGTGGCCGACCTCTATTTGTTTTTAATTTTTCAAATGAACGTGTAGAATATACACGACCAAGGATTTAGGGTATTAGAATGATCTCTTTCCTATTTTACCCCTCCTCTATTTCATTCTAACTCTTCTTTAGTGCATTGTTTACATGGCACTGCTACCCTTTATTAAAATCAAATCTCAATCCCCTATTCGTCACATTGTTTTATAGCTAATTAAATATTCTAAACAATGTTGCTAAAAATATAAGGTGTTACAAATTGCATGTTATTGTTCCAAACCCATGCAAGCGTCAAATTTCACAATTACTAAATGCATTTAAAATTGTTCATTTACAAGTTTATTTGTCCAAGACCATGTATTGTCTTTTATGACTTTCGAAATAATGAAATACTACTTGAATATGGATGTTTGATCTCTATTCGTTCACATACAAATGTTATACGGTGAACGGTCACAATTTGTAATGTATGAAACCTCGATGAAATTAGTTCAGTCGTAATAAAAAATAGACCATAGTGTTAGACTATGCATTCAATATGATTGATTACAATCATGATATTCTTGTCTTAAATGTAACATTAGACAAAAAATCTACAAGATAGATATAAGAATTCGATCATTAAAATATCATTTTGATCGTTTTACGTAAAATAAAACATATTTGATTTTCTTAAATGTTAAGGATGATCAAATGCACTTTTATAAAGATTATTTATGATATTATAATAAGAGTTTCTTTTGAATGGTTCATCTTTTAGAAAGAAAAGTGAATGTACAAGAGTATATATAACTTAAGGAATAGCTGCGATAAAGAGAGTGAATAGTCACTTCTAATTCATAAAAAGACAATGGAATTGAGAATTGCGAAAAAATAATTGACGGTTAACATTGGAATTGGAAATATGATTTTTCATTCCAAAATGTATCTTCATATAGAAAATGGTTTTCTATAATATTTATTTCTCTAATTTTAAGATATTTGATCCAAAAATTCTCAACTGTATACCATTTACAATAAATGAAATAATTAGCCTATGTTAAATGGTTGAATAGAGCTTTGTATTTTATACGCTATTATAGTAATGGCGAAAATAGTGGGGCCATGCCATATAACACTTGCAGGTCGCATCAAATTACAAAAATTATTTCGTAAAATGTACCAAACATTTTTTTTTTTGAATTACCTAGAGAACCAAGCTTCGCTTGTAAACTCTAGGGAAGTATGTGCCTGCCAAACACATACTTCGGGTACTTGTTACAGGGTTATCAGTTTCGGGGCTCGAACTAATGTACCAAACATTATTTGTGAAATAACAATTATTTTTTTGTATTAACTGAAAAATAGACATAATTTTATTTCAATATGAATATTCATTATAAAATAAAAGCATGGTACCGGTATGTGTGATGCATTGAAAAATACAGAAGTATTTAAAATTATTTGCAATTATTTTTGAATTACGAACTAAGATGTAATTTTAAGAAATAATTTTTTATTATATGATTATTAATCATATAGTGCTAGTAAATTATATCTCAGACAATTAAGGGCAAAGCACTCATTCAGTGGGAGTATGATAAGAGTTGATGAACTCTTTGGATTAATACATATAGATGTATGCAATTGCAAATATATTAATACCAAAACAATTCCACGAACTTAGTTATATTAACGATGAGTTATCATTGACATGGACATGTGTATTTGATACACAAGTGCGTCTATGATAAGCTTATAGAGTATAAAGCATAAGTAAATAAGATAATGTGCAATAGAAAACAAAGTTGATTTGATTTGATCGAATAGGTGAGTATATTGGAAAGATTTCCGAACGTACCTAAAATGAACAAAGATTTAATCTCAAAAGTCACTTCACCCTATGATACATAATGATGTATAAATAAGAAGTAATTGAAATTAGTTGAAGTAAATATGATTAATAGTGAGTGAAGTTGAGTTAGCTTCCTTCCATAAAGTCGTGTACTTAAGAGTAGTACACGAGGTTAAAATTAACTTCACCTAAAAATAGTTCACAAAATCATACAAGATAAGGGTTTATAAGAAACCCCAACATATCCTAAGCCAAGGAGTTGGTAGGTTGTGCGAGTCGAAAGACTAGACGTAATAACAATTGTTCGTGAGGGATCTTATATAAATCTCCCTAGAAGGAGGCTGGGAACAACTGTCAGTGGAAGACCATTTATGTTTTGAACGTAAGTATTGTAAACTAAAACCAAATCGGTTTTATAAGGAAATTCATCAAATGTTTATGAATATCTATTTAGTTTCAAGAAACAATTTTTATTTCAAGAAATATAAACTTCATGGAGAAGGTATTTCTTTTAGAAATTATTGGTAGTAAATTGGATTTGCGTATGATTTGTGAATGAAACTGATTACGTAGGATGAAATGAAATTAACCAAACCTAAGTGAACACAACGCTTTAGAATTTCTAATAAGTAATCTTGCATATTGAAGAGAAACTATGAGCTTCTTATTAATCTCAAGAATAGATAATCCTCAGTTGTCAATTAAACTATTAAAAGTATTGGCTCTGCAATATGGTACGATGCACAAATTTGAAGGGATTCGAAGTGCGTTATCAAAGTATGATTTGGTAGTTGTACTTAAAGGGATATAATCCATCGATCACATATAGTCTTCAAGAGAAAGACTGATGCAATTAGAATATAGCGAGCTACATTGGTAATAATAAAGTCATAAATTTCAATTGTTGAAATTAGCACAACAAATTCACCAACCAATATGCTTGATTTAATTCGGCTTTTACTCACAAAATTATCGCCTAATCCGACTTTATGTTTGGTACATATGTGTTGAAATAGAAAAGGCTAAATAATGATTTAGAATAGACTTCTGCACATAATAACTAAAGTGTCTTGAAGCCTTGAGGGCGATATTGAATTTGTGGGTTTTTGGGATATGAACCAAGAAATGATACAAAAGTATCATTCTATAAGCATCATAATTGAATAAGTATTTCTAATAGTTTGATTTTCAATAAAAATAAAGAGGAAGCATGTGTCCATAAGTAAATATATTAAAAGGTACATAAATATTTCTAAATCTATGTGCAAACAACATACTACTGATCATTATCAGTGTACATTGTTAAAATCAGTAATAGTTTGGTTGTTTAATACTCAATATTGGATTTGTAAATTATATTTTTATATTAAGTATAAAGAATGTTGGAAATTCCCCAAACGATATGCAAAGGCACCTTATTAAAAAGTTTAATAAGGAACATGTAAGATGGATTCCTTATGCTTTAGCAATATGAATTATTGTATATGTTGTATTACATAATTTGCTTACATAATTAATACATGAAGCAAACATCAAATCTAAATTAAGGTCAGTAAATGGTACTTTAGAGAGTTCTCAAGTATTTACGAAATACTAGAGAATTATTTACAAAAACAGTGAAACCCATATGAAGTAGTATTCGGACTCAAACTTTATAAGTGATATTGAGTATAACGTGTCAATATTAAATTCATGTTAGAACATAAGTTAAGAATATTTAATTTGGAAATGTTCCAAATGACAGATTGTGATTGATTTAATGAAAAGGCTAAGTACATCGTATTGAATAGCGCCACAATAAAGACAATATATAAAAATAAATGCACGAATTTACAACTAAGCTATGGATGATTCCCTGTATTAAGAATACTAATCATTGTTATTTGATAACAACATAATAATAAGAGATCAAGTCAGAAAAATACCCTAAATAGCTCCAAAAACATACCCTAAATAGCTCCACATGATAAAGGTAGTTTATTAGCATCGATGAGAGTTGATTAATACAGTAGATAATTAAAACAACATAGCAATACATTAACGAAGGGTCTAACTCAATCAATTCTCATCAAAATGATCGAAGGGATGGGATTGAGATTCCCTAATTGTCCCTAGTGCAAGTGGGAGATTGGTAGAGTTAGGGGTATGTCCTAGGGGTAATTATGTAATTGTTACATATATCTAACTCAATAACCAATCTTGTTTGAAATAAAAGATGTTTTCTTACTATTATATGTTTGGTATAATGTGTTATATAATAATTTATTAATTTAATTAAAAGTATATTTAATAGCAAATCAATAAATTTTATGTTTTGTGATAGTAGTTACAATACGTTATAACCACGAGTGATTTATCACAATAAAATAAACATAACGTTTTAAATATTCCTAGTCAAGATGTATCGAGTCTGGAAATCTATACATCCTTGAGACTAGAGTACGTAATGCTCTTTAAATGTTGGTTAGTGTATTACTCATGGCTGATGGGGCACCAAGGAGTTACGTACTGATTGTTATTGGATAACTATGTATGACACCTCGCACATCTAGGCATCGCGAAAATCGAACATGACTAGAAGCACGGGTGGTCGGGTGAAATAAAAATCCATAACATAACACAGAGACTAAGGCAACAACTTAAAATGATTAAAATATTACAGCGGAAGAAAACTTTTACTAATTATAAATTAATAGCAAAACAACTTTATCAGAAATAACATTATCCCAAATTTATTTCTTAAACCAAAGTACCAAGTAGCCTCCATTAAAACATAAAGCATGAAAAAGTTCACAATATAGGTCCATTTATAGAGTAAAGTATGGAAAAGAGAAATAAATTACATGAAACAAAAGCTGAAGATAACAACTGCTCCAATGAACCTCCAAGCTGTAAAGTCCCCTCGTTTATATGAGATTAATATCACGGTCAATTGAAGTCAACTCAAAATAAAAGTCTCTAGATAGAGCAATTTGGTTAGTAATGATTGTTATTATTGAAACAAGGATTTAGTTTTTGAATTATAAAATTGAATATGGACAATATTGGAATTTTGATACCAAATTCAGTGTCCTAATGTAATGTAGTTTTGATGAAGTGAACTGGTGTAAATAATTATCACTACTATGTAACGCTTAATAAGGTAAAATTGGATTTTATCAAAACCAAGTAAGTGATAATTTTGGCCATAATATCATACTACCTGCTAATTGATGTGTGAACATTAAAATTCGAATTTTTTGGTACTAGTCATTGACTAAATTTACACATAAGAGTCACACCACTGAAATGCTGAACGCTCTTGTTACCATCCAATTTAATTAAATTATAATTGTTATAAATAAATTAATAGTTATGAAACATTAATTATAAATTTTTATTTGATATATGTTAATCAATATTAGATAGTGTGTATATAATAGTTATAAATACACCGAACGATATATAATATCGATATGCATTTGAATTGGATTTAAACGTGTTAATTATTGATCGGGCTTGATGTGATTTTGAGGCCCATATGCAGGCTTGTTATAGTCGGCCCTATATAGCCTTAAGAGGCCGGCCATGGGATGGTTATTGTGGGGTTAGTTTTTGAATTAAAGACAAGAGAGTGGATAAGAGAAAAATGAGGATCCAGATCCTTATTTTACTCCTTGGAATCTTCTTTATTCAAGGCTCTCTAACTCTCACATTTTGAGTTGAATTTTTATTCTCCTCCACATATAATAAGTCCAGCCATTAATGCCTCTTCTCTTCTAGAAATTTTCAAGCTCTCAAATTCAATTCAATCACAGATGGTAGCTACATTCAAGGTAGTAGCATCTTTTGGATTTATGTGATCAAAGGAGTGATTAGATTCAATGTTTCTAGGTGTATCAATTAGGCTTTGGTGCATAGTAATATTCCATTTATATTAATGTATATAATGTTCATTTTGTATATGTTTATTTTGTAATATATGTGATTAACTGGATGTTAAATATTTCACGAATATGTATAACATTGTGTTGTCTTCATGTGATGGAAAATATATGTATGTGTGTGTGTATCCATATACATACATATACATATGCATATACATACATACATCACATATTGTATGTTCAAAATAAAATTAAATAAATATATATATATATATCATGCTTAATGCTTACGGCTAGAAAAGAATTAAAAAATTATTTAATTATTTAATTTATGAATATATAAATAATGCTAAATTACTTTAGTTAAAATATGTATTTCTATGCAAATGATGTAACTTAAAATATGCAAAATATTTTATTAATATTCTTTTATACAACAAATTTATTTTTATCTATTTAATATGTACATATATATATTATGTATGTATGTATGTATGTTTGTTTGTTTGTTTGTTAAACAGTTTAAAATTGAAAATTTGTATATAGAGTTTATATAAAATGTTAGTATAAAATATTTAACAAGAAATGTTGATTTAAAATTATTTTCGGAAGCATGAACTTATTTTTAATTAAATTTTCAGCACGGGAATTAAAAAATAATAATATAATTATAAATCCAAGAACAAAAAACTTTGAAACCGAAAGCATTTGATAAATATGTTTTCTAATTTAATTATTATTTTATACTATAACACATTTATATTTATATCATTATATATATATATGATATTTCAATCGTAAACGCACAGATATATATACATATATATATGTATATGCGTGTGTGTGTAATCATATGTTTCGTATATATTAATAATATTATTTTAATTCTTAAGATTTTGATTTATATATAATATAATTATATTTATAAAATAATTTATTAAAATTAAATTTTGTAATAATTTTGAATTTATAAATTAATTATGTAATTATGTGTGCGCGTAAGTATTTTATACCAACCCTTATATTTTACAATTAATAATTTATCACACACACACACACACATGTCAACAACACACATGTATACAAAGGGGCTAACATGTCTGTTGCAGTGTAAACCCCAACATTTGTACGGAGGCATGTCAAACCATATATCGTTATTACATTGCACGTGCACGACACACATATGTGTACATGATACACATATCATATAAAATAATACAAACTTAATTATAAATAATATTTCACTATAAATTAAATAAAATATTGATTTTATATAAAATAAGTTTAGATGAGATCTAAATAAATTTTGACTTCATAGACCTAATAAGATTTGGAATAAATTTCTAAAATGAACATGGTTCCTCATAAAAAACCAAAAAGAATTATTATTAGGTTATGAAAAGGTGTTCCTCCAAACTATAATTTTTTTGAAGTATGGTGGTTTTTAGCTAAAGTGGGTCTACCGTGTTTTGGAAAAATCTACAATGGACATTAAGTGTTTGATTATGAGTTCCTTCTTGTCCTTCTAATATGAAATAACAAATTTACAAGAGGCTAATGTGAGAAGATTAAAATAGTTATTTAAGTTGATCTCGCAACATCTAGAAAATCTTTAAAAAAAATTTGATTTTTTAGTGTGACATCTATGTTACATCTCCATGCTTTTTGCATATATAAGAATAAATAAAATAATTTATCAAAAGATGAATGCGGTAACATTGGAGAAAGCATCATGTTTCTCTTGAATTATCAAACATGGAGTTACTAATGATGTGAGCAAATAAACTCATAACCCTACTGTCGAATGTTGGAATTTCTATAACAGTGTATAATGGAAAGAGAAGACACATCTTTTTGAACCTAATGCAATCGAGAAATTGGTGAAAGGTGTTATCACAACTATACATGTAAGATCGAAGACGAACTTGATAGATCCGATTACTAAATGATTGTCAATGATTTTAGTCCTTGAATCTTATGGAGAAATGCGACCCATTAGCGGTCAAACCAAACCATATGATTACTCTTCCTCTTCATATTGTTTATGTATTGATTGCTATTTTGAATCCATAACTAGTTTTAGTGGTGTTTTTGTGATGCACTTGATGGATTCATTTGTGACACTATTGAACATTATGTTAGCCGTTAATCCATAGCCAGTCTTGGTGGTGTTTGATGAGATGCACATGATGGATTCTTTTAACATTTTAGAGATTAATTCTTACTAAATGCAAAATCTTTTTTGATGGTGCTTTTGAGGCGCATTTTATAGATTTACTTATTTATCAAATTAAGCCTAGTTGAATCGATAACTAGTTTTGGTGGTGCTTTAGAGACGTACTTGATGGATTCAAATATTTTTTCTCTAGTTGAGCTATTTTGCTATTATATAAAGCCATAACAAGTTTTGGTAGTGCTCGCGAGACATGCTAGATTGATTTCAGTTATTTATCTTTGAGTCTTTTTGCTCTTTCTGAATTCATAACCAATAGTAGCAGTGATTTCGAGATGCACTTGATGGATTTTCACTGATTTATTTTACTGTGAGCATTTTTGTTCTTTCCAAGTAGATAACCAACATTGGTAGTGCTTTTGAGATGCACTTTATGGATTTCTCGTATATATATATATATATATATATATATATATATATATATATATATGAGGTTATGCCTAATCGCTCTTAAATTATTCAAAGCCTATATTGGTAGTACTTTTAAGACGCACTTGATGAATAATGTTTTTATTTTATTTTAAGGTTGGACCTTTTGCTTTTAATGAGGCCATAGCCATAAGTGGTGATACTAGAGTGGAGTACTTGATGGACTCACCAATTCAGATATGAAGGTATGCTGCGTTCTGTGAGAGATTTGAGCTCCATAGAGAACTCATGAGTTTCCTAAGTGGACGCATTGCCATTAAATGTGCATATTTATTGTGGAGTTTGTATAAATTGAAAGTGTAATATGTGCTGTGAGATATCAATCAAAATATTTGCCATTTAAAAGAAATTTTCTACTTAGACTAAGTTGATCAATCCAAATCTTTGCAGTTCAAGACTGCGTAGATCATGTTGCAAACTCACTTCTTTATGTATCAACTTAATCGAAAGACATTGATACTTTCATATGAAACTTTCTTCTTGTCCAGGTTATTTCCATTTTTTCTATGATTTTTACTCTAGTTAGTGGAGGATTGTTAGATAACTACAAGAAAAATCAAAGTTTCTTCGTTGCTTGACTTTTGGAATTCTTTATTAAATGTGAAAACGTTTGAAATTATGAAATGCTTATTTATTATGATTGATGGGCTTAAGAGAGATACAGAAAATTATACTTTATTTTTGTTCCCTACCTTTTCTCTCCTATGAAAAAAGGAAAAGAAAAAATATTACAGAAAAAAGTCATCTTCTTCATGTTTCTCTATCCACAATTCCTTTGAAATTAAATTATTTTTTTCAAATATACTCAAAACTCCTGGGTAGTTATTTCTACATATAACCAAATCCTTTAATTTTTAGTGCACAAGTTCGAAAATCATTGTGTTAATCTTGCAGCGCAAACGGCAATTATTGATTGCAACATAGTCGTGTCGAATTTCATTTTCAATACAGTGATCTCATCTAAAAACACAACTTTATCATCTGATTTTTCCATTGTTCCCAACCATCAACTCCAACAACATATTACACACACACGCACACACACACATACATACATACATACATACATACATATATATTAAATTTAAAAGTTACATGAACTTCCTCTACCGCATGCTATTTCTATACCTATGCATCCAACTTTGTGTATTTGTGCAAGGCAGTATTGAAATGATTCATGTAGAACAGAGTTTAGGCAGGATAGTTCAATTTAAATTTCATTTCCAAATTTGGTAAAACTTACCTATGCACAGGTACATAGGATGTGCCCTCCGTACTGGTTTATAATTGAAGAGAAAAGAATCATGAACACAAAATTACAAGACAGCTATTTAGAAAATGCCAAATAGGCTTAGCATTTGGTACTGTAGAGTAGATTGGTTTATTGTTGAGTTAGTTATTAACTTGTCCCTAGAGTTAGTTCAAAGTTCAAACTCCTTGAGCTTAGAGTGTCACGTGTCTATGTGATACTGGTCACTGTGCCCATATATGCATAAAAGATGGAGATCTATCAACATTATTTTTCACTTGTCATTTTTTTTATCAATAAAGCACACAAAACCAAGGCTCATGTGTTTGAACGTAAAATGAGAATGCACTGCACTAGTAAAATATTTTCACCTGATAACATACTTCCTCTTCACAACTCTCTATCATGCAAGTCTATGAAAAAGGAGCGTGTCAGTGTGTGCGCGTACCTACACACACAAATGAGATAAGTTTGATCCATCCACACACTTGTGTGGATTAAGCAGTCTTATACAAGTATTCTATATATCATACAAATCTATTATCTTGACAAGCTCAGAGACTAATATATAAGTCATACAACACAAACTACATATTTCATTTCTGCATTTAGTTTATATTTTTTCATCATTCGCGTATCAACATATGTTGTGGGCTGCTGTTAGATTAGACGGTTGAAATCTTGTATGTATTTGTTCAATATATTTAGAAGTTTGTTTAAGTAAATGATTAGTCAGTCTAGTAAGAAAGGATGGGCTTTGCCATATTGCTTTTAGTGGAAATGTCTGTTCAACTTATCTCAGATTTTGAAAATACACAATTCTACGTATTGCTTTTAACTGCTAACAACGTAATAAGATTCATATTATGAAGGAAAAAAAGAGGTTTGCTAGTGTTATTTCCTAATTGGCAATCCTATTAGAACACCAATTGCTGTCTTTGTAGTGGGTACCCATGCATTATTTTCTCCACAATCAAATAATGAAGAAAATAATAAAAATCAAAAATCAAAAAAGGTGGTAAACAAGCATCCACGTTATACAATCATTCATCATATGATCTCTTCCTCAAACTTCATTGGTTCAATTACCCACAACCAAAATACGAACAGAAGCCACACCACACAATAATCTAACACTATGTATATAGTTCATTTCACTACTCCAACAATATTATTACAACATCCATTCAAATAAAATTGGAGGAAGTTCCGTCTCCTCCACAAACCCTAAATCCAAGTATCCAACTCATGTCATCCTCCAAATTATTTTGCAACTACTGCCACTCTTCCAACTACAACCTCAATGGCTACTCTTGCCCACATCACAACACTATAGCCGACCTCAACGCTCCTTTAGATTTTCTCGATTCTTCCAATCCCAATACTATATACACCACTACTGCTACAGCCACATCCACTAATAATAATAGTCACGATACTAGCGCTCAAGGGTTGCAGGAGTTCCAATTTTTGGGAAACAATGAAGTCGAAGCTCTGGCGTGGTTGTTCAACGACAACCCGCCTAAAGAGGATGCGCGAGCGGAAGAGAGGGCCTGCGGCCCTAAACGGCATGACCGACACGTGGTCGGGCCGATGGGTTTTAGCGATTATCTCGAGATGGATGGATTTCGAAATTCGTGCAATAATATGGGCGGCAGGTTGACGTTTGATGTTTGCGTGAGCGGTACGAGCTCGGCCGATTCGATGATTAGACACTCGCCTCCTGCGCCTATGGAGATTCCTACAACCGTCGTTGGTAACATTGTGAGTTTTGTTTGTTGATTTATCGATTTAATTAGTAGGGCATCGAATATCATGAATTTTTAAATTTTGATCCTCAATTGCTCGATTGTTTTCTCATAGCCGATGATTTTAATGATGGAACGGGTTTACGTAACGAAAGGAAATCAATGAGCGTGAGATTTATAGTTGTCAAATTTCTCAGTAGATAAAAGATTCTTTTTATGGCAGATATAGTGTGCCGGAATAAAGTGCAAGATAATAGTACCAACGTTTTTAATCATTTCGCTCTTTTGCTATCTAACATGTTGCATTACGCTTTTGGCATAAAGGTTTAGTATATTCTGTTCAATGTTCATTCTTTGTATTTTTAGAAGATGATCTTTTTGCAATATCTCATTGGTTGATTATGATAATATATGTTGAAGCACGAATAGTGATATTGAATGCCTATTGTTTATTTTTATATCTCCTAAACAATTTCGAAAATGGATTTAGAGTATGATTTTTTTTTTTTTGAAAATTATATATCCCAATTTCAATTAGTGTTGCCAAAAGCATCCAACAAGTATTTTTTATTTATTACGAAAAAATGATGCTTAATTTTAAGCAAAATATTCATATTAATGTCTGGTGGAGTCAAACTTAAGACCTCAAAAACAAAATCTGACCAACATATTATTCTTCTTTGTATCAATATACAAATAATACCCAACAGAGGTATGACCAGAATGATATTTACCGGTATTTTGCTACTAGGTGTCCTCACTTAGTCATTAAATATCAACAACTTGTCCAATTTTCAAAAATTCCAGCAAGTTACGTACCAATAACAATGTTTCACGTGTACCCTTTTTTTTTTCTCAAAAGAAGACATATCATACTTACCAAAATTATGAAATTCAGGTAATTAAAAATATGCTACCCCTTACTCGGGTAGCAACCGTAGCATAGAGTAAAAAACAATGTTGTTGGGCACGCTAGACATAAAATATTGGCAAACTATGATACAAGTAAGATTTTCAATATTTTAATTTTACTGTTATCATGGAGGATGTCACTTCAGACAGTTTCAATTTTCATATCCTACTTTCATTCCATCTTTCATCCTAACTTTATCTCAACCATTCACTTTTGTATCAATTCGTTATTTAAAGGTACGATGTAATTCAATCAATAATTAAATCGTGTGATGTAGGGCTTAGATTGAACTAGACCAAACATTGAATAATTGAACATGGGAAAAGAGAAATTGAGCTGATCCAAGTTGATGATGAAAGAAGAAAAATTGCATACTTAACCAATTCTTGTATTCAATTTTCACAACTGATATGTGAACTTTTGGATTTTTTAAATGTGATCACGGAAACAGTGATTGTCCCTTCGCATAAAAGAATTTTTTTAAACTTTGCTCTGTTCAACCTGACGTTTCCACGAACAACCCTTTTTTATAAGTATGCGTACTAGGTAGTTTTATGGTATTAAATTGCTACAAAGATGCTAAATTACAAAAATAATGCGAGTACTTACAAAAGTGTGTATATTATGTTTATGATCATCCAAATAGAATACTGTGGACAATAGAATGAACCTAAAAACCCCATGAGTACAGTACATTTTATTAACTTACTGTACCGTTTTGTTACAGGACAAGACACCAACAAACGATAAATGAAGCTTACATCATCTAATATGCAATTAGTAACCCAATTTCACTATGTTTACGCATCTGCATGCAAACTTCAAAACCAATGATTTAAAACCATATTTATAGCTGATTAAAAATTCAATAAAAAGATATTTCATTTTACAATTGAATACATATTTGGTTTGTGATACCATGTCCTATCTCCTCTTTTAAACATTTGCAGGCAAAATAAACACACAAGTATAGACTTGAAACTCCCCTGAAAACTTTATTTACATGTAGATGAGGACTCGTTTGTACAACGACGCATCGAGCTGCAGTTATACTAAAGAGCAAACGGGCGAAGGCACCAACTCAAACCAACCCGACCCGAACCCAGATCGAGAAGCTAAAGTACTGCGCTACAAAGAAAAGAGAAAGAAAAGAAGGTACGAAAAGCAAATTCGATACGCTTCTAGAAAAGCTTATGCTGAAATGAGGCCGAGGATTAAAGGTAGGTTTGCAAAGACGCCGGAAGTCAGTAATGCTCCGGTTAATGAAGATAATAATGACAATGATAATATTATTTCTAATTATGATCAGGAGAGGTTTGATTTTGGATGGTACCATCAGCAATCTTGATTTGGTTAGTTATTATTATTATTATTGCTATTATTATTGCCATTGTTAATTTGTTGCTATTTATATTTATGTTAATTATAGATTATAGATAAGATCTAGTTCTGTGATGAAAACGAATAATGCAGAGCGGATGATTTGCGATTTGTATGATGAATTATGTATATGCATTATTCTACATCGATTTGATTGGTAATATATATGTAGTGGGCTAGTGGCTTGCTATGAAGCAAAGCTATGCTGCATAAATTTGCTTGTTATTTCGGGTTCATTGCTCAGATGGTTTTTGTCATGTACTGTTTCAGACGTTCAACAATTAATTAAATAACATCACGAGAACAGTTAAACAGAAATGAATGTAAAAATTGAAAGGAGACTGTGTCAGAATTAGTGAGGAATACATATGATTTCTATTAATACATGTGATAAAAATTACGGGAGTACGGTTGTGTTCTGTAGAAAAAAGCCTTACAAATACGTTGCCAAGCAAAATAAAAGTTTGATAAAAGAAGAATTCTAGAGAGAGAGAAAAAATGCTAACCGTGAACGGTAGAAAATATTATTAAACAAAATAATTCGTTGACTTTGTATACGTTGCATTAATAAAAGTAAAAAGCTTATGCCTTTGGCAAGACTGTAAAGAATTAAAATGGATGACTTAATTGGATACTCCTAGAATACTACGCCGTCATTCAGAAGAAGTTTGTTGACTTTTTGTGAATCATATCTTCGATGAACTGCCGCTCTGTTCGGTAGCCACTAAGATGGAACAAGGTGTTATTAAATTCTTTTATAAACACATGCTTATAGCATTTTCAATTTAGATTGAATGGGGGACATAATGAGGTCAAAACAGAGGCAATAAATTTACATTTTGAATCATGCTTTTTTATGAATCACAGTTAAAAAGAATAATGGTAGTAAGAAGGCATACGTCGCAATAGAAGAGTAAGGGAAGAAAAAAAATGCGTAAGTGTACATACGCGCAAATGGAGCAGGGACCGGTAGACCAGTCCCTAAGTGGCAATCCATTTGTTAGCCAACGCAGCAATAGTCGATTGACTGACCGGTTACGACGAATGAGCTCGATTTTGAATCAATTTCAAGGGCAATTTTATCTGTTTCTTAAGGGCTTCTTGCACATTTACTTTAGATTTCACCGTGGTTGTATCCAACGAGATATGGAGCTTATTGACGACTCTATACTTATATCGCATCACATAGTGTTTCAAAACAAGACAAACGTAATTCATCACTTCAACTATAACATGCTCCAATAAAATTTATCAACTTCATTGTAAACTTTCTATATTGTCAATAACATTCCTCTCACATCACATGGATAATTGAACCACTATAAATGTATACGTCCATTTTAATTCATGTTAATTTTTGCACGTCGTTTGCCTTTGGCTGCTGATTATTTAATAGATTTTGATGGTGCAACTTATTTCTTTTATCTTACTTATAGTCGATCTAATGTAGGTTTCCGTTGTGAATTGCTTAACATATACTAACGAATCATAGAAATTTTACCAAACAATTGGTATTGGAGTTGTAAAATTTACTATTGAATAGAAGGCGTTTAATAGAATGAAATGACGGGTCTAGTGGATGTGAATATATGTAGGTCATTTGGATTCCATAATCGCACGCTATGCGTAGGGATCCTATGTGGCATTTGGTTCGCAACTAACGGTTGAGAAGTGGAATAGAGACAATGATTTTAAGAAGTTACAATGGAAAACAAAAGCGGTGTTAAGGAGAATTTTTGCTCATCGTGTGGTGTTTGAGACCAAAAAGTTGCATGCACATATTTCATCTATTGAGTTAGAGGATATGAAAGAGCGAGCGTTTACTATAGTGTAACAATCCACTATGTATAATACCCTAAATCAATGTTAAACAATCACATATGAATCCAAATATCGTAAGCTACGAAAAAACGCCGAAGTAAATTTAAATAAAATAAGATAACATGTTATATAAATATACTATCACAGTGGAATGATAAATTGTAATACATAAAATATTTATTCAACACTCCGTATATATTGAGTTGATATGCTCTTATTATATGTATTTATGAATTTATCAATTATTTACTCATACGTCATCTAATACAAGTACACTGTAACATACCCTATCCTGAGACCCAAAGCTAAGCGCTGCAGATGCTGCAGTCATTTATAGTATTAACTTCCGACGATAAAATACGGTAATGTTGAAGGTATCCATAATATTAGAAACACGCGAATATGAATCAAAATCACAGATTTCAAAAACAACTTTTCTAATTACATTTGAAAAAAATCATGTTTATATCCAATTGCATAATCCTAAATATTTTTCAAGCATTGATCAAATATAATTATTACAAAGTACGCCAAAAATGACGTATGAAGATGCCTTCTTGGATGATCAGAATATTAAACGGACAAAAATTGTCTTAATACATCACAACGAAAATAAAAACATAACAACTCCTAAATAACTAACATCAACCTCCTACTTGTCTCCGGAAGCTTTATTCGTCCACCTACTAAAACCTGTAAATCCTCAACTCTCATCCTACTCAAATCAATTTTGAGCACCCGAGAGTTTAATGGGAAAATCATAAAATTCGAGCCAGAGATAAAGTCTAGTACGAATAATATTATACATCTTGGTTATCTGATATTAAGTGAGACCACGCCGCTTAGCTGAATGGGTTTTCCCTCACTAATATCTTTTGCAAATCAAAATCCTACAACCAAACTGATTAAAACAATAATAGCAATATCATGCATGCATACAAATCAGGTAATCATTGGACTATCTGTCCAAACACTATAGTTTTGTTTGGCTAACTACTAACTTTAGCTGACTAGGGCCTACCAGACAAATTAAACAAATAATCTAACTTCAGTTAGATACTCTTCTGGACAGTCTATCCCTAACTTACTTCTCCTAGGGTCAACTGATCATAATGGTTTTGTAGACTCACCAATAACCCATCTTCACTTTGTATATTTCTTTTTATATGTAACCTCATTATAGCTTTACCTGTGACAAAGCCCTACACACTGAAATTTTGGACTTATATTAGCTAGGGGCTACTCGCTAAAGTATAGGACGCGACCCCATACCAGTCTCATCTGGTATTCTAATATCCGTGTCATTTACTTAGGGTCAACTACCTCATCAACTTTTCCTTGAAAACATTTTTTTCAAATTCATCTAACCCTTTTAAATCATATTTAAACAAGGAACACATGCTGTATACATTATTCAAATCACTTTGCCATGTTATATATACTTTACATAAAACATTTTTGATGAACACATTCGAAACCCTTGGTTAAAAACTTTAAACAACCCCTTCCGTAACCATTAAAAGTACCCTTCTGGTACAAGTAAACTACTTTACTTTATAATCTTAGGCCGAAGGGCCAAAACATACCTTTCGAAACCATTTACAATGGGCCTTTCGAAAACACTGAAAATATCCTTTTGAAAGCTATGTAAAACCCTTGGACGTCCCCTTTCCAAAACACTTTAAACATGCCTTTTGAAAACATTTGAAACCCTCCATTTAAACACTATGGAAAAACCTTTTTTAAACATTGGGGAACCACCCCTTCGAAACCCTTAACATATAACTTTCGAAAGCATTAAATCCTTTACATAAATCAAACATTTCAATAGCAACGAGTTCAAGTAAAAACATGTGGAAAGGCCTTTTGAAACCATTTAAAACCATACCCTTCAAAACCTTTGGGTTTAACTTTCAAAATACCGAAAGGGTCTTAAAAGAACTAAGTCAAAAGCAACTCTTTCGAAAGCAATTTCCTAAGTAAAGAAGCGGATGGTATCGAAACCTATCACTTCGAAAGCATTGGAGAAACGGCTCCAATTTTAAAATAAAGGAATCCTTTTGAAAGCATTGCTTCAAAAGGTTGGATGTGACAGCTAGTGGTTTCGATTCCTTTGAAAGCTTCTTTATAAAACAAAGGCGCAACCTATTTCGAAACCTTTCTTTGGCTAAGTCAAAAGTTATCCTACACGAAAGCATTCTTTTTGCAAGCATAGCAGGTGCATTTCCTTTTAAATTAAAAAAAAGGTTTCGACCCCTTTGGAACCCATGTTTCGACTTTATACCTTTCGTCTATCTCCAATCCACTACATACAAAGGCTTTTGATACCAAATATACTGGTTTCAACTAGGGTGAATGCAGAAGTATGAAGTCCAACGGTAGTTGCCGAAAGTAGCGAAACAGCAAAACCTTATAAAAACCAAATTTTGACTTTAAAAAGTAATTTCTTTTCAACTAACATGCTTTGTTTGTTAATATATGATTGATTGCCAATTTCCTTTCCAAAATCTTTTCTAAAGGTGCTGTCGAATTTTAGAATAAATTAATCTAAATCATTTACATATTGCCACTTCTCCTTTTATAAACATATAAGACATTTAAGTCCCATACCTGAAATAGTTTTATATACTTATTAAAACACTTAGAAATTTCTACAAAAATTACCATAAATCATTTTTAATATGTTTTCTAACATATAAATTTCTGACCCAAGACCAACATAAAATACCCGTAATTAATTTTAAACCCAATTAACCAATTTCTTCACTATAAAATTCATAATAAATCCACATTAACTTAGAAAATTATGAAATTTGAAACGCATCTCTAAAATATTATTTCCGACCTTGTATTAAAATTGTAAGGCATTTGAACGTCATTTAATTGGTTTTTCAAGTTAAAACTTACCATGAAATCTATGTGAAAAAGAATATAACATCAACAAACATATATATCCATTAAACAATAAAAATATGAGATGTAACCTATTATTCACCATTCGCTTGTTATTAAGGAGTTGAGATTTGAACTTGGATTAAGTTGATTAAGCTTCCTTCTTTTGATTCTAGCTTTATCATCCTGTTACTTCTTTTTAATGGTGGCCGGCCTCTTCTTGTATTCTATTTTTGCTTATGAACGTAAGAACGAAAGTGCATGAGGTTTAGGGTATTAGAATACTACCTATTCCTATCTTGTCCCTATCATATTTCCCTTTCTTATTTCATTTTAAATTCTCTTAGTTCATTAGTTATTTAGCAAGCTACCTTTAAAATATACAAATTTCAGTCCGTTAACCCTTTACATAATTTAATTGAATTTTAGATAATTAAATGTCCTGAATAATGTTAATCAAAATTAGGGTTGTTACTGACTCCCCTCCCTAAAGAATTATGTCCTCAAAATTACGATAAGGTACATATCCAATCAATCATAAAGTTAAAAAGTACCATGAAATAAATAGGGATAAGCATCTCTAATCCAGTTCTTAGTTTTTCAAGTATAGTCCCTCTCATCGTCGCTCCACTGGACCTTAACTAATCATACTGTCTTGTCCCTTAGCATCTTCTCATTTCTCATGACTAAACGAACTGGCTTCCTAATTATAGTCAAGTTGAGTTCCACTACTAAGTCCTCTAACACAGTCGGTGTTGTAGTAGTCTCTGTATCTCGAATACACTTTCTCAAATGGGAAACTTGAAAACCATCGTGGACTCCTGCCAAACTGTTCGGTAACTCTACTCTATATGCGAGTTTCCCAATCCTGTCTACAATAGAAAATGGTCTGACAAATCTCGATGTCAGTTTCCCTGATTTCTCGAATCGAATTACACCTTTCATCAACGATACCCTTGACGTAAACATTATCTTCTACCGAGAACTCTAATTCTATCAGTCTTCTATCGGCATAACTCTTCTACATGGACTGAGCTTCTTTCATTCTCGCTCTTATTAACTCAATCTTCTCTGCAGCTTCTTTGACAAAATCTGGACCAAGAACCAACCTATCCCCGGTCTCTAACTAACAAACTGCTAATTTGCATGGCCTTCCATACAAAGCTTCAAATGATTCCATCCCTATAATACCCTAATAACTGTTGTTATACAAAAATTCGACTAAGTGTAGATCGTCTTCCCAAGATCCCTCAAAATCTGGCACATATGCCCGTAACAAATCATCTAAGACTTTGTCAACTCTTTCCATTTGCCCATCTTTTTGCGGATGGTAAGCGGTACTCACCTTGAGCTTGGTACCCAAAATCTCCTATAGACTCTTCCAGAACTCGCTAGTGAATAAAGAATCTCTATCACTTACTGTACTAATAAGAATTTCATGCAGTCTAACTACATTCTTCATAAACAACTTAGCTAAATTAAGTGCCATCTTGGTTGACTTAACTGGAATGAAATGGGCACTCTTGGTCAACCTATCCACTATGATCCATATACTTTAATTTTCTCTATTTGATCTTGGTGACTTGTCTATAAAGTCCATTGAGGTAGAATCCCACTTCCATACTGGAATATCTAAAGGCTGAAGTAACCCACTTGGTTTCTAATGTTCGACTTTTACTTATTGACAGTTCAAACACCGCTTCACCCATAAGCCTACATCCCTCTTCATACCTTCCCAGAAGCAACTTCTCTTCATGTCCTAATACATCATAGTTCCTCCTAGATTGTAATGAAATTCAAATGATGGAATTCCTCAAGAACTTCCTTCCTAATGCTTCCTATATTTGGAACACATGACTTTCCTTTCTTCCTCAACCACCCATTCTAATCAAGACTAAAATCTTTCAGGTCATCGCTCATTGTTCCATCCCTTAACTTTCTGATCCGTTCCACTAGTAATGGATCCTCCTTCTACTTAGAAGCAATCTTTTCGATCATCACTGGTTGAACTTATAAACATGAAAACATAGCAGTCTCCTTACTAGGTCTAGCTTCATATTTCCAATGTATTCTACATATAGTCAATGCTTCTATATCTTTCCGCTCAGCTATCATTGCCAGCACTACATTCTGATGTTTGCCATAAAGTGCATCCACAAACTTGTTGTCTTTTCCTGATGTGTACTCAATACCAAACTCATAAGCGGCCAAAAACTCTTACCACCTCTATTGTCTCATATTCAACTCCTTCTGAGAGAATAACTACTCCAGCAGCTTGTGATTTGTATACAATTCAAATCTCTCTCCTATAATATAATGTTTCCACACCTTTAATGCAAAAATTAACGTAGCTGATTCTAAATCATGCGTTGGATATCTAACCTTACACGGTCTAAGCTGTCGTGAGGCATAAGCAATCACTTTACCTCTTTGCATTAACACGGCTTCTAATCCTGTCCCACATGCATCTGTATACAATACTAAGCCCTGAGTCCCATCTGGAATAACTAATATAGGTGCATTAGTCAATAAGTGTTTCAGCTTTTGGAATGCTTCCTCACACTTATCAGTCCAGATGAACTTTACATCCTTTCGCGTTAGCTTGGTCATCAGTGCCACTATCCGCGGACAATCCTTTATAAATCTTCAATAATACCTAGCTAATCCAGGAAATCTCTTTTTCTCAGTCACTGTCTCGGGTATCTTCCAATTATTCACTTCCTCGATCTTAGTCAGATCTATAGACAATCCTTTCTCTGAGACTACATGACCAAGAAACATCATTTCCTTCTTTCAAAATGACACTTTGGAAACTTCGCCTTTAGCTGATGCTGCCTCAGCGTCTCAAGCACCACTCTAAGATGAACTTTATGCCCTCTTTCATCTTTAGAGTGTATCATTATATCATCAATGAATACCAGCATGAACCTATCTAAGTGCTCTTGGAATACCTGGTTCATCAAATGTACAAAATATGCTGGCGCATTAGTTAGTCTGAATGGTATTACTAATCATTCGTATGATCCGTATCTAGTTCTAAACGCCGTCAAAGGAATACCATCCTCTGCCACTCTAAACTGATGGAATCCTATCGCCAAATCCAACTATAAAAATACTTTGGCTCCATTTAACTAGTCGAAAAAATCGTTAATTCTAGGTAATGGACATCAATTCTTTATCGTCTTCTCATTCAACTTACGATAATTGATACATAACCTTAATGATCTATCCGGCTTCTTAGTAAACACCGCGGTTGCTCCCCAAGGCGTATTGCTTGGTCTAATGAAATTGTTGCCTTTCAAATCCACCAACTACAACTTTAGCTCCCTCATCTCGGTAGGTGTCATCTTGCTTGGTGGTCTACTCATCAGTTCTGCTCCTGGCATTAGATCTATCTGAAACTCAATGGCTCGTTTCGTTAGCAATCCTACTGTAGGTTCAAAGACATCGGCATATTCTCTAACAAAAAAACTTGAATAACTCGTAATCTGCCTCCACAATACCCAACAAAGGATTAACCTCAAGACTAGGGTTTTCTATGGAGTTAGAATCCGATCACCATAGTTAGGGTGTTTAAGTAATATTTTCCTATAATGGAAAATATCCTAGCATTGTATTTACTTAACCATTCCGTACCCGAAATAATTACGTACCCTATGAAATCAAACACATGCAAACTACAAACAAAGGTATGACCTAACAATTCAAACTTTGGGTAATCACATATCATCCTAAGTGCCGCGTACCCTCCTATCGGATTTGCAACCCCAAAGGAAGTAATTAGGTATGAGGGTTCGTAGTTAAGCTTATCTACCAATCAATAAGATATAAATGAATGTAGTGCACTTGCATTATATAGAACGCTAACTGACATACCATGATCATAAACATACCTCCCAATATAGCTTTTCCCTTTTCCTCTGCTATTGGCCTCGAGGTAGCTAGCTCCAATGCAAACATTTTGCCTTTTCCATCCTTGGCTAGCTCCTTGCACTGCTTCTTATAATGTCCAATTTGATCATAGTTGAAGCATCTAATATTATTCTTCTCGATCAACATCTTTTCATCTCCCAATCGATATTCATTTGCGAAATGCCCTTTCTTGTCACACATATAGCAGACAACCTCCGCCTTTACCTTTTTGGCAACTCCATCCTTCCGAGCTCCCTTTTTATAGAAAAACTTCATCTTTTGGCTCTGCCCACCTAGAGCTTCCTTTGCCTTATTTCTGTCAAGAAAAGCAAGCGTCTCTTCATGCCTCAAGGTCATCTCCACAACAACATCACATGGATATAAAATATGTAGTAATGTAGCCTTTGCAAGCTAAGGCTTCAACCCACGAAAGAACTTCTCATTCCTCTTAGTCACATTATCAACTGTAGCATAGCCATATCTCGTTAGCTCCTCAAACCTGGTCGCATACTCAAGCACAGTCATATCTGCCTGCTCCAACTCAAGAAACTTCCTGAGCAGAGTGAACTTCACAATTTTCGACATAAACCTCTCCTCAAACCTCCTTTTGAAATCAGCCCAATTCACTGTCTCCTCATTAACTCTGATCGTAACGTTGTTCCACCAGTACAGCGCTGCTCCTTATAACTGTCTAGAGGAAAGCCTTCTCTTGTAACGACCAGAGATTTTTGGATATTTTAAATTGGAATATTTAATTGATTTTAAATATTTGAAAGTTAGTTTAACTTGAATTTCAAATATCACTGCTTATTTGGATAATTAATTCATTGAATTTAATAATTGGAAATTGGATAAACTACTAAATCTTGGTTTTAAGCGTGTTAAAAATAGTTTAAAAGCTTATAAAATTTGTATTAACAGTACTGAAGATAATATAACTTTTAAAATTGAATTTTAAGGTGATTTGTTCAACTTTAAAAATATATCGTTTAAATTGATATTTAAAAATAGCCTTCCGAGGCACATTCTCGAAATTTGAAGAAACTAATTTCATTGGATTCGTAATAATGTATCATTATCGGATTTCAAATTTCATAGTGTTTGGAGTTGTCGTGTGATCGTACTGTAGGTAAACGTGCTGAAATTCTTATCGAAAATTTAATATAATAACTGGGTCCAAAAGCTATCTTCTCGATATAATTGAATTAGGACTCGAAACCTTTTCCATTGCACTCGGAATAAGGGTATAATATTAGAAATGCCTAGCGGCATACCTCGATAGGAGGTCAAGATTTTAAGTTGCATTTTCAAAACAATTTAAATTTGAATTTGAATTCAATTTAATATATTATATATCAACATCCAAATCTACATTCTCATCAGCACTTTTTCAATTCTACTTCAAAAAAAACAACGTAGACCATCCAACACGTGTACTCCCTGGTTTAACATGCGTCTTTAAAAAAAAGAGAACATGCAATCTCCCTCTACCTTTTCAACAGCCGAGCATTTCTAAATAAAAGAAACAACCACAGCCGAGATTCAGTTTCAAAATAAAAAATAATAATAATAGAAATCGACTTCGAAATAAACTGCCGATCGTAGAAAAATAAGTCGTGGTCTCTTCCTTTCTCTAACTTTAAATCGAACGAATTCAAATTCGTTCACAAATCAAGTTACCAATGGCCGAACGAAATCCCAAGATTTACTTCAATTTTTCGTATCGAGGACAGGTTCAATCTAGAACCCATCTCGTGAAGCACGATGCCGATGTGGGTAGCATGGCGTTCGCTCTTGAAGGCGGCAGTAAGGCTCGATGCTGGATTTCAAGGAACGTGGTGGAGCCGTGGGGTTCGACCAAGCGTGCGGTTGTGGCTGATGGGAGTGGCCGTGCGATGTTGTAAATAGCGTTGCTATCATGTTTCGAGGTGAGGGTGGGGAAGGTAGGGGTTCGCAGTAATGGTGGAGAGGATTCTGGAAGGAGTTGGCTCGATTGGGGTTCACATGCTCGAACGATGCTCGTAGGAGGGTCAGTAAGGTATTATTTTATGTTAGTTTAATTTTTGAATTGGGTTGTTAATTTAAAAATATATATAATAATAATGATATATAAATATTAATATATAGTGAAATATATGTAGGGTTTTTAAATTATATGTATATGTACAGAAAAAGGGAGTTTTGTTTAAAAATCAATATACGTATATATATATGCTAGAAAGGAATTTTATTTCTCAGAATTTAGTAAATACATATATATATAGGTAAAATAGAATATATATATATATATATATATATATATGATTTTGGAAAAATATATAGAGCTATATCAAAAATTAGATTTTTAATCTATACAAATTAATTTTACAAGTGTATGGGTTTCAAAGACAAAATATATATGAACATAAATTATCTATATAAAATATACATACATATTTTTAATTATTAGTTTATTTAAATATATATATATATATATATAATATAATAATAAAATAAAATAAAATAACAATGTATTATGGTGATTACTTGGTTAATCAACGTACTTTATTATTTTAGTTACTAAGAAACTATTAAAGGAATTAGTTTAAATTAAAAAGGTAATTGATTTTTCGATTATTTAAAATGTTAACAAATCGTATAATGTTTATACAAGGTCAAGAATAGTGGAGAGACAAGAAGTTTTGGATCAGACTGCAAAATAAAAAATCAAAGATAAGTTAATCTCACTCATTTGGATTATCGGTTAATTTAAATAGTTTAAAATTTAAATATTGGATTGATTTCTTGAATTGATGTTTTATTATCGGACTGGATGTGGTATATTATATATGTATATAGTAGTATATGTATTGGAGTAATTGATTTCCCACGTTATATAGTGGATGAGACCATATGCGCCCCCATAATAGCGGATGACCCTTATACCGCGATATCCACCTCGAAGTGGGATTGGTATTTTATATTGTGCTAACATCTATGGATGCAGCGAAAATAGGTTGGAGAGATCCAACTGGATTTCTCAAAATGTTGAATTTATTTTATATTCAGTAATGTGATTTATTTGATAATCTGTGATGATTACATTGATTATATTGGGCATTGAAATTATTGAATGCTATGGCTTGGTTGAATATTATTGGTATTTTGAGAAAATGAAATATATATATATATAGTTTGGATTTTTAAAGGAAATAAAAAGGGAAATTTTAAAGTAAAATAATTATAGTGAATTTGGGAAAATTAAAGATTGAATTTGGAAAAGTATAAAAGCTTGTTTTTTTTAAATACTGAGTATGGAAATGAAGATAGAGAATTTAAATAAATGAAAGAGTTTTGGAAACTTAAGTGATATTGTCTAAAAATTTAAAGAATTTTATTTTCAAAATTTAAGATTTAAAATATTTGGAAAGAAATAAAAGGGTAGAATGTTGAAAGAAGTATGGAGTAGGTATTTTAGTTTAAAATAAGATTTTAAATCATAAATATAGAGGTAAATATGAAATTAATGGGTTTTGAATAAATTGAGTAAGTAAAGGAATTTATTTTTAAAATGGAATGAATTTTGGAAATCGATTTGGAAATTGATTTAGCGCTTGAAACCGTGTTTTAAAAAGATAATGAGACTATGAAATTTATAAACCGGGTTTATAAAGTAAAATAAGATATCAGTGGATATTTGATAGTATAAATTCACTGTGCGAATTTATAAAGGAATGGGTAATTTGTTTTAAAATTAAATAGTGGTTTTGTTTTTAAAGGTGGGAAGGAAAATTTACGGGATTGATACGTAAATTAAACTGAAAATAAATCAAGAAGGATTTATAAATGATTAGACGGTTATATTGGAATGGAAAGTGAAATTTCTTGAAAAACCAAGTGTATGTTCAAAGGAAAACTTTTAAGTATAAATTAGAAGTTTTTAAATGTTTTAAAGAAGAATGTTTTCTTTTGAGAAGTTTATTATTTAAATTTTTTTAAGATTTTAAAGTCAATGTTTATTAATTTAGTTACAGTGGTAATTATTTTAAAGATTAAACTAGTATTATGATTTAAAAGATAGTTGCTAAATATTTATACTTTATATAAATAACTTTATTTTAAAGGTAGGTTTGGCTAAGTTTTACTTGAAATTTTTATGGAATTTCATAACTATTATTTTGAATAAAGTGTTTAAGTAGTTTTTATTTTAAACATTTTGAAGTATATATTTTTGGATAAAGTGATTTAAATTATTTAAAAATCTAAAGTATTAAGACATGGTGATTTTCAGTGGAAATAAAACAATTGGGTGGAAATTTATTCCGCGAGAGAAAAGGTGATTTGAAAAATATTTTCAAAGGGTTGATGTGTAGAGGAAAATATCTTGCGAAGATATTTTGAAATAAATAATTTGAGAAATTATTAAGGCCTGATGGTTGTTTGTGGATGTTATATGATAGTTAAATAACTGACTATCAATATTAGCCAATGCACTGATCGTTTCGAAGAACCGAGATCGGGATTAATTTTTCGAAAACCACTTTGATCTGGTTAAAACGCTTTCGTGAGGAAGACAAGAGCTTGGAGTTGAAAATGGAGCTGTGAAGTGCAAGGGCTAATCGCTACTAATCCTGAGCGTGATTTCAAAATGGATGTGGTAGGAGTAGTGCCTTCAGTTCCGTTCGGATTAGGAACGGACTTGTATGGATGAGCTGTATCAGAACATCGTCAGGAGGATGATGAGTGTTCTAAGTGTATGTGTGCTAAAAAGGTAACGCTTAACCTCGAGCCTCATCAATCGGGAATGGCTAAAACGGAGGAAGTGTAGCAAGGATAAGTGGCTAGTAACCAATTAGGGTAAGGTCATCCCTGTCTAAATGTCCCTTTTTATTCGACTGTGAGGGCGGCTGTTGATCCCAACCTTAGGGCGATCATTCGGACTATCTATTAAGGGGTACCTCCGGTCTTATTTTCAAGGGGATCAGGGTGGATCATCGGTACGCTGATCTAGACCACGTACTGTGACGGTCGGTACCCCAGTAGCACTGCCATTAATCGAAACCCAATCTCTAATAAGTACCTTCGGACTTGTTTGTATACCTATTATGCTAGAATTTAACGAATGTAACAATTTCGGCTATTCGAATAAGTATTTGTATATGGACACTATTATAGTATCAGAGGATTTGCTAAGAAATGTTTTGGTTATCATAAGGTAAAAACCCTATAAGTTTTTTGTGGCGTGGTCTTACAAGATACCTTTGATTTTAAAGGATTTTGGAAACTTTAATAATCTAATTTAGTGTGTTTTCTCATGTTAGTTTTCCAGACTAACTCAGATGTTATTTCACTATAATGCTCGGATCAAACCGAGTATTATAGAGTACAGATTATGGATGGACTGCTATGCAGCTCAGGGGATGCGCTGGATGGTGGAACATATCACACGTATTTGATATATATTCCGCTATGCAATGTAAGCTGTATATTTAGCTTGGAGGACAAGTTATTATAATTGTCCAGTGCTGTGGTATTGTTTGATGTTGTACTCTAATGATGTAATGTAATAAACAATTACAAATTCTTTAGTATAATTTTTTTTATTATCTATTATATATTATTCCGTTGTGATTGTGAGATTCTTATGTTGTTTTCTCTTCTTCTACCTCCTTCTTCTTTCCCTTACGGACTGGTTTTCTGGCATTTGATTTTTTGGCATTTAATATAGTGGTTGTATTGATGTCGATTTTCGAGCGTCGAAAAATCGGGTCGTTACATTTCTTCTGCTCATCGCTGAGCCCTAAATCTGCAAAAATTCCCTTGCAATGAAGCGACCAATTCTCCACTTCGATTGCATCTTCCATACAAATAAACAGCTTTCCTTCCTATTGAGCATAATCTCTTCTCCAAACAACGTAGTTATTCACCACCGGAGCTTCTTGATTTGCTCTTCCAACTACTCCAGCAGCAACTCCTGCTTGCATCATGTTTACAAAGAACTGATACATCGCTCCCATATCAACTTGTGGGACTACAACACTCACATTTGCAGCTTGTGCCTAACCTGGGTTTCTTCTGGTATTTGGTCTGGCATTTCCATTAGTTGTGGTGCTTCCCCCTTCAAGGTTAATTTTTTCACTTGTAACATCAATATCTGTATTCGAGTCTTTGTAAGATACAGAAGAATAGCCTAAGAGAGATTGGAGAATAGAGATAAAGCAGATACTTATATATAACAAATACAAGTACGTTACTATAGCGTTATCTCATACCACAATCTTTTCTCTCATTCCTTAGGATTTTATTTTCAAAAATCATTTTATTTTAATTTTTTTCCTAAACATATGCTCTGGTACCAAGTTGTAACATCCCTATCTTGATTCCCAAAGCTAAGCGCTGCAGATGCTGAGGTCATCTATAGTATTAACTTCCGACGAAAACATACGGTAATGTCAATGGTATCCATAATATCAGAAGACCATGAATCTGAAACAAAATCACAAATTTCAAAAACAACTTTTCTGATTACATTTCACAAAAACATGTTTCATATCTAACTATATAATCCCAAATGTTTCCCAAGCATTAATCAAATATAATTATTTCAAAATACGCCAAGAGCGACATATGAAGATGCCCTTTTAGATGATCGGTGTACTAAATAGACAAAAAATGTCTTCGTACATCACAACAGAAATAAAAAACATAACAACTCCTAAATAGCTAACATCAGCCTCGTGCTCGTATTTGGAAGCTTTATTCATCCACGTACTAAAACCTGTAAATCCTCAACTCTTAACCTACTCAAATCAATTTTGAGCACTCGAGATTTAAGGGGGAAAAAACTTCGAGTCCGACATAAAGCCTGGTGTGAATAAAACTATACATCTTGGTTCTCTGATATTAAATGAGACCAACCATTTAGCAAAACGGGTTTCCTCTCACTAATATCCTTTTAAAAATATTTCTTTTGCGAAACAAAATCCTGCACCATACTAGTTAAAATAATAATAGCAATATCATGCATGCATACAAATTAGGTAATCAATGGACTATCTATCTGAACACTATAGTTTTGTTTGGCTAATTACTAACCTTTTGCTGACTCGGGCCCACTAAACAATTTAAACAAATAATCTAACTTCGATGAGATACTCTTCTGGATGGTCTTTCCCTAACATACTTCTCCTATCGTCAACTTATCCTAATGGTTTTCGGGCTCACCAATAACCTATTTTCACTCTATACATTCCTTTTTGTATGTAAGCTCATTTTAGTCTTACCTGCAACAAAGTCCTACATACTGGAATTTTGGACCTATATTAGCTAGGGGCTACTAGCTAAAGTATAGGGTGCGATCCAATACCAGTCCCATCGGGTATTCTAACATTTGATTTATTTACCTAGGGTCAACTAGCTCATCAAATTTTCCTTGAAAACATTTTTTTTTCAAATTGATTCAAATCTTCTAAATCATACTTAAACACGGAAAATATACTCTGTACGTTAGTCAAATCACTTTGTTGTGTTATATATACTTTACACACAAAAATGTTAGTGAACACATTCGAAACCCTTGTTTAAAAGCATTTAACAACCCATTTCGAAACCATTGAAAGTACCCTTGTCGATACAAGTAAACTACGTAACTTTATAACCTTAGGCTGACGGGCCAAAACATACCTTTCGAAACCATTTACGGTGGACCTTTCGAAAACATTGAAAATACCCTTTCGAAAGCTTTATAAAACCCTTAGAGTTCCTCTTTTCAAAACAATTTAAGCATGCCTTTTGAAAACATTGGATACCCTCCATTTAAACATTAAGCTAAACCTTTCAAAAACGTTGGGGAACCACCCTTTCGAAACCTTTAACACATACCTTTCGAACGCATTAAGTTCTTTACATAAATTAAACCTTTCGAAAGCATTGGATTCAAGTAAAAACGTATGGAACAATCTTTCAAAACCATTTAAAACCATTAATTTCAAAACCTTTAGGTTTAACTTCCGAAATACCAAAAGTGTATTAAAAGAACTAATTCGAAAGCAACTCTTTCGAAAGCAATTTCCTAAGCAAAGAAGTGGATGGTATCGAAACCTATCCCTTCGAAAACATTGGAGAAGCAGCTCTAATTTTAAAGCAAAGGAACCCTTTCGAAAGCATTGCTCCAAAAGGTTGGATGTGGCAGCTAGGGTTTCGATCCCTTTGAAAGCTTCTTTATAAAACAAAGGTGCAACCTCTTCCAAAACCTTTCTTTAAAGCATTTGACTAAGTCGAAAGTTATCTTATTCGAAAGCATTCTTTTCGAAAACAAAGCAGGTGCATTTCTTTTTAAAAGGAAAACAAGACTTCGACCCCTTCGGAATCCTATTTCGACTCTATAACTTTCGCCTATCTTTAATCCACTACGTACAAAAGCTTTTGATACCTTTTTATTGGTTTTGACTAGGATGGTGGCAGGAATATGTAGTCAAATTGTAGCTGACAAAAGTAGCGAAACAGCAAAACCTTATAAAAACTAGTTTTTGACTTTAAAAAGTAATCTCTTTTCAACTAACCTGCTTTGTTTTCAACATATGATTGGTTGCCAATTTCCTTTCCAAAATCTTTTCTAAAGGTGCTGCCGAATTTCAGAATTAATTAGTTTAAAACATTTGCAGATTGGCTCTTCTCCTTTTATAAACATATAAAACATTTACGTCCCATACCTTAATAGTTTTATATATTAAAAAAATTAGGAAAATTCTATAAAAATTACCATAAATCACTTTTAAGGTGTTTTATAACATATATAAGTTTCTGACCCAAAACCAACATAAAATAGCCCTAATTAATTTTAAACCCAATTAAGCATATTTTTCACTAGAAAATTCATAATAAATCCACATTAACTCAGAAAATTATGAAATTTGAAACCCATCTCTAAAATATTATTTCTGACCTTTTCTCAAAATCGTAAGGCATTTGGATGTCATTTAGTTGGATTTTCAAGTTAAACCTTATCATAAAATCTATATGAAAAAGCATATATCATTAACAAGCATATATATCCATTAAACAATTAAACATGACAAATCATTTGCAAAACAATTTCGGATCTCAACTAAAACTGAAAATAATAAAAATATAAGACGTAACCTATTTTTCACCTTTAGCTCGTTGTTAAGGCATTAAGATTTGATCTTGGATTAAGTTGATTAAGCATCCTTCTTTTTATTCAAGCTTTATCTTCCTCTTACTTCTTCTTAATGGTGGCCGGCCTCTTCTTATATTTAATTTTTGCTTATGAACACGAGAATGAAAGTGCATGAGGGTTTAGAGTATTAGAATTCAACTTATTCCTATCTTGCCCCTATCATATTACCCTTTCTTATTTCATTTTAAATTCTCTTAGTTCATTAGTTATTTGGCACGACTACCTTTTAAAATATGCAAATCTCAATCCCTTAACCCTTTACATTATTTCATTTAATTTAGCTAATCAAATGTCCTAAATAATGTTAATTCAAATTAGGGTCGTTATAGACTCCTTCCTTAAAGAATTCTATCTCCAAAATTATGACAAGGTACACATCAAATTATTCATAAAGGTTAAACATACCATGAAATAAATCATAATAAGCATCTTTAATCCTCTTCTCAGTTTTCCCAAGTACAGTCTCTTGCATCGTCGCTGTTAGGGATGCAGATTAAGGATCTTAAGGCAGAAATAACACTAGAGGGGGGGGGGGTGAATATTGTTTTAAAGAATATATGAACTATATGACTAAATTAAAACTTCCAACACAAATCTAAATAGAATTCTAACACAGAATGATCATAGAACGTATAACAAATGCAAATAGTAAAGTAAAGCAAGTAAAAGGAAAGAACGCACCAGATTTTATACTGGTTCGGAATCCTCCTACATCCAGTCCTGCACCAAGGCAATATCCTTGTACAGATTTTTATAAGCCAGTATCCAAATTACAACCCTCAATTTCTAAAGCCTTGAGGAACCCTCCTATCTCCAAGTCTGGGGTAAACTCTCTTGATTTACGGGACACAAGATCACCCTAATACTTCTTAATAACAATCCTTTTGAACGGATAGACTCTATGGACTTTTTGAATCCAAATTAATCCTATAACTCTGAATAGCACTTTGATCTTTAGTAGAATGATGGAGAATCAAATAGAGAGAGTATCTAAATGATTTCCTATTGAGAATTTGGCAGAATGATGGCACGATCTTGAAAATATGAAGTTTTATGGATATGGAATAGTGGAGAAGAAAGAGTGAAGAAAATAAGAAAGTAGTTGTTAAAAAAAATTCGTTTTGGAAGCCTTTATATAGATGCACAACAGTCATAACCATTGGCGAAAGGTTTTCAAACGAATGGACACTTCTTTTGAAAATTGAATTTTGAATCCAACTGTCACCATGTCGACATGGGGTATCCCCTTATGTCGACATCCCTTAGTTCAAAATTATAGAGATGTTGTTTTGTAAAGACAATTGAATTTAAAACAAGTTGAAACTTCTCTGAAGCAAAGTAAAATGTTTAAACAATATTTTGAGATAGAGAATGAATATAAAACATTATTTTAAATATATATATATATATATATATATATATATATATATATATATATAATTGATATAGACCGTCAATTATATAAGTAATATTTAAAATCAGAATAAGTTTTGATGTTTTAAAAATAGAAGTTTTTTAAAATCAGAATAGAGGAATATTTCAAGGCTAAAACAAAGTTTGAAAATATTTTTGAAAACATGATTTTGAAAGCTAAAACATTTTGAAAACAGATTTAGAAACATTTTGAAAAATCTATTCAAACTGAAATTGCAAGAACCTTCCTACAGAGCTCCTCCATAGGACTTGAGAACTTGTACAAAGTAGTTTAAATGATTTTGATTTTCGTGGGTTTGTTAGCCACTTGTCGTAGGTTTGTAAGCTACTTGTCGTGGGTTTGTAAGCCACTTGTTTCGATAGAAATTGGGTTCCATCCCAAAAGAAAATTAGAAGAAAGATGAGAGTGCTATTATGAAGTTTTAATAAAATACTAGACACTTATCTTGAGATCTTGAAATCTTGATTCTCTAGAGTCTTGAATCTTGAATCTCTAATCTTCATCTTGATGCTTGAGTCTTTATACTGATCAGTCTTTGATGATACCTGCATATACTTCCTATATACATATATACATATATATATATATCTATCTATATGGAAATGTTAGTATATATTTTATAAAATAAAGTATAATAACTATATAAGGTTGTTGTCATCAAAACATCATCAACTCAGTTCCTAACAATCTCCCCCTTTTTGATGATGACAACCTTTATTTATAAAATATTCTTACCATACCATAACTCTTCATAACTCCCCCTTACTCCGTGACTTCTTCTTAAAACTACAACTCCCCTTTATTCCATGACTCCCCCTTACACCAAGCACATATATTTTTATAACTTTCTCCCCCTTTGACATCAGCAAAAAGGAATAAAAGATTTACCTGTTCTAAGATAATCAAGTATATATAGGATAAAAGTGTAAAGTGAACGTGTAAGTGATCAAGTGTGTGAGCATATATATAAGTATAACTTGACAATCAAATCAATATCATACATAGCAAACCAATCATGTATAGTATATGAAGTTATATACAAACCAAATCCAAATCAAACTTAAGTAAACAATTCAATCAGATCCTAATCAAATCTAAATCAAATCAAATCAAACAAACAAACATACATAATGATCAGACATTCCTTGGGACTTCCACCCATCCATCTTCTCTAAAGATAGGATCAGTTTTGATAACATCCCAATTATCTTTGTCGAGAGTGACCGGTGGATTTGCTTCGGGTTCGTCTTTGCTAAGGCTTGAGATCATCCAACGAAGTGCGTCGAAGTGTCTCTCTTGCTCTTTGATCATCTGCATTTGGCTTAATTCTAAGTGCCTTTGATTTCTAAGTATAAAAGAGAGAATATTCTTGAAAGAAGTAAGAGTTTCTTCAAGATTTTCACTTACTTAATTGGAGAAGCCATAATTTAAGAAATAAGTTGAAGTATGAGAGGAGATGAATAGAAATGGAGGTAGAGAAGTTTTTATGGAAGAAATAGGTATTTATAGGAGTTATTGGCCGTTCAAAATGAATTTTCACTTGGTAGTTACAAGAATTTGAAGTTAGAAATTGTAACTACTTTCTGACTATTATATGTCGACATGGGGGGGATGGGGCATGTCGACATGGTCTAGACAGAATGACCAAGTTGAGTTATTTTTGATTTCTAAGTTTATTTTTATACTAGTGGACCTATATAAACTTAAAATAAATAACTATCAGAGATATATAAAGCTAGAAAACAGAGAATAAGATAGCATTACTTATATTAGTTAACATTACATAATATTAACCAAAAAAAATAGAAAATACAAAGATAGATAAACGATAGCTAGAGACATAATGGCTAAGATTAGTTTGATGAAGATGATGATGAGGCAAGCCAAGTTTCCTGCCTATATTCCCAAAGAACTTGTCGATCTTGGTAGATATTTTATCCATTTTCTTGCTAATAGATCTCTTAAGAACCTTTTGGTTTTGAGCAAGTATCTTTTGGTTCTTGAGTATGGTTTTGTTGGACGGATTGGCGGGTGTATGTGGATACTCTATACTTTCCAAAGAGGTTTCTTCATCTTCCTCTTCTTCTTCAATTTCCATTCCTTCCCCTTCTTCTTCCTCTTCTTCTCCCTCTTCTTCCATCTCTTCATGAGCAAGTCTCTCTTCCTTTTCGGTAAGTGTTTCATACGGTTGAAACATAAGTGGGATTTTCATAAGGGAAATGTTCCCATGATTGAACACTTTCCTACTTACAAACTCTTCCTTTTTAACATCCACACCAAAATAATTGAAAATCCGAGTAAGATAAATTCCATGATAAAGAGTGTTTTCTCCCATAGTAAAATTTTTGGGTCTTAACTCATCCAAAATAGTTTGTGCCCAATTAAAATCATATTTTCCAAATATAGCAAAAAGAGCTTTACACACTTTTGAGGTGGGATTATTGTAGTTTCCCAACCTAGGAATAACGGTGTGTTGAATAAGAAGGTTGACAATTCTTGCTTTTGGGCGGAAAAAAGCGATTCTTAAAATCCATGTGGTCATCGCTTTCAAAAATGTGATGAAAAGTCTCTCGATCGGTTTCATTGATTTGAAATTGCGAGAGATTCATACCGGTAGATTTGCAACCCAAAATAGTACCCAAAATATCGGAATCCAAAACAATAAGTGTTCCTTTAACACTACTCCAAATTTGATCTTCATTTCCATTATAAAATTCACGGTTTAGGTTTGCATAAAACATTTTGACAAGGTTTGGATAACAAACGAAATCATTTTGCTTGTTATCAATCAAGCTAAGAATGGAGTTTTCTTCAAAAAATTGATCGATTTCATAATAAGGAAAATCATCAAAAATAGCAAGTTTTCCCGTATTGACTTTACCATAGTTTACATAACTTATGTAAGCTTTGATAGCCTCCGGGTCATTAAAAAGATCATTTTTGATGGATTTGGTCAGCCTCATAGTTGATGAGGTACTTTAGGAAGACATTGATGAGTGTTTGAGAGGTGTAGAAGATAATGAAGAAAGTTTGAATTATGAGAATAAAGTGAAAAGAGATGATAAGAGAAGTATATTAAATAGATTCTCTAAAGTCATGTTCTCTGATCAAGAGGTATCTTTTCAGAATTTTGAAGTAAGTGAAAAGGTGGAGGGAAATTCAAAAGTTTGAATTCAAATTTTGAAATCAAATTTCTGAAAGACATGTCGACATGGGGTATCCTGACATGTCGACATGTGACTGTTGAATTTGAAAAGAGGTGTCTTTTTCTAAAATCTAAGAAATTCCTAAAATCTTAAGAAAACTAATCTATATTCTATATCTATATATAATTCCAGTAATAATATTAAATATAATAATATTAAAATATTTTAATATTTAAAATATTATCAAAATAATATTATTTTCAATTTAAAAATTCAAATTTCAAAGGGTGATTTTGAATTTAAAATTCAAGAAATTGCAAACAAAATCAAAACAAGCAAGTATCCAATAAAATCAAAATAAATGTGTACCTATTTTTAGATCCAAACTCCGATCGTCTTCCGATTCGAGAATAGCAGTGAAGCACAGAGTTGAATTATCAGTTTTCTTCTTGTCATCACTGGATGAATCTGAATCGTCAAGAATTGCTGCATATGCCTTCTTTCTTTTCCTTAGTTGCTCGTTGTTTGGTTGAAATGTCTGTTTGTCTGGATATGGACAATCTATCTTGTAGTGCCCTGTTTTGCTGCAGTTGTAGCATCTATCACCATTGTTGTTGTTGTTATTGTTGTTGTTGTGATTGTTGTTGTTCTCCGAAGTATTTTCGGAATTCCTTTGATCATTTCTTTTAAAGTTATTCATCTTTCTATACTTCGGAAACTTTCTGAAATTTCTGGTCATGAAAGCAATTTCTTCATCACTATCTTGTTCTGAATCTCCAGTTGTTTCTTTGAATGCGATCGATTTCTTTTCCGTTGCCTTAGATTCTTTTCTCCCTTGTAGTTGAACTTTATAAGACATTAGATTACCGATTAACTCTTCGATCTTCATTTGACTAACATCATTTGCCTCTTCAATAGTAAGTGTCTTTTGATCCCATTCTGGAGTGAGTGAATTTATTATCTTTCTGACTTGATCTTCTTCTGAGAAACCCTTTCCTAAAGCAATCAATGAATGTACAATATCTTGAAATCGACAATACATGTCGGAAATGGACTCATTTTCATGCATTTTAAACAATTGAAACTGGTTAGTTAATATGAGTATGTTTAACTTTGCTTGTTCCTTTATGAGTTACTTGCAAAGTTTTCCAGATTTCAAATGCAGACTTACAAACAGAGACTCTATTAAACTCATTCCTATCTAGTGAACAAAATAGTATATTCATAGCCTTAGAATTGTTTTGTGCAACCGTCTTTTGCTCAGTAGTCCACTAGGCAAAATTAGTAGTTGGTTCAACATATTCAATTTGTGTCATATTACAAGTATCTAAACTTATGGATTGTAAATAAATTTTCATCCTGCATGCCCAATATGCATAATTACTGCCATTAAAAAGTGGTGGTCTGATAGTAGACTGACCTTCTACAAATGAACTAGTGTTAGTGCTTGTGTTGACAGAAGTAGTGGTGACAGGAGTGACATTATTAGTGTGTTGTTCCATTAAAACTTTTCAAAATTTCAGATTATGAAAATAATGAAAACCAATGCTCTGATACCAATTGTTAGGGATGCAGATTAAGGATCTTAAGGCAGAAATAACACTAGAGGGGGGGTGAATAGTGTTTTAAAGAATATATGAACTATATGACTAAATCAAAACTTTCAACACAAATCTAAACAGAATTCTAACACAGAATGATCACAGAACATATAACAAATGCAAATAGTAAAGCAAAGCAAGTAAAAGGAAAGAACACACCAGATTTTATACTGGTTCGGAATCCTCCTACTTCCAGTCCTGCACCCAGGCAATATCCTCGTACAGATTTTTATAAGCCAATATACAAATTACAACCCTCAATTTCTAAGGCCTTGAGGAACCCTCCTATCTTCGAGTCTGGGGTAAACTCTCTTGATTTACGGGACACAAGATCACCCTAATACTTCTTAATAACAATCCTTTTGAATGGATAGACTCTATGCACTTTTTGAATACAAATTAATCGTATAACTCTGAATAGCACTTTGATCTTTAGTAGAATGATGGAGAATCAAATAGAGAGAGTATCTAAATGATTTCCTATTGCGAATTTGGCACAATGATGGCACGATCTTGAAAATATGAAGTTTTATGGATACGGAATGGTTTGAGAAGAAAGTGTGAAGAAAATAAGAAATTAGTTGTTAAAAAATTCGTTTTGGAAGCCTTTATATAGATGCACAACGGTCATAACCATTGGCGAAAGGTTTTCGAATGAATGGACACTTCTTTTGAAAATTGAATTTTGAATCCAACTGTCACCATGTCGACGTGGGGTATCCCCTTATGTCGACATCCCTTTGTTCAAAATTATTGAGATGTTGTTTTGTAAAGACAATTGAATTTAAAACAAGTTGAAACTTCTCTGAAGCAAAGTAAAATGTTTAAACAATATTTTGAGATAGAGAATGAATATAAAACATTATTTTAAATATATATATATATATATATATATATAACTGATATAGACTGTCAATTATATAAGTAATATTTAAAATCAGAATAAGTTTGATGTTTTAAAAATAGAAGTTTTTTAAAATCAGAATAGAGGAATATTTCAAGGCTAAAACAAAGTTTGAAAATATTTTTGAAAACATGATTTTGAAAGCTAAAACATTTTGAAAACAGATTTAAAAACATTTTGAAAAATCTATTCAAACTGAAATTGCAAGAACCTTCCCACCGAGCTCCTCCATAGGACTCGAGAACTTGTACAAAGTAGTTTAAATTATTTTGATTTTCGTGGGTTTGTAAGCCACTTGTCGTAGGTTTGTAAGCTACTTGTTGTGGGTTTGTAAGCCACTGGTTTCGATAGAAATTGGGTTCCATCCCAAAAAAAAAGTAGAAGAAAGATGAGAGTGCTATTATGAAGTTTTAACAAAATACTAGACACTTATCTTGAGATCTTGAAATCTTGATTCTCTAGAGTCTTGAATCTCGAATCTCTAATCTTCACCTTGATGCTTGAGTCTTTATACTGATCAGTCTTCGATGATACCTTCATATACTTCCTATATATATATATATATATATCTATATGGAAATGTTAGTATATATTTTGTAAAGTAAAGTATAATAACTATATAAGGTTGTTGTCATCAAAACATCATCAACTCAGTTCCTAACAGTCGCTTCACTAGACCTTAACTAATCTGACTGTCTTATTCCCTAGCCTCTTCTCATCTCCCACGACTATACAAACTGACTTCCTAATTATTTTCAAGTTCGGTTAACATAGTTGGTGCTATAGTAGTCTCTGTTTCTTGTATACACTTTTTCAGATGGGAAATTTGAAAAACATCGTGGACTCCTGCCAAACTGTTTGGTAGCTCTATTCTATATACAAATTTCTCACCCTCTCTACAATAGGAAATGGTCCAACAAATATCGGTGCCAATTTCCCTGATTTCCCTAATCGAATTACACCTTTCTTCGGTGAAATCTTGACGAAATCGTGATCTCCAACCGAGAAGTATAAGTTTTTCCATCTTCTATTGGCATAATTCTTCTTCCTAGACTGAGCTTCTTTCATTCTTTCTTTAATTAACTAAATCTTCTGTGCAGCTAATCTAACCAAATCTATACTAAGAACCAACCAATCATCGGTCTCTAACCAACAAACCGGAGATTTGCATAGCCTTCCATACAAAGATTCAAACAGTGTCTTTCCTATACTAGCCTAATAACTATTGTTATACTAAAAGTCGATAATGTAGATGGTCTTTCCATGATCCTTCAAAATCTAGCACACGAGCCCGTAACAAATCTTCTAAGACTTTGTTAACTCTTTCCATTTGCCCATTTTCTACGGATGGTAAGTGGTATTCATCTTGAACTTGGTATCCAAAATCTCCTATAGGCTCTTCCAGAACTCGCTAGTGACTAAGAAATCTCTATTATTTACTATACTACTAGGAATTCCATGCGGTCTAACTATATTCTTCATAAACAACTTAGCTAAAACAGCTGTCATCCTAGTTAACTTGACTGGAATAAAATTGGCACTCTTGGTCAACCTATCCAATAGGACCCATATACTTTCATTTCCTTTATTTGATCTTGGAAACCCGACTATAAAATCCATTGAGAAAGATTCCCACTTCCATATTGGAATAGCTAAAGCTAAAGTAACCCACCTGGTTTTTGATGTTCGGCTTTTACCAATTGACAAAAACACTGCTTCGCCCATAAGCCTACATCCTCTTCATACCTTCCCAAAAGGAATTTATCTTCATGTTTCGATACATCTTATTCTTTCTGAATGTATAGTGAACTTCGAACGGTGGCATTCCTCAAAACTTCCTTCCTAATGCTTCGTACATTTGGAACACATAACCTTTCTTTCTTTCTCAACCACCCATTCTGGTCAAGACTAAAATCTTTCAAGTCATCGCTCTATGTTTCGTCCCTTAACTTTTTGATCCCTTCATCTAGTAATGGATCCTCATTCTGCTTAGAAGTAATATTTTCGATCATCAAGGGTCGAATTTTTAAACATGACAATGTAGCAGTCTCCTTACTAGATCTGGCTTCAGATCTCCACTATATTCTATATATAGTCAATGCTACTAAATCTTTTCATTCGGCTATCATTGCCAAGACTGCGTTTTGATGTTTTTTGCTATATGCGTCCGCTACCTTGTTGTCTTTCCCTGTTGTGTACTCAATACCAAAGTCATAATCAGCCAAGAACTCTAACCACCTCTGTGGTCTCATATTCAACTCCTTCTGAGAGAATAAATACTCAGCTACTTATGATCTATACATTATTCAAATATCTTTCCTATATGGTAATGTCTCCACACCTTTAATGCAAAAATTACCGTAGCTCATTCCGAATCATGCGTTGGATATTTAACCCTATACAGTTTAAGCTATCGAGAAGCCTATGCGATCACTTTACTCTTTGCATTAACATGCCTCCTAATTTTGTTCCACATGCATCAGTAAAAAATACTAAGTCTTGATGCCCTTTTCGAACAACTATCATAGGTGCATTAGTCAATCAGTGTTTTAACTTTTGGAATGCTTCCTCACACTTACCAGTCCACACGAACTTCACATCCTTTTTCCTTAGCTTGGTCATCGGTGCCGCTATCCGCGAAATATCCTTTATAAATCTTCGATAATACCCATCTAATCCAAGTAAACTCTTTATCTCAGTCGCATTCTCTACTCTCTTCCAATTATTCACTACCTCGATCATAGTCAGATCTACAGACAACCCTTTCTTTGAGACTATATGACTAAGAAATTTCACTTCCTACTTCCAAAAATGACACATCGAAAACTTAGCTTTTAGCTGATGCTACCTTAGCGTCTCAAGCACCACTCTAAGATGATCTTCATGCTTTCTTTCATCTTTAGAGTATATCAGTATATCATTTATGAATACTACCACAAACCTATCAAAGTGCTCTCGAAAAACCCAGTTCATCAAATCTACAAAAATGATGGCACATTAGTTAGTTCGAAACATTACTAACTATTTGTACGATCCATATCCAGTTCTAAACGCCATCAAGAAATACTATCCTCTGCCACTCTAAACTGATGGAATCTGGTCGCTAAATCCAATGGGTAAAAACTATGGCTCCACTCAATTGGTCCAACAAATCATCAATTCTAGGTAATAGATATTGATTCGTTATCGCCTTCTCATTCAACTTATGGTAATCAACACATAACCTTAACGATCCGTTCGACTTCTTGGCAAACACTATGGATGCTCCCCAAGGCGAATTGCTTGGTTTGAAAAATTCTTTCCTTCTTAATCCACCAACTACACCTTTAACTCCCTCATCTCTATTGGTGACATCCTGCTTGGCAGTCTACTCACCGTTTCTGCTCTTGGCACTAAATAAATCTGATACACAATGGCTCGTTTCGGTGGCAAACCTACTGTAGGTTCAAAGACATCAGCGAATTCTCTAACAAATGAAAACTCGATTTAACTCGTCTTTTGACTCCATAACACCCAATGAAGCATTAACCTCAAAACTAGGATTTTCTATGGAGTATACAATCCGATCACTATAGTCAGGGTGTCTAACCGATATTTTTTTATTATGGAAAAACATCCTAGCAACGTATTTACTTAACCAATTCATACCCAAAGTATTTCTAAACCCTATGAAATCAAACGCATGCAAACTGCAAACAAAGGTATGACCTAACAATTCAAACTTTAGGTTATCACATCTCATCCCACGTATCGCATATCTTCCTATTAGATTTGCAACCCTTAAAGAAATAACTAGGTGTGAGGGTTCTGGGTTAAGCTTATCCACCAACAATGAGATATAAAAAATGCAATGCACCGGTATCAAATAGAATGCTAACTAACAAGCCATGAATCATAAGCGTACCTCCCAATATAGCTTTTTTCTTTTCCTCTCCAGTTGGCCTCGAGATAGTGGCTCCAACGCAAACACTTTTCCTTTTCCATCCTTGGTTGGCTCTTTGCACAAGTCCTTATAATGTCCAATTTGATCACAGTTGAAGCATCTATTATTCTTCTTCCCCATCACCTTCTTTCCATCTTTCGAGCGACATTCATTTGCGAAATGCCCTTTCTTATCACATTCATAACAAACAACCTCCACCTTTCCCTTCTTGGCAACTCCACCCTTCTGAGCTCCCTTTTTATAGAAAAACTTCATTTTCAATCTCTACCCTCCTAGAGCTTCCTTGGCCTTATTTATTTCACAAAAAGCAAACAACTCTTCATGCCTCAAGACTATCTCCACAACAACATCACCTGGATCCCTAATATGCAATGGCCTTAGCAAGCTCAGGCTTCAACCCACGAACTAACTTCTCATTCCTTTTAATCACAGTATCAACTGTAGCGCAGCTATATCTTGCAAGCTCCTCAAAACTAGTCGCATAATCAAGCACAGTCATATATCTCTGCTCCAACTCATCAAACTTCCTTCATAGAGTGGACTTCGCAATATCTGACATAAACCTCTCCTCAAACCTTCTTTTGAACTTAGCACAAGTCATGGTCTCCTCATTAACTCTAAACGTAACGTTGTTCCACCATTACAACACTGCTCCTTGTTACTGTCTAGAAGCAAACCTTCTCTTCTACTCATCACTGAGCCCCAAATTAGCAAAAATCCTCTCGCAATATAGCAACCAATTCTCCACTTCGATTACATTTTCAATACAAATAAACGGCTTTTCTCCTAACCGAGCATAATATCTACTCAAAATAACATAGCTATTCACCACCGGAGCTTCTTGATTTCCTCCTCCAGCATTTCCTCCAACTACACCAGCAGACCTCCCGCTTGCATCATGTTTACAAAGAAGTAATACATTGCTTCCATATCAACTTGTGGGACTCCAGCACCTACATTTATAGCTTGTACGTGACCTGGGTTCCTTCTGGTATTTGGTATGGCATTTCCATTAGTTGTCCTGCTTCCCCCTCCAAGTTTAGCTCTTTCACTTATGGCATCCACATCTGCATTCGTGTCTTCATATGATACAAAAGAATAGCCAAAGAGAAATGGAAGAATATGGATAAAAAGTATATTTATATATAGCAAATACAAGTACGTTACTATAGCATTATCCCATACCCCTAATCTTTTCTCTAATTCCTTAGGATTATATTTTAAAAAATCATTTTAGTTTAAAGTTTCTTACAAAACCTATGCTCCAATACCAAGTTATAACATCGCGTACCTTGATGCCCAAAGCTAAACACTACAGATATTGCAATCATCAATAGTATTAACTCCCGACGGTAAAATACGGTAATGTTAATAGTGTCCATAATACCAGAAGCACATGAATATGAAACAAAATTTCAAAGTTCAAAAATAAATTTCTGGTTACATTTGACAAAATCATGTTTCATATCAAATTACATAATCCGAAATGTTTCCCAAGCACTGATCAAATATAAGTATAATAAAATACGCCAAGAGCGACATATGAAGATGCCCCCTTGGATGATCAGAGTACTAAATAGACAAAAACTGTCTTAATACATCACAGCGGAAATAAAAACATAACAACTCCTAAATAGCTAATATCAGCCTCGTGCTCATCTTTGGAAACTTTATTCGTCCACCTACTAAAATCTATAAATCCTCAACTCTCAATCTACTCAAATCATTTTTGAGCATCTGAGAGTTTAAATGGAAAAACATAAACTTCGAGTCAGGTATAAAGTCTGGTGTGAATAATACTATAAATCTCGGTTATTTGATATTAAGTAAGACAATGCCGCTTAGCAGAACGGGTTTTCCTTCACTAATATCCTACTAAAAACATATCTTTTGCAAATCAAAATCCTACAACCAAATTGGTTAAAATAATACTATCAATATCTTGCATGCATACAAATCAGGTGATCAATGGACTATCTGTCCAGAGACTATAGTTTAGTTTGGCTAACTACTAACTTTTGATGACTCGGGCCTACTAGACAAATTAAACAAATAATCTAACTTTTGCTAGATACTCTTCTGGACGGTCTGTCCCTGACTTACTCCTAGGGTCAACCGATCCTAATGGTTTTGCAGACTCACCAATAACCTATCTTCACTCTGTATATTCCTTTTTGTGTGTAACATCATTTTAGTCTTACATGTGACAAAGCCCTACACACTGGAATTTTGGACTTATATTAGCTAAGGCCTACTAGCAAAAATATTGGGCAGGACCCCATACCAGTCACATCTGGTATTCTAATATTTGAGTCATTTAATTAGGATCAACTACGTCATTAAATTTTCCCTGAAAACATTTCTTTCAAATTGATTTAACCCTTTTAAATCATACTTAAACAAGGAAAATATAATCTGTACATTATTCAAATCACTTTTCCATGTTATATATACTTTACACAAAACGTTGTTGACGAACACATTCAAAACCATTGTTTAAAAGCTTAAAACAACCCCTTTCGAAACCATTGAAAGTACCCCTTTCGATATAAGTAAACTACTTAACTTTATAACCTTAGGCCGAAGGGTCAAAACATACCTTTCAAAAACTTTGAAAATACCCTTTCGAAAGCTTTATAAAACCCTTAAACATCCTCTTTTCAAAACACTTTAAACATGCCTTTTGAAAAATTTGGAAACCCTCCATTCGAACACTAAGGTAAACCTTTCAAAAAAAATTGGTGAACCAACCCTTCGAAACCTTTAACATATACCTTTCAAAAGCATTAAGTCCTTTACATAAATTGAGCCTTTCGAAAGCATTAGATTTAAGTATAAACATGTGGAACAACCTTTCGAAACCATTTAAAACCATTCCTTTCGAAACCTTTGGGTTTAACTTCCAAAATATCAAAAGCGTCTTAAAAGAAATAAGTCGAAAGCAACACGTTCGAAAGCAATTTCCTAAGTAAAAATGTGGATGGTGCCGAAACCTATCCCTTCGAAAGCATTAGAGAAGCGGCTCTAATTTTAAAACAAATGAACCCTTTTGAGTGAATTGCTTCGAAAGGTTGGATTCGACGGCTAAGGATTTCGACCCCTTCAAAAGCTTCTTTACAAAACAAAGGCACAAACTCTTTCGAAACTTTTTATTGAAACATTTGACTAATTGGAAAATTATCTTATTCGAAAGCATTCTTTTTGAAAATAAAGAAGATGCATTTCCTTTTAAAGAAAAATGGAGTTTCGACCCCTTTGGATATGCTTTTTGCCTATCTCCAATCCACTACATACAAAGGCTTTTAATACCATGTGTATTGGTTTCGACTAGAACGAAGGCGGAAGTATGAAGTCGAAAGTAGCTGCCAAAAGTAGCGAAACAGTAAAACCTTATAAAAACTAGTTTTTGACTTTAAAAAGTAATTTCTTTTCAACCAACCTATTTTTTGGTAACACTTGATTAGTTTTCAAGTTCCTTTGCAAAATCTTTTTTAAACGTGCTGCCGAATTTCAGAATTGATTAAATTAAAACATTTACAAATTGTCCTTTCTCCTTTTATAAACATGCAAAACATTTTAGTCACATATCTTAAATAGTTTTATATACTTATTAAAACAATTAGGAAAATTCAATGAAACTCCTATAAATCACTTTTAATATGTTTTCTAACATGTATAAATTTCTGACCCAAAACCAACATAAAATAGCCTTAATTAATTTTAACCCAATTAACCATTTTCTTCACTAGAAAATTCATAATAAATCCACATTAACTCAGAAATGATGAAATTTGAAACCCACCTCCAAAATAGTATTTCTGACATTATCTCAAATCACAAGGCATTTGGATGTCATTTAATTGGTTTTTCGAGTTAAAACTAATCATAAAATCTATACAAAAAAGCATATATCATCAACAAGCATATATATCCATTAAACAATCAAACATGGAAAATCATTTTCAAAACAATTTCGGATCTCAACTAAAATGAAAACAGTAATAATATGAGATGTAACCTATTATTCATCTTTAGCTTGTTGTTAAGGTGTTGAGATTTAATCTTGGATGAAGTTAATTAATCTTCCTTCTTTTGATTCTAGCTTATCTTCCTCTTACTTCTTCTTAATGGTGGTCGTCCTCTTCTTGTATTTAATTTTTTCTTATGAACGTGAGAATGAAAGTGCATGAGGGTTTAGGGTATTAGAATACAACTTATTCCTATCTTTCCTCTATCCTATTGCTGTTTCTTATTTCATTTTAAATTCCCTTAGTTGATTAGTTATTTGGCATGGCTACCTTTTAAAATATACAAATATCAACCCCTTAACCCTCTACAATATTTCATTTAATTTAGCTAGTTAAACACCCTAAATAATGCTAATCAAAATTAGGGTCATTACACACATTCTCTCATTTTCTCTCTTATCACAAAATACAATAATTTAAATCGAAACGAGTGGCTACTTTAGGAGATGAATAGTGGGGGTTGTTGATCATATATATATATATATATATATATATATATATATATATATATATATATATATATGATCAGCTACCCAAAGTCGTAAATATAGATAATAATGGTACATCAACTCAATACATACAGTGTGTTGAATGAATAGTCCTATACATAAATAACCAAGTCTGTCATGCATAAAACTGTAATACAAATACATAACATCGATCTCCATGCCTCTAAAAACATGCTATTCAGATAGTGCATCTCCAGAAGAACTTGAATCTCAACCTATTCAAAAGAGTAACAGAAAGTTGTCTAAATGGAATGTAAAAGGAGAGAAATAGAGAGTCAGACATAAGTCTATCGAATGGAACTAGCCCCAAAATAGTGTACATGTATAAACAAATATACTTAATAAACTATGAGGAATGGTCTATATGGTATTACCATGAATATAACTCATCCTATTCTATTCTAACACCAATAAGTGGCAATAATAACTAATAGTGTCACTGCAATTAATATAGTACATACTATAACAAGTTATGATACTAACAACATGATTGACAAGTGCAGGGATAAAAGACACTCAATGAACTACAATCACCAAGATCTCCTCATCTAAACCTAACCTGAAATACAAAGTAAATCAAGATTATACAAACATGTAATACTACCATCTACATCCTTTATCTAACTACTAGTCTTGTATGAAATTTTTTAAGTATAAATATTGATAAGTGGCACATGACATGATATCCATTTGTTACCTCGCAAAGAATACATAATATAGAGGTAATATCTATTATGAGTTAGCATCAATGATTGCTTTGGACACATGTAGGTCCTGCTTAAACACCTAATTATGTTAAAGACAATATATAATATACTCTTCATAGGCGTTGCAAACTCTCTCAACCCTACTATAAGCATCGTATATATGGTTCAACCCTACTATAAGCATCATATATATGGTTCATGTATAACCTCTCGGTATGATGGGTGGCAATTCCCATGTTGTCCAGACAAATCTATGGACTACTATCTAAAAGCCATGTCACAATGCTTTCTGATGGCCTAAAAAAGGCATACTTAAGTCGTGTGCAACCCACTAATACCGTGTACATACTATCATACCAAAGAATAAACATTCGTCTTCTTGCTACGTGGATTCCGTAAATCTCTACTCATGCTTCTAAAAGTTTAGTGGGTATGTTCTAGGGACAATTATGTAATTTGGTATATGATTTTACTTTGGAACCGATCTTGTTCGAAATGTAGTAAGTTTCCTATTTTTTGTTACATATTGTTATATATGGTATAAATAATGACTAAAATCATTATACATATATCAATGCATAATCCTTAAATAAATTATTATACGACTACAGTTACAAATGTTTTAACCATGTGTACTAAATCGTATACTTATAATATTTTCTTTTAAATTCTTCTCGGTACAGACATTTTGAGAGAAAAGATAACGATAGATCAGTTGAAATCGGTTTACATAATGCTTTCTAAATGTTGAACAGTGTATTACTCATACCTACTGAGGGCACTAAGGAATTATGTAAATGTAGTTATTGGATATATATACACACACACACAGAGAATGACTCAATCGAGAGTTTCTCATTGGTTAATTATGACTAGATCAAATGGGAAATCTCAGTGTGACGATATACGACATTCTTTTTTACTTGAGAATTTTGTGGAACTTAAATGTGGATACTCCAGTTTGATTATAGTCAAATCATGGAACATCGCTCGTGATACGATTATAGTTCGGTCTTAGTTGAAGCATTTGAAGTGTATTCAATAGAGAATTTATCCCGTCTGCTATATGGGGTTGGTATCACAATCAATTACAGTCAATTCAAAATCAAAATCTCTAGCCATATTACAATGGTCAATAATAAATGTTATTATTATACTAAGAAATTTGGAGTCGAACTGCATAGTTGTATATGGATGTTATTAGATCATTACCAAACTTGATACGTCTTAGTGATATTGTGATGACGAATATAATGTGTATATAACATTGCCGCTTAAGGGTATTGCTTAAAAGATTTAAGATATGATTTTAGCTTGAGAATCTACAAGCGATAAATTTAGCCATATGTCACACTATCAATTAAGGTTACGTGTGAATTTTAATATTTGAGATGTTCAATATTAATTGCCAAGTAAATTTTAAATATGTGAGTCGCATAACTTAAATCGTATATTCATTGAAGTAAAATTCGATCTAATTAATTTATAAATGTTTTGAATCAATCAAATTAGTTGTTATATTAATTACAGCAAGTGCTTATAGTAATTTCGGGAGCCTTTAGTAATGATTTAAATATATATATAATAGTTATATATGTGTTTATTTAATATATATAAATAATGATATAATATTAAGTACATTAACTAAAAAATGTTTTAATTATATAGGACCGGGCATAAATAAGGGGTAAGCGAAAGAGTTAGTGGTATGTCTTAGGGCAATTATGCAATTTGTTACATATATTTAATTCCATAGTCAATCTTGTTTACACTAACATTGTTTTTTTTTCTTTAACATACTTTGTTATATTTTGATATATTTTATTAAACAATTAATTTAAAGTATATAGTAAGAAAATTCTTAAATAAATTTTTTAACAAAAAAACTTTTTAACATCCCAAATCTAAGTTGTTAACAGGAAATGTTGCTAACACCTTAAAAGAAATTTTTAGAAGTGATCAATCTCTTTGAAACCCCTTTCAAATGAGTTGATTGGGATGGATTGTCTTCATAGGGTGGCCTTATGAAAATATTAAGAAGCCCAATCAACCCATTAAAATGAAGGTTAAGAAGAAATCAACTCAACCTGACCCCTTTCGAGTGAGTCAAAAGGGTCATTCACATCTTCCTTAAAGTGGGATGAAGGAATCATTCATATTCCTCTTTCGAATCTATGGAAAGGACCATTCTGCTTTTAAAATAAGAATTCAATTCCAAATGTATAGTTTCTACTGCCATGGAAAGTATTCCTTCAAAAGGGTTATATGTATTGAAATATCTAAGCCCCTTTCGAAGATATCCAACCAATAAGCATAACCCAATATTCATGCATTGAGTCCCTTTCGAAACCCCCTTTCGATCCAGTCGAAAGGGAGTGTACTCTTTTAAAGTGGGCCCAATGTACAATATACAAGTTCTATATTCAGTATGCAATGCAATAACATCTTAGACAACATAAGTTCCATGAACTTATTAATATCGAAACATCATCATCATGTCAATTTAACATTTGATATCATGGAACATGATGATAATATGATTCGAATTCAAATTGTCTAAGTTGACCCATTGCATAACATAAGTCAAATAAGAGTTAAGAAAATAAGCATCATGTGCAATTGGTCATTAGTCAAGCTAATGGCCGAAATGATCTTTCCCATATCTATATTGAATCCATGTGCTTCCCCTTTTTTGCATTTATCTAAATTGGATTACAAGTAAAAGTATTTTTTCCCCAAATTGATTTAGGGTTACAAAAGTTTGATTTGCTATGAAATAAGAGAGAGTTCAGAATTCCAAATAATCAATCCTCAACCTCGGACCTCTATGGTCGTATTTGTAGATGCAAGTTGACCCCCTTCTGCGCCCATCCTTTCTATACAGTCAAAAGGCCTTCCGCCAACCTTTTGCATGTATCTTTTCGATGTGATTGAAAGGTCTTTCCCCTAACCTTTCTCATTCTTTCTTTTGCCTTTACCCTTTTGGATCAGACCTTTCGACATAGTCGAAAGGATTAATTTGACGACCTTTTGCTGCCGCTATAGGTTGGACATCCTTCTTCTTTGTTTTTAAAAGAAACTTGATTGCTTTCGACTTCATCGAAAAGGGTAGGTGCCCTCTTCATTTGTCATAGCTATAAAGTAAGAGAAGGCATGAGCTTTCACATAGTTTCGAAAGGATTAGTAGGTGACGACTGGATCTTTGTGAAAGGTCACTTGGCTTTCGTGTGGATTTTTCATTATGCTATCGAAAGGTTCCAAATGCTTCGAAATGCTTGTTATTTCTTTCGAAAGTTGCATAATATATGTCTTCAAGTAGTAGATTGACAATAGTGAAACCCACTATATTGAAAGAATTGGTTCATGTATGCGTGTCTATTGTTCAATACCTTCGAAAAGTGTTTCGAACCCATACTTGGTTCTCTCATAGGTGGATTCAACTACATCAAAAGGTATAAATGAGGTGGAAGGGTAACTTTGTTTTCTTTTCTACTCTTTCGAAAGCTCTTGTCTCACTTGACACTCGTAGGTACATCAGGCGCTTGTACTTCCATCCTATCTTCTTCAAAAGCTATCTCTATGCCCTCGAAACGCAGTTTTTGAACTATAGTGACACTCATATCTTCCATTCTTGTAGAGCCCCACACTTCTTATGATCCTTCTTTCATGCCTTTATTCTTAAGTCAATTTTATGGTTAACAAAAATATTATGTGATTATAGTTGCATATAGTAGCAATCGTGCATAATTAATCATAAAATAAAATGAAATTTTGTTTTAAATATTCCTGAACAAGATATATCAAGAAAGGATATCGATACATTAGTTCAAACCAGACTGTGTAAATCTCTCCAAATATTAGGCAGTGTATTACTCTTGGATGCTGGGGCACCAAGAAGTAACGTACTTGTAGTTATTGGATAACTGTGAAATACTCGTCTGAGAGTTTACTACTAGTTAATAATAACTAAGTCAAATAGGAAATCTCAAGGCGATGATGTTACGTAGTTCCCTTGACTAGAGAATCTATCGAATATCAATGTGAATACTCCACTTTGATTATAGTTAAATCATAGCATAGCGAATCATCGAGCGACTTTAATTGGGTATGAGTTAAAACATTAGAAGTGAAACACCATTCAATAGAGAATTCTTCTCCATAATTGTATGATGTTAGTGGCACGCCCAATTGTAGTCAATTCAAAGTCAAAATCTTTGACCAAAATAGCATGGTTAATGATAAATGTTATTATTGAATCAAGGACTTTGTTTATGGATCAACTGCACTGAATAAGATGGTATTGGAATTTGACCAAAACAAAATTCCATAAATCCTAAAGTGATAAAGTGTTGACGAAAAGAACATATGTAAATAATCGTTATCAGAAGATACCGCTTAAGAAAATGTGAATTTTGATTTTACTGAAAAGTTCTGTAAACGGTGAATTCAACCAAACTGTCACACCACTAGTGAAGATGACATGCGAAAGCGAATATTCGATTTTTTCAAAATTAATCGCTGATTGAATTCACATCTTTGAGTCTCATAACCCCATCTGTGAATTCAACGATATACCACATGATTTAATTAATTAATTAATAAAATATTGTAAATTAACTAAATTTGAGAAATATTAATTATTATTTAATTTATTTGATGTTTTGGAGTTGAATGTATACATAAATGTTATATTTGCATGCGTTGATATATGATATTGGTATAAATTCAAAAGGGTTTAAATAAAAGATAATTACATCAAGAGATTTATGGAAATTTCATGTCATTTGATGGCATATATGGCCGACCAAATCATGAGAAGAGAGAAGGGTAGAGAGAGTAAGAAAATTAAGGGAATTGGTAATAGAATTTTTAATTAAAAGAAAAGAAAATGTTTCATTCTTTTAACTAAAAAAAATCCACTAATTCATTTTCATTTAGTCTTCCAACCATTCATTTTTTTCTCCCTACTTCTACTTTTCCATAGTCGAAAATATATTCTTCCATCCAAAACAAAATCAACTCCAAATTAAATGAAATACAAAATAAAATAAAATTAAGCGGTTCACCATTCTCTTGTAAAGATGGGTGTGGATCTACTTATAGATCCAAGGAGAAATCTCAAATCAAGGTGTAACTTATTTGATACATCTATAATGGTAAAATTTATTTTTATTTTTATATTTTGTTGTTCTCTTTATAATGGTTATATATACATATACATATACATATACATACATAAATACACACATACACACACATACATACATACACTCATACTTACATTTATATACACATACACACCTACACACACACATATATGTCTCCATGTGTATGTATCATTGCCTTAGTATGATTTATAATTGACATAATACTTTAAACAATTAATCGAATGATGTGATTTTGGTTTAAATTTATTCCTTTAAAACTAAAATTGTTTATATGCATAAAATTATAATTTCATCTATGAATATGATTCACTGCATATGTAATGATTTTATAAGGTAATTTATAATTTAATGAATTAAATAACGTTAGTTTGAATCATTTTGAAAAAGGAAATGTATTAACGTCTTGTTCTAAATTTATGTGAATGCTCCGATTCTATATTTTCTATTTGATTTTTTTTCTTAAATTGTAAATTTTGGGTGATAAAATTAAAAATTTCACGTATATACACACACATATTTATTACACATATAAGAGTATTTACAAATATATGAATCTTATGTTTATACTAAAACATTTGAAATCTAAATATGCATATGTATTTATTTATATGCGTATATATACATATGCATACACACATAGGTACATACATATGTATATATTTATATATATATATATTGAATAATTAAAACTATTTTCAACTTCATAATTATATAAATGTAAATATATAACTTAATATTAGTTCTTAATTCATAGGGTTATTTCATTAATCAAAAGTAATTTGGATCTTAATTATGAATAAAATAAACAAATCCAAACTTACATTTCAAACTTTAAGTTTGAATTTTGAAATTATACTAGTGATTTATGTTAATTTTTGTCTAGTCAACCTTTGTAATTAATGTTTTAGGATCTCAGAATGTTTTTTAACAAAACATACATCTTACAAAACTAAATTAAATTGAGGCAATTGATATATTCATATAAACATCAAATATGTACATGGTGGATATAAATACCGATATCCACACATGTATACGTTGAATTTACTATTGTTTTGTTATTTTTTTCATCTTAAACAATTTATTATTACATATAATTTAAGTAATGATTAAATTTTGCAAAAGAGAAAGATGTAATCAATTTTTGATAAGGGATTTTATCGTTCTCTTTTAAACCTTGATGTGATTAAATTTAGATCTAATAATAATATATGCATCCCTTTTATATACCCTTTAGAAATATGAATATATTTGATATATTCATACCTTTTAGATGTTTATAATTAATAAAAATATATTTAATTAACTAAATCAAAAAGTTAAATAAAATTGGATTTCAATTTAGTGGTACGGCCTAATTTGTAGCAATATTTGGACCGTTTTAAACGATCGAATCAGATGAACAAACGATGAAGAAATGACCCAAGGACTTGGGAAATAACAAAAAAAGCAAGCAAAGGAGAATATTAAAAACATGAGCAAAATAGAGTTTACAATTTGGAAATTCAAGTTCTTGGATCGAGGTCCTCAGGTCGGTACCGAGCTGACTTGGAGTAAACTCACAATATCCTCGGCTTGGATTCAAAGTAAGAGAGAAAAAACTCAAAGCATGATAACCTTGGGAAAACTCCAAGAAAGACCTAAATCAACCCATGCAAAAACCCCAATTGCAACCCAGAGTCAGTTCGGTACCGATCCATGGGCCATAGATCGATATCGACCAAAGGAACTCGGGTCGGACATATAAAAAATCTTAGGTCAGACACTAAAAAGACGAAGAAAACTAGAGCACAAAAATCTTAGAAAATCTTTCGGACAATCCCCAAGCAAACACTCAAATTTCTTAAGTCGGACACGATGTCTGTTTGGTACCGATCTAAGAGTCATGGATTGGTACTAATCCATAAAGTCATGGGTTGTTTTAACCCTAAAACTTTAGTAGGGCTACATGTGAATGTGGGAAACATGGCGGAGCATGTTTTAGAAATAATTTCGAGTATTTTTTGCGTATAAAAAGAGGTGGAGTGCACTTGAAAAAGGAGATTTTTTTTCCTTCTTCTTTTCTACATTTCTAGACTTTGATGTGGAACTTTATTGGATCTCTACCAATCTAAGAATACAAATCTATAAAATCACTATTTGTGAAAGTCATAGAAATTGAATTACAAAGTTTAAATGGTCGGAGTATTTGACGAACCACTATAAAAGTTATGTGTTCTTCATTGTTATTTCTTTCTTTTCTTAGATATTTTTCACATTTATGACTTTATTGGGTGCCTGTGTTAGTTTTGGTGCTTTCATTGAGAGGACTAGGATTTAATGACTTGAAATGTGAATTTAGAGAAGATGAAGAGGCCTAAAACCAGATTTATGAGAGGAGGGAGTCATCAAGAACACAGGGACAACTAAAAGGTGTCCTAAGGATCGAAACCCCCATCCTCTATGTGATTAGGGGCAAGTTAGGGAGAATGATGAAGGAGATGCAAGATAGAATGGTGACTCAACAGGAAAAAATATTCGATAGGTTCTTCAAAAGAGTAGGACAGTTGGAATAACTTGAAACTAGAACCAAAGACTAGAAGGCAGAGAGCACCCTAGAATCAGTGTGGAACAAGTAAGAGCAACTCCTACAGAGATATCTTATATCGGTATCAAACTAAGGAATCAGAGCTGTACCAATCCAAGAATCCATGAGGCACAAATGATTTAAATTTGGGATTGAATGATGAACATTGTAGGGATGATGTCGAGACCCGCAGCGAGGACCAGAATGCGAACGTGCAATCAAAGGAGTATGTGCTAGAATTTCTCCGTAGGAACAGGTGGTAGAATGAAAACGTGGGACAGAGACTTCCTTGTGATAATAGCGACAAAATTGCTAAAATATTTATACTAGCATTAAGAGGTGACCATAAAACCAAGATCAAGAAGACGTGAACAGAAACCAATTCACTCCTAACATCCGATACACAAAAATCCACCCGATTTCAAGCTACCGGCGTAGGAAATGTACGATGGAAAAATAGATATAACGGTTCATTTGAAGAGGTACATTTGACATATGGAGGTGTTTGGTGCTTCTAAGGAGATAATCTGGGTAGTGTTTTCCATTATATTTAACATATTTAGAAAAAATGGTTCAGATAGTTGGAGAATGGGTCCAAAAGCTGGACCGAGTTAGTGAATGACTTCATATGACAATTCAGGGTTTATATTTCATGAGCAAAGAATATAATGGTGCCATCGAGTGTAAAGCAAAAAAATGAAGAGATATTAAGGAGTTACTTGACTAAGTTTAATATAGAAGCCGTTGTATTTCATAAGTTGGATCCATCAGTTGTTTTAATGGCGGTAGTTTCAAGAGTTGCTAATAAAATAGATTTTAATGTTGCTATAGAAAGGGATCACCAGTGAATCTTGTGGAGTTTTACCATGAGGCTGAGAGATACTTACATCAGGAGAATGTTGAAGCTGAAAAGGAAGAGATTAATGCTCTAGATGATGGATGACTATCCAGAGTATGGTTTGGAAAAGATGAAGGAAAGAGAAAGGTGGATGATGGCTTCGGAGGATTGAAGCTACATAGAAAGGAACAAAAGTTCCTTCTAACATAGAGTTGACCGAAACCCCAAAGAAGATTTACCTGGATACCAAGGGGCAAATCCCGTATCAGATACCAATGAAGTGAGCACCCATGGATCAGGAAAAAGAGTGGGAAAGTATTTCCTATTCCATGAGCTGGATGGGCATGGAACAAATGATTGTATGCACCTTCATAATCTAATTAAGGAGTAGGTTAGGAACAACCACGATCATAATTCATGAGGAACCAAGTTGTAGTGATGCAGTAGGAGCAATCATCGTTTATAGTAAATGGATGCAGCCTTGGATCTTATTCGAGTACAATTATCTCATAATTGGGATAGCACGAGTCAGGTTTGATTTCGCTTTGTCCATTGTTTTCCATAAATGATGCAGTATTAAAGTCAAGCCACTTGCTCCTGTATAGGGCCTTAATTCGTCTCTAGGCATGCTCTAAGTTGGATTTTTGGTTTATTGCTTGATGGGATGGATGATGTTTGAATTTGAATTAAATGAATGAATGCTTGATTTTGAAAATCACTTGAACCAATTGATTTCCCTTTATAACTGATACTGACTTTGAAATACCAACGGAGATTGATTATCCTTTATATTAATTTATGAATTGATTGAACATCCTTCTCCCAGTCGGAGAGACAGGGGAATGAACTGTAAGGCGTAGTCTGCTTGCCAAAGAGTGAGTGGATTGTACGAGATAATGAGTCTTTTCATCAAAGAGTGAGCGGCTGAAGTCGCTCGATCGTTTGGTCCCTCAATGGAGAACGAGCGGATTCGGATCAACATAAACTAACGATCCAGAGAGAATGAGGATTAAACTAATGATCCATAGAGATCATGAATTGAATTTTTCAATGATTACACGATCTAGAGAGATCGAAAGCTGACCTGGATTGCGATAAAATGATCCGAAGAAATCAAAAACTAGACTTTGGACTTAAACGCCACTAGACTTTGAAATGATTTAATAGAAAATATCAGATTACATCGTCGCCTCGATTCGGTCAGACTCATTTATGATGCGATTCTATGTGATTATAGATGATTAATAGATGATGTCCCGACTGATGGCAATATACTACCCTAATTAATAATTTATGATAACTCAATGATTGATTAATGTCGTTGCTTCGATTCGGTTGAGCGTTCTTATACTGGGATACTGGGCGATAATAGACAGTTTATAAATTATGATGTAATTGGTGGCAAAGAACTTGCATAGTTATAGGCCTTTGATTACCTGATACATGCTCAACTCATGATAATAAAATTCTAGACGAACACGAGTTAACATTGATTTTGATATATGATTCTTAACTCCCGAATGAACATGGGATGATTTTGGTTTACAATATACGATATAATAATTCCTATGGAACATGGAACGATGATGATTTGTGACTAACACTTAAACAAGTACTCGGGTCCCTAGCTATAGTGGTCTCGAATGACCTTTGATTTACAAGTTAATTCAAAGGAGTTTGATGTTTCGCCATGGTTTGATCAGTTAATAACCAGAAAATTCAACTGATAGTTATTCATTGACTTTGATTTATGTTCTAGAGCAAATCACACCTTCCATTCATAAGGTGTGCTTTGGGGGCAAGTATTATAGTCAGAATTTCCATAATCTTCGAACAGACATAAACGATTAAATCAGACGAACAAGTGACAATGAATGACTCAAAGACTCAAAAAATAAGCAAAAAAATTTAAAATTTTGGTAATTCAGGTTTTTGGATCGGGATCCTCAGGTTGGTACCAAGTTAACCTGGAGCAAACATAAAAAATCCTCGGGTTGAACTCAAAGCAAGAGAGAGAATACTCGAAGCATAATAGCCTTAGGAAAACTCTAAGAAAGACCCGATGCACCCATGCAAAAAGACCAAGGTGATTCGATGTCATTTCTGTACTGATCCATGAGCCATGAATAGGTACCAACCCATGGAACTTGGGTCGGACGCACAAAGCCTTGTGTATGACTCCAAGCATGGCAATGAAAACTCGAGGGCAAAAATCTCAGAAAATCTTTTGGTCAAGCCCAAGCAAGTATTCAAATTTCTAAGGCCGAACTCCAAATTGGTTTGGTAGTGATCAAGAAGTATGGACCGGTACTAATCCATGAAATCAAGGGACTAAGACCACCGATCTGAGAATATCGATCCACAAAATCAAAATTTATAAAAGTCGCAAAAATTGAATAACAAAGTTTAAGTGGACGTCACCTGTTGAACCACTATAAAAATTGTGTGTTCTTCCTTGCAATTTGTTTGATAATTTTCATTTTTATTACTTCATTGGAGTATTCATGCCATTTTTGTTGCAAATAACAAGATTGGATCCACTTACACCTATTAGACTTCATAGGCCCGATATGATTCAAATAGGTATTTTTTTTCGAAATCTACCTATTTCAACCTGTTGTTGACCGACATTGTTGCTTCAATGGTATCAGATCCAAAATGGTGAATCCACTTTGGAAGGATATCATACAAAAGCTGTTTATGCAATCAAATCAGCAATTTTAGGACCAACTAATTAAGCTACATATCCGACGGATGTATAAAAAAATAGTATATAGGCTGGGATTGAATAATCGAGTATTCTCCCCTCTCTAGCAATCGGCTTAGTCTAATGGGTGAAGCAAGTCCAAAAGGTTGGCTCAATTGTAAAATCCTAAATTATTCTAGGCCATGTGCTAATTTTCAAAATTCAATTTGAAAATTTAGAATATATTTAGATTTAAAAGTTAAACATAAAATACAAAAGGGAATTTTTTTTAAAAGTTACAAAAAGAGTTTAAATTTTTTAGAGTTGTTTTGAGGAATTAAAACATTAATTCCAAAATTTAATATTTATAACTATTATGATTAATTAAATTGAATTAAGATTTTGTTTAAATGTTAATTAATTAAAAAATATATAGGGGAAATTAATTTAAAGGACAAAAATTTCTATATTTTTTGCCTCAAGGACACGACCTCAATATTTTTGCCACAAGGACAAACATTCTTCTAAAATTTATTCACAAGGACAAACATTTTCCAAAATTATTCATAAGGACAACAAAACTGATACCGAGCTAAAAACTGATACCTAAAAACTGCTACCGATAACTACAAACTGATACCTAAAAACTACTATCAATAACTAAAAACTGATACCTACAGAAAGTTGTCCTTCAGGATAAAATATTGAAGGTCTGTCCTTGAGGCGAAAAAGCTGTGAAATTTTGTCCTTGACAATAACTTCCTGAAATATATATGCATTGGTATTTCTATGTAATTGTTATAGTTATATATTTAAACTTAAATTTTTTAAGATGAATTATTTTAAACTTCTAAATTAGTTTAAATATTTGCTAAATAAATGAATTTATTAAATATAGTTAAATAAAAGTTAATTAGTTGATACGTATACATATATTGATATGTATATATAAATAGACCATAAATGTTATAGTTAATTTTTAATTTTAAATAGTTTAGGATGAATAATATAAAATTTCAAAAAATATATATAAAATAAAGTTAATTAGTTATATGATTTAAATAATAAAAATAAAATTAATCAAATAAAATTCAATCAATAGTAATTATAATTAATTAAATAAAATTTTATTTATAAGATACATATACGTATCAGGAAAATAGGCGTAAGGACAAACTTTATAACTTTTTAGGCTATAGGACAGAAAGTTTATTTTTTTGCTGATGGATGATGCTGGCTATAACTAGCATTTTATGTAGTGTAAAACTGAATGTAATGCTAGTTACAACTAGCATTTTGTATAATGTAAAAGTCGAATATAGTGCTAGATATAACTAGCATTTGTCATTCAACCTAAAAATAAAACTTCATGTCTTTCAACCTAATTTTTTTTCAAAGTTTGTCATTTTCCCTTATTCACTCCATACATATTATATAAGTTCATTAAATTGTAAAAGTTATAAACAAATTTAAACATATATAATTATATATGTATAAAAATAAGTTGAATTACATAAAATTTAACATTGTATTGCATATATATTGTAATCAGATATGTCTGATATTTGAATTATGAGGGTATTTCATAAGAAATACATTGTTTCATAAATCATTACCGCTTAATGTATTTATATTAAAGATTATGAATTCATCATTTATAAGTCATCCTCTAATACATATATACAGTAATAGGTTACTTTTATACTCTTTATTTTTTGAGATACCTTAAGCTAAGGATGTTACGTGTACAACTATTAATATACTAACTGGACGAGGTAAGACATATGCACATATTTATTGATATTTCTTTATATACATGCATTATACGTAGGCTTTCGCAAACTGGTGGGTACGAGGGAATAACCAAATATGATTTGTGATAATCCTTAAGGTCGAGATGGGTTTAAGGCAACAAATACAGATTAGGAATTGTACATTATACAATCGATAGGGTGCTATCCATCGCCTGTAGGCCTATGATTTGTTGATAATCCTTAAGGTCAGAATCTCAAGGAAAACGGGTCCCAATGCCCACTAGAGAAATCAAAAGATTTCTATGGTTTTCTTAGGGTTTTGAGAAACATATTTTTTTTAATAAGAGCCTTATTAATGAAATGAATGCCATTAATCTATCTGTTATTGTAAGAATACATGTTATAAAGTTAAAATAATCCACTTTGATAACTAATATAATTTATAAAATGTTTGTGAGTTAAAATATACAAATGAGCTGAAAGATTGACATAGAAATATAAATTATACTTACAGATAAACCTCTTGGCATGTTAGACCCATGCATGACCCAAATAATATGATAGCTAAAAAATCATGCTTTAATCACATAGATATTTATTTGCCAAAGATTGTATATTGTCTTATATGATTTTTGGACTCTAAAAGCAACATAAGATTGTAGATATTCGATCCACATTCGATCGCATATAAAGGTTATATGGTGAATAGTTGCCATTCATAATGTACGAAACTTCGAGTAATTAGTTCATTCGAAATAAGCAATTAAACTATAGAGCTGATCATGTATTTAATGGTATTGATTACAGTATGGATTTTGTTGTGTTAGATGTAGCATTAAACTGAGAGCTACAAGATGTGCCTAGGAATTCGATCACTGAAATGTTAGTTTGATCAATTTATGTAAATTGCAACTTATTCGATATCCTTAAATGTTAGGTTGACCGAGTGCATTTTTGTAAAGAGTTTGTTACCGACTTGTAGTTAAGGTTTCCTTTTGAAGGCTTGACTATTTGAAAATGAAAGCGAATGTAACTCAGGCAAGGTTGGGATAACAAGACTGAATGGTCACCTATGCTTTATGAAAAGGCATTGGAAACAAGAATTGTAGAAAATGCTAAAAGATACTTAAATTGGAATAGGAAATGTAATTTCTATTCTAAAAGTTTTTTCATATCGAAAATTGTTTTTTATGAAAGTTATTTATTTAAATTCAAAATATTTGATATGAATTATCGTTTATAAACTAGTAAAAGTGTATGAAATAAAATCCCATGATAAGTGGTTGAATGGAATGTAACGATCGCCTTTTTGACCCTAAAATGTTGCCACTAATACATCAGAGGTATTCAAAACGGCGAATACCCAAGTCCCGAAAAGACTGATTGTTAGGGTAAAAGAAGAAAAAGAAATGAAAACGAGCAAGAAAGAGGAGAACAAAAACATCAAAAGCTCACAATGGGATGATAACATATAATATCAAAAGATAGTACACAGTCTTACTCTAATATATATAGCATTTCAGAGTTACTAATCTATGTACCATCATCAGTCTGGATAGTTATAACAGCTAATTCTTACAATTGCAGATGTATATATGCATAAAGTAATGTAGCGGAAATAAGAATATTATGGTAGGTAAACATACAGATCCTTTCTAAGAGCTCCAATGCACACCGACGAAAACCTGACTTTCTCAGACTGCTTGCACCCTTGGAATAAGGGAAAAATTAAAACACGAGTCGGACAAAATTATGGTGTGAGAAAATCAAGAAATATGTGTGACATATAACAGCACCTTTTAAGATGAATCTGATCACCGGATTTGGTTTTCTCCTCAAAAGAGCCAACCATCTAATACTTACATATTCGATATAATATATAGACTGTATAATATAAATAAGAAATTGTTGTAACGTGTGTACACCACAATAATAATAGTTATATAGTCAAAACCACTAAGGTGCATTTTCTAAATTGTGTAGGGTTTCCACAAAGATAGTATTGATATAACGAGGTGGATCTCCTACATAAGTGTTAGAGATTATCTTCCGAGCATCGTATATATCTAGATAAAATATACTATAAGGTCAACATTTCTAGACCATCCTTGATGTGTGCTCCGAGTCATATCAACTTCCGCTAGCAACAATCGATAAGCATCTCTAGATATGAAGTTGATATACACTTAAGGTTTGCTAAACCTCCAACGATACCCCCTTTTCCATTTTCTATCATTTCCCACTGGTGAGGATACGTTTGGCATCTCTTTATAAGCCTTACATCACTCAAAACGAAACCCGAATCCCCAAATGGATTCCATTATGTTGAACAAATCATGGATCTCCATATAGACTCTAGCATCTCGAACAAATCATAAACCTCTTATAAAGCATAGAAAATGTATATAGTATTAAAGCGTTTACGGTTTCAAGTCATCTAATATAAATACACTCCCTCGCATAGTGGGTGCTCCAAAACTAATTAATGGATTTCTTGTTAACTCAACCTTGATTCTTTCGGTAATAACAGACAATACATATGGGTGAAGATCCTCCCTTAACTATATGGATTTCCTTATCATTTGTCCTAGAAGGTAAAACAAGTTTATACATAGGGTATAGTATCATCCTGTGTTCCTTCTAAATATTTCCTAAGTTAATATTTAGTCCATTTCAATAATAATGAGAATGATCGCATAAGGAAACTAAATCCCGTATATTTAACTTATGCAAGTAAACACACAAGCACTATCAATTCATACAAAACATGGTCAAGTCACCTAAATGACTTTTAGTCCCTTTTTAGTTGATTTATCATTTATTAATTAAAACCCCTTTTTATTTGCAAAAACCACTTTATCTAAAACATCATTCATTAATCAGACTAATTGGTTATTCCTAACCAATTAAACTTCTACTTAATCAAAATTCCTTTATTGATTAAAAATACGTTATTAATTAAAACCCTTTATTAATTAAAACTCTTCTACTAATTAAAACGGCTTTATTTACTTATATATGTATATTTAATTTCTCGTTATAAAAAAAATATATTTGAATCCTATTATTTCATTGTTCATTACATTCTTTTCAATACTTTAAGTATTCATATACTTATCTCAATAGTATAAGTATATTCACAAACCACTTGTCAAAGTTTACATACTTTAAATTAAAAACAAAAAAGTTAAAAACGTATGTTACTCAAACATTGTTACTATAAATCCCTTCTCTCTTTTATATTATTAATATATATTTTTTCAATATTTATTCAAAATGATTCGTACTTGCTATTATTTTTAAAATTCCCTTATTAAAGATCTGAGTATATATAATTATTTAACAATATTTTTTAACTTTTAATATAGTTCAATGTTTTAAAAACAAATTTTACTAAGGCATTGTTTACTACAAACCGCAAAACACTTCACATTTAATCATTATCTTTAAAACTCTCTTCTAAAGGTCATATTATATTTTAATGAGCCAACGACAAGTGTTATTTTGAAGATTATCACAACAAACCCAAAACAATTTATATTTTAAATATTATCTTTAAAACCTCTTTAAAGATCCAATTACATTTATAAGGGTTTAAGATAAGTGTTACTAAAACATTGCCAGAACAAACCCAAAACATTTATAATTGCATTTAAAGTATTCTTATTTAGGTTTTAATTACATTCCTAGTTGTAGTCTTAATTACAATCTTAATTATAATCCTAGTTATAATTATAATTATAACTCTAAATATAACTCTAATAATAATTATAATTATAACTCTAATTATAACTCTAATTATAATTAATTAGGGTTAACAACAAATGTTATTTTAACATTATTTACTATAATCCAAAACCATTTACTTATGTTATTAAGTCAAGTTCGATAATTGACTAATCGACTATCTAGTTCTAAATATGATTACTTATAGAAATCACGGTTCATATACTTAACTTGTTCCAACATTCCAACTTGACTATTCCTCGGTCATGAGGGAAGCTAGTAGGTTTGAGCGTTATTACTCATCCTTATTCGAATATCAATCTTGAATCTCACAAATAGAGAAGTCTACCTTGCCCAGTATTTAGTGTTAACTATAGTATTACTATCATTCCATATGCAAATTAACTACACGTTCAATTTTACACAAAAGTAATTTCTTGTCCCTTCTTCCAAAATAATAGTCTTTTAATAATACATGTAAACAGGTTTGAAATGTTTTTAAAATGATATATATACATATATATGCACACACATATATATCTATGTATGTATGTATAATTGTTTAGTTAAAAAATTTCTATATTTAACAGAGTTTAAAATAGACTCAAATATGAAAAGTTGAAGGAAAATTCTTTATACTATAATAAATTATTGAACTAGTTTTATAATGTGTCACACACACACACATATATAAATATATATAATACCTTTTAAAATACTTATAAATAAATTATAAATAATGATATAAAATATTACCTTAAAAATAATAACTGAATGTTTAAAAACCTTTTTTATTCAAACGAAATAAACAAGTTATATATATATATATGACTAGAAATCCTTTATTTAAATTTTCAAAACAACCATTTAAGAATATATTTAAGACCTTAAACTCTTTTAAAATAATTTTATACCCTTTATAAAGCTCCTTTGAAAATATTTTACAAAATATCTAAAGAAGAGAACGTTTTATACTTTACTAAAACTAAGTTTTTTTAAAGTGCATCCATAGCGCCTATCGTTATATGGACCATAATATTTACAACTTTTTTAATAAATTAAATAACTTTTCAAATTAATTTATTACTACTTTTACTCTACTATAAATGTAGAAAACAAACAAAATGAATCATTCAAAAATAGATTTCAAAAAGTGAGATAGAAAAAGGGTATTCAAAATACATTTGTAGCGCCTATTGCTGTACGTAAAATTCAAAATTCAACTTCATTCGTTCACATATACATTTATCAATTCCCAACATCAAATCACATCATAAGAAGCATAGAAAATCATATATCTACAACATTTATACATGAAAAACAATATCAAAAACAAAAAAGTGCACAACATCTAAGTGCTTCAATAACAATTATTGCTATACAAACACTTTCATTTCAAGTCCAAATCAATCCCGTCTCCTACTAATCCTTATGTGCTTTGTTTTAAGGCTATGCATCGAATCATAATCAAGTCATATGCAACCATTTACTTGTCATTTCTTTTCAAAGCAAGCATCACCAGTAAACATCACAATAGAAATTGGAATAACCCACCCTAAAATGGGCCCAAATTCTAACCCAGAAGTGACCCATCGAAACTTAGAACCATCTGAAAGCTGGCTGTTGGTTAGTAAAAGGAACAATACAGAGCTATTTATCAACATATTCAAAATCTCACATCAGAAGGATAAAATACAATAATAACAATAGTACCCATTTTACCATAAATTCAAAATGTCATTTAAAACCATAATAAAATATCCATACTCACTGTTACATATCTGTGATGCAACATTCCAAAATTACCAAAAACATTTTTATTTCATGGGTACATCAAAAACTACATAAAATAAAAAGTAAATAAATAGAATATTGCCACAAGTCTCATTAACGTCTCCACCTTCAGCATTGCCCTTCCTAACCTATATTGTAATGAAGAGGGAGTCAGAACAACATACGTTTGATGAATAAAAATCTCGAGCCTTACTATATAAGTACTTGGGCAGTATAATTTAAATAGGAATATATTTTACGTTTTGTAACTACATCATAAGCCATTAGTATATGACCAAAGACTTTTCTCAAACATAAGTAAGAAGGCTTTCAAATATAAGCTGAAAGTCATCTCGCTTTCAACCTAATAACCCATATCTATTGTTGGTAATGTCCTATAAGATACGGTACCCAAGTCATTTAATACCTTTTAATGGGGATTAGATAGACTTCTACCATTTAATACCTTATTTAAGGCAGATCCATATCATTTACTACTATAATCCCAAAGCAGACTCCTCACTGGTAGCTATCTACCTAACATTGCACAAAATCTCTTCGGCCACTTAATACTTCCTATTGAAGCGAGCTCTTTCCTGAGATATCATTTACCATGCCTAATCCATAACCATAACCCCGAGCATTTACTTCTTCCAAAATAGAGAAGAGGCGGGCCCTCACACAACCACTTAATAACTTTAATTTCTGAAGTAAATCCTTCATATTATGGTTATATCTCATGGTGACATCTCACATTAGTTCGACAATTTGTAGATACTGGTAGCCAGATTTGCTGGAAAGATTTACCCAATGAAATTTAGGATTAACCTCGCATCATCGTAGTTACATGTTATAGGTGATGTCTCACATCTGCCCTAAAGTCACACTAATGGTAGCTAGATTAGCTAATCAGATTTCTGTGTACTTTTGACTGACCTCGCACCCTATAACTTAGTCATAGTCTATATGCACTCTATATATATTATCACAAATCTCACTGTTCCTATAATCAAGGCCATATAAGAGATATTTATTATTTCGCCTTTAGCACCAATTACTTGCCTAAGGAGAATTTAATACAATTAATGACTATTTAACTATGCAATTATACATTATCATTATACGTTAATTACGCTAATATATGTGTGTGCGCGCGCAGGCACGTATGTATTTGTGTGCATGTGTATACGCACCTAGTAATTTCTAAGCGAATGAAATTTACGCCCTAAACTAGCATTTAAATGTCAACCTTTCAACATTTATACAAGTCTTATCCCATATTATCAACAATATCAAAATTCTAATTTTCATATCCAAAAATTTGAATCAATAGACTTGCATACAATTAAAATTTAAACTCAACTTATTACATCAAAATAATGGAAAATATAGATAATAGAAACCTATACTTCCAATTTTATGCTTTATTCAACTTTTTTTCCACATAAATACAAGAAAATGAATTTCTATTTAATTCATGGGAATAAGCGGTGCAAACTAAGAATAAAATTCATGCCTTACATACTATTTCTTAATCAAAACCCTTTAACTAAAATCAAAGAAAAAAGAATAAGAAGTGGAATAGAAGGTAAAAATGTCAATTGTAAATCTACACAATTTTCATTATTTTAACATAAACAATTGAGATTTCAATCTAGGATTGGCATTTCGCATTGAAGATGTTTTACAGGTTTATAATATAATTTTTTCGCAAACCAAAACTCTCTAATACATATTCAAACCCAAGCTATACTGGTCAATTACTAAAATCGAAAAGCTAAGATTTCCACTTACATTATATTCATAGCTTTGACTCCTTTGGATTTGACACGCCTTTATCATTCTCTATCAGATCTCTTCTTATATATATATATATAAAGCAAGGGATTTGTATATATATGTTAGATTTAGAAATTGAGGGATTAAGGAGGATAGATTTAAAAAATAAACAATAAGCAAAAGAATATGTATAGTATTACTTACTTGAAACCCTAATGGAGTTTTTTAAATCTATAAACAGATGAAATGATAGAGCTTTGCTAGAGTCCTAAAATATTTTGTGAATAAAAGTGAGGAGACTAGGCTCTTATTTATACTGGTTGAAACCATCGGATTTAGGTCGGTTAAAATAATAAAAATCTGGACATTCAAAGTGCAAAACCCTAGCGCAACTTCACAGTCAACAGTCGATCACCCTATCTTACTGTTCGATCATGGTCCTGGGGAGCAATTGACTGCGGCCTTTGTTTTGGGAAGATCTTTGAGCCATTGTTTATTTATTTATTTTCTTTCTTAATTATCATTTAACGTTAACGTAATTTTTACATTTAATTAAGCCTAAGTCTAATCACTATTAACTTTCAAATTTCAAATTTAAGAATTATTTAATTGTTTGAATTTGAATTCTATTTAAATTATTTTAAATCTAAAAACTTTAAAAATTGCATAACCTTTTCATTTGAGGTCCATTTTTAGAACATTATATATGTAAAGTGGTTAGAATTTCTCCATGAACGAAATATCATAATTTCCATGATCAAATTCTGACTTTTGAAAATTTTTCAATTTTTAGCCCTATCAGGTCTAATTAATTTATCCATTTTATTTATTTCTTTTATTTTTTACGGGAGTTACATTCTTACCCTTAAAAGTATTTCATCCTCGAAATCTTTCTAAGGGGCGAACAACATAATGCATAATTAACATCCATGTTAAACAACCAAATTATCAGCACAACCATCTACTCAACAAAAAGTGCAATGTGATTATGTATGCAGACATATAGATGAGCTGAATCCTAGTGTGAATACATGTGTCATAATATATAGGCATGTATGCAAACATCCTAAACATGCAAAAAGTGTTCTATGTAAGTGCAAAACTGATAGTAAAAGTGTAGCAACCATCTACTACCATCCATTCTAGCAATCATGATGCAATCGAAAAATAATTTTGGAGAGTAAAGTTTGCTCATAAAAATATCAAAATGAGAATTCCTCATGCTTTCCGGTAGATTTTCCCATATTGTACTCGAACTAGTCTAATTTCTTTGTTATAGAGTTTCCTAGTTCTTTGCTCCACATAGCTTGTGGTGGCACGATATGTTATTGGCTCTGTCTCAATAGTCCTTAATACATTAGGCTCTACCATAGCAGCTGTACCATGAAAGAATTTCCTTAAATGTGAAATGAAAAGAAACATCATGGACTACTGCTAATTTATTCGGTAGCTCCATGTGGTAAGCAAGTTTTTCTATTCTTTATAAAATTAGGAAAGTCCCAAGGAATATTTGGTGCCAACTTTCCAAATCCCATGACCATTTTAAGAGGGGAAACTTTGATAAACACCATATCCTCTACTTTAAAATCAAACTCTTTTCTTCGCTTGTCCGCATAGGACTTCTGGCAATTTTGTACGGCCTTCATTCGCTGCCTAATCAGTTCTATTTTTACTTTTTGGCACATCAAATACCTAGTGGCAAATCCGAACACCTTCTTCTTCATCCCTTCCAATAGAAAAATCTCTTCATATTCCTATTCATATTATCTCCTTTGGGGTGAATGTTCATCCATGAATGGTGTCACTTTACAAGCTAAAATTTATATTTCCCAAAATCCTAATTTTTTTGGGGAATAAAGTATCATTTGTTTCTAGTTACTAACCTAGTTTTCTTATTAACTTCCAATCTTACCTATATTTTATCAAGTGTCCTTATGAAATTTTCTTATTTTATACTATTTTTCAGCATGTATATATTTATCTAGTGGTCCAGTCCTATTCATATAATCAACACAGTGATAAAACAGAAACATTTCTTATACCATATCATACACTTTTACAATAGCCTAAGGGAGAGAACTAGCGATAACAATCCCAAAACTCTAAAAGAAAATTTTGGTGAAAATTACCATTATGACTAAGTGGTGTAAATAATGTTATGGTCTTAACACCCCTTGCTCAAGTAAGATGGACGTTTCTAATAAGTCATTCCACTATCAACTATCTTCCTTAATTTTCCTTCTTTATTTCTAATAAATGTGGTCTATTCATTACTTCAATTAATATATCTGTAATAATTGATCATTAATGTCAAAGTCGGACCATCTATAATCTCTTCATTTAAATCCCCTTAATCTTTTTATCGGTTTCAGAATCCATTTATTATGCCGATTCAAATCATCCATCAATGCCATATAAATTCCTTAATCAATCCTCGTATAATTCTTTTTAACTCACATTAATTATTAAGTTATTGCTCGTTAAATTTGTAATTAATGTTCATAAATTCTAATCCGTTAATTACTAAACAATGCATATATAGTCGTAAATTATGCTATCTATGTATTTCTATATTTACGTTAATCGCGGTAATATACGTGGCTATATATTAATTTCTAAACTAGAATTTTCCTTTTCATATTTTAATTTATAAAAGCCATCCTTCTATAAAGGATTACCATTATAATTTTTCCATAAATTAACCAAAGTGGGATCATTGCTTTGTTTGAAACTACAAGGAACTATTTCTTTTCTTTTTGACAAAATAGACAGTGTAAACTATGGAAAAGAATATTTATAACTTATACTTCTCTTTCCTTTTTAGTATATCCCTTGTTAATTCAAACGACATGCTTTTGTACATATTTTAGAGTTGGATAATTTATGGACTTTACACGGAACTCGCTTCAAATAAATCAACATATAGAAATTCACATTCAAAGTCAATAGGGCAACCTAACTTACAAACCAATTATTTTCACAACTTTATCAACATTTAGTAATAATATATTTAGGACCTATTTCAAATTTCCAGATCAAGTTGTACATACCATTCCTATTTAATTCACATCTTAAAACATTTACAATGCCTTACCTAGACAGTAATCCTTATCTACTCCATAAAGAATTTTGTTTAGTTTTCACCATTCTTGTAACTAAAATTCCAAAATTATATAGTACCTTACCTGGAACCTTTAACTTTAAAAATATAAACTTAGAAACCCTATTTGTCAATTTCAAAAATTCTGTAGTTCCTAAAATGAATCATGAAATTTTTTCCTTTTTCTAACCAACTTTTCCTTTTTAAGAACTTTCTAAAATAGAATTTATTTCTTAAAAAGTTGGAATTTTAATTTAAAGCATTTAGAACTCAATTATTAAACCAAAATATTATTAAATAAAAAATTCAAAAATTGCTAAATTCCATAAAGGAGCAAAATAATTTCCCTTCTCAAAAACCTTCTACAACATACAAAATAATTTTTAATAAATACACTTTTTTCATTAAGTTCGAAGCCAACACTTATTAGTCCATATAATTATGGCCCATGCTTATGAAAAGTTCATTATTTCAAAGATATTTCTACTTACAAGAAAATTATTTTTGTAGGCTTCAAACTGAAATCTATTCACATGCATGCCAAATTACTAATTTTAAGTTGTTATATTATCCCAAAGATATACATTAACATTTACTGCTTTATTGCTCAAAAATATATTATCACTGAACTAAATACCTTTTATAACTTTGTTTAAATCTTAGTTGAACTCCTATAATTTTATCAATCCAAATTTATTTCTCTTTCATTACCATTTGAATTCAATAATTTTTTTCTTATTAAAACATTCTAAATAAAAAAATGAATAATTATAATTCTCGTCCTTACATAAATTCTTTTCCTTATAACATTCAATTAACTATCCCAACTCATTTTATTATCATCCAAGTGGAAATTTATATTTTCAGAAATATCTTCTATTACCTTAAACAATGAAAAGTGGAATAGATAAGGATAACTTCTATCGCATTAATTTCTAACTAGACACTGGATCCTTTTTTATATAAATTTCTGTTGCTATTTTTATCCTTCTAGTCTCTATTCCTTAATAAGTTCCATTCCTATTTATTTCCTTTTTTAGAAAGATTATCTTTTAAATAGAAGAAAATTATCTCGTCCAACTTACGTCCTATTTTACATTTATTTAAAAATAAATGAAGAAACCAAAAATTAAAAGAATTTCAACTCAACAAACTTTAAACTAAGAAATTCAAAATTTAAAAACCCTCTATTTTCAACTCTTCAAATCATTAGATTTACACATTTCTTTTCATAAAATCTGTTCATCATTTTGTTTTTAAAACGTTCCAACACTTTTAAAATTACATCTTCTTTGAAAACTTTCACAAAACAATTGGTAGCATATTTCCAAAGCGTATTTCCAAAGCTGACTAAAATAACTTTCTTTCCAAAAAAATCAACTTATGATACGTACAATCTTCATTTAATAATCATTTTCTACCAAAATTTTTTTACTCGGTAAGTTTTTGAACTATGATTTTCCAATTTTTCTTATTTCTTTCTGCAACAGCAATTTCCCGATAAGTTCTTTGAATAACTTATTCCAAACATTACAAAGAATTTTCCAATTTTTTTTATCAAACTCTTTCCAATGGGGAAACACCCCACACCCCTTGGTATACCCCAAAAGGGCACACTAAAAGATGTAGTGCATTATTGGTATAGCTAAAGTATCACAGAGACTAAGATTCACAAGACAAACAAATAAAAACAGAGGAAAAAATTTAAATGGTATCTTATTATTCAAAATAAAACTTCTTAAATTAGTCTGAAAAAAATCACATGTCTCAATTACCTAATACACATATCTTACGACAAATTGATCTTAGTCTCATAAAATCAGAGTACAATAACAAAAATCATCCCTCTTATAAAGTACCAGTACATCCAAAGCCAAATGAAAGTAAAACTGAAAAGAAGAAGAATACATGAGGAAAAACTCCGCAACTGAATCTCCAAGAAATCTGAATCTACTCTTGTTGCCTCCACTGGCCTATGGGGGGAAAAGGGGAAATAGAGAAGTGGGTCAGATTTTAAGTCTGGTGAGTGAAACTAACTACTAATATTTTTAAGAAAGATAAAGATAACATGCTTGGCAATAATTCTAGTATAAAAGGAAATAAAGGAAAGATATAGCTGGGATAAAATGTTGTTTAACTGTTTGCTTTGATTGTGATTGTTCGCACTTGTCTTAGATAGCTGCTTTAATTAGGCTAAAATCCTAATCTTATTTTAATTAGGCTGAAATCCTAATTATACCCTTTGATCAGCATTCTATCTCTGTTGTGCCACTTTGACCTAGTCACATCATGTGGGTCCCATAGCAAAAGACATCTGTTAAGCGCTTGGAATGCAGTAGCAATTTATCTACCCTAATCGTTGTTGCAAGCTCGGTCACCGCCGGTGCACACTAACCGTCGCTCCCTATTTTGACCTCTTATTTACCCTAATCAGCATAAGCATGCCCAACCTCACCTAATCTGTTGTGAGACCATCAGCCCTTATCTGAATGGGACCTACCCAGCCTCACCTAAGTGTTTTGTGAGACCATCAGTCGTAGTCTGAATGGGAATGCTACCGGTATGGGTCCTAACAAACAAAATCTAGTTACACCTCGTGCCAAATCCCACGATTTGAGATTCTATCTATTAGCAACTGATTTACCCTATGTCCCGGCCATACCTAACTATTGTGAGACTACTGGTCCTAGTCTGAAAGGGTCCTGCCCAGCCTCACCTAATCTGTTATGATACCCTCAGTCCTAGCTGAAAGGGAATGCTGTTGGTACGGGCCTTGCTTCTATCTTTGCTTATTAACTTTGTGTAACTTTTAAAACATGCCTCTTCTATTATTTCGGCTCTATTTTCTTATTAACTTAATCTAAGTTTTAAAATAAGTCTTTATTGTTCTTTCAGCTTAATTATAACCTATGGTATAATTGCTCTTCTATTCTGTCTTTATAGTTATAACTATTAGTTATAAACTTGCTTGCAAATGTCCCAAATTTACTTATTTCATTCTATCTTCTTTTTATTACAGTTTTTCTTATTTTACATCTAATTTTTGTCAATTTAGTGTTTAGTTCTATTTAATCCATATTTGTGAATTATTCTCTTTTTAATGTTCTATTCGTGTAAAAAGAATTAAAAATAAACTAACATTTAAAGGCAAAACTCTAATTTAAAACCGATGCAAATAGAATAGAAATAACTACAAATAACCGTAAATAATTATATAAAATAGCTAAATAAAAATAACCAATTAAAATAGAATGAAAAGAACTTTAAAAATTTATCTGTAAATAACTTAATGAAAACTGCCTAAAAATTGCTGAAAAACTACAACTATTGAGAACCCTATTATTTTAAATTACTTAAAAATCTAAATTTTTTACTGAACACTGACCTGTGGTCCTTAGCTCTAGTCCTTGGTCTTCCTTGGTCCACTTTTAGAGCATAGAATATTTTTACCAAAAAGATTTCCTTCTTAGAAATATTTTCTATTTAGGGTCCAACCTTTGGCAATGAACCAAATAGTAGAAAATCTGAATGAGAAAAATAGCTAGGCCTAGGGTCTTATTCATAGTTTAGCCTAGGGATCTCCGACCATTGGATGTGAAGAATAAATATGATGCTTGCGCGTGATAAGCTCGATGGGAACCGTCGGATGGAGGCATGAAAGCACATGATCGAAAGAAATTGAAAAAACACGTCACGCTTGAATCTGGATGAAACTACGTACAAGAAAAAAAGTGGGTCAACCCTTATAAGTTGAGGCTCGACATGCAGATCTACCTAGGCCTTTGGCAGTCGACCCTAGGGTCTACCTGGCCTATGTCTGGGTCAACCCGACCTACATATTTTTTTTCTTTTAATTTCTAAATTCTTGCTTCCTTCGTAACTTCTTCATACTGATTCGAATTTTGAAAAACTATATATGGAAATTGACTAAAAAATTACCACGGACACAATCATGCAACTCCCGTGGCTCAATTCTGACAATTTTACAGTTTTATTTTATTATTTAATTAATTTGTTAATTAATTATTATAGCTTAAATTTTAAGTCATTACATTCTCCCTTCCTTAAAGGATTTCATCCCTAAAATCTCTAAGGACGGAAGAATCTAATAAATATTTTCATACAAATTCTACAATTATATACTCAACCACCATCCATCACAACCATTGTCCATAAGTTTTATAATGCAATTTATGATATATATATTTGTATATATATATATATATATATATATGTGTGTGTGTGTGTGTATGTGTGTGTCTGTGTGTGTATATATGCAAATAGTGTAGTTTCCATGTCCCTTACTAATGCAAATGACTAGGCAATCTACTGATTCAGTCGACCTCCTTATCATGCGATCATGTCCATGGCATGTATCCAAATGAATGTAATTTACCAAATGGCAACTGATTGTTCTATATGCACGCTACAATCATCATCCAAATGTAACGATCATATGTTAATCATCCATTTATAGCAACCATGAAAATAAAATAAAAACGCAAGTGCACACACATCCATTTGCATATGCTTTATTGACATATTTAGGCTTATCCCTAAGAGATAATAGTGCCTAGTGTATATATATGCATCCATTAGCATCTACCGGCAAACACTTGAAACCACTAGTTTCCATCATACACAACATGTTCTAGTAACATGTTTACATTCAGCCTAACATCCATGGGTTAAATCCAAAGAACTAACCTTCCAAAGGATATTTAAGGAAAGAACCTATTCAAAACTAAAGATGGAAATAGGAAATTCAAAATGTACCGACGCAAAGAAACGGATAAGGGATACGTATTTTCTCTTCAGCCCCCCACATAGCGTGTTCAATGCTGTCTCCCCACTACACCTTAACCGAAGGATTTTCTTATTCCTAAGCTTCTTAATATCACGCCTAACAATCTTGGTAGGTATGAGATGAACCGATGTTTCTTTCTCCACTTCTATTTCCTCAATTTGACTAGATTCCACTACCTCTACTAAATCATGTAAGCACTTTCTCAAGAGAAAAACATGAAAAACATCATGAACTCCCACGAGTCTCTCTAGTAGCTTTTTCCGATACACCATCTTCCCTACCTTTCCACAATGGGGAATGGTCCTACGAATTTAGGAGCAAGTTTTCTACTTGATCCAAATCTCACAACCTTTCTTAGCAGAGACATTAATGAAAACCAAATCTCCTACCTCAAACACAATGTCCCTTCTTCGCTTATCTGCATAGGTTTTCTGTCCATCTTGGATCGTCTTCATTCTCCTTCTAATCAAATCAGTCTTTTTCGAAGTCTCTCTAACCATGTTCGGACCAAGTAGCAATCTCTCTATAGACTCCAACCAACCCAAAAGCGACTTGCATGGTCTTCCATAAAGAGCTTCAAAAGGTGTCATCCTAATGCTAGATTGAAAACTATTATTATAAGTGAATTCCACTAAAAGAAGATGATCCTCCTAAGTTCCTCCAAAATCAAGATTACACATCCTCAACAAATCCTCAAGAACTCTATTAACTCTCTCTGTTTTGCCATCCATTTGAGGGTGATAGGTCATACTCGATCAAAGCTACGTCCCTAACGCCTCTTGCAAGCTTCTCCAAAACTCGTAAGTAAAGACAGGGTCTCTACCGCTCACTATGCTAGGGGTACTCCTTGATGTCAGATTATCTCATAAAAATATAAGGATGCTAAATAAGGTATTGTCCTCTTACTCTTAGCCGAAATGAAGTGGGTGCTCTTAGTTAAATGATCTACAATCACCCAAATACTGGCATTCCCTTCCTAGATCGGGGTAAACCATCTATGATGTCCATCGAAACACTATCCCATTTCCATTTGGGTACATCTTATGGTTAAAGCAATCTACCTGGCTTCTGCTGCTCCGCCTTAGCTCTTTGGCATACTAGACACTTAGCCACGCACTCTGCTACATCCTTCTTCATGCCACTCAAATAAAACACTCTCTTCATACCCCTATACATCTAATCACTACCCGGATGAATAGTCATTCGAGAATGGTGTGCTTCTGCCAGAACTGCTCTCATCAAATCCTTAGTGTAGTGAACACAAAGTCTTCCATATCTCCTTAGCCGTCCTTTACTATCAATGGAATAACATTGGAGATATCTAGAGACCTCTCCTCTTCTAATCCTCTCCAAAATATCCACAAGCTCTGAATCCTCTCGTTGCCTCGAGCCATTCTGATCTATGAGGATAGGCTTAATCTCAAGTTCTGCCAACAATCTAAGGGTAATGTCGGTAGAGGGGTTGAAATCAAAGGTGGAAACAAACTCTAAGCTTTTCCACTCCATGAACATTGGACTAAGGGTTCCTTTCTTCTTGCTTAACACATTTGCAACCATGTTTCCTTTACTTGGGGTGTAATCTATCTCAAATTCATATGATGCTAGAAACTCCATCCAACGCCTCTGCCTCAAGTTTAAATCCTTTTGTGAGAATAGGTACTTCAATGATTTATGATCAGTGAAGAGCTCGAACCTCTCTCCTAGCAAGTAATGTCTTCCAGACTTGAGTGCGAAAACAATAACAGCTAAATCTAAATCATAAATGGGATAGTTCTTCTCATGAGTCCTCAACTGTCTACTTTCATAACATACTAACCTTCCTTCCTGCATCAATGTTGCCCCAAGACCCAACCTACATGCATCAGTGTTTACTATAAAAGGCTTAGCTCCATCGGGTAAAACTGACACTGGGGCGCTAGTAAGGCACTCTTTAGCATCGTGAAGGAATCATCATAATCTGTGTCCTACATGAATGTCGTGTTCTTCTTTGTGAGGCGAGTATCAGTGCTGAAATCTTAGTGAAATCTCTAACAAACTTCCCATATTAGCCAGCCAAACCTAGGAAGCTTCTAACTTCGATAGCGTTCTGGGGGGCCTTCCAATCTTGCACTCTACTACCTTAGCGGTATCAACAGCTAAACCCTCTCTTAATACCACATGCCCCAAGAAATGCACCTCCTTATGCCAAAAGTGACACTTCGAGTACTTTGCTTTCAACTACTGAAAACAAAGTGTACGAAGAACCTCGTCAAGATGAATAACATGCTCTTCCTTACTCTTGGAAAACACCAAAATGTCGTCCACAAATGCTACAACGATCTTATTTAGGACATGTCGAAAAACATGACTCATCAAATTGACGAAATAGGTAGGGCATCGATCAGCCCAAATGGAACAACCAACCACTCAAAGAATCTGTCAGGTGTCATAAATGATGTCTTATCTATGCTATCGTCAGCAACCTTGAGCTAATGAAATCAAGTAGCTAAATCAAGCTGAGAAAATACTGATGAGCCAATGATCAAAAAGATAGTCTATCCAAGGAAGTGGTTAACTATTCTTCTTTGTGAGCTTATTTAAATCTCTATAGTCTATGCAAAGTTGAAGGAAACCATCCGCCTTTGTAGCGAAGTAGACTGGTGCTCCCCACTCAGATATGCTCCTTCTGATGAAGCCTTTCTCCAATAGCTCACCAATCTACTTAACTCCTTCCTCTCCTTAGGAGTCGTATGTCTCACAAGCAATGCCAGTGGCTTAGCATTGTCATTCAGATAGGTCCTAAAGTTGATCTCTCTCTTAGGGGGTAGTCTCATAACTTTCTCAAAGGCATTTGGAAAATCTTTAAAACTGAAACTAAATTTCTCTCTCCTGGTAATGAATCAAGGGAATAAAGGAAGCTCAACATGATTGACCATTGTGGGTCGCAAGAAATCTTGAGAGTCCGCCAGGTGCATGTCTCTAATCTGATGACTCTCCTCTTGCAGTCCAATATCACTCCATAAGTGGGTAGCCAATCCATCTCCAAAATCATCCTATATCCCGAAAATCCTAGTACATAGGCGTCACAATCAAACTCTATGCCTAGTATAAAAATTTTCAAACCCCTATAAATCATGGATAAATGTGTCGATCCTCTTTTGGAGTTTGAAACAACTATAGGTTCTACTGCTAGAGAAATATCTAAGTGCAAACAATCAACCAAGGAAATAGAAATGAAAGAATGCGATGCTTCGGATTCAAAAAGAGTCCGAATAGGAAAATCCAAAATAGAGATCAAACCTTCTACAAAGACTATCCAACCTCGTTCCGGTCCACTACTAGACGGTGCTGCATCCAAAGCCTCTACCTGCGTTGTAGGTACGCCTGTTCTTTACCCCATCTTCTGGGGACAAGCTCTACGAAGATGACCAGGCTGCCCACAGTTGTAACACCTCCCCTTCATCGTGTCCTTCTTACAGTCTTTTGCGTAATGTCCAACCAATCCACAACTATTGCATTTCTTGCCTTTCTTGATCTGCTTTTGAGGGCCTCCTCCTTTCCTCTTATCTATGTCCTTCTTGTTCTTCTACCATTGCTTCTCAGAATTCTCTGACCTAGGAGCCTCCTTAAGCTCTCCTTCCTTAACAGCATCAGACATGAGCGCCATCTCCACAAGTGACTCATACGTCACCCCAGTTGATCCAAGAGTCAATAACAACCCTTTGAGGGGCTGATTCATCTCTTAGAGAACTTTTGGCTTTCTTGTGCGGTGTATTAACAAGCTCCATCCCAAACCGTGAAAACTCATAAAACTGATTTATACACTCTTTTATTGAAACACTGCCTAGCTTCAGATTAATAAGCTTCTCCAATTGCATGTTTTCTTCAGCTTGTAACAAGAACTTTCTCCCAAACCTTTTCCTAAATCAAAACCAACCAATGTCCCTTCCTTCCATCTTTATGATCTCTACCAATAAGAAGCCTCTCCTTTCAGCTGCCAAGATGCAAACTGAACTCTCTGGCGGTTCTCCAAACCAAAAAACCTAAATATCCGCTTCATATTCCTCAACCAAGTCGTGCTCCCACGAAATCCTCCATGCCCTAGAATGTGTTGCCTCCTAGATTAGCGAAATCATTGCCTAGCTTAGAAAAATTGGCTATTGCAGGTGGATTAATTAGATCTCCACTCGTTGGTGCTAGATTGGGCACTTGTCCTTGCACCTCTGGTGTCGTAGCTTGGAGGTATTTACGAAACCAGCGAGGGACTTGGACACCCTCTAAAAGATTTGGAGAATCCTTTATTCTATGTGAAGAAAAGAGCATTTAGGCATGAAAGAATCAAAAAAGTTGAACTGGATTTTGAGGGGATTTTTATAAAAACTCTCTTTTATACTTGAAAACTATTTCTATAATAAGAGTTTCTTTCTGAAAAATACTTTTAAAGATAGGTTGCTTTTGAAAAATACTTTATTTTTAGAATAAGTTTTAGGAATCCTATAACCTTAGGCTCTGATACCAAGTGAAACACCCCACACTCCTTAGTATGCTTAAAAAGGGCACACCAAAAGATGTGGTGCATTATTGGTGTAGCTAAAGCATCATAGAGTCTAAGATTCACAAGACAAACAAATAAAAACTGCGGAAAACATTTAAATGGTATCTCATTATTCAAAATAAAACTTCATAAATTACTCTAAGAAACATCACGTGTCTCAAATACCGAATACACATGTATTATGAGAAATAGATCTCAGTCTCATAAAAGCAGAGTACACTAATAAAAATCATCCCTCTCATAAAGTACCGGTACATCCAAAGCCCAATGAAAATAAACCTGAAAAGAAGAAGAATACATGAAGAAAAACTCCGCTGCTGAATCTCTAAGAAATCTGAATCTACCATCCTTGCATCTACTGTTCTATGAGGGGGAAGAGGAAATAGAGGAGTCAATCAGACATTAAGTCTGGTGAGTGAAAGTAACTACTAGTATTTTTAAGCAAGATAAAGATAATAGACTTAGTAATAGTTATAGTATAGAAGGAAATAAAGGAAAGATACAATTGGGATAAAATACTGTTTAACTATTTTCTTTGACTATGATTATTTGCACTTGTCTTAGATAGATGCTCTATTAGGTTGAAATCCTAATCCAATTTTAATTAGACTGAAATCCTAATTCTACCCTTTGATCGGCCTTCTATCTCTTTTGTGCCACTGTGAGCTAGTGCCATCCTATGGGTCCCACAAAAAAAGACAACTATTTAGCGCTTGGAACGCAGTAGGGATTTATTTACCCTAATCGATGCTGCACGCTCGGCCAATGCCAGTACATACTAACGGTCGCTTCCTATTTTAACCTCTTATCTACCCTAATCAGCATAAGCATGCCCAGCCTCATCTAATTTATTATGAGACCATTGGCCTTAGTCTAAAAGGGTACTGCCAGCCTTACCTAAGTGTTTTATGAGACCATCAATCCTAGTCTAAAAGGGAATTCGGCAGGTACGGGTCCTAACAAACAAAATCTAGTTGCGCCCCTTGCCCAAATCCTTCGATTTGAGCTTCTATCTATTGGCCACTTATTTACCCTGTGTCCTAGCCTCACCTGACTATTGTGAGACAATCAGTCCTAGTCTAAAATGGCCCTGTCTAGCCTCACCTAATCTGTTATGAGACTATCAGTCCTAGTCTGAACGGGAAAGTTGTTGGTACGGGCCTTGCTTCTATCCTTTTTTAGCAAAGCTAGCGAGGTTGGCTGGTCCCCTACCAGATTTTATTTCAAAGAAAAAGAAAACTACTCAAAATATGCTTTGAGCAGGAGAAGACATAAGAGAAAACAAAGATTAGGGCAAAAATAAAGGAAACTAAAAAAGAAACAAGACAAGTGGGGAAAAAATGCGCGGAGCTGACTGCAAGCACGAGGCAGGAAATAACAAGAAGAACCCGAAGCAAGAACTAGGGCTGACAGCGCCAACGACTCGGAGAAACAAGAGAGACAACCCGAAGCGAACCCCGAAGCCACCAAGAAGACCTACCAATCCCGAAGCAGAGGGATTAGAGAGGACTTGTGATCTTGTCACTCGGTCAAGATGGAATGTTTCAACGCTATCCATAGCTGTAGATGGGTTCGTTCCGCATTGTTAAAACATCTCTGATTTCTGTCCCTCCAAATAAGTTGAATGCACTTCTTCAGACAAAGACAAAGTAAATCGCCCGCACCATCCTTCCTTCTTGTGGACTTAAGAATCAAGTCCCACTCGAATGAGTACAAAATAGGCATACAAGACCTTCCAAGAATGACCATCAATCTCTCCCAAATATGATGCAGATAACTGCATTCAAAGAACGGGTCTTTCCACTCTCTATATCACTTTTATAGAACACACACAGGTGGTCAGAAACAGACATAAAGCCAATCAACCTATCTTTAGTCATGATAGAATTATTTAGAACTCTCCACAGCATAAGGTTGTCAGAGGGAGTGGAATGTTTATTCCGGACATTCTTGTGCCATGGATACTTTGGCTTACATCGAGTTTTAGATATTATGTGGTAAACATGCTTTATTGAGTGGGGCTTACCATCCCAATGAAGCTCATCAGCATCTGGAAAAGAGTTGTGATAGTCACTAAAACTTGCCCAGAAGTCTCTCAAATTTTGATTACTAGTATAAGAGAGGGTTAGCTAATTGTCGACAATGAAGTCAATAGCTTTAGCATTACTGTTTTTTCCAGATTGAAATATTTGTTGTTGATAGCAGACATGATGAGGCCATTATTTATCTAAGGATCATTCCAGAACTGCTTATTGCTTTGTCGAGAGGGTGAAAATATGAGATAAGGCAGGAAAGTGGCACGCAGTGATATGATCTTTCGCCAAATCCAACTGCAACCAGACGGTGGTTCCATAGTCCAAAAGCTTTTGTTTCTTAAATTGTGAGAGACGGTCCATTGAACCCAAAGGCTATTTTTATTTGTAAGTAACGAGTCAAAATGATGACTGATAGCAGCTGTATTCCATCTCCCAAAGCTATGGATACCCAAGCCCCCACATGACAGAGGTTGTTCGATGGTTTCAAAGGAGCATGGAATAGGCTTCCTATTGTGTATGTTGCCGGTCCAGAAGAACCGTAACATAGCACGTCTGACCAGGCGAATTATTTTTTTGGGTAGGATAAAGGTTCTAGCCCAGTAGACCATAATGGAGAAGCACACTGATTTAATCAAGATAAATCTTCCGGCCTGAGAGAGAAATCGATTGGCCTAGTTATCAAGCACTTTTGTAATTTTATTGTAGAGCGCAAGGCAATTGGCAAATATGACTCTAGAAGAGCAAAGAGGGATGCCCAGGTACACCATATCACCTAGCATGGGTTGAAAACTAGAAGAAGCAGTCATCTCAAAGGACAACAAGGGAGGAATTCCAGCAAACAAAATGGAGGATTTGGAGAAGTTTAGCTTAAGACCAGAGCAAGAGAAAAAGGTGTCTAGGGTTTTTTATATTGTCTATGGACTCATGGGCAGGGAAAGTGAAGATCATAATGTCATCAGCAAAGAGAAGGGAAGAGATCAAAGGATGTTTAAATTTAGGGTGGAGTTTAATCTCTTTGGAACGAAATCCGTCATTGAGCATACTAGTTAGTATCTCCATAACTATAAGGAAAATGTAAGACGATAGCGGATCCCTTTGGCGAATGCCCTGTTTGCTTTTAAAATATTCAGTAACTTTACCATTGTATTTAGGTGAGAAGGTAGATGAGGATATGCAAGTGTAGATCCAAGCTACGAAAGGCTTCAGGAAACCCATCAGGGCCATGACTCTCACGATTGTAAACCGTTGAACACTATCGTAGGCCTTAGAGAGATCAAGTTTCAACATAGCACTCGGAGTAGTGTGAGCACGACCATAACCCTGAGAAGCTCATGCGCTAACATCAAATTATCCAGGGGGTTTCTTTTAGGCAGAAAGGCAGCCTGATTAGAAGAAATAAGGTTAGGCAGAACAGATTTAAGTCTTGTAGCAATAATCTTGGCAATGCATTTGTACAACACGTTGCAGCAAGATATGGGTCTAAACGAAGAAACATCAGTAGGAGGATGGGTTTTGGGAATGAGGACCAGATTAGTTGCATTGACTTCATTCAGTAACTTGAATTTAGAAAAGAAATTGTGGATAGCAAGGCAAAAGTCAGATTTAATGACTTCCTAATTGTGAGTGAAGAAATGCACATTAAAACCATCAGGACCGCTGCTAAATTTCTTATTCATACCGAAGAGAGTGAATTTTATTTCATCATCAGAGACAACAGAGATAAGATGGTCAGCTTAGGAAGGATTTATGGAGGGGAGGTCGATGATGTCAATAAGTTGTAGGTTAGATTCAAAGTTTTCAGAGTTTCCAAGAAGGCCAGAGAAGTACTTTAACATAGCATTATCTATATCAAGAGCAGAGGTGAGCGGAACTCCATTACATCCTGAATTCGATATATTTTCTCATGAGCTTGCTTAGCTTTTACTGCAGTGTGGAAAAAAGCAGTGTTGTTGTCTCCCTCTGTAGTCCATTTTATATTAAATTGTTGTCTCCTCATACAACATTCCATCTTTAAGGCATCAGACAGAGCTAAAAAAAGAGCACTCTCATGAGCAGCAATCTCATCATCATTAGGACAGTTATGCATTTTAACTTGAACTTCTTCCAGCTCCTTCCTGATGGTCTCAGATTTCAGGGTTCCCTTCCCAAAGTTGCTCTTGGACCAGCCTCTGAGAGAATGCTTGAATTTCTTCAGTTTCCTGCAAAATTTAAAAGTGGGATTACCGTAAAATGAGGTGGACCAAGTTTCTTTTATTATATTAGTATACCCTATTTCATTAGACCACATATTATAGTACCGACAACTTCTTTTCTTAAGCATGGCGGGGGGACCAGTAGAGAGAATGATGGGGGAGTGGTCGGACATAATTGGAAGAGAAAGGTGAGCAGAGAGGGAGGGCCATGGTGATAATGATTTTAAGTCACAAAAGGAGTGATTAATAGTGGTCAGAATTCTACGCCCAGTTCGACTACGATTACTCCAAGAAAACTTGGTTCCTAATTTATTGATAGACATCAGATTAGCATCCTCAATGGTAATATTAAGAGGCTGAACATCTTTAGGAGCTAGTGGCAATCCACCTAATTTGTCGTCAAGGTTTAAGCAACTATTAAAATCACCAAGGATCAACCAGGGGTCGGTTTCTTGTCAGAGAGCAGGAATTTTTTGAAGGAAGGACTGTCTGATAGATGGGGAGTTAGAAGCATAGACTATGGTGAGGTAGAAAGATTTGGAGTCAGGGATGAAAGAAACATGAAAGTGGATAAATTGAGGGGAGACAAGGATAGGAGACAGAGATTATTTTAGAGGGTTGTAGATCACCATAATTCTCCCATAAGGAGCTTCAAGGAGATTATGATGCAAAGCCCAGTTACTGTTGATGTATTTGCAAGCAAATAGGGTTCGAGTGAGATCAAGCTTGGTTTCATGAATTGCAACTAAGTCAAGGTTGGGAGATTGAATTAGTGTTTTGACTTGATCTAATTTTTCCATTCAATGAGCTCCACGTATGTTCCAGGCAGCTAAATGGTGTGTATTCATGAGGGTTTTAGTGAAATGTGAATCGTTCCTTTCTTGCTCCATGTTGAAGGAGAGCCTTTAGATAGTATTTCATCAATTAAACTGGGACCAATTAACACTGATGAGGGATTTGGATCAGGAATGATCGAGGAACCAGAAGGAGGGGCAGGAATTGATGGGGAAGAATATTTAGTTTTCCAACTAGGAAGTTTTCCAATGAAAACATAAGGAGAAGGTATGCATTGAGAAGGAACAAGGGATTGGTTAGATTGAAAATTACTGGGGGGTGATTGGATGAGGAAGGAGAAGATGATTTGAAGGTGGGAGGTGGATTTGGAGGGAATGATGGTGAAAAAGTGGAGTTAGCAGTAGTATCATGGACAGGGGGTATGTACACATGAACATTGTTTGGAAAGAGTGGTTGCAGTAAATTTGCTTCACTGTTTAGCCCGGTGGGAATGGTCAAATTCAAGCGAGGAAAGGAAAAATCACTTCCACATTCAAGTAATTTTCCACTTGCTAACTTTTCACAACCTAAACTGCTGCCTCCATTGTGATCATCATTTAGACTACTTTCCTTCGTGCCACCATTTATCATTTCCAATCTGCCATTTAATTGTTCATCAGACTGATTGTTTTTTCATTTTCAACCTCGCAACTAACATCAATTGCAGAATTCTCCTCAATCACATCAATTGTTTCACTTCTGCTAGGCATTTTATACCTTCCAACTGAATCACAGTTAATGGAAGGGAAGATACCACTATCAATTCCCTTCAAAACATGACTACGCGGAACAATTTCTCCTTCCTCAACAGATGTCTGACTATGATTAACGCCACGAACTACGTTATCTTTATCATTCTCAACAAACAGTATGGAAAACTTATTTCTAGTCTCAGAAGCTACCAAATCATGCTTAGGCTGATGTCTTAGTGAAGAGCGAGCCAAATTTGTGCCAACACTATTATTTGCACTTTGATTAATGCCAGAAGCAAGATGCTTCCCAATATTTTCTTTTGCTTTTGAATTCTTAACTTTTTTCCAACCACTCCTCTGGATTGTTACACCCTTTTGATTGTCCTTAAAGGTAGTATTTTTACTTTTGTTATTAAGGCCATTGCACAAATTCGCGTCTGACACATTTCCTTCAAGTTTCTCCCTCGTACAAATGATGTTATTGTGACCAAACTCCTTGCAATAAGAGCATACTGAAGGCTTCCAGAGATAACTAATTTTAACATATTGGGTACCTCAATCTAACATATGAATCGGAAATTCATCCGGAAGGCAATGCTCAGGAGAATTTTCAACCATACACTTAGCATAACCAATTCGTTGTAGTTTTTCTGTTGATTCATCAAGGCATAGCAATTTTCCAATTCTGGAAGATAGCCAGTTAATCTCGATGTGTGACCAAGCAAACATAGGGATGTTAGATAATTTTAACCAAATGGGGACTGCCTTAATTGAGCTACAGCTATTCCCAATCATCGCATCCCATGGCTTCACAATGAATAACTTGTTCCTGATGATCAAAGGGTCTGCTTCAATAATTCTCCTTCTATCTTCCACAGATGATAGATTGAAAAGGAACAAGTTGCCGTCAGATTTTGCGGTGATGGAGCCTTTGAGTTTCCATACTCTCTTCAAATGCATGATGACAGTGGTATACGATAATAATTTGTCAAGAAAAAACCCTACTAAATGCTCACCCCAAACCATTACCAGCTTGGATGACTTCAGGTGGAGGAACAAGAACATCACCCTCAAATGACACTGGAAGGTGGGAAGGAATGTAAGAGCCAGCATTTCGTGGTTTAGTTTTAAAGAAAGAGTTCCATTGTGGAAGGGAAGTGCAAGAAGCTGAAGGCAAGGTTGGTGGAGGCGGAAGAATGGGATGATCGGAGGGCACAGGTGGTGGAGGATCAGGAGCAGGCGGGGGCAGGGGATGGGCCACACTCAACAGGATAGGAACAGGGAAAGGTATGGAGGGAGGTAAGAAGGAGAGAGGTTGATTGGACAAGAATCGGCTGCCATGCTTGACCTTTTTGCTAAACCCAAAAAGACCCTGCTTCTATCTTTGCTTATTAACTTAGTGTAAGTTTTTAAAATAAGCCTCTTCTGTTATTTCCGCTCTATTTGCTTATTAACTTAATCTAAGTTTTAAAATAAGTCGTTACTGTTCTTTCCACTTAATTATAACCTATGTTATAATTTCTTTTCTATTCTATCTTTTTAGTTATAACTACAAGTTAAAACTTGCTTGCAAATGACCCAAATTTGCCTATTTCAGTCTGTCTTCATTTCTTTACAATTCTTCTTATTTTACATCTAATTACTGTAAATTTAGTGTTTAGTTCTATTTAATCAATATTTGCAAATTATTCTCTTTTTAGTGTTCTATTCATGTAAAAAGGAATAAAAAGAAACTAACATTTACAGACTAAATTCTAATTTAAAACCGATGCAAATAGATTACAAATAACTGTAAATAAATTAATAAAATAGCTTAACAAAAATAGATGAATAAAGTAGACTGAAAAGAACTTTAAAAATTAAATGCAAATAACTTATATAAAAACTATCTCAAAATTGTAGAAAAACTACAACTATTGAGAATCCTATTATTTTAAATTACATAAAAATATGAAATAATTACTAAACACTAACATGTGGTCCTTAGCTCTAGTCCTTAGTCTTCCTTGATCCACTTCTAGAGTGTAGATTATTTTTATCAAAAAGATTTCCTCCTTAGAAAGATTTTCTGTTTAGGCTCCAACCTTTGGCAATGAACCTAAACAGGAGAAAATCCGAATGAGAAAAATAGCTAGGCCTAGGGTCTTATTTATAGTGTAGTCTAAGGATCTTAGACCGTTGGATTAAAGATTAAATCTGGTGCAACATTGTTATAGGCTCGCTGGGAACCATCAGATGGAAGCATGAACGAACAAGATCGAAAGAAATTGGAAAAGCACCTCACGCTTGAATCTGGACGATACTTGAGAGGACCCACTCCCTTACCCTAAAGTTCTTTTTAAACATGCTGTGGTCCTCTAATCAAGAGAATATCATTCTCTAATTTTTCTTCTTTCCAGGATCTTTAATCCAATATAGAAATATTGCTGTGCTCAAATTATCGTAAACTTACATATATGGAAAAAATATATATAATACTTTCTATTTTAAATCAGAGTACAAAAGTTTGGAAGCAGAAAATCTGTTTGGAGATCATTAAGTGATTCCCCACATAGCAAAAGTGTTTCTGAAAACAGGTTTTCCCGGTCATACTTATTTTTGCATAACTATTGATTTCATACCTTCTAGACTTAACATTTTGTATGTATTTCCCATAATTTTTTTTAATGTATGAACTGTGTTTTTAATTGTGCATGTGTGTGCATGTTCCTGTGCATGTATATTCACAGGAAGATTTTAGTGCCTAATTTTTAAGAAAATTGTTAGTCTAAAAATAATTGAGTCTACCCTATGTTTGGGTTATTAAACTTCCCTGAAAATTGATTTTAAAGCTTTTGGTGCTGGTTGAACCTAGGCTCAGTAAATGGTCATACTAGCCTTATTCAACTTGCTTCTATTCTTGGCCAAAATACATGTTATTCAGTTTTCTTTCTAAAGTGACTCAAAGACTTTATTTGCCAGATTTTCTATCATCTGTAAACATGAATTTCTCATGCCAAATAACTAGTTGTTCATTTAGTTTATAAATCCTTACAATCTCAGGTTTCCTATCATTATAAATTAATTAATCAGAAAGCTTAAAAAACTTCATTACTTAGTGAAACATTTTCAAAATAAAATCCAAAAGTTTCAGCTTAAACACCCATTTAAGTCCAATACTTACAAAGCAGTAAATAACAATACATTGGCTTTTCTAAGCAACTTAAACAACATAGCTTAACATAAATTTGGCATAAACATCTATTTTAACTTCAGCAAATATGTAACTATGGCATCCAATTCCCTATGCAACTAACTCATCCAAAGCTTGATCAATGAAATTCCTATTTCCCTACATAATCACCATGGACTGCCTCATACAAATATGAGACACCCAATGGTGCATAAACACACAAGGGTCAGACTAATGTCTGGTATGAGTAATCTACCTGAAAACATGATTTTATATGACTTTTATTTGTATTCAAATACTTTGAATGAATTAAGAAAATCAGTATTATCCTTGTGCATGTTTTTTAAAGGCATGTGCCTTCATATCAGTGCAAAACAAATTATGTATGATCCAAGTGGTTTAGTTCGGAGAAAACAATCATAAGATTCACCAATAAAACATCATAAACCAACCAATGCAATCATCAATTCAGTCATCAAGCCCCCTTTACAAATTTACTGGCCATCAGGGACTTCCCCCAAGCCTTACCTGAACCTATTTCTATTGTTCACTATCAAGTGTCATATGGTCTTTAGCTACTTTCTCTTGTTAAACCACACACTGCCTGGGACATCTCTCTGTTAACCCAGCACACTCAGGCCCCTGGGTATAAACATACCATGTGTGAGCTTACAATGTTCACCTTGCCAAGCTATATTTTGTAGCCCTAAGATCCAAAGTCCTAAGTTAAATTACTAAGTGTTATCTCCTTTTTCATAATTGTGCTAATCCCCTCTGCATCTCACTTTTCAGTCAGAGAAAAATAAACAATTCAACCAACATGTATTCATCCAGAGATTGGTAAGTCATGTTCTCAGAAGCAAACATTGAATCATGAAAACAGATGTGATTTCTTAGCATATTATTTTGCTTATGGGTTTCAATGGGTCAAGTTATAAACATATGGTCATAAATAGTTTACTGGTTATCTCCTCTTGCCTTTGGTTCAATCAGATCCTTATTAATATTGAAGATCTGGCTAAACCATAAGTATATACTTTGATTTGGGTAGTTCATAAAACATAGAAACTCAGCACATGTATAACATTGCACTTCTACATTTTCCTTTGTTTCAGTTAACATGAGACATAAGCAACAACACAATGTTGCAGCCCCATATTTCCTTCCATTTTTAGACCATATATCTACAACATGAGCCCTGGGATTTAATAAATAACTTTATGAAGAAAAACCATAAAAGGAAATCACTCCATCTCAAAGTTAATTCACAGCACAGATAAACATTTTAAACATGAAATCCATGACTCTTATTTTTTTGGGTAAATCACTATGAAGGGTTTTACACTTGAACAGATCATTAAAAAACCAAAGTCATCAAATCATAAAATGAACATAACTTGAAAAAGTGAATTATTAATTCAAATAGGCTGCCTCAATATTCAGGACTTAATGCCAAAGTTTTCAGTGAGGTTACTCACCTTAATTCCTTTTTCCTAAGCCTTTCTTTTCTTTTGATCCTCTGCCTTCCTCTAACTCTAATGGCCAGTGCTCCTTATTTTTTTATGGCTTATGTTTGTATTTTTCCTTTAGGTTATGAAGAGAAAATGTGTATGATCTCACTACACTAAGCATCCTTATATAAACCCTGGCTGTTGCTAGGGTTTTATGGAATTACCCAATGTCAGTTTTATCCCATAATATGATCTGCCTTACACTTGATTCATAAAAGAAAAGGTTATGTGGTCCTTGTTTTATTTTTCCAGAAAATAAACTTTATTCTTTTAATCTTACCCCGCGTCATGTTATATGCATGACTTTAATTTTTCCTAAGCAAAAAGAATTGCTGGAAATGGATAAAGTGTTTATTTAAGGGTTCATACCATTTCCATGCAAGCTTTGTTTTTCTCTCTTCCTTTTTTTTACCTGCAATGCTTGCCTATGTACATGTACAACATATGTATGCCTATTTTTGCCTAAGTCTTTTTATTTTTCTTTCTTTAAATGATTTTAAATATCTTATACTTTCTGCATGTATTTACTATTTCTGCCTATATATATTTGTTTTCTTTATGCCAAACTTTTTAAAGACCTGATCATATCTGCCTACATATGTATTTGTAATTTATTTATCTTAACATATATATTAAATGTTGCCTATTTTATCACACAGAAAAATGTGTGCACCATCTTGTGTGCACATTTATATTTAAACCATACACTTGCAAAACAGTTTCTATTCCTATCTATTTTTCAATGTAATTTTAAAATAAACATAAACTAATTTAAATCGTTACTTCACAAAAATCAGGGTTATTGCAACACATATAGGTCTGACTCAACCAATCAACTCCTAGAATAATCCCTATGCCCGAATATTGCAACACATATAGGTCTGACTCAAACACATGTCCTCCTATATTTAACCCTAGTTGCATACATATCATACCCAGAACATATGAACTACCTATAGGGCTTCTAATTAACAGTGGCTTATCAACAATCATACGATTCAATTTTAATTGCTGTGCAATATCATGGGAGATCAATGAGTGTGTAGCCCCAGTTTCATGCACTACTGCAAAAGGTATTGAGTGAATAAGCAAAGTACCTTCAACTTGACCATGCTTTTCAACACTTGATCCCTCAGCTGCCTTGCCTTTTCCCTCCAAAGCCCCTAATTTTCCTTGCTTAAAATCTGGGCAATTCCTCTTTATGTGACCTTCCTTCCCACAATGGTGACATTTGAAGGATGCATGCCTAACATTTGTGCATCTATTATTCATATGCCCCTCTTAGACACAGTTATAACAAGTAATCTTCTTCTTAATTTCAGCAGCCCTGACTTCTTTTGGTTTCTTGGTGGAAGCTATGTCTGTTTTCTTCTTATCATAAGGGTGAAATTTACCCTTTCCCTTCTTGTTCTGGTTATTCTTGAATGCCCTGAAATTCTCTCTAGCTTTATCATGTTGTTCAATGCTCAAAGTCAAATCCAAAAATTGATCAAAAGTCCTGTCCGTGTATGGTAGCATGGCTCTACTAAGGCTAGGGTTCAGCCCTTGAATATATCTACCATTCTTGGCCTCCTCAGTAGTGATGAGTACTGCACCATACTTTGCCAATGATTCAAACTTCTGAGTATACTCAGTGACATTCATAGTCCCTTGCCTTAATTTGATAAATTCCTCTAGCAAAGATTCCTTGGCTGATGCAGGGACAAATCTACCTTCCAGCATTGCTTTAAATTGATCGCATTTCACTTATCCTTCAGGTCTTCCAGCTATGATTACCTCCCACCAATCCAAAGCTGCTCCTCTCAATTGCCTGGATGCAATTTGCCTCTTCCTTTGGTCTTCTACTTGCATGTCTGCAAAGATTCTATCCAAAATCCAGAGCCAAGTTTGAACTCCCATAACTCCTTCTATGCCATCAAAAGTTTTGCCTCCAAGGTTGGTAAAAGTCTTGAGTAGTTTGGAAAGCTCCTCTTGTGGATTTTCCTGCCTGTTGCCTACTCCATCCCTTATGGCTCTCACGAATTCTTGCACATTCACCATGGGTGGTTCACTTGTTCCGACATTTTGATGTCTGGGTCCTATCATAGCTCTATGGATATAACACTTAGGTTAGTATGTTTTGCCTAATACTCTATAGATTAATTCATTTTAATCTATCACTATTCTGTCATAATAGATATTAATAGTGTAAGCACTAACAAAAAAAAGCTTCCAAAGTAGTCAACACCTCCATACATCCAAAGCAAACAAGTTCATACATAATTTTGCATTGTTATTTAACAACATAGCTCTAATACGAAATGAGAGGACCCACTCCCTTACCCTAAAGTTTTTTTTAAACATGATGTGGTCCTCTAATCAAGAGAATATCATTCTCTAATTTTTCTTCTTTCCAGGATCTTTAATCCAATATAGAAATATTGCTTGCTCAAATTATCTTAAACTTACATATATGGAATATATATATATATATATATATAATACTTTCTATTTTAAATCAGAGTACAAATGTTTGGAAGCAGAAAATCTGTTTGGAGATCATTAAGTGATTCCCCACATAGCAAAAGTGTTTCTGAAAACAGGTTTTCCCAGTCATACTTATTTCTGTATAACTATTGATTTCATACCTTCTAGACTTAACATTTTGTATGTATTTCCCATAATTTTTTTTATTATATGAACTGTGTTTTTAATTGTGCATGTGTGTGCATGTTCCTGTGCATGTATATTCACAGGAAGATTTTAGTGCCTAATTTTTAAGAAAATTGTTGGTCTAAAAATAATTTAGTCTACCCTATGTTTGGGTTATTAAACTTCCCTGAAAATTGAGTTTAAAGCTTTTGGTGCTGGTTGAACCTAGGCTCAGTAAATGGTCATACTAGCCTTATTCAACTTGCTTCTATTCTTGGCCAAAATACATGTTATTCAGTTTTCTTCCTAAAGTGACTCAAAGCCTTTATTTGCTAGATTTTCTATCATCTGTAAACATGAATTTCTCATGCCAAATACCTAGTTGTTCATTTAGTTTATAAATCCTTACAATCTCAGGTTTCCTATCATTATAAATTAATTAATTAGAAAGCTTAAAAAACTTCATTACTTAGTGAAACATATTCAAAATAAAATCCATAAGTTTTAGCTGAAACACCCATTTAAGTCCAATACTAAAAAACAGTCAATAACAATACATTGGCTTTTCTAAGCAACTTAAACAACATAGCTTAACATAAATTTGGCATAAACATCTATTTTTACTTCAGCAAATCTATAACTATTGCATCCAATTCCCTATGCATCTAACTCATCCAAAGCTTGATCAATGAAATTCCTATTTTCCTGCATAATCACCATGGACTGCCTCATACAAATATGAGGCACCCAATGGTGCATAAACACACAAGGGTCAGACTAATGTCTAGTATGAGTAATCTACCTGAAAACATGATTTTATATGACTTTTATTTATATTCAAATACTTTGAATGAATTAAGAAACTCAGTATTATCTTTGTGCACGTTTTTATGAGGCATGTGCCTTCATATCAGCGCAAAACAAATTATGTATGATCCAAGTGGTTTAGTTCAGAGAAAACAATCATAAGATTCACCAATAAAACATCATATACCAACCAATGCAATCATCAATTCAGTCATCAAGCCCCCTTTACAAATTTACTGGCCATCAGGGACTTCCCCCAAGCCTTACCTGAACCTATTTCTATTGTTCACTATCAAGTGTCATATGGTCTTTAGCTACTTTCTCTTGTTAAACCACACACTGCCTGGGACATCTCTCTGTTAACCCAGCACACTCAGGCCCCTGGGTATAAACATACCATGTGTGAGCTTACAATGTTCACCTTGCCAAGCTATATTTTGTAGCCCTAAGATCCAAAGTCCTTAGTTAAATTACTAAGTGTTATCTCCTTTTTCATAATTGTGCTAATCCCCTCTGCATCTCACTTTTCAATCAGAGAAAAATAAAAAATTCAACCAACATGTATTCATTCAGAGATTGGTAGGTCATGTTCTCAGAAGCAAACATTGAATCATGAAAACAGATGTGATTTCAGCATATTATTTTGCCTATGGGTTTCAATGGATCAAGTTATAAACATATGGTCGTAAATAGTTTACTGGTTATCTCCTCTTGCCTCTAGTTCAATCAGATCCTTATTGATCTTAAAGATCTGGCTAAACCATAAGTATATACTTTGATTTGGGTAGTTCATAAAACATAGAAACTCAGCACATGTATAACATTGCACTTCTACATTTTCCTTTGTTTCAGTTAACATGAGACATAAGCAACAACATAATGTTGCAGCCCCATATTTCCTTCCATTTTCAGACCATATATCTACAACTTGGGCCCTGGGATTTAATAAATAACTTTATGAAGAAAAACCATAAAAGGAAATCACTCCATCTCAAAGTTAATTCACAGCACAGATAAAAATCCATGACTCTTATTTTTTTGGGTATATAACTATGAAGGGTTTTACACTTGAATAGATCATTAACAAACCAAAGTCATCAAATCATAAAATGAACATAACTTGCAAAAGTGAATTATTAATTCAAATAGGCTGCCTCAATATTCAGGACTTAATGCCAAAGTTTTCAGTGAGGTTACTCACCTTAATTCCTTTTTCCTAAGCCTTTCTTTTCTTCTGATCCTCTGCCTTCCTCTAACTCTAATGGCCAGTGCTCTTTATTTTTTCTGGCTTATGTTTTTATTTTTCCTTTAGGTTATGAAGAGCAAATGTGTATGATCTCGTTACACTAAGCCTTCTTATATAAACCCTGGCTGTTACTAGGGTTTTATGGAATTACCCAATGTCAGTTTTACCCCATAATATGATCTGCCTTACACTTGATTCATAAAAGAAAAGGGTATGTGGTCCTTGTTATACTTTTCCAGAAAATAAACTTTATTCTTTTAATCTTACCCTGGGTCATGTTATATGCATGACTTTAATTTTTCCTAAGCAAAAAGAATTGCTGGAAATGGATAAAGTGTTTATTTAAGGGTTCATACCATTTCCATGCAAGCTTTGTTTTTCTCTCTTCCTTTTTTTTTACCTGCAATGCTTGCCTATGTACATGTACAACATATGTATGACTATTTTTGCCTAAGTCTTTTTATTTTTCTTTCTTTAAATGATTTTAAATATCTTATACTTTCTGCATGTATTTAGTATTTATGCCTATATATATATTTGTTTTCTTTATGCCAAACTTTTTAAAGACCTGATCATATCTGCCAACAAATGTATCTATAATTTATTTATCTTAACATATATATTAACTGTTTTCTATTTTATCACACAGAAAATGTGTGCACAATCTTGTGTACACATTTATATTTAAACCATACACTTGCAAAACAGTTTCTATCCCTATCTATTTTTCAATGTAATTTTAAAACAAACATAAACTAATTTAAATCATTACTTCACAAAAATTAGGGTTATCACAAAACTACATACAAGAAAAAAAAGTGGGTCGACCCTTATATGTTGAGGGTCGACATGCAGGTCGACCTAGGCTTTGGGGGTCGACCCTAGCGTCAACCTAGCCTTGGTCTAGGTCGATCTGACCCATATATATATATATATATATATATATATATATATATATTCTTTTAATGTCTGAATTCTTGTTTCCTTCGTAACTTCTTCACATTAACTCGCATTTTGACAAACTATATATGGAAGTTGACTAGAAAATTACCGCGAATACAAAGGTGCAATTCACACGTCTTAGTTTTGATAATTTCACAATCTTCTTTTATTATTTAATTAATTTGTTAATTAATTATTATAGCCAAATTTCGATGTGTTATGATGGGGTTGTGTAAAGATCCGATTCTTCGACTTCCGAAAATCGACATCAATATGTCCACTCTATCAACTACCGAACAATCGAATGTCGAAAAACGAACCCTTAGGGTTTAAGAAGAAGAAAAAGGTAGTAGAAGAAAAAAATAGAACGAAAGAAGGACAACAGAAACAATATCAAAATCTCACATATCGCAGCGGAACAACATATAATAGATAAATGAATAATCTTTAAAACAAAGAACAATCTCAGTTATTACATTACGTCACATCATCATCAGAGTGTACAACAACAATATATAACATAGCAAAACAATGGACAGTTATACAAACATGTCCTTACAAGTGAATTTACAGCGGAAAGATGATATCATATACAAGTAATACGTCTCGCCATCCAACTCGCCACTTGAGCTCCATAGCACTCCTGAATCCAGAATGACCTGATAACCTAACTCTAGGCTGCCCGTGTGGAAAATTATGGGCACCCAGAGTTTAGGAAGCGAGCAATAAACTCCAGGTCGGTCATGGGACTGGTGTGAGAACTAAAGAAGTTATTTATCTTTAAAACAACAATAATAAGGGAAGTGAAAAATATCCGCAATGCTTTTGGGAAAATGAAACTACCATAAGGCCTCCCGCCACACACACAATGCAAACGCAAAATTGGTGGAGATTTCTCCTTATGATAGTCAAAGATGCTTACTACGCAAAACAAATCGTTTTTGATATTATTATTAGTGCATAGTGTAGAAAGCATTACGAAAATAGAATATTACTCTTAGCCAACATAGACATTTCGAACTATGCCTACTATAGCTACCATCTAAACAGTGGTGACCACCATAAGTAAATGATAGGTTCTACAACTAAAACCGTATTGGGTTTCGTATTGGGAATTGGATTTCCAACAAATGGTAAGGCTAAGGAACTTCCTACTGCCACATGGTTACGCCTCTGGTGGGACGTCCCGAGAACCTAACCGGATCTCTGCCAACACAAGGTCGGGTTACCTCTGTAACTAGGTAACTACTTCTCGAGTATGCCACCCCCCGGTCCTTTGGGACCTTTATCCGAGGGCCCTCGATCACAAAGCAACAACCACAAAGAAAATGAGATTGGAGCAACCACATAGGTTAAGCATCAGGGCTCTATACCTCACACTACCCTTTTCCAGAAGGAAATGACATACCCTAAAGGGAGCGACCCTCATAACCTTGCCGCATATTCCTGTTTTGAGCATTTCCGGGGTGTGAGGTCTGACGAAGTGTCGTCCACAAAGCTACGCTTTTTCACAAAGCACGCTTTGATGATCAAATGATCAATAAATAATCATCACACAGCAACACTCAGCATGCCACATTACCAAATTGGGAGTATATTGCTGATAACCTTCAACTACAAAACCTCTGAGCTCGTACGTCTCAGAGAAGGGTCTTAAGCTAAGAGTCCACCACCAACAGAGATGTATTTGAAAGAAATCTGCTTTATATCTCAAAATGTAATGTCAGACACGTAACCATACAAGTCTGTTTCGGGTTCGAACAGAACCGAAGGCACTTCAAAAGAAGCCCTTGCAATCCGGGTATTCACAGTCCCGATCGAATTTCCTATCACAACGGAAATCTCCATACCATAGCTAATGGTGCAGAGACAATCGATAGGTCATCCTATCGTTTTCACAAATACCCGGTCTTCAACACCGGTCTTCAATGCTATCCATTACGTCGTATCACTTATTCGAGGTGGGCTATATGACACAAAGGTCCTCTCCGGGCTAATCTGAATAGTGAACGCAATATTTTTAAAACATATGGATATTGGGATTTCAATTAAATCACAGCTTTTTACCCAAACCCTTTCTTTCAAATGGTTTAAACAAATTAACATTTTAAATCTTTAAACAAAAAGATTTACTTCACAAAGTTTACCCAGTTTCATAAAGATTTATTCCCAAATTCCCAGATAAATTTCCATTTCAATTGGATTAACCCATTAAATCTTAAATCAAGATTTAACTTATAGCTTTCAAAACTATTCACAATTCAAGTCTTTTATAATATAAAAGATACACCATTTGAAACACTCCTTTATTTCAAGTCAAGTTCAACAACCTTTCGCAAAGATTAATTCATAGCCTTCAAAACAGTTTAATTTCAAATTTACATTCTTTTAACACAAATGGGAATTTCTTTCCTTATGTGAAAGCTATTATTATTTGAAAACAGATAGTTTTCGTTTTGGGAAAAACTGATTACAATTTTTCATGAGTTAAAGCCACTCAAGAATAAACTTGGATTTAAATTTTGAAATTTCCAAAACTATATTTTAAATGGTTAAAAACCTATATAAACACATTTTATAACTTGTACGATCTTTTAGACCATAGTACTCAAATCATTGAATTCAATTTCAAATATTGAATTCAAAATTTAAATCAAATGATTTAAATTCCAATTTTTATTAAGTTATTTAAAATAACTCTTATTTTTTAAATTCATTTTCATAAACTTTCAATCCCAATTCCAAAACTAATTTGGATTCAAAAATTCAATCTTTAGAATTGTCAAAAATCTGCGACTTAACTGATTTCCACGTGAAATCCACATTTTGTGTGCGTATTGTGTAGTCCAAGGGTTTAACACAATAGTGCAACAACATTCAACCATCACAGATCAAAATATAATAATATATTTGATAATCGGTATAAACTATAACGCTTACCTTTCATTCACAGATCACAGATATATATATCACAGATAAACAAATTGCAGATCACAACAAACATCAGGATATATCACAAAGCATCATGTATCAAAGATATCAAACAATTCAATATCCAATATAATTCAAACATCCATAAATAGGATAAATTTAATCATCTGATTAATTTAAATCAAATAAATTTATACGAATAAAATTAGCTAGTTATGGTAAATTAATAGCCAATTTATTATAAAAACATTTAATAAATTATCCTTTCAATGATCATTAATTAACTCTTAATTAATAGTTAATACTTGATTTATTATTCTTAATTAATTATCAAAACCAATTACTTTCTGCTTAATAAATTTCCAATGAATTTACAAAATCATTTCTTTTTAAAATAAATTTCTTCAACTTATAATAATATAAATCGAAATACATTTACTTAGCCCTTTTTCCCGTAATTTGGAATTTTATTCAATATGGTTTCAAAAATAACTTTGTCTTTTTAAAACTTCTTTTTAACTTATCCAATTCTCAAAAATATTTTTTTTTACTATAACTTTCAACTTGAAATTTCAAAATCCAATTTTTATCTATTTTCGGTATCCAATGATACCAAAAATATATATTCGGCTAACCTATAGCCTTCAACAGTCTCAATCACAAAGATAATCACACGGATTATAAATCAACCAACACACAACATATGAAATAAATTCAATTGTTTGAGGAATCCAGTTGGATCCCTCCAACCTGTTTCCCTACATCCAAAGATGTTAGCACAATACCAATTCCACTTCGAGGTGAAATATCACGGTATATGGGATTTATAAAATATTATCCGCTATTATACGGTGCAATAGGGTCTCATCCACTATATAATGCGGGAAATCAACTCCAAATACATATACAATACCAATTCCACATCAAGTTGGAATTATCGCGGTATATGTGTTTAATAAATAATATCCGCTTAATATACGGTGTATAGGGTCTATTTCAAAACAATAGATATAAATATCATCCAAGCATACAATCAAGCAATTTTAAATCTAACTACGTAAAATTTAAATCGAAACAATTCGATTGAGTGAGAAGTTCTTACCTTGAGTTTCCGATAACAGTTGTAGCGTTTGTTTCGAATAAAATTAAACACGCGTTTAATTTTACCCGATATTATTACTAGCACCAAACGACTCCAAACTAGCTCCATCGCGTAGTGCTCGTCCATACGATTGCAACGCAATTCGTTTTGTGCGTTTTTGACCTCGTATGACAAAGTTATCACATTTTAAAGTTCATGCACATTTTAATATAATATAATTTACAATTTCTTTTTATGTTTACCCTCAAATCAATCTGGGACGTGCCTTCCTAAATCTTAGCATCCAGGCTGTTCGGCCTCTCTCCTTCTCTTCTCCCTCAACCCAGTAAACACGCGACCCTTGAACCCATAGCCGCCGAGCACTCCCCAATTATTGCGACCACCACACGACGCTTGAAGACGATCAGAGACCCTCACGTCGAAGCTCATCACGAACGACACCACTGCCTTTGACCATGCTCGACTCGGTCATCCCATTGCTTTGTAAAACGTGAACGAGACGCGTGACTTTAGATGCAAATTTCCGTTGTTTGGTAGCATTATTCTCGATCAACTCCATATGGATCTGAAGCTCTCGCGATGATCTACAACTTTGCAGTTGAACGTTTGTTGAAATATTGCATGGATTGGGAGAAATTAGGGGAGAAAGAATCACAATTTTAGGCCATTGAATATGTTAATGACGGCTGTGATTAGGGTTAGGGTTTTGTTTGCAAATTGAAGATAGTGAAGTCCTTTTATAGAAAATTCGCCAAAAACACTTCATTGTATTTTTCCGAACTCTAAATCTCGCGCGGTGACCGACGTTTCTAGGGTTTAATCCACGTTCCGGACACAATGGAATAGGTATTGAGAGCCAATTCGATCATCTGTGCGAGTTACGAAAATAAACGATCAAATTTAAATCAAATCGATTAAACAAATTTCTATGCGTTTTAGCTTGCCTCGGACAAACCGTAAATCCGATTGACATGAAATTCGAAATCTTACAATAACATAACATTATGGATCCGATGAAACTAGTTTCACCGAAATCCAAGACTGTTTGAAAAATGACTATTTTCACTAGTCGATTAAATATTAAAATATTCAGTTTTCACAATTTAACTTTGAATTCAATTTTAAAAGTTCACAAACATTGTTCTAACTCCAATATGATTTAATATAACTTTATAAATCATTTTTAATCACATTAAACCCAAATTCCATATTTTTCTGCAATTTCAAATATTAAATTGTCGATTTAATTATCCAATTAAATCTAGATATTAGAAATAAAACTTTTTGACTTATAAAATTTTCTTGTTAATATTTAAAATCAATTAAATATACGAATTTCAAATGACGGAAATTCTGAGTCGTTACAATATTCCCCCCTTAAAAGAATTTCGTCCTCGAAATTACCAAGTAAGAAAAAAGCCCCAAATTCATTAATTTTTTTCAATACAATCCGTTCAAATTAAGTTTCAAATTCATTTAAATGTTTAGCTTTTCCAAAATCCATAGTTAAACCTTACAATAACTTCACTAATATTCTCAAATCCATATATAGTTATCTTTTCAAAACCAACTATACCGTTTAACCTTTAACTTCAAATCAAACTTAGTTTTCAAAAAAATTCCAAAATTTCCCGAAAATTTTCTAACGCCTTAAATTTTCAGAAAATTTTGCCATAACCTCCTTTGTGCGGAGGAGCTTTTTACAATATCACAATAGATATAAATATATATACATCGATCCACATGGTCGGAAAACAGAAAAACAGTTCATATTTCCTACTTTTATTGCATAGGCGTACCTTTTTAGCATTTTTAAGCAAAGCAGTTATTTATTTAGCATTTTGCGCAACCAAATTCCGCTAACGGTAGCCCCGGTACCTGTACTTACTCAATATAAATATGTAAGTGACATATATAGGAAATTATTAGCATTTTACCCTTTTTAAACAACTACAACCTATGCATATTAAAAGAAACGCATACTAAGCAAGGTTTATAAACAACTTATATGATTTCAACATTACTTGTAATTGTTTACAACCAATTTATATACAACGACATTCAATTATTCATTTTCAATTAGTTTACATTCACTAATTTACTTTCATATTTGTTCACTTTCAATTCAAATCAATTTCTATTCAATTTAAATTTACTTAACTTCCAATTTGAATTTAATTGCTTTAGTTTTCAATTTTATTTATTCAATTGCATATGAATTTCTATTCAATAAATTAACAATAATCTAACAACCAATGTATATCCAATACAACCGAATTTATTCACTTTACATTCAACATTCATATTCACTTTGTTTACCTTCAATTTGGTTTAACATTCAATTAGCCTTAAATGAACTAACACTTATATCCATTATTCTATATCAATTCATTACATTCGATTGATTAGTATTCAATTCATTAGTTCAATTACTAATTTATTTTACAAATAAAGTTGAATCTCCTTTATATAACTCAAGTTCACATCCATTTAATTCACTTCATTATTTTACTTCGATACCAAAATCAACTCCATTCAGCATCACTTAAGTTATATTCAATTTTAAGTTTCCACTTTTAAATCCAATTCAGTTTCCAACTCCAAAGTAAATTCTATTTAACTTTTACCAAAGTCAATTTCATCACTTATTCAAATTCATACCTCGTTTTGCTTAACAAAATTGTTTGACCATTTTAATAATTGGTTTTACTTACATCTTCACATTTAATAAGTTATACAATTTATTATTCAACTTCCAAATCTGATTTAATTATTTAACTTCCTTTAGTTAAATTTCACATCATATATTTTATCATACTAATTCAAATTTGTTTCAACTTTACTAAAGTTAAATCTTTATTATCTCAGATTATAAGTTCAAAACTTGATTACTTATATTTATCAATTTCAACTTGGATTTTAATTCCAAATTTGTTTATCACAGCAAAATTCAGTTTCAATTTACTATGGTAGCAAATCCATCACACAGAAACTCGAAAATGATACAGATGATGCTACATCATCACCCTTATTATTTCCCAGCAACAGTAGTGAATCCAATGCTTTAAATTCTTTCAAAATTTTCTTTTATTTATGAATAACATTTATAAATCTTTTCTTATAGAATTTCACTATTTAACTTTACCTATACAAGATTATTTCACTATTGTAGATCATTTTAATTATAATTCCATCTTTATAATTCATTTGCTTATATAATTTCTTCTTTTACAACTGTTGTTTTTATTCAGATTATTCGAACAACTTTGATTCACTTATATATATTTATATTCAACAACCAAACAATTAATTTATATACACTTTAATAATTTCTGAAAAATTATTTCCTTTATATATAAAATATAATCGAGGTAAAATTATTTCATTTACCCAATTTAAAACAATATCGTGCCAATTGTTCTGAGCAAGTGTTTAGAGATCCCTATCGATAGAGTTGTATAGACTATACCGACAAGAATCCATATACCACTCAACAAACCAATCATCACAACAAAAAACAATTTTTATTTTCACTAACAAATACGCGCTCATATCTATTGTTACACTCACACTCATTCTAGAGTGCTACTGACTCTATCTCTAATGAGTAATTCCCTACAGAGCCAAGGTTGTCGCTTAACCATAAGCTCTGATACCACATTGTAAAGACCCGATTCTTCGACTTTCGAAAATCGACATCAATACGTCTACTGTATCAATTGCCGAACAATCAAATGCCGAAAAACCAAACCCTTAGGGTTTAAGAAGAAGAAAAAGGTAGAAGAAGAAGAAAATAGAACGAAAGAAGAACAACAGAAATAATATCAGAATCTCACATCGCAGCGGAACAACATATAATAGATAAATGAATAATCTTTAAAACAAAGAACTATCTCAGTTATTACATTACATCACATCGTCATCAGAGTGTACAACAACAACATACAACACAGCAAAACAATGGACAGTTATACAAACATGTCCTTACAAGTGAATTTACAGCGGAAAGATAATATCATATACAAGTAATACGTCTCGCCATCCAGCTCGCCACTTGAGCTCCATAGCACTCCTGAATCCAAAATGATCTGATAAACTGAATCTAGGCTGCCCGTGCGGAAAATTATGGGCACCCAAAGTTTAGGAAGGAAACAATAAACTTTAGGTCAGTCATGGGACTGGTGTGAGAACTAAAGATGTTATTTATCTTTAAAACAACAACAACAAGGGAAGTGAAAAATATCCGCAATGCTTTTGGGAAAATGAAACTACCATACGGCCTCCCACCACACACACAATGCAAACGCAGAATTGGAGGAGATTTCTCCTTATGATAGTCAAAGATTCTTACTACGCAAAACAAATCATTTTTGATATTATTATTAGTGCATAGTGTAGAAAGAATTTCGAAAATAGAATATTAATCTTAGCCAACATAGACATTTCGAACTATGCCTACTATAGCTACCATCTAAACAGTGGTGACCACCATAAGTAAATGGCAGGTTCTACAACTAAAACCGTACAGGGTTTCATATTGGGAATTGGATTTCCAACAAATGGTCAGGCTAAGGAACTTCCTACTGCCACATGGGTACGCCTCTGGCGGGACATCCCGAGAACCTAACCGGATCTCGGCCAACTCAAGGCCAGGTTACCTCTGTGACTAGGTAACTACTTCTCGAGTATGCCACCCCCCGTTCCTTTGGGACCTTTATCCGAGGGCCCTCGATCACAAAGCAACAACCACAAAGAAAATGAGATTGGAGCAACCACATAGGTTAAGCATCATGGCTCCATACCTGACACCACCTTTTTCCAGAAGGAAATGACATACCCTAAAGGGAGCGACCCTCATTACCTTGCCACATATTCCTGTTTCGACCATTCCGGGGTGTAAGGTCTGACGAAGCCTCGTCCACAAAGCTACGCTTTTTCACAAAGCCACGCTTTGATCAACAAATGATCAATAAATAATCATCACACAGCAACACTTAGCATGCCACATTACCAAATTGGGAGTATATCGCCGATAACCTTCAACTACAAAACCTCTGAGCTCGTACGTCTCGGAGAAGGGTGTTAAGCTAAGAGAATGAATTCTCCGCCACCAACAGAGATGTATTTGAAAGAAATCTGCTTTATATCTCAAAATGTAATGTCAGACACGTAACCATACAAGTCTGTTCCGGGTTCGAACAGAACCGAAGGCACTTCAAAAGAAGCCCTTGCAATCCGGGTATTCACAATCCCGATCGAATTTCTCATCAAAAAGGAAATCTCCATACCGTAGCTAACGGTGCATAGACAATCGATAGGTGATCCTATCGTTTTCACAAATACCCAGTCTTCAATGCTATCCATTAAGTCGTATCACTTATTTGGGATGGGCTATATGACACAAAGGTCCTCTCCCGGCTAATCCGAATAGTGAACGCAATATTTTTAAAACATATGGATATTGGGATTTCAATTAAGTCACAACTTATTACCCAAACCCTTTCTTTCAAATGGTTTAAGAAAATTACCATTTTAAATCTTTAAACAAAAAGATTTACTTCACAAAGTTTACCCAGTTTCACAAAGATTTATTCCCAGATTCCCAGATAAATTTCCACTTCAATTGGATTAATTCATTAAATCTTAAATAAAGATTTAACTTATAGCTTTCAAAACTATTCACAGTTCAAGTCTTTTATAATATAAAAGATACACCATTTGAAATACTCCTTTATTTCAAGTCAAGTTCAACAACCTTTCACAAAGATTAATTCATAGCCTTCAAAACAGTTTAATTTCAAATTTACATTCTTTTAACACAAATGGGAATTTCTTTCCTTATGTGAAAGCTATTATTATTTGAAAACAGATAGTTTTCGTTTTGGGAAAAACTGATTGCAATTTTTCATGAGTTAAAGCCACTCAAGTATAAACTTGGATTTAATTTAAAATTTTCAAAACTATATTTTAAATGGTTAAAAACCTATATAAACACATTTTATAACTAGTACAATCTTTATACCATAGTACCCAAATCATTGAATTCAATGTCAAATATTGAATTCAAAATTTAAATCAAATGATTTAAATTCCAATTTTTATTAAGTTATTTAAAATAACTCTTATTTTTGAAATTCATTTTCAAAAACTTTCAATCCCAATTCCAAAACTAATTTGGATTCAAAAATTCAATCTTTAGAATCGTAAAAAATCTACGACTTAACTGATTTCCACGTGATCCACATTTTGTGTGTGTATTGTGTAGTCCAAGGGTTTAACACAATAATGCAATAACATTCAACCATCACAGATCAAAATATAACAATATATTTGATAAACGGTATAAACTATAACGCTTACCTTTCATTCACAGATCATACACACACACACACACACACACACACACATATATCACAGATAAACAAATTACAGATCACAACACACATTAGGATATATCACAAAGCATCACATATCAAAGATATCAAACAATTCAACATCCAATATAATTCAAACATCCATAAGTAGGATAAATTTAATCATCTGATTAATTTAAATCAAATAAATTTCTATGAATAAAATTTGCTAGTTATGGTAAATTAATAGCCAATTTATTATCAAAACATTTAATAAATTATCCTTTCATTGATCATTAAATAAATCTTAATTAATAGTTAATACTTGATTAATTATTCTTAATTAATTATCAAAACCAATTAATTTCTGCTTAATAAATTTCCAATGAATTTATCAAATCATTTCTTTTTAAAATAAATTTCTTCAACTTATAATAATTTAAATCGAAATCCATTTACTTATCCCTTTTTTCCTTAATTTGGAATTTTATTCAATATGGTTTCAAAAATAACTTTGTCTTTTTAAAACTCCTTTTTAACTTATCCAATTCTTAAAAATAAATTTTTTTACTATAACTTTCAATTTGAAAGTCCAAAAATCCAATTTTTATCTATTTCCGGTATCCAATGATACCAAAAATATATATTTGGCTAACCTATAGCCTTCAACAATCTCAATCACAAAGATAATCACACGGATTATAAATCAACCAACACATAGCATATAAAATAAATTCAAATGTTTGAGGAATCCAATTGGATCCCTCCAACCCGTTTCCCTGCATCCAAAGATGTTAGCACAATACCAATTCCACTTCGAGGTGAAATATCGCGGTATACGGGATTTATAAAATATTATACGCTGTTATGTGGCGCAATAGGGTCTCATCCGCTATATAATGCGGGAAATCAACTCCAAATACATATATAATACCAATTCCACATCAAGTTGGAATTATCGTGGTATATGTGTTTAATAAATAACATCCGCTTAATATACGACGTATAGGGTCTATTTCAAAACAATAGATATAATTATCAGCATATTATCAAGCAATTTTAAATCTAAATATTTAAAATTTACATCGAAACAATTCGATTGAGTGTGAAGTTTTCACCTTGAGTTTCCGATAACAGTTGTAGCGTTTGTTTCGAATAAAATTAAACACGCGTTTAATTTTACCCGAAATTATCCCTAGCTCCAAACGACTCCAAACCGGCTCCATCGCGTAGTGCTCGTTACGATTGCAACACAATTTGTTTCGTGCGTTTTCGACCTCGTATGACAAAGTTATCACATTTTAAAGTTCGTATACATTTTATTATAATTTAATTTACAGTTTCTTTTTATTTTTACCCTCAAATCAATCTGGGCCGTGCCTTCCAAAACCCTAGCATCTAGGCCCTTTGGCCTCTCTCCTTCTCTTCTCCCTCAACCCAGTAAACACTCGACGCTTGAACCCATAGCCGCCGAACACTCCCCAATTATTGCGACCACCACACGACGCTTGAAGACGATCAGAGACCCTCACGTCGAAGCTCATCACGAACGGCACCACTGCCCTTGACCATGCTCGACTCGATCATCCCATTGCTTCGTCAAACATGAACGAGACACACGACTTTAGATGCAAATTTCCGTTGATTGGTAGCACTATTCTCGATCAACTCCATATGGAGCTCTCGCGATGATCTACAACTTTGTAGTTGAATGTTTGTTGAAATATTGCATTGGTTGGGAGAAATTATGGGAGAAAGAATCACAATTTTCGGTCATTTGAAATATGAGCCAAAAGCCATCTTGCTTTTAACCCAATAACCCATATCTATTGTCAATAATCTCCTATCAATATATGAGATAGGAGCCATGTTACTTAATACATTTTAATGGGAATTTGGTAGACTCTGACCATTTCATACCTTATGTAATGATCTGCCTTTCCTACACACAATGAAGACACTTAATACATCCTCGATATTAATGTGCTGACCATGTAGGTGTCAGAAAAATAAGTCATGGACTAAAGAAAATAAAATGACAAGGACAAGCAAACATAGATTTTCTCACAACATCAGAGTTACATATACATTATCACAGAATAGTACATATGGTTAATCCAAAACATTACGTCAAAATTACAAAAAAGGACTATTCACAACAAAGACAACAATATCAGCCTACCCAAACTACTAATACATAATATATAGTCATGCGGAAACAAACAAACTACTAGATATAGATAAAGGATCCTACTCTATACTTCTTTCCAAAATGCTCCAAAGGAACCTAACTAGTTGGATACTCATGAAAATTTGAGTACCGAAGAGTTTAAGGGAAAGAAATAAAACTCCAAATCAGACATGGGTCCGGTGTGAGTAACAAAGAAGTTTTAACTTCATAAAAATCTTCAAACCAAAGGTATCTCGTAAGACCACGTCGCACATAAACACAGACGGGTCTTTACCTTACGATAACCAAAACATTTCTATATGAAATCCTCTAATATTACCATAATGCCTAAGTTTAAAATAAATATGGAAACATAGCCAAAATTGTTACACTAATTAAATTCCAGCACAATTTGTGTACAACTAAGTCCGTAAGCACTTACCGGAAAATGGATTCCATTAATGACAAGGCACTGGGGTACCACCTTTCATAGTGCATCTCTAGATAAGATATAACGAAAGCTTCACATGGACTCCCTGCAAGTCAGGACTGGTCGTATCCATTACTAGATAACACCAAATATGTCATCACCCAGGTTGGGATCAACAACCTAAACGGGCCTTGAGCATACATAATCTATAATATCGACCTACATTGGGTGATGACCATACCCAAATAGTAGTGAAACACATAGTCATGAAGCATATCCCTCGATTTTAGTCATTCTCGAATACAAGGATTGAAATTACGTTTAACTTTCCTTCTAACAGACCATCTTGGAATGTTACAAATGCCCACCAAGCAAAAATGCAATGATAGCATTAATCCATACAAGTTGTTCTGGGATCGAATAAACATTCCACATTTACTATCTTCAGTTTTGGAATCACCCTCAGAAAGAATAGTATAGTTCCATAGCATAAAACATAATGATTCATCATGAGCATTATTAGTTTAGAGTCGTTTGGATAAACCAAACTTATCGAGAAACCGGTGTCTCCAAACTAATCGGTAATTCCTGGCTAATTCAATATCAATTCTTTGAAAGTATGCAACCAGTATTCAAGTCCTTACCAGGGAATTTGAATATACACAACATACTTCTTGAGTTCAAATAGGTTAAGTTAAAGATAACGGACAAACCACTATCTAGGGAGTTATATAGAGTTCACATATGGTTAACTATATGCTTGATTAAACATGACCTATTGATAGAAATTAACCCTACCATATATGTCATTTTTTGGATATTTCGACCTTACTCTATCCCTTCCTAAGAAATAAGATCTACATCTCACATATAGAGGATCAGCCTACTCATTGGCTTTAGTGCTACATATGAGATGACTTACTTCCCCTAAATGAATCACAATATTGGCATTAGGGTTCATATTTTTTTGAGGCTAATTAAAGGTAATTGGAAAATAAATCCCTTGATTTGAAACACTTTTGTAAAATAAAGCTGCTTTTAAACAAAACCTGTTATTTAGAAATAAAGTGATTTTAAAATTTAAAAACCTTTTATTAATTAATTAAATAATAAATTACCTTTATTAAATAACAATTAAATCCTAATTAACTCATAATCTAAATCTTAATTAAGTCCTAACTTAATTATTAATTTATTAATAATTAAACATATTTATAAACAAATAAATAATCACTAACCTTTATATAAATAACTAAACAATAATTAGCCATTAATTAATAACTAAACAATAATCAACATTTAATTGATCAACTAATTACAATTAACCTATTTGATTTACACTTTAGTATTAATTACTTTTGTTAAATAATGTTTAAGTACTAGTTATCTTACTTAGTTAACTAATTCAATAATCATTTATTAAATAATTAATTAGCTAAACATTAATTTTGATTTCTTAATATATGTTTGAAATCTCTAAATCTCTTTCAAAAAGATAATTTAGTGAAAAACAATTTAGATTTCAAAAAGAGTTCGTTTATACGAACTGCATTCATAGCGAATATCGCTCTACGACTCATAATTTTCAATATATAAAACTTTGTTTCCTAAGTCTTCTTTAAAAATTTAACTCTTGGAAAAAATTTACTACTTATAAAATATAAAGGTGTGATCTTGGAACTATACAAGTTTTAAACTAGAAAATATTTTGAAAATATTAGAACCAAAGATCATAGATGTTCCGCAAGGGATTCTATGTCACTTAACTAGAAAAGGTGCTAACTTTTTTAGCAAAAAGTCATTTATTTAAGATCATAACGTTCATATTCACACCATAACCACAATTATAAGCAAAGACCTCAACTTTCTAACTAACATAAATATTAGATTTTCATTCAATTCTAATTCCAATCATGACATACAAGCACATATAAACCAAACCTAAACATAATTATAATCCAAGCACTTATACATACATACAAGTCAATATTATTTTTACCCAAACAAAAATCATATTTACGACCCAAGTCAAGTATATAAAAGCTTTAGAAAACTTATTCAAATTCTAGGTCCTTACTCATCAAAATTCGAATCAATCAAAGACCTCTAAATTTTGAATATGACCTAAGTTTTCGCTTTGCCATTAGATAAAAATGATATTTTTTGTGGCTTAAGGGTGCAAAAGTGTTCTACTTAGGGATAGAAGTGCTCGGCCAAGAGGAGGAATGGGTGTATATGGCAAGTTTTGTGATGGAGAAGTGTTGAAATGAGAGAAGGAGGCTTTGAACAAGGATATAGAAATTTCTAAAGTGAAGAAAGCTAGGATTTATGAACTTAAGAATTGTTAGAAGCCATTAAAGTGTTTATACGAACTTAGAGAAGGTTTTACAAAGTAAAAATGAAATGAGAAAATCATAATAAGAATTAGGAATTTTGTATATACACAAATGGATAAATTAAATTACCAAATTGACCTAAAGGTACATAACCTCCACTGCACTCATGCCACCTCATCCACTTTGCCTCCCGCCCCCTTGCTCATGTGTTGGTCTCCTCCTCCCCTTTATTCGATGAGCGAATACAAATTAATAGCTCGGGTACATTTTATTTTAAAAGATGTGATATTTATGACAACCTTTCACCTTTATTTTTAAATTTATTTTAAATTTTTATGAAAAGTGACATCATTGTTTTTATAAACTTAAGTATAAACATATGTACATATATTTTATAAAATGTGCTAACTTATTTATAGATGAATGTGAATATTTATAAGACATAGATCACAACGTTTCCGACAACTTTTAGACAACGAAAAGTCGAAAATTCTAAAAATGATTTTCGGTCACATTTTCGATTTTTCTTCGAACTAATTATTTTTTTAAACAAATTTTGAAAACTATTTCACCATCATTAGCTATTGTTTAAAAGAAGTTTATTTTAATTATGTTTGTACCAAAATTGGGCACAACACTCTTCGAAAGTATTTGAAGAATAAAAATGAAGAATGGAAATGTAAAAGGAGGATTATCTAACAAACACTTCAAAAACAGATGATAAAAACATGTAGAAACACAGGATTGTAGAGTGGTTTGTCATATAGCCTACGTTCACTATGAAGTTGATGTTTTTATTGATATTCACTTGTTGATTGACTACAACGGATTACAGTGATGAAATTCGAGTACAACAGTAGCTTTGAAATATAAAAATGGTTTCGGTAGAGTCTGGACGTCAAAGAGCCAAAAGATCCGCTTTCTGTAGGTTCTGGGTGCTATTTATAGACGTAGGATGCAAATATCTTGCTCATATCTCGGGAGACCTCTTCTGGCACGTGAGCGGGCCCACGCGATCGATCCCATGCGATTTCGACTCGATCCGTGATCGATATGAATGAATTTCATATCGATCAAGATTTGATCCAATCAAGTCAAAATTTGGCGGGACCATTCTTTAGGTTGTACGTAAGCTCCTGTGAAAATTTTATAGCATTTGAACTTGTGGATTGCAAGTTATGATCGATGCAAATTAGAGTTCCTCGATTGGCTGTTTAGTTCATGTCGATGCACTTCGCATCGATCTATTCGAATTGATCCAGGCATGTGCCAGCATGTTGACATGGCGCTCACTCTTCGGATCGATCCACTTGTTATGCCAAGTTGACCGAACGTCCCCAACGTTCGCGCCTTGTTCGTATTGATTTGACTTGTTCTTATTCAAAGTGATCGAGGCTATTCTGTTCGTATCAAGTGTTGTGGCTCTATTCGTATCGATCTACGTTGCACTGTTTGTATCGATTATATGGTCTACCTAGTATCCATCGAAGTTGTTTCAAGTTGATGGATACGAATAATGTGATGGATACGAACAGATGGACGTGTGTGGGTAGATCGATACGCACAAGCGGTTTCATAATGGATACGAACCTAGGTCGCCTGATGGATACAAACTAGCGAAGCTTGATGGATCCGAACAAGGCTCTTCAGTTGTTGGATACGATGTGATGTGCTCCGATGAATACGAAAAGATGCTCGCCGATGGACACGAACATGTAGGACTTCCGATGGATATGAACAGATGTTGCATATATGTTGTTTTCCTTGGATTGTATCGATCATATCTCGTGCATACAAACTCCGATTGACTTTAAATTTGAAACGTTGGCTTTCATAGCATTGCTTGTCATGTCATATCAATTATAGCTTGATCTGGACTCGGATAAAATTTATCGACATCCATAGTGAACCTGTGTTTACTCGATATTCAGGGTGCGTGGTCTTTGATCTTAAGTCAATTCCTTGATATCTTGGCCTTGTCAAAAGGCGGAATGAAATTTTCCCCCTAAAGTATGTCTTATGAGAACATGACGTGCTTTGGATAGTTGTGTCTTTCATTCCGAATAGTTCTGTCTGACTTGTTGAACGATTGTTTTCTTTTCGTCGAAAGTTATGGCATAAATTATGAACTGTAGACTGTCAGTTGTTGTACTGTGTGCTGTTGTAACTGATTGCTGTATGACACAGATTAGCCATTTGTAGTTGTAATCATTCATTAGGTGGGCATCCGACTTGTGAATTTTTAAAATTGAAAATTAGTTCGACATACATGCATATATATTAACCTGAATCTTGTTAACGCTTGCACGTTCATGGGTCGTTTTCAGTTTTTTCGCATCGAATTCTGTATCGATCCTCTCTTGAACCGATGTGAAATTCGAGTTGTAACAGCGCTTGATGGTTGTTCTGGACTGTCCCTTCGTATCGATCCTCTCCTGGATCGATGTAAAAGGTTGAAAAAAAATTCGTATCGATGGAATTTGCAGTGTTAGATAAGAAATAAACATCTCGCATCGATGTATATGAGTTGCGGTGGACTCCATAGCCATGGATATGAAGTTGTGGCTTCGCATCGATGGATGTGAATTTCTAGGTCTCGGAATTGATAGATACGAAATTAGTGTTTTGTAACAGTCAATGTTTGATGGATGCGAGCAATTCAATTGGTCTTCATAGCATTTCTTATGTTTCATACCGATCCTTAGACAATTACGAATAGGCGCCGCCTTAGACAGGGGGTACATAGGTACGAGTAACACCTTTCGTATCGATCAGAGAAGAAGCCTGTTTTTACCAGTCGTAACAACTGGGATACCAATCGTTTTTTTCTTGGTTATGAAACCATATATATCATTTGTATTTAGCCGAATATCTCATTTGCCTCCATATCCCTTTCTGCCTTCGTATCGATGGAGAATACAAGAACGTTGAATCATCTTCGTCTCCAAATTTAATAGTTCATTAATCCTTCGACCCGATCGTTTAAGCTAGGTAATCAACCAATCAAAATTCCTCAGAAATGATGAGACTCGAGTTTTAATGTCTGCTTGTCCAAAATGGTCGCTGATTCCGCCATTGTCGATGCCATAATTTGGTCGGAGCAAAGTTGAGAAGGAGCAATGGCGTGTTAACTGTTTGGGGAAGAAGGAGTAAGGGGGGATACGAAGGAATAGTTGCACGAATGGCTAAGTCCTGCCCTCGTATTGATGATATGGTGACGGTGGTTTGATTCAAATCGATCGGGATAATCGGACTTCGAAATGGTCAAGTTGAGGTCATAGCATCATTGATGATAAAGTCTCGTATCGGTTCAAGTTGATCGACATGAAGTATCAGATTTGCTGACCGATACGAAGAGGTTGCACCTTGATCGACACGAAACCCAACGTTCTCGATCGATATGAACTACACGCCAGGGGATCGATACGAAGGCGACTTAAATGATCAACACGAATACATATCTCGATGGATACGAAAGCTTCCTTGACCAATATGAACATGAACTTTGGTGGTCGATAACGAGTTGGACTTTGATGAATTTGAAAAACTCTTGCACATTTGAACACCTGATTCTGACGGGCTTCAATCTTGCATAATTAGACTTTGAAACGTTTTCATTGCATATTGGACTACTATCGAAGCTCATCAATGGAACAACAAATTATTCAAAATTTTAACGAACTTTAACTTGTAACGGTCTCTAAATTTTAGATAGCACGGTTTTGACAATCAGCGATGACGGTCATTCTGATTAAATTCTGAAGTCTCGTCATTTGAATATTTTCTCAAACTCTGTAGAATCTTTCAAGTAATATGTAGCATTGCACTACACAACACAATCATGCACTTCACACTGGGTTATACACGTGCTTATTATCGTCGAATGATGACTTTTCATAAGTTAGTTAGTTATGGAGTCTACAAGCTTACAACAGCAAGAAATTCAGAGTTCACTTCCCCTAACAATCGAGATACCGACCATCACAGCCGAAGTTATAGATCCAGCTCCGGATAAGCTACCGGGTGCCTCTTTTATTGGTAATCCGCCAGATTCTATACCGTCCAACGTTTTTGAAGACATGCTGGGATGGATATGTCTATGGCATGGTTTGTCGTTGGACAACGTGCTATTGCCGGGACCAAATGATAGACCGCATTTTTTACTGGAGGAGTTTAATACCTTCAATCTCCATGCATGTATAGTAGGAACACTTCCTCCATTTAACCAATACATTAGGGAAGTGTCATCTTTCTTTGGAATTGCTCCATCACAGCTACATTCGAACGGATATGCTATGGTGAACAGCCTATTCATTGTATTTATAGAGCATCTTTTTCGACCACCGACCCTGATAGAGATTAGATATCTATTCAATGTCAAGAGTCGGGAAGATAGTCCCTCATTCACATTTCTAGAGTGAGTCAGGAATTGTAAAATTTTCATCGGCTCCTGGACCGGGCTATGTTATTTCAAAATGGAGTGGTTTTATTTTCAATGCCCTCTGGGATTCGCCATCCGATGGTTATTTAGACGTAAGTGTTGTGATCTCTTCAACTAGCTAACAAGATAATCATATCTAACACTAAAACTTATATCTTCTTTCCTTTAAAGCTGTAATTCCACGACCCAAGGGCACACTTTAGAGAGATAGTTCGTATTCTTCAAGAAGAGCCGAAAGAGATGCGGGAAATAGAGTCGGTGCTAATAGACCGAAACTTGAAGATAGTTGGGCTGATCGAGCGAAATCAGAGTATAAGGCTTGAACGAACATTGAGGGCAGTCCCGATTGGACGGGTGAAGCGTAAGACTCCCAGGGTTGTTATAGCTGAAGAAGGTGATGATGAAGATACACCCACCGATGATGAGCCCATTGTCAGGCCTTCCTATGCCTTCCAAGATTCTAAGGGAAGGAGTAAAGGCAAGGCCGCAGCCTATAAGCGTTCCAGTCTGGGAGATGGAAATCTATGATCGTGTCGCTCCCTGCTTCTGGTATTAGAATTTCGAAGGCTCCTCCCTCGCAAGTGGAGAACCTTTTCGAAGGGCTTGCCGATATCCCAATTCCAAATTATGTGTCGCTGCAACACGATGCCAGATTGGAGGAGCTTTAGAGTGCCTTAGACTTAAGCGAATCTCTTCCCACTAGTGTGGCTGACCTTTTCGGTTGGTCGGGGGGTTGCACATACATACACACTTCATGGCACTACATGATTTTCGATCGCAAGCTGTTTACTTCAGGAGATCATTAACTTTGATTTTCTTACTTTATAGGTAAAATGTCTGGACGTGGGTCGATGTTGGGAAGCCTTCGCTCAGCTCGTCAATCTTCTACACACTGTGAATCACGTAGGAGAGTGGTGGAGAGGGATTATGACCGTGGATATTCCAGCCAAGAAAGATATGACAGGGATATGGATAAGGATTACAGACATATATCCCGATCGAGTTCTCCACCTCCTAGAATCCCTATCACTCCTCGAGCTATAAAAAAAACTGCAGAGCCTCCCCACAGAAACCGTCATCCCAATCCTCTAGGCCTAAATCACACCATCACAGGCATGAGGCAAACACTTCTGTTGTCTCTGAACAGGCTGTTACTTTGCCCACCGGAGTAGAGGCAATTAGAATCGAACAATTAAAGAAGGATTTCCCGAACATCTATTTCGATAGCTACATCTTCCCTCCGCACTTAAAGAGAATCCCAAGGGAGACAGAGAACACGATGCACGATTATATTCACGGCATCTATTCTCAGTATAAGTAGTGGATGAAAGCTACAGAGAAATCGTCGAAGCTGGTCTTTAAGCAGGTGACCACCATAGAGAAATTACAAAGCGAGCTCGCTCAGAAGGATCGAATTATTGAAATGCTTAAAACTAAAGCTGAATCCTCCCGAAAGTCAGAAATAGAGGCCACTCAAAAGGCTGATGAGGCAAACTTAGCCATGGAGAGGATGAGGCAGACACACTATGCCCTGGTGGAGGAGATTTTGCCATCGGAATACCACCGTCACCGCCGAACGGGATGCGGCTCTAAAAGAACTTAATGGGCTTAAAGCTGAATTCTCCGAAATTATCAAGGAAAGGGACGGCGCAAATTGCGCAGCCCAGGAGGTATGTGAGCAGGCCGTAGTGCTCCGGGGTGAATGGGATGCGGCAATGGCTAAAGTCTCTGTGGTGGAGACCAAGGTCGAGGAGAGGGTCTGAACGGCGGAGTCCAGGCTAGTGGCTGATATCGAAGATCTCCTCATCACTTATAATGTTAATGTGCAGAAGCATAGGAACCTAGCCTGGCTCAAAAATTATTCGATACATCTTCACAACGTCTGGGGCCGATTGGTTAAGGAGGAGAAGGCGGTGGATCTAAATGAATTAATCGACGGGTTTGAGCTTGAGAATCATTTGCTGAATGAAGATGAAAGAAAGATTCTCCACGAGTTGATGATTTCAAGCAAAAAGGAGAAGCTCAGCACCCAACACTTGGAGGTTGGAAAAGGTTCAGGTGTTGAGCATCATGATGCAAGTCTTGAGATCCCTACGCTAACCCAACTTGAATTTGCACCAGCGGTTGATCCCCAATCTGTCCTTGCTTACAATCCGGGCAACCACAATTATATCCGGCAAGAGAGCACACTTCTGAAGTTGTTCAGCCGTCCATGAACTAAACTGAGGATGGTATTCTGAACGTTCTTCATACGTATTCAAAATAAGGTGCTTGATTTGAAGCATTTACTAATAGTCTGTCTTTTTCTCTATCCAACAACTGGAGTTACATTGATTGCGCCTCTTGCAACTCAAGAATTGCATCAAGCACAGGAGGCCATCGTTACTGATGCGACTACTCCAAAAACAACTGCACCGATCGATGAAACGCAGGGGTGTGCACTCTTCTTTGACGAGAAGATGATGAGGAACTTCTCAATCGCCACAGTGACCCTTTTGCAGACTTACCATTTGTTATAGGTGGAATCGCACCAGTACTAGCTCTTCAATGCCGACCACCAATGCCTCCAGCGAGGTTCAAGCAATCCGTGAAGAAGAGATATTGGCCAAAATTGATGCTAAAATGGAGGCAGCGGCTCATGGTGGTAGTTTTGGACGTGGAATGCCGGCACCTGTCCCGGCTCCGTTGAAAATGATATCATCTGGTGGGACAGTTATCGATACCAGCGTGTCTATGCCCACCTCCTATAGTGGATCCGCCCCCTCCGACTCCGCCTGCGGGTAGTATTCCTATTCATTTCAGCTTGGAGGAGGAGGTAGATATAATGCCACCCACTGGAGACCAACCACTGAAAGACAAATGCTTGAAGTGGAAAATCACTAGTAGCTCTAGCGGATCCACACCAAAGAAGAACCCAAGGAATAATAAAGAGTGGATATGCCTCTTTGGCACGTTTTTGAGTAGATAGAAATTTTCTTTTAGCTTTTATAGGTCATGTATAGATGCGAGATCGTCCCCTGCTAGTAGGAATTAGGGAAATAACTTGTACATGAATTTCTTGCACAGATAGTTGAAATGAAACTCTTTTTTGGCTTCAACTCTATTATTGTTTATTCTGCTTAAGTGTTCTAGTATTTGAATTCTAGACCAGTACCCTTATGGAGTTCCAACCTTTGAGTCGATTTTGTTTTTATTGTCAAGTCCAAAAATACCAACACGGGTCATAACCGGGGATTAAGTTGAACTTTGATGTTGCACTGCTTCAGTCAATGGTTAAAATTTAAGTTCTGCCCCAAGTTTCGAGGATGAGTTGTGAAGATCGACCAACGATTGCATTTCGCTTTCATTTCACCTAGCTTAACATCGTTGAATCGATGATAAAACAAGTGAGAGTATAGGTGCCGAATCACACTCGCTCACTTATCAATGATCACATCTGCACTCCAGGGATCTGCATTTGTATGTTGGCGGTCGATCACGCCTGTTTAAGTTTTAAGTATATGTCCATGCTCTGGGGACTTAATTTAGTTTGCGAGTGGTCATTCACACCCGAGTTATGTTTATACTCTGATCATAATCTGGGGTCTCAGAGTTATTTACAGTCGATTCCCTAGTTCGCACTCTGGAAATCTGGTGATAGTCTACCTTTGCACTTCATTTCGCACTCTGGGAACTTGAAGTTGGTTGATGTTTATGCACCAACTCACACTCTATGAATAGTGGCCGCTAGGGGGTTACGTTCGTAAGGGGTTTGGGCACGTTTTTCTGTGCCTAGATGAGCCCGAGCTCCTCCATGCTTGGGCCGATGGTGGAGTTTGCATAAGGGAGTAGAACGGTGGTGCTTGATCGACATAGAAGTCGTCGTAGTTGGCTCGATAATTGCGTGATGATGGCGGAAAGATGGGTTTGGTCGCGTGTTTTGATTCCTGGGAGAAGATGGACGCGTGCGTGAGTAAAGGGATGTGCGGCCTGGATGTTAGGGCAACAAAATCAATTTGGAGTCTATGTTTATACTCTAATTCACACTTTGGGAACCTAGAGTTGACATTTATACTCCAATTCGCACTCTAGGAATTTGAGTTGGCCGAAAGAGGGTCAATCACATTTTTTTAGGCTTTTAGGATTTCATCCGCACTCTAGGAACGATGGATTTATCAGGATCGTGGATGGTGATTCACATCCACCCTGAATTAACAAGTGAGGTCTTTAGATGGACGGGTCCATCCTCCTCGAACTAGGTCAGGATATGGTTGAAGTCGTTAGGTGGACCGGTCCACCCTCTTTGAAACCGCATTCATAAGTTTATACTCCAGCTCGAACTCTAGGAGACTGGAGTTAGTTAAAGGATTGTCGTGTGTCAATCCTTCTTTGGCTTCAGTGTGATGGCTTGCTCCCGAGCTCGGTTTTCACATAGTATGTGGCCGGTCATTTTACAGTCACTCCTTATTTGAGTAAATTCCACCATATGATGGAACTTAGCTCTTTATGCATCATGATGGTTGTATGTCACATTCAATAAATTGCAGCTCAGGCACGAAGAGATGGCATTTTATTGCAGAAATGAGAAAATACGGCATAGTCAATTGCCTTATTAAAATTTTAAATTTTGAAATGAAGAAACAAATTACAGATAAAAATAGACTAAAATAAATAAGGCCCGTCATGTATAGTAGCGATAGAGACTCTTGTTGTTCCAGTCATGGCAAAGTAAGACCGTCAACGGTTGATAAGTTGAATGTGCCATCTTCAAGATTTCGTTCAATCACATACATTCCTTCCCACGTTGGGTTCATGCACGAAGGACCCAGGTAGATTCGTTTGAGGACGAGATCACCGAGTTCAAAGGTTTGAGGTCAGACCTTGGCATTGTATAATCGGGTGACTCGACTTCGATATGTGACTGCCTCAAATCAGCCTCTTAGCGCTTCTTGTCCAACAAATACAAGGATTCGGCAAGTAGTGTAGCATTTGTCTTTAGATTATAATAAGTCACACGATAAGAAGATACTTCCATCTCGGCTGGAATAACGACTTCTAAACCGTAGGAAAGAAAGAATGGAGAATGCTCGGTCGCGGATTTGTGGGTTGTCCGTTAAGCTCATAGAGCCATAGAAAGTTCATCAACCCACTTGCCCCCGTCCTTTTCCAGTCATTTCTTTAGAATAGACTTGATAACCTTATTAAGAGCTCCAGCCTGGCCATTCGCTTGAGGGTGTGAAACTGTAGAGAATTTCTTTTGAATGTGGAATTGTTGGCAGAAATCATTGAATTCAACACTATCGAACTGGGTTCCATTATCAGTGATGCTGGTATGCGGGAGAATAAATCGACAGATAATGTTGTGAACTACAAATTTGATCACCTTCTTCGTCGTGATTGTAGCAAGAGGTTCAGCTTCGGCCACTTGGTAAAGTAATCAACTGCGACGATGGCGTACTTCGCACCACCTTTGGCTAGAAGTATAGAGCCAATGATATCGATGCTCCATACTATAAACGGCCATGGACTAACCATTTGGGTTATCTCAGTAGGTGGGGCTCTAGGAATTTGAGCATGCTTTTGGCATTTATCATATTTTCTGGCGTAATCCGTTGCATGTGGTTTACCGTCGGCCAATAATATCCGTATTGGAGTACTTTCTTAGCGAAAGCTTTCCCCCTGGTGTGATTGTCACATTCTCCTTCATGAACATCAAGTAACATTCGCTTACTTTAATCATGGGTGATACATCGGAGTCGAGGAATGGAGTACCCTCTTCTATACATAACTCCATTCTGAATAGTGAACCATGCAGCTTTTCGAAGAATCTGTCTCTTCGCGCTCCTGCGCTCGGGTAGTGTTCCATGCTCGATGTAAGTTCGGAATGGAGTCATCCACTACTCCTTACCGGATCTAATTAAAGCTTGGGGAAGATAACATTTCCACAGGAACAAGTCCCATTTGCTGTGCTTCACCCGTACTTGCTAACTTTGCCAATGAATCAACCTTCTGATTGCGCTTATGGGGTATGTAGAAGATGGCATAATAATCAAACTGATTAAGTATCTCCTGGACTCGAGCTAGATAAGGAGCCAATCTTCTATCTTTTGCCTGATATTCACCCCGAATTTGACATGCAAATAATTATGAATCACAATAAATTTCCACAGCAATGATTCTCAAATCTCGGGCGAGTTTCAATCTAGCAAGTAAGGCTTTATATTCAGCTTCATTATTGGTCGCACGAAAATCAAACTTTAGATCATAATATATGGATATGCCTTTGGGGATTTCAAGTACAACTCCAGCGCCAGAGCACTAGTCATTTGATGCACCAATAGTATGCAGCTTCCAGATATACTCAGGGGATTCACTGGTTTCGGGCAAGTCCTCTGCGATGGTAAATTCGGCTATAAAATCCGTTAGGACTTGTCCTTGAATGGCTCGCCTTGGAGTGTAAGCAATATCAAACTGACTCAGTTCGATATTCAATTAAGCGACCTACCAGACGTCTCAGGCTGCGTAAGGACCTATTGTAATGGCTGATCGGTGTAAACTATGATAGGATGAGCATGGAAATATGGACGAAGTTTCCTTGAGGCAGTAACGAGACAATAAGCCAACTTCTCTAGTTTCGGATAATTTCTCTCAGCTCTGGTTAGTCGTTCACAGATATAGTGGACCGGTTTTTGCACTCGTTCTTCCTGTCGAATTAGGGCAACACTGATTGCATTTTTTGACACCGCCATGTGAAGATACAATTGCTTTTGATTGATAGGCTTTGACAAAATAAGTGGTGTGCAGAGATGCTGAATCGGTGCTCAGAATGCACCTTCACACTCCATGGTCCATTCAAAGTTTTGTTTCTCTTTTCGGATCAGATCGAAGAAGGGAATGCACTTGTCGGTGGATTTTGAAATGAACCTGCTCAATGCTGCTACTTTCCCGTTAAGGCTCTGGACTTTTTTTATAGTTCTTAGAGTTTCAAGATTTCTGATCGCCCATATCTTTTCGGGATTGGCTTCGATTCCTCGAGCGTTGACTATAAACCCAAGGAATTTTCTGGAAGCGACCATAAAGTGACATTTCAGTGGATTGAGCATTATTCTGTACTCTCGAAAGATGTTGGACATTGATTCCAAGCCCTTGATATGATCAGTGGAAAAATGCAACTTTAAGCATGTCGTCTACATATGCCTCCATCGTATTTCCGATTTGGTTGGCAAACATCTGATTGACTAATCGTTGGTAAGTAGCGCCAGCGCTCTTGAGTCCAAATGGCATGACCCTCTAACAGTAAATCCTAGATTAGTTACGAAGCTGGTATGTTCTTGATTGGGTAAGTGCATGGGTATCTGGTTGTAGCCAGAATACGCACCCATGAAGGATAAGAGTTCATGCCCAGCTGTTGAGTCTATGAGCTGATCAATTATGGAAAGTGGGAAACTATCTTTAGGACAATTTTTATTTAAGTCTGAGTAATCAACACATGCTTTCCATTTCCCATTCGGGTTTTGGATACGTACATGATTTGACACCCATATTGGATATAACGCTTCTCGGATAAATCCATTTGCTTTAAGCTTTTCTACCTCTTCTTTAAGGGTGGCATATCTCTCTAGATCTATACCGTGCCTTTTCTGTTTGGCCGGGATATACCATGGGTCAATATTCAAAGTGTGGCATGTGATGTCCGGTGAGATCGCACACATGTCAGAATGCATCCAGGCGAAAACAGTGAAGTTCGCCCGGAGGAATTTGACCAATTCCTTCTGTGTTTGTTGGCTTAACTGAGACCCAATCTTCACCATTTTTGATTCATCATCATAGTCCATCAGGAAATCGATTGTCAGTTTGATCGGGGAAGCTTGACTGTCTTTAGTTTCATCTTCACTTTCAGTATCTCTCATGTCAAGATCTATTCAAAATTGGTTTGGGTGCCCGTGCCTAGTCCCAGGCAATAATTGTCAATTATCAGCAAAATGGACGCAAAGAGATTCCTCTATGCCCTTTCTTTTCTCTTTTCGCTGAGCTGCGCAGCTCGGCAACATAACAGGCCCATCTAGTAGCCTGATCTCCTTGAACGACTCCAACCTCATGATCGGTGGGGAATTTTAGAGTCATGCACCATGGGTGTAACGATTCGAATTTTTCGCGTTCGAAAATCAACATCCATACTTCACATTGTACTCGAATGCCGCAGATTCGATCGTTCAAATTCGAGTCGCCGGAGCTTATAACACATTAAGTAAATAACACAGCGGAAGAAATGAATAACATATATCAATGTACAACATTTGATACAATATCTGATACAACAGAATGATACAATGAACATCAATATACACCAGAGTTACAAAGAATAGCAGCGGAAATAAAAGATAACACTAGCAGCGGAACAAAATCTCCAATGTAGCTTCAAGAAAGAACTCCAGCTGTAACTCCATCTCCAAGGCATCAATCCAGAAATAGCGAGAACTCCCAAATCAAGATGAAGAGAAGCAACTCTAGAGCCAAATCCTAAGGCTGAAAGCTATCGAATCTACACCTACTATAGATTATCTGAAAACCCCAACTCTAGACTGCCCGTGTGGGAAAATAGTGGGCACCCAGAGTTTAGGAAAAGAACAATAAACTCCAGGTCAGTCGTGGGACTGGTGTGAGCAAACAAAACATTTGGTCTTTAAAACAACAAAAGAATTTAAATTTGAAATCCGCAATGTTTTTGGAAAATGAAACTACCATAAGGCCTCCCGCCACACACACAATGCAAACGCAGAATTGGAGGAGATTTCTCCTTATGATAGTCAAATATGCTTAATACGAGAAAATTTCTTTGATATTATTACTATAAGTGCAAAGTGTGGAAAACCATTTCGAAAATATAATATAAATCCTAGCCAGCATACGACATTTCGTCGTATGCCTACTATAGCTACCATGTTCAATAGCAGGTTACCGCCACATTCCATGGCAGGTTATACAACTAAAACCGTACAGGGCGCGTATTGTTTTGATTGGATTTCCAACAAATGGTCAGGCTAAGGAACTTCCTACTGTCAATGGGATCGCCTCTGGAGGGACGTCCCGAGAACTAACGTTACGGTTAGATCTCTGCCAACACAAGGCCGGGTTACCTCTGTAACTAGGTAACTACTACACGAATATTCCATCCCTCGGTCCTTTGGGACCTTTATCCGAGGCGCCTCAAAGCAACAACCACACAGTAAATGAGATTGGAGCAACCACATAGGTTAAATACCAGGGCTCCATACCTGATACCACCCTTTACCAGAAGGGAATGACACCCCCTAAAGGGAGCGACCCTCATAACCTTGCCGCATCTTTCCTGTTTCGACCATTTCCGGGGAGTGAGGTCCTGATGCAGTCTCGTCCACAAAGCTACGCTTTGGCACAAAGCCATGCTTTGGGTCAACAGATGACCAAAGCAATGATCACAAAGATAAATGATCAAACAAATGATCATATCACAAATGATCAACCAATGATCATCACACAGCAGCACTCAGCATGCCACATTACCAAATTGGGAATATATCACTGATAAATATCAACTACATAACCTCTGAGCTCGTACGTCTCAGAGAAGGGTGTTAAGCTAAGAGAATAAATTCTCCGCCACCAAGCAGAAAGGTATTTGATAGAAATCAGTTAACATCTCAAAGTGTAATGTCGGACATACAACCATACAAGTCTGTCCCGGGTTCGAACAGAACCGAAGGCACTTCCGAAGAAGCCCTTGCAAATTCGGATAATCCCTAATCACGTCCGGACTTCCCATCACATATGGAGATCTCTATACCGGGGATCAGCCAATGCAGAGACAATCGACGAGTTACCCTTTTGTTTTCGGAAATATCCGGTCTTCACCACCGGTCTTCAATTGCTATCCATAACGTCGTATCACTATTCGGAATGGGCTATATGACACAAGGTCCTCTCCCGGCTAAACCGAATAATGAGCGCCATATTTTAAAACATATGGATATGGGATTTTAGTTAAGTCACAACTTATAAAATCCAAAACTTTTCTTTCAATGGTTAAACAAATTACCATTTTAAATCTTTAAACAAAAAGATTTATTTCACAAAGTTTCACCTAGTTTCACAAAGATCTATTCATAGATTTCAAAACAACTTCCATTTCAATTGGATTAACTCAATAAACCTTTAAATTAAAGATTTAATTTATAGCTTTCAAAACACGTCCAAAGATTTATTCATAACTTGGAAAACCATTTTCATTTCAAAACTTGAATTCCTTTTAACACACATTGGAAAACCATTTCTTATATGAAAGCTTCTATTATTTGAAAACAATAGTTTTCGTTTCAGAAAAGTCTGATTTATACAAGTTGAAAATCTTGGGTTAAATTTAAATTCCAAACATCACTTTTTAAAATGGTTTAAAACCCCATATAAATCCATTTATAAGTTGGATAACTTTTTTAAACATAGTTTTCAAATCATAGAATTCAACTTCAAATATTGAATTCAAATTTAAATCAAATTATTTAAATTTCAAAACTCAATCAAGTTATTCAAATAACTTTTATTTTTGAAATTCATTTTTTTTTCAAATGCTTCAATCCTAATTCCAAAACTATTTTGGATTCAAAAATTCAAATTTTAAAACAATTTCAAAATCTGTGACTTAACCCATTTCCACGTGCAATCCATATTTGTGTGTGTATAAGTGTGGTCTAGGGGTTCAACACAATAGTGCACAACATCAACATCACAGATTCAATCATAAAGATAAGCGGTATAACCCATAACGCTTATCTATATTCATAGATTCATAGATAAAGTAAATTATCAATCACAAAAATTCACTAATATGATTCGATGTGGGTTTCGGATAACCAGCTAGAATCCGACTCCCTGTCGCATCGAAATTCAAATGTCGTTTTACGGGTCAAAGGATTTGCATATTCATATAATCATATATATATATCATAGATATAACAGCTTAGCATAAGGCATCAAATAGCATCACATCACATATCAAAATATCAATCCATCACACAACATTCAATAACAATCAGCATCTACAATTAAGATGAATAAACTGGGTGGTTTTAAATTTATTACCTACATGATTACTTTCATTTATTATTCCTAATTAATTAACTATCCATATTTATTCAATTAATAAATCTTTAATTATTTTAAAATCTAATATCATTCAATTAATGATTTCTTAATTACAAATTAATTATTCTAAGAAAAATTAATCTTAAACTTTAATTAATCAAATTAAAACCCTTAATTACTTTAATTAATTATCCATTTCATTAATTAATTAATTATATTAATTATCCATTTGTACTACCTTAATAATTAAATGAATTACAAATCATTATACTTTTCTTTATCTTTAGATAAACATTCCTTATTTAAATTATGCATTTTTAAAAACAAAATGTTTTTAATTTTACTTTAAATTCCATTTAACATTTCTTTTAAACTTAAAGACTCAAATTTGTCTTAAATAAGAGTTTAAAACAATACACAACTTAATCTTATATGTTTAAAAGAAACATATACTTTATTACTAAGTTCAAAAAGATTTAAATTCAAATTAAAATCAAATTCAAATCTATTTAAAAATTTCTTTAAAATTTCAAAATTGAAATATAACTTCTAAACTCATTCTAGTTTAATTCTTTAAAACTCTTTCTATAATTTACATCTTCAATTCAAATACAAATCATTTGAAGCAATTTAAATTTAAATCTTTATTTTAAAACTGAAGTTTAAAATTTAAATTAAGATTTAAAACTCAGTTTTGAATTCATTTGAACTTCTAATTTTAAATACTTAACTTTCCAATTCAATATGCAAAACAACAATGCATTTACACTTGAGAGTTTAAGATCAAATTTGAATTTAAAAACATAAATGTTTTCAAATATCTGGCAAATTAAATTTGAATTCATATTCAAATTCCAAACTTACACTCAGTTTAAATCTCCACTTTCAAATTTAAACTTACCTTTTTATTTAAGACAGAAAACAGTTTTTCTGTTTATTTAAAAACTTAAACTTTGAATTTTTTTTTTTCCAGAATTTAAACTATTTTCAAAAAACATAATTCAAACCTATTTGAATTCAACTAAAATTCAGTTTCCAAAATTCTAAGTCACATTTGTAGTTTGCATTTAATTCAAATCTTATAAAACGGAAACAGTTCTGTTTCTTTTTTTTTTGTTTTTATCAAACCAAATTTAAAATTCTACATTTAAATTATTACAGAATAATAATTCAAACAATTTGAATTCATCCTTAGGTTCAAGTTAAATTCTAAGCTAAACTTTTAGTTTAAATTTAAACTTAACTTTAATTTCAAAACTGCAAAAAACAAGCTTCTGTTTTGCTTAAATCCTGAAACAATGTACTCGAGCAAGCTAAAATTTTACTTCGGGTCAGAAGCTTACATGCTTCGAGTTATTTCCCATTTTCCCCGAGATCCACCCGAGTCAAAAAAAATCCCTGCAACTACCCACATCAAAACCTGGAACAGACAAACCCCATTCTCCCTCCAACCTGTCAACACCAGTATCAACCACCTCCGACCACTAACAACATCCAAACTCCGGCACGAGCTTCATCACTTCACCATCCATCAATACCCTAAACATCTTTGAACTCGATGCACAGAGGAGTTCAAATTCAACCCAAACAGTAACCCAAAGTAAACTAGGGTTCATCATCTAAAATCCAAAATTTCAAATCCAAACTTGAATTGAAAATCAATTCAATACTTTTCCTATGATCTATGATTTATAAACTACTTCCAGAAAAACAATTCACTCAATTCAAATGCATGGATCAAATGATCTTGATAAAAAAAATACAGTTAACTGAAACTGCATTTATTTTCTTAACACTGTAAACTTAATCTTTGATCTAAAATTCTTGCATCCACTTAATGATTCAATAAGTAAATCTGAACATTAATTCATGATACCTATATTTCCCAATTTTTTTTCAGAATTTAGTTTGTTTATGTTTCCAGACATCACAGAAAACTAAACAAATTATATAGCCTTTAAAAATTTATTTTATCAGGAAATAAACCAATTCCATTCAAATTCTAATCCCTAATAGCAACCAGATTAATGAAAGAAAAACTATTTATCAAATTTGAACTCAACTATAACAATCGGAACCTTAGAAATCAAGCATGCATTGCATTCATATATGCACAGGCAGTAGAAAAAAACATGTACAAAAATTTAACTTCAGCAAATAAACAAACATGTATTCCTAATTAACTTATTTTAAATTGAGTGTTACTCACAAGCATTAACAAGAAAATAGGTTTCAGGAGGGAAAGTTGCTCACCTAGTTGTTGAAGACAGAGGAGAAGCTAAAGCCTAGAAATTTGCATTTTGAATTTGCTCTGCCCCCGACCTTTTCTTTGATCTGTTTAATTTGATTCTTTTCTTTTGTTCTTGACTGTTTGTTGTTGAGCCTGATCTTTTATTTGATTGTTGAATTGTTAAAAGCTTCAATTTTTTTGCTTCATTTTTCCAGGCTGCAGGCTTTACATTTTTTTATTTTTATTTTTTTTCTTTAATCCTTTGAAGCTTTTATAGCTTGATTCTTATGCAACAGGGAAGGACTTTGCCTGTTGCTTGAAACCCAGAAATCAATTTAGTCTCTGAACTTGATTTTTCTTTCTGCAACTGATAATTACAACTTGTTTAAATTCTTTCTTTGTTATTGATCAACAACATTCAATTCAAACTTTTAAAGAAAATTACTTGCCTTTTATTTTATTTTCCAGAGAGCTTTGTTTTTCTCCCAGGTTTGCTTTGACCCTTTTTTTTTTCTTCCAGATTGAAGAATTTGCTCAGTTGAAGTCTTGAACTTTGCTTTGCTTCTGATTTGCATTTCAGTTTTTATTTGGTCACAAACATGTTGCCTGCTTCCAGGTTTGCATGCTTGAAAATTTCTTTTTTTTCCTCTTTTCTTTTTTATAGAAACTGAAGCCTATTCAGGTTGAAGTTTGAATTCACCTTCCCTTTTAACTTACTGATTTTAAACTGAAGCTGCTTAGTTTGAATTGCATCTTGTTTGCTAAATTTGATTGAATCTACTCTGGTCACAAGCATGTTGCATGCTTCAAAACAAGTTGTTGCAGGCTCTTGAATTCTTTCAAAAATTTAAACAGGGTGAATATTTTTTTTTTTTTGTTTCCAGGTTGCACTTGTTCTGATTTAAAACTGTTTTGAATCTCTTTTTTTTTCTTTTTGCATTCCGAACTGAGTTGTTATTATTATTATTTTTTTCTTGAACAACCTTGATATTGAGAATTGTGGAGGCAAATCTTATTCTCAGATTTGCTAAGATAGCCATGATTACACATGGGAAAATGAAAAGCTTCTTGAAATTCCAAATTTGATTATTTTAAAAAAAAATGATGATGCCATTTTGTATATATGTAGATATGTGAGATCTTTATATCTTTAAAACATGTTATATTTGTTTGCATACCTATATACAATGTGTTTTAAGTCCTTATTTCATTTCACTTTGTTAACATGTTTTTCTATGTTTTAACTTTTGTTTACTTCTTCACTTCCTTATGTAAATGTTTACATTTACAATTTTCAAAGAAAATCTTTTTATATCATATTTATTTTATAAATGAACACACCTCTTAATTCATTTGTATGTGTGTATATACATACAAGGTTAAAAGAACTTTTTTAGCCAATGTTTGCATTATATACATTATATCTTAATGAAATTTAAATGCCATTTACTTTAAAAAAATTACTTTAAATTTAATACTTTGGTATATTTACAAACAATATTCTCAAATGAAAATGTTCAATGCTCTACAACCAATATTAATTCAAACTTTTATTTGAAATCTTTAAACCAATATTAACTTTAAGCTTAGTTCATTATATTTATTAATTATAATTCATTTGTATAATTAAATGAACATATATCTTTATTAAATTTGAAAAATTCAAATATACACAAAATTTTATTTACAATATATTTAAATTTTATTTACTTGTAATCAAATTTCTATTTAAAAATCTAAAATTTTAAGTTTATTCTGGAAATATCAAATTAATTCACAAATAACCCCACAATTTAATTTCAAAATTAAATTAATTATTGTATTATTTTGGCTAATATTTCAGGAATGTTACAATGGGGCAATGGCTGCCCTAAATTCAGCAAGGGCCGGTCGGCATAAGAAAGCATTGTAAGGGGAGTCTATGTTTAACACAACAAATTGCAGTATCCAGACTCTCCGCCATTCTCCAACTCCCAACTCCACTGGTAGTTCCACTGCTCCAGTGGGTATAGTAGAGCTTCCATTGAAGCCATGAATGCGAGATTGACAAGGCTTCAAGTCTTTAGCTTCCATTTTCATTTGATCATATGCTCGCTTAAACAAAATATTCATAGAGCTTCCACTGTCAACCAAGATCATCTTCATCCAAGCAGGACCTACTTGAGATGATATGACCAGTGGATCGATAGTGAGGGCTTCGACCTTATCAGCATCTCCATTTCGAAACACAATATCATCATTCATCGTCTTTTATTGCTTAGCTGGAACCCCATCATCACAACTACTACAACATTCGAAGTCTGCATGCCTAATAGAGATGGCATATGACTCCATTTCCATCCAGCCTCGATCTGTTGGATGAGGACCGCCACTTATAGTATTTATTATTAGCCTCCTATCGGTACGAGCAGGTCCCTCCTATCTCGCCAGATTAGGTGCATTATTCAAAGTCTATGGGCCCGCACCTCCAGACTACGGCGCCCGCACTAACTGTTCCAACTTCTTTTCTCTAATCAACTTCTCATTAAGATCTTGTAAATGATGACATTCATTTGTACTATGGCCGTAACTCTCTTGAAACCTACAAAATTTCCATGTTTGGATTTGCCTCTCCGGTGATTACTTTGGAGCAGGCTTCTTGTACTAGATGGTTTTGTAGGTTTGTACATATGCATTCTCCAGCGACATATTCAGAGGAGTGTAATTATCAAACATGGCAGCTCTATGTCATGGACCATGATTTTGATCTCGTTTTTCGTTTTAATTTCCATTATCCCTCTGATGATTTTGCTTGTTTATAATGCTTAACTTCACCTTTCCGAAACTCTCCCCTGTTTGTTTAACAACAATATTACTCTGAATTCCTTCTCCATTAGGCCCGCGTCATCTTTCTTTTTAAACTGTTTTGCATCCTCCCTTCTTAAGAACTATGCTACTTTGGAACAGAAACGGTCTAATGACGCTGGAGGCTTCCCAGCCATCCAATTTCCAAACTCGAAATCAGGATCAATCCCCTTAGTCAATGCCATCAAGATAGAGTTGTCATTGGGATTGCTTATCTCTGCACATGCAGCATGAATTCTCTCTAAATAACGTCGAGCGTCTCTCTAGGAGCTTGAGTGATGCTAGATAGAGTATTAACATCCTTTGGCCTTGCGACGTGCATTCGAAACTGCCCAACAAACTTGGTTGCCAGTTGGTTAAAACAAGAAATAGGTCGGGCAAGCAAACGAATGAACCACGGAGTAGCTATGCCCTCAAGAGAGATCGGGAAGTATCGACATTTGACTGCATCGTCATCCCGTGCAGCACTCATCGACCATTCATATTTTATGACGTGTTGGTTGGGATCTGAACTTCCTTCATAGAGTGGTAAAGTCGGCATCCTGAATTGTCAAGATGGTTCAGCATAAAGTGTTTCATCGGCAAAGGGAGTATGACTTCGGAAAATTCCCCGATCGACATTTGTGATGCCTTGATTCTCTTGAATCATCTGAGAATCATTGTCGGTATATCTGGAATCTGGACATTCTGTGCACGTTGAGCCAAGGCGTGGTCGGGTTCCACAATGCGAGGCTGGACCGGATGCATTCAACGGTCCATGTCTCGCCTCCTTGGTTCCAAGTCTTCAGGGACGTAGGGTTCAAGAGTACGTCCATGCTGACGGTGGTTCAGATCTAGTTGATTCCGGGCATCAACCCTTGGTTCAACAGCGGTTTTAGTAGTGCGGATGTCTACGGTATAATGAGGAACGGTACCTCCTCAGGAGGAGGGTCCAGTCTGGTAGCTGGTTGATGGGCCAACTCTTGGTTGTCCAATGTTTAGTATAGGTTGATTTCCGCTGGCTTGGATGTAGCTTACGTCCAGTCGTGGGCATGTAGATCTGTGATGGTAGTCGGATGAGGCCGAACTTTCGTTGGATGTGTAGGAGGCCTGATCCCTCCTGGATCTCCTACGCCTATGGCGGTTTAGCTGGTTAGTCAATTCTGCATTGGCGCGTAGTTGTTGTCAATACCGAGTCAGCTCTTGCATAAGCATTTGAAACTCTTGTCGAGTGATAGGGCCGGACGGATCTGATGGTCCGACAGCATTCTAGTTGGATGGAGGCAGTTGTACAAGATTCTGCTTATCCCGTCGTTCTTGATGTGAAGCTGTAGAGGCGGTGCTTGTGCTCACCATGGCGGATGATGAAGTCCTTTCCTAGATTTGATGCAAGTCTGAATAGGTTGGAAGGATTCTGAACTTGAGATCTGGATCTTCTTCTTAGATTTGTGCAATCCGGTATTGACAACAGATCTAAATAGCAGGAGAAAAATTAAGTTTTCTCAGTGGAAGCACCAAAGTGTTTGCACCAAAATTGGGCATAACACTCTTCGGAAGTATTTGAAGAGATAAAAATGAGGGATAAAAATGTAAAAAGAGGATTATCTAATAAACACTTCGAAAACAGATGATAAAAACATGCAGAAACGCAGGATTTAAAAGTGGTTCGGCGTATGGCCTACCTATGTCCACTATGAAGTTGATGATTTTACTGATATTCACTTGCAAATTACAACTGGCTACAATGGATTACAGTGAAGAAATTCGAGTACAGCAGCAGCCTTGAAATATAAAAATGGTTTGGGCAGAATGTGGACATCAAAGAGCCAAAAGATCCCCTTTTTGTAGGTTTTGGAGTACTATCTATAGGCATAGGATGCAAATATCTCGCTCAGATTTCAGGAGACCTCTTTTGGCACGTGAGTAGGCCCACGCGATCAATCCCGCATGATTTCGACTCGATCCATGATTGATACGAATGAATTTCGTATCGCTCAACATTCGATCCAATCGAGTCAAAAATTGGCAGGAAATTTTTTAGGTTGTACGTAAGCTCCTATGAAAATTTCATGGCATTTGGACTCGTGGATTGCAAGTTATGATCGATGCAAATTAGAGTTCCTCGATTGGCTGTTTAGTTCGTGTCGATGCACTTTGCATCGATTTATTCGAATTGATCCAGGCACATGCTAGCAAGTTGACGTGGTGCTCACTCTTCGGATCGATCCACTTTTTATGCTGAGTCGATCGAGTCTCCGCAACATTCGCACCTTATTAGTATCAATTTGACTTGTTCTTGTTTGAAGCGATCGAGGCTATTCTGTTCGTATCGAGTGCTATGGCTCTGTTCATATCGATCTATGTTGCATTGTTACTATCGATTATGTGGTCTTCTTCGTATCGATTGAAGTTGTTCCAACTTGATGGATACGAACAACGAATAATGTGAAGGATATGAACAGATGGATGTGTGTGGGTTGATCGATACGAACAAGCGGTTTCATGATGGATACGAACCTAGGTCACCTGATGGATATGAACTAGCGAAGCTTGATGGATTTGAAAAAGGCTCTTCAGTTGATGGATACGAAGTGATGCGCTCCGACGAATACGAACAGATGCTCGTCGACATGAACATGTAGGACTTCTGATGGGTACGAACAGATGGTTGCATGCATGTTGTTTTCCTTGGGTTGTATCGATCGTATCTCGTGCATACGAACTCTGATTGACTTGAAATTTGTAACATTGGCTTTCATAGCTTAGCTTGTCATGTCATATCAATTGTACCTTGATGCTGACTCAGGCAAAATTTATCGACATCCATAGTAAACCTGTGCTTACTCGGTATTCGGGATGAGTGGTCTTTGGTCTTCAGTCAATTCCTTGATATCTCGGCCTTGCCAAAAGGCGGGATAATAAATTATAAAATCCATTAATTAATTAGTAAAAATACATTTGAATATTCATATTTTAAAATGATTAAATCCTCGGTCGATACACTCTCCCCTTTAAAAGAATTTCATCCCGAAATTAGCAAAAAAGAAGAAAACGTAGAATTACTCAAAAAGTCATATATTATATATCATGAGATACATACAAAGAACATACACAAGATATCCATAATACAATTATCCATACACAATATGTACAAACAACTATCCTAGCATCAATATGCATTGGCCTCCCTTATATGATCCACCATCTCCCAAGTACAATCTTTGGTATCATCGCTCCATTAAATCTTAACTAATTTCACCACCTTATTATGCAATCTCTTCTCATCCTACTCCAAAATATGAACTGGATGCTTTATCACCATCAAGTTTAGTTCTATCTCCAAATCCTCTTAAATTGATGGCTCCATAATCAACATTGGGTCATGAACATAATTTCTCAAATGGGACATATGAAAAACATTGAACCTTCGACAACATTTTTGGAAACTCAACTCCATAGGTGTGCAGGCCAACCGTATCAATAATCTTAAATGACCCAACGTACCTTGGCGCCAACTTCCCAGCTCTTCCAAATCAAACATCTCCTCTGATCTGAGGATATCTTCACAAAATACTGAGTCTCCGATAGCAAATTCTAAATCTCTTCTTATTCTATTGGCGTAACTCTTCTATTGATCCTAGGCTTCTTCCCCTTCTCTTGATCATTGCAACCTTTTCTATAGCTTCTCGAATCATGTTTGATCCAAGTACTAGCCTATCTCTAGTCTCACCCAACATGCCAGTTACTTACATGGATGTCCATAAAGTGCTTCATAGGGTGCCAGGCCAACGCTCACTTAATAACTATTTTGTAGGATAATTCTACTAAGTGAAGATGATCTTCCCACGATCCTTCAAAATCTAGAATACAAGCCCTTAATAGATCTTTTAGAATCTAATTTACCCTTTCCATTTGTCTAACTGTTTGGGTGTGATTTGCTATGCTTAAGCTTAAATATGTTCCAAAAGATACTTGTAACGCCTCTTAAAACAAACTAGTAAAGATGGGATCTATATCACTTACAATACTTCTGGAGCTCCATGCAATCTAACAATCTCCCTCATATAAATTTCTGCTAAAGAAGCTACAGTTCTTGTCAGCTCTCCTGGAATAAAATGAGCACTCTTTGTTAGTCGATCTACAACACACCTTCACTCCCTTTTCTTGCCCTGGGTAATCCATCTACCATTGATAACATCTCCTATTTCTAATTTGGGAGTTCTAAAGTTTGAAGTAAACCAACCATCTTTTGGTGAACGTCTTTTATCTACCAACCGATCAAAGATCTGCTAACATATATTGAGACATCATTCTTCGTCCCTTTTCACCAAAACACCCGCTATGTATCTCAATGCATCTTTGAAACACCCGAATGGATACTCAATTTGGACCGATGACATTATAATATAAATTCTTGTCTAAGGCCATCGACATTAGGGATGCAAATTTTCCTATTCATATGAAAAATTCCACGATTATCTATCTAAAAACTTGTACACTACCCTTCTTCAACATCCATGATTAAATGCCTGTCGTCCCTTTGTTTACTAGCAACTCTTTCCAGTAGTGTTAGAGAAACTTCCAAGTGGGCCAAGACTACATTCCTATTTAAAGTGTCTGCTACCATATTCGCTTTCCTTACGTATAGAGAATGTCAAAGTCATAAGCTGCTAGAAACTCCAACCATCGATGTTACCTCAGGTTTAGATCCTTCTAATTGAAAAGATACTTTAGGGGTTATGATCGATGACGAGCTCGAACTTTTCACCTATTTGAAAAGGGAAATTAATACTAGGATCCTTAAAGATTAGAAATAAAGAAAAGTGGAATTGAAGGACTCTTACCCAACTAGTAATGCCTCTACATCTTCAACGCAAATACTATGGCTAACAACTCCAAGTCATGTGTTGTATAATTATTCTTGTATAATTATTCTCGTCAGGCTTTAACTGTATACATACATTGGCTATTACCTTCCCATAGTGCATCAACACTACACCCAAACCAACTCTACATGCATTCGTATAAACGATTAACCCCTCTCCTTCATTTATAATAGCCAAAACAGGGGCACTCGTCTATTTCTCTTTTAACTCAAGAAATGCTCCTTCACACTTTGGAATCCACTCAAACATAACGCTCTTCTTTGTTAACTTGGTTAGCTGAGAGGCAATCTTAGAGTAATCATTTAGAAACTTTCTATAACACCCCACCATCCCTAAAAACTTCTTAGTTTAGTGAGAGTTTTGGGTCTTTTGAAATGTTGCATGGCTGCTCCCTTTGCCAAATCCACTGAGATGCCATCTCCTGATATAATATGTCTAAGGTATCTCACTTTTGATTGCCAAAAGTATTACTTAGAAAATATTGCAGCAAGAACATTTTTCCTTAACGTTTCCAACACCACTTCCAAATGGTATTTGTGCTCTTCTTCAGTCTTTAAGTACATAAGAATATTTTCGATGAAAACCAATATGACTTTATTCAACACTTTCCTAAACACGCAATTCATAATATCAATGAAAAATGCAGGTGCATTGGTAAGCCCAAAAGGCATAGCGTACCACTCGTAGTAAAAAGCTGGCCCTCTAAAAGTAGTTAAGGGTATACTATCCTCCGATACACTTAACTTATAAAAACCAAAGCAAGGTCCATTTAGGAAAATATCTTGCCCCACGAAGTTGGTTAAACATATCATCTATTCAAGGTAACGAATACTTTTTCCGAATGACCTGCTTATTCAACTCCCTATATCTACACACAATTTTAATGAACCATCGGACATAGCCATCAAAATGACCATCGATCCCCAAGTAGGACGAATCGATCTAATCAACCCTCTTCCTAACAAATAACTGGTTTGACTTATTAGCTCCAGCTTCTCTCTTGAGTCCATTCTATGTGAGGGTTGAATAACTGGTCTCCCGTCGAAAACTAGATCAGTATGAAATTCAATTTCCCTATAGGGAGGAAAACTACTAACCGGCTCAAAAATATCCAGGAAATCTTTAACTAATAATATGAACTCTAAGACTTCTTGTAATGATTCTAATGGATAAAGGAAAATACACATACGATTATCTGGATCCTCACATAATAATCTTTCCAACAACCTTTCGGTCTTGACTTTCAACACTACACTCTGACTAATGCGGTCAAGGATAGCACTATATTTTCCAACCAATTCATTCCAATAAAAACATCAAAACTGTTAAAATCAAGCACAAACTAGTTCCATGGGAAACGATGGGTAAGGTAGAAAATTCATACATTCTCATAAATTAAACATGGACTCGTCATACCACCAATGAGGTTTGACACATAGATAGGGTTTCAACAAATTTTGGGGTAATCCCCAATTTATCTACTAATTTTTTTGGAGATGAAACTTTGAGAAGCTTCGGTATCAAACAAAACTTTAATAAAAACACAATTAATAAGTAAAGTACCTTCTAAGATTCCCTTCCCTTTAACATCTTCAAAGGTTGAGGCATCTTCCTTAATAGCATAGGCTTTAATATGCTAACCCTTCTTCAACAGTCGGTAGTCCTAACCATGTGCCAAAACTAGTGACAACTATAACAAAGCGTCTTCTGGACCATTAGAGAGATAGCCTTTGCCTGCTTACAATGTGTTGAAATATATCTCTTCTTATTACAATTATAATAAACATCTTTATACTTGCCTCCCCGATCTCCTCATACTAGTTTTTCCTTACCCTGCTTCTTTTTCCAATTTTGGTTAAACTTCCATTTATTTTGTTTAACGGTACTGTCACTTGGTGCTACTTCTGCTACTGCTACCGATGGCTTCTTCAAAAAAACTTCAGAAGTTAAGGCAATGTCGACCAAATCCACAAGTGATTCCTTCACACGAGCCATCATCTTTTCATGGAAATTCTCTCTCATACACAATAAGAATATCTCGTTTTTCTTTAGTGGCATGTCACTAAGTCCAGGGCCGAAACGAGATAACTCCATAAACTTTGTCTCATATTATGCCACCGACAAATCTTCCTTCTTAAGATCCATGAACCTTTTATATAGTCAAGTTTTGCCTGCAGATGGCATGAATTGATATTAGAACACTTCTGTTAATCTAGTCCACAAGAAATCATCTTCTGGAACATTTACGGTGACAGAATCCCACCATGCAACTGCACCCTTATGCAATTGCCATGATGCCAAGAAGTGTTTTCGATCATCAGAATTGTCCAAACCTTTTAAAATCTTCTCACATGACCATAGCCAAGCTTGCACTTCAATGATGGATTCTGTATCCTTGAAAGGTTTTCATCCTAGATTTGTGAAGTCCTTGCATAGAGTTGCAAAGTTTACTTGGGGCTGTGCTGGAGCTACGACCTCAACAGTCGTTCCACTCCTTCTAACATTTGGGGTTCTTCCATTTTGTGGTATTGTGATACTATTTCCCCTTCCTCTTCCCCTTATCATACTCATTCTTACTACAATAATAATGTAAGACATATTTAGGGTGCATAGACGAGATTATTGTAGGAAAAAAGGGCATAAAATTAAACGTATAAATGCTGATTAGAACAACACGGAAACGCACTCTGAAAAACTAAACTCATCATAGAGTATTACTAAATCTATCTCTACCGAGTTGACTCCAGCCAAGGCCAAGGTGTTCGTTTAATCTAAGCTCTGATATAAAGTGCGATTATCTTCCTTTCTTACACCCAAAGAGGACACTTAATACATTCTCGATTTTCATGTCCCAATCATCTAAGTGTCCAAAAGATAGGTCGTGGGGTAAAGAAAATAAAAAGACAAGGAGAAATGAACATGGATTTTCTCACAACGATAGAGTTACATATACGTCATCAAATAATAGTACATATGGTTGCAACAATTACTATCCTTAACAAGTACTATTCCCAACAAGGACAACTATATCAGGCTGCCCAAACTGCTAATACATAATATACAGTCATAGCAGAAATAAATATAACTAGTAGATACAGATGAAGGCTTCTACTCTATACTTCTTTCCAAAATGCTCCATAGAAACCTGACTTCTTGGCTACTCATGAGAATTTGAGTACCCAAGATTTTAAGGGAAAGAAATAAAACTCCAGATAAAACACGGGTCTAGTGTGAGTAAACCATAAGTTAAAATTTATAAAAATCTTCAAACCAAAGGTCTCTCGTAACACTACACCACACAGAAAAATAGATGGGTTTTTAATATACGATAACCAAAACATTTCTATATAACATCCTCTAATATTATCATAATATCTAAGTTTAAAATAAATACTGGGTCATAGTTGAAATTGTTACGTTATTTAAATTCTAATATAATAGGTATACAAGTAAATCCGAAGGCACTTATTAGAAAATGGATTCCATCAATGACAGCACTGGGCCATCACCTATCATAGTGCATCTCTAGTTAAAATACATTAAGAACCTCACATGGACTCCCTACGTGTCAAGACTGGCCCTACCCCTTACAGGATAGCGCCAAATATGTCATCACCTTAGTTGGAATCAGCAACCTAGGCCCCGAGCGTACATAATCAATAATATCAATCTAGATTGAGTGATGGCCATGTACTAATGGTAGCAAACCACAGAGGCTTGAAGCATATTCCCTAATTTTAATCATTCCTGGGTATGAGGCTTGATGGTACATTTAACTTTCCTTCTTGCAGACCATCTTGGAATGCTAACAATGCCCACCAAGCAACAATGCAATGATAGCATTCATCCATACAAGTTGTTCCAGGATCAAATAAACATTCCACATTTAAAATCTTCAAGTTTGGAATAACCAAATAGAAGAATAGTACGGCTCCATGGCATACATCATAATGATCCATCATGAACATTATTGGTTTAGAGTGGTTCTGATAAATCAAACTTATCCAAAAAATGTTATCTTCAAACTAAGTGAGAATTCCCAACTAACTCAATTTCGGTTCTTTCAAAGTATGCACTCGGTATTCGAGTCCTCATCGGGAAACTTGAATATACAAAACATACTTCTTAAGTTAAAACAGGTCAAGTTATCGATAGTGGACAAACTGCTATCTAGGTAATTATATAGAGTTTGCATATGGATAACTATATACTTAATTAAACATAACCCATTGATAGAAATTAACCCTCCCATATCTATCATGTTTCCGACATTTCGACCTTACTTTATCCTTTACCTAGAAATAAATTCTACATCTCACAAATAAAGGACCAACCTACTCATCGGCCTTTAATGCTACATATGAGATGACTTACTTTCCATAAATGAATCACTGTATTAACATTATGGTTCATATTTGTTTGAGGTTACTTAAAGTTAATCAATAAAGTAATCCTTTGATTTAAAACACTTTGTAAAAGAAAGCTGTTTTAAACAAAACCTGGTATTTAGAAAAGTGATTTTAAGATTTAAAAACCTTTAATTAATTAATTAAATAATAAATCAATCCTTTATTAAATAATAATTAAATCTTATTTAAGTCCTTATTTAAATCTTGATTAAGTCCTAACTTAATTATTAATTTATTTATAATTAAACCCTTTTATAAATAAACAATTAATCATTAATCTTTAAATTTATAATAATTAACCATTAATTAATAACTAAAAAAATAAATTAACATTATTAGTCAACTAATTATAATTAACTTACTTGATTAACACTTAAGTACTAATTACCTTTGTTGACTAATTATTAAATACTAATTACCCTAATTAATTAATTAATTAATCATTTATAAAATAAATAAATAACTACTTTTTATTACCTAATATATGTTTGAAATCTCTTTCAAAATGATGCTTAAGGAAATACAAATTTAGATTTCAAAAAGAGTTCGTTTACATGAACTGCATCCATAGTAACTATCATTACACAACTCATAATTTTCATTACATAAAACATTGTTTCCTAAGTCTTATTTAAAATTTTAACTCCTATAAAAAAAATTAATGCTTGTAAAAGATAAAGGTATGATCTTGGAAGTAAAAAAATTATAAATCTGAAAAAAAAATTAAAAATTTAAAAACAAAGATCATGGATTTTCCACATGGGATTCTCTGTCACTTCGCTAGAAAAGGGTCTAACTTTCTTAGCTAATAATCATGTATTCAAGATCGTAACGTTTTTATCAACATCACAACCAAAAGCACAAGCCATGATTTCAACTTTCTAACAAATGTAAACACTAGAATTCAACTCAAGTATAATTCCAATCATGGCATACAAGCACATATAAACCAAACCCAAACATCATTATAATCCAAGCACTTATATATACATACAAGTCAATATTATTTTTACCTAAACAGACATCTAATTTACAACCCAAGTCAAGTATATCTATTAGTTTTAGAAAACTGAGTTAATGACTAGATCTTTACTCACCAAAAGTCGACTAAATCAAATTAACTTCCTCTGGATTTTGAATATGACCTAAATCTTTGCTTTGCCTTTGGAAAAAATTATATTTTTGGTGGATTAAGGGTACAAAAGGTTTGACCTTGGGATGAAAGTTCTTAACCTAGAGGAGGTATGGGTGTGTATGGCTTGTTTTGTGAAGGAGGAGTGTTGAAATGAGAGGAGGGGGCTATGAACAAGGATTTAGAAATTTCTAAATCAAGAAAGCTAGGACTTATGAGCTTAAGAATGGTTAGAAGCCATTAAAGTGTTCATGAGAACTTAGAGAAGGTTCTATAAATTAGAATGAAATGATAAAATGATATTAAAAATTAGGAATTTTATCAATATACAAACGTGTAATTTAAATTACCAAATTAACCTAAAGGTACATAACCTCCACTACAATCATGCCACCCCATCCACCTTGCCTCCCCTCCCCTTACTCACGTGTATATGTTCTCTTCCCCTTTATTTGATGAGCCAACATACATTAATAGCTCATGTACTTTGTGTTTTAAAAGATGTCATATTTCATGACAAGTTTTCACCTTTATTTATAAATTTATTTTAAACTTTCATAAAATGTCACATCGTTATTTTTATAAACTTAAGTATAAACATATATTTTCTAAAATGTGCTAAATTATTTATAAATGAATGTGAATATTTATACCATACAGTTCACAATGTTTTTGACAACTTTTAGATGACAAAAATTCGGAAAACGATTTCCAGTCACATTTTCGATTTTTCTTTGAATTAATTATTTTTGTAAAAAAATTAAAAACAATTTCATCATCACTAGTTATTATTTAAAAGGAGTTAAATTTAGTTAGAAAATCCATTAATTAATGATTAAAAGTATATTTAAATATTCATATTTTAGTTAAATCCTGGGTCGTTACACCTTATTTAGGCAAGTCCAGTCATTTACTACATATAATCCCAAGGTGGATTCCTCACTAGTAACTATCTAGCTAACATTGCACAGATCTCTTCAGCTACTTAATACTTCCTACTCAAGCGGGCCCTTTCTTGAGATATCATTTACCATGCCTAACCCATAACCATAACCTCGTTTATTTACTACTTCCTATATAGAGAAAAGGCAGGCCCTCACACAATCACTTAATGCCTTCAATCTTTAAAACAAGTCCTTTTTATTATGATGCATATCTCAGTTGACATCTCACATTAGCCTGACTATTCATAGGTATTGGCAGGTGGATTTGCTGGATAGATTTACCTTACAAAATTTGGAACGAACCTCCCATTATCGTAGTTGCTTATTTTAGAAGATGCCTCACGTTAGCCCCAAGTCACACTATTAATTGCCAGGTTTGCTGGGTAGGCTTATATGTACTTTTGACTGACCTCGCATCCTATAACTTAGTCATAATCTATATGCACTCTATATATTATCACACATCTCACCATTTCCATAATCAAGGCCCTATAAGTGTTCTTTCTTATTTCTCCTTTAACATTATTTACTTACGCAAGGGGCCTACGCACGCACACAAGTCAACTCTTGATCTTTCTCATCTAGTCTAGAGAGAATAGTCGAAAAAATGTTCTTCCTAGGGCTTAATAGTGCCTTGCTAGCTTCATGCTTTGATGTCAACAATTATACAAATCTAATCCTATAGTATCAACAATACCAAAACTCCAATATTCATGTCAAAAATATCCAATTAGTAGACTTATATGCAGGAAATTTTAAGATCAACTTATTACATCAAAATAATGAAATATATATATATATATATATATATATATATATTGATAATAAAAACTTACCATTCCAATTTTATTCTTTATTTAACTTTTTTTCACATGAAAATAAGCAAGGGAATTTCTATTTAATTCATGGAAATAGGTGATGCAAATTACAGATAAAATTCGATCCTTATATGATATTCCTTAATCAAAACTCTTTAACCAAATTCAAAGAAAAAGAATAAGAAGTGGAATAGAAGGTAAAATTATCAAAACCACAAATCTACACAATTTCCATTATTTTGACATAGACAATTAAGATTTCCAACCTACAATTGATTTTTCACATTGAAGGAGTTTTGTGGGTTTATAATATGATGTTTTCACAAATCAAAACACGTCAAATCATAATCAAACTTAGACTATACTAATTAATTACTAAAATTGAAAAGCTAAGATTTCCACTGACAATATGTCCTTAGTTTTTCCTCCTTTGGATTTGACACACCTTTAACAATCTCTACCAGATCTCTTCTTTTTTGACATATATAGATATATATAGCAAGGAATTTGTATATATATGTTAGATTAAGAAATTAAGGGATTGGAGGAGGATAAATTGAGAAAATAAACAATAAACAAAAGTAGATGTATAGGATTTTTTACTTGGAACCCTAATAGATTTTTCTAAATCTATGAGGACGTGAATTGATAGAGCTTCGCCAGAGTCCAAAAATCTTTTGTCAATAAAAGTGAGGGGGCTAGGCTCTTATTTGTAGTGGTTGGAATGCACCAAAACCGATGGATAAGTCTGCCCAACAAACATTGAGTGTAGCCCCTTTTTTAAAACAAAGCCAAAACAATAAAGTTAGGGAGGTTTGAAGTTTTCAAATTTGAATTTGAATTATATTTAAATTATTTTAAATCTTAAAACATCAAATATCCATAACTTTTCTGTTTGAGCTTTGTTTTTAGAACATTATATGTGGAAATTGATTAGAATTTTGCCACGACCATAACGATATGATTTCCGTGGTAAAAGTATGACTTTTGAAAAATTTCCAATTTTAGCCTTATCTTATTTAATTAATTTTTCCATTTTATTTATTTCTTATTAATTTTTATGAGGTGTTGCAGAATTTCAAGCAACACATATGTATTTTAAACTTCAACACAAGCATAGTACTTTCATTCAGATGGTGAGATAACTCACCTAGATTCGAACCAAACATTACCATCTTCCTACCTACCTTGCAAGCATACAAAAACACTTCTTACCTTTACCTCACCTTAACGTCGAAAATCCCCCTTCCTTAATACAATACGGCTATGCTAGGGAATATGGGGTTGTGCTTCACTTCTTGTAGTTTCATGTCAATGGCAGTTGGTGTAATATTGTTTAGTGATGATAGAAAAAGTTTGAAGAGTTTTAGTGTTGTTTTACATTTATTTTGGCTTAGGGATTATGAAGAGAAGGAGAGAAAGAAGTGAAAACGGAAGTCATCTTTCTTTAAGGAATTCGCAAACGAAAAATATGTGCTAAAGGCATGCATTAATAAAGTTGTGAAATAGGTGCAAATGACCCCTACTATCCCCTAGAATGGCTGGCAAAATATGTGAGATTCTCTCCTTTGAGGATGCCATTTTTCATGCAAGCTCGTGATCCCTAATACACCATACTTCCTTGTTTTACTCCCTCTTTTATGCCTTTAATAAAGGGTCATTTTATCCTCTTAATTCTTCTTACTTTTAATTAGTTGTTGGTTAAAAATAAAGGTGAATTAAATGGTTGTAGATGTTTTCGTTTGTTTGTTACACAAGTCCAAGAAAATCGAACAACTTTTATTGAGCAAAAAGTAGTTTGTCGATGAAAAGATTTTTGGTCATATTATCGATATTTCTTTAAACAATTTAATTTTATAAATAAATCACAAAAATGAATTTTTTATCATTATTTATTATAAAAGTGGATTAATAAGGTTATAAAATCATATTTATTCACATTAAATCCTAGGTTCAAATATTTAAATAATTTAGATATTTAAGTACGAAGTTTTCGAAATAACGGATTGTTACGTAGAGCTTTGTATTTTATACACTATTATAATAATCATAGATGTAATAGGTGCATACCATGTAACACTTCTCAGTGGATGCATCAAGTTATGACAAAATATTTTCGTAAATGTACCAAATAGTACTAATGAAATATTAACTATTTTTATATTTACAGGATATAGATAAAATTTTAATTTGATATGGTTATTATGAATCTTCCCAATAAAATAAATTTACTATAATATTATTTATAATAAAAGTGATGCATTAGAAAATAAAAGAGAATCTAAAATTTTTACAATTATTTTGGAATTATAGACTAAGCCTCATCTTTGAGGAATAATTCAATAATCATATGATTTTGAATCACACGATACTGATTAAATGCATGTTAAAAGAATAAGACGAAGCACCGATTTAGTAGGAGCGACAAAAAGTTAATGAACCATTCAGTTTGATACATATAAATCCATGCAGTTTAAAGTCTAATGATACTAATACGGATCCACTTCCATTATATTCACAAATGAATTATCATGGAAATGAGCATGTGTATGTGTTACGCAATTAGTGTATCTTTGATTGTTTGTAGAATACAAAATAGAAGTAGATAACATTACATGCAAAATAAATAAAAGGAATTTGATTTGATTGAATTGGTGAGTGTATTGGAAAAGAGTTTCAATTGTAACTAAAAATGAAGAACGGTTAATCTTAAAAGTAAATCCTTTCCATGATTCATAATGATGTATAAACATGGAGTAATTGGGCTTTATTCAATAATATACGATCGATGATGTTCGAAGTTGAGTTAACTACTTTTGCAAGGACAAGTGCTTAAGCGTAAATGCACATGTTAAATTTAATTATATTTGAAGAAGAGGTTATGAGACCATATTCATATAAGACATGAATTGATAAGAAACACATATCTTAAGTAGTTTAAGATGTGTGGCTGCCTATTTTGTGTTATGAACATAAATTTCGCAAAACTTAAAATTAAATCAATTTTATACGCATATAAAAGGTAGTTCATAAAATATTTCTGAATGCTTATTCCATCATATTAAGAAACAATTATTATTTCAAGAAACACCACCTTTTTGATCAAAGGAATTTCTTTTTGAAATTAATGGTAGTATAATGGACTTGGATATGACCACGGGACTCAAACATAGAAACTGATTATGTAGATGAAATAAAATCAACCAAGCCTATAATGGACACACTACATATTAGAGTGTTTAATAATATTTTTGTACATTAAAGAGAAACTATGAGTCCTTCATCAATGTCAAGAAAAATAATTGTTAGCCGTAACAATTTCCTAGGTTTCAATAAGCCATAGAGTGTACGAACTCTGCCATATGTCATGATGCTTTATATTCGAAATGGATTCCAAGTACATTATTAAAATACAATTTTGATAGTTGTACCCGAAGAGATGTGATCCATCGACTGCAAGTGTACCTTCAATGAGATCATTGCAGTTGAAATTATATAAAGTAGTGTTAATAGGAAATCACTTCATTGATTTCAAATGTTAAAAATAGCGATGTAATTTTGCTAGTCAACTGCTCAAAGTCATTCGGATTCTACATGAAATTATTGCGTAATTTGATTTTTATTTTTGGTACTTTGATGTTGAAACAAAACTCCTATATAATGATTTAGAAGAAACTGTTTGCATATGACAACTGAGTCATTTAGAAGTCTATGGAAGCGATAACATAAACCAATGTTTTAGGTATGTTCCAAAAGCGAAAACAATGATGGTGTACGATACACATCGGATTTGAAAAAAATATTTTATCAGAGAAATCAAATATCTTTATTTTCAATTAAAATGCAAAGGAAACATGTGTTTATAAGAAAGAACATTATAGGTACTAAATTATTTTTGAAATATAAGTGAACAATCGGTCGTTAACGATGTCCCTTATTAGAATCATTTCAATTTGGTTGTTTAATTACATTGGATTTGAAAATGACATCCTTTTTAATTAGTATGAAAGGATGTTCGGACGGCCTATATGATATACGTAGACACTATATTAAAATGTTTAATGTGGAGCATTTGAGATAGATTCCTTATGCTTTAGTAATAGGAATTATCACATATGCTATGCAGTTTATTATATCACATTTTTCTTTAGAGCGAACATCAAATCCCAATTATGATAACTAGATGGTAGTTAAAAGTGTGCACAAGTATTTGGGAAATACTGCGATGACCCGCAAATCTGTACCCTTTGAATGGACAATAATCCACACATGCACAACCCAAAAAGAACAAACTGATGGAAAGTCAAGAGAAAGAAAAGAAGAGAGAAGAAGAGAAGAGAAGAAAGAGAGAATATAGAGCCAAACTAAACAATACAGAATCTCACATCGAAGCGGATAATATATAATATCATATCTATGATATTTACAAAGCAGAAACTGTATATACACACACATCAATCAGAGTTCAATAATCAATCAATAGTTATCAGCTTAGACAGTTATAATAACATATCCTCACAATTGCCGATAATATACAACAACAAACAAAGCACAACGGATAATCAATAATCAAAACAGATACGCATATACAAAATAAAGATCTCCAGCTCTCCTGCTGAAGCTCCAAAGGCATCAAATCTAGACCTGTAAATATACTCGGTCTGACCTGAGATTGAAAGGGAAGAACGCCCGGATCAGTCTGGTCAACCAGCGTGAGAAACACACTCGGCTCAATTTATTAAATTACCAAACTTTTTCTTAGTTTTCAAAATAAAAGTATCTCGTAAGACAAGTCTACACATAAACACGGACATGTTTTTACCTTACGATAACTAAAACATATCATATCAAATCTCATGTTATATTATAGTAGTGTCTAACTATATACAAATAATATTAATCATAGCCGAAATTGTTACATTGATTAAATTCCAGCATATAGCCCAATTGGGTAATAAAATCAAAATGGTGAACACGTAGTGGGGTTTAGATTTCCATACAAATGACCAGGTGAAGGGACTACCTTCCGGCAGTACATCTCTAGAAAAATATACCGAGGACCATCACTAAGGATCCTCTACCAACACAAGACCGGCCCACCTCTATAAGTAGATGGTACCGAATATATCATCCTCCGGTCGTTACCGACCTTTACCGAGGGCCCTCATAGCATACAAACCACAATAATCCGATACACGACGTCATAGCGTGTGAAGATATATCTAGAAGAGGATGATCATATCCTAATGGGAATGACCCACTTAGCCCTGCTGCATCTAACCCTGTTTTGGTCATTTCCGGTTGATGAGGCTAGAGGTAAAGATTACCTTTCACAAAGCACAATCACATCACTTAGAATGCCACACGTCCATTTCCGTTGACTACTAATTGTCTTCCACAAAAATACAACCCTTAAGCTCATACGTCTCAATGAGGGTGTTAAGCTAAGAGAAGTTGCCTTCTCCGCCACCACTGATGTACGTTTGTAAAAACCAATGTACGTAATCTATAGAAATACAATGCCAGACAAACATCCATACAAGTTATCCAGGAACAGGATAAACCGAAGGTACTTTCCTACCACATCCTGTCAAGAAATCCCTAGGATTAGTAGCGGATAGTCCTCACATTGGATATTTAATAATAAAGAGACCACTGCTACTGGATGTATACTGGGATTTTAACCCCAAACGATCAACAAGCAGTCCTCCACTATGAAACTCCGAAATATCAATATCATCACAAGCAATCTGCACAATCGTCGTATATACGTTGGTCCGAAGTGGTTTTCGGATAAACAGATCTCGGTCTCTTCGCACCAACAACGCAAAAGCGTTTCTCAACCTCACACAGAAACCAACTCTCATAGACTTATCACGTCTCCAACTTCCAACTTGCTATCCTTCGGCCAAGAAGGAAGCTCGATAGATTGGAGTAAAACTCCGCACAATACGAATCAACATCCTCAACAAAAAGGACAATCAAGCCTACATAGAAGGCTACGTACTAAGTGTACGACTAAATAATTCCCACATCAAGTCGAGGAGCTAAAATTTTGGCCAAGTCTGATAGTCGGTTATTTAACTATCAGAGCAAACAAACAAATATTTAGCACCATAACAATCACTAGCCCTTTTAATTAATCTTTTATTAATTAAATCATTTGCCAAATATTCGCTTCAAATTATCATTAAAAAGATATATTTCCAAACCATTTCAACTTCTATATTGGAAAACATTTCCATATACTTATTTAACAATAAGTAATTCACAAATCAATTTATTTTCAACACTTAGAAAATATTACATATACTTAAATCACGATTAAGTATATATTTTATTCTTTAAGGAAAACATTTTCTTTAAACACATTTATTGGGTCAAAACAAATGTTATGTAAAACATTTTTACGACAACCCAAAATCACTAGTATAAGGATTCGAAAATAAGATAGATATATAAATCCCAATACCGTACAAAATATTTTCTTTCGAAAATCATTTACTATAACAACAGTGTTATATCCATCATTTCCTTATACTTTTCGAAAACGTCTATTTCAACAATGAATGTTGAAATCTACGTATTCGATATTTAACACACTTTAAAGCAACTTTAAACCATTTAACTCCATTTAAATATCACTTCCCAAAACATTTATTTGGTATATTATTCACTATCCAAAATCGTGAATATAATTTGTTTACCAAATTAAAGCTTCTACACATTTAATTCAGAATTATCCACTGTCCAAAATCGTGGATATAAATCTCTAACCAAATTCAACACTTCTACATATTTAATTAAAGGATTATCCCCAGTCCAAAACCATGGATATATCTCCTTTAATAATTTCTATACTTACTTATCAAATTTATTTGATTTCGGATTTATAAAACAATGTTTATGAATTCCATTATCATTTTATAAAAACTACCATATAAAAATCCCTTTATTGGCCAATTCCATTTATAACTCAATTTTATACCCAAAAACCCAAATTATAAGTTAATTACTTATAATTCATTTATTTACAAAAATCATTCTTTTTATAACATCATCAATTATAAATCTGTAAATCTTATTTACTTATAAAACCCATTTAAAACATCATTTTAACAATTATAAAAACTCCTTTATAATTCAATTATTCTGATTTATAAAATTTCAATTTTATAAATCTTCTTTATAAACCATTTATATAAGTCAAAAATCTCAATTTAAACCATTTCACAAAACTGTTAACTCCATATTACACAAAAATCACATTTCAATTATATTTCCCAAAACATCATAATTTTTATAACGTAAAAATTATCACATTTATTTATTCAAAATAAATCAATTCTTAGCGATTCAAAAATTCAATAAAACATTTATTTTCAAAATCAATTTAAAATTCTTTTAAGTTCGGAATCATTACTTCAATATTTTTAAAATTCCAAAATAGGCCCAATGTTGTAATAGCACTAAATACACAATTACGGCATCCAAAACATCATATATCGTATGATAACAGCATATATCACAATATCTGTAAATAAATCAATACGGGTGAGGAATCCAGTTGGATCCCTCCAACCTGTCGCCTACAAAATATATATATTAGAAATATATGTACAATGTCCGCTTCAAGGCAGACACACATACAAAGGGCCATCCGCTCATACACGGGAACGTATAGGGTCATCTGCTCCACTAGACAGGTATATATCCAAATAATCATCAATCATCATATAATAAATTATTTCTCACTTATATAAAAATATCAGTGAGTCAGAAAGAGCGAGCTGTACTCACATTGGTTCCAATAGCAGTTGCAGTGTTTTATTCCAAATAAAATTAAACGACCGTTTAATTTTATCCAAAATTTATACTAGCTCCAATCAACTCCAAACGAGCTTCATCGCGTAGTGTTCGACAATACGAATCCAGTGCAATTCGTTTCGTGCGAAACGGACCTCGTACGGCAAAGATATGCAATTTAGAAGTTAATATGAATTATTATATAATTTATTTTCAATTTTCTCTCTTTTTATAACCTTATATTATCATAGCCGTTCGATCTAGCTTGAGAGAATTCTGGCCGCGTTTATGCTTCTTCCTCCCCAGGTTTAATACGTGACTGAACCCATAGCCGTTCGAATTTGTTTGAATTATCGTTCCACCACAACGATCGAGGCGTTGATCAGAGCCTGCACTTCGAACCCCTATGTGAGCACCATCAACGCCCAAAGACCACGCCTCCCTAGGTTCACCAGCGCCACGAAAATCGTGTTTGACCCCACGTCGTTCAAACTCGATTTCGCAATGATCATCGCATGAAATCCAATCTTGATTGTTGTAGTTGTCGAGCTCGAGGAGTTCTACAAGTTTGTTGTTGAACATTTTCCTTGATTGTGAATGGATCGAGAGTTATTGAAGAGGAAAGAATCTAAGATTTCGGCCATTGATGATAAACGGCGGCTAGACCTAAGTTTATTAGGATTTGATGCAAATTAGAAAATAGGGGGCCTTATATAGAAAATTTAAAAACACTATTCATCTGAAATTTTTCCGAACTCGAAACAAAAGGTGCCGCCTAGCATTTATAATATTTTACCCCTATTCTGAACACAATGGAATATATATTGAGGGCCAATTCGATCGTATTTGAAAGATAGGTTTTCAAATCGAATTATTTAAAATTCACTTAAACCGATTTCTACATGTTTTAGCTTGCCTCGGACAAACCATAAATCCGATTGACACGAAATTTAAAATCTTACAAAAATTAATATTACGGATCCAATGAAACTGGTTTCATCGAAATCCAAAACTGTTTGAAAAATAAACTCGTCAATTAAATATAAAATATTAAATTCCTACAATTTAACTTTTAATTCAATTTTAAAAGTTTTATAACATCATTCTAAATCAAATAAGATTTTATTCAACTTTACAAATCATTTTTATTCACTTTAAATCCAAATTTCAATTATTTCAGCAATTTCAAATATTAAATTAACAATTTAATTATCCAATTAAATCTAGATATTCGAAATATAAGTTATCCAGCTTATAAATTTACTTGTGTATATTTAAAATCAATTAGATAAACGAATTTCAAATGACAGAAATTCTAGGTCGCTACATTCTCCCCTACTAAAAAGAATTTCATCCTTGAAATTACCAAGTAAGAAAAAGTCACAAAACCCATTAACTTTTCAAAACAATTCGTTCAAATTAGATTTACCAAATCTATTTAACCTTTTAACTTTTTCAAAAATCATTAGTTAAACTTCTCATAAAAAAATTTCTAAGTTTCAAATCCATTTACAGTTATCTTTCCAAAACCAACTATGTCGTTTAACCTTTATAACTCAAAAATCAAAATTTAGTTTTCATAATTTTTTCCAATTTTCCCAAAAAAATTCTAACGCCTTAAATTTTCAAAAAAAATGGCCATAGTCCCTTTTGCGTGGTTCGATCCGGAAAAAAATTGCAATATATATCACAAATATACATCTCACCAACGAGGATGAGGCATCCCGAAGGGAAAAAGTGTAAAAGTACGTTATGTAATCTTAGATATGTACCTTTTATGCTATTAGCAAGCATATACGGCTAATATAGCGCGAAAGCGAGTTCCAAATGCGAAGCAAGCGCCATCCACACCTACTAAATACTCAACAAACCATGAGAAACATGTATATGTGAAAGTAATATCAATATACAACATATACCTACAACTATATATGTCAATATAGCAAATGCAATCACCACAACAAATCCAACCATCAACCAATTATCATCCAACTAACATCCAACAAACCAATATCTATCCAATCCATCCGTAGCCAAATCAATATTCTTTCACTTCTTATTGATAATCATTTAATTGGTTTTCATTTTAATCACATTTGATTCATTTACATTGGATTTTACTAACATTCATTTATTCTTATTCAATTAGTTTACATTCACTAATTTACATTCAAGTTGGCTCACTTCTAAATCAAATCAAATCAGTTCTATTTAAATTCACTTAACTTCCAATTTGGATTCAATTATTTAGTTTTCAATTTCATTAATTCAATTTCATATGGATTTTCTATACAATCAATTAACATCCATTTAACAAACAATGCATACCCAATCATAACCAAATTTATTTACTTTACATTCATTCAATTTGGTTCAACATCTAATTGACTTCCATTCAATTATTCAATTTCCAATTTCGTTAGCTTTTAATGAATTAACACTTGCATCCACTATTCCATATCAATTTGCTTACATTCGATTGATTAACATTCAATCCATTCGTTAATTCAATTGCTAATTCATTCTTACAACTAAAGTTGAATTTTTATATAACTCAAGTTCACATTCATTTAATTCACTTTATTAATTTACTTCGACACAAAAATCAACTTCATTTAACATCACTTAAGTTATCTTTCATTTCAACTTCATTTACCTTCACTTTCACTATACAACTTAAGTTCACTTCTGATTCATTTCAAATTCTATTCTATTTAACTTTTACTTAAGTCAAATTTCATTCTGCTTTTCAAATTCAGATTTTGTTTGCTTAACAAAACTATTTAAGCATTTTAACAATATTTTTACTTATCTTTTCTCATTTTATAAGTTATACAACTTATTTATTCATAATTCCGTGAACATCCGTCTAAGTTCACTTCCATTCACTAAACTCATTCTTTATAATTTCAAATCCAATTCACTTTATTAACTTTCCTTTAGTTAAATTTAAAATCATATATTTATTATGCTAACTCAAATTTCTTTACTTTACCAAGTTAAAATCTTATTATCTCATATATTATAAGTCCAAAACTCGTTTCACTTATTTTTATCAATTTCAACTTGGATTTTAAATCAAATTTGTTTATCATAACAAAATTTCAATTTCAATTTAATATTGGTAGCAAATCTATCACACAGAAACTCGAAAATGATACTGATGATGCTGTAGTCATCATCCTTATTATTTTCAGCAACAGTAGTGAATTCAGTGATTTGTATTCTTTTAAAAAAATCTTTTATTTATAAATCACATACATAAATCTTTCACTTATATAATTTCAATGCTTTACTTTACTTATATAAGATCCATTCCAAATTATTTATCTTACTTAGATTTATAACAATATAATCTCTTTTATTTTGAAAAATAACTTTCAAAATCAACAGAATTCAAATTTCCAAAAAATTGGTTTAAATTCATTTTTATTTGCAACTCACATTTGTAAATATATTCAGGTTGTTTCATTTCTTATGTATAAGATTATTTCGTAATTGCAAATCATATTAATTATAATTCCATATTTATAATTCATTTGCTTATATAATTTATTCTCTTACAATTGTTGTTTTTATTCAGATTATTTAAATAGCTTTTATTAACTTATATATTTACATTTTCAAACAACCAAACAATATGTTTATATACACTTTAATAATTCTTATAAATTATTCCTTTAATATAAAATATAATTAAGGTAAAATTATTTTATTTACCCAATTTAAAATGATACTATGTCGACTTGCCTCGTTTAAGTGTTTGGAAATCCCTATCGATAATATGGCATCCCACATCACGACCAGAACTCACAAACTACTCAACGAATAAGCAAACACAACATAAAATATTTTATATTCACTAACAAATATATGCTCATATATATAATACACTCAAACTCAATCTAGGGTGCTACTATCCCTATCTATACTGAGTACACATCAAAGCTTAGGAATATACAAAATTTATGCTCTGATACCATGTGTGACGACCCACAAATCTGTACCCTTTGAATCGACAATAATCCACACATGTACGACCCAAAAATCACAAACTGACGGAAAGTCAAGAGAAAGAAAAGAAGAGAGCAGAAGAGAAGAGAAGAAAGAGAGAAGATAGAACCAAACAGAACAATACAGAATCTCACATCGAAGCGGATAATATATAATATCATATCAACGATCTTTACAAAACAGAAACTATATATATATATACACACACATCAATCAGAGTTCAATAATCAATCAATAGTTATCAGCTTGGACAGTTATAATAACCCGTCCTCACAATTGCCGATAATATACAACAACAAACAAAGCACAGCGGATAATCAATAATCAAAACAGATACGTGTATACGAAATGAAGATCTCCAGCTCCCCTGCTGAAGCTCCAAAGGCATCAAATCTAGACCTGTAAATATACTTGGTCTGACCCGAGCATTGAAAGGGAAGAACGCCCGGATCAGTCTGGTAAACCAGCGTGACAAACACACTCAACTGAATTTATTAAATTACCAAACTTTTTCTTAGTTTCCAAAACAAAAGTATCTCGTAACACAAGTCCGCACATAAACACGGACATGTTTTTACCTTACGATAACTAAAACATATCATATCAAATCTCATGTTATATTATAGTAGTGTCTACCATATACAAATAATAATAATCAAAGCTGAAATTGTTACATTGATTGAATTCTAGCATATAGCCCAATTGGGTAATACAATCAAAATGGCAAACGTGTAGTGGGGTTTGTATTTCCATACAAATGACCAGGTGAAGGGACTACCATCCAGCAATACATCTCTAGAAAAATGTACCGAGGACCATCATTAAGAATCCTCTACCAACACAAGACCGGCCCACCTCCATAACTAGATGGTACTGAATATATCATCCTCCGGTCGTTACCGACCTTTACCGAGGGCCCTCATAGCATACAAACCACAATAATCAAACACACGACGTCATAGTGTGTAAAGATATATCTAGAAGAGGACGATCATATCCTAATAGGAATAACCCACTTAGCCCTGCTGCATCTAACCATATTTTGGTCATTTCCAGTTGATGAAGCTAGAGGTAACGATTACCTTTCACAAAGTACAATCACATCACTTAGAATGCCATATGGCCATTTCCGTTGATACTAATTGTCTTCCACAAAAATACAACCCTAAAGCTCATACGTCTCAAGGAGGGTGTTAAGCTAAGAGAAGTTGCCTTCTCCACCACCACTGATGTACGTTTGTAAAAACCAATGTACGTAATCTATAGAAATGCAATGTCAGACAAACATCCATACAAGTTGTCCACGAACAGGACAAACCGAAGGTACTTTCCTACCATATCCTGTCGAGAAATCCCTAGGATTAGTAGCAAATAGTCTTCGCATTGGATATTTCATAGTGAAGAGACCACTACTTCAGGATGTATACTGGGATTTTAACCCCAAACGATCAACAAGCAGTCCCCCACTATGAAACTATGAAATATCAATATCATCACAAGCAACATGCACAATCGTCGCATATATGTTGGTCCGAAGTGGTTTTCGGATAAACCGATCCCGGTCTCTTCGCACTAACAATGCAAAAGCGTTTCTCAATCTCACACAAAAACTAAGTCTCATAGACTTATCACGTCTCCAACTTTCAACTTGCTATCGTTTGGCCAAGAAGGAAGCTCGATAGATTGGAGTAATACTCCGCACTATACGAATCAACATCCTCAATACAAAGGATAATCAAGCCTACATAGAAGGTTACATACTAAGTGTACAACTAAATAGTTCCCACAACAAGTCGAGGAACTAAAATTTTTGCCAAGTCTGATAGTCGATTATTTAATTATCAAAGCAAACAAACAAATATTCAGCACCATAACAATCACTGGGCCCTTTTAATTAATCTTTTATTAATTAAATCATTTGCCAAATATTCACCTCAAATTATCTTTAAAAAAATATTTCCAAACCATTTCAACTTCTATATTAGGAAATATTTCCATATACTTATTGTTAAATAAGTAATTCACAAATCAATTTATTTTCAACACTTAGAAAATATTACATATACTTAAATCACGATTAAGTATATATTTTATTCTTTAAGGAAAACATTCTCTTTAAACACATTTATTGGGTCAAAACGAATGCTACGTAGAACATCGTTACGACAACCCAAAATCACTAGTATAGGGATTCGAAAATAAGATAGATATATAAATCCCAATACCGTGCAAAATATTTTCTTTCGAAAATCATTTACAATAACAACAGTGTTATAGTCCATCATTTCCTTATACTTTCCGAAAACGTCTATTTCAACAATGAATGTTGAAATCTATATATTCGATATTTAACACACTTTAAAACAACTTTAAACCATTTAACTCCATTTAAATATAACTTTCCAAAACATTTATTTGATATATTATTCGCTCTCCAAAATCGTGAATATAATTCGTTTACCAAATTAAAGCTTCTACACATTTAATTCCAAATTATCCACTGTCCAAAATCGTGGATATAAATCTCTAACCAAATTCAACACTTCTACATATTTAGTTAAAGGATTATCCACTGTCCAAAATCGTGGATATATCTCCTTTAATAATTTCTATACATACTTATCAAATTTATTTGATTTCGGATTTATAAAACAACGTTTATAAATTCCATTTTCATTTTATAAAAACTACTATATATAAAATCCCTTTATTAACCAATTCCATTTATAACTCAATTTTATACCCAAAAACCCAAAATATAAGTTAATTACTTGTAATTCCTTCATTTACAAAAATCATTCTTTTTATAACATCATCAATTATAAATCTGTAAATCTTATTTACTTATAAAACCCATTTATAACATCATTTTAACAATTATAGAAACTCCTTTATAATTCGATTATTCTGATTTATAAAAAATCAATTTTATAAATCTTCTTTATAAACCATTTATATTAGTCAAAAATCTCAATTTAAACCATTTCACAAAATCATTAACTCCATATTTAACAAAAATCACATTTCAATTATATTTTCTAAAACATCATAATTTTTATAACATAAAAATTATCACATTTATTTATTCAAAATAAACCAATTCTTAATGATTCAAAAATTCAATAAAACATTTATTTTCAAAATCACTTTAAAATTCTTTTAAATTCGAAATCGTTACTTTAACATTTTTGAAATTCCAAAATAGGCCTAATGCTGCAACAACACTAAATACAACAATTACGGCATCCAAAACATCATATATCATATGATAACAGTATATATCACAATATTTGTAAATAAATAAATACGGGTGAGGAATCCAGTTGGATCCCTCCAACCCGTTGCATACAATAAATATACATATTAGAAATATATGTACAATGTCCGCTTCAAGGCAGACGCGCGTACAAAGGGTCATCCGCTCATACACGACAACGTATAGGGTCATCTGCTCTACTAGGTAGGTATATATCCAAATACCAATCAATATATCATATATCATCCAAACAATCAACAATCATCATATAATAAATTATTTCTCACTTATATAAAAATATCAGTGAGTCAGAAAGAGTGAGTTGTACTCACATTGGTTCCAAAAGCAGTTGCAGTGTTTTATTCCGAATAAAATTAAAAGATCGTTTAATTTTACCCAAAATTCATACTAGCTCCAATCAACTCCAAACCAGCTCCATCGTGTAGTGTTCGACAATACGAATCCAACACAATTCGTTTCCTGCGAAACGGATCTCGTACCACAAAGATATGCAATTTAGAAGTTAATACGAATTATTATATAATTTATTTTCAATTTTCTCTCTTTTTTATAACCTTTTATTATCATAGCCGTTCGATCTAGTTTGAGAGAATTCTGGCTGCACGTTTATGCTTCTTCCTCCCAAGGTTTAATACGCGACCGAACCAATAGCCGTTCGAATTTTTTGTATTATCGTGCCACCACAACGATCGAGATTTTGATCAGAGCCTGCCACTTCGAACCCCTATGCGAGCACCATCAATGCCCAAAGGCCGCACCTCCCTAGGTTCACCAGTGCCTTGAAAATCGTGTTTGACCCCGCGTCGTTCAAACTCGATTTCGTATCGATCCATCGCGTGAAATCCAATCTTGACCGTAGGATTTGTCGAGCTCGAGGAGCTCTACAAGTTTGTTGTTGAACATTTTCCTTGATTGTGAATGGATCGAGAGTTATTGAAGAGGAAAGAATCTAAGATTTCTGCCATTGATGATAAATAGGGCTAGACCTAAGTTGATTAGGGTTTGATGCAAATTAGAAAATATGGGGCCTTATATAGAAAATTTAAAAACACTATTCATCCGAAAATTTTCCAAACTCTAAACGAAGCGTGCCGCTAGCGTTTATAATGTTTTAACCCTATTCCGAACACAATGGAATATATACCGAGATCCAATTCGATCGTATTTGAAAGATTGGTTTTCAAATCGAATTATTTAAATTTAAAATTCACTTAAACCGATTTCTACACGTTTTAGCTTTGCCCCGGACAAACCGTAAATCTGATTGACATGAAATTTGAAATATTACAAAAATTTAACATTACAGATCCAATGAAACTGGTTTCTTCAAAATCTGAGACTGTTTGAAAAATGGCTATTTTTACTCGTCAATTGAATATTAAAATATTCAATTTCTACAATTTAACTTTTATTTCGATTTTAAAAGTTCTATAACATCATTCTGAAGTTAATAAGAATTAATTCAACTTTACAAATCATTTTTATTCACTTTAAATCCAAATTTCAATTACTTCGACAATTTCAAATATTAAATTAACAATTTAATTATCCAATTAAATCTAGATATTCGAAATATAAGTTATCTAGCTTATAAATTTACTTGTGCATATTTAAAATCAATTAAATATACGAATTTCAAATGACGGAAATTTTGGGTCGTTACAAATACTAAAGAAATGTTTGTGGCACCAACGAACTCCTTATGAAAGGGTGTTCACAATCAAACTCCATAAGTGATATCGAGTATACTATGACAATACTAAATTCTTGTTCAATCTCAATCAAGGAGCTTTGAGTAGCATTGTTCAAAGTTAAAGATTATAATTGACTCATCCAAAAGGATAAGTATATCACCATGAATAATGCCATAGCAAAAGTTGTATGTATATATGAACAAATTTATAACTAAGCTTGAGGAGATTCTAAATGTTGATAATCTCATGACTTTTTTGTGAACAAAATGTCATGATAAGGATGTTGAAAGAACCTAGAGCTCTCTAAAGCAAACTTTGAAAATTTCTACGTGATAATGGCAGCTTATCAGCATAAGAAAGAGTTGGTTGATAGAGTAGATAATTAAGACAATATAGCACATCTGTTCAAGCAGGGACTAGCTCGATTAGTTCTAAGAAAATTGAACGAAGGGACGAGATTAACATTCCATAATTAGCCCTAAGTACAAATGGGAGATTGAAAGAGTTAGTGGTATTCCAATGGTCAATTATGTTATTTGTTATATATATATCTAACTTTGTAGTAAATATTGTTCGTGCTAACGATATTTGTTTTTCTTTTATATACTTTATTATACTGCAAGATAATTAATTAAATAATTAATTTAAAGTGTATAATAAGAAAATTCTTGAATGAAATGTTATGTAATTATAGTAGCAAAGAGTTGCGATCATGAGTAATTAATCACAAACTAAAATGATATTTTGTTTTAAATATTCATGTTCAAGACGTTTTCAGAAAGGATATCAATACATCCTTTGGACTAATTTATGTAACACTGTCTAAATGTTAGGTAACGTATAATTCAAGGCCGTTGTGAGAACTAAGAGATTGCGTATTTGTAGTGATTGGATAACTGCGGAGTGACATGCTCACGAGCTTCCTATTGTTTAATAACAATTAGGTCGAACAGGAAATCTCATGGCAATGATGATACGTAATATGACAATCCGCTATTTTAAAAATCCAACTTCAACTATAAATGATGTTAGAACAAGCTTACAACTAATTTCAAATATCAACAGCTATGTACCGGTGGGTAGATAAAAATTAAAAATTCTAAAACATGAACAAAAAGAGGAAAGCCTCACAGCGGAATCAAACATAATTATATATATATATATATATATATATATAATTAATAACACAGTAATAAATAATCATCTCATCACTTTACATTTCAAATACATCAATTATTATCAACTTATGAACAAAGTAACAAGGATGTAAAAGTAATACACCAAATTAGCTATCCGCTTTCCCTTCCCTCTTCTGCTCCCATTTACAATTTTTCCCATGTATAGATATGTAATATAATTAAAAAAATTAGTTTTAACTATGTTTTGGGCAATGCCTAACCCTATACATTGTGCTCATAGGCTCAATTGCTATTGCATAGGAAAAGACTACCTACCTAACCCATGAAGGGGGATCAAGCCCACATAGTTCTATTTCCCGAACTCTCCCTCATCTAAATATTTGTTAGTTTATAACAACAATTGCACCCATTCGACCATCGCAACCAATGCAGTTCAATGCAATCGATGAAGTTCAATGTAATTAGTGCAATTTAATACAATCAATGGAAACACTACAATTAATGCAATCAATTTAAGCAGAAACAGTATCTATAATTCTGTACTTATTCATCACAATAGATCATCAAATTGGACAACAAATATAATAGTGCAGTTAACTATTAAACACCAAATATGTGACGACCCAAACTCGATGTCCGATAAACGACATCAAATTCGCATCGCCGGAGCTTATAACAACAATTAGATGAATATAAAACAGCGGAACAGAATCAATATCATAAATATCATCATAGTTACAACATCAACATAATATCCATACTACAACAGAGTACATAATACATACACCACAACTCCAAATACAACATCATGATAATACAACAGTAATCATATATCCAAAAATCCTCAAATGAAAGAGGTGATAACGAACTCCCAAAAGCTAACACCTGAAATCTCCAAAAGCCCCTAAGTACATCTTCAAGATAAGAGCTCTAAAATACTGCTACTCCAAAATACAGAAACCTGCTACTAGGCTGCCCGTGTGGAAATAATGGGCATCCAGAGTTTAGGAAAGAAAACAATAAACTCCGGATCAGTCATGGGACTGGTATGAGTAAACAAAAATAGTTGAATTTAAATAAAACAAGATTTATAAAAGAATTTTCAGAATGCTTTTAAAAATGGAACTACCATAAGACCTCCCGCCACACACACAATGCAAACGCAGAATTGGAGGAGATTTCTTCTTATGGTAGTTAAATATGCTTGATACGAGAAAAGAATTCTTTGATATTATTACTAGTGCATAGTGAAGTAAATGATTTCGAAAATAGAATATTAATCTTAGCCAACATACGACCATTATCGTATGCCTACTATAGCTACCATCTAAACGGTGGGGCGCCACCATAAGTAAACGGCAGGTTCTACAACTAAAACCGTGCAGGGTTTCGTATTGTTTCTTTGGATTTCCAACAAATGGTCAGGCCAAGGAACTTCCCATTTCCACATGAGAACGCCTCTAGAAGGACGTCCCCGAGAACCAAACCGAATCTCTGCCAACACAAGGCCGGGTTACCCCTAACTGGGTAACTACTGACACGAGTATGCAATCTCCCGGTTGTAACCAACCTTTAACCGGGGCCCCAGCAACAAATCACAAAGTAATATATATATATATATATATATATATATATATATATATCTACGATATCAACATAAGTTAAGTATCTGGGCTCCATACCATGATACCACTTCTATCCAGAAGGAAATGCACATACCCTAAGGGGTGCTACCCCCAATAACCTTGCCGCATCTTTCCTGTTTCGACCATTTCGGGGTGTGAGGTCCGACGAAGTCTCGTCCACAAAGCCACGCTCAATGATCATTTCACAACAACACTCAGCATGTCACATTACCAAATTGGGAATATATCGCTGATAATCTTCAACTACATAACCTCTGAGCTCGTACGTCTCAGAAAAGGGTGTTAAGCTAAGAGAATAAATTCTCCGCCACCAACAGAAATATATTTGAAAGAAATCGGCTTTATATCTCAATTTGTAATGTCAGACATACTATCCATACAAGTCTGTTCTGGGTTCGAACAGAACCGAAGGCACTTCCAAAGAAGTCCTTGCAATTCGGATATCCACAATCCTTATCGGATTCCCCATCACATATGGAGAACTCTATACCGGAGCAACTCGGTGCAGAGTCAATCGACAGGTCATCCTATCGCTTTCGCAAATACTCGATCTTCAACATCGGTCTTCAATTGCTATCCATAACGTCGAATCACATATTCGAAATGGGTTATATGACACAAAGGTCCTTTCCCGGCTAATTCGAATAGTGAGTGTCAAGTTTTAAAACATGTGGATGTCATTCACAAATATTCACAGGCCCGATGTGGGTTTCGGATAACAACTGAAATCCGATTCCCTGTCGCATCGAAGTTTAAATGCCGTTTTACGCGCAACAAGGTTTTCACATCGATACAGAACAAATCACAGTGCAATAACACGGTAATTACACCATACAGAATTACAAATAGAACAGAGATATCAATATAAGTTAACAACAATAGTTAATTATTTACAAATCAAAACGAATGAGATAAATTAACCAAATAATTATTTTATTGATTATCCAATCAATGATTTATTATTCTTAATGATAAATAAATTAATCTTAATCATCTTGATACATTGATTTTTCCTTAATTAGTTATTTTAATTAACTGCCAATTAAACTAATTAACTTGCTTTATCAAATCAATGAATTCTTAATTATAAATTTATTTGAGTACTTAATTGTTTATTAAATCAATTTTAATCACAAACTTTAAATCATTCTAAATTCCTTTTCAAAACTATTGATAAAAATTGTTTACCTTAATTTCCATTTGAAAATCTGTTTTATACTTTAAAAATTAATTTATTTTTACATTGGAATTTTAATGTAAATTAATTTAAAATTCTTCTTTTAAAATTTAATCATTTAATTAAAGGGTTAAATAAATTTTTATTTTAAACTTTCTTTACTTAATTAAAGAATTAACAAATTCTAAAGCATTTGTTAAATAATTTAACTTAACAAAATCTAAATTGTTTATATTGCAAAACACAAAATTTTCTTAACATTGTTGACTTAAAGATTTGAATGGGCTTAGCCCATATAAAACAACCCGAGTAAAAACCCAGGTCTCACTCGCGTTTACCCCGGGTTCTTCCTCTTCTCTGTTCGTTCGTGTATCCATCTTCTCTGTTTCATTTTTTTTTCTTTTAACTTTCAAGTTTTAAAACCTGATAGCTTCAATTTAAAAACTCGAGCTATACGACGAGAAACTCAAGCAAACTTCAAAAAAACCCGGAGTCTTCCCTGTTCATTCACGAGTCCATCTTCTTCCCCTTCTCTTTTTTTTAAAAAAAACTGCTGAGATGAATTTCATTTAAACGCGAGCACCACTGACACGCGGCCACCCCTGTGCATGTGTACACCACCATGGCGACGCTCTGGTGAACCTCGCGACTCTCAACAGGTCGAAAATCTCACATACGCTCGAATTTCAACCTTAATTCGAAGTCATCGGTTCGAATTCAAAAAGTAGCAACTTTGCTCGTCCCTGTAACTTAACCTACCCTCAAGAAAACGCCTCGCCGCCACCCCATAGACCACCAGAGACACTGCATTTCTTCCACACCACGACAGACCCCCAAGCAACCTTCCACCAGAGCCTCGTGACACTCGATCACGCGTAGGAGTCGCATTCATCATATTACAGACACGCTGAACTTGAAAACCAAACCCTAAAACGATCTCGTATTCAAATTTCACGCAATGAAAATTTTCTTTGATAATTTTCTCGAAGTCTTTGATGTTCGAGCTTGCCAAAAACCCATTTTAAGCATTTATAATTGAGTCGAATGTTAGGAATTGAAAAAAATGCAGATTTTGTTCAAATGTAAATTTTACTGAAAACACTTAACTAAAAATCATCACTATTGTTTTAAAAATCCTATTTTCATATGTTCATTCAAATTGTAAAATCAATTCAATAATTAAAATTTCTTGAATTTATCTTAAGATTTTGTTTGGACTGTATAATTTTGGTTACAGGGGCAAACCTTCATATTCAAGCTGAAACAAATTTTTAGCTCATGAATCAGGTTTAAACAAACTTATTTGTTCAAGACCTTAAGTTTAAAGAAATTTATATGAAGATGTTTGAATGGGTTTCAGTTTTATCTATCCTGTAACTAAATTACAGAGAAGAACAATATGCAGAGTAACCTGTATATCTATACATATTTACCAAACTATATTCAAAGATAAACATATACAATGCCATGAAACAAAGAATCATCTTTACAGTTAATTAAAGCCTTTAAGTTGATGTTTACTCACCTGACAAAGGTTTGAAACAGAGACTATATTTATTTTCTTTGAACTACAGTTTGTTCCTCTTCTCTTTTCTTTTTAATTACTGATCTTTGCTTGTTTATTTTTTTTCTTTCTTTCTTCAGTAAAATTTTTTTAACAAGATGATGCTTAGTTATATATATATAGAAGCGTACAAAAGTAGGCAAGTACAATGTTTTATGGTATAAAGGTAAATCAAAACTGTTTTTATGGCTGTGCAGTAAAATCATTAAATGAAAGTATGTTGCTTGTATATTTATAGCAAGCCGTGTTTCATGCTTCCCTGTTCTCTTCAAGGTGCTGATGTAGGCTTGTATTTAATGCAAGTATGTTTCTTTGCTAAAGGTGATGTCATTTAATGAAAGTATGAAAATGGAATGTTCAGGTTTCCCCTTTTTCTATTTGCAGCATGCTCTTGTTCAATTATATTTTATAAGTACATTTTTCTATATCTTTGTTTGTTGACTAACAAACCAAATCTCGGCTGAAATGCTTTTGTACATGCAAAGGAGTAAATAGCATTTAATACAAGCATTAAATGAAGCATGTTACTTTGCATAATTTCAGCATTTTATGTTTTGTTTTAGTTTCTTACACTTACCTGGTTTGATTTAGTAACATATTCATTTGATTCATTTTGTCAGCACTGTTCTTATTTGATTAGCTAATGTTTTGTTTTAATTTTATATGTATGTGTTGTTTTGTTTAAAATTTTTGTTTTTCTTATGTCTACTTATTTGTTTACATAGCTAATTGAAAGTGTTTTGCTTTCTTATGTCTTCATATTGGTTTATGAAAGTGTGTGTTTTCTTTTACAGTTTTATATTTCTTCATAAAAATTTGTTATCTTAGTTCATTTGTTTATTTGTTTATTTGTTTAAATGTTAGATTTTAATTATGTGATTTAAATTTTTATAATTTTATCATAACTTACTTTAACAATTTTTATTTCTATTAACATTAAATAGCTATGTAATTTATTTCAATATTTTATTTCTTTTGAATTTCTCGAATTTACATTTAAAAGTTCCAATAAATTACCAAATTTTTAAATTCAAAATTTCCGGGATGTTACAATATCCCCTCCTCAAGAAAATTTCGTCCTCGAAATTGAAAGAGAGAGAAACGTAAACAAAGAATAGACGAATTTATAAATAAGGAAATGACTTACAGTTTTTAAGTCGAGATGTCAATTCTGCAGTTGGGATATGATTTCTTCATATTATCTTCGGTCTCCCAAGTACAGTCCTTTGGATCGCCACTCCATTGAACTTTGACCAATTTCACAATCTTGTTTCTTAATCGCTTCTCATCACGATCAACAATTTTTATTGGTTCCCTTCTAACTGCCAAGTTGGGAGTGATTTCAAGATCCTGCTGAGCAGCTTCTTCAATAATATCATCTGGGTCGTGCACATATTTTCGAAGATTAGAAATATGGAACACATCATGTACGCCAGACAACCAGCTGGGTAACTGCACTCTATATGCTAGAGGACCAATCCTTTCCAAAATAGGAAAAGGACAAATATAGCGCGGTGCCAACTTTCCAGTTTTCCCGAATCTCAACACACCCCGCGTCGGAGATACTTTCAGAAATACAGAATCTCCAACTTGAAATTCCAAATTTCTCCTTCGACGGTCATAATAGCTCTTCTGACGGCTTTGGGCAGTTAATAACTTCTTTCGAATAAAGTCTACCTTCTCAGTGGCTTCTTTTATCATATCTGGTCCAAGAATAAGTCTATCACCTGATTCGATCCAGCATGCAGGTGATCGACACGGACGACCATATAAAGCTTCGAAAGGTGCCATTTCTAAACTGGCCTGATAACTGTTGTTATAAGAGAATTCAACCAGATGCAAATGGTCCTCCCAAGAATCACCAAAATCATGAACACAAGCACACAGTAGGTCTTCTAAAATTCGATTGACCCTTTCAGTCTGCCCATCAGATTGTGGGTGATAAGCAGTACTGAAATTTAATTTCGTTCCCAAAGCGTCTTGAAATGCTTCCCAAAATCTACTAGTGAAGATCGGATCACGATCACTCACTATACTACTGGGAATACCATGGAGGCGAACAATTTCCTTTATATATATACCTCCCAAGCTTGCCGCGGTCCGAGTGGATTTAACTGGAATGAAATGAGCATTTTTGGTTAGACGATCCACAATAACCCAAATCGCTTCATTGCCTTTCTTGGTTCGTGGCAATCCGTCGATGAAATCCATCGATACCTGATCCCACTTCCATTTCAGTACTTCCAAAGGTTGAAGTAAACCGACCACTTTCATTTGATCGCTCTTGATTTGCTGACAAGTAGCACAGCGACTCACATAAATAGATATGTCTCTCTTCATTGTTTTCCACCAGAATGTCCTTTTAACATCACGATATATTTTGTTGACTCCTAGATGGATGTTTAATTTTGACTTGTGGCATTCATCCAATACTTCACGTTTCAGATCAGGGAAGTCTGGAACACAAATTCTGCCCTTCATCCTTATAACTTCTCTATTATCTATTTCAAAAGTAGTATCCTCTCCTCGATCTATACTTCTACGCATTTCTCGAAGAAACTTGTCTTCAGTTTGCTTGCTCGTGATCTTCTCAAGGAGAGTAGGAGTGATAACAAGATATGCAAGAACAGCATGTCTCCTACTTAAAGCATCGGCAACCACATTGGCTTTTCCCGGCGTATACAGAATATCTAAGTCATAAGATGCCAGAAATTCCAACCAACGTTGTTGTCGCAAATTTAGATCCTTCTGGGAGAAAAGATATTTCAAGGATTTATGGTTGATGAATAATTCGAATTTTTCACCTAAAACAAAGAGAGTTTATTAGGTATATTTCTTTAGTTAAGCTAGTTCATAAATTGTTAGGAAAGCTGAAAAGATTCTTACCCAGAAGATAGTGTCGCCATATTTTCAAAGCGAAAACAACAGCCAAAAGTTCCAAATCATGTGTTGGGTAGTTTTTCTCATGCGGACGTAATTGTCTACTCGCGTAGGCAACCACCTTTCCATTTTGCATTAATACTGCACCTACCCTTCACCACATGCATAAGTATAGACAGATAAGCCTTGGTTCCCGTTAACAATAGTGAGAATAGGAGCAGTGGTCAATCTCTTTTTCAACTCTTGAAAAACTTCTTTACATTCTGGAGCCCGAATGAACTTTGCATTTTTCATCGTTAGCTTAGTCGATGGGCTAGCCAACTTAGAAAAATCTTGAACGAATTTCCGGTAATAGCCTGCTAAACCCAAAAAGCTTCGAACTTCTTTCGGAGTAGTGGGTTGTTTCCAATCAAGAATAGCGGAAATTTTGCTAGGATCTACTGAAATTCCTTCTTCATTAACAATATAGCCAAGGAATTTGACTTCATTGCCCAGAAGTGGCATTTGGAAAATTTTGCATATAGAACATTTCTCCTTAATATTTCCAATACGATTTTAAGATGTTCGGCATTCTCTTCTTTAGTCTTAGAATAGATTAAAATATCATCAATGAATACGAGCATAAATTTATTCAAAACTTCCCGAAACACGCGAGTCATAAGGTCTACGAAGTATACAGGAGCATTGGTTAGTCCGAAAGGCATAACTAACCATTCATAGAACATATCAGGACCTCTGAAAGCGGTCAGATGTACACAATCTTCGGCGATTCGTAATTGATGGAATCTTTGGGCTAGATCCATCTTTGAAAAGAAACGAGCGCCATGAAGTTGTTCGAATAGATCATCAATTCTTGGTAGAGGGAATTTATTCTTGAGAGTTTGTTTATTTAGATCGCGGTAATCTACACACAATCTCAAAGATCCGTCTGATTTAGCAACAAATACGACGGCTGAACCCCATTCAGAAACACTGGGTCGAATTAATCCTTTTGCTCGTAGTTCATCAGTTTGATGAACCAATTCAATCTTTTCCCTGGGTGCCATCCTGCGACTTGCGTGAACAACAGGACGAGCGTTGGGTACCAAGTCAATTCGGAATGCTATTTTTCGGTGAGGAGGTAAAGATTTCACTTCTTCAAACACGTCGGAAAAATCCCGAACAACAGGTATAGACTGCAAAGTGGGTTCAAGATTTCCCAAAGTATACATCAATCTGTCTCTCCTTGGACTTGGATTCTCACAAGAGATTTCAATAAAATTTCCAAAACTTGTTTTGATTAAAACTGTCTGATTTCTACACTCCAATATAGCTTCGTATTTCAGTAACCAGTTCATACCGAGTAAGATTTCAAATTCATTAAATTCGAGGACAAAAAGGTTGATAGGAAATTTATAGCTAGCATATGAAATAGGAACTCTCTTACAATATGAACAAAGATTTGCAGGACCTCCAACCGGATTTTTCACGCAAATAAGATCGTTAGCAAATTTAGTTTCAAGTCCTAATTCATTTACGGTTTGTTGGGAGATAAAGCTATGTGAAGCTCCTGTATCAAATAAAACTCTAACAGTTCTATCATTAATAGTAAGATTACCTTCCAAAACACTTTTCCCTTTATCAGCTTTTGAAGATGAGGGGTCCTTCTTTATCGTGTAAACTTTTGCCACCTGCGCTGGCTTCATCACTGGGCAATCTTTAGCTAAATGTCCCGGTTTATGACAATTGTAGCATTCTTTAGCTGGCTTCTTCGGTTTTGGGCAGTCATTTGAATAGTGGCCCTTCTCTTTGCAGTTGTAACAAGTGACATTTTCTGTTGCGCTTCCTTGAATGCTCCTCTTCTTCTCATTGCCTTGCCAAGGTTTCTTGCCTCCAAATTTCCGCTTTTTATAATTTTGATTTCCTGAATTACCTTTCTCCACCGTTGCTTCTTGCACATCAAGGGTAACGTATCTGTAACCCATATCTACTAAATCCGAAAAAGATTCTTTAACGTGGCCCATCATTCTTTCATGATATTTCTGGTTCATTCCCCGGATAAACCTTTCGTTTTTCTTAAGAGGTGTGTTTAGCAATTCCGGGCCAAACCGAGATAGTTCGCTGAATTTATTCAAGTATTCTTCAAACGACAAACTTCCTTGTTTCAAATCCAGAAATTCCTAATACATTCTGGAAACTCCCGCCGATGGCATGTAACATTTCTCAAACACTTCCTTAAAACGATCCCAAGTAAATTCTTCCTCGGGTTCATCTATAATGATGGTTTCCCACCAAGATGAAGCTTCTCCTTGGAGTTGCCAAGAAGCTATAAGTCTTTTCTGCTCATCCTGCAGTTTTAGCCCTTTAAAAATCTTTTCACACGATCTTACCCAAGCTTGAGCGTCAATAATTGACTCCTTGCCAATGAACGGTTTGCCACCAAGCTTTTTGAACTTCTTATATAAATCAGCCAAGTCCGGCTGCTGCTGAATATCTATTACTGCTTCTATGGCTGGGGGAATTTGATTAGGTGCTGCAGCATTGCCTTGACCCCAAGCTCTTCCTCTGCGTCCACTCATTTTCACTATCTGAGATTAGTAAGAAAATTGATTTAGATATACAGACGAGATATCTTAAGGAATATCAGCAGTAAAAAGAAATAGACTAAGAAAATTTAAAGTTTCAGTCTTGGTTATACTCATTCTAGGGTATACTTCACCCTATCTCTAATGAGCCATCTAATGTGTTATACTCCGTAGCTAAAGTTCTTACTCAACCAACAGCTCCGATACCACTTGTGACGACCCAAACTCGATGTCCGATAAACGACATCAAATTCGCATCGTCGGAGCTTATAACAACAATTAGATGAATATAAAACAGCGGAACGGAATCAATATCATAAATATCATCATAGTTACAGCATCAACATAATATCCATACCACAACAGAGTATATAATACATACACCACAATCCAAATACAACATCATGATAATACAACAGTGACCATATATCCAAAAATCCTCAAATGAAAGAGGTGATAACGAACTCCCAAAAGCTAACACCTGAAATCTCCAAAAGCTCCTAAGTACATCTTCAAGATAAGAGCTCCAAAATACTGCTACTCCAAAATACAGAAACCTGCTACTAGGCTGCCCGAGTGGAAATAATGGGCACCCAGAGTTTAGGAAAGAAAACAATAAACTCCGGATCAGTCATGGGACTGGTATGAGTAAACAAAAATAGTTGCATTTAAATAAAACAAGATTTATAAAAGAATTTTCGGAATGCTTTTAAAAATGGAACTACCATAAGACCTCCCGCCACACACACAATGCAAACGCAGAATTGGAGGAGATTTCTTCTTATGATAGTTAAATATGCTTGATACGAGAAAAGAATTCTTTGATATTATTACTAGTGCATAGTGAAGTAAATCATTTCGAAAATAGAATATTAATCTTAGCCAACATACGACCATTATCGTATGCCTACTATAGCTACCATCTAAACGGTGGTGCGCCACCATAAGTAAATGGCAGGTTCTACAACTAAAACCGTACAGGGTTTCGTATTATTTCTTTGGATTTCCAACAAATGGTCAGGCCAAGGAACTTCCCATTTCCACATGAGAACGCCTCTGGAAGGACGTCCCCGAGAACCAAACCGGATCTCTTCCAACACAAGGCCGGGTTACCCCTAACTGGGTAACTACTGACACGAGTATGCCATCTCCCGGTTGTAACCAACCTTTAACCGGGGCCCCAACAACAAATCACAAAGTAATATATATATATCTGCGATATCAACATAAGTTAAGTATCTGGGCTCCATACCATGATACCACTTCTATCCAGAAGGAAATGCACATACCCTAAGGGGTGCTACCCCCAATAACCTTGCCGCATCTTTCCTGTTTCGACCATTTCGGGGTGTGAGGTCCGACGAAGTCTCGTCCACAAAGCCACGCTTTATACAAAAGCTGTGCTTTGGGTCAACAAATGATCATAGAAATGATCACAAAGATAAACGATCAAAAAAATGATCCTATTACAAATGATCAACACAATGATCATTTCACAACAACACTCAGCATGTCACATTACCAAATTGGGAATATATCGCTGATAACCTACAACTACATAACCTCTGAGCTCGTACGTCTCAGAAAAGGGTGTTAAGCTAAGAGAATAAATTCTCCGCCACCAACAGAAATATATTTGAAAGAAATCGGCTTTATATCTCAATTTGTAATGTCAGACATACTATCCATACAAGTCTGTTCTGGGTTCGAACAGAACCGAAGGCACTTCCAAAGAAGTCCTTGCAATCCGGATATCCACAATCCTGATCGGATTCCCCATCACATATGGAGAACTCTATACCGGAGCAACTCGGTGCAGAGTCAATCGACAGGTCATCCTATCGCTTTCACAAATACCCGGTCTTCAACACCGGTCTTCAATTGCTATCCATAACCTCGAATCACATATTCGAAATGGGTTATATGACACAAGGTCCATTCCCAGCTAATTCGAATAGTGAGTGTCAAATTTTAAAACATGTGGATGTCATTCACAAATATTCACAGGTCCGATGTGGGTTTTGGATAACAACTGAAATCCGATTCCCTGTCGCATCGAAGTTTAAATGCCGTTTTACGGGCAACAAGGTTTTCACATCAATACAGAACAAATCACAGTGCAATAACATGGCAATTACATCATACAAAATTACAAACAGAACGGAGATATCAATATAAGTTAACAACAATAGTTAATTATTTACAAATCAAAACGAATGAGATAAATTAACCAAATAATTATTTTATTGATTATCCAATCAATGATTTATTATTCTTAATGATAAATAAATTAATCTTAATCATCTTGATACATTGATTTTTCCTTAATTAGTTATTTTAATTAACTGCCAGCTAAATTAATTAACTTGCTTTATCAAATCAATAAATTCTTAATTATAAATTTATTTGAGTACTTAATTTTTTATTAAATCAATTTTAATCACAAACTTTAAATCATTCTAAATTCCTTTTCAAAACTATTGATAAAAATTGTTTACCTTAATTTCCATTTGAAAATCTGTTTTATACTTTTAAAATTAATTTATTGTTACATTGGAATTTTAATGTAAATTAATTTAAAATTCTTCTTTTAAAATTTAATCATTTAATTAAAGGGTTAAATAAATTTTTATTTTAAACTTTCTTTACTAAATTAAAGAATTAACAAATTCTAAAGCATTTGTTAAATAATTTAACTTAACAAAATCTAAATTGTTTATATTGCAAAACACAAAATTTTCTTAACATTGTTGACTTAAAGATTTGAATGGGCTTAGCCCATATAAAACAACCCGAGTAAAAACCCAGGTCCCACTTGCGTTTACCCCGGGTTCTTCCTCTTCTCTGTTCGTTCGCGTATCCATCTTCTCTGTTTCATTTTTTTCTTTTAACTTTCAAGTTTTAAAACCTGATAGCTTCAATTTAAAAACTCGAGCTATACGACGAGAAACTCAAGCAAACTTCAAAAAAACCCGGAGTCTTCCCTGTTCATTCACGAGTCCATCTTCTTCCCCTTCTCTTTTTTTTAAAAAAAACTGCTGAGACGAATTTCATTTAAACGCGAGCACCACTGACACGCGGCTGCCCCTGTGCATGTGTACACCACCATGGCGACGCTCTGGTGAACCTCGCGACTCTCAACAGGTTGAAAATCTCACATACGCTCGAATTTCAACCTTAATTCGAAGTCATCGGTTCGAATTCAAAAAGTAGCATCCCTGTAACTTAACCTACCCTCACGAAAATGCCTCGCCGCCACCCCATAGACCACCAGAGACACTCGCATTTCGTCCACACCACGACAGACCCCCCAGCAACCTTCCACCAGAGCCTCGTGACACTCGGTCACGCGTAGGAGTCGCATTCATCATATTACAGACACGACTAAACTTGAAAACCAAACCCTAAAATGATCTCGTATTCAAATTTCACGCAATGAAAATTTTATTTGATAATTTTCTCGAAGTCTCTGATGTTAGAGCTTGCCACAAACCCATTTTAAGCATTTATAATTGAGTCGAATGTTAGGAATTGAAAAAAATGCAGATTTTGTTCAAATGTAAATTTTACTGAAAACACTTAACTAAAAATCATCACTATTGTTTTAAAAATCCTATTTTCATATGTTCATTCAAATTGTAAAATCAATTCAATAATTAAAATTTCTTGAATTTATCTTAAGATTTTGTTTGTACTGTATAATTTTGGTTACAGGGGCAAACCTTCATATTCAAGCTGAAACAAATTTTTAGCTCATGAATCAGGTTTAAACAAACTTATTTGTTCAAGACCTTAAGTTTAAAGAAATTTATATGAAGATGTTTGAATGGGTTTCAGTTTTATCTATCCTGTAACTAAATTACAGAGAAGAACAATATGCAGAGTAACCTGTATATCTATACATATTTACCAAACTATATTCAAAGATAAACATATACAATGCCATGAAACAAAGAATCATCTTTACAGTTAATTAAAGCCTTTAAGTTGATGTTTACTCACCTAACAAAGGTTTGAAACAGAGACTATATTTATTTTCTTTGAACTGCAGTTTGTTCCTTTTCTCTTTTCTTTTTAATTTCTGATCTTTGCTTGTTTATTTTTTTCTTTCTTTCTTCAGTAAAATTTTTTGAACAAGATGATGCTTAGTTATATATATATATATATATATATATAAGTGTACAAAAGTAGGCAAGTACAATGTTTTAGGTATAAAGGTAAATCAAAACTGTTTTTATGGCTGTGCAGTAAAATCATTAAATGAAAGTATGTTGCTTGTATATTTATAGCATGCCGTGTTTCATGCTTCCCTGTTCTCTTTAAGGTGCTGATGTAGGCTTGTATTTAATGCAGGTATGTTTCTTTGCTAAAGGTGATGGCATTTAATGAAAGTATGAAAATGGAATGTTCAGGTTTCCCCTTTTCCTATTTGCAGCATGTTCTTGTTCAATTATATTTTATAAGTACATTTTTCTATATCTTTGTTTGTTGACTAACAAACCAAATCTCGGCTGAAATGCTTTTGTACAATGAAAGGAGTAAATAGCATTTAATACAAGCATTAAATGAAGCATGTTACTTTGCATAATTTCAGCATGTTATGTTTTGTTTTTAGTTTCTTACACTTACCTGGTTTGATTTAGTAACATATTCATTTGATTCATTTTGTAAGTACTGTTCTTATTTTATTAGCTAATGTTTTGTTTTTATTTTATATGTATGTGTTGTTTTGTTTAAAAATTTTGTTTTTCTTATGTCTACTTATTTGTTTACATAGCTAATTGAAAGTGTTTTGCTTTCTTATGTCTTCATATTGGTTTATGAAAGTGTGTGTTTTCTTTTACAGTTTTATATTTCTTCATAAAAATTTGTTATCTTAGTTTATTTGTTTATTTGTTTATTTGTTTAAATGTTAGATTATAATTATGTGATTTAAATTTTTATAATTTTATCATAACTTACTTTAACAATTTTTATTTCTATTAACATTAAATAACTATGTAATTTATTTCAATATTTTATTTCTTTTGAATTTCTCGAATTTACATTTAAGAGTTCCAATAAATTACCAAATTTTTAAATTCAAAATTTCCGGGATGTTACAAAATACATTTGACAATATTTAGTCATGAAATAAGAAAATGATAACGACACAAATATACTTACATTCATAATAATCATTCATTATAGTAACATCTCACAATATAAGTTTAAATCATCTATTGTATACAAATCACCCATAACAGTGTCAAAACATCTATCATCAAATGTGTACTAATCCATTCAACATTAGTAACATAAACACTGATCATAAACCAAACACATATAGTAGTAATGGAATATATACTGCACACATCCAAATAAATCTCATTATGAGAAACGATGTATGTGATAAATCAATCAACAATTAATCACATATAACATTTACTCGTAGTACTACATTTACAACTATTATTTATCTCTTCAGTTTAAAATTATTATTATTATTTATTGTGAAAGAACCTTTTATTTACCACAAAACAATAATAATTATTTCAAAAATGACAATGGTACTTTAAAATACATTACTGTAATCTTAGTCCTTCAGATCTCTCCAAACATTGTACTTTATAATAAAAATAGTAATTTCGTCAAATTATTTTTAAATCAATAGTATTGTTATTTTGCAATAATAACATAAACACTAAATCCCTTTAATATTTTTCCAAAATGCCTAAAATATTCATACATTTATCAATATATATCAACATAGATCGATAAATATAAGCTTCCACCAACATATATATATATATATATATATATATATATATTATATAATTTAAATTCAATTAATTAAGTAAAGTGAATCATACCAATATGTTTTTTCCAACAGTCTTTCGCAAAACTAGTTACATGTCGTCTGTATCAATGAGATTTTTCGTCTTGTAAAACACCAAAATATTTTTATTGATGTAACCATGTTGTTTAATTTCATGATTAAGAATCGGCAAGATTAAGTAATATTAAAATTGCCTTTAAAGTGAGTAATTATGTTGCTACATTGCTTACACAGTTATGAGGAGAAACATTCAAAATTTTATGAAAAGTTTATATCTAATTCGTTAGAAAAACGCATTCTTATTTAAACATTCAAGATAAAAAAAAAGTTAAACAAAGCAACTAAAAGCAATAAATGATATGGAATTTACGTGGTTCAGATGTTAATGAATCCCAAATTTACTAGAATGTGTCCTTATCTTCATCACTTATTATCGGTACAAACAAAAAAGGGCAGAGATTATAGTTTTGATTTCAACGTTTTAAAAAAAATGAAGTCTAAAATTATCTCCTCCCTTTCTACTGCAGTTCCCCATCCATTTATCATATATAGAGATTCACACGGATTACCAATGTCCGTCTTTCGCTCTTAGGATTTCGACCCTTGGATTATGCCATGTATTGATTATCTATCTTGCTGATTTATTATACATGGATTTCTAACGTGGCCTTTGGAGGAAAACCATAATTTGAATTAATGAATTTAAACTTGGACAAGAACCTTGAAATTGAAGTGGGAAAACCCAATTTTGAATAGTCCATGATCTGAAGATTTCATAAAGCAACAAGCCAATGAGATGCACATATGTGTAGGTGAAATCACAATGAGAAACTATCCCTACCTTAGAAAAATTATACAATTATAAGTACACTAGAACTTTGCTATTGTGAATAGGCCATTGAGGCCTGTGCCTCCATAATTATGTAGGTTGACAATATTATAGAGCATCTAAAATGCATCAACACTCCAGAAGTCATACTACACGGTTCCATCCAAAATAAAAATGAAGCATAGTGTAAGGGGTAATCGAAGGCAAGCCGCATGGCTCAATAAGTAAGGTTGCGCCACCATTTTGAAGGATGGTCATAATGCCTGAACCTATTTTGAACTGTTCTTATCAATAGTGGACCATGCCACTGCCTTTGTATTTAAGTTGTGTCTAAGAAATTCAAGAGTGAAGTCATGGCTTCTTGGCCGAACATTGAGGAATGTAGCTTAGCTTACGGTTATGGATTATTTTTATCCTTTTGCCTCATCTTTCAAGTCCTTGTATTTGTGGGTAGTATCCTTTAGAAATTCTGTGTTGTTCTTTAATTTCAACGTCAAACACGATGGTGATGCATCCTTATTGCACTAATGTTAATATGAGATTGTGGCGCAGTCCTGCCACTTAAATGTTATTTAAGCTTGCAGTACACCGCTATTGCATATAATTTATCTAAGGATTGGGCCACAGTTCTATATCATTAGCATTTCTTTTGGGGCCGCATCACAATCTCTACAACTTGCTGTTATTTAAAGATTGTGCTGTAGTTCTAACTCATTAAAGCTCACTTTTGGAACTGTGGCACAATCTTCATATTGGTACTTGAAGGCTGTACCGTAGCTTTTCCCATTGAAGTAAGTGTTCTGATTGTAGATCAGTGCCTATACTTTATGGTTATCTCAGGTTACCGACGGAGTGTTATAGTGACGAAGCTATGCTTAATGGAAAGGTGCAGTCCTCAAGTTTTGTCATTGTCCTAAGACTTTGGCATAGTACTATATGAACTTCGCTCTTGTTTCCCTTTTATTGTCCAACTTCTATTGTGGGAGCGGTATTTTTGGATCCTATACTTGCATTAATACGTCTTTACAAGTGTTTGGAAAATATAGGTATAACACTTACCCCCTTAGCATGCACCGATTAGGGATTGGTATGGACTTGTGTTCGCTTTCATGTTTTCCTATAATCATCGCTTCTTGTGTTCTCTCTCACATTTTTCAAATTAAAAGGTTGTTGTCTCTATTTTACATTTAATGCCAACTACACGTGTCAATTTTTGATTGGTTTGCTTTAAAAAGCTATTTCCTTAGTGCTTTCGTTTCCTATGGAAATCTGTATAAGTTCTTCTGTTAATCTCCCTTGTAATTAATCAATCGACATTTTGTGGTTCTTTCATCCTTTCAATTTTGTGGCAGAGATTCAAAACTATAAGTACATGTTCTTCTACTTAATCTTAATTTCTTTATATGCTCTCAAAAATTTTGGTTACTAATATCATCTTTTCTAATAAACGATTTCTCGTTTGAAAAAAATTAAGGGCATTCTTATCCTTGTTGTTTCTTTCTTTATATCTTAGTGATATTGGGTAATCGATCCAGTATTCATTTCGAAATCTATTTCTATCGAGGGGAACACTTCTAGCTTATCCCTACATCTAGGAAACAAAGAGTATTCTGGATTTTTTTGGGTTCGAGGCTTACGTGGGTAGGTTACCTGAATCTCATGAGCATATCTATATGCCTCCAAATGGCTTTATTTCTATTACTTCCATGCATATTCCATGTGAGCTTTATCTTCATGCTAAATAAATTCTTCGCGGCTAGTAATTTGCCATTAATATTGCTTCCAATCAACTTGCTCCCATTTGTTGTTCCATTTTGATTACTTCTTTCATTCTTTATGTAGAGAAGTGCACTTCTCCTTCCTATGAAAAAATTCCATTCCTATTCGATATTCGTAAGTGTCCTTCTGAGGTTGATTTTGGGTTTTATTTTGCCCTTGAAAATAAGTTGGTTCTCACGACTATTCCTCGGAAGACCCAAAAATGGAATGGTCAATATTTTTTCATTTTGAATTTAGATAACTTTTCTTCTTCTTCCCAACCACATCCTAATCATCCTATCTTTTCTTATCAAGCCACTAGGTCATTCGTATCTCATAGGAAGGGAAACTTGGGTTTAGGTGATGATGAGATGAAAGCAAACTCATTTTTTACCAAGTCCTTACTATGAAAGTAAGATATTCTACATCTAGCCATAACTTCTCTCACTCTATCTTTAAATTCTCCTCAGTTATAGATAAACCTAAGGGTATAATTCGATAAGATGGATGATGAAATACATTTCCTAACTTTTTTCAAATATAGTTACTGTTCTTAACTTCTTTTTATGCAGGTAAAATGGCCGGCGGTCTTTCTGATGTGTTTGTTGATGATTCCCCATCAAAGAAATTGGAGACATCAAAGAAGAAGAGGGGAGAGAAGAGGAGAAAGGATGGTGCTGAATCTTCTAACCGACCTTTAAAAAAACCTCATGCACATTCTCCTCCTTCTGTTCCTTCGTTAGAAGTACTTCCCATCCCATCTCTCTAGCCCTTTTGAGAACCAATCATTCGCATTTTTATCTTACCCAAAGGTACCATCACTGATCTTGCTAAGAGGGTAGGGTGTATTGCTTTGGATGTTTTATCCCACATCACTTCTGCCTCTACAATCTTATCATATCATCGTTCCATTTCCTACACTCTCCTTCCCCGAGCTTGCTCTAAGCTTGAAAGGACTTGGGACTATGTAAGTGCCTTCTTTTCTTTCTTACTTAATGACAAGTTGTTTTACAAATTCCCATCTTGTTTTTGTTGGCTTTACAACAAATAAGGGCTTTGGCAGTTGAGGCTCGAAAGAGGACTGTGGATGACCAGGTCTTATTTACTGCTTAGATTGCTAAGCTTGAGGTAGATCTCACTATGGCCGCCTCTAAGAAGACCAAAGTAGATAAAGTGCTTAGGGTTCGATGGGAGAAAGAAGAAAGTGCATAGGGGGAGGCAAAGGCAGCGGAGGAGGCCTTAAAGTTGAAGGGTCAGAAGTTGGAAGGGAAAGATAAAGTATTAGAGGAGAAGGAGCCAGAGAAGTCTAAGGGTGGACTTGAGCACATTACTTAGCGGGTTCTTTTCAAGATGTGTGTCGCGGTTAAGTGCTAATTTTTTGCCGATCGCTTAGTTGATACTGCTGTTAAGGTTGATCTTAACTTCTTGGGAGACTCCGCAAGAATTGAGGACGCCCATGCTTATTGCAGGGCCGAGTGGGCCAAGTAGATGGTCGAGGATAATATTTCCCCTTTTACCTCCCAAGATACCTCATTGCAGCATGATGACAAGAATGCTCTGTCTAAAGGGGAAGAGGTCACTTCTATGTCCAAAATCCATGTAATCACTTGACCTTTTTTTTTTAAATAATTTCACTATTTCTTTTGTCTTTCGAATCTTCCAATACGTAATTATATAATTTATTTCCTAATCTTGTTGCAATTAATTTCTTTAATTGTCCTACAGTCCTGTTTCTACACTATGAATGACTATGTTATTTTCATTCCCTTGTTCTTTTTAGTATTATAATAAGTAATTTTTACTAATCTCCTAAATAAGCATGGAAGAACTTCGAAATCAAACTGTGGATCTTCTTGTTTTTTTGTGCAGCGGCTATCGGCAGGCGAGAGAAAGGATTAGATGAGGCTTTACGTAACTTAAAGAAGAAATCCATAGGTTGCTTTTCAAAATCAACCAAGTCGTTGAAGAAAATGAGGCACTTGGTGACTTTATTCTACGTCGTTGGCGCTATACCTTAGTGAGTGGTTCCTTTCCCCGTGAAAATCCTCATTTGGAATGGTTTAGGGTTAGGCTTAGGATCTAGATAAGGAGTAAGTGCTATAAATTATTATTATTTTCTGTATGTGATTTGTTGCACTCTTCGTATAAAACTGGCCTTATGTGATATGTCTTTCCAAACATGAATTTGTGTGATTTGATTTCTACCGAAATAAATTCTTATTACTCTCAACTAGGTCGATTCCCTTCTTTCGTGTGGGAACCCCTTCAAGGTTGTCGAAGTATTTGAATTTGATGCAATTTCGATTCCCACTATCTATGGAGCAGATGGCTCAGGCGTACCTAAATTTGAGGTTGCAACTACAACTTCTACTATGACCTTAAAGGAAGAGAACCTTCAACTAACACTTACGTCTTGACAAAGATTTGAAGAATGCTTCTTTTGACTTGGAAAAAGCCAAGTATACACATGAGTGCCAGCACCAATATAATATAAAACTTCGCATTGAGCTTGAGGCTGCAAATTCAAACGTGGTCGAATTGCAGCAAACATTGAAGGATGGTGAAGTGCTTTACGAGATTGTCTATGAAGAGGAGACTAAGTGATTGAGAAAAACCATAGATAGCTTGTCTCTTAAGACTTCTCAAAAGTATGAAGAGAAGAGGGATGCCAAAGAAGGATAGAGGGTCAAGGAGCGCAGCACGGTGCAGCCCCTGCTCGTCCTACAAGCATGGATGTCGTGTTGGCCGATGAATGGAAGAGGAAATTAGAACTGCACTATTAAGGTAAACTTAAAGAATTGGAAGCCTATTATAAGCAGCGGTTAGAGTGACCAGAGTCAAAGGTGATCCCTCTTACACAAAGAAATGGGTGGGTGGAATGCGGATGCTCTCAAATATTTTGATGGTTTTTCTAGGGACTCAAAATATACAAGGGTTGAGTCAGTAAAGACTATAGAACAGATGAGGGAGACCGCTATACTTATGATTTACGAACTAGAAGATCGATTGTAGGAAGGTTGGCCTACCTCCAATGTCATAGTAGCACTCATTAACGTGGCAGGGTAGGGTCGAATTACATGTCTCGAAGAGAAGCTTTGAAGGAAGAATTTCAAATGTTAGATGAGACAGATTTCTTTGCAACGAGCTATAAATGTTTTCAATTATTTTTACCCTAGGATTGATCTGAGTTTTCTCTATACTAAAGAAGGTTTTATGGCGACCGTGTAGGATTCAATGGACCCATGCATAGGTTCCAACTATGACCCTAGGAATATTTTTCATATCAGAATGGACCAAGCTATGACTAGCATCCATTAGACTCGATTCTTTATATCGTAACAGTATTTTGGAACTCTATAGTTTAGAAACCTTTTGTAAGACTATGTTATAGAAAACATTCCTTTTTGTTCCGCAAATATATATGCGGATACTTTATAATTTGAATTCTCTTGTAAATGAATATATGTACCTTAAAAGCTTTAGCTTGCTTGTACTTTCTTTTAATTTTGTTTTCCTAGACTTTCTTGATTTGTAGCTATGCATCCGTCTTCTTTTCATGCGTTTGGCACGATCTGCCCCATTATTTGAGGACAGGATATTTTTGATTATGAAGTCAGGTCGTACATTTACAACCTTTTTTAATTCATGCACATGGTTTTTTGTATTGGTTCAGGCTGCTTAATATCCTTACATCTAGTGTAATTATTTGGTTGAAAAGCCTAATTGAGTGATTACAGCTCAACGTTATTAGCTAAGTCACTAAAATTTACATAGAAAGATTTTTATACTGGTTTGAGCCGTCTAATATCCCTATGTCTAGTTCGTTGTATTACTACTTTTCATAAAATTACAAAGTTTATTATTTTGCTATACAAGTAAAATTAAATGTACAAAGTAAGGCTTGAGATGCTTGGAATTCCATGTTCTCGGAACTAGATTTCCATCTAGTCTTGAGAGTTGATAAACTCCATTAGTTAAGACTTCTGCTATAACTAGAGGACCTTCCCAATTTAGACCTAGAGCTTAGTCTGTCGGGTCCTTGGTGATAGTCGCTACTCTTTGTAGTACTAGGTTGCCTTCATAGAAATTTCTCTCCTTAAGCCTAATTGTTAACTAAAAAAATCCATTTAAGAACGAAGACATGGAAGAAAGGGCTTCCAAAATCGTAAAAAGAAAGCTTCCGAAAGTATTAAAGGAAGGCATCAAAAGGCCTCGAAAAATGTTCTCATAGGGGTTTCGCAAGTGTTTAAAAAGGGTTCCATCATGACTCAAAAAAGAGGGTTTCGAAGGCATTAAAAATAGCTTTCGAAAGAATCAGATGAGTGATGCAAAGCATTGCACACTTCCACAAGAAATGAAAGTCAGGGCTTCCAAAAACACTACACCTTCTGCAAACATCAAACCTTTCAAAATGATTGGTTCCACCACTGTTTACTTCTCATAGAAGAAAAGTAAACCAGAACTACCCTTTCGCAAGTATTAATAGTTGGGCTTCCACGGCAGTTAAAGAAATTACCTTCGAAAACAATCTTCTACAACCATCATTTGTCCACCAATGAAATTTGTCTATATTAAATAGTCCTTCCGCCACCACATACAACCTTTCGAACAAATCCAAACACCTTTCTGCACCCTTCCAAATAAATAACCCAACTCTAATTCTAGGTTTCAAAGGTTACGAAGGGGTCAGAAATTCTTTCGCTTATACTCAAACAGAACAGTGAAGCACCATGATTCATTTGCCTCCAGAAGAAGCGCACATTTCGACGGTGTCGAAAGGCTCTAGTAGTATTCAAAACGGCATCGATGAATATCAGATTAATATCCATAAATATCATGCATTTGATGAAGATAAAAGGGCTAATTTAAGCATGCCAGAGGACCAGAATACCTAACCACACCTTCAAAACCATGAAAGTAGAAAGTCAAAGGTGGAAGGATGGATGCAAAAGGTCAATGGAGGGACCCAACGACGGCTTCCAAAGGATGGACGTGGAAGGGTCCAACCTACATCTATAAATACGACCCTAGGGGTCCAAGTTCGGGATCGATTTTTAATTCCAAAATTTCTTTGTCAAATCAAATTCTTGTAACTCTAAATCAAATTAGGGACATATTATATTACCTGTAATTCATTTTTGAGAAATAAAAAGAGAGGATGCACAGGCTTGATATTGATTTCGAGCATGAGAATGATCATCTCGGCTATTAGCTCGTCTATGACCAATTGCATATAATTTACACATATCTTCTTAACCCTTTATTAGTATATGCTAGATTATAGAACCTATTTGGATATCTTAACTTTAAAGCATACTAACATTACATCCACGGCTCTTGCGAAACTAAAGGAACATAATAATGATAACTCAGCATTATTGAGTCCATTGGACTTATGACATTTATCCAAAATAAGGCTCTATGGCACATTAGATCCACTCTTTACTAAATTTTACATATATGTTGTTTCAAACCCTTTTGAAGGGTACCGGACCTTCGAAGGGGTTCTCTTTGTAACCGTTGAATCAAACCCTTTAGGAGGACTTCTTCAAAACGCATTTGAATACTACCAAACATATCTTGGCTTTTAAAGGAGATCACCCCATCGCTGCTCGAAACCTTCGAAGGGGTCCGTTCGAATGGGTTCTTGACCTCATTTTGATCCCTTCAAAAGAGGCGAAAAATAGGACTTGAACATTGAATCTCAGTTCTGACAATACAAACCCTTTTGAAGTCCTTTGAAAGGGATCTTCTTCTGATTCACTTTCAATCCAATGCATCTTTAGATGTTGACTATTATATCGCTAAAAAATTTTATGCTAGAAGAAGGGCCTGAACCTTCTACCTTGTTCTTTCCTTATAGACTAATTATGGAAAGTTTAATTTGTTATAGGAAAATGAAATATAAAAAACTCAGCTGATAGGATGAAGAAGCGGTGCACATACAGTTTTGGACGAAAATATAACGTCAACCTTCAACTTAAAAGGCCATATGCCTGGACAACCATCAACTCCAGTTCAACCTGATGACAATGCGACTATGATAAAACATTTTGAGCAACAACTATTAGAAATGCAAGAACCCTTGGGCGTAGCCCTTACTTAGAAATCATTCTAAAACCGTTAAGCCAACGACATAGGACGAAGTGGCCTCCCTAAGAAGGAATCTAAAGGCTTACATGTTTGAAAGCAGGAGAAAGATTGATTTACCATCATGAAAGAAGAAGGAATGTTATGAAACTAAAGCTGATCACCAGGGTAGAAGCAAGAAAAATCTTTAGAGCAATCTGGAAGCTCAACCTCAAAGGAATATAATCCAAATCGAATAAGCTATCACGATACTGAAGCATATTTGAAAGATGTAGCAGAGAAAGCTATTAAAGACATACTGAATGCTAGATGGAAAAGAACTTTAGATGAGCAAGTGAATGATAATGAATGAGTAGAACTATTCTTTGACGAAATCATAGCAACAACAATTCCATCTCATGTTAAGGTTCCAACTATGAAATACCATGACACTACTAATCCTGGTGACCAGGTAATGGCTTTTGATAGCCAAATGGACCTTTATAATGCTTCAAAAGCGGTGTGATGCAAATTATTCCCAGGAACACTTCAAGGAGCAACTGCAAAATGGTAACGCCAATCTCAGGAAAAAACTGCCTAATTATGGAAACACTTCAAGGAGCAACTGCAAAATGGTAACGCCAATCTCAGGAAAAAACTATCTAATTATGGATACACTTCAAGGAGCAACTGCAAAATGGTAATGCCAATCTCAGGAAAAAAACTATCTAATTATGGAAACAATTCTCCCACATTTCTTTGCTTAGTTTTGCGTCCAATTGACTATGTTTTGGAAAACATCAAGCAAAGGCAAGGAGAATCATTGTGTTATTATCTCAAACAATTCAATATAAAGGCACTAAAGCCCAAAGACAAAAATGATAGGGATAGGCTAATTGCAATGCATTAAGGATTGATAGAAAACACACCATCTTGGAAAGTACTTTTCATCTATGGATGTGAAAATTTATAAGACTTTCACTTTCAAGCTGATAAATTTATACGAATGGATGGATTATACTATGCTAAAAGGGAAGCTAACCTTAAAAAGGAGATTGGAAGATTTAGATTCGATCAAGGACACAAAAGGTTAAGGTGGGAAGACTCCAACACAAATTCAGTTGCTTTGAACTAGCCATTGTCTTATATCTAGGATACAACTAAAGAAAAGGTCAATTTCCTAATTTCATTCAAGGCCAAGAACTTCCCTGAGTAGAAAAAAGGGGTGATTATTGCGTTTATCATAAGGCAAATGGCCATAAGACAAAAGAGTGCCGAGTGCCAGCTAGGATTATTCAAAATGTATTCCATGAAGGACATTTGAAAGAGTTTAACTACGATAAACAGAAAGCACCACAAACTGACTATGAACCCTAAAAATTCCCTAGTAATTTTCTGAATGTTCTAAAGGATAAAGATTCATTGAATTTAAGTTCACCTCTAAATAGGATTGATGTGATTCATGGGGGAACGCATCCAGCGGGAAGTAGTAAGGGAGCTAGGAACAAATACATCAAGGAAGCTAGGGAAGGACTGTTCTCTTTACAAGAAGAGCCCTCACTGAAAAACCTACTACTTAATATACAAATGTCAAATCTTATTATCACTCCACAAGGGCTAAGAAAGGAATGCATCATCCTCATAATGACCCTCTTATAATCACAGCCAAATCGTGCCTTCCATAATATCTAATATTCCAATAGATACCGAAATCACGGTTAGCATCATCTTCAAGGACGCTTTCAATCAAATGGGCATTCCTAAGGATAAACTGAAGCCTAGTCTTGAACTTATCTTTGGGTTCAATAGTAAGGGGTCAACACCGGAACGCATGTTAAGCCACTAGTATAGATGGGCATGCCACCATGCTGTAGAACCGTTGAAACTCTCTGTGTGATCATCAGTCAACCTTCGTATCACAATGCATTCTTTGGCCATCCTGCGCAAGATGAAGTGGATGATTTTGTCACACCAAAATACCTAAAGGTAAATTTCTTGACTAAAAGGGGTTGGGGTACTGTTTGGGGAGAATAATTTAGCTCCCATAATCGATCAATACAGAAGTGAGTATTCTTCTTACTATGATTCCCCTACTATTTTTAGCCTTTGGATGATGAATTTTTGCGTCCAACATTCTAAGCCAAAATAAGATCTAATCAAACAAATAAAAATTTGTTTGAAAGGTACATCTCACCTAGAGAAAAGAGGAAGAAGACCGATGCTAACTCTGTAGAAGAAGGTGAGATCATCACAGAATTGGATTGCAAAGAAGAAATGGAAAGGATAAAGCGTACGGAGGATTTTGAAGAAATATGTATGGACAAAAATGACTCAACTAAAATAGTCAAGGTGGGAAAAAAGTTAGAGAACAACTTGAAAGTAGACTTGATTCAATTCGTTAAAGCTAACAAGGATGTATTTGCATGGACCCATTTAGATATGGTCAAGATTGACCCATCAGTTATGTGCCACACACTAAATATTAACCCAAATATGACTCTTGTTCGATAAAAGAAAAGGCAGTTTGACAAAGTTCGATTTGACACCTTAAAAGAATAGTTAAAAGGCTACTTGAAATGGATTCATTTGGGAAGTTTTTTATCTAAAATGGTCGGTGGGCAAATCCTGTGTTGGTAAAGAAGTCGAATGGCAAGTGGAGAAACTGTGCCGATTATACTGATCTGAAAAAAGCATGCCCAAAAGACTATTATCCGCTACCTAGAATAAGCCAATTAGTTGATATGACTAGAAGACACAAGCTATTATCTCTCATGGATGCTTATTCAAGATATAATCAATTCCTCATGCTCAAGCTAGACGAGGAACATACAAGCTTCATTACCGATTGAAGAACTTTCTGTTATAAAATAATGCCTTTTGGATATAGAATGCAGGAGCTACTTATCAAAGATTAATCAATAGAATTTTTAACCAACAGATTGGTTGAAATATGGAGGTTTATGTGAACGATATGCTAGTAAAGTCCTGTGAAGCTGAGAGTCACCTTAATGATCTTGAAGAAATGTTTGAAGTATTACAAAGGAATCAAATGAAACTAAATCCTTAGAAATGTTCTTTTGGGGTTCACTCTAGAATGTTCTTAGGTTACATTGTTAGCGCACAAGGGATTGATGCTACTCCTGACCAGATCCAAGCTATCAAAGACATTGCCTAACCCAAAACAAGAAAAAATGTAATGAGCTTGAATGGTAGAATTGCAGCTTTGAGCAGAGACATCTTTAATTCAATCAATAAATGCATCACATTCTTCAATATGATCAACAAAAGAAAGAACTTTGAGTGGAGACAAGACTAAAAGAAAGCCTTCCAGGAATTAAAAAATCATTTGGAAAAGCCACCAATATTAATCAGCCCTAAGAATGGAGAAAGATTTTACTCATATATGGTTGTCTCAAAACATGCAGTTAGTTCAGTTCTGAATAGAGAAGAAAACAAAACGCGTCGTCTCGTTTATTATGTGAGTACGGAATTGAAGGATGCCGAAATTCGATACGCGGTCATAGAAAAGTTGGTTTATTGTTTAATACTTATAGCACGGAAACTCAAAGCATACTTCCAAGCATATCTGATCAAAGTATTGACTGGCTTCCCACTTATGCAGGTTTTCAATAAACACGAGACTTCAGGAAGTCTAGTAAAATAGGGAATTGAACTTAGCCAATATGACATAGAATTTCAGCCACGAGCAGCAATCACAGGGCAAGCATTATCAGACTTTATCAATGAATGCACGGGCTTTGTTAAAGAGAAGTGGAACAAAGAAAAAGATTAAAAGCCAATATGGCAACTATTTGTGGATGAGGCATCAAATGAGCAAGGAGTCGAAGCAGGATATGTCATAATCACATAAGATGGACAATGTTATCTGGCATTCTAGCTCGACTATTGTGAACTGATTGCACGAGTTAGATTCAATTGCAAGTCAAGTACCAATGATCATACAAAGTCAATATTGAATGGATTTAATGAAGGTACAATTTACGATGCTCAAAGTATGGAATATGGCTCAATGAATGGAAGGGATCAATATAGATTGGCTCATTAAGAGGGATCGTCATACTTCATGACTGAGGGATCGGTATACATCGAAATACAAGAGCATTATTGTAGAAAACAATCCATATCTCAAGATCTACAAATCTAATCCCTATGAAATTTAAAGAGCAAGATATATGGACCCTATGGAACTTTCCCTAGGAATTGCACATCAAAAAGACAAAGTTTGAGGGGTCAGCATGTATCCCTTAGAATAAATCAACAGAGAGCAATGCACAAGTAATGTTGAATCAAAAATCAAGCAATAACTCAAATTTCAGTGATTCAAATGATGTGAAAATTGAAGGTTAAACATATTTTTGCATGATAAAACCTCCGTAGGGATCGCTCCCTATAATTCAACCAAAAATGGGATAGGTATCGAACCCTCCATATTAGGAATTGGGCCTAGTGATCCCTCTAGTGAGCCCATGTGGACTACAGTGTCCTTTTGCCGAGTTTTCAAAAAGATATTTGGTCATTTTCACCTTAAAATACAGGCATGTTGGGTCATTGTGAGGATCTTTACGCTGCTTGTTACTCTAAACTCTATTGCAATAAAGTATTTTCAATTTTCTACTGTTGTAATCAGATTTATAAGCGATTAATAAAGGGTAGTCTTCAAACGTAGACATACAATTCCAAACCACTATAAATTTCAGTGTCTCTGATTATAGTTGATTTTATGTTACTTGTTAATCCATCTACTCTGTTTATTTTTGTTTTTCTTCACTTACTTCTCTATAAAAATAACTATTCTTAGGTGTTTGTGACCAGTTTAATTGCAAACATTTGGTGCACTCACCAAGAAGGCTTGATTCTCAGTTCTTTAGGACCCTTTGTTGCTACTGGATTGGATAAATCCTCCAAAGGAGATCTGCAGTTACCTTCAAGAAGTTGCTCATACTACTTAGATTTGCAAAAATCTAAGCAAAGCTATTAAGAACGGCGAGACATACCAGATCTACTTCTCAAAATGTGGAAGGAAATGAGAATACTAGCATCCAGACTAATATCAACTTGCTAACCAACTCAATCAGTAGTAGCAAGGGAAAGCTTGGAGAGACCCTACTTCTTACTCAGCATCGAAAATTTCTGGCTCATCGGACGAATATCGCATGCATAGGAATCGTAGAATAGAAGAATATCACGTAGAAACTGCAGAGCATTTACTGGCAGACCATCACGGTCTGCCAGGATCGATCGGTGTCGATCCCTCCATAAGTACCAGTACCGATCCATCCACCAAGGGAGGGAATCCTCCCATACACCTTGGGAATCGAGGGGGTGCTACTTCTGTTAGTTTGGATGACAGTGTTTGATTGTATGATGAACGAGTACTTTCCTGGAATAATGATGAAATGAATGTACAAGATATTCATTGAGAAGATGGCAAACCAAGAAGGCATGCAATGACCCATAGTCATCGACCGAACCATTCACGTGAGTTAGAGCATGACCACTGCTTGGCACCGACTATGCAAACACCAATTTATCGGTTATGGTCAGATAGTTAGTGAGGGAGAGCTTGACATTGACTGGGGAATATCAAGAAGTCATACCCCATTCACTGATAGTGTATCACATGCATGATGTCCAAGGAGGTTCAATATGCTGTCGATGCCTGCCTATGAGGAAAAAAGCAACCTAGGTAGCACATTATGAAATATGAATGGCTGATGGATTCCATATGAGCTGATGATGCAACCAACTGTAAATGTTTCCCCATAAATCTCTTTGAAATAGCAATGATGTGGTTCACAAGATTACCCCAATGATAAATTTCTAGATTCGATGATTTGGCAAATAAGTTTATGGAGCGGTTCTGGATGCATGCAACTCGTCTCAAAGATGTAATGTCCCTGTCCAGCATGATTCAAGCTCAAGGAGAATCATTGGAAGATTATTTGGAGTGATTATATACAACCATTATGGAAATCAGTAATCTGAATGACCATGTGATATTGATCACTATGACAAGAGGGATTGATCTTGAGTCTGATTATGGTGATTGGTTAGCCGATAAGCCACTGGCAACGTTGGTATGCTTTTACACAAAGATGGCTCAATATTTAAGAAAGGAGGAAGCGGAGAGGGAAAACATAGTAACATTGCAATAAAGTAGGCCGATGACAGTTCTGGAAAAGTTCAAGTGAATGTCCAAAAGCAAGCCGAATCATCAAAAGAAAGGCGGAGATAGGGACCGAGAATGGAAGAGGGATTCTGGAAGAGGGAAGCCTCGGATTCCGATGCATGATACTTATACACCGTTGAATATGTCCCTAGAGAAAATCTATCTACCTACTTGCAACACCATGCACTATAGGAAGGTTCTTCCAAAAGAATCAATAGAGAAACAGAAACAGACTGGGAAATATTGTCAGTTTCACTATTGCTATAGGCACAACACAAATGAATACATGCACTCCAGGATGTTAAAGAAAAACTAATTCAATAAAGGAAATTACAACAGTTTGTGAAATCCTTACAAGATGGAGGGCAGGGGATATCTGACCCCATCTAAGGACAAGCACCACGTAGGATTGAAGAGCATGCATGGACTGGCGGAAGATTGGTAGTCAATACAATAGTCGGAGGTCCGCATCTAGCTGATACAAGTTGGCATGAGATGGAGTGTTATGCTAGCGCAATTAAGCATATGGATTTTGAATGTTACTTGAATACGGAAGATGGAGCTTCGGCAGAACATCAACATATGATGGTGGATGATATTGTGGTTAGGAAAAGAGATGTAGACAAGTAGAAGCTCCAACGATTGACCTAATGGTCATTTAGGCCATGATCGGCCCCGCTTTGGTGAGAAGGATATTAATTGATTATGGAAGTTCAGTAAACATACTTTTTTAAAAAGCCTTCGATCAGATGAAAACGGAAGCTAAGGATTTAAAGCCTCTTAAAGCCAGCATACACGGTTTTAACGACATTGCAATTGGAATCATTAGTTATGTTGTACTACCCGTGGAGTTAGGAGAAGGTAACCGTAAGAGAGTGTGGATCTTGTCGTTTTTCGTTTTGGATATTGACTCTCCATATAACCTTTTTCTAGGCCGAACGACCTTAGCTAAGTTTCGGGCAGCTCTTGCCGAATGGTGTTTGACTCTGAAGTTCAGGACAGATAATGTTGTTCGGGTTGCTCATGATGCTCAGGTGACTAGAGGTGCTTGTTACATAGCTAGGTTGAGGGATGCTCAACGCAAGGAGATGAGTAAGGGTATGGAGAAGTCAGTCCACATCCAAGCTACTGAAGATTGACAACTAGCACCTGAGCCTTGGCTCAAGCTCCACAGTCGATTCTTTATAGATATAAATCCGAGGGATGACAAGGAGGAGCCTAAAGAGACAAGGCTACACCAGTTGAGCTGACGATTGACATCACGGTTAGCTACGATGACCAGTCACGGATCATAAAAATCGGATCACGGCTCAACCCCCCAATGATGAAAGAACTTTTTGGTTTTCTCCGAGAAAATCTAGACGTGTTCGCATGGACTTACTATGACATGTGTGGAATCTCTCCTGGCATTTCTTGCCATGCATTGAATTTCGAGCCGAGGCATGTCCTAGTGAAGAAAAAAAGTCACAGCATAGATCCGAAGAGATTTTCCACCCTCAAAGAGGAGGTGGATAAACTCAAAGACAACAGGTTTATCCACGACACCCTCTACCCTAAATGGGTATCGAACCCTATTCTTGTGAAAAAGACGAACATGAAATGGAAAATATGCATTGATTACTCAGATTTGAACAAGCCGTTTCCAAAAGGCAGTTTTCCTCTTCTAAGGATCAACCAGCTAGTGAATTCAATAGCGGTATATGAATTGCTATCTTTCATGGATGCGTACTCGAGGTATAACCAAATCCTAATGCACATTCCAGATGAAGAACACATAAGTTGCATTACCGATTTGGATTATATCACTATGTGGTGATGTCGTTTGGACTAAAGAATGTAGTATCTACTTATCAGTGCCTAGTCAGCAGGATGTTTAACATCAGATTGGAAAGATAATGGAAATATATGTGGATGATATGCTTGTGAAGTCACGATGATCAAGAAACCACATAAATGACTTGGAGGAAATGCTGGACATCCATCGACATTACAAGAAAAATTAATCCTTTGAAGTGTTCCTTTGGTGTTGCATTAGGAAAATTCATGGGCTTTATTGTTAACGCTCGAGGAATAGAAGCTAATCCCGAGAAGATTTAGGCTACCGGTGATATCGAAGCACCAAATACCATTAAACAAGTACAAAGTATGAATGGGAAAGTTGTTGTGTTAAGCCGGTTTATTTCCAGAGCTATCGACAAATGCATTCCTTCCTTTGACTGGATTAAGAAAGGGAAAATAAACTTTAAATGGATAGAGGACAGTAAAGAAGGATTTAAAGCTTTGGTAAATCATTTGTAGGACCTCCATCTTGTCAAAGCCAATGGATCATAAAGATTTGTAATAGTGCTGCATTGCTTTGCGAGTTGGATCGAATTTAGAGGTCGGTGTATTACATCAGCAAGCGGTTGACGAGAGATGAAAGGAACTATCCGAAAATAGAGAAACTGGCATACTACTTACTGATTGCATCATGAAAGCTTCATCCATACTTCCAGCCACACTCGATCATTGTATACATCGACCAGTCGTTACGATAGGTCCTACAGCGACTTGAGAGGTCTAGGAGGTTACTCAAGTGGAATATTAAGCTTAGTCAATTCGATATCACATATCTTTCTCCAAAGGCTATCCAGGGTCAGGTGCTGGCAGATTTTATAGCAGAGTTCACCGTGCAGGATGATTCCCTAGAAGGCAGCGAAATGCCTACCGTACAGTGGAAATTGTATACTGATGAAGTATCTAATGATCATTGTTCTAGAGCTAGAATTATGCATGTATCCCTTGAAGATCAGTCGATCTGTTATGCTTTAAAGGTTGATTTCCCAGTGATAAACAACAAAGCTGAATATGAAACTTTGATTACTGGACTTAAACTCGCGAGAGAACCAAAAATAAAATCTCCTGAAATCTTTTATGATTCACAGTTGGTTGTATACCAAGTCAATGGAGATTCTTAAGCTAAAGGACACCGGCTTACTCCGTACCTTACCCCAAGTACAAGAGTTGTTGGTTGAATTTGAGTACTATGGCATTTTTCATATTCCACGGGATCGAAATAGAGAGGCTGATTCATTGGCAAAGTTTGCCAACTCCGACGATGCGTAGAAGATGGGTTTGATTCTGGTTGAAGTATTAAATGCCCCAAGTATAAACATGATAAAAATCGATCAGACACTGGAAGTGGAGCCTGAGGGGGAGTCGTGGATGACTCTGATCAATGATTATTTGCTACGTGGAGTCCTACCAGATCAAAGAAATGAAAAGCGATAAGTTCTTCGTAAAGCTTCACCGTATGTCATGCAAGAAGGAATTATGTACAGAAAATGTTACTCCTTTCCACTACTCCGATGTGTCGCTCATTATGAAATAAACGTGTCCTAGAAGAAGTTCATGGAGGGGAATGTTGTGATCACATTGGAGGGAAAACCTAGCAATGAAAGTACTCTAGTATGGGTATTACTGGCCAATTGCCAATTAAGACGCCGCTGACTATATAAGACAATGCAATAAGTGCCAGATCTATGCAAAAATTCCAAGAGCTCGGTCGAAGGAAATATGCAAATGATCAGCCCAAGGCCGTTTTCCATGTGGGGTATAGATAATATCGATTCCTTACCAATCTCTAAAGGCGGCACAAAGTACGCTATCGTCGCTTTTGATTACTTCACCGAATGGGCCGAAGCATAACCTTTAGCCACAATCATATCCATGAAAGAAATCAACTTTATTATTCAAAACATCATATATCATTTTGGTCTCCCACGAACTGTTGTAACAGTTAATAGTACTCAATTCGATAGTGTTGAGTTCAAAGACTTTTTTTGGAGGTATTGTATTGAAAAGAGATTTGCAGCAGTCGCTTACCCTTAAGCAAATGGACAGGATGAAAATGTGAACATAATTATAAAGTCTATTCTAAAGAAGTGTTTGGATAAGGCTAGAGGAAAGTGGGTAGATGAACTCCCGACAGCATTGTGGGCTTACAGGACCACCTAGAAATCCATGACATGCCATACTTCATTCATCCTTGATTACGGTTCCGAAGCCATCATTCCTGTTGAGCTTGAAGTTCCTTCTCATCGAATGACTTACTACGATCCCAAAACAAATGAAGATCTCCTTTTGGAATCTCTTGACTTTATGGATGAGAAGCGCAAGAAAACCAATTTGAAGGTGGCAACGCATCGACATCGAGTCGCCCGATATTACAATATTAAAGTCCAACCTAGAACCTTTGAAATCGGTGATCTCGTCCTAAAATAGGTTTTTCCTACCACTTTGCACATTAATCCAATCTGGGAAGAACCATATGTCATTGGACAGAGGCTTGGAGAGGGAACTTTCAAGCTAGCGACTATTGATGGCATCACACTTCCAAGGGCGTGGAATAGCAAGCATTTACGATGCTATTTCACTTAGTTTATTTCTTTTTCATTCAGTTGTATTTGCTTTCATAATTTGCTTTAGCGTTTGATTTTCCAAATATGTAGTAAGACAGATTATGTTATTCCTTTCCATTAAGAAAATAAAGTTTCAGACTTCTTTTATATTTATGTTTGCTGTAGCATTATGTATCAGTTACATGACAAAACTGACTGATTTCTATATGTCTGAACATGTTCCTAGAGTTTGATATTAATCAAGTATACTAGTTCCCAATGGGAGTAAACAAGATGGGCTTGGTCCAATTGTTCATTTGATAACTCTCATTCATAATCCAATATACGGGGTGCCCAATGAGGGATGGATGTGACTCGACCATCTGATGATCGAATAAATCCTTCCAAACGACGGGAATCAAATAAAATAAGAGCGATCGTGGCACGACCGATCGCTCGCTAAATTAAAATCCAGACTCCCAAGGAAGAAAATCAATCAATTATGGAGAACAAAATCAACTGCTCTACGAAATAACTATAAGTCCCTAGAGTGCGGATTGGGATATAAACATAAATACGGTGTGATTCAACAACCCATGAAATAACTCTAAGTCCCTAGAGTGCGGACTAGAGTATAAACATAAATTGGGTGCAATTCAACCACCCATCAACTAACTCTTATCCCAGAGTGCGGATATAAGTATAAAAAAATACATGAGTGAGGTTTGACCTTTCACTATTCCATGAACTCTGACCTGAAATTGGTAGGAAGAGTATAAACCCTCTAAGGATGGAGTTCGACCATCCAATATCTATCCTCGCTAAACTATGACCGAGAGCAGGAGTATAGTTACTCAAAACCAATGAATTCGACGGCGTGACACTAAGGCTAAAGCCTAGTGTTTGATACGACTCAAGGCCACAACTACATAGAGGTCTTGGGATAGAGCTAGTGGATTGTTACCAGAATTAATGAATAATAAATTACAAGTGCATTGAATAGAAAATAATAGTTCAACTACATAATTAATAATTCACATGAGAGCTCGACAAAAAATAAGAACTATTATTCACGTGATAAGTTTTGAAATTGTGGCACAAGTTATTTCAAAAAACCAAGAGTCATACCCGCATAAACATATTAATAAAAGAAAACAACAAGCAAATAGCTATGCAGACTATGTACACACTGAGCTAAAATGACGACTATTTCTTCGTTCTTCTCTCCCTTTTGGATTTTTCGGGAGTGGTGCTGTCTGAACTTCAGCTGTTTCTCTTCCTTGATCCCTTACCGCCTCTTGCAGGAGAGCTTTCAAAAGTAGGAGGGAGTTATCTAGGAATCGACCCACCAGGTGGAATCACTTGTAGTGGGATAAGGTGTGGATCATCAATGTCCACCTCGATGGGCTCAGCTTTAGCCTTTTTCTTCAACAACTCCTCTTTCTTAATATGCTTTTGATCTCATTAGTGCATTCGGACATGTCGGTAATCACAATATCATCGGATTCATTCATCGGTAGAGGATCTTTACCCTTATCATTGTCGAATGCTCTGATGACTTGAGCATTGGGCTCTCATACATCAGCGGCCGTCGATATCTCTTTTAGTTTCTCTTGTTGCGCCATGGCAGCATCGCTTTTAGGAGTTTGACTGAGACCCAAAGTCCTGCAAATTTATTAAAACAAGGAGATAAGCCTAAAATCATTGGGCGCAAGGAACAAAACCTCTCGTAGAGTGAAGTGTAAAGTAGAATAAATATATCCTACTGGCTCTCGATTATTACTGGACTGCGCCTTCCAAAATAAGGGTCGGCACTTTGGATTGAGAACGGGGCATATCTGGATCATAGCACAATTCCTGCTTCAGGCTAAAGGAAACTGATGCTTCAGCCACTTGGAAAGAAGAGGGGCCATTAGGATTGGCCTCCGAGGATCCAACAATAAGTTTCTCTTTATTAGAAGCCTCCGAACTGTCAAAATATCAGAGTCTCGCGGTGGCAAGATTTAGCGGTTTATTTCCACGAAGGATCTTCCGCACTAATTTCTCTTCATCTAACTCAACTCCGCCCAGCTCCCTCCTTTTCATCTCAATGATGTGCTTCCAACCTTTAATGAGTGACTCAAGATAACCTTCACCAAGAAAACTAGAGTCGGGTTGGTTATGGACTTTGGCATTATATTCGATAATCAGCGGATCAAACAAGTCCTTGATTTCTTTTCGACTAGACTCCTTAGAATCTTCTACTCGTGTTCCATTTTGTTCCATCACCTCCTTTCGGCCTTCCTTTGGTGGCTCTTTTTTAAGGCTATTTTGGAAAATTGCTCATCAAGTTTGATTTTCAAGCTCCTGGCTTCAACAACCTCTTCGTAGTACCTTTTTTATTCTTCCTGACCCTCGATCTTCTCTTTCCTTTCTTTCTTGAGAAGCTCCTTACGTTTCTCAACGCTGCAGGCCAAGACATCATTTTCCTTTTTCAAGGATTCCTTTGCAAAAGCGAGTGCCCTGCTGTGATTGAGGGCAGTATCGAGTTCTTTCTTATGGGAAGCTTCTAAATGATTCATTGCCTCCGACGTTTCCTTGGCACTCTTTTTTTCCTCGGTAAGTTTTGTTGTCAACTCCGATAGTTCATTATCTTAGTGTTTGATTATGACTTTATCATGTATCGCTTCTAGCTTGAGATGGTCTATTTCATATTGTCACTCGATTGACACTTCGGAGATTTTTTTTCCACTAAGTGTTGAAACGATTCATGCTGCACGAACACATCATTAACACACACGAGGGAGCTTTCTTTGGCATGCCCCGAAATCATATGTACTATGGGAGGGAATTTAAACCCATCGAAATATATTTTTCAATAAGTGGCCTTAGGTTTGGCCAATTCCTCCACTGTAGAAGTGTCGGGAGCAACGGTCGGCAAGGATGGATCAAAAATGGCAATTCGATGCTTTGCTCGATCTATGGTGATGAGATTGCATAGAGCTAGAAGAACTGGATTGCTGCTTTTATGATGTAGCAATTTGAGGATGGCGAAAGGGAGGCTTGTTTCTATGTAAATAGGACGATTGGGTCGGTCTCCCTGGGGAGATGACTGAGACTGGGATTTAAGCTTAGAAGAAGAAAATTCCCTTGAATGATAGATTTTCCCCATCCGTCGTCTTTTCCCTACGCCCACTAGATTATGAGCCACAGATGGATCCATAATGTGTTGAAGAGCCCTTAAAAGCTCGAGATTGAGTCATTGCACCTACAAAGACCAAATGAGAACGTGTAAGTAACTACTATGTGAAGGATTGATGAAGAGCGTATAATGGAGTGCATGTGGCTGTGAGTGCTCTAGTGTTCCACCTTGACAGACCAGTACTTGTAGCCTTGCTAATGGTTGTTTTCTCTCCACTATCGGTAGGAAGGATGCCTTCACCACTCCTAGTAAGCGAATTGAGCCCCTCGATATTAATGTTTGGAAAGTCATAGGTCATAATATCATCGAGAATTCAGAGATTTGAAAATCATTTTAGCGAACTTTCCAAGTGTTGGGAGGTTGATTCTTTTCGATAAAAGTAATAACAAACTCTACGTCTTTAACAGTATTTCTACTGCGAATTTATATGCCAATCTCTTCATTTTATTGGTTGGAGTTTTGGGTTGTGCATTTCGTGATGATTCGACCACAGGCGCTTTACCCAGGCCTACACTAGTATTGTCAAGCTCATCTATCTGGGCACCCCTAATTTTGCCCTCTTGAATGTCGTTCTAAGTCCGCTCGACAGGGGGAACAACAGGATTGTTGGCATCCATTTCTTGCTCTGCGACATTTCTCGGCAATGTTGCACTTCCAGGGAGCCCAATGTTGCGACCCTCTTCCAACAGCCAGAATAGAGATAATAACTCATTGGTTACAAGAAGTTTGATGTCCCTGTCTTCGATAGGGGTAGCGCGAATAGCGGAAACTTCTCGTGAGAAACTAATGCCTTCAAGACGTGGGGAGACAACTGTAGAAATTTCGTATATTAGTAGATTTGAAGTTATGAATTGGATCAATAAACTTAAGAATGAAATGAAAATAGCACTGACTTCCTTCCAACCGTGCCTATCGAAGCTAGGTGGACACCGAATATAGAACCACTCATGTTTGAGCAAAGTGAGTGTATTCCAAGCTCCCGTTAAGACTTGGCAGTTTGGTGAAGGTTCAATAAAAACGTAGGAAGGATTTCCTGACCGCCATTTAAAGTTATAAATGAACCTTATATCCTCAAGAGTTGGCGGGGGAAATAGAATGCTCATGAACAGCAGGAAAGTTCCATGTAGGAAGGCTTAGCCGTTCGGATGGAGTTAAGTGGAAGCGATTCTATGATATCTCATCATCTCTCGATTAAACGAATGAAAAGGCAGTACTCATCCGGTCCAACACATAAATTTTTTATAAGCCATATACAACTTTGAGGGCAAGTGAGGCATGTCGATTATCGAAGGAAACAAGACGTCTGTGAATAAAATTCGATGTATGGAACATAGCCTGTGAAGATCAGCCTCGTCAATTTAGGAAGCTTAAGAATTTACTAGGTCATCTAAGAGAATGGCACCTTCTACTGCATCGGAGCAGGGCATATATCCTCTACTAGGAAGACCGAAACATTTGAAAAAAGGTTGATCGACGAGCCAAAAACTTCCATTTGTTCGACTTGATGATTAGGAGAAAGCTTGGAGGATATAGTCACAGAGCTCGATTTTCCTTCAGGATCGATATGCTACCTGGCCATTTCGAAAGACATAGCTACTAAATGCTCTGAGCGTCTGGAGTCCATATTAGCTATGCTCAGTAGATAATCAAGGTTAGAAAAGTTTACATGTTCCTTCCGTGTTAAGTGTGAGCTAGTGCGGTGTAGTAAAGTGTATAGCGGAAATAATTAGCTTAAAATCAGTAAATGAAGTTAATGACAAGACTTTGGATTCCAACCAGAGTGACCGTCATCACTGACCGTCATAATTAACAAAAATATTGATCAGTTGCAAAAGCTTTGAGATCGACTATCGGCATATTAAAGTGTGAAGTTTATGGTTAAAGTCGATATGCAAGTTTTTAGTCTATGTTGAAAGTTCCAAGGACTTGATTGTTCAATCTCAAGTTCAATAGTGAATATGCAAGATTTATTGTTCGTCGTCATCATAAGTCCAAGTTCGTTATGGCGAATTGGTGGTAATTGTTCAAACAAGTAAGGTTGGATTAGGTTTTAGTCCATAGAACCCCTTATGCATATCCATGTGTACCGAACCCTTCATACTGATCTCTATCCCAAAGCTTCTCAACCGATCCCTCTTTTTAACCTAAAACCACTGATCCCTTTCTTTGTGCAAATCACACTGATCGCTTCACTTCTACATATTCCACAGATCCCTCACTCACAATAAACACTGCCAAAACCTAATCCTACCAATCCCACTACTTAACTGTCTACTCATCAAGCCTCTATGCCGAGGGATTGGCATAGACCCAAACCTCCAACACCAATCCCTTCTCTACTCCATCTTCTTCCTTCTCCTTATTTATTTTACCAAATCCTATCCACCAATGATTCATCTTTTCCAGGCCGCTTCGATCACTGTATCATCACAGCCTCGAGCGCCATCATTAGTGACCCAAAATTCCTTATCACACCATAAAACCAAAAGATGAAGTCAAGAAGGCTCACCTACGTGTGAATATGTTAAGGGAATTGGCGAGAAGTTCGAAGGTGATCGAAATGGAGAATATGGGGAAGATAGTTTGTAAGGGTGGATTGAAACACGAGAAGGATTTATTTTGGAATTGTGAGGAGAAGAGGAGAAAAGAGGCTCGATTTGAATAGGGGAACGAAGAGGGTTTAGTGCTTTAGATGGAAATGAGAAAATAAAGTAAACGTGAAGGGAGTGGGAAAGTTACTTTATATATATATACACACACACACACACACACACACACATATATATATATATATGGATTGAGGGATCGCCCCAAGTCTTTGATACGAAGTATGGAGAGAGGGATTGGCATGAAAGCTTACCGATCCCTATTAGCATGAACCCAAAAAAGGGGTTGGAAAACATGTATGCCAATCCCTACAAATGCTTTTTTTTAAACGAAGGAAGGAAGAGAAAGAGAGAGTGATTAGCTATCCCTACAAAAAAATGAATGATCAAATGATGGATGAAAAAAAATGATGATGATGATTATGAGGGTTCGTCTATAAACATGTATATACAAAATGCAGAAAAGTTGGTGATGACTGTGAATGTGCGAACACATCCAAGAGATAGCAACAACAATGTGTATATAAACATGCACGTGTGTAACCGGAATGTTTAATTTTTTGGAATCGATAGAAATTGAAATCAAACCTGAAGCCTTCAAATTCGAGGCTGGAATAAACAACCAAAACTTGTCATCCTTGTTGAACCAAACTTATAAATATTCACTAATAGCGTATAGCCTTGCATTTGTACTATTGGAAATCGATCAAGCATTATGATAATCAAAGAGAAAAATAACGCCTTAGAGAAATAGTTTAGTAGATGGATAGCATCTATTCAGAAAGCTGGATGGATCTCGTGTCGACGACTTTAATTTGCTTTGATTCCAAGCAATTCATGTTCATCACAAGACATACTTTGGAGGGAAAGTGTTATCAGGCATTCTAGACTGGCTATTTTGAAATGATTGCACGAGTTAGATTTGATTGCCATCAAGGCCGTTGACTCCAGAGTGATGATTGTGGGACCCACAAGTCAAGTACAAATGATCATATAAAGTCAAGATTGAATGGATTTGATGGAGGTATAATATAGAATGCTCAAAGTATGGTATATGGCTCAATGGATGGAAGGGATTGGCATAGATTGATTCATTGAGAAGGATCGGCATACTTCATGAAGTAGGGATCGGCATACTTCATGAAGTAGGGATCGGCATACACCGAAATACAAGGGCATTCTTGCAAAAAACAATCCATATCTTAAGATCTACATATCTAATCCATATGAAATCTGAAGAGCGTGATATATGGACCCTAGGGAGCCTTCCCTAGGATCACTCATCAAAAAGAAAAAGTTTAAGGGGTCGGCATGTTTCCCTTGGAAGAGATCGGTTGAGAGCAATACAAAAGTAATGTTGAATCAAAGATCAAGCGATAACTCAAATTCCAGTGATCCAAATGATGTGAAAATTGGAGGTTAAACATACTTTTGCATGATGAAGCCATTGTAGGGATCGTTCCCTAAAATTCAATCAGAGAAGGGACCGGTACCGATTCCTACACATTGGGAGTTGGGCCTAGTGATCCCTCTAGTGGGCCCATGTGGATTAGAAGGTCATTCTACCTAGTTTTCAAAGAGATATTTGGCCATCTTCACCTATTAATACTGGCCCGGTGGATCATTCTGAGGATCTTACGCTGCTTATTACTCTAAACTCTATGGTAATCAACTATTTGCTATTTTTTACTACTGTAATCAGATTTATAAGTGATTAATAAAGGGTAATCTTCATAATGGATGTATGCATACAACGTCGAACCACTATAAATTTCCATATCTCAGATTATAGTTGATTTTCTTTTACTTGTTAATCCATCTATTCAGTTTAGTTTTGTTTTTCTTCACTTACTTCTGTACAAAAAAAATCATTCTAAGCTATTTGTGACCAATTTAGTTGCAAACAGACACCACCTACACTATGCAACGAGGCTAGGATTTTCTGCAACAAACAACATGGCTGAATACGAGTCGCTGGTGGTAGGACTAACTCTTGCCTTGTAACTCAAGATCCCACGAATTCAAATTTTTAGCGACTCTCAACTTATGGTAAATCAGGTAAAGAATATATATCAGACTAAATGCATTATACTATCCCTATATGTTAAGAAGGTGCTAAAAATGCTTACCCATTTGAAGATTTTTCTATACACCAAGTCCCAAGGGGAGATAATTCACAAGTAGATTCATTAGCAAAATTGGATAGGTCAAAATGAGCTCCAAAAACCCATATTCTACCAGTAGGGTATCAAGTAAGTCCCATTATTGAAGAGAAAATGCTCGAACCAGGGAAAGAATTATTGATTTTAACTAGATCCCATGCCATGACATAAGAAAGAGTAGAAAAAGAAATTGATGAGGAAATTTAATATAAAGTGGCCCTTTATCCAAGAACAGATAAATGCTAAAAGAACATTTGGATGACACTTATTGTAGAATATCTTACCAATGGAATATTACCGTTTGATAAAATAGAAGCTAAGAGAATCAAACATCAAGCTTCGCCCTTCACTGTGATGGATAGAATTCTTTGTAAGAAAGGATATGCTCTTCCTGAATATGTGTGAATTATGAAGATGGGTTGAAATTACTAAAGGAAGGACATGCGAGGTTCTGTGGAGACCACTCCAATGAGATAAAGTTGTGTAAGAAAATAATGAGACAAGGTTCTTATTAGCCTCAAATGACTAGTCAATCTATATAGCACATGAAGAAATGTGAAGGGTGCCAAAAATACTCAAAGATTCCCCATTTACCACCAAGCCAATTAACCCCGATCGCCAGTCCATGGCCATTCAATATATGTGGAATCGATTTGATTAGACCATTGCTAATTTCTAAAGGAGGGGAAAAGTATGTCGTCATTGATTACTTTACTAAATGGGCAAAAGCAGAATGCTTCCTAAAATCACTTCTGGGAAAGTACTTAGATTTGTTACTAAGAATATCATCATTAGATTTGGGATTCCTTATAAGATTATATTAGACAATGGAACACAATTTGAAAGTGAATAGTATTTTGATTTTGTCATAAGAATGGAATCATCATAAGTTTTTCTTTTGTAGCACATCTAAAGGCTAATAGAGCCGTCGAAGCAGCCAACAAGACTATTAAGTCCATCTTGAAAAAATGACTAAGTAAGGCCAAAGGAAATTGGGTGGAAGAATTACCACTTGTACTCTGGGCATATCGCACATCTCCCAAAATGCTATAGGTCATACCCCTTACTCTCTAACATATGGGTGTGAAGCAATGTTAAAAGTTGTAATTGAAATACCTTCACGTCGAAGAATTGCATAAACATTCGATCCAAACCATGAGTTAAAGAAAGAGTTAATAGATTTCATACACGAACTAAGAGATGAAGCAGCTATTTGAACAGTCGAGTATCAAAAAAGAATATCAAAATACTACAACTCAAAACTAAAGACAACATCATTTCAAGAAAGAGATTTTATGCTCTGAAGAGTGATGGAAACACTAGAAATCCTATAGACGGACTGCTAGGGCCAAACTGGAGGGACCTCTAATTGTGTGCAAAATAATTCCTCCAGGAGCTTACAAATTATGTCGATTAGATGGAAATATAGCTCCTAGGACATGGAATATGGAATATTTGCAACCATGTTTTCCAATATTGGATGAATTTAACGCCTTTTTCTAAGAAAATCTACATGGTTGGGAGTAGAATTCTCATTAAATTGTGAAATTACCTTAAAAGATCATAAGCCTTTGTCTGCACCATGATGGCTAGGTTAAATCACCTACTGGAGCGAGGTTAGAGTAAGCCTATAGCCGCATCGAAAATGGGCAGGCTAAAGTATCTGCAAGCCCTTGACTGCATCTATGTGGCCAAGTCAAGGCACTTCCAAGAGGGAAGATGGAGTATGCCCTTGAATGCGTTATGCTATGGCCAGTTCAAAGCACCGACCAGCCTTCAGTCTTTCCTATAAGGCATGGTAGAGTACCTCCTAAAGGGAAGATGGAGTAAATCTTTTTATCATGCCATGCCATGGCCTGGTCAAGGCACCAAACAAGCCTTCAATCCTGCCTATAAGCCTGATTGTAGCACCTCCTGGAGGGAGGTCAGGTAAGTCCATGGGTCCTACTTGTGGATAAGCTAATCAAGCGCATCGAACAGTAACAAACAAAGACTTCCAAGTCGGAGTGGCACACAAAGCATAAACAAAATACGAAGCATAAAGGAGGGTGCATATCGAAAAATTCAGGTACCTAAAACTAGAAAGGTAATACAAAACAAAAGATTCGAATAATCAAAGTCCAAAGAGTGGTGCAGAACAAAAGGCTTAGATGAGAATTTCTGAACTTTCATTATTCGAATAATTATTTCTAAACTTTTCTTCTTATTTCTAGGAATGGATTTCTAATCTTCTATTATTTGGGGCAATAATTCCTAGATTGCATTCATTATTAATTGTGAATTTATGGCCTTTGGCTAATTTATAGAAGATGGCTTCTGTATTTCACCTATCGATACTCAAATCTGGGTTTCGGGTCTTCTATTACGAATCCATGTTTTTCCACTATATTTAGGAGACGATTTTCGGACGTCACTAATCAATACCTAAATCTGATTCTCAGGTCTTCTATTATCGATTTCTAGACTTTACTCATTAATGCTCGAATATGGGTTCGGGTCTTCTGTGACTATGGATCTTTGGACTTCTACTAACTTCCAAATGATAATTTCTAGGTCTCTCTTACTAATACCAGAATTTGAGTCTTGGGTCTTCTACTATTAACTTATGGGCTACACTTATCAATATCCAAATCTGGGTTTCAGGTTCTCTATTATTTCTAGATGACTGTTGTTGGACTCCTATTATTCGTCCCTAAATGAGGATTCCTGATCTTCTATGACTTATTTCCAGATGATGATTTTGGGATTTTATTATTACCAGATGATATTTCTTGGTCTTCCATCAGTTATTTCCAGAAGAGGATTTCTAAACATCTATTATTGATGCCAGATTTGGATTTTTGGCCCTCTATTATTAGTTCCATAGTTATATTTTTGGTCTTCTATTAATATAACCAAAGATGACTTTCTGATTTTCTCTCATAATTACCAAAGTTGGATTTCATGACTTCTATTATTGTTACAGAAGAATTACTGGTCTTTAATGGTTCCCAACTGTGGATTTCTCATCACCTATTATCTTCAGATGAGGATTTATAAATTTCCATTATTCCCATATTTCAATTTCTAGAATTCTACTGTCAAGAATTCTAACACTACCTACAATAATATGGACAAATTACTGAACATATTCTTACATAAATTTCAAATTAATAATAAGAAATCTTGTCTACTTTGTACTTTGTAGGAAAATAAGATTGATAAGGAATACATTGAGGATGAAATAATGCAAAAGAGAATTCTTGAATTTTTGTCCTAAAGAACAAAAGCTTCTTTCATACGGAGGGGGAGCGGGGGGGGGGGGGGGGTGGTGGGGCACAAAATCCACTCAAGATTGAAGACATGGAAGAAATAGCTTCTAGAAATGTGAAAAGAAAGCTTCCGAAAGTATCAAGGGGAGGCATACAAAGGCCTTAGAAAAAGTTCTTTAAAGGTGTTTCACAACTGTTGAAAAGGGGTTCCATAAAAGAGGGTTTTGAATGCATTAAAATAGCTTCCGAAGGTATCATATGGGTGCTACAGGCACTGCACAATTCTATAGAAAATGAAAGCCATCGGTTCTAATAACACAATCCCTTTTGCATAGGTCGAACCTTTCAAAATGATTGGTTCCACCACTGTTTGCTTCTTGCAGAACAAAAGTCAACCAGAAGTACCCTTCCGCAAGTATTAAAAGTTAGGCTTTCATGATAGGTAAAGAAATTACCTTTGAAAACAATCTTATATAGCCATCATTTTTCCACCAATGAACTCTATCTACATTAAGTAGCCCTTTCACCACCAATACAACCTTTCAGACCAATCCTAACACCCTTCGGCACACGTCCAAGTAAACCACCCTAAATCTGATTCTAGGTTTCAAAGGAGACGAAGGGGTTAGAAATGCTTTCCCTTATACTCAAATAGCATAATGAAGCACCATGATTCGTTTGCCACCAGAAGATGTGCACCTTTACATGGTGTCGAAAGGCTCCAAAAGAATTCGAAAGTTGCATCGATGAATATCAAATAAATATCCATCAATAGCATGTTTTCGATTGACACGAAAGGGCTAATTTAAGCATGCAAGAAGACCCGAATACGTACCTACAACTTCATAACAATGAAAGAGGAAGATCAAAGGTGGAAAAATGGATGAGAAAGGTCGGTGGAGAGACCTTTTGATAGCTTCAAAAGGATGAAAGTAGAAGGGTCCAACTCACATCTATAAATACGACTGTAGGGGTCCAAGTTCAGGATTGATTTTCAAATCTGGCATTTCTTTCTCAAATCAAATTCTTATAATTCTAAATAAAATTGGGGACAAATTCTATTACTTGTAATCCATTTATGAGAAATAAATAGAAAGGATGCATGATCATGATATTGATTTTGAACATGAGAATGATCATCTCGGCCATTAGCTTGTCTAATGACTAATTGCACATGATTCACACTTATCTTATTAACCCTTTATTATTATATGATACACTATCGAACCTATTTGGATATCTTGAATTTAAAGCATATTATCATTATGCCCAATGCCCTTGAGGCACTAAGGTAACGTAATGATGATAACTCAGCATAACCGAGTCCATTGGACTTATGGCATTTATCCAAAATAAAGCTCGTACATTGGATCCACTCTTTATTAAAATTTATATATGTCGAGTGTCAAATCCTTTCAAAGGACAATGGACCTTCGAAGGGGTTCTCTTTGTAATCGTTGAATCAAACCCTTTGGGAGGACTTCTTCGAATGGCATTTGAATACTTTCGAACATATCTTGGCTTTCGAAGGGGATCACACCATAACTGTTGTATCGACACCTTCGAAGAGGTCAATTCAAATGGTTTCTTGACCTTATTTTGATCCCTTTGAAAGAAGGCAAAAAATAGTACTGAAACATTAAATCTTGGTTCTAATAATACAAACACTTTCAAAGTCCTTTGAAAGTGATCTTCTTCTGATTCACTTTCAATCCAATACATATTTGATGTTGACGATTATATTTTTAGCACTTATATTGTAATTCTTCCATCCTTTGTCGGTATGTGAAATTCAGACTACCTCCTCATCTCTTCTCTCTTAAATAGATTGAGGAAAGCTATTTTTAACTCCTTGTTCTATTCTTCCATATACGATCTCCTTCTGTCCGATGGAACCTTCATTTAAACTGGGAGCATCACTCCATAAACTAGGTTAAAGAGAAAGGTTTCTGGCCAATTGGAGATCTAGATGAGGTTCTGTAAGCCTATAGTACAAAAGATTACACCTCCATCCATTTTCCTCGGTATTTTGTAGTCTTTTCTCGAGCAAATTTTTGGTGGTTTTGTTTGCCACTTCGACTTGCCTGTTCTCCTATGGGTGTGCAATAGAGGAGAAACTTTTTATTATTCCATTCCTTTCACAAAGCTTTGTAAACTTCTTACTTTCAAATTAGGTTCCATTATTTGAAATTACTTAATGGAAAATCCCAAATCTGGTAATTATGTTGCTCTTGACAAAAGTGACAATCTACTTTGTTATGATTGTAGATAAGGCCTCTACATTTACCTACTTGGTGAAGTGGTCTATTGCCACCGCAACATACTTTGCCCCGCCTTTTGACATGGGAAATGGTCCAATCAAATCTATGCCCCATATGTCAAATTGCCATGGGCTGGCCAACAAGATGAGATCATGTGAAGATAGTCTTGGGAAACTAGCAAATCATTTGCATCTGTCATATTTTCTCACTTAGTCCATCACATTTTGAAGCATAGTGGCTAGTAGTAAACTTGTTTTAGCACTTTCTTTCCTAATTTGGCTCCTCCAAAGTGGTCTTCTGTGATGCCCCACCTCTATACTCACGCTAGCCAAGGACACTACGGAGTAATTCCATCAATTAGCACGAAGAATAAGGCTATTGAGGAGCGACCATTCGTGTAATTGCTTTGTGCGAGCACCGATATGCCAGATAGTATAACATGCATTTCATTTCAAGAGGTAATCCGACATGCCGATACAAACTCAAAGGTACTACACAGTGGCTATGTGGTCTTCGGAAACAAATATAGAAATAAACATAACATAAATCAATCACAGATATCCATATCACAAAGGTGGAAACAGATATGAATATAACACATAGAAATGTACATCAGAGTAGTGGTCAAACGATCCACTATATCACAAAATAATAGATACAAGTGCTAGACAAAAGAATATGTATACATTAAGGAGTCTCTATCTCAAATGTATAACAACAAAAACTACCAATCTAATGTAGTTAGATAAAAGTCAGATGATGATCCCTTATAAGGAGTCAAGCAGAAGCACCTGTGACATCTCGGTCTGACCCGAGTATTATTTCATAAGAAAATAATAAACGGATCAGTCTAGCTATAAAATATCAGATAAAATGAGATAGAATAAGAGATATGACGAAAACGTATGATAACAATAATGCCATACTATGAAAAGTATACATTTAACAACAACAAAATATCATAAAATATATCAAAAACCTCATAACATCAAAAAGAATGTCATATTCTTTACCATATTCACCAAACCACAAATATTGGCTGACATTGCCAATCATAAAAAGTGGTGAAACACAAATTCTAGAAATCATCAATTATAAATCCAGAAATCACAAAAAGGGGAAGGCCTATCATAAACGGGAGCATGAAAACTCTCCAACACGTTTATCACAAACGGGATGCTATCCCATGGTCGCTAACCATAGAGCCGGTGTAATGACGTAGTACAACGGTACACCCGAGGAATCTGAAACTCGAAAAATTCGGAACAACGACGTAGTACAACGGTATGCCCGATCAACCTGATAAGCCGAAACAACGACATAGTACAACGGTACGTCCGATGAACCGAACTCCATAAAAGAACAAGGATCGCTAGCCCACAGGAATGAGTCGAAACTCCAAAGAATGCATAGGTCGTTAGCCTATAAAAGAAATTAGACGAAACTCAATAAAATGAGGTATAGTCCCCTGCGCAGACAAAGAGACATCGCATATCGCAAGTCTAATCACAAAATGATCATCAATGATCAATAAAAAGTGTGAATTACAGTAAGCTGGTAAATAATGAGTTTAACTTCATGTCCCATAACCACTGGCTTAACTTAAATATTCACGAACAAATTGTAGATCTCCACTCATAAATTGTCACAAGAGGTTCAATCGAACAAGTCCAAAAATTAACCGATGAAGTAAACACAAGCATTTCACACCACTAGTTTTACTAGGCCGTTTAATTAGATTTCTCAAACGAATGAGGTAAAGGTTCGTGTATACCAATAGATTGGAAAACGGTTTTATAAACAAGCTTTGTATTAAAAATAGAGTTGAAATCATCTTTGAGAAAGAGATTGAATATTTACTACTAGCATAGAAACCTTTGTGTTTAAAGGTGACAAGTCACAGAAATGATTGTAAAAACAATTAATCGCCAAAAATTCACATACAAAGACGTGAATCAAATCCATAGAAATTGATTCTGAATCCATCAAAATGGATATTCTCAAAAATCCCGAAAAAGAAGTCATTAAAGTCGATAATAAATGATAACAACAAATCGGATTAACTCGAATCGATAAAAATTGAAATCTCAAGAAAAATTGGCAAGTTGGGCTGAAGCAAGCAGGTCAGTCGACTGGACACTGAGTTCAGTCGACTGGCCCAATGCTTGGAAAACTCTAGGGTTCCAGGTCGGTCGACTGGACTCAGAGAGCCAGTCGACTGGACCCCATTTCCCAGTATTTCCAACCTATCACAATGAAGGGCAAACTCTCAACAATTTGCGATCGGACGAGCAATGGGCACTAGTGGTTATGCCAATCGAGAACCTAGCCCTATAGGCTCTTCGATACACCACCAAAAGCATGTTCATACATCAAAGCTAGAAATTTTAAAATTTTTGACCTCAAAACACCAAAAATTGAAATGTTCACCGAATCAATTTAAATCAAAAGCAAATGAACGTGAATAGATGTTAGGAATTCATTGCTAACAATAATGATAGTTATAGGCATGGATGTGAGATAAAAAATCTCACCTTTTACACAAAAACAAGGAAAGAGAAGCTTGAAAACAAAGGAGGATCAACCACTCTTCAATCCCAACTCTAAAAGCTCCAATCTAAGATCATAAGCCAAAGTTTCCTAAATTAGGTTATAGGGAATTTCTAAAATTGGAGAGAGATTGAGATGGAGAAGAAGAAGGAGATGCTTACCGAAGCTTCTCTTTGATTTTTTTGGAGCTAAAATTTGAATTTGCAAAGAAGCTATGGCTTGGGAATTTTAATTTCCAATCTCTTTCCCCATTGTCTGTAAGCTTGAAGTGTTAGGAAATAGAAGTGGAATGGACGAAGAGAAGTAGGGGTGGAGCTAGAGTTTTAAGTTAGGGTTAATGGGCTGAAACTCAAACCGAAAACCCTAAGTGAAAGGTCGAAATTCTAGCTTACTCCAAACATATCGATGTTTATACTCAAAAAGGTCACAAGAACTCAATGGAAGTGGTCTCGGGTCCTAATTTAACTGTTTGTCAAAAAAAATAGCTTTTCGGACTATAATCCGACTAACGACACTATATTTAAATAAAATATTTAAATACACAATCGTAAAATATGCGGGTTGTTATAGACTCCCCTCCTTAAAGAAATTGCATCCTTGCAATATTAAAGAATAATATTAAAAGTAACAACCATAAAAGCATATCAACACAAAAGGAAATTGAAATAAGAAATTGACCTCAAAAGGTACGAGAAAGTAAGTCCGGATGTGTTTGCTCGATGAATTCTCTAAATTTCCAAGAGCAATCCTTAGGATTTGAGGACCACTGAACTTTCACAAGAGGGACATCATTATTTCAAAGGTATTTAACCTTCGATGCAATGATACGAATAGGATGATGCTCATAAGTCAAATTAGGCGAAACTTCAATTTCTTCAACAACACCGGACTTAAGAATAGAATCGGAATCTCGAATGTATTTCCGTAGTTGAGAGACGTGAAATATGTCATGAATAGCGGAAAACTGAGCCGGTAATAAAAGGCGATAAGCCACAGAACCAATGCGTTCGGTGATGGGAAATGGACCAATATATCGGGATGCTAATTTTTCCGATCGACTGAAACGCACAACACCCTTCATAGGTGAAACACGAATAAACACCAAATCTTCCACAGAAAATTCAATTTCCTTCTTCGGTTATCGGCACAGGATTTTTGCCTACTTTGAGCTTCTTTCATCCTAAGGCGAATAAGGTCAATCTTTTCTGTGGAATCATGAATAAAATCGGGACCTAAAACCAGCTTCTCACTGGCCTCAAGCCAACAAGAAGGAGATCGGTATGGCCTTCCATAGCGAACGGTGCCATACCAATACTAGATTGGAAGCTATTATTATAGGAAAACTTAACAAGAGAAATATGATATTCCCAACTTCCACCAAAATCAAGAACACGTGCACGAAGAAGATCTTCAAGAGTTTGATTCACACACTCGGTTTGTCCATCGGACTGAGGGTGATAAGCGGTGCTAAAATTAAGCTTCGTTCCCAAAGCTTTTTGAAGACTCTTTCAAAATCCACTAGTAAACAATAGATCACGATCGCTAACAATAGATGTAGGAACTTCATGTAATTTAACAATTTCTTTAACATATAGTTTGGCCAAAAGAGGTACGGTCCGATTGGACCGAATGGAAATAAAATGGGCGTATTTTGTTAGTCTATCAACTATCACCTATAGGCTATCATGACCCGAACAGGAACGGGGAAGGCTGTCAATAAAGTCCATGGAAATTTGATCCCATTTTCAAATTAGAATGTCCAAAGGTTGCAATAACCCACCGGCCTTTGATGCTCGACCTTAACGAGTTAGCAAGTCATGCAACGCTTAACAAAGTTAGCAATATCTGATTTCATTCTATTCCAATAATAAAGTCGCTTCATATCCGCATACAGTTTACGACTACTGGCATAAATGGTAAATTTAGAACGGTGAGAATTCTCTAAAATATCCCTACAAAGATTATCAGTATTTGGCACGATAAGTCTACCAAATTTTCGAATACTGCCACGAGCATCAATATCAAAATCTTTCAAACCTTCAATATCAATTTTATCCCTACAACTTTGGCTAAGAAAAGCCAATTCGGGATCTAATTTTTGAGCTTCAAGAATGCCATCTAAAAGAGAGTGATGAGCCTCAAGGCTACATAAAACGAGAGATGCACATAAATTGGATTCACAATCTCGAATCTTACAAGTGAATAAAGTCTCTAGATCATTCCATTCGGATATCATCATGGAAACAACCGCTTGTTGCTTAGGACTAAGGGCATCGGCAACACAATTTACCTTTTCGGGAGTATAAAAAATATCAAGATCATATGATGCAAGGAACTCGAGCCAACGTTGTTGACGCAACTTAAGTTCCTTTTGGGAAAATAAATACTTCAAAGATTTATGATCGGCGCAGAGAACAAATTTTTCTCCCAAAAGATAATGGCGCCAAATTCTAAGGGCGAAAACAATAGTCCCGAGCTCTAAATCATGAGTGGCATATCTAGTCTCGGCCGGCTTTAATTGCCTAGAAGCATAAGCAATAACATGATCCCTTTGCATAAGAACAGCTCCCAAACCAACACGACTAGCATCGGTTAAACAATAAAATCTTGGTTCCCTTCGAGAATCATAAGAATAGGAGCATCAGAAAGGAGTTATTTTAATTTGTGAAAAGAAGCTTCACAATTGTCCGACCAAATGTATCTAACTCCTTTCTTTGTCAAGCTAGTAAAAGGCACGACAATTTTAGAAAAGTACTTTATGAACTGACGGTAATAACCCGCCAATCCAAGAAAGCTACGAATTTCCGTCACACTCTTCGGTCTCTTCCAATCTTGAATCGCTTCAATCTTTGAAGGATCTACGGAAATTCCGGATTCAGAAATGATACGACCAAGAAATTTCACACGAGATTGCCAAAAGTGCACTTAGAAAATTTTGCTTTCAATTGATTGCTCCTAAGAGTTTCCAACACAATCCAAAGATGTTTTTCATGCTCTTCCTTGGTTTTAGAATAAACAAGAATATCATCTATAAAGAATCGAGGAAGTCTTTGAAAATTCGATTCATAAGGTCAATGAAATAAGTCAGCGAATTCATAAACCAAATGGCATAACAAGCCATTCATATGATCTATAGCGAGTACAGAATGATGTCAAAGGAATGCTATCCTTTGCAATACGAAGCTGATGAAAATCGGTTGCTAAGTCTAACTGTGAAAAGTCTCTCGCACCGCTAAGTTGATCGAATAGATCATTAACTCGATGTATAGGATATTTATTCTTGATAGTTAGATCATTAAGCTTGTGGTATTCAACGCAAAGCCTAAGTGTACCATCGGATTTCTTCACAAAAATAACAGAAGCTCCCCAAGGAGAGGAACCAGAACGAATAAATTGCTTCTCTTCCAATTCGGATAATTGTTTGCGCATCTCCTCATTTTCTTTATTGGGCATACGATAAGGAGGATAAGTAATAGGTAAAGCTCCAGGAATTAGATTAATTTGAACTCGATGGCTCACTTATGGGGTAATCCTAAAACGGGATCAAATATATCGGGAAATTCCCGAACAACGTGAATGAGAGAGAATGATATCTTCCTCATCATCATTATCATCATCATAAGGATTTAAAGAATATAAAGATGCTGCCAAGTTGGAATCCTAATCTTTAAGAACAATAGAAATCTGCTTAACAGATTGAGGATGTCGAAGATAAATAGACCGCTCAGGACATAGGATATGGGCTTCATAACGGTTAAGCCAATCCATTCCTAAAATCATTCTGAAGCCTAAGTAACGCATGACATGCAAACCGGGTCGGAAAGAAAAATCACATAAAATAATCTCGACATCCTTACAAAGCAAACTAAGTGTTGCGGATCCACCAACCGGATTCGCAATTCTCAAAGAAGTCATTAAAGCCATAAAACTTAAAGAAAAAGTATCAACAAGTTCTTTTGATATAAAAGAATGGGATGCGCCCGCATCAAAAAGAACTCGAATAGGTTGATCACGAAACATAATAATGCCATCAAGGATAGGATGAGAAATACCTTTACCACGAAAAGTGTTACTAGGGGCTTGCACAACATTTAGCTTTCCCTCTTTCTTGATTTGAAGTTTGAGACATGAAGATATAAGATGACCCAAACTTTTGCAATAGCGACAAAAGAGAGGCTTGGACATCTATTAGCATAATGGTCCTTAGAACAACAATTGTAGCATTGCCCACTAATAGGGGTAGGAGTCTTTGCTACCGAAGCTGCTTGCTTTCCTTTCTTGTTGGGATTTGGGCCTTTGAATTTAACAGGCCTTTTCTTGTTGTTGTTGAAGCTCGGTTTGGTACCCACAACTTCAACATCACTCTCCTTATCTGCCTCTTCAAGTCGAAGAGCGATATCAATAAGCTGATCAAAAGCAACTTCTAATTTCAGAATTAATGGCTTTTTGAGATTCTTATTCAAGCCGTAGACAAACCTTTGATTTTTCTTCAATGGAGTATTTATATATTCAACCCTGTATTTAGAAAGAGATTCAAAAGATGCCGTAACAGAAGATTCACTTTAAACAAGGTGTATGAAACGCCGGGCCAAAGTTACATTTTCAGCTTCCGGCACAAATTTTAATTCGAATCATTCTCGGAATTTCTCCCAAGTAAGATCTGCTTCAATAATTTCAGAAGTCAGAAGCTCATACTAATCTAATGCTCTTTCTTGGAGCATATTAGAAGCCACTTGGACTCGATAAAGATCAACCAGATTCATGCGAGTAAAGATGCGATCGCATGTTCTAAGCCAAGCTTGGACTTCAATAACGCTTTCGAAACCATTGAATGTCTTCCCACCCAAGTTGGTATAATCACTACACAAGCGTGCAAATCCAGATTTTGGAGTGAGTAGGCTCTGGAATGGGTCCGACAGCTTGAGCATACGTTACAAGATCAAGAAGCTGTTGAGCTGACATAAATACTCCATCCTGAGGAGTAGCACTTGATTGACCGACACCGGGACGGCCTGGTCTAACCATTTCTCTTCTTTAAGAAAGGAAGAAAGAAGAAAAACGTTATTCTCGAAATGAATATCAAACAATCATGATTGATAAAACAAGGCATCACAATCCAATGACTCGAATAAAAACCTAAGGCACGACTCCTAAGAAAGACTTAGGAAAACGATCCTTGCTAAATTATTCTACATTGTTTCGAAGTTTGGCTCTGATACCAAGCTGTGACACCCCACCTCTATACTCACGCTCGCCAAGGACACTACAGAGTAATGCCGTCAACTAGCACGAAGAATAAGGCTATCGAGGAGCGATCATCCATGTAATTGCTTTGTGCTAGCACCGATATGTCAGATAGTATAACATGCATTTCATTTCAAGAGGAAATTCTACATACCGATACAAACTCAAAGCTACAACATAGTGGCTATGTGGTCTTCGGAAACAAATATAGAAATGAACATAACATAAATCAGTCATAGATATCCATATCACAAAGGCGGAAATAGATATGAAAATAACATATAGAAGTGTACATCAGAGTAGTGGTCAAACAAGATCCACAATATCACAAAAGAATAGATACAAGTGCTAGACAAAAGAATATGTATACATCAAGGAGTCTCTATCTCAAATGTATAACAACGAAAACTACCAATCTAATGTAGAAAGATAAAAGTCAGATGATGATCCCTGATAAGGAGTCAAGCAAAAGCACCTATAACATCTCGGTCTGACCCGAGTATTATTTAATAATAAAATAATAAACGGATCAGTCTAGATATAAATATCAGATAAAATGAGATAGAATAAGAGATATGACGAAAACGTATGATAACAATAATGCCATACTATGAAAAGTATACATTTAACAACAACAAAAATCATACAATATCTCAAAAATCTCATAACATCAAAAAGAATGTCATATTCTTTACCATATTCACCAAAACTCAAATATTGGCTAACATATCAATGCCAATCATAAAAATTGCTGAAACACAAATTCTAGAAATCATCAATTAGAAATCCAAAAATCACAAAAATGGGGAGGCCTATCATAAACGGGAGCATGAAAACTCTCCAACACGTGTATCACATACGGGACGCTATCCCATGGTCGCTAACCATAGAGTCGGTGTAACGACGTAGTACAATGGTACGCCCAAGGAACTTGAAACTTGAATAATTCGAAACAACGACGTAGTACAACGGTACGCCCGATGAACCTGATAAGCCGAAACAACGACGTGGTACAACGGTACGTCCGATGAACCAAACTCCATAAAAGAACATGGGTCGCTAGCCCACAAGAATGAGTTGAAACTCCAAAGAATGCATAGGTCATTGTCCTATAAAAGAAATGAGACAAAACTCAATAAAACGAGGTATAGTCCCTGCATGGACAAAGAGACATCGCATATCGCAAGTCTAATCACAAAATGATCATCAATGATCAATAAAAAGTGTGAATTACAATAAGCTAGTAAATAAATGAGTTTAGCTTCATGTCCCACAACCACTGGCTTAACTTAAATATTCACGAACAAATTGTAGATCTCCACTCATAAATTGTCACAAGAATTTCAATCGAATAAGTCCAAAAATTAACCGACGAAGTAAACGAAAGCGTTTCATACCACTAGTTTTACTAAGCCGTTTAATTAGATTTCTCAAATTAATGAGGCAAAGGTTTGTGTATACTAATAGATTGGAAAATGGTTTTATAAACAAGCTTTGTATTAAAAATAGAATTTAAATCATCTTTGAGAAAGAGTTTGAATATTTACTATTAGTATAGAAACCTTTATATTTAAAAAGTGACAAGTCACAGAAATGATTGTAAAAACAATCAATTGCCAAAAATTTACATATGAAGACGTGAATCAAATCCATAGAAATTGATTCCAAATCCATAAAAAATTATATTCTCAAAAATCCCGAAAAAGAAGTCATCAGAGTCGATAATAAATGATAACAACATAAATGATAACAACAAATCGGATCAACTCGAATCGCTAAAAATTGGAATCTCAAGCAAAATAGGCAAGTTGGACTGAAGCAAGCAGGTCAGTCACTGGACACTGAGTTCAGTCGACTGGCCAATGCCTGGAAAACTCTCGGGTTTCAGGTCAGTCGATTGGACTAAGAAAGCCGGTCGATTGGACCCTGTTTCCCAGTATTTCCAGCCTATCACAATGAAGGGAAAACTCTCAACAATTTGCGATTGGACGAACAATGGGTGCTAGGGTTTTATGCCAATCGACAACCCAACCCTATAGGCTCTTCGATACACCACCAAAAGCATGTTCATACATCAAAGCTAGGATTTTTAAAGTTTTTGACTTCAAAACACCAAAAATTGAAATGTTCACCAAATCAATTTAAATCAAAAGAAAATGAACTTGAATAGATATTATGAATTCATACCTAACAATAATGATAGTTATAGACATGGATGTGAGATAAAAATCTCACCTTTTACACAAAAACAAGGAAGGAGAAGCTTGAAAACAAAGGAGGATCAACCACTCTTCAGTCCTAACTCTAAAAGCTCCAATCTAATATCATAAGCCAAAGTTTTCCAAATTAGGTTATAGGGAATTTATGAAATTGTAGAGAGATTGAGATGGAGAAGAAGAAGGAGATGCTTACCTAAGCTTCTCTTTGATTTTTTTTTCTTTTTGAGCTAAAACTTGAATTTGCAAAGAAGCTAGGGCTTGGGAATTTTAATTTCCAATCTCTTCCCCTGTTGTTCCAAGCTTGAAGTGTTAGGAAATAGGAATGAAATGGATGAAGAGGAGTAGGGGTGGAGCTAGAGTCTTAAGTTGGGGTTAATAGGCTGAAACCCAAACCCAAAGCCCTAAGTGAAAAGGTCGAAATTCTATCTAACTCCAAACATATCGATGTTTGTACTCAAAAAGGTCGCAAACATCATTTTGAACTCAATGGAAGTGGTCTCAAGTCCTAATTTGACTGTTTGCCAAAAAATAGCTTTTCGGACTATAATCTGAGTAACGACGCTATATTTAAATAAAATATTTAAATACACAATCGTAAAATATGCGAGTTGTTACATCTTCTCGTTGCCCTTTTTGTATTTCTCCGAAGACTCGTATTCCTTCTTCTTTGGAAATGCACCTAAGATAAGGGGTAGAGAACTCACTCTTGTATAATACTCCATCAAAAAAGGAGAACTACATAGCCTGATAACTTATTTTACGAGCTTCATTCTTTTTTACAGGTAGGACTTCGCTTATTAAGAATTATTTCATAGGGGTCATCCGTGAGTCTTCCTCTGTCTTTTGAGGGACAGGCATAATGCAGACTACTCTTGGTTTTCACCCATTTTTTGGTTTTGAGTTTCTCTGGCCATAGCTTTTGTGCTCTAGTCAGGAACAGTATTTGGTTGGCCTCAATGATGCTCGGTTTAGATTGATGCCTTATTAGGATTGCTTTCATTTCCTATGTTACTTTAGTACTAGCAAGTTTAGCTAACAAGTCCGCATAAGAATTGCTTTCACGTTGAATTTTCCCTATATCAAATTAATCAAACTATTCTAGCAACCTTTTCGATGGTTCTATGTATTTGGCTAAATTTAGCTCTTTCATTTTGGTAATTCCCTTCCACTAATTTATGACTAATTGGGAATCACTATGAATTATAAAATGGGTTACTTTCATTACCTGAGCCATTCTTAAGCATAGGAGGAGAATCTCTTTTTTTTTTTGTTGCACCCTTATTTCACATGCAATGTTAGAAATGGGCTAAGCAATATATAAGTCTAGGAGAACTGCTTTAGATGTAAGGACTAAAAACAAAATCAGAATGAATTGAAACAGTCTGATCTATACTACACAAGAAAGCAATAGCCAAAGAAGCTACAGCGAAATACAATACTGTGGTCGAAAGGAGGGCCATAAAGGTGTCGGATCTACACCCATACCTTAGTTCTAGTATAACACAAAGATGCTAAAGCTAGGCATAGTCATGGGAAACGGGAATAAGATACTATTATCACTTGCTACAATAAGTGAGTGGTTGAACTTCATGGTCAAATAACTCGAGAGCTTATATTTTGTTAAAACCTTTAAGAGCAGACCTACATGGCACATACTGAGTGCTACTTAGGCAGTACTGCGCAGCGTTAGATACATCCCAAATGGTTGCACAATTGGCCACTTAAATAGTGCTCCAATGTAAATTTGTAAATATAGGAAGGCAACAAAGAGATAAACCATCCTTATCCCTAACTCATGCAACAGGGCAGCTTAGACTTTAGTCAGCTAAGATCACATTCATATGTTTATTAAACTAGCTCCTAAGCTAAGCTAATCACAAACCCTGAAGCCTAAAGCAGCTCAAGATGGTGGCACATAAGAATTAGGCAAGCATCGCTGCATTATGCAAATGTTTCACATTAATCAACATAGCCTCACTTCAAATATGCCGGCAATATCCCAAAAACGAACATGCAAATCCTTCACCACATCAGATAAGAAAGGTGTGATCTAATGAGGTCCCTCACTCTAATTCCAATCATTCCCACTTCAATGTTTGGAGTTCCCTCCTTCAATTCAAACTTCCCACAAAACACCACAATACAATAGCCCAATTTACAGCTTCTTGGTAAAAGACATGTCCATAATCTAGATATTCCTAACCAACAATGCGGATGAAAAACACATGGCATGATTCAATGGTGGAAACATGATGGCAAAGCAAGAATGATGGTAATCCACGTCCACCCTCTAATGTCTATCCTTCATCGTCGATCTCAAAATTAGGATAGTCTGGTGGCAACTGGGCAAATATTGAATCTAATATTCTTAATAGGGAGGCACAATCTGTTACATTGAATTGTGATTTTGAGATAGCATTGATTGAATCTGTCACACATAAGTCTAGTGTTGGGATTATCGTGAAGGAATGTTATGCCGCTGTTCGTACCAGACCGAGCCTTGTCTCAGCATCAATTCCTCCCCATCCTGAATTGGGTATTATTTCAGTTCCTACAAATATTGTCACTCTCCATACTATTGAGTTGAACGGAGGAACAGTTGCTGTGGTATATGGTTTTGGTTCCATTAGAATTGGTGATGATATTGCAGGGAATCGTAATTCACATGTCTCTGCTGTCAGCGATGTTGCACCCAGGCAACCTATTTTATATGTTCCTATTCTTTCTATAACTGAAACAAGTAATGATAATACTACTCTAACACCCAACTAAAAATCTAGTTCGCTTCCTAGAGATGTCGATAATGTTAATTTCCATGTAGTGGATAATGTAGCTTGGACTTCGTTGTTCAAATCTTTGATGCCTAGAATTGCAGTGCATACTCCCCACAGAAATTTGCTCCTAGGACATTAACAGGATTAATGTGCTCCCTCCTGAAGTGATTAAGGAGGAGATGTGCCACTGGTTTGACTACCTGGTTGGATTTTTCTAGATTAACTTCATCTTCATATTCGATTGTTCGAGAGAAATGCCGGTGCGTGTGGAAACTGAAAAGTACTCTTCATGTCCAATTCATAAATACTTTCTTCTACTTCAAATTTGGTAACAAAGAAGACAAACTTATAGTTCTTGAGAATAGCCCTGTTATTATTGAGGAGAAACCATTTATAGCGATTCCTTGGAGTGTTGGAATTGGCAGAGCTAGAAAGCAAATTCTATCGATTCTAGTTTGGGCCACTTTCACTAATATTTCTTTGTCTTTCGACCTCTGATTGTTCTTAATTGGCTTGTGAGCTTTATTGGTGATTTCAAATTCTTTGATGCTAATACCATCACTTATAAGAATTTATTATTTGCTGGAGCATTGATTGAAATATACCCGACAAATCCACTTCCGTCGATATTGAAAGTAAGAACCTTGGAAGGTCACGAAGTGGAGATAAATGTTAATTACAGTTGGAAACCCAAAATTTATACAATCTATCAGTCAGCTGGTCATTCTGTGGAGAAGTGTTCTAGGAATGCTGCTCTTCCTCCTACTGTCAAAGTCCCTCTCCCTAGGCCGAATATGAAATAGGTCCCTAAGGTTAGTTGCCCGCCTATCTCTGATCCTGCTCCCGCTATGGGATCAACGATAGAACCACTTGCATTTAGCATTTCCGATGACGAGTTTATAGATTAGGAACCTAACGGGAGTTCTTGGGTGAATGAGGCCACAGAAATGAGATATGACCCACAGTTTCATAGTTATCATATGTTTTAGGTGGTCATGACGAGACTAGGAGGCCGGTGTATCGTGTTGAGGGAGAGGGTCTTCCGTTGATTACTACTGGTATTAATGGTGCAAGAAATTGGTGGCAATTCTCAGTTCCTTCATGGGACCTGATATATCATTACTCTCTTATCTCGAGGTCTTATGATATGAAACTGGCAACATACTTTTCCGCTGTTCAGCATGTTATTGGCCCAGGTACTGATGTTGATATCAGTAATGACAAGGAAGGCATGTGCCCTTCCGAATAGTCTAGTCTCTTTATCTAGCTCCTGTTTTTCTTTTTACTTTTTGTACTTAGTGGTCTTGCCACTATAAAACCAGATTTTAGCTGTTCAGTGCATGTACAGAACACCTGTTTCTTATTTATATTCATAGTGGGACGGCCCATTTTAAAGCCGGTTAGCTTTGCTAAAATAATTACTACCCAAAAGCAAGCTTAATACAAGTTAAGTTTGTTGATTCAAATTTGCAAATAAATTTTTACAATTACCAATTTAATCAATCGAAGTGTTGCGGGATGAAAAATATCACCATCATTTATTGGCACTAGAGGGACAGCCTTAACCTCCATCACTTTTTTTCCTAATCTCCAACAAATCTACTGAGCCCCCATCTCTGGCGATTTTATCGATACTCTCCTACAAATCATCCATCCCCCTCCTCCACAATGATGATGACCCAACATACCACACACAATCTAAATCATCTCCGGCCATCCATGGTTCACTGCCTTCAATTACGATCTACATTGACTATAAGGCAAGTAAGTAATAACAACACTCTGAAAAATGAGAATGGTGAAACCAGCTCGCAATTCAAATCCCACACTCATCTGACATAAATTCTCTAACTACTTGATAGAAAGACTCAATAATCGATGCTGCATGAAATCAAGTTAAACGATTACTACCCGTTTATCATTACTATCTCTCATCAATTTATGACCCCAAGTTGGACGAGAGAACATAAGTATTTGTCAATTTGGAAAATGATTTTGATAATGACATAAACCTTAGACTAGGATCTTAGAATCCCTTATATTATTCCTAAAGAACCCAAAAAAATTCCCCTACTACGGTCAAGTTGATAAGGAAATTCTAGCATAATGCTCAGAAACCAAAAAATTCAGCAATGGTGCCCTTCAATGACGACCCATATCTGAGCCAAGCAGCAAGCTGAAGTGTTTGAGATGCACCCCAAGTTAAAAGAATTGCCACCATCCCTCATCGAAACCAAACCCAACTGCCAAGCGCTGGGATCACTGATGCTACTCTCCCTAGCCAGAAGGAAAACTCATATCGGATAGATAGTGGAGATTGGAAGCATGATGGATTCAAAATCTGGTGGAGGAGCTAAAGTTGAAGCACTGACCACAACTGCAAAAGACAAGCGTCCGGTCCTATGCTAGAAATCTTAGACCTCATCCTGAGCGATTTGCACTACTTTTGTAAACAAGCATCGTAATTATTATAAAATGGAATAATACAATAAAATGGATGTAGGGATATTAGATGGTCTGAACCTACATAAAAATCTCTCTGTGTTAATTATTTTGGCATGGTTAAAAACTCGCGCTGGATGTAGGGATATTAGATGACCTAAACCAACCATCACAAATACTGCTCAACATAGATCGACTTCTTAACCAAACTCGACGTAGGGATATTAGATTGCCTCAACCAGTTTTCAAAATGGAGTGGCTTATAACGCAACTTAGCTTCTTAGCCAAACCGATCGTAAGGATACTGGAAGGCCCAAACAGGTCTCCTATATGATTAGCTTTACTAACATAGCACACTGGACGAAGGAATACTAGATGGCCAGAACTAGTACAATAAATCATGCGCATGCGAAGGTTGTAAACACGCGACCTCACTTCATAGTCAAATATTTGTCATCCAACAACTTATGGGGAAAACAGCGCTAAGTGCACAAAAGTGAACCTACCTCTAAAAGGGGGCAGGTCACGCCCTATATGCGGTAGAGTACACGTGTAATAATCTTAGTTCAACATTCATAACGAATCAAGTTAGGAATGGCAAGGAAAATTAATGCATGGAATGTACTACAACTCACAAAGCAGGTGCGTTTCTAAAACCTAAAGCTCTTTAGGTAAACATCAGAAACAAAAAAAATTACTCAACTTACTTTACTTCTATTTCCACTGGCCAAATATTTTTGTATAATTCAATATGCCTACACTTACTTCACAATAAAAAATGGATAAAGATAATCACAAGTCGAATTATACTAAACTCATAAAGTTGCACATCATAGCAAAACGAAAGCTATGATAGGAATCTGATGTAGGTTTAAAAGAATAGCCATATACGATATTTTTGCCACAAGATGATCTACGATGGTGTGATCTCGAATGTAAACAAGAAAGGCCCGTAAGGAAGAGAATATAATATGAATTGTCCAACTCAGTAATAATGATTGATGAGTGAATCAGAGTAGTACGATAGTAAGTGGTACTGTAGTAAGCCACACATGGGTCATAATTGGCGCCTACCCAATGGTCGCCACAATCCCATGGATCTAACTCATAATCCACGCGGTTGTATAAGAAAGTGAGGTTGAGTCCGAGGGAAAAAATATGAAAACATCGATCGCTTGCCTTCTACCGATTTTTGTTGCTAGCTTCTTTACATTTTCATCATGAAGTTGATCTACCAAGGAAGCCATGCCAACCCACTTTAGGAAACAGTAATGTTGTCCAGGTGAGCTTCACATTCTAAGTTGAAAATCTTATTTTCAATGGAATTCACATGCCTCATAGCTACCCCTCTAATTCTTTCAATCTCACCTGAAAGATTCTCCCTCGTCTTCTCAGTATCCCTAAGGAAGGGACCAAAAAGCTCTTAGGTAATAGTAATAAAGGGTGAAACACGGGTTCCCTGCGTACCTAAATCTTTCTTATAATGATCCTTCAGCTCGTTAAACTTGGCTTCATAATAATTTTCCAAGTCACTCTTTCGCTTCAACACTTCATCTAGATCGACCGTAGAGGGGGATGAGGGGGCAACACTTAGTCTAGAAGAAGTACCATTGGCTAAGGTTGCTACAGCAGTGTCTTCTGGGCTAATTTACTACTATACCCATCTAGTTCTTCAACTTAATATGTCAGGACTTTAATATGTCAGTTCTTTGGTAAACTTTCCAGTTCTACGACTCTGATCAGGGTAGAATCCAACTTCTTTATAAGAATAACAACTTTTGAGCTCTGAGAAGTAGGCTAAAAATTAAATGAGCCCATATGAAATAAAATCAAGAGAGAGTATAATTAAACAAAATAAGTAAAAAAACACAAATTACATGAAAGAAATGTTAATTCACATAATATGTGTATGCGAACATAATTGTAAGTTGCAGTGTCACTCTCTAAACAATACTACGTTAAAACACCAAAGACACTGAATCTAAAGGTGGGGAATAATTAATGAAGAAAGTCCCTTGAGATCATAACAAGGCCCAACCGAATGGTCAGTTGGCCCTTCTGCGATTACTTCTAGCTCCGCAACATTACATAAGAAGTTCTACTCAAGAGAAGGGTAGGAAAATTCAAGGGCATCCCTCATGCATTGCAGATGAATTTTTTCCCCCATACTTCTAATTTTCTCCACTTAAGTTTCTCCAAGTAGGAAGTAATCCTGCTTTGAGCACCATTTACGGAATTTTCCATAGCATAAATCCCCAATACAGCCTCCTTCCTTGTTGTCTCTAAAGTATCGATTAGCTTGGCCTTAGTCTTCTTGGCATGCCTCGAGAAATCCCTAAAAACCATATGGGCATCGATTCTCCAACCTTCGGTCCATGGTCGGAAAAGCCCCCCAACACAGCTACCCTTGTCCAATCAACTACCAGAGATGACCTAGAACATGCAAGGGGAGAAAGAACTGCATCAAGGCAGGGTGTCGTAACCACTTTCTTGCTTTTGGAAGCCTCTTTATCTTTGATTAAACGAGCAATATCCGTAGACATATCCACAACAGTTTTCTTCGCTGCTCAATCTCTTCTTAAGAACAATCCTATAAAGGCTCTCCCCATGCTTCATTGTCTGCTGCATCTAACTTACCTTTGATTCAGTAGCATTAACCCCAGTATGCAATGTAAAATTCTGCTCATGTTGGCAAGAGAGCACATATCCGGCTTCTTTAAGCTCTTTATGGACATGCTCTAATTCCTTTTCAAGCATGTCATTCTCAAATTGGAGGAATATAATATTTGACTCAATGCCGGTAGAAGGATCTTTCACCTCAACCCAAAACCTAAATACATCTGTCTCATTGACCCAGGAATGATGGATACTAAAAGCGGGTTAGGTATAAAAACTTCATAGGGCTTATGCACAGTTTCATAATAGCTTGCCTAATTAATAAAAAAAGAGGAATATATGACCTCAAAGACAATTAAAAGACACCAAAAAAAGGTCTAATATAAACTCCTCTTATTAACTACATCAATTCGACAAAGTCATATACATAGAAGTATCAAAAGTAAAATAGAGTTCAACCCCTATGCAAATTCCCAAACTTAAACCTAAACCATTGAAAATGAGGGTTGTCAAGTGAAATGGAATTGTTATCTACGTTATATTGCCACCGGTCGAGTACAAAGTCACTAAGCGTCTCTTTTTCTTTAACTGCCTAATCAATGCTCGAAAGCAACCCTTGGGTTTCATTCATAAGAGTGGTATACGACTCATCTAATTCTCTCTTACACTTATTGATGGTCGCAACACTAAGACCAAGATGATCTAAAGTTTGAGTTTTGAGACTATCCTCACTTTCCTTCAAAAGCTCAACAAACAAAGCTTCTTTAGAAGACGAAAACGGATGAAAAAAATGAACCAATCATTTGTTAAGCAACAACATAGTAAAGTCCCTACAAAAAATCATTCCTAGAGAAATCAAGAAACAAGTCCCATGTGGTCGCATGTCCAAGCATTAACACAAAAGAATTTGAATATCTACATGAGGATTTGAAGCAACCTTGGTCTCACTTTTTCCCTCAGCACCATTAGATGGCAAGTCTCTATGAGCCTCCTCTGCCTCCTCATCCTCAACTATGTCTGGTGAATGTTCAAGAGAAGCATCTTGCCCAGCATACTCTTCATTCCACTTGCCCTGACAATATTCATACACGTGTCAACCACAGTCTTCTCATCCAAGAAGCTAAGATCGATCTCTTTCCTGAACTGAAGCTTAGCTGAAACATACAGATTAAAAATCATGTTGGAGAAGTCCATCCTAAATTTTTCCTTCTAATCAACCGGCTCTTTTCCTCATTGGACAGCTCCTCCCTGGTCTCATGCAACTCATGTTCTTTGAGGACAGGGCAGTTGCCACAACAATGGCCTCCTTCTCAGCCACGGCCTCCGTGGAAATAAGTTCGACTTTTTTCAGCGCTAGATGAAGTGGGGTCAGCTTCTAGTTTGGCTACCAGATTAAGTGTAGCGGCTATGTCACTTTCAGGGTATCATGCTTCTACCATTAAGGCAGCAATAGAATAAAAAAATAATACACATAAGCAATAAAGAAAATAAATTTCTCTGCCATAAAATAAAATAGAAAGAGTGTTGCTTAAATAAGACCACGACTTTTCTAGTTCATCCATTACTTTATAAAAAGAGAGCTTAGGAAGAGGGAAGGGGAGTGAAAAGGATGAAGAGGATGTGACAATATGAGATATTGGGTGCACTACTGTCTTCTCTTCTCTCTCCCTCAGGTCATACATAGCCTCCTCAAGTAAACACAAGAATTGATATTTAGGGCAGGACTACCTAGGAATGGAGGGACAGCTACAACCACTGAATTATAGGGAGAAGGAATGTCTAGAAGGGAAGGAGGAAAAGGAGAAGCTGCCTTTTTAAGGTCTTGGTCAGAACCGAGGGCTGCATCATGCGCTCGTTTTTTGTTGGCCTTTTGCAGTGGCTTTATCGACTTGTTGGCCGCATTAACAAGAGTGACATCCATTGTACATATATAGGAAGGAAACATTTGATCCAAAAAAGTTCCCAATGAGAACAAAATCATAAGAGTGGAAAATCCAAAAACTGTCAACAACTAGATTATACCTCTAGGATTGGCGACAGTCGGTGAAGGCACGAAAATGTCATGAGAGAATACATGATGTAGGCAGAAAAAATTATGTTGCTTTGATTTTTCTTTATAAAAAACTTGTTTGTTTCCCCCTTCTTTAAATCCAATCCTAGAATGCAAGTCCTGCGCGACTCATATGATTTGATGTCCTCCTCAGAAAAAATGATGCAGGTAGGATGGTAATGAAAAGAAGAAGGAAAATTATCTAAATTCAAAACAAAGAAGTACAAACTGGCCCATGGCCAGATCTTCCCAGGAACATCTAGAAAAACTGATGTTTTGGTTTGGGTAAAGAAAAACCGCATCGCCCTTTGTAGGACTTTTCTTAATGTCCATTAGAAACTGAATCTCCTCGTAAGAAAGAATATAACCATTATCAACATAAAGGACGAATGTGGCTAATACAAGTGTGTAAGAAAGAGGGGCAAGTTGGGAAGGCACAAGGTCAAAAGAATCCAGCCATTCATGGAGGATTGGATGTGGAATAACGTAAAGATCACAATGTATATTGTATACAGTAATGGGAATGAACCCAACTGGGGAGAATTAAAATGCTCATGGAGTTCAAGAACCCTAGCGTCATAACCTGAAAACTCGAATTGAGTTAAAATACTGTTGACATCCTCCAATCGAGAAATTTGGAAAGGTAGAAATAAAAGGTAAGATTAAAGAAAGCCATGATGGGATCCTAGGATTAATCAAAAGGAAAGATGCCAAAAGAAATTAAAACAAAGAACAAAGTTCTTACCTCAGTCGAAAAATAAATCCAAATGCGAAAATAGAATTGATTTCAAAATTTTCTTTCCTCCAATTTCCTTTCTTGAATAAAAATGAACAACAAAGAGGAGACGAAAGAAAATATACGCACCTTAATTTGAATAATGGCTACATGATCGAAAATAATGAAATAACCGGCAAGATGTCAATAGATTAAGTTACCGAAATAGCAAGCATGAAGATTGATACAGATTTACATGGAAAAACGAAAGGTTTTATTTAACAACAGTTCGAATCATGGCCCAATGGGGAAATAACACATGGACAAGAGCATTAAATGTAAAAGTAACTGCTAAGACTTCTTGCACGAACGACAAGAAACGAAAAGATGTGAATATTAACAAGCCAATACTGAAAAAAACGATTTTCACAGCTCACCGCCACCATTCAAAAACTGCGCTGATGGTGCAAAGTACAAATGTCAAATGGAAATATCTAAAATGAGAATGGTGATACTAAATTCAACCTAATCCTCCCCCAAACAATAGGGAAGACTCTCCAAGTGCACAAACAAGAAAATTTTCGCGGCTCACCGCCTTTACGCGACAACAATGCTGACAACAAAATATGTGAAAGACGACGACAATCTCAGAGAAGGGAACGATAACGCTAAGTAATATATATATATATATAAGTCGATGTAGATCGGGACAGCAAGCAAGTCTTCCTGAACAAGAATAAAGGACAATATGCTAATCTATAAGTAAAAAAGATCATGCTAAAGATAACATACAAAAATAAGCTCTGGAGATACGAAGATCCTGGGTGAACTACAAATAAGTCTACACCAATCTGCGTAACTTGGGGGCCAAGCTTTACACCCATATTTTCTAAGTTATGTTAAAAATAGTCTAAGCAATATACAACTTTGGGAGAACTACTCCCGAAGTAAAGACCAAAATCAAAATGAGAAAGAAATGAAACGGTATAATCTATAATGCACAAGAAAGCAGTAACCAAAGAAGATGCAGCGAAATACAATACTACGCTCGAAATGAGGACCACAAAGGCAATAGATCTACGCTCATCCCATAGTTCCAGTATTACATAATGATTCGGACGCTAGGCATAATCACGGGAAACCGGTATTGAAATACTACGGTCACTTTCCATAAGAGATAAGTGGTTGAACTACACGGTAAAAAACCCCACAGCTTATACTTTATTAACACCTTTAAGAGCAAATATGTATGACACATATAGAAGGCTATTTAGGCAATACTACGAACGATCATAAGCAACCCAAATGGCTGCATAATTGGCGATTCAAACAATGCTTGAACGCAGATCCATAATTATAAGTAGATGGCAAAGAGATAAACCATCCCTATCCCTAACTCATGCAATAAGGGCAGTTCAGATTTCAGCCAGCTTAGATCATGTTCACATGTTTATTAAACTAGCTCCCAAGCTTAGTCGATCAAAAATCACAAAAGCTCAAAGCAGCTCAAGATGGTGGCACTTAAGAATAAGGCAAGCATCGCAGCATTATGCAAATGTCTCACATCAACTAGCATAGCCTAATTTCAAATATGTAGCGATATCCTGAAAACCAACACGCAAACCCTTCACCGCATCAGATCAGAAATGTGTGACCCAATGAGGTCCTTCACTCCAATTCCAGATGCTTCAATTTTAGGAGTTCCCACCTCCAATTCAGACTTCTCACTAAAAACCACAACACACCGCCCAAATTAGCGCTTCCTGCCAAAAAACAAGTTAGAAGTCTAGACACATCTAACCGACAATGCGAATGAAAAACATGTGGCATTTTCCAAAGGTTGAAACATGATGGCAAAGCAAGAATGATGGAAATCCATGGCCACCTTCAATATGATAAATAGGACATGGTCGGGAATGTTGCGGGGACTTTTGGACTTCCTCTACTTCTTTTTTTTTGAATAAAACAAAATTATATCTTCTAATTTTTAAGAAAAAAGCATGTATCGGTAGAGGAAATATGAAGGAACTTGAACCTGGACGTAGGATTCAAAGAATCCAAACCATGTAAAAAATCTCTGTGTCTTCTTTGATTTCACGCATCATTATCTATTTATGTTGATTATGGATTACAATTAATAGTAAAAATGCAAATTCGGCCTGACATTCTAACAAATAGTTGGAGTGCAACTATATAATTATCTAAGTATCTAGAAACATAGTTACTATTGTTAACGTTAAAAATAATTAACATCCCAAATGAGTGTGCAATATAGCTTATTCATAGAAGTTCCATAAATGCAATTGAGGTTTGTAATAAATTACGAAATTGTTCGAATTCAAATTCATGAATTTAAAAGAATAAAATAGATATAATTCAAATATGCTCATGCCATCCTCTTTACTCATATTTTCATTCTAAGAGGAGCCATATGAGAGAGATATTCAAGTCCATTTTCATGAGGTGGTACATCTATATATAGAGATAGGATGGGGAGATCCTTGCTCTAATCCGCGATGTGGGACTAATAACTCCATTGAAGTTTTGAAGAATTGTGAAGGCTTTGGAAGATTTGTGAAAGCAAATGGGCTAATTTCCATTGAATTTACTCTGTAGAAGGCTCTAATCTTTCTCTCTTTGCTTGATCTTCAATATCTTAAAGCTTGGAAGTGGTGTGGCTTCAATCATCGTGAAATACGACTTTGATTACTGATATACGGCATGCTTTTGGTCAGTATTCTTCATAAATTTGATGGCAAGCTATCTTGAGTGGCATGATGGTAGCTTTGACATTGTTAATAACTTTGTAAGTGCCGCATTGTCGTTGTTAGTCGTTGGTGCCTCCTAGACTAATTAGATATAGATGGAAGTCATATGGAGGGATTGTATTAATGAAGGGAAAATACCAACTTTTGTGGAACCCCTTTACTGCTTACGAAGCCACTTCCGACCCTAACGAAAGTCTCATTCTTTGACATTTGCAGAACCCCTTTCGACCTCGTCGGAAGCGCTTTCTTTAATGGTTACGAAGGAAAGTCAATGTTTGTTTTAGTCCAATTCAACAGTTGTGGCAGTCTTCACATCAATAAATGTAGGAGTATCTCTAAGTCAAGAAGTACGAAAGCACCAATAGTCAATGGGTGCAGAAGTCTCAATCGACAAATGCAACATGTGGAAAGAGTGGTCCCTATGATGCCTGCGGAACCCTCCTTTCGACGCCATCAAAAGCCTTCTCCCTATAACACATGCAGAACCTGCTTTTGATGCCTTCAAAATCCTTCTCCCTTTAACACATGTGGAACTCTCCTTTTGACGCCTTCGGAAGCCTTCTCCCTTTAACACACGCGTAATCGTGCTTTCGACGCCTTCAGAAGCCTTTTTTGTACCTTTATTCTTAAATGGATTTATAGTTAACATTTGTCCCCCTTTATGAAAGAAGGTTTTGTTCTTTAGGACAAAAACCAATTAATTCCTGTTCCATCTTCCAACAAAACATAATCACAGTAATGCTCCTTGTTATTAGTTTTAGAATCCATAAAAACATGTATGACAATTTGTTTGACAGTATTATCGGTGAGATCATTTGAAATTTCTAATAATAGAATTTCAAATCTAGAAATATTGGAAGTTCGTAGATAGTCATCCAGAAATAAGAAATAATAAGTGATGAGAAATCCACAGTTGGGAATGATTAAAGAGTGGAAATTCTTGTCCAACAATAATATAAGTCCCAACATCCAACTTTAGTAATAATGAGAGAAGACAAGAAGTGCAACTCTGGTTATATTAGTAGAAGACCAGAAATCTAATTATGGAATTAGTAATAGAGGACCAAAAATCCAAATCTATCGTTAATAATAGAAGTTTATAAATCTTCTTCTGGAAATAATAATAATAGAAGTCTAGAAGCCATCTTTTGGAAATAATTGATAAAAGACCAAGAACAAACGTCTGGTAATAATAAAAGTCCAGCAATCATCATTTGGAAATAATTCATGGAAGATCGAGAATCCTTATTTAGGAATAAATAGTAGGAGTCTAAAAACTCTTATCTAGAAATAATAATGATAGACGAAGTAAAGGAATCATCATCCAAAAATAATAGAAGACATGTAACCCAGATTTGGGTACAAATTTTAAAATCATCGTTTGAGAATAAGAGAAGTCCAGAAATATGCGTCTAGTAAAGACCAGAAATCCAAATCTGATGCTAATAATAGAAGAAGTCCAAGAATCCAATTTCAGAATAATTGAAGATCGGAAATTCAAATCTAGAATTTATAATATAAGGAGTCCAGAAATCCAACTCTGGAAGAATAGAAGACCTAAAACCAAGAACCGGGTATTGATAAGTGAAGTCCTAAAATTAATAGTAGAGTACCTAAAATCCAGATTCGGGTGTTGATAAGTAAAGTCCAAAAATCATCTTTTGGACATAGTTGAAGACCAAAAATTTATGATAGAAGACTCAAAACCCACGGGTATTGATAAGTAAATTCCAGAGATCACCTTATGGAAATAAGCCAAAGGCCGTAAACTCATATCTAACAATGGAAGTAGTCCGAGAATTATCGTTCGAAAAATAATAGAAGACCAAAAATTCATTTCTTTCTAGTTCCAGGTATTCGATTCTTTCAATATGCACCGTCTTTTTGGCGTCGTATATTGTTAATGCTTTATGTGCCACTCCTCGGGCTTGGACTTCCTAGTCCGTTGTTGTCTGGTGCGCTTGATTAGCTTATCCATAGGCAGAACCCAGTGACTTACTTGTCCTCCCTCCAAGAGGCGCTACAACCAAGCCTTATAAGCGGGACTAAAGGCTTGTCCGGTGCCTTGACCAGGCCATGGCATGGTGGCATCATGGGCTGACTTCGTCCTTCCTCCAGGTGGTGCTCCAGCCAAGTCTTATAGGCAGGACATAAGGCTGGTCAGTGCCTTGAGCTGGCCATAGCATGGCACATTCAAGGGCTTACTCCATCCCCCTTCCAGGGAGGCCTTGATTTGGTCATAGTATGGCGCGATCAAGGGCTTGCAGATACTTTAACATGCCCATAGCGTGGTATGGATAAAGGATTACTCTGATCTCCGTCTAGGATACGCTTTAACCTTACCATCTTAGCGCAGACATAGGCTTAACACCGTTTAAAGTAGTTTTCAAGTTTAAGGAGAATTTTACTCCCGATCATGTAGATTTTCTCAAAAAGGCGCTTTATTTATCCATTGTTGGAAATATGGTTACAAACATTTCGTGTTTTTTTTTTGCATATCTTCTCGCTAGAGTAGTCGACGGATTTTTTGGTGAGATTATCCCAAGCATGAATTTTGGAGTATCCAATCTCATTTTAACATAGCCTTCTTTGAACTTGTAATTGCTGCATCTCAATATCTCTTATCAATACTTGGATTCTTACGTGACCATTTTGATATCTTATCTTTGACAAAAGCATTGTTTATTATGCATGGAAAATTCATCTTGTAGTGGGCTGACACTTCCAAAGTGTGAATAGTAGTTCTTGGTCAATGTGCCTTTCAGTAGAATTTGGAATTTTTTCTTTTAGTGATCTCATGCCTTTTGGGGGGTGGTTTTCCTTTCATTGACCCTTGGGATTTTATTGATAGTTGACGTTTTTGTTCTTTATTTATAAGATTCTATACTCATTTTGGATGCTCTGTATCAAAATTATGAATATCTTAGAATCCATCCATCTTTGATGTAGTTGTAATCTAAGATGCTTTCTACCCGTTTTTAATCCATTTTCCCTTTTTCGGATGATCCCTGTTGATCTAGAATTACGGCTCTACCTTAAGTTCTTAGGTCACGTCCTTGTTTTGTATTGATTTGTTAATTACAAGTTGATGACTCTTTATTCTCTGCTCTTCTTGGCTACAAAGATCTTGTTGTAATCTTTCCTTAAGAATAACTTCTTTTATCTATAATAGGAGTGATCCCATTCAGAATTCCTCTACTTTGTCCGATTTGGTTGCTTATTCCGGTTGCTCGTGATTTCTACTCCTGATGAACTCTTTGACTGTTGCTTCAGGCATTATGTTGGTTTGGACCGAAGATTCTATCTCTGATGTTTGAAATTTAAAAGAAGCTTTTATGGTGTTTGTATCCCTAATAGAGGGCTTATGGTCATGATTTTTGAACCAAAGGTTCTTCAATCAAAATTTGACTCTTTTGATTTGGCATAAATGGACCTTCAAAAAAATGCATTAAAAAGTATAGCTTCTAATAGTTTATAGTTCAAAAGATTTGGTAAATTCTTCTTGAAAGAGATAGTCATATGAAAATTATCCTTCTCAAAAATTGATATGGTAAAGCCATTTGAGTAAGACTTCTTATCGAAATTTATACGGGTTTTTATCACCATACTTTTATAAGTCATAAAATTATATACTTCATCGGGTTTTGCTTAACGAAAAGATACACCTCGTTTATGAGTCTAAAAAATTTTGATTCATGAACTGATAGATTCTATAATAGAAAAGTTCTTTTTTATAAGAATCCCTTTTGTAAATCAATCTTTTTCAAAAGAATACACTATCACAAAAAGAATTAAATTTTTGTATATTATCACAAATAGGAGGTGGAGCCTTGACGCAACGGTAAGGTCACCCGACTGGTGATCTGAGCGTCAAGGGTTCGAGTCCGGAAACAGCCTCTTCGCAAAGCGAGGGAAATGCTGCGTACAATCAACCTTTCCAGAGCCTGCTATCGTGCGGGAGCCTCGTGCACTGTGTTTCACCTTTTTTATCACAAATAGATTGGCACTAAAAAGTTCTACCTGTAAAAATTTGCATATAGGAAATACCATATGGATTTTTATACAAGAAATTATATATATCCAAAGCCTTGTCCATAAAGTTGATAAATTTCTTCAAAGTAGCCGGCGCCCTCTGAAGTTATTTTATGTACTTGGAGTTATCTATTCTTTGTAATATTGATCCGTCTTGTCTTACTGCTACCATCCAATATTATTTGACTTGTTCCAAAATTCTTGACGATCGTATTATTGGGAACCTTCCTTGGCATGAAATCTTGTTCACGTCTCTCTTTTGAAATTGACGTCTGTTTGAGGCTTAATCATGTATTCCACCTGGACTTTGCTTGAACCTTGTTTGAAACTCATGTATGTTGTACTTCGAAACTCAAATGCTTTTTGAAACTTTTATATACATTAAAAGTGAATTTTCACAAATTTATCTGTGTATTTGAAATCTCATATGCACAAAGCTTTCACATATAGAAGTTTTACATATTATTTTGAAACTAAATGTTCTTGATGTTTTACAAAATAGGTTTATGCCAAATCATGTATGTGATCATAAAACATTGTATATGTATTGGAAATGATATAGACGCCAAACCGGACAAGGCAAGTATGGAAATTGATAACCTTCGAAATAGTACATGTATCTGAAATATTGTCCACACTTTTCAAAACTCTCTGCTTATGCATAACACATGTACATCTAAAATGAAACCTGGAAGTATATGAAATACATATACGTTAAGCATATTTTTGTAAATATATATATAAGCTGAAATATTTTTCCAAAAGTTTGTGTTCATAAATCTCATTATATCTTCCCAAGTTTGTTGCCTTTAAAACCATGCAAATCATTTACATCTAAAGCTTGAAGTTAGAATTCTTACAAAATTATACATGAAACCGTGTCCTGAAACCACGTATATGTCTAAAATCAATATATAATCAAGGTCGGATGATATGGTTGATTCAATGCCAAATAGACTTCGCATTCCAAATTAGGAAAGCTGAAGCTTTCGTGCATTTAAGAACTGTATATATTCAATATTATTTGAAGCCTACAAGGATAAAACCATAAGTGCTCAAGACTGCAGGTAGTATACACATCAACACAAAATCTATAGAAGTCCCCATTTGTGACATTTTCATAATTTTTACCATATAATATAATATCACCCAAGTTATGAAGCCTAATTATTCCACAGGACATATATTTTGAAAACAGGGTATCAGAAACTAAGAAAATCATGCACATATGACATTTCATCCATTGATTATCAAATCTATTATATTTTAATTCAAATATATACATACATATGTGTGGATACCTTCTTTAAAATCAGTTTCAGCTCTGTGTCACATGCTTAGGAAATCAGTTATAGAACCGTTGTTCTTCCAGGCTGTTCAATTTCTAAAAGTATGCGTTTCATTCGGACCTTCTTCTCACGAACTCAAGATGCAAAGATATCTATCTTGGATCTAAAAACATGCATATTTAGAAAAGCTATTGATTAAGGTCTTGTACATATTTAAAACTCATGCAAATACAAAACCCGCGGAATTTTAATCTCGACGACCCCTTGCTTGAAAACAGAGGTGTCCAAAATACATTGTATTTAATTCTTGACATATATAAACTTGGTAACTCTGTGCTAGGTGCACTTAAAATTTCATGTTTAAAACAGTGTACTTTTAAAGTCAGTTTACACTTGAAACTATATTATACCTATAATTGTGCATATTTGAAAGCATCAATATATATTTAGAGTGATGTATATTCAAAATTTAAAAGCAAAAAAATGTATATGTTCAAAAAAATTTACATTTCCACATATAAAAAACTTTACATACTTTAGAGATCCATGTGTCCCCAAAATTAAAGATAGTTATATGTAAGATTACGTATATCCACAGTTTAAAGTAGAGCCAAATGTACTTTTGAAAATCCTATTATCTATTATTCCTCTTTTGTGGATCAAATATATTTAAAGATTCATAAACATTGGATTAGTTATATTCAGAAAAAGAAATTTTCTTGAAATTTTTATATGCCTAAAGCTCATAACTCATATATGTTTAAAAGCTCATATAATCCATTTTTTACATGAAGCTGGCCATATATGAAACAAAATATCCCCTTTATCAAAGCCTAACACATATTCAAAACTGTAATGTACTTGGATTCATATTCAAAGCCACATTTATGCATTTGAAATTTAGGCTTACACATTTAGGGTCTATATTTATATTTTCAAAGTCTGTAATAGGATATTCACATATATACTTGAAATTTTTCGAAATGAATTGGATACGAATTCGAAAATCATACAGAAATCTAGAATTGTATATACCTTTTGAAAGTTTGGATACTTAAAACTATCTTATATTTTTGAAAAGCACTTTTAATATATATTTGGAACTTAATGCTTCTAAAATTTGCTATTTGTAACTAATAATGGACACAAAAATATACATGAAGGTAGACCTTCATTTGAAACTGATGACAATCCAAGAGTCTTTAAGTTCTCAGAACTGGAAATTCATGTTCCTCAAATTAATTAAGCATGATATTAAAATTAAAACTGTTGGAATTTGTTGTTTGAAAATAAGTGAATTCTTAAAAAATTGACTAAGTATGAAATGACTCATATTATGGTTATATGAATAGTCCCACGTGGGATTATATGAAAGAATAAGTATTTATACTTGATTCGTAGAAGCTTAATTGGGCTTTTTGGACACCCAATATTGCTCTTTTGTGGAAAGGAACATCATGCTTGACCACCACACATGCACTGACCGACCCGATCCAGGATTGTGGTGATGTAACACTTTTTTTTTGGTACAAAATTCTTTAACCGTTTTTAGACCGGGCTGGAACGGTCGAATCAGACCAGATCCGTACCGTATTGGATAACGTTCATTATTTTTGACCCGTTACTTTCTTAGATCAGTTTTTTGAGACCATGTTTCCCTCAACCAGTAACGTTCTTTTGATATTCCGCCTTTTCAATTGATAAAGAGACAAAAAAGAAAGAACCACATCTGCTTTAGATTCGTTTTAGAACAAAGTTTATATTCGAGCAACAATTTTTTAAGTGCAAACAGAATAGTTTCGTGCGTGCAAACGAATCAATACCACAAAAAACTTTTGAAGAAGCTGTTTTATCCTAGAGGCGGCGACGATTGATACGAATTGCTTGCACCATAGAGCAGATCGTCGAAACGTCTTCAAGAAAGTGACGTAGTCCACGACTCAGTCGAAGATAACCATAGTTTTCCAACAAAAACTTATTCAAAGATCTACATTATAAGAAACTTCGAAATCTGTTGTGTATCAAATTCATATATACTTAAAAATTGAAAATACAAATCTGTTAGCTTTGCCTCCTGCACGTCTTCGAAAGCTTATTTGTCCAACCTATTAAACTGAAAATTCCTTAACTCTCGGTCTACTCAAATTTAGTTTTGAGCTCCCGAGAGTTTAAAGGGAAAATATAAACTTCGAGTTAGACATAAATCCTGGTGTGAATAATTCTATTACATCTCAGTTTGTTGATCCTAAATGAGACCACACTGCTTAGCGGAATGAGTTTCCCCTCACTAATATCTTTTAAAAATCATATCTTTTGCAAATCGAAATCCTCCAATCAAACTGACTATAACAATAATAGCAGTAACATATATGCATATAAATCAGGTAATCAATGGATTATATGTCCGAACAATATAGCTTTATCAGGCTGACTATTAACCGCTGGCTAAATTGGGCCTTCCGAACATAATAAATATTCTAACTTCCATTAGACACAATAATGGATGTTCTGTCCTTTGCTTACTTCTTCTAGGGCCAACTGATCCTAATGGTTTTGTGGGCTCACCAATAACCTACCTCTACTTTGTGTATTCCTTTTTATGTGTAACATATGTTTAGTCTTACCTGTGAAAAAGCCATACACACTAGAATTTTGGACTAATATTAGCTAGATTCTACTAGCTAAAGTATTGGGCGCGACCCCACACCAGTCCTATATGGTTTTCTAATATCTTAGTCTTAAACTTAGGACTAACCACCCCTATTAAATTTTCCTTGAAAACATTTATTTGCAAACTGATTTAATCCTTTTAAATCATACTTAAATAAGGAAAATATATCTTTTTATTTACTCAGAATACTCATGACATGATATAAGCTTTACAAAATACTGCTGACGAAAACCTAAAATCAATAGGGTTATCTATCCCTTTAAAATAATTTAAATCCCCTTAAAACTTAGAAAACATTAGGCTATAAAGCCAAAAATAATACCTTTGAAACCATTGTTTAAAACCTTAAACAATCATTTTCAAAGTCATGGTAAGCTCCCTTTCGAAACAAGTTAAATACTTTAACCTTGAAAGCATTATGCCGAAAAGCCAAAATCTACCTTTCGAAATCATGACTTAAAATTGTAGACATCCTCTTTCGAAACACTTAAAATATTCCTTTCGAAAGCATTAGGTTCATGTAAGGAAATATGAAAGCGTAGCTTCGAAACAAATGGAAGGTATTCCTTTAGAAACCATGATTTGAAAACAAAACAAAATACATTGCCCTTAGGGGATTTATGCGAAAGCTATTCTTTCAAAACACTTAGGGTGACGATGACATACTTCCACATGTATACTTGGGTCTAAATAAATATATTAAACCATGTTAAAAGGTATAGGAGCGGCACCTACCCTTTCTCAAATATTAGTTAAAAGAAAAGCAGCTTCAATTGTTGTGAAAGTGTATCGATTCGAAATCCTACCCTTCAAACTCATTGATTTAAAGAGTTATAAAAGTAGCCTCTTACTAAGGCGAAAGGTTTTGATGCGGGGGCTAGGGTATTGAAGGGGTTCAAAAGTGACAACCCTTTCGTAAGCATACTTTAAACAAAGGCAGTCTATAGGTTCGAAAGCTATGGAAGACAACTTCATCCCTTTCGAACGCATGCCTTCGCTACCCAATTTCCTTCCATCCAAACTCAATACACCACATAATAAGACTCTTGTTATTGTGTGTATAAGTTTCGACGGTGTCGAAAGGGTTATATAGTGATGGAAGCAAGCAGGGTAAGTGGCGAAGCTGTAATTAAATTAATAGCTGTATTTTTGCCTTTAAAGTAATTCCTTTTTCATAACCATCAATATTTGTCAAAATTTTATTGGCTATGAAATCTTTATCATATACCCTTCTGCAAAAACTGTTGCACACATTAATTTAAAAGTTTGAAACATTTTATACCGAACAAAATAGCCTAAGATCTTAAATAACAATTATGCCCCTCTAGCTTAATTAATTTATTTCCCTTAGTAAAACACTTAGGAAAATTCCCAAAAAGTCATAATAATTAACATTAAATATTTTCTAACATATAAAAATTTCAGACCTGAAAACATTATTTAATTTCCTTAAATAATTTAAACCCGAATTTAGCTATTTTCTAACATAGAAAATTCATATTAAATCCATAATTACTTAGAAAATTATGAAACTTGAAACTCACGTCTAAAATAATATTTTTAACCATATATAAAAATTGCGACTCATTTGGATGCCATATGATAGGTTTTCTAATCTAAACATATTATAAAATACATATTAAATTATATAAATCATCAACAAGCATATATATCCATTTAATCTATCAAAACATGGCATGATAATTGCAAACATAATTCGGATCTAACTTGAAACCGAAATCATTATCAAAAGTGAGATGTAAATTATTTATTCACCTTAGATTGATTAGGAATGTTGAGATTTACGTTGTAGTTGATTTCCCCTAGCTTTCTTCTAGCTTTTATTCCTTTATCTTCCTTTCTTAATGGTCGGCCGAACCCTCCTACGTTTTAGTTTTGTGAATGAATGAATGAGAGTGAAATAGTAAAAGGGTTTGTATTAGGAATAGCTTAGTTCCTATTTTAATCTTGGCCTAATACTCTTTCTTATTCGTATTACATTATCCTTATTTTCCCATTCATTAATATATTACTTAAGGCATGGCCCACACCTTAATTTAACAAATCCCAATATTCTTAATCATCTATATTATTTTAATTTAATTTATCCAATTAAATGTCTAAATAATGTTAACCAAAATTAGGCTCATTACAGACTCCCCTCCTTAAAGAATTTTGTTCTTGAAATTATGATAAGGTTCTCACAACAATCAAACATAAAGGTAAAACATACTATCAAAAAAGTTAGGATAAGTGTCCCTAATCCAGCTCACGGTTTCCTAAGTGCAGTCTCTCTCATCGTCACTTTACTGGACTTTGACTAATCTGACTGTCATGTTCCTTGGTCTCTTCTCATCTCTCGCAACTTACGAACTAGTTTTTTAACTATAGTCATATCTGATTCCACTACTAGATTTTCTAACACACTCAGTGTAATAGTAGTCTCTGGATCTCGAATACACTTCCTTAGATGAGAAATATGAAAAACATTATGGACTCCTGCCAAATTATTCGATAACTTTACCCTATACACGAGTTTTCCAATCATTTCTATAATAGGAAATGGTCCAATGAGTCTTGGTGCTAACTTCCTTGATCTACCGAATCTAGTCACGCCCTTCATCGGTGACACTTTGACGATGACATAATCTCCAACCAAGAATTCTAAGTTTTTTCGTCTCTCATTAGCATAACTCTTCTTCCTAGACTGAGCCTCCTTCATTCTAGCCCGAATTAACTCAAACTTCTTTACAGCTTCTCTAACCAAATACGGACCAAGAACTAATCTATCCTCGGTCTCTGGCCAACAAACTGGTGATTTGCATGGCCTTCAATACAAAGCTTCAAATGGGACCATCCCTATACTAGTCTGATAACTTGTTGTTATATGAAAACTCGATTAAGTGTAGATAGTCTTCCCACGATCTTTTGAAATTTAGTACACAAGCTCTTAACAGATCCTCTAAGACTTTGTTAACTCTCTCTTTTTGCCCATCTGTCTGGGGATGGTAAGCGATACTCATACTGAGCTTGGTACCTAAAGTATTCTGTGGACTCTTTCAGAACGCACCAGTGAATAAGGAATCTCTGTCGCTTACTATACTATTGGTAATTTCATGAAGTCTAACTATATTCCTTATGAATAGCTTAGCTAAATCTGGTGTTGTTCTGGTTGACTTAACGAGTATAAAGTGTGCACTCTTAATCAGTCTTTCCACTATAACCTAGATATTCTCATTTCCTCTATTCCACCTCGGCGGCCCATCTATGAAATCCATTGAGATAGAATCCCATTTCCAGACTGGAACATCCAAAGGCTGAAGTAACCCCCTTGGTTTATGTTGTTCAACTTTTACGTATTGACAGTTCAAACACTGCCTCAACCATAAACCTACTTCTCTCTTCATACCTTTCCAAAAAAAACTCCTTTTCATATTTTGATGCACCTTAATTCCTCTCGGATAAAAGTGAACTTCGGACGATGGAATTCTCTAAGAGCTTCCTTCCTAATGTGCCCCACACTCGGAACACATAGTTGTCCTTTCATTCTCAACCACCCATTCTAGTCGAGACTAAAATCCTTCAGGTCATTTCCCTCTATTCCATTCCTTAACATTCTGATCAACTCGGCTAATAATAGATCTTCTCCCTACTTAGAAGCAATCCTTTCGATCATTATCGGTCGAACTTCTAAACATGATAACATGGCGGTTTCTCAATTAGAACTAGCCTCGGATCTCCATTGTACTTCGCATGTAGTCAATTCTTCTAAATCTTTCCACTCGGCTATCATTGCGAATACTACATTCTGATGTTTTCTATTAAGTGCATCTTCAACCTTATTTTCGTTTCCTAGTGTGTACTCAATACCAAAGTTGTATGCGGCTATGAACTCTAACCATCTCTGCTGTCTCATATTCAACTTCTTCCGAGAGAACAAATATCTTAATGACTTATGATCCGTAAAGAGCTCGAATCTTTCTCCCAAAAGGTAATGTCTCCATACCTTCAATGCGAAAATTACCACTGATAGTTCCAAATCATGAGTTGGATATCTAACTTCATGTGGTCTGCGCTATCAAAAAGCATAGAAAATCACTTTACCTCTCTGCATTAACACAGCTCCGAATCTTGTTCCATATGCATCCATGTATACCACTAAGTCCTTTTTTCCCTCTCGAACAATGAACACAGGTGCATTAGTCAAAACATGTTTCAACTGCTGGAATGCTTCCTTACATTTATCGGTCTAAACATACTTCACCACTATCCTAGTTAGCTTAGTCATCGGTGTTATTATCCACGACAAATGTTTAATGAATCTCCGATAATATCCCGCTAATCCAAGAAAGCTTTTTATCTCAGTCACTATCTCGGGTCTCTTTCAACTATTCGCTGCCTCGATCTTAGCTGGATTTACTGATACCCTTTTCTTTGAGACTACATGACCTAGAAACTTCACTTTCTTCTTCCAAAAGTGACACTTCTAAAACCTTGCCTTCAACTGATGCGGCCTCAATGTCTCCATCACTATCCCAAGATGAACTTCATGATCACTTTCATCCTTGGAATACATTAATATGTCATTTATGAATACTAATACAAATTTATCCAGATGCTTTCAGAAGATTATGTTCATCAAGTCCATGAAGAATACTGGTGCATTAGTTAGTCCAAACGGCATTACTAATCATTATTACGATCCATATCTAGGCCTAAACGCCGTCAAAGGAATACTATCCTCAACCACTCTAAGCTGATGAAACCCTGTTGCCAAATCCAACGGATAAAATGCTTTGGTTCCTTTCAACTGGTCGAAAAAATCGTCAATCCTATATAACGAATATCGATTCTTTATCGTGTTTTTATTCCATTTACGATAATCGATACACAACCTCGACAATCCATCCAGTTTCCAAACAAATACCATGGCTACTCCCTAAGGCAAACTGCTTGATCTAATAAAAAAAATTATCTTCTAAATCCACCAACTGAACCTTTAGCTTTTTCATCTCGGTAGGTGTCATTCTACTTGATGGTCTACTCATAGGTTCTGCCCTTACTACTATATCTATCTAAAACTCAATGGCTCATTTCGGTGATAGTCCTATCACGGGCTCAAAGTCATCTGCGAATTCCCTAACAACGAATACTCAATTCAACTTGTATTATCCATCCATAACACCCAACAAAGCATTAACTTCAAAACTAAGGTCTTCTACGGAGTATATAATCCGATCACTACGACTAGGGTGTCTAAGTGATATTTTCCTATCATGGCGAAATATCCTAGCATCGTACTTACTTAACCAATCCATACCTAAAATATTTCTAAAACCTACTAAATCAAATACATGAAAATTGCAAGAAAATATACGACCTAACAATTCAAGCTCTAACTGGTCATGTCTAATCCCAAGAGTCGCACACCCTCCTATCGGATTTGCAACCATTAAGGATGTAACTAGGTATGAGTGTTCTAGGTTAAGCTTATTTACCAAACTATGAGATATAAAACAATGTGATACACCAGTATCAAATAGAACTCTAACTGACATGTTGTGAATCAAAAGCGTACCTCTCAATACATCTTTTTATTTCTCCCCGTTGTTGGTCTTGACGTAGCTGGTTCCAATGCAAACACTTTACCTTTTCCATTCTTGGTTGGTTCCTTGCACTAGTTCTTATAATGTCCAACCTGATCACAGCTGAAGCATTTGATATTATTTTTCCCAATCACTTTCTTTCCATCTCTTGAACGGCAGTCATTAGTGAAATGCCCTTTCTTATCACACTTGTACCAAATAACTTCTGCCTTTCCTTTCTTGGCAGCTCCACTCTTCTGAGCTCACTTCTTGCGGAAAAATTTCTCTTTTGGTTCTATCCACCTTGATTTCCCAATACTTTGTTACCATTAAAGAAAGCAAGCATCTCCTCATTCGTCAAAGCCATTTCAACAACCACATAGCATGGATCCCTAATATGTGGTAAAGTTGCTTTAGCAAGCTTGGGTCTCAATCCATGGATGAACTTCTAATTTCTTTTGATAATTGTACCAACCGTAGCATATCTGTATCTCAATAATTCCTAAAATCGGGTAGCATACTCAAGCACTGTCATGTTTCCCTGCATTAACTCAATGAACTTCATGAGCAGAGTTGACTTAGTGATCTCTGACGTGAATCTTTCCTCAAACCTTCTTCTAAATTCTGCCAAGTCATTGCCTCTTCAACTACTCCTACAGTAATACTATCCACTAGTATAGTGCTGCTCCTTGCAACTGTCTAGATTCCAATCTCCTTTTTTGCTCATCATTAAGTCCTAAATTAGAAAAATCCTTTTTAATGAAGCAACCAATTCTCAACTTCTGTTGGGTCCTCAGTTCTGATAAACGGCTTCCCTTCAAGCTTAGCGTAATCTCCACTCAATAGTGCATAGTTGCTGACCACCAGAGCTTCCTGATTCCCTTCTCCAACATTTCCTCCAACTAATCCTGCATCAGCTCCAGCTTGCATCATGTTGAAAAAGAATGATACATGGCTCCTATATCAACTTGCGGTGCTCCATCGCCACATTAGCAGCTTGTGCCCGACTTAGATTCCTTCTTGTGTTTAGTCAAGCATTTCCATTAGTTGTAGTGCTTCCTCCACCAACGTTAACTCTTCCATCCCTAGCATACATATATTACATCCTTAATATCTGCATTTGAGTCTTTGTAAGATATGGAAGAATAGCCAAAGAGAGATGGGAGAATAGAGGTAAAGCATATTCTTATATATAGCAAATACAAGTATGTTACTATAATGTTATCCCATACACCCAATCTTTTCCCTAATTCTTTAGGGTTAAGTTTTCTAAAATCATTTTAAGTTTAAAATTTCTAAGGTTTCATAAACCTATGCTTTGATACCAAGTTGTAACATCTCCTACCTTGAGGTCCAAAGCTAAGTGCTACAGATGCTGCAGTCATCTATAGCATTTACCTTCAATGATAAAATAAGGTAGTATTAATGGTATACACAGTATCAGAAGCACATGAATATGAAATAAAATCGAACAAATTTCAAAACAGCTTTTTTGATTACATTTCAAATCAATATTTCATATTCAATTACATAATACCAAAACAATTCCTAGGTTTTGATCAAATATAATGACTACAAATTATGCCAAGAGCAACATATGAAGATGCCCCCTTGGATGATCAGAGTACTAGATAGATAGACCTATCTATCATAAATGCAACAGAGCAGAAATAATATTAAATAACTCCTACATAGCTAGCTTTGCCTCCTACACGTCTTCGGAAGCTTATTCGTTCAACCTACTAAACTTGAAAAGTCCTTAATATTCAGTCTACTCAATTTAATTTTGAGTACCCGAGAATTTAAGGGGAAAACATAAACTTCAAGTCAGAAATAAAGCTTGGTGTGATTAATTATATTACATCTTAGTTTACTAATATTAAGTGAGACCATGCTTTTTAGCGGAATGGGTTTCCCCTCACTAATATCCTTTTAAAATTATATATTTTGCATATCGAAATCTTGCAATCATACAGATTATAAAAATAATAGAAATAACATATATGCATGTAAATCAGTTAATTAATAGACCATCTGTCCGAACAATATAGTTTTATCAGGCGACTATTAACCACTGGAGGACTTGGGCCTTCCAGACATAATAAATATTCTAACTTTCATTAGACACGTTAATGGATGGTCTATCCTTAAATTATTTCTTAGGTTCAACTAATCCTAATGGTTTTGCGGGTTCACCAATAACCTACCTCTACTTTGTGTATTTCTTTTTTTGTGTAACATCATTTTAGTCTTACCTATGACAAAGCCCTACACACTAGAATTTTTGACTTACATTCGCTAGGGGCTACTAGCTAAAGTATAAGGCGCAATCCCACACCAGTCCCATCTCGTTTTCTAATATATGAGTCATAAACTTAATGCTAACCACCCTATTAAATTTTCCTCAAAAACATTTCTTTGCATACTGATTTAACCTTTTTTAAATCATACTTAAATAAGGAAAATATATCTTTTGCTTTACTCAGAATACTCATGCCGTGATATATTATTTGCATAGTACTCTAGAACTTCGCTATCGTGAATAGGCCATTGAGGACCGCACCTCCGTAATTAAGCAGGGTGATAATATTACACAACACCCATGCTACGTCTATACTCCTGAAGTCATACTGCACTGTTCCATCCAAAATAACGGTGAAGAATAGTGTTAGGTATTAATATGCATATGAATTTCTCCCACGTTGTAATTGTCAAAAAGAATGAGGGAAGACAATAAATTATACAATATCTTGAAAATAACGAGATAAACTCATTATTAATTATGAAGAAAAAATAAAAATAAAAAAATAAAATAGATTTACCATATTTGCTGAAGTCCATATTTCATTGTAAGCACGTAATTCTATTAAACATATGGAGCATTCTTTAAAATTCCAAAATCTATCCTTTTGTTTCTCCATTTACCTGCAATAAAAAATAATCATTTTCGGTATCTACTTACTATATTAGGGTCCGGGGGTTAGGTTTTGGGAAACCATACCCATTTGGGTATGGTTGAACCTTTATAAATATAATTTTCATTATTAACTACCATATCAAAAAAATCGTTAATGTATTTTTTTTATATTTTTCCAGTTAATAGGAACCCAAATACGTAGATAAATTTTATTTATCTTTCCAGTCAATGATTTTGTACTTCTAGAAAAATTATAAACATTATTGGTCATAGCAGTATTTGAATTTCTATAAAAATTGGATTTAGACTTTACTCGAAATTTAGTACTAGCACTATCATTTTTACTATACATGAAAGCATATCTAGTGTTATTTCTACGATCAGTTTTATTATATCCTAAACCACTTTTATCATGTAAAGGTCTAGAACTAGATAAAATCATGTTTAAATCATTTTGACCTTTATTAAATTCTATGACTTCAGTGTTAAGTTTATCAAATTTAGCTTTAAAGTCACAATTACTATTTTCAAAAGAAATATTACTATTATTCAAAATATCAATTTTCTCATTTAATTCAGAATTCTCGGTTTTTAACGTACGGTTTTCATTTTTGAGAAGGAAATTTTGAGATTCTGAATTATCTAAAGAGGATTGTAATAAATTGTTTTGTCTTTTAAAATCAAAATTTTCTTTTGAAAATTTTTCTCTCCTTTTCAAATATTGTGTTTTGCTCATCAAGAAAATCTTTAACACTTATAAAATTATTCTTTAAAATGCCAAGTTTATTTTCTAAATTTAACTTTTCATTTTTCAATTTCTCATTTTCAAGTTCAATAGATTTCATCTTTTCTAAAATAATAAAATTAAGCTTTGAAATCTTTTTGCTTATAATAACTAATTCATTATTTTCTTTTACTGAAATTTGTAAATCAGAAAGTACCTTGTTGTAGTCCTCACTGGTGGCTTTGACAGAGATTTTGCGTGTTGTATTTTGACTGGATCGTTTTCTAGTCATTATTCTATGATGTTGTGACGATCAATAAAATTCCAGGCTTTGATACCAATTGATAGTCGCTATGCTCTGATACCAAATGAAAGAAGATATGCTATAGGATCAAGTAATATGGTTAAACTATTTGTGCAGAATAAGTAAATAAACAGTAAATGCAGTGAAGTAAATGACACCAGAGATTTTTATACGGGTTCGGAGCACCGTCCTACGTCAGTCTCAGACTCCTTCTGGAATTTCACTAAAACAACCCTCACTTAACTCGGAGGAATAGGTTTACACCGCCTGAGCAACAGAATAGGACTTCAACCGCCTAAGCAACCGAATAGGACTTCTACTTCCTGAGCAACCGAATAGGACTTCTTTACAAATAACAAAAGTATCTGATTGTAGTGTGTTCTTGAATAACACTGATAAGTCAAGTAAGTACAATCTTCCTATAATCTTCTCTTTTATGATATATAATGTGATGTGCTTTGAGAACTGTGGAAGATAAAGTGATCAGTGATCAGAGAATGTAAGCAGTTTCAGTGAAGTTTGAAAATAGAGAATAGATAAGAATTCAAGAATATTAAAAATAGATTTGGTTTTTTGTTTATTGAATTCAGTAATCTATATATAGTGTATAAAGAGTTGAAACCATATATGAAAAGTTATACAGAAACAGGCGTAATCGTTAATTTTGAAAACGTTTCCCTTCGATGAAGGAAGCGTCTATTCATGAAAATGGCTGTTAAGATATTTAGACTTTTGAATAAAATAATTCAGACTTCTGAATTAAGTTGAAACACAAACAGCAAGGAAATAGGCTATTTTTGGCCTCATTCAGCCGTTTGGATATTTTCATTCAGACGTCTGAATATTGTGGAACCATAATTTTATTTCAGCATTTAGATGTCTGAATGACATTATTCAGACGTCTAAAATAGCCCGTAACAAAAAATTACCATAGCTCAAATGGTTAAAGCACTTGCCTTCTGAACTAGTGACCCCAGTTGGAGCCCCGCCCCATGCAATTTTTGAAAACTTGATTTTTCATTTAAATTTGAATGTATATGTGTGTATCATTTGGGGAAGATTTTAACATTTGTAAACTTAGACACGACACACTATGATTGTATATGTGTGTGTATGTCTTGTCTCTATGGTATATATCTCTTCCTGTATCTCCATATACATTCTTTCATCCTTTTGTACTATGTATCTTCATTTTGAACATATTTGATTATCTCTTTCTGATGCTCATGTACCTACAAATTAGCTTAGAGATTCTTTGGCATAATTGTATAGTTCTTGTCATTGAAATCCAACAATTGAGGTTCTAACATTAGAGGTAATGAGGATAAGCCGTATGGCTCGGTAAATAAGACCGTGCTTCTATTTTGAAGGATAGTCGTATCACCTGAACCTATTATGTTGTTCTTCTAAATAGAGGACTACATCACCGCCTTTGCATTTAAATTATGTCTAAGGAATTTCAGAGTGAAGTCGTGGATTTTTGGCTTGCCTGTGAGGAACGTAACTTTGCTTATGGTTGTGAAGCAGTTTTACCATTTTGCCTCATCCTTTAAGTCCTTGTATTTGTGGGTAGTATCCTTTAGAATTACGACACTATTTTGTCATTTCAACGTCAAATCAGGAAGGTGGCACATCCTCATTGCTTCGGTATCAATATGTGATTGTAACTTGGTTCTTCCACTTAAACGTTAGTTTAAAATTGCGGCGCACCCCTATCTCTACAACTAATAAAGAAAATTTGCTGGGCTAATTTATTTGGTGTCTTTTTGAAATTTCAAAACGACCTTGCTTTTCGTTTACAATAATACAAACAGCCTGTATGCGAAGCATGGGCCAATACTAGTTGCATATAATTACTTTTAAGGATTGTACCACGGTTCTATGTCATTAGCATTGCTTTTGGGGCCGCAGCACAATCTTTAGTCTTGTTGTCATTTGAAGACTGTGCAGCATTTCCAACTTATAAATGCTTACTTTTGGAACTGCAGCACAACCTTTATATTAGGTACTTGCATGTTGTACTGTAGTTTTTCCCATTGAAGTAAGTGTTGGGATTGCAGATTGGTCCATATACTTTGTACCTATCTCATGCTACTAGTAGAGTGTTATAGTGCCGAAGTTATGCTCAATGGAAAGTTGCATTCCTTATTTCTTGCCACTGTCTTAAGACTTTGGCGCAGTACTATTTCAACTTTGCCCTTGCTTCCCTTTCATAGTCCAACTCCTATTGTGGGAGCAGTTCTTTTGGGTCCCATTCTTGAATCAATTTGCCTTTACTAGTATTCGGAAAATATGGGTGCAAAAGGCTGGATTTTCACAGTGAGTCCAATGAAACAAATCGCGCATGAATCAGAGTTTGTATGTAGAACTTATTCGGTAATAAGATTTTGATAGAATAAAATTACAAACTAATACAGGGGTAAATTAGTAATTTTTCACTTTCTCCTCTGATCCATTGTCATAGCCAAAAACTCGCTTCTGTCACTTTGACTTCGGCTTTGACCATTGATTGCTACACCCACATGCTGCCTTTTCAAACTAAAGCCACCATCACCTCCGCCTCGGCCTACTGCATCACGCTGACCCTACCACCTCAGCCGCGTTGCCTCCTCCTTGCTATCGACCTTATTTTCTACCCATTCAACTTCAATTTTCAATGATCTCATGCTAATCTAAGGCGATCAGTCATCATTGATCGACTCAACTTTTTCTTTTCTATACGCCAGTAGCCTCCAATCGTATTATGGTCAAAGTTTCACTATTAAATGTGAAATCCTAGATTCGATGGATGAAAATAAATCAACAATCTCCAACTGCCTTGAATGTCGTACCCAGAAATGAACACATCCCATCTACTCCATTCACTGGAAGCTCTCCAACGTTATATTTTGGCACTTTTATTTTTAAGTTGATTTGTAATTGGAGACGAACATTCTCCATTAGTAGGTGATTAAGGAGTTTCGAAAATTAGGGAAGAAAATTAAGATATAGGTGATGGCTAGAGTTTCTAGCCTCAAATATATAGTCGTTAGGCCGCGTAAGCACTGTGTATCCAATTTGGCCCGAAACAACTACTTACGCTATTTAAACACTGTGACGCTTGTATTTCGCAACCTGTAACTCCGAATATATCAAAACTATATATCAAACTAATTGTCTCGGAAAGAATTTTGCAATGATTACAATACTCAATACACATTTTTATCAAATTAAATAATTTGCAATGTTGAATTTACGGGTAATTACATTCTTCACCCTTTAAAAGAATTATGCCCTTGCAATTTCCCAAATACAATCCTTAACCAAATCAATAAGTCATCATTATAGTTTAATCATAATATACAAGGAAATACATCAGTCATAAGTTAACTGCTTATAAAATAATATATAACGACCATATTGATGTAAAACAAAACAATTCAATAATAAATTTAATTTTTTATATATACATACTATAGTAACACATGCACTTCTTCATCATTCAATCCAAACTGTAGTATGTAGATATAACATTCCATCAAAAGGGTAAAACCATATCATTAATAGATTAGTTCACATTATACACTATAATGATTCAACTTTAATTGACAATAATTAGAGTCAACATGCATATGAAAATAGACGAATACACATAAATCAACAATCAGCATAGCTCATAAAAATAAAGCGCACGCACACACCAAAAAGAGAAATTACAATATTATAATATCAACAAATAACACGTGTGTTAATCTCTATAACGACTACACATACATCCAAATATGTGTATCTCCAATTTCATCGATGAAATTTCTCATGATCTCATCCTAAAAATAATTGGTGTACCACCCAAGATAATCCATATAAACAACATTCGAAAAATAATATGGTCATCTTTTCATGCTAAAACTACATCAATCTTCAGACCCATATCCTAAAATTTCTCCCAAGTGGCCACCTTCCTAAGAATATAGCGCTTTAGATATATGATAACTCATGTGACCTTTCCACTGCCAAGGATTAATGGATAACTGCCAGTTTTTAGTGTACCCGCTCACTGCCTAAAGCTGATGCTAAGCCCTTTCCACCAACTGAGGGTATACATATCCATTCCACTAATCCAGGGTAGCCTTTCAAGTACCCAAGGTTTCCACATGAAACCCCTGCTTGCAAGTACATCCGAAAACACTTCGAGTATCGATGATCCCATCGCAATGGTCTTCAAGTTCTTTCCCTGCTCCTTCTTGCTTCCATTAATCCTCATGGGACCATTCCACATCCCTTTCTTTCCACGATAAAACAATTCAACGTTCTACCCACAAGTCACCATTCCAAAAACCTGCCTTTGTGGATAATCATCGTGTAGAGTTATCTAATTCCAATCTTCAGATCCTTTCAAAAAATCTAATTAATAAATCCTTTTATACTGATTCCTTCATCTGACGACAGGGATTACTTACCCAAATTGTAAAAGAAGGACATGCGAGCGAAGAAAATTCAATGCATTTTAAGAGCAAAACATTTACCAAAATATCTTCATTTCAGATCAAAGCTTCCAACTCCTTTAAAATAATCTTTTTCTTTACTTTATGAAATAATCATTCTAATAAAATTAATTTTGAAAAATCATTATTTTATATATACATGTATATTATAAAAATTTATTATAAATGGAAACTCTTTGTTTTAAATTTTTATCGAAGCCAATGATCATTTAAAAAAATAGATTTCTAAATACATTTTAAAAGACTCTGTAATGAACCTCCAGCCTATCCTTAATTCATTAATATTACCATTAAGTCTTTAACCGTCAATATTTTCCAATCACTGTTACCCATCTTCAAGGAGCATCTTTATATCTCTTCGCCAATTCTGGTATCCAATCTTCCACAGCTTAATAAACTACTTCATTTCATTATGATTAAGTCCAATATATCCCTTAACCTATTCCATTCATAAAATTATCATACACAGAGGACAAATAAGAAAACAACAAACCAATAAACAAGAAAACAACAAACAACAAACAACAAGAAAACAAACAAACCAATTATATTAAACAAATAATCAACAACAATCAGTGAACAACCAAACCGATAATAATAAATCAAATAAATATGCAACAAGCAATCAAAAAATAATTCAATCAACCACAGTAAAAGAAAAAACAACAATCATAAACATAATATAGTATGAGAAATTAATTTTAATAAGCATGACATGGAGTAATATGTAATTATAAACAAACAATCAGTGGCATGTTATAATTAAAAAATGATATACGCAATATCAACAAAAGTAAGCAATCATAAGTAAAAGGTCACCATCCTATAAATCTAATTGGGCAGTCTCCACGTCATTTCCTAACATTTCTATGGAAGGGAATAACTAGACATTCTCATAACTACTAAGGAAAAGTCACACACAATAGTCATAAGGTAACATCGTCATAATGCGTGTCGGGCCAACTCAAAACTAATCTTACCCCATCGTCTTACATCCTATGTTACGAAGTCCGATTTCATTGTCCTCGGTTAAAATTCACAAATAAAACATCCTTTTAAAACCTTTTTTACAAACACCTCCAAAGTTTGTTATTCAATTAAATATTTTACGTTTTCAACCATTTACTTTTCAAATTAAATCATCCTCCTTTTAGTAAAATATTTTTCTCTTCTTCTTTTGTCTAGGTATTGTAAAACTATATATTTTATATGAAATCATTTCTTTTCAAATATATTCTTAAATAAATAATTTTCAAATTAGATCCCTTTTCAACCAGAACTCTTTACTCAATCGAAATGTTTTTTTTTCAACCCATAATTTACCAAAGCATCCATGGAGTGAAATTCTTACAACCCAGTACAATTTCCAAACAAAAGTTTTCTAAAATCAAATAAGCCCCTTTTGTTAAAACTTTTATCTAAAATAAATATTTTACCGCATTATTTACTTCAAAAGTTTTGAAAAATAAATCCACTAAACTATGTTCAGAATTAGTTCAATTTCTTAATTTAAAAATATCAGTTATATATATTGTTGACAAGAAAACATGCCAACATTCCAAAGCAAAGTTTTCAACAAGAAATTTTGTTAACACCTCAAAGCAATACTTAAAGAATAAACAACCACTTCAAAACCCGTTTTGAATGAGTCGATAGAGACTGCATGTCTTCGAAAGGTGACCTTTCGAAGATGTTAGTTGTTGATAAGAGAATCAATCAACACTTCGAATTAGAGATTAGGAAGGGGAAAATTCATTCATAGCCCCTTAAGAGTAAGTCGAAAGGGTCATTATGCCTTTAGAAGGGAATCCACTTTCAAAAGTATAGATTCTACATTCATGATCGAGGCTACTTCAAAAGGAGTTATATGATTTGATATATCCAAGCTCCTTTCGAGGGAACCCTTCTAGCAAACCTAACTTCAATAAACATGTAGTGAGTCCTTTTGAAACCCGTTTCGAGTGAGTCGAGAGGATCCTTACCATCTCGAAGGAACTTAAATATACAATGTATAAGAGTTAGATTCAATATGCAATGGAATTATATCTTAGACAATTGGTATAAATTCACTGGATTTGTTAATATTAAACTATCATCGTCACGTCAGTTTAGCATTTCATATCTTGAAACATGATGATATCACTCGAAATTAAAATGTCCAAGTAGATTCCATAACATTGCATAAATCAAATAGGAGTTAAGAAAATAAGTGAGCATCATGTGCAATTATTCATTAGTCGAGCTGATGGCCGAATTAATCTTCCTCATATTCAAAATCGATATTGGACTCATGCATCCACTCCTTTGCATTTAGCTAAATTGGATTACAAGTGAGAGAATTTCCCCGAATTGATCTAGGGTTACAAAAGTTTGATTTTTCTATGAAGTAAGAAAGAGATTTAGAATTCAAAATTTGGTCCACCAACTTAGACCCCAAGGGTTGTATTTGTAGATGCAAATTGACCCCTTTCCCCATTCATCCTTTTGAAGCAGTCGAAAGCCCTTTCTCCCATCCTTTCACATTCATCCTTCCTTTCGGTTCCATAACTTTGAAGGTAGCTGCTTGGATCTCTTATTATGCTTGGGTTAACCTTTTCGCCTTCATCAATAATGTACTAGCAACAGATGTTGTTCTAAAATTCCCCAATACTGCTTTCGCGTTCCTATAAAACCTTTTGACACCTTCGAAAGGTATGTAGTGAAAGGGTCAAGGTTTCCAATCACGTTGTTTTGATGTAAGCAAAAGTAGTCCCAAATTTTTCTTCTCCTTTGAATCCCCTCCTTAGCCTCTTTTGATCTGGTGCTAACCGTGATATGTGATTACTTGAATGAGTGCGGATGGTTTCGAAAGGATCAATAGGTGACGAGAAGATCATTTCGAAAGGTTGCTTTGTCTCATGCGAAATTTCCTTTATACTAGCGTAAGGGTCCAATCGTTTCAAAAGGCTTATCATTGCTTTCGGAAGGTTTACATTGGTAAAAATGTCTCTATGAGGAAGATTGAAAGTGATGAAACCACCTCTTTCGAAAGGTTTGGTTCTTGTGCGCAAGCCTGTTATTGATACCATTGAAAGGTGTTTTGAGCTCATACAAGGCTTTCTCATATATGATGAATCGGTTGCATCGGAAGGATTAGCTAAGGTGGAAGAGTAACCTTGCTTTCCTTACTACTACTTCAAAAGCTCTTGTTTCATTTGACATATGTAGGTGCATTAGGTGCTTGTGACTCCATCCAAACCTCTTCGAAAGCTATCTTAATGCCTTCGAAACACTGCTTTTGAATCACGCGAAACCCTTATTTTCAATGCTTGTGGAGCTTAACACTTTTATGAGCCTTCTTTCAGGCCTTCAATCTTAAGTGGGTCTTAAGGTTAACATTTTTCCTCCCTTCCCTGTATGAAAGAAGCTTTGTTCATTAGGACAAAAATTTAACGGCTTTCCTTTTGCACTATTCCATCCTTAATGACCTCATTTCCCTACAAAGTTCAAAGTAAATAACATTCTCTAATGTTAGTTCAAAATTTATGTAAAAATATGCTGAGTGATTTGTTTGTAATATAATTGAAGACAATGTTAATAATTTAAATAACAGAATTCCTTAATTCTAAATCTAGAAACATTGGAGATTAGTTGATCATCATCTGGAGTCAATAAGTGATAAGAAATCCACTGTTGAGAATGATTGGAGATCAAAAACTCTTATCTGGCAATAATAGAAGTCCCACAATCCAATTTTGGTAATCACAAAAGGAAGTTTAGAAACTAAACCCCATTTATATTAATAAAAGACCAGGCATATAGTCGAAATCTAATTTTAATAATTAAAGTCTAGAAGTTTTCTTATGCTAATAACAAGTTTCTTGTAATAAAAATCCTTTAATTATCATCTGGAAATAAGTTATTAAAAACCATAAATCCTTATTTAGGGGTAAATAATGGGTATTTAGAAATCCCTATTGGAAATAATCCTGAAACCCAGATTCAGATGTTGATAAGTGTTATCCAACATTTTGTCCCGGCTATATCCGAACTGATTGGATAAGTTAGACTCAACTGTGATCAAGGCCAGTAGCCTAGAGCGATGATTGTAGGGTCCAAAAATCAAGCATAGCTGATAAAATAATGTAGAAGCATGAAAGCTCACTACTTTCCAAAGATGGGATTAGGTACACTCTATATTCAACACTATGGATCATATCGTATCGATTCCACAACTCAATTTTGTAGCGATGATTGGTCAGTAACTCAAAATCTACACATGCTATCAATATGAGACGTAGAGTACAAGCTTACTACAACATGTAGAATAGCCCCTAGGAATCTCATTCGAATTGGAGAAAGTTGGAGGGAATGACATAACTCCCTTTGGAGGGATCGGCAGAATTCAGAATTCAAGCAACACTACTTCATGGAAAATGCATTATCTCACAAACCGTATATCGAAATTGCATGAAATCTGGGAACTATGTAGCTAACACATCTGGCATCCCTCACAGTGATCGCAGGCCATTTGGATGCACTAGTAGGGAACAGTACTGATCCCTATTGTGGGCCGCAATGGGCCTGCAAATTTTTGGATAGCCTCGCCTTGGTCTCCCGAATCTTCTGCCAAAAGTTCAGTCCGATCCTGCACGTCCTCTCCTATAAATGCAGTAGGCATAGAATCAAAAAAGGATCCTTGTTTCTCTATCGAGGCTTTTCCATTTTTATTCTTCACTTTTGTACTAATGGATTCTAGCTGATCTAAACATTCTTGTAATCATAATCAAGTGGAAGATTAATAAATATATGAAGTGGGCGTAGGCCAAGATTGCCGAACCACTATAAAAATATATGTGTTCCATTATGATTTTTGCTTTGTTTTAATTTCATTCTTCATTTAATTCTACTGTGTTTTATTGGGTGTTGATGCTCATTTTTGGCATCAACATTTTAGTGCTTTCATTAAGAATAGAATTCTTAACTTGATTGGATCTCATCACCTACTTATGGATTCTCATATTTGCGAGACAGATCCAGTGTTATGCTGAAAAACTTTCTATTTTACTCAGATTTGAAGGAAAACTAACAGAAGCTAATAGTCATGGTTAGAGGAACTAAGTCTACTTCCCATGTTTTTATAGGATTTGATTATGCTGGTGTTCTTGGTTGGAGTTGTTCATGTGTTTATATCCATTTGGAACGGAACGAATTCACTCATGTATGCAAATTCTTGGGATCAAATGCTGAAGTTTGTACTCAAGTTCACCAAAATGGCTGGTCCCTCTCTCAAGGCCAAAATGGCTAATCCTCTCTCATAGCATAGATAGTTGAACCCTCAAATATCAACAATAACCGATCACTTAGCCTAAATGACCGTTCCCTTACAAAGGTAATTCAGCTGAGTCCTAAATACATATACATGGTCAATATCTATACCTCCGAAGACGTCAATACCGATCCTTCCAAAGACGTCAATATCGATCCCTCTGAAGCAGCAATACTGATCCCTCCAGCACCTATACTGATCCCTCCAAAGTAGCTATACCGGTCCCTCCATATTACTGATCCCTTCATATGGCCGATCTCTCCATATTACCGATGCCTCATATGATCGATCCCTTTATATAACTGATCCCTTCATTTTACCGACCCTTATATGACCGATCCCTTCATTTTACCGATCCTTTATATGACTGATCCCTTCATAAGACTGATCCTTCTCTTATAGTAAACTGCTGTTCCCTATATAATCGATTCCTATGCCAAAAAAATATGGTTTGAATACGATCAATTTAAAAAAATTATGAATCGGGTATGATTGGATCTGACAATCTAGATTCGTAGCTCAACTTAAAAATGGTACATTCTATCCACTTTCCCTACGTCCCATGACTGATCGGGATATAAGGTATCAAGCAGCAGCTACTGAATTTCGGCCAAGGAATGGACAAGAAACTGCTACTCAAACGATACTCCCAAAAGCTGGAGAACCGAAACGATATGACACAAACTAGGATCGGTTGTCGAATCAAGCTCTCAGGGTTGGTTACGACTACCCTCATATCACTAGCTTCCAAACACTTGACTTGGCAGCTATAGTATGACGGTTTGTGAGAGAGAGCCAAAACTAGACTAGAGCATTTCCACTTATCGAAACCCATTCACTGAAGACGTTCTATGAGCAAATATCCAAGGAGATTCAACATGCTGACCATGCCGACGTACTCTGGAAATACAGACCCCAGGTAGCATCTCATGAAATATAAGTGGTACATGGATTCTACTAGAGCGACGGATGCCATCAAATGCAGATGCTTTCCTATAATCCTTGAAGGGGTAGCAATCATACGGTTTACGCAATTATCGTCCAAGTCCGTCTCCTCATTTAACTAACTGGCTTAGAAGTTTGCCGTATAATTCAAAATTCATGCGACTTTCCCTAAGGATGCGATGTCATTATCCAACCTAACCTAAGCGCCAAGCTAGATTCTCAACGATTTCTTGCATAGATTCAACATCATCATCACCGAAGTGAATAGTCCCTGCAAGGATATCAAACTAATGATATTGATAAGGCAAATTGACCCCACGTTGGATTTCAACAACTGGTTAGCTAGAGAGCCTCCTACGACCTTGGATCGCTTCTGTTACAAAGTGAACCAGTGCCTACACAAAGAGGAGGCAAGACATACTAGATAGAAGAAAAATGCAAGTCCATTGGCTAAAGGAAGTAATAGTGAGGGCAACATTGAGGCCTTAAATAAGGACTCGAATTCTAGGAGATATCCTAAGATCCTAAAATCTGACTCACGTACTCCTTTGAATGATTCAATCAAATACATCTACTTGGAGACTTACGAATCGAAGTAGTACAGGAAACTAGCCTCAAGAGAGTCCATCGAAACCCAGAAGAAATCCGAAAAATGTTTTATATTTCAAGATACGCATGGTTATGACATCGGTGACTGCAGACATCTCCTAGACGTGATCTAAAAGCTGATACAGAAACGAAAGCTTCAACAATATGTGCAAGCTTTATAGAATGGCGGGCCGGGAACATCTAATGCCTATCAATAAAGAACTTTAATTATCAATTGGACCACTGACGGTCAGCATCCCATTGAAAGGAGCTAGAGGCAAAGTGGAACAACGAGCACACGATATTGCTTCACTTATCAATGAGATTTATTTTGATCTTCTTTGAATTATTTTATTTCAATATCAATTATGTTGTAAACTACGACCGAGTTAAATTAAACTACTTGCATACGGTGTAGGTAACCAAGTACCTAGAGTTAGGCACCAACAACCTCCATGGACCATGATCGGACCTTCGAAGCATCACAAGATGAGCATGGTTTGACCACTCATCAGCTACTGTATTCCCCTGACTTGGGGGAAAGTACTCGAAATGCAAAGTGTGTGTGACTCAACCATCTACTCCCTACTTTATGCTTTAATTTTGTACAACATCTATGCCTTACTCGGACCCCGACATAGTCAGAACCTAATACAAAGTGGACACGACTAACCGTCCAGTCATCAACCTTCACACTTGACTTGGAGACCAAAGAACGACTTGGAGTGGATGCAACCCAACCATCCACTCCTTATCTCATACTTGAAGTTCGCTAAAATACTTATGCCTCTCTCGAAGCTTAGCATGACCAATGTCCAACTAAAGTGGATGCAATTTGACCGTCCATGCATTAATTCCTACCCTGGACACAAGAGGCAGTTCGAAAGCTTGACTTAAAGTAGGCACGACCGACTGCTTACTCACCAACCACCGCCCTTAATACATGGACACGACTGCTACTTGAAGGGGATGTGACGTGATCATCCATCTGAAAACTCTCTCCCTCGACTTGTCGAGAGGAGTACAAAGCAAAACGATGGATGTTGTTTGACCGTCCATTGACCAACTTTGGTGCCTAGAGCACGGACTGGAGTATAAACATCAAATGGGTATGCATGGCCACCCATCATAAAACTCTTGTCCAAGAGTGCAGATCGGAGTATAAATACAAAAAGATGGATGTGGTTCGACTGTTCATCAATCAACTTCGGTTCCTAGAGCATGGACCAAAGTATAAACATCAAAAGGGTGTGACTGACCATCCATCATTAAACTTTGGTAGTATAAATATAAAAGGATGGATGTGGTTTGATCGTCCATCGATCAACTCTGGTTCCCATAGCGTGAACCAGAGTATAAACATAAATGGATGTGACTGACCACCCATTATAAAACTCTATTCCCAGAGTGCAGATCGAAGTATAAACACAAAACGATGAACGTGGTTCGACCGTCCATTGATCAACTTTAGTTCCCAGAGCACGGACCGGAGGATAAATATAAAGGGTGTAATTGACCACCCATCATAAAATTTTGGTCCCTAGAGTGCGGACCGGAGTATAAACACAAAATGATGGACATGGTTCGAATGTCCACTTATCAACTCTAGTTCCCAGAGTGCGGACCGGAGTATAAACATCAAACGGGTGTGACTGGCTACCCATCATAAAACATTGGTCCCTGGAGCATGGACCGGAGTATAAACACAAAAATTGTACGTGGTTCGACTATCTACTCCTCAACTCTTGCCCTTTACTTAGAGGCAAACACATGACTCAAAGTGGATGCGATCTGGCCATCTCCTCCCCTACTCGAGCTCGAAGTTCTTTAGAATACTTGTCTTACTCCCAAAGCTCGGCAGAAACTAGATCCAAATGGAAGTGGACGTGGTACGACCATCCATGAATCGACTCATGCCCTGGATGCTGAGGATAATTTAAGAGCCTAAGCCTAAATTGGAAGCGGTTTGACCATCCAATCCAAAGAGGATATGATACATCCATCCATGACCTTATTTTCACTTTGGTATAGTAAATCCAAGCCTTACCCGGACATAGGCAAGCCTAAATTCTAAACCAAGACATGGACATGGTTCAACAGTCCAACAAATAACTCTGGTCTCCTAGTGCAGATTTGAATATAAACACAAATTAGGTGCGGTTCGACCACCTGCCAACAAATTCTTATCCTCGGAGTACTGATATGAGTATAAACAGATAGATAACTGCGGTTCGACCACTTAATATTCAATAAACTCCAAACTGAGCTCGATAGGACGAGTATGAACTCAATGCGGATGGAATTCGACCATCCACGAACTAATTCTGCTAACCTAAGAATGGAACGAGAGTACAAACTACTACAAGCTGAGTATGGCATCTTACTATAGCTCTGGCTGGGTGATCCTTACAACTTAAGGCAATGAATGGAAGAAGGCCTTAGTATAAACCAATCTTAACGACGTTTGAAGTTACGATAGACCGACTATATCGTTCCACCGGGTCAACAAGCAATGTCGATCCAAACTTTTCATATCGTATCGCTGGTTCGACGGTCAATATCAATCCATACCAAATACAAACGGATATGACCCGAATGTCCTTCGAGAAACTTCGATCGCCAAAATGCGGATGGGAGAATAATCCATGAATGACTGTGACTTGATTATTAATTCTACAGCACCCTCCTTCGATCCGTCATGAGGAGTATGAAATCGGATAAGCATGACCCGACTGCACCTGAGCCAACTCTAACCCTAGATTTGGTGGGGAAAATACGAATCAAAATGGACGCGACTGACCATCCATCTTCGAAAGAATGTGTCGCAACCGTTCATTCGTTGACTTTTACCATAATCTGACTAGAAGAGTAATACAATGGACGTGACTCGACTGTCCGCACACTGATCATTGCCCTTGGTATGGCAGAGAGAGCACCAATCACTAGTTGGACATGACTTGCCTTCCTACTTATCGACGTATGCCCCAGAATTGGGGGCACAAGCAAGAAACAAATGAATGTGAACCGACCATTCATCGATCAACTCTAAGTCCTTAGATCTTAGGTGGGAGTATAAACACGACTAGGAAGAGATTCGACCGTCCATGTAGTGCATTTATCAACTTGAGACCAAGGGTAGAAGTGCGATCATCTAAAGACTGACTGTGATTTCTCAATACTGTGACTCATACCTGGTGCTTATGATGACTCGTGGCTACGACCGAATGGATGCCTAGAGATAGAATTGTCAAACCGATGCCCAAGCTCATTGGAAACTGACCGTCACTCCAACCCGAACAATGAGCAACAGATCATGAGTACATTGAATGGAAAGCACATTACTCAAATACACAAGACCAAACTCTACTTAGTGTTTGATTCAATGCTCTTTAAGCCTGATCTTTAACCATTGCAAATAATTGCTAAAAGCATCTAAAACCCGTCACTATCAGAATCCATAGTTCATAACAAGACTCTGGGATTTGATCGAAGTGATCATCATCATTGACCATCCCAACGGGATTTCACGTTGGTTGTTACGTAAAACAATTATGTTAAAACTGAGGAGTCGGCTATCAACATATAGGAATCTGACATTCATATTCAAGTACACTTAGGGCACATGTTACAAACAATTAGATTATGCTAATTTATTCAAATTTGAAGTGGTAAGCATTTGGTCCGAAGCCATATGCTAGTTTAAGTGTGCAAGTCATATATGACATTTCCCATTGTTTGATTTCAAGTTCACATGGTCTAATATGTTCATGTCAAATCACTAACTGCTAAGTTTCACAGAAACAAGGTATCGAAACCAATCCCATTGCTTGAGCAAATCTATTTAAGCAATTTTCAGCATACAACATAAGGCCAATATCATGCAACAACAACATAGTCGTTCTATAAAGATATAGACCACAGAGATGAAGAACATGAGCCCAAAGAATCCAAGGCTGCACTCGTTGAGCTAATGATCGAAAACGGTCAGCCATGATGACCCATCACGGTCCAGAAGATCGGATCACAACTCAGTGCAATGATGATGAAGGAATTAGCTAGTTTTCTATATGAGAATCTTGACGTATTTGTTTTGACTCATTCTAACATGTGTGGGATCTCACCAACTATCATGTGCCATGAATTGAATATCAACCCGAGGCATGCCTCGGTGAAACAAAAGCAAAGTGTCATGGATTCGGAGAGATTTGCTGCACTTAAAGAGGACGTGGATAAACTAAAAAACAATAGGCTTACCCTTGACGCCATCTACCCAAAATGGGTATCCAATCCAGTTCTTGTGAGAAAAGCTAATGGAAAGTAGTAGTCAAGCGTCGACTTTTCAGATCAGAACAAAGCACACCTAAAAGACAGCTTTCCACTGTTGAGGACCGACCAGTTGGTAGACTCAACCACTGGACATAAACTTCTTTCATTTATGGATGTGTACTCCAAATACAACCAGATCCAGATGCATGTCCCAGACAGAAGATAACCAGGTTCATCATCGATCTAGGGCTATATTTTTATGTTATGATGCCATTTAAACCGAATAACGCTGAAGCTACTTAACAAAGACTGGCCAATAGGATGTTCAAAGATCAGGAAATCAACGGAAGTATATGTGGATGATATGCTCGTTAAGTCATGATGATCGAATGACCACATTGATGACTTAGCGGAGATGTTCAGTGTTCTACGAAAATATGGAATGAAACTAAACCCTTTGAAATGCTCTTTCAGCATTGCATCAAGGAAATTTTGAGGTTTCATTATCAACTCTCGCGGAATCAAAGCTGGTCCCGAGAAGATTCGAGCAATTAGAAACATCTATGTACTAAAGACGATTAAGCAGGTACAGAGCTTAAATGAGAAGGTTGTCGCCCTAAGCCGCTTCATCTCCTGGGCCACCGATAAGTGTGTTCCTTTCTTTGCCCTAACCAGAAGAGGGAAAAAGAGCTTCGAATCTACATAGGATTACGTTGACATGTTTCAAGCTATGATTGACCGCGTAGAAAGACCTCCCACCCTATCCAAGCCATTGGATCACGAAGATTTATACATCTGTTTAGCCATGTCAATACATGCTATAAGCACCGCACTGTTACGTGAAAAGAATCGGATGTAGGGGCCTATATCTTATGTTAGTAAGCGATTGGCAGATGCTAATAGAGCCTACCCAAAGCTAGAAAATCTTGTGTACTGCCTGTTGATTGCATTACGAAAGCGTTTCCATTACTTCTTGTCTTACCCCGTCAACGTCTGCATCGACGAACCGTTACGGCAGGTCCTACTACAACCCTAGACGTCTAAAAGGTTGCTCAAATGGAATATCGAGTTAAACCAGTTTGATATCACTTATCTCCCTAGGAGAGTAATCCAGGAACAAACATTAGCAAACTTCATGTCTAAATTCACTACATTAGATGACTATTCGAAGAGTAGTTGGTGCAGGCCATCTGAATAAAGACTTAGGTCGAGAGCGACCTAAGCATACCTATGAGTCATTCCAACGACATAAGGATGAAGACGGGTTAAGCTTAAGTCGCGAGCGACTTAATGAGATGAAGGAAAACGAGTTGAAAGGTCACTCAAACGAGTTACGACCTAAGCACGACGTTCCAGCGACCTACCGGGACAAGCTTTTGAAGGCATCGGCTGTTTCATTAGGTCGCGAACGACCTAACTCCTATGCCGCTTCATTAGGTCGCGAATGACCTAACTCCTATGCTGTTTCCATAAGTCGCGAACGACCTAACTCACGTACCGCCTCTTTAGGTCGCTCAAACGACCCAACGACTTATGAGATAGGTCGCGAGGAGATAAGTCGTTCACGAGGCAAAACTCAACCTTAAGTCGCAGAAGGTTAAGTCGCGGAAGAAGTACCTGTTGCCGTGTTGAAGACTAAGTCGTAGGTCGCAGTTATTTTAAGTCATGAATGCTGGGTTGTAATAAGCTGTTAACCCTTAAGTCGTGAGTCGTTGTAATGATAAGTCGTGTAGTGGGCATGTTATGTTGCTGTGTTGTGAATATGTGCGCATGTAACGTTGCGTTAGGTCGGAGACGACCTTCCTGAAGTCGTATGTCATGATGTACTTATGTTGTACTGTCTTAGGTCATTGTAATAAGTGAGTCGCTGAATGTTTAGGTCGCGCGCGACCTTAGTTAAGTCGCAAGTCGTGAGTCGGGGACGACTTAAGAGGCTGTGTGGTAAAATGCTATAAATAGGGAGTGTGTTGTAACTTTGAGGTTGTTGATTTTTGAATAAAATTCTTGTTGATTGCTGTGTGCTTTCATCCTAAATTGGTAGTTGAGTGTAATCTCCTATCTCCACTTTCGGTTATTCGAGTGCGCTCGAATCAACGATTGTTGAAGCCGATTCGCGGAATCAAGTGCGCTTGATCAACGTTTGAAGAATTGAAGATCTTCTTTCACGGTATCGTGCGCGATCAACGTGACGAGGATAGCTAGAATTCGGTATCTTCGGATCAACGAATTTGGGCATTTTGTTATTCATCAATCCACCAATTGCTACATTTCATCGATTTCATTTGTTTTCATATTATCCGCTGCGTCAGTTTTGGTATCAGAGCTTGACTTAGCCAATCATAGCTAAGACGAGTCTTGGAGCCAAGGAATTTGAAGTTTGGTGTTCATCGTGTTCATCTTGAAGTTGCAACGAGTTTGAAGATTTTGATCCATTTCATTTTGAATCTAGAGTTGGAGAAGGTTGTATTTTGGCCGTGAGATTTTTGCGCGCCAAAGTTGAAAGTAAAGTGTAAAGGCCGAACATCACTTTGTGCTAAGTATAGGCCGTGCATCAGTTTGGTATCGATCTACATCTTGAAGTGTTAAGCCGTACGAGCCAAGTTGAGCCGAGTTAGTGGAGGCCGTGACTTGTTTGACTTGTATTGAAACTTTGAGTTGAATTTGTTGAAGTGTTGTGAAATCTAACCATGCCGCCAAGGAGAGCAAATCGTCATCAAAATGTTCAAGCATTGTATAGAAGAGAAGAAGCCGAGCTTATGGAACAACGTATTAATGAGAAATTTGATGAAGGCATTGGAAAGTTAGAGAAGTTGATGAATGATTTGAATCAAAATCAAAGTAGGAGATCACCAATCTCGAACCATAGAGGAAACCAAGTTTCGCCATCAGTTACGGAAGCGAGGAGGGTATCACCGCAATCTTTTAGAGAAAGAAGAGAAACATCAATTTCTTCAAGGAGAGATCACCATGACTATGGACATGAAGAGAGAAGAACTCCACGAGAGTTTGAAGAAGAGACATATAGAGATGAAGAGAGACATAGTAGAAGGGACATGCGTGATTGAAGGGATGTTGATGGTCGAGATCGATATAGACGTACATTTGATTATGGTGAAGAGGGTGATGGAGCTAGCATGCATTATCGAGATCGAGACCAAGTTCGAAATTCATATCGGGATGTAGATGATGATCGCCGATGGGAATCGGGTATGAAGATGGAAATTCCTGAATTTAAAGGTGGAATGGTGGCAGAAGAATTTCTTGATTGGTTATCTAATGTTGAAGAGATCTTTGATTTCAAGAAGGTTCCTGAGTATAGAAGGGTGAAGTTGGTTGCTACTAGGTTGAGGGGGAGAGCTTTGGCGTGGTGGCAGCAAACTAAACTTACCAGAGAACGGATGGGAAAGTCAAAGGTTGTTGAGTGGGATAAGATGAAGAAAATGATGAGAGCTACATTTTTACCATACAACTATCAGTCACTTATGTACCAGAGATTGCAGAATCTGAGGTAAGGGACGAAGTCAGTTAATGATTATGCAGATGAATTTTACCAACTCATTGCCAGAAATGATATTATGGAGACGGAAGAACAGCTAACTGCTAGATTTGTTAGAGGGCTGAGAATTAAGATCCAGGATATGGTTAATATGTTTGATCCTAGATCAGTTGCAGAAGCACATCAGAAAGCGTTGGCTTGGGAGAAGCAAGGAAGGCGTGGTGGTGGTGTGTTTACAAATTCCAACAATCAAGTAAAGGGTGTTAGTGGGAGTTCTAATGTTCCTAAACCTGTCAGTAAGCCAGTTGTGAAGGAGATTGAGAAGGCAAAGGTTAATAGCAGTTTCAAATGTTACAATTGTCAGGAGTTGGGTCACAAAAGCAATGAATGTCCAAAGCCGAAGAAGAGAGCAATGGTTACTGAGATTGAAGAAGAGGATGAAGATGCAGAATGTTCTAATCCATTACTAGTTGAGGAGGAAGACTTATTGTCTGGAGATGAGGGTTGTAACCTTATGATGAGGAGGTCTTGTCTTACACCAAAGCAAGAGGATGATACTAGTTGGTTGAGAAGCAATATTTTTCAGTCGACATGTACTATTCTGGGAAAGGTTTGCAAGTTCGTTATTGATGCTGGAAGCTGTGACAATATTATCTCTACAGAAGCAGTAAAGAAGTTGAACTTGAAAACTGAGAAGCATCCTAAACCGTACAAGCTAGCATGGTTAAGGAAGGGTGGTGAAGTGAAAGTTGGGCGAAGAGCTTGTGTGAATTTTTCAATTGGAAAGAAGTACAAAGATGAAATCTGGTGTGATGTTGTGGACATGGATGTGTGTCATCTGTTGTTGGGCAGACCATGGCAGTTTTATAGAGCAGTGCAACATGACGGTCGGACCAATAGCTATAGTTTTATGTTTGAAGGCGTTAAAATTATTTTAGTCCCAAAGAAGAAACAGCAAGGAGAGAGTAAATCTGAGGAGATTGAAGAGCTAAAAACCTTGCTATCGTTGAAAGAGTTTGTTAAGGAAGTTGAAGAGGAGCCTGAAGTATTCTTGTTGATTGGACGAGATTGTAGTGAAGAGGTTAACATTCTAGAAGAAGCGAATCCAGTTTTGAAAGAATTTGAGGATGTATTTCCAGAAGAGTTGCCTAAGGAGTTACCGCCACTGAGAGATATTTAGCATCAAATCGATCTTGTTCCGGGAGCAGTATTACCGCATAGACCACATTATCGAATGAGTCCGAAGGAACATGAAGAGTTACGAAGGCAGGTGGAAGAGTTGTTAGAGCAGGGACGTGTTCAGGAAAGCTTGAGTCCTTGTGCAGTACCAGCTTTGTTGGTGCCGAAGAAGGATGGAACATGGAGAATGCGTACCGATAGTAGAGCTTTGAACAAGATTACTGTTCGCTACATATTTCCTATGCCGAGGTTGGATGACTTGCTAGATCAGTTGAGTGGGGCTACTATCTTTTCAAAGATTGATTTGAAAAGAGGATATCATCAAATTCGGATTAGACCTGGAGACGAATGGAAGACAGCCTTCAAGACGAGAGGGGGGTTATACGAATGGTTGGTTATGCCATTTGGTTTATCAAATGCACCTAGTACATTCATGCGGGTGAAGAATCAAATCTTTAGACCATTCATTGGGAAGTTCGTGGTGGTTTATTTCGATGATATTCTGATATATAGCAGGAGTATGGAGGAGCATGTTCAACATTTGAGGGAAGTGTTGATTATTCTTCGTGAAGAACAATTTTATGCTGCTACGAAGAAATGTGTGTTTATGACGCATAGTATTTTATTTCTGGGTTATGTTGTTTCAGGAGAAGGTATTCAAGTTGATCAGAGTAAAGTTGAGGCAGTCAGAAATTGGCCACAGCCCAAGACGATAACAGAAGTTCGGAGTTTTCATGGGTTGGCTTCATTCTACCGAAGATTTATTCCACACTTCAGTAGCGTGATGGCGCCAGTTACTGATTGCATGAAGGGTAAACAGTTTTCGTGGTCAGAGGAAGCCAGGGTTGCTTTTGAGAAGATCAAGGAACTATTGACGACAGCACCTATTCTTGTTTTACCAAATTTTCAGTTATTGTTTGAATTGCATACTGATGCATCGAAGGTGGGAATTGGTGGAGTCTTGAGTCAGAGTAGGAAACCCGTTGCTTATTTCAGTGAGAAGTTATCAGGAGCAAAGATGAGGTATAGCACGTACGATGTGGAGTTTTATGCTATGGTGCAAGCAGTAAAACATTGGAGACACTATCTGTTCCATAAGGAGTTTGTTCTTTACACAGACCATGAAGCTTTGAAGCATTTGCAGGGGCAGGATAAGATTTCAGCCAGGCATGCATCCTGGATTGCCTATTTGCAGCAGTTTACTTTTGTCATGAAGCACAAATCTGGGGTAACAAATCGTGTAGCCGATGCATTGAGTAGGAGGAGTCATTTATTAACGACAATGAAAATTGAGGTGACAGGGTTTGAATTATTGCCGGAACTGTTTGAGGAGGATCCTTACTTTGCAAAGCTCGTTGAGAAAATTAAGGATGTGGATACTGATGAATTTGTGTTGGTTGATGGATTCTTGTTCAAGGAGAATCGATTATGTATTCCAGACTGTAGTTTGAGAATTAAGATTATCAAGGAGTTGCATGAGGAAGGACATGTGGGCCGTGATCGTACGTTGCATTTGATTTCTCAATCTTATTTTTGGCCGTCGATGAGAAAGGAAGTTGAAAAATTTGTGCGCAGATGTCATATTTGTCAGGTTTCGAAAGGGACAACTACAAATGCGGGATTGTATATGCCTTTACCTGTCCCTACAAAACCATGGGTAGACATTAGCATGGATTTTGTGTTGGGTTTGCCGAGAACTCAAAGGGGAAATGACTCTATATATGTTGTGGTGGATCATTTCTCGAAGATGGTACATTTTGTTGCTTGTAAGAAGACAGCGGATGCAGTTCATGTGGCACAATTGTTCTTTAAAGAGATCTATCGTTTACATGGGTTACCAGAGTCTATTGTTTCGGATAGAGATACTCGTTTTCTGAGTCACTTTTGGCTAAGTTTGTGGAAGATGGTGGGAACGAAGCTGAATTTTAGTAGCGCTTATCATTCGCAAACGGATGGACAGACCGAAGTTGTTAACCGATCGTTGGGAAATTTATTGCGATGTCTTGTGAAGGACAATCTAAAGAGTTGGCACATGAAGTTATGCCAAGCAGAGTTTGCACATAATCATGCGGTTAATAGAAGCACAGGTTACAGTCCGTTTCAGATTGTATATTCAAGTTTGCCAAGGGGACCGTTGGATTTAGCAGTAGTACCACAACCAAAGGGGACAGTTAAACGAGCTGCTGATTTTGTTGAAGGATTAACGGAATGTCATAGAGTCGTTCAGAAACGATTGGATAAGTCAAATGAGAAATATAAGAACTTTGCAGATTTGAAACGAAGAAATGTTGATTTTAATGAAGGAGACTTAGTGTATGTTGTATTAACGAAAGATCGTTTTCCAGTAGGCGCTTATAACAAGTTGAAAGCCAGGAAAATTGGTCCTGTATAAGTTGTGAAACGGATTAATGAAAATGCTTATAAGTTGAAGCTGTCGGATGATGTGTACACTTCTGACGTGTTCAATGTTAAGCATCTTGTGCCGTATTATGGAGATGAACAATCCGATGTGGAAGAATTTACAAATTCGAGGATGAATTTTTCTCAACCAGGGGAGGATGATGCAGGCCATCTGAATAAAGACTTAGGTCGAGAGCGACCTAAGCATACCTATGAGTCGTTCCAACGACATAAGGATGAAGACGGGTTAAGCTTAAGTCGCGAGCGACTTAATGAGATGAAGGAAAATGAGTTGAAAGGTCACTCAAACGAGTTACGACCTAAGCACGACGTTCCAGCGACCTACCGGGACAAGCTTTTGAAGGCATCGGCTGTTTCATTAGGTCGTGAACGACCTAACTCCTATGCCGCTTCATTAGGTCGCGAACGACCTAACTCCTATGCTGTTTCCATAAGTCGCGAACGACCTAACTCACGTACCGCCTCTTTAGGTCGCTCAAACGACCCAATGACTTATGAGGTAGGTCGCGAGGAGATAAGTCGTTCACGAGGCAAAACTCAACCTTAAGTCGCAGAAGGTTAAGTCGCGGAAGAAGTACCTGTTGCCGTGTTGAAGACTAAGTCGTAGGTCGCAGTTATTTTAAGTCATGAATGCTGGGTTGTAATAAGCTGTTAACCCTTAAGTCGTGAGTCGTTGTAATGATAAGTCGTGTAGTGGGCATGTTATGTTGCTGTGTTGTGAATATGTGTGCATGTAACGTTGCGTTAGGTCGGAGACGACCTTCCTTAAGTCATATGTCGTGATGTACTTATGTTGTACTGTCTTAGGTCGTTGTAATAAGTGAGTCGCTGAATGTTTAGGTCGCGCGCGACCTTAGTTAAGTCGCAAGTCGTGAGTCGAGGACAACTTAAGACGCTGTGTGGTAAAATGCTATAAATAGGGAGTGTGTTGTAATTTTGAGGTTGTTGATTTTTGAATAAAATTCTTGTTGATTGTTGTGTGCTTTCATCCTAAATTGGTAGTTGAGTGTAATCTCCTATCTCCACTTTCGATTATTTGAGTGCGCTCGAATAAATGATTGTTGAAGCCGATTCGCGGAATCAAGTGCGCTTGATCAACGCTTGAAGAATTGAAGATCTTCTTTCACGGTATCGTGCGCGATCAACGTGACGAGGATAGCTAGAATTCGGTATCTTTGGATCAACGAATTTGGGCATTTTGGTATTCATCAATCCACCAATTGCTACATTTCATCGATTTCATTTGTTTTCATATTATCCGCTGCGTCAGTAGTGGAGAACCGACCAACCGATGGAAAATGTACATGGATGGAGCTTCTAATGATCGGTGTTCTAGCATCGGAGTTGTGTTAATGACTCCCGAGGAATGATCGATTTGCTACGTCCTGAAACTTGACTTCCCTACAACAAATAACGGAGCTAATTATAAAGCCTTGATTGCCAAGCTCAAACTTGCTAGAGAACTGGGAGTGGAAACTTTACATATCTTTTATGATTCCTAGTTTGCAGTATGCAAAGTCAGGGAAGTTAACCTTGCTAAGGGGCAGCATCTTGCTCCTTATCTCAATTGGGTCCAAGTGCTACAAGCAGACTTTGAGTATTTCTTCATTACACACATCCTTAAAGAACAAAATGAAAAAGCCAAGTCACAGGCCAAGTTGGTTAGTTTTGGGAATGCGCACCAAGTAGATTTTGTTTCGGTTGAAGTACTTAACATTCCAAGCATTCACAGATAGAGATCGACTAGATCTTGGAGACAGAGCTAGAAAAGGAGTCATGCATGACTCCTATCAAAGACTATATACAATAGGGAATTATTCCTGAATGGAGGAGTGAAAACCGACAGATCCTACCCAAAGTATCACGCCACATCATCAAAGAAGGAGTCATGTATAGAAAGGGATTCCTCATTCCTCTGCTTCGGTGTACCGCCCATAATGAAATTAAACGAGTCTGAAGAGAAGTCCATGAAGAAGAATGCGATGTCATATCGGGGGAAAACTTTGACAAAGAACATACTTTGCTCCGCGTATTACTAACCAACTGTCAATCGAGATGAAACTGATCACACTAGATAATGTTACAAGTGCTAGATGTTTGCAAAAATTCCGAGAGCCTGCCGACGGAAATTACTCAAATGGTTAATCCATAGCCGTTTGCCACTTGGGGTGTTGGCATCATCTGCCCCTTGCCGATTTCTAAAGGTGGTGCGAAATACGCCATCGTATTAGTGGATTACTTCGCCAAATAGGTTAAAGCTGAACCTTCACCCGCGATCACAATGAAAAAAGTATTCAACTTCATTGTCCGGAACATCATCTGTCATTTTGGCCTTCCACAAACCATTGTAACTAATAATGGAACCTAATTCGAAAACGTTGAATCCAAAAATTTCTGGTGACAACATCATATTAAAATGAGATTTGCGGCAGTTGCTCACCTTCAAGCAAATGGACAAGTCAAAGCGGTGAACAAAATCATAAAGTCCATTTTGAAGAAACATTTGAAAAAAGCTAGAGGCAAGTGGGTAGATGAACTCCCAACAGCATTATAGGCTTACAGAACCACCCAAAAGTCTGCAACTAGCCATACTCCATTCGCCCTTGCTTATGGCTCCGAGGTCGTCATCCCTATAGAACTTGAAATCCCCTCTCATCAAATGACGTATTAAAGCCCATATATCATTATAAAATAATATATATAAACAAGGAATTGCAATCTAATTGCGATTAAACTAGAAGGAATTGGTAATGACTTGTGTGCGTACAAATTCATCCGAGAGCCAATGACAAGAACGTGCACCAGAACGTGCACATGAATATTTAGAAAATTCGATTTCTTGAAATTGACAGAATTGAATTTTCACTTGGAGTTATTAAAGAAAAGACTAGATCAGATTGCTAGAGCTTACTAGCTCTATATAACTGGGGACAGATAACAACTGATGGAATACAACCCAGAATTTATACTATTGGAAATCGACCAAGTGTCATGACGATCAAAGAGAGACATAACACTTTGGGAAAATAATTCAACGAAAGGATGGTGAATATTCAAGAAAATGAATGGATTTCTTTCCGGTGACTCTAACTTTCTTTGATTCAAAGCACGTCATATACGCAACAAGATGTATTTTGGAGGGGCAAATGTTATCTGGCATTTTGACGCGGCTATATCCGAATTGATTGGACAAATTAGACTCAACTATCATCAAGAATAGTAGGATAGAGCGACGATTGTGGGATCCAAAAATGAAGCGTATATGATAATATAAAGCAGAAGCGTGAAAGCTCACTACTCCTCGAAGATGGATCGGGTACGCTCCATATTCAACACTATCGATCGTAACGTGTTGATTCCACAACTCAATTTTGTAGCGATGATCGATTAGCAACTCCAAATCTACACATGCTATCGACATGAACGTGGAGTACACACTTACTACAGCATGTGGAACACCCCCTAGAGATCTCATTCCAATTGGAGGAAGTTGAAGGGATCGGCATAGCTCCCATTTGAGGGATCGGTAGAAATCAGAATTCAAGCAACGCTACATCACGAAAAATGTGATATCTCACAAACTATATGTCATAATTACATGAAATTTGAGGAGTAAGTAGCTAATATAATGGGGCGTTCCTCATAGGGATGATAGCCCATTTGGATGCACTAATAAGGATCGGTACTGATCCCTATTATGGGCCCTAACGGGCTTTCAAATTTTTGGGTAGCCTCGTCTTGGTCTCCCGAACCTTTTACCAAAATTTCAATCTGATCCGTGCACATCTTCCCCTATAAATGCAGCAGGCATGGCATTAGAAAAAGGTTCCTACTTTCTCTACCAAGGCTCTGCATTTTTATTTCTCACTTTTATACTATTGGATGTAGGCCAAGATTGTCGAACCACAATAAAAATCTGTGTGTTCCTTTATGATTTTTGCTTTATTTTAATTTCATTCTTCATTAATCTCTACTAGATTCTATCGGGTGTTAATGGCTTTTAAGAGTGCATGGCTTACGAAATGCATGACTTGTAAGAGTGCGCGGCGTACGAAATGTGCACAATGGTTTGGGTCTTTTTCGATGCTAGATTAGCGATACTAGTTCTTAGAAGGTAAGGATCGAGTTTTCCCATCAATCCGCATTTTGACTTCGCTGGAATGCAATTTCGTCAGTTCTAAGAGATAATTGGTTTTTGGATCATGTAATCTTGACTTGGACGATCCTCTCATATTTTAGGATGATGTGAATGGCCAAACTAAAAAGGTTTCCGTGGTGGAGAGATCTACAACCGACCGCATAGAGATGGTTATGAAGAAAGAGCTTATGGGAGTTTGAGGCAAGACTCTCGGTTTTTGGTCCAAACTACTTTTTAGAGAATTGGTCATCAACTGGCATACAATCAAGAGGAAAAGGAACTGGTGGTAAAGGAGGAGCTGGAAGAAGTAAAAAGTATTATGCTTCTATTTCATTTATTGCACTTGCTAGGTCGTTAAGTCCATAGTTTTCAGAATGCGGGAATTTTTTATCGGGCATAACAGAACCGTGGTATAGTTAGTCTCGGCCCTCCTTGTGGCTATTCAAGTGTGTGCGGTGCCCCTATACCATAGGGCTGTTGGCGCACTTGATCTATACCCAAGGTCTCTCCACCACTCATCGGGTTGCCACCAATCTAGTGAGTGTGGTTCTCTCGAGTACTAAGTCTTCGCTTGGTTTGAGTCTGCCTCTGTTTAACCACAATATCAGTTCAGTTTTGGCTTAGTTCCTTTGAGTGACTTTGAAGCTTTAGAGTTTAGCACTGTTTGTTTCATCGGTCGTTGGAAGTAACCCCATTAATTATGCGGAGTAACTGATATGATTGTCGATTTGTGGCCATCGAGCATGACTTATTTGACTTCAAGGGGCTCTGGATGAAATGACTGTTGATTTTTCAGTTCACCTTCGCAGATATCAATTGTACATAAACTTTAACAAAATGCCGGTACGCCATCACAACGCTTTAGTTTGAAGACTTTCCCTTTCGCGAAGGGCTTCTTGGATCAGATGACCGCTAATCTACCGGTTTACCTTTATGATGCTTTAGTTCGTGAAAGACCTTTATGTACACGAAGGGGTTTTTGGATCAGATGACCATTGATCTATCGATTTGCCTTCACGATGCTTTAGTTTGTGAAAGCCTTTCTTTTCGTGAAGGATTATTTGGATTAGATGATCACTGATCTATCAGTTCGTCTTCACGATGCTTTAGTTCTTGAAAGACCATCACATTCATGAAGGGTTTTTGGGTCATATGACCGCTAATCTACCGGTTCACCTTCATGATGCTTTAGTTCATCAAAGACCTTCACGTTCGTGGAGGGTTTTTTGGATCAGATGACCACCGGTCTACCGATTAACCTTCACAATGCTTTAGTATGTGGAAGACCTTCACGATGCATTATTTTGTGAAAGTGTTTTTATGATTGGATGTCCGGTGACCAGACGGCCTTGGAATGATAATTTATTGATTCAAAGAATAATTTTGATCAGATGTCCGATGACTAGACGACCTTGGAGCGATAATTCATCGACTCTAAGATGATTTTTGGGTCGTGTGTCCGACGACCCAGCGGTCTTAAAACAATGATTCATCGACTTCAAGAGAAGTTTTTGGTACTTAGCTTGCGAGAACACGGTTTTATCGATTCCTGGAGACTAAGTGGTTGAATCGGTTCGTTCGACGATCCTTTGGACAAGACTTATGGACGCTATCAAAGCAACGTCGGTTCTTAGAAGGGGATCGACATGACTCGTCGAGGGCATAGAAGCATTTCCTTCATCGTCCTATCTGCAATGCCTTCAGTGCCCCGGTATGGCTGATTTGGAAAAGAAAAGTAGACAAGGACGGATGAGAAGGCATCGCTTTCGTTTGCTACCCCATTACTTGGTTGCTAGCTAGCTAGAGTGTTATTTGATAACCATCCTTTTGTCTGATTCGTCGGGTAGATGGGATGCTTTTCTATTGGGTCTTAGCAGCCTTGCTTGGGCAAAATGTCCCTAAGGTCATGTAGCTCTTTTACCGTTTGGTATGTTCTTTGGGAAATTGCCGGGTTTGCCTTCTTCCAATTGCGCTACTTCTAGTCTTTAGAGTCGGTTTGCCTTCCCATAGAATTTTTCTAGGATAGTAAGTTGTTTCATCCTTTAATAATTCCCGAGGGCCTTGCAGTTACTTTATCCGTCGCACCTGCTTCGTCCATATGCTAGTCAAGCCTTTAAAAAAGCAATTTGAAATCAGTTATACAGTTGTAAAAAGTTGTAGTTGGCATGATAAACTTATTTGGATATTCTTCATGTTGAACGGCTTCGCTGAATGGTTTTCGATTGGGAAAGATACTCTAGTCATTTTCAGACCGGTCAGTTTTCAAGTTACAGCTGTTTATAATGGTTGAGAATAATATATGCATGATTGTCCTATGCTTGAATGATTAGAAATGTCGATTGAATGACAAATCACTTATGATGGGTTCATGGATCAGTGACGGTCCCAAAAAAATTTCAAACTAGGTGAGATCGGTCTGGGTGACAAAGAAGGCCCTATAAGGTTGTGATGTGTACGTAAATGTGCATATTTTTACCACCATATTTAATCTATTTAAATTAAAAAAATGATCATATTGGGTGTTTTAACATGTTTAATCCAAAATTCAAATTATTCGAAATCGTCACATATTAATCTTCATCCAAGGGCAAAATGATCATTTTTGTGCATATATTAAATTGAGAAAATTTAATTGGAAATTTCTATATTATTTTTGTTGGAATTTGAACTCAAATACAAACTGTTTCATGAAGATATATGCATGTACAAAGAAGAAACAAAGGAATGAAGATGGAAATAATTCAAAGTCGTGGATCATGGAGGACCCCACCTACCCACCTTCCTTCATGTACAAATTAGAATCTAATCCACATGCTAATGGACATTACACTATCATGCACACTTAATGGGTGATTATTGGAGCTAATGGTTACTTAGTGTAACAACTCGGATTTTGGAGATTACCGTTAACATTAAATTATAATGTAAATAATAATTTAATATTATTATTATAAAAGAATTGGAAGAATGAAATGTGAGTTAATATTGTTTATTTTATATAAACAATGTTTTGATGAATAAAACTTGGGTTTTTAATTTATATGAGCTAATTTATCTCATAAGATGTTATTTTAACATATTGATGGTTGGAATAAATATAAATGAATGAAAATAAGCTTAGAATATCTTATTTGTGAAATTGGGTTGAAAATAAATGATTTTTTTGAGTCAGAATGGAAAATATTGCAGTTTAGGTAAATTTGAGTTAACAAATTTACCAAGTGATGTATTTCAACATTTAATTGTTGAAATAAATCCAAACTAATGGAATTAAAGTTTTAAAAACTTTATTTTGAGGTAAAGTGAAATTAGTCATTTACTATATTTTAATTAAGTCATTGTGATAATATTGGTAATTATTGCCAATATTATCCTTTTATTGAATAGAAGAGGAAAAATGTGAAGAAAATAAGTATTTTATTAAAATAAAAGACAAAATATAGTTTAAATAGTAGTTGATGATTAGAAAGTGTTAGAATGATTTATTGCAAATTTATTTGGCAAGGAAGAAATTTTTATTTGGTTTGTTATGTTAAAAATGGTGTTTTACACTAAAATTGTGTAACTTGTAAAATATTATTAAATATAGGGTTTTAATGTTAAAAGTAAATTTTTATTGTTAAAATAAATTTTATTTGTTGAGAAAACAATTTTTGTTTACATACACTTTTATGTATAAATTTAATTTTGCTTCAGAATAGGAAAACATGAGTTTATATTGTTAAATAGGTGAAATGTGTGCATTTACTTAGTAAATTTCACTAAGTATTGTTATTGGACTTAATGGGTAAATGGTTTAGATCCAAACCCATTATAGAAGCCTCGCGAAAGAAGAAAAATAACATGTACGTTGCTTTTCCTCTTTACTCGTTCGTTTCTTCTTTTTCTAAAACAAAGACAGTAAACCATGGCTATCATCTAAAAAAAAAATCTATTTCTACTCAATTTTTGCTGCTAAATACAAAGAGAATTTTCTAAATTAAGAATAGCCAAGTAATCTCCAACCTTTTATATCCTTTAATCCATCCAAAGTTTGGATTTCTATTTACGGTAATCTTATTTTGATTGATTTCCTTTCTGCATGTTCCTATTTTGCAATCTACAGGCTCTTGAAGGCCATTTTCTACCTAAATCCATTATTTTGCTGCTGATACCATTGCTAAATCAAGTGTTAAGAAAGGTAAGAGTTTTCTTATAGCAAGATAAAGCAAAAAAATCAAATTTTGCTATCAAATTGTTGCTTGAAATGTTCAATTTATTGAATAAGTTTTCTCTTTTGTTGGCTGAAATAGTGCTACGTTCAAAAAATCATTTCTTCTTCAATTTACAGCCAATTGCTCTCATTTTTCGATATGTTGCAGTGGTTGGTCTAAAAAATGTTTCTGCTATTTTTTTTGAATTTTGATTTGTTTTGATATAGAAAATTGTTGGTTGAATTCGGCCAAAAATTAATCTTTGTTTGTTGGCCGAAAATGCAACATGTTCAAAAAATTATATCTGTCTCAATTTACAGCCAATTGCTTCTATTTATTGATATATTGTAGTAGTTAGACTATAAAAATTTTTTTGCTAATTATCATTGAATTTGGATTTGTTTTGATATAGAAAATTGTTGGTTGAATTCGACCAATAATTAATCTTTATTTATTGGCCGAAAATGCACCATGTTCAAAAAAATCATATCTTTCTTAAATTACAGCCAATTGCTCCAAATTTTTAATATGTTATAGTATTTGGACTGCGAAACGAATCTGAAAATTTTGATTTTATTATGATTTGTTTTGATATTGAAAATTGTTGGTTGAAATTGACTAAAAATTGATCTCTGTTTGTTAGCCGAAAATGCACCATGTTCAAAAAATCATATCTTCTTCATTTTATGTCCATTTCCTCCCACTTTTTGATATCTTGCAGTAATTTGACTGTGCAATGCGTATGAAATTTTTATGAAATTTCGAGTTGTTTTAATATAGCAATCGTTGGTTCAAAACAACCAAAAATCTTGATTTATTGTGCTTGTTGAAAAGAGATATGTTTGAAAAATCATAGCTCTTTCATTTTGCAGCGAATTGATCCAAATATCGGTTGTGTTATAGTCCTCATGTCATAGAATAACATAGAAAGTTTGGCTGAAATCTGGGTTGCATTGGTATCCCAAATTGTCGTCCAAATTCAGCCAAAAACTCAGTTGCTTGGTAGATTGTTCTTTTGCTCCTATTTCGCTTTCATTGACTGTTTCACTGCAAACTTCGATGATTTTAAATATTGTTTGAATAAGTTTGATGATGAATGTTTAAGTACTTTTATCCGACAATGGATTGGCTTGATTTTGGAAATTTTTAGAATTTAAATTTTATTTAAATTCTATTTCAATCTAAATATCGATATTTGAAGAATACGATGGTTTTAGATGATTTTGGTTTTGAATAAGTGTCTGAAAATTATTTTTAAATTATGGTTAATTAAATAATTTTTTTAAGACATTTTAAAGGTTTTTTAAGCAATTATTTATGTTTTTAAAAGTGTTTTATAAATAGATAATCTATTTGATAAATGGATTTTTCCTTATATAACTTACTTAAAAATCTCTAAAAATGGTTCAAAAATCCTGTATTCTCTATAAAATTATTCCAAATATATTATAGCCTATTTAGATGACTTTCGATGTATACAAATGAGAATTAAATATTTGGCAAAAATACGTGGTATGGGACATGCGTTTTCGCCTCATCGCTTAATATCAGACTTATACTGTTTTATGATATTTTTACTTACCGAGGACATGAGGCGGGGTTGTTATGATGGATTGATGATGGTTGTGATGTTTAAGATGGATTTTTACTTCGATGAAATGAGTCAACTCTTGATGTCACTTTAAACTCATCAAAGTATGAGACACAATGAGTTAGGTGCCTTTACACTCGCCAATGAGACGAGGCGGTGTATGTTTGATTTGGATTTTTATGAATGTTTTCTAATGTGGCATTGACTGACGATTAGTAAACCAATAGGTGCGAATGTATGGTATGGGACGTACATTAACGCCCATTGGGTTCCTATTCGAGATGTTGTGACACATTTAAGATGTTATTAGTACTACAAACTGAGTATATGATTGGAATCATTACGATGTTCTTGATGTCATTACTAGATTCCAATCATCATGACGTTTTGCTCGGATTTTATGATTTGGGTGTCATCGCGATATTCGCCTATAGTCAATCAAGATGATCACGATACTAAGATGTTAATGACCCCAAGTTATAACGACTTATGGTACTAAATAATAGTAGTACTAGTCATGATGAAAAGCACGTGCAATTTTGTATGAAGTTTTCTATGTTCGATTTCACCTTTTTGTGATGTTGTTATTTGAATACGGCCTTGAGTATGATATGGGATACATTTATATTATGCTATATGGTGATTTCGATTATGATTGCCTTTAACTCTTATTGAGTTCTTATGATAGATTATGATGATTTGATGTTTCTTTGTGAAGTTATTATATGGTTCTCATCCCTTATCCACTTTACTTATAGATGTCCTTAAGTGAAACCATATGCATGTTACTTATTGAATTTAGATGAATTACTGATGTCCCCTTTCTTATGTATGACATGATGAACCATATATCGTTCCGTTTCCAACAATGGAATGGATATTTCACTTCCGTTTATTATTTTTGAGACCCTTACTACTGATAAATTTAGCTTGCCTCACCTGTGTGCTTTACACTCGAGTCAGACCGAGTTGCAGGTTAGTTTGGATTGCTTCACTTCTTGGATCCACTTGATAGCTTTTGTTGGACTTATCATTTTGGCTTGGATGTCGTTTTAGAGTCATCTACTTTTATGTTATCTTATTGTATATTATTTTGCGGGATGGGTGTATATGTGATTCAGTAGTCATTGCTACTTATGTATGATATATTATTATGGGGATGTATGGTTACGTATGTATTTATATATATATATACTCTGATCTGGGTTTGCTGTTCTATGACTGATGTTTTCTATCTTCATGTATATTATATTATTTCTGAAATGGTCTGAATCCACCATAGTGTGCATCAGTTAGGGACTAAGCATGTCTACCACTTATGAGGTAATGAAAAAAAAATCAAGACATAATTGACATGCTTAGCTCTTAACTAACGTATTACTATGATGGTCTCCCTTAACCAGCCCTATTCTCTGCATTAGTAGATGGGATTATTTATTAATTCTCTTTACTAATGTAGGTCTCAGAGTGGGGCGTTACAGCTTGGTATCAGAGCATTGTTTCAGAATATAATGTAATATACGCAGAACAGTATACGAGATTCCATACATCATATATAATACATCCATATACATCATCCCTTAATCATGATTGATTTCACCTTGACCTTGCCTTGTCCCTATCCTTGTTTTGATTCATGTCCCTTTTTAATTCCTTTGGGGTAGATAGAAAGGAATATGTCTAGGAATGTTAATTATATTCCATAATATTCCTTAACTTCTGCATTTGAATTGCTAATATATCTATTTACCCTGTGAATAATCCTATCTTATCTTATCATTCAGCTATGTCGAGTAGAGGTAGATGACGCTCTTCGATGGCGAGACCATCTAGTGGTTCTTGTTCTGAAGGCGTATATATGTCTATCGATCAGATCCTTGAGCTAATTCGGAGCACTCAGCCTCCCGCTCCAGCTCACTCTTCTCCTCCGTGCAAATCCGCATTTACACGCATGTGTAGTGACTTCACACATCTTGGTGGCAAGATCTTTAAAGGCACCGTGACTGTTTTAGATGTTGAGGCATGGCTTAGTTCTTATGAGCGTATCTTTAGTCGTATGGAGATTTATAGTCATCACCGAGTCCTTATAGCATCTAATATGTTGCAAGAACGAGCTTTACATTGGTATGATCTTCTTAGTGCTGAGATTTATGAGTTCACTCTAGAGTGGGATCGGTTCCGTGAGAGATTCGAACTCAAGTTTATTCCAGAATCTGAGAAGGCTATTCTTGCTCGACGTTTCCTTGATTTCAAACAAGGAAAGTCGACCGTTTCTGAATATGTTGCATCCTTTGAAGCCTTGTCTAAATATGGTCTCAAGCACATCTCTACTTCTTATAAGAAGAATCATAAGTTCGTCTACGGGCTTAAGAAGTATCTGAAGAAGTCCCTCATTCTTTGACTTGAGCTCACCTTTGAAAAGCTTATGGATGCGACCCTTCAGCTTGAAGCGGTCGAGAAGGAAAAAGATAGTGGTGATGAGGGTAATGTCCGAGGAAACTCGAATAAGAAAAAGTTTTTCCGTAGGCCGAAGCCGTTCCATCCTAGGAAGAAGAAGAAACAAAGGGGATCTTCTTCTCAGTCTCAGTCTACTCCTTCAACTAAGCCTTTTGCATGCTTCAATTATGGTGCACCTAACCATCCAGTAGGGGAGTGTCCCAAGCCTAAGCGTTGTCTTTATTGTAAGAAGGAGGGACATTTGATTTCAGCTTGTCCCAAAAAGGAGAAGGGTTCTCGTCAGGGTCATCTTAGTGTGGCTACTACTTCTAGAGATGCTTCTCAGCCTCGAGGTACTTTTCCTTCCATTCTAGAGGGCTCTATTTTATTCCATGATCGTTATATTCGAGTGCTTTTCGATACGGGTGCATCTCACTCATTCGTATCAAAGGAACTCGTTGATGCTTTGCAGTTAGATGTTTCTTATATTCTTACTTCTTTACGGATTGCAAATCCTATTGGAGGATCTGCAACTCTTAGTTTGCTTTGTGATGATATTGAGTTTTTTATTTGTGGTTTTTCTTTCCGTGCGAATCTGCATGTTATTCCTTTTCTTGGATTTGATATGATATTGGGAATGGACTGGCTAGTTCGATACGATGCCAGGATTTTATGTTTGGAGCAAGTCTTATATATTCGACATCCTGATTCTTCTGATCAGTTATCTCTTTCGCTTCGTGATTCCGATTGTGATTCCATGGCTTCTTTATTTGCCCTTGATTCTCAAGACGGTGATGACGATGTATCCCGTATTCCTATCGTTTGCGACTTTTCAGATTTATTCGAGTCCATTTCTGGTTTACCTCCTAAGAGAGCTATTGAGTTCCGTATTGATCTTATTCCCGGCGCGCAGCCAGTTAGTCGTCCTCCCATGAGGATGTCTACACGAGAGAATAAGGAACTCAAAAGGAAACTTCACAAGCTTGAAGCCAAGAATTTTATTCGTTCTAGATCTTCACCGTGGGGAGCCGCGGTAGTATTCGTGAAGAAGTCCGATGGGACTCTTAGGCTTTGCGCCGACTATCGCAAGCTTAATGAGTTAACCATCAAGAATCGTTACCCTTTACCGAGGATCAACTACATGTTCGATCAATTAAGTGGTGCTAAGGTATTTTCACAGTTAGACCTTGCCATGGTTTTCATCGGCTTTGAGTCGCGGAAGATAGTATTCCTCTCACCAAATTCTGCACTCGCTATGGTTCTTGTGAGTGGCTCGTCATGCCATTTGAATTGACGAATGCACCTGCCTACTTTGTCGATCTTATGAATCGAGTATTCCGGGAATATCTCGATAAGTTCGTGCTTGCTTTAATTAATGACATTCTAGTATATTCGTAGTCCGAAGAGGACCATGCTCGACATCTTAGAATTGTTTTGTGTACTCTCCGAAAGCATCAACTCAAAGAAAAACTTTCTAAGTCACTTTTGGGAAAAGTTAGTGAAGTTCTTAGGCCATGTTGTGTCTTCAGAAGGTATTTCCGTTGATCCTTCTAAGATCGAGGCTATTCAGAGGTGGAAGAGGCCTGAGAATGTTCACGAGATTCGTAGTTTTCTGGGTTTGGCTGGTTATTACCGCCGTTTCATCAAAGACTTTTCTCATATCGTGCTTCCGTTGACTAGCCTTACGAGGAAAGGCGTTCGATTCATTTGGTCTGATAAGTGCGAGGCTTCTTTTCAGAAATTGAAGGTGCTTCTCACTAATGCTTCCGTCCTTGTAGTTCCTAAAGGGAACCAAGATCTTATCATTTATACCGATGCTAGTCATAGTGGCCTCGGTGCTGTTTTGATGCAGAGAGATCGGGTAGTTGCCTATGCTTCTAGGCAATTGCGTCTGAATGAGGTTCGGTACGCTACCCATGATTTAAAGCTTGCATCCATTGTCTTTGCTTTGAAGATTTGGCGTCATTATCTTCTGAGGGAGCACTTCATTCTTTTTACCGACCATAAGTCTTTGAAATATCTATTCACTTAGAAGGAGCTTAATATGAGGAAGCATCGTTGGCTTGAATTTCTCGCCTCATATGATTTTGATATTCAGTATACCCCAGGGAAGGGTAATCGAGTGGCTGATGCTTTGAGTCGCAAGCATTTAGCAATTGTTTTCATGATGATTGCAGAATGGAAAGTTCTTGAGACTCTTTCCATGTGTGATATTCGTGATCGTGCTTCCACATCCAACTCTCCTATTCTATTACATAGCATGGAAGCTCGTCTTACTTTTCTTGATCAGATTGGAGAGGCTCGGTAACAAGACTCCGTTATATCTGCTCTTGTTCAGAATTATAGGTCTAAATCCCACGATGACATTGAGTTGAGGGATTTCAGCATCGATATTCATGGGTGTCTCGAAAGAAGAACCATCTAATCGTGCCTTCTATTCCAGAACTTAGGCGAGACATTCTAGCTGAGTGTCACCGTTCTAAGTATACTACTCATCCTGGCAGAAGTAAGATGTATGCCGATATGCATCGCCTTTATTATTGGGAAGGCATGAAGCGTGATGTCGCAAGTTATATGGGTAATTGCATAACTTGTCAACTTATTAAGGCCGAGCATCAGCGGCCATCCGGTCTTCTTCAGCCTTTAGAGGTTCCGTTGTGGAAATGGGATCAAATTTCGATGAATTTCATTGATGGCTTACCCTGTTCGAGATCAGGCTATAGCAGCATTTGGGTTGTTGTGGACCGTCTCACCAAGTCCACACATTTTATTCCTATTAAGTCTAACAGGACGGCATCTCTTTTATCGAAGCTTTATATTAAGGACATCGTGCGATTGCACGGTGTCCTTTCATCTATTGTGTGCGATCGTGATCCTCTTTTCACGAGTCACTTTTGGCAGAGTCTCCAGCAAGCTTTAGGCACAAAGCATAATCTAAGCACAGCTTATCACCTACAGTCTGATGGACAGACTGAACGAGTGAACCGTATTTTGAAAGACTTGCTTCGTGCTTGTATCTTGGATTTTGGTGGTAGTTGGGAGGAACATCTTCCTCTAGTTGAGTTTGCTTATAATAATAGCCACCAATCTTCTATCGGCATGGCTCCTTTTGAAGCCTTATATCGAAGGCCACGTCGTTCTCCATCTTGTTGGCTTGAGTTTGGGGAAAAGCTTATTTTAGGCCTCGAATCTATTCGAGAATCATCTGAGAAGATCCATCTTATTGATGAGAGAATGAAAGAGGCACAGAGTCGTGAGAAATCCTATGCGGACAACCGTTTGAGGTCTCTTGAATTCTCATTGGGTGACCTTGTTTTTATTCGAACTTCTCCTCTGAAAGGAGTGGTGCGCTTTAGCCAGACTGGGAAATTGGCACCATGTTATATTGGGCCATTTCCTATTATAGAGCGTATTGGTCCGGTTACTTATCGTGTAGCACTTCCCGATCAGTTTTCTGGAGTTCATGACATATTCCACGTTTCTCGGTTAAGGAAGTGTCTACGAGATCCAAATTCCATGCTTGATACTCGTGCTTTAGAAATTGAAAGTCTCTCTTGATCTATCTGATGTGCAGCATCCTTTGAGAGTTCTAGCTTCGAAGACTAAACGTCTTCGGAACAAAAGTGTCCTGCTCGTGAAGATTCAATGGTCCGATAATTCCAATGACTGCATTTGGGAAACCAAAGAATCCATCGAACGATCATATTTTGGTTTCTTATCTTCTCACTCCAATGGTAAGAATTTTCCATTTTAATCTATCTAAATTTCCTTTGCTTGATGACATAAAGTGTGTTGAATACATATTTCCTCTAGAAATTACGAGGATGCAATTTTATTAAGGAGGAGAGTTTGTAACAACTCGAATTTTGGAGATTACCGTTAATATTAAATTATAATGTAAATAATAATTTAATATTGTTATTATAAAAGAATTGAAGGAATGAAATGTGAGTTAATATTGTTTATTTTATATAAACAATGTTTTGATGAATAAAACTTGGGTTTTGAATTTATATGAGCTAATTTATCTCATAAGATGTTATTTTAACATATTGATGGTTGGAATAAATACAAATGAATGAAAATAAGCTTAGAATATCTTATTTGTGAAATTGGGTTGAAAATAAATGATGTTAGTTATTTTTTTGAGTCAAAATGGAAAATATGGAATTTAGGTAAATTTGAGTTAATAAATTTATCAAGTGATGTATTTCAACATTTAATTGTTGAAATAAATCCAAACCGATGGAAATAAAGTTTTAAAAACTTTATTTTGAGGTATTGAAGTGAAATTAGTCATTTACTGTATTTTAATTAAGTCATTGTGATAATATTGGTAATTATTGCCAATATTATCCTTTTATTGAATATAAGCGGAAAAATGTGAAGAAAATAAGTATTTTATTAAAATAAAAGACGAAATATAGTTTAAAAATAATATTTGATGATTAGAAAGTGTTAGAATGATTTATTGCAAATTTATTGGCAAGAAAGAAATTTTTATTTAGTTTGTTATGTTAAAAATGGTGTTTTACACTAAAATTGTGTAACTTGTAAAATATTATTAAATATGGGGTTTTAATGTTAAAAAAAATTATTGTTAAATTAAATTTTATTTTGTTGATAAAACAATTTTGTTTACATACACTTTTATGTATAAATTTAGCTTTGCTTCAAATAGGAAAACATGAGTTTATATTGTTAAATAGGTGAAATGTGTGCATTTACTTAGTAAATTTCACTAAGTATTGTTATTGGACTTAATGGGTAAATGGTTTAGATCCAAATCCATTCTAGAAGCCTCAGGAAAGAAGAAAAATAACTTGTACGTTGTTTTTCCTCTTTACTCATTCGTTTCTTCTTCTTCTAAAACAAAGACAGTAAACCATGGTTATCTTCATCTTAAAAATAATCTATTTCTACTCAGTTTTTGCTGCTAACTACAAAGAGAATTTTCTAAATTAAGAATAGCCAGGTAATCTCCAACCTTTTAGATCCTCTAATCCATCCAAAGTTTGGATTTCTATTTACTGTAAGCTTATTTTGATTGATTTCCTTTCTGCATGTTCCTATTTTGCAGTCTACAGGCTCTTAAAGGCCATAAGGTAAGAGTTTTCTTACAGCAAGCTAAAGAAAAAAAATTAAATTTTGCAATCAAATTGTTGCTTGAAATGTTCAATTTATTGAATAAGTTTTCTCTTTTGTTGGCTGAAATTGTGCTACGTTCAATAAATCATATCTGCTTCAATTTACAGCTAATTGCTCTCAATTTTTGATATGTTGCAGTGGTTGGTCTGGAAAACATTTTTGCTCATTTTCACTGAATTTTGAATTGTTTTGATATAGAAAATTGTTGGTTGAATTCGGCCAAAAATTAATCTCTGTTTGTTGGCTAAAAATGCACCAGGTTCAAAAAATCATATCTTTCTTAATTTACAACCAATTGCTCCAAATTTTTGATATATTGTAATAGTTGGACTGTAAAACATTTCTGCTAATTATCATTGAATTTTTATTTTATTTTTTTGGTATAGAAAATTGTTGGTTGAATTCGACCAAAAATTAATCCCTGTTTGTTGGCCGAAAATGCACCATGTTCAAAAAATCATATCTTTCTCAAATTACAGCCAATTGCTCCAAATTTTTAATGTGTTATAGTAATTGGACTGTGAAACAATTATGGAAATTTTGATTTGTTTCGATATTGAAAATTATTGGTTGAATTCGGCTAAAAATTGATTTCTGTTTGTTGGCCGAAAATGCACCATGTTCAAAAAATTATATCTTCTTCATTTTACGTCCATTTCCTCCCAATTTTTGATATGTTGCAGTAATTTGACTGTGAAATGCTTCTAAAAAATTTCTTTAAATTTCGAGTTGTTTTGATATAGCAAATCGCTGGTTCAAGACAGCCAAAAATCTTGTTTTTTTGTGCTTGTTGAAAAGAGCTATGTTCGAAAAATCATAACTCTTTCATTTTGCAGCGAATTGATCCAAATTTTTGTTTGTTATAGTCCTCATTTCATAGAATAACACACAAAAATTTGGCTGAAATCTGTGTTGCTTTGGTATCACAAATTACTATCCAAATTCAACCAAAAACTCAGTTGCTTGGTAGATTGTTCTTTTGCTCCTATTTGCGCTTTCATTGACTGTTTCACTGCAAACTTCGATGATTTTAAATATTGTTTGAATAAGTTTGATGATGAATGTTTAAGTATTTTTATCCAACAATGGATTGGCTTGATTTTGGAAATTTTTAGAATTTAAATTTTATTTAAATTCTATTTCAATCTAAATATCGATATTTGAAGAATTCGATGGTTTTAATTGATTTTGGTTTTGAATAAGTTTCTGAAAATTATTTTTAAATTATGGTTAATTAAATAAATGTTTTTAAGACATTTCAAAGGGTGTTTAAGCAATTGTTTATTTTTTTAAAAGTGTTTTATAAATAGATAATCTATTTGATAAATGGATTTTTCCTTATATAACTTACTTAACTAAAAATGGTTTAAAAATCTCATTTTCTCTATTAAATTATTCTAAATATATTATAGCCTAGTTAGATTATTTTCTATGTATAAGAATGATAATTAAGTGATTTGGCAAAAATACGCGGTATGGGACATGTGTTTTCGCTTCATCGCTTAATATCGGACTTATACTGTTTTAAGATATTTTTACTTGCCGAGGACATGAGGCGGGGTTGTTATGATTAATTGATGATGGTTGTGATGTTTAAGATGGATTTTTACTTGTCGATGAAATGAGGCAAGTCTTGATGTCACTATAAACTCATCAAAGTATGAGACACGATGAGTTGGGTGCTTTACACTCGCCAATGAGAAGAGGCGGTGTATGTTTGATTTGGATTTTTATGAATATTTTCTAATGTGGCATCGACTGACGATTAGTAAACCAATAGGTGTGAATGCATGGTATGGGACGTACATTAACGCCCATTGGGTTCCTATTCGAGATGTTGTGACGCATTTAAGATGTTATTGGTACTACATACGAAGTATATGATTGGAATCATTACGATGTTCTTGATGTCATTACTAGATTCCAATCACCATGATGTTTTGCTCGGATTTTATGATTTGGGTGTCATCGCGATATTCGACTATAGTCAATCAAGATGATCACGATGCTCACATATTAATGACCCCAAGTCATCACGATATATGGCACCATATAATAGTAGTACTAGTCGAGACGAAAAGCACGTGCAACTTTGTATGAAGTTTTCTACGTTTGATTTCACCTTTTTGTGATGTTGTTATTTGAATACGGCCTTGAGTATGATATGGGCTACATTTATATTATGCTATATGGTGATTTCGATTATGATTGCCTTTAACTCTTATTGAGTTCTTATTATAGATTACGATGATTTATGTTTCTTTGTGAAGTTATTATATGGTTCTCATCCCTTATCCACTTTACTTATAGATGTCCTTAAGTGAAACCATATGCATGTTACTTATTGAATTTAGATGAATCACTGATGTCCCCTTTCTTATGTATGACATGATGAACCATATGTCGTTCCGTTGGCAACAATGGAATGGATATTTCACTTCTGTTTATTATTTTTGAGACCCTTACTACTGATAAATTTAGCTTGCCTCACCCGTGTGCTTTACACTCGGGTCAGACCGAGTTGCAGGTTAGTTTGGATTGCTTCACTTCTTGGATCTGCTTGATAGCTTTTGTTGGACTGATCATTTTGGCTTGGATGTCATTTTAGAGTCGTCTACTTTTATGTTATCTTATTGTATATTATTTTGCGGGATGGGTGAATATGTGATTCAATAGTTCTTGCTACTTATGTATGATGTATTATTATGGGGATGTATTGTGATGTATGTATTTATATATACACTCTGGTCTGGGTTTGCTGTTCTGTGACTGATGTTTTCTATCTTCATGTATATTATATTATTTCTGAAATGGTCTGAATCCACCATAGTGTGCATTAGATAGGGACTAAGCATGTCTACCAATTACGAGGTAATGAAAAAAAAAATCAAGACATAATTGACATGCTTAGCTCTTAACTAACATATTACTATGACGGTCGCCCTTAACCAGCCCTATTCTCTGCATTAGTAGACATGATTATTTAGTAATTCTCTTTACTAATGTAGGTCTCGGGGTGGGGCGTTAAACTTGGCCACCACACTTCCTAGGAGGACAGTCTGGGTAGTTTCTAAAAAAGTGGATTAGGGTTTAAACTTGTATAAATACCCCTTATGTTTCATGTAACCATTTCCTATTCTTTAGTCTCTTTTAGGCCCTCTTCTCTTTAGTTTAGTTTAGGATTAAATAAAATAAAGCTCTCTTTCTCTTTTTCATGGCTATTTAGCCATTTATATTTTCATGTAATTTTTCCTTTTTTATGCAATGTTAATTAGTGCTCTCTTTTATTTACATGTTTTTTACCATTCATGTTCGTAGTTAGTTTATTTTTCATGCAAGTAAAATAGCTCTTCCTTAACTTTGCTTTCATTTTCCTTTCTTTTTGTTTCATGTTGCTTTCTACATTTGTTGACATGATAATAAATATGAGAGGCTAATCGCTACAATTTAGGGGTTATGAAGCTCTCTAATATGTAAATTCAGCATAATTTGGTAATCTATGCTCAGTTTTTGTGCTTTAATGAGAACGCATGAAGTGGTTAACATGTTGTTTTTGCTTTGAATTTGATAACTTATATTGTTGACACTAAATAGGTTATACTTAAACAATCACTAACACAAATTGTCTCTTCATCTACATATGATGATAGCAGTGAAGTGATGTAGAAATTAAAATTTGTTGGTCTATATTTCTAATTAATAGTTAATAGGTCATACTTAAAATAGTTTTTGCTTTCAACTTTTTTGTCATATTTCATGAAAGATAAAAGTGTATTAGTGGTTGTGTTATAATTTGATGGCTTATGTTGGGCTAATTAATAGCACAAATATGTCATACTTAAGATAAGCACGTCAACTAATTACACTAATGACAAGAAAAGAGAGATTATAACTTCATTTTGTTGATTTATGTGATCTACAGAGTAGAAATTGCCTCTAAATTGCCTTCACACTCATATTTTTATCACTTTTTTTTTTATCATTTTTCTCATTTTCTAGCTTAAACAACTCTCAACTTTGGTTTAATTTGATTGTATAGGAAATTTAAATCAACAATTCCCCACGGATCGACCCGTACTCACCACGTACTAAAATGGTACGCTGTGCGCTTGCGGTTAATTTTAATTTAAATTCGATCGGCTATTTTCTAACTCGATAGAAATTTAGCATGTTCGAACAAGTTTTTGGTGCTGTTGCCGGGGATATTGTTTTGAATTCAATTTTCCGTTCTTCGAATAATTTTTGTTTGATTTTTGTGTGTTTGTTTGCATTAAAAAGAATTGTTGTTTTTTCTTTTGTTTGATTTTTATTTGCATTTTTTTTGTATGATTATTGTTATTTTAGTTTTCTTTTGCATTTGGATTGCATATTTTTGTTAAAAAAACATATACACAATTTCATTAAAAACAAAATTAGTTCATTGCCATTCTCTTTTTACATTTCACATTTTCACATAGTCATTCTCTTTTTCCTTATTTTTCAACTGCCGCAACAAATCGTCTCTGACCAGACCATCTCTCTGCCTTGCACAGAGCAGCCAAAACCACAACACTTCTTTACGTCAGCCTTCTTTACACCCTCCCCTGATGCACTGCTGCCCTTGTCAACAGGCAATCACCCAGACCAATTCACCAAAACTGCAACAGTCAAAACTAACACTGCACACTCCATACTCAACTTGGTTGTCACTTCCTACCATCTTCAACAAAGAACTACCTGACTGCAATCACCAGTTTCAACCACTGCTACAAACAACCAGTCACCATACTTCAACAAATCATTGCCACCATCTCCCCCGCTTCACAGACACTCCTGCCCACCACCAAACAGCTACTGCAAGTCTACAACACTGCCCACACTTGGAAATCAAACAGCAACTTCTTCCACCTTCTGTAACAAGAACTACCACCTCTACTCCTTATTGCACAGCAGCCTTCCCTATCATACAAACCAACTGCTCAATAACCTCTCATATCATAACTACTCAAATTCATCAACCTACCTTGCTCCTTCTCTTTCACTACTTCAACAAAACTACTCAACTGATACAAACCACTGCAAGCAAAAGCCACACTTCATCTTCTCAACACACTGTCATTGCTTCACACTCCACCACTTCGCTTACTGCCTGTTACACCTCCTTCCACGGTATTGCAACCATCCACCTGCTTGCCCTGCCCCACTGACATATCATCTCCTTCATCACCAAAACTACAATTCACCCAACCCATCAACCATCACAGCCTCAATCGAACTACTGATCACTTCCTCCACCTGAACTCTCCTATCAAAACTGCTTCCCAAACCTCCCCTCGCAAACTACAAACCAAGTACTTGTCAGCGCACTTCGGTCTTACTACCAGCAACTTTCCACTGGCCCTTCCATCACTTCTTACTCCTTAACAACTAACTGCACCAATTCATTTCAATTTGCTGCATGTTCATAACTGCACCAATTCACATCAATTTACTGCTGCTTAACCAACCAAGCCGTGCATCAAGTCTGTAAACATCCCCATCACATAGTTCAATACTCTGCACATAAACAACTTGCCAATGACATTCATTCACAATTACAACAAACATCCAACATTGCAACAATCAACAGTGTACGTCATCTGCTTCTACCAGTTTCTTAACAAAATACTGCCCCTTTTGACTATCACCAAGCTACCAACTTCATCACTCTGTCCAGTTCATCATTGCACCACAAAACACTGCCATGACAATGCCTACAACCTTCCCTGATTCAACATCCAATGACGAACAAGTTATGCAACTTGCCTGAACCCCACAACGGTCTTCACTTCCTGACATTCCTAGCTGCCCGAACATCGCGACTTCATTATTGACCTCTAATCCCCTGCTAGAGCAAGCTCCTTGGGATACCCAAATCAACAAAATCGCCACGATTCGCCTTCGAATCCTCCCAAATTGCCGTGGACAGAAACCCATCACAAACATTTGTCACGATTGTGAAAATGGAGTTTAGAGAATCGAGTTAGAATTCGCGATTGTGAAATTTGTGCATGGTGGAATTTTCTTGAGGATTGAAAATGAATGTTTTTTTATCTGGCATCGCTTTTGTTTTGAACGAGAAAAAAACGGGAGTGAGAATCTTCGTTTCTTAATTTGGGACATGGGTTTGTTTTGTTTTGCATAGTGGGCCTGTTGGGTTGAGTTTGTTATTTTGTTTTGTTTTAATTTTTTTACCTTTTATTTTCAGTCCTTCATTAAAAAATTGTTTTGTTTTTTTTTTTGTTTTTTAGTGGTTTTAAGTTTTTTAATCTGATGGATATATTAAAAAAACATTCTCTTTTAATTACTTTGCTTTTATTTCCTTAGTTTACTGTATTTAAAGAATAATTATATTAATAATAAAATAAAATAAAAACAATTGTATATATCTTGTTTTTCGTTTCAGGTTGCCAAAGCAGAAATATAGAGGAATTGCTATGCATTGCTTTGTTTGCTAAAAAAAGTCGCCGCTAGTAAAAATAAATTGCTAATAATTCTACACGCTCTAGTATCATGTCTCTATCTCTAGTTTTTATTTGCCTTGCATTTTTGTTTGCTTGAATTTTAGAAAAAAAATTCAAAAACCAAAAAGACAAATTTCATTGTAGTTGCATTGTTAATACACGTTTAATTTCAGTTTTTCTTTTCATCCTAGAATTTTAATTAATAAAACGGTTAGACATAGATAACACTTAATTCTATATTGACAAGTTATCTTTTTGGATAATTTAATTTCTTGGTTTCTAGGCTACGGAAGAGCAATAACCATTTATAAATATTACGATGATTCATAAATATTATAGTGGTTATTTCTCTGAAGGTACTTAAACCTTCGATTGCATTATTACGGTGATTCGTGGTGCACCGATAACTCATGTCCGTTATCTGGCTGAGAACTATCTTGTTGTTTTGAGACAAAGTGTGATTACACAATTTTGGGTTATCTTAGGATAGAAAGTCTGTAATTAAACCTTGCATTCATTTAGTTGCATTAGTTCATGCATAATTTAAAAAAATTGAAATCCAAAACTAAAAAAATTGTAAATATTTCTTAACTTAGTTTTTTTAAAATCCTTCTTTTGAAATTTATTTTTCAATAAAAAAAAAATTGAGTTATTTTTTTTATAGAAATCAGAAAAAAAATTAAAACCTTTTCAAAAAAAACTGAAAATCCAAAAACAAAACAAAAATCAATTTTGCATTTTCAGAAATAAATTCTATTTGTAAATATTTTTTATTTAAAAGAAACCCAAAAACATACTTGAAAATGTTCGAATTTCCGTATTCACATGAATTATACGATAATTATGAAAATCAATATAATTTCGCACCAAATTCTTATGGATATTTCAACAACAACTATTTTATAAACAATTCAAATTTTGAACCACAAAATTTTCAAAATGGTGACCAACCCTTAACTCTTGAAAAAAGCATTGAAACGATTTCGTCTTTACTTCAAATCTCTATACAACAAAATCGAATGATAAATAATTTGTGTAATTCATATTTTGCAGTAAATCAATTCAAGGATTTCAAAACAATCAAAATTTGAATTCACTTCAAAATTGAAATGACTTCGAGTATAATCCATGCCAATTCAATTTCAAACTCCAAAATGAATTTCAAAATCAAAATGAAAATGTGATCCACTTTTCAAATAATTTTCACAATAGGAATAATCTTGACTACAATGTGATTGAAATTTTTTGGTCTCAACAAATCCAAATCGAAAATTCTCAAGTTAATAACTATAATTCAATTTTGTTGAGCAAATGAACGAAATTTATGATGATCACACAAAATCGTTATTTGAGACATATATGAAACAACGTGAAAAATAAAATAAAATCCCAATGTGTGACAAGTCAAATAATAATCCATCTTTTACCACAATTGACGATTTTTAAATAACAACTTTGAACATTGAAAATGACAATCTTAATGAAGTTGTTTAAAATATGGTAATTGAGTTGGATTTCAATTATTTTTAGGGTGGGAAACTCGATTTAAACATCGATCTTCCTTTTTTCGATTTTGAAAATTTGAATACAACAACTTGGACTATGAAAATGATATACGCAATGAAGTTGTTGATAATCCAACAAAGGAAGACGAATTTAACAAACACAATTTCTTTGGATTTTTGAAAACGAGTTGTCAAATTCTAAAGGGGAAGATTTAAATCACCATTTTGATTTTGAAATCAATAATTCTGAAGAATTATTCAATGGAGAGCTTGAATTTCAATTTGGTGAAAATAAACTTGAACTTCAACCAATTTTTTTATCGACCCAAAAAATCATCGAAAATAAAACAACTCATATGATTTTTAATAAAACGACATTTATTTTTCCAAATCCACATTCAACTCCGAAATCTTTTATGGTTTGGTTTTCTGAGCTTAAGCTGTGTCTCGCATACTTGACGAGATAAATGAATCGGTCTATGGAAGACCGTCTCATTTACTTCTTGACGACAGACTTTCTGATCTCGTGTAAATACCATTCATTTTCGTATAAGCAAAAGCTATTTTTATTTTTATTTTTATTTTTATCCTTTCACTTAGACTGACGGTGGGGACACAGTCAAAATCAAGTGTTAGGGGAAACTCGTCTTCTTTTTTATTTTTCTTCATTAATTTTTCATTTTTCTTCCAAAACTCAAAAAAACATTAAAAAATTTCTAATTTTTTTTTAAGCATTTGATTTACTTTTTAAAGAAACACTATATGATAAATATATGGTTTTGGTTAATTAAATTAAAATTTTTGAAAATTTATTTGTCTTAACAATTATAAAAATGGAGTTTGAATACAAATAACGATGGTTTAACTAGTAAGTAGGAAGATTTATACGTGTTAATTATGAAATATCCTAATTGAAAATCTTTGTTATAAACAGTGGTGAATTCAAATAAAAGGATATAACATTTTTTTTGTCTTCTACGTTAAATGCTGCTAAGCTGATCTTCCAAAACTCTCTCTTTAAAAAAACACAAAAAATCCTTATACATGTATTTTTCTTTATTAACACCTACGGTCGATAGGTGTACACACTTGTGTGTACACTCGCCATGCTCAGTACCCTTCTCACGTAAGCCCGAAAGGCAGTGCATGATCAGTATATCTGGCCTCAGTTTATCTGAGCTAGGTTTATGTATAAAAATTATTCTTTTATTAATAATACCTACCATCAATAAGTGTTCACACTTGTATGTTCACTCACCATGCTTTGTTTCCCGTCACATCAATCCGCAAGGCAGTGCATGTGTAATATATCTGACCTTAGTTTATTAGAGTTAGGCATATGAAATATTGTTAATATCAATAAAATTTTCAAATAAAAAAATAGAGAGAGTAAGCAATTGAAATCAAAGCACAATTTTAACTTGTTTGATTTGACTTGTTATTGAAATTGAATGAAAACGTCACTTTGATAAATTTTGATAATTAACAAAGGATCCATTTCATAGTTGCACTATGCTATCAACCGAAACAAAGGTTTAGACTATAGTCTATTTGTTATGATAACTTGATTTTTGTTGGAAATTTTGACGAGTAAATGACTCAAATTTTCAAGATAATAACCAAAACTTATATTTAACTTATTCGTGTCAATTTAAAAGTAAATCCTAAATTTGTAAATATTTTCGAAAACTAGCATTCATCTCTTTGTGGATAAATCTTGCACTTAGGATTTTTCACTTCGCATTTGGATTTTGCGGGAACCCTCACGAGACAACACTCGTCCTACTGGAGAACCAGAGGTTTAACGGCTTGTTGCATACACTCAATGCAATCGTGCTTCCTACAAAAACGGATTTATCTTAGTTTTTTTATTCGATGACAAATAAAAAGATAAGTGCGGGGGTATTTGATGTGCACGTAATATGCATATTTTTACCACCATATTTAATCTATTTAAATTAAAAATTGATCATATTGGGTGTTTTAACATGTTTAAACCAAAATTCAAATTATTTGAAATAGTCACATATTCATCTTCATCCAAGGGCAAAATGGTCATTTTTGTGCATATATTAGATTGAAAAAAATTTGTTGGAAATTTTTATATTATTTTTGTAGGAATTTGAACTCAAATACAAGTGGTTTCATGAAGATATAAGTATGCACAAAGAAGATACAAATGAATGAAGATGGAAATAATTCAAAGTCGTGGACCATGAAGGACCACACCTTCCTTCATGTACGAATTATAAGCTAATCCACATGCTAATGGCCATTACACTTTCATGCACACTTAATGGGTGATTATTGGAGCTAATGATTAGGGCCACCACACTTCCTAGGAGGGTAGTTTGTGTAGTTCCCAAAAAAGTGGATAGGGTTTTAAACTTAAATAAATACCCCTTATGTTTCATGTAAATATTCCCTCTTCTTTAATCTCTCTTAGGCCCTCTTCTCTTTAGTTTAGTTTAGGATCAAATAAAAGAAAGCTCCCTTTTTCTTTTCCATGGCTATTTAGCCATTTTTATTTTCATGTAAATTTTCTTTTTTTATGCAATGTTAATTAGTACTTTCTTCTATTTACATGCCTTTTTACCTTTCATGTTAGTAGTTAGTTTATTTTTCATGCAAGTAGAATAGCTCTTCCTTATCTTTGCTTTCATTTTCCTTTCTTTTGTTTCATGTTGCTTTCCACATTTGTTGAAATGATAACAAATATAAGAGACTAATCCCTACAATTTAGGGGTAGTGAAGCTCTTTGGTATGTAGATTCAACATAATTTGATAATCTATGCTCTCTTTTTGTACTTTAATGAGAATGCATGAAGTGGTTAACTTGTTGTTTTTGCTTTGAATTTAATAGCTTATATTGTTGACACCAAATAGGCTATACTTAAACAATCACTAATACAAATTACCTCTTCATCTACATAAGATGATGGCAATGAAGTGAATGTTGAAATTTAAATTTGATGGTCTATGTTACTAATTAATAGTTAATAAGCCATACTTAAAATAGATTTTACTTTCAACATTTTTGTCATATTTCATGAAAGATAAAAGTGTATTAGTTGATGTGTTATTGTTTGATGGCTCATGTTGGGCTAATTAATAGCATAAATATGTCATACTTATGATAAGCACATCAACTAATTACAGTAATGACAAGAAAATAAAGATCATAACTTTATTTTGTTGATTTATGTGATCTAGAGAGTGGAAATTGCCTCTAAATTGCCTTCATACTTTCATATTTTTGTCATTTTCTTTTTGGCATTTTTCTCATTTTCTAGTTTAAACAACTCTCAATTTTGGTTTAATTTGATTGAATATGAAATTTAAATCAACAATTCCCTATGGATCGACCCATACTCGCCACTTACTAAAATTATATGTCTGCGCTTGTAGTTAATTTTAATTTAAATTCGATCAGCTATTTTCTAAATCTATAGAAATTTAGACGATTCGAACAGGTTGCATTCCAAATTTCAAGGCATTAGGAGTTCGTCTGTTTTAGTTATGGGAAAAAGAAGATGATCGACATTGATGGATCAGTGATATTTTACTTGTACTTCGACCCAAGAGAATTTTCCATTTACTTAGAGTTAGCAAATGGTTCACTTGGAGTAAGAATTTAAAATGCTCGGTTGGTGACAAAAGTTGGTTGGAGCCATTTGCATGTTTTCTTGTAAAAAATCATGGTTTTACCCGAGTTTGATTTCGACTAGAATTTCCTTGGTTTACTTTGAGCCAAATGGGTGATTACCCGAGTTTGACTTCAAGTTAGGACTTCTAAAATCTACTTCGAGCCAAATAGGCGATTACCCGAGTTCGACTTCGAGTCAACCCTTAAAGTGAGTTTTTCGACGACTATTTTGACGATTTTTGATGATTTTCGACGACCTTTCGTGATTCGATAATGGGAGCACCATGATGGGATTGGAAGCTGGTCAGTTGGAAGTGGTCAAAATATACCATGGGAGCATGGCCTTGTAATTGATCTCGGTTTGTATCATCTCCTCTTGGTTCTCCTACCTCTTGGAGTACCATTTGAGTAGCGGTTCCTCATCCATTACTTGGCACTATGCTATAGTATGGGTTTTAGAGCTTCTTCTAGCATTTTGCATGTTGGTATTTTCATCCAATTTGTCTTCCTCAAATTATTTATCATCTTTAGAGCTGGAAAGATCCATCGTTATATCCCCCTGTTGGGTTATCCCCTCGTTAGTTCTCTTTCTTCCTTGTGCCATTGATTCTCAACAGCAAATCTTTTAAGCAGACATTGAGGATCTAACTTTTGAACTTATCTAATCCAATGTATATAGTTATCTAAGCCTGAGTTTGGTTCTTAGGGAAAGCACTAAATATTAACCTAAAAAATGGATCGACACCACGAATTGAGTGTGAAAGCACCATCTCTGTTTATCAAGACAAATAAAATAGAGATAAGGAATAATAACTCGCAGATAAAGTAAAGAGACAAGAGATTTTTATAGTTGTTCGGTTGTTAACAAAGCATACTTCCACTTTATAACTTTTGTCATTGACTAACTACAATTACAATTTAAATCTAATTATAATTTGATGGGATCCTGTATGTTAGATCAAGTCACTAGTGTTGGAGATCATTGAAAAATCACAGTGAATCTTTTATATGACTGTTATGTGAGAGGAGAAGAGTGAAGAATAGTTTATGTAGAGTTTCAACAGTTAGTCTAGAAGATCATGTTTATGTTGTAGGTAGGATTTTATTTATAGGGGTTGGAGAGCACTTGGGCTAGAAGTTTAGGTGCAAAAGAGTCCAATTGTTATAACAAGTCATTGCCGAAAGTCTCAAATCAATCCGAGTCATTTCTATAGATCGCTTGCTATCATAGGGGATGGATCGCTAGCTATTCATCAACTTAGCATATATTTTTACCAGAAGCTTTTACTTAGTGCTACGTAGGAGCTTTGAAAGTTTTAAGGCGATCCAACCAATCTTAATGAATCGCTAGCTATCCATAGAGGATGGATTGCTAGCTATCCATTCACAAAGCATATTTTTGAGCAATCTTAGTTTGGTTGTCTTCTATCTTCTATTTAAGTGCCTTATCCAAATATCAAGTCGTTTGGAGTTTGTTTGATCATCCTTCTTCATGGGTCATCTGGTCTAGAAGAATCATCCATAACTCACTCAAAACTTAACGAAATCAAATGAAACTTTATAGGTACACTCTAGAGTATTAGTGACCTACCGTAAAATTTTCAAGTGGTGGGTCCTACTCTACGTAGGTCGCTAGCTACCCATCTGGTTTGGTCACTAGCGACCCATCTAGCCTTATCCAATCATGCTCATTTTTGGTGAGTGCCTTCTTTTATGTCTTACTAAACTTTGAGTGCCCATAAATTTCCACACGGGCAGACTAGAGTCTGGATTTTCAGTTAGTCAAGTAGTAGATATCGTCTGGGTAGCCTTTAGTTTTTTATTTGATACATCTTTGGAGTCTTTGGAGTGCACGGGCTGACCTTGCTTAGCTTTGTGCATTGTGGAGATTTGAACATGGAGTTTTTGAGCTTTGGCTTTGGAGTTTTGGATTGGAGTTGCAGTTTTGGTTTCTTTTGAAGACTCATCTCATATTGTGTCGTGTTCCGCTGTATTTTGTGTTGTATATATTCTCTGATGTTGATGGTTATCATTGTATCAAATTGATGTATCGGATATTGCAGTCATGTTGTATCAATGATATCATCTTTCGTTTTCGCTGTGTTATTTATCATCTAATGTTGTTGCAAGCTCCGACGAAACGGAGTCGATGTTGTTTGTTGGACATCAAGTTCTGGTAGTCACATTTGGTTGCTCCCAAAATTTCAAACTAATCCGACTCCGTATGAGTTCTCTAGGTTCGTTTTAAGTTAGCTACTTTGGTCAAAAAGAGGGTAAAAGCTTTAGTCAGATGAGTCTTCACTTCTTGAATTACGCTTCTTGGGTGTGACGATCCAGAATTTTTGAGTATTTGAAATTGGAATATTTAATTGATTTTAAATATTTGAAAGGTTAGTTTTAACTTGAATTCCAAATACCACTATTTATTTGATAATTAAATTATTGAATTTAATAATTGGAAGTTGGGTGAAATATTGAATCTAATTTTAAGCTTGTTGAAAATAATTTGACGGCTTGTAAACTTTATATTGATAGAACTGAAGATAGTAAAAGTGTTAAAATTTAATTTGGAAGTGTTTTGTTCAGTTTTAAATTTTTATAGTTTAAATTGAATTTAAAAATAGCCTTCCGAGGCACAGTCTCGGAATTCGACGAAACCAGTTTAATTGGATCCGTAATATTATATTATTATCGGATTTCAAATTTCGTAGTGATTGGGGTAGTTGTTTAAGCATGCGGTAAATAAACGCGTTGAAATTAAATCGAAAATTCAATTTTTATAACTGAGTTCAAAAGCTAACGTCTCCATACGATCGAGTTAGGACTCGAAACCTTTTCTAGTGCATTCGGAATACGAGTATAACACTATGAACACCTAGCGGTATGCATCGATAGGAGTTTGAAATTTTAAGTAACATTTATCAAGACGATTTGAATTTAAAAAATTTGAATATATATTATACTGACCAGTCAAACCTTTTCACGTCAAAACTTTTTCTTTCCATCAGCTTTTCCTTTATTTCAAATCGTTGTCCCATACCGTGCAGTACACGCTTCACTCTCCTTTATGTCCCTCATCTCCTTTTTAAAAATCAACCAGCCGAGAAGCATATCAAATGTCAAAAATGGCCCAACAGTTCAAAAAAAACGAGAGCTTCAAAAAAAATATAAAAGAGGTCTCCGTTTATTTTTCTCAAATCTCGTTTCCCCTTTAAATTAAAATCAAATCGACATTCAATCTCATGAAGAAGATCGTGGGTTTCACGAGTGTTAGTGCGTGTCGTTAGATTTGGGCGCTCACGCGAGCGACGTGGACAGGTCGAGTGGTGTGAGTGCTCGACGATGGCAGTGATTCGAGGTGTCCTTTTGGATTCAAGCGATATACTCTTCGTAAGGGAATCGTGCGCTTCTCGAATTGGGGTCGAGTTCGCGAACGGCTGCGTCATTAGTCATGGTGGTCGAAGTCAAGGATGAAGTCGAGGCGTTGGGAAGAGGTGCGATGCCTCTGGATCCTCGTTTTGCTCAGCAGACGGTAGATTGATCGGAGGGCTGTGCTCGATGCATGGCCAAGGCTCTTTCCACTGTCAGGTTCGAGATTTTCTTTGGGTGAGTCGTGTGCTAGGATAAGTGTTTTTATTGCAGGAAATTTTGTTACCAATAAAGTAAATTTTTATTTTTGGTTTTTAATGAAAAAGGAAAAAATAAATTTATATACAGTTGCAATTAAAGGAAGAATATTTAAAAACCAGATTTATTTTTATTTTTACATATATAAATATCTATTAGAAAAGAAAAGTTTACCGTTAGGAAATTACTGTTTATTTTTATAGAAAAGGAAAGGGAATTTTTAAATGTTGAAGGGTATTATATAAATTAGATTTTTGAAAATCTATATATAATATTTTTATAAGTATATATATATATATATATATATATACACAAATAATTTCAAAGGAAGAGTAAAAATACATATTCATTTACAGGCTTAATTCTGAAATGGTGAAGATTTATTTGTTTAATGAAATCTAAATTATTTTAGTTACTAGGAATAATATATTAAAAGAAAATTTGTTAAATTAAACTTTTGGTTGATTAAATTATTAAAGGGTAATTGATTGTTTGATTAATTCAAATATTAATAAAATATATAATATTATTCAAGGTCTGAAATTGTGAAGAAGTAGTCGACATGGGGATGGACTACAAACACAAAAATCAAAGGTAAGTTAATCTCACTCTTCTAGTTTGCTATTTAAATTTAAATGGTTAAATTTAAATAATTGGTTGAATGATTGAATTGATTTGATGTGCTATATCATATATGGTAGGATATAGTATATAATGGAGTGAATGATTTCCCGCATTATATAGCGGATGAGACCCTATGCGCCGCATAATAGCAGATGATATTATATTAATCCCATATACCGCGATTTTCCAACTCGAAGTGGAATTGGTATTGTGCTAACATCTGTGGATGCAGGGAAACAGGTTGGAGGGATCTAATTGGATTCCTCAAAATTATTTAGATTGTTTAATATTCCGCGTTATGAATATTTGATATTCTATGATGAATTATATTGATAATTGGAATATTGAATGTTATGGTTTGCTTGAATATATTTCGGTACACTGAGTTATCAAAAAATATAGAATTGGATTGAAAGAGTGAATTTTTAAGTAAAAAATCATAGAGAGTTTGAATAAATTTAAGAATGAACTGGATATGAATAAAAGTGAATTTAAAATTCTAATAAATAATTCCGATTATGGAAAAAGGGGGACTTTAAATAAACAAGAGAAATAATGAATTTTAAACTTAAGCGATATTATTTAAAGGAATAAAGAATTTATTTTAAAAATTCAAGTTTTAAATTTATTGAACAGATAAAGAAGGAATTTGGAAAAAGGGTATGCAATTGGTATTTTTAGTTAAAAGGGACTTTAAATCATAATTAAGAAATAAAATTCAAAGTTAACGGATTTTGAAATAAATTGAGAAAGTAAAGGAATTTATTTCAAAATGGAGTAATTTGGAAGTCAATTTGTAAATTGATTTAAGTGTTGAAATTGGAATTTTAAAAGGGGAAGTGAGACTAAGAAATGTATAAACTGGGTTTATAAAAGTGAAGGAATATATTAGTGGATATTTGGAGGAATAAATTCACGGTGAGATTTTATTAAAGGAATGGATTAAAAAAATTAAAATTAAATAGTGATTTAGTTTTAAGATGGGAAAGAAAAGAGTATTTCCCTGGATAGTCGTGTATGTTTTCAAACCAAATTTTTAATAATAAGTTAAAAATTTTAATGTTGTTTTAAAATGCATGTTTTAGAAAATTTATTATTTCTAAATGCTTAAATCCTAAAGTAAGTATTTTTCAAATCTATTATCGTAGTAATTATTTAAAGGTGACTTGGTATTTTATTTTAAAGGAGAAAATCTAGTTTTATATTTTATGAAGTAACCTCATTTTAAATATTCCTAAAGTATATATTTTTAATAAAGTATTGAAGTAGTTTTCAATTTAAATGTTAAAGTATACTTTATAATAAAGTGTTTTTAAATTATTTTAAAAATCTAAAGTATTGGCACTTGGAGTTTTCAGTGGAAATAAATATTTGGGAATTCATTCCATGAGAAGAGTGTGATTTGAAAAACTGTTTTCAAAAAGGGTTGAAATGGAAATATATCTTGCGAATATATTTTGAGGTTAATAAATAATTTGGGAGGTTATTTACTGTTTGATGGATGTTGTGAATGTTAATTGATAGTTAAATAACCGATTATCAATATTAGACAATGCGCTGATCATTTTGAAGGGACAGGAATCTGGATTAATTTCTCGAAAACCACTTCGATCCAGTTTGTACGTTTTCGTGTGGAAAACAAGAGTTTGGATTCGAAGATGGAGCAGTGAAGTGTAAGGGCTAGTCGCTACTAATCCTGAGGATGATTCCAAAATGGATGTAGTAGGAGTAGTGTCTTCGGTTCCGTTCGAACCCAGGACGGACTTGTATGCACGAATGCTTTAAGAACATTGTCAGGTGGGCGATGAGCATTCTAAGTGAAATGTTCTAAAAAGGTAATGCTTAGCCTCGAGCCTCATCAACCGGGAATGAACGAAAATCAGGAGTTATGCAACAAGGCTAAGTGGGTAGCACCCATTATGTAACGCCCCACCTCTATGCTCACAATAACAAAGAGTATTAAAAGAAATACTGTCCGTTATTACGAAGAATAAGGCTGGATAGGAGCGGCCATCCGTAGTTAGGCCTTACACTAGTATTGGTCATCTCGATAGGAGTGGTATATATTTTTCATCTCTTATTTATTTACTCCCATCAACATATCCAATTCCAGTATAAAACGAACTACGATGGTTCATAATAGTTTATGACAATAGATATAATAATAACACAAGTAATTCAAATGCGAAACACTGATAAACAAAAATCTCATATATATATAATAACTGATGTCAGTTACAATACATGTGATACAGTACATATGGTACAACTACAACTGTCGACTCTGGAAGTTACATATACAAGTACATTATCGTGAATAATATACATGAATATACAACATCCTATACAAATACACTGACTACTTTAAATGTTGACAACTACTCCAAAAATATGAAAAGACTTCATAGCTCTAACAGCAACCCATAGTGAGATATCAACAACCTGTAAATACTCGGTCTGACCCGAGTATTACATTCAAAAGAAAATAATACACGGGTCAGTCTAATTCAAACTCAGTTATTAGTGCACAGAAACAATAATAATTAAATAAAAATTAGACGTCAGTCAAAATAAATTCACATATCCGATCCTTTAACAAGAAATCAGATAACGGTGAATATAACATGTATAGTGTTAAACAACAATTCAGCAAACTCAAATTACCAACAAAGATAGAAGATAGGATTATTAATGAAGGTAATTTAAAAGAACATCAGAATTGCCTAATAGGCAATTAACATCAAAATCTAATTATTAATAAATAACTAGAAACTCATAATCTAATTATCAAATAGATAATTAGACAACAACAAAATGATCAAATGAAACTAAATAAATTTAAACAATTGAATTATCACTAAAAAAACGTCAATTCTAATTGGCTGCAGTACACGCTAACGTGTATTGCCTCGCCAATATGGCATATGAAATACGCAAAAGATCAATGGATCAAAGGTAATTGAAATATCAATAAAAACAATACCGTGTGGCTGCAGTTCACGCTTGCGTGCACTGCCTCGCCACTACAGTGATGATGTACCCAACGAATACCGTGTGGCTGCAGTTCACGCTTGCGTGCACTGCCTTGCCACTACAGTGATATGTACACAATGAAAATTCACAAGCAAACACAAGATCAAACCCGAGTTACCGGATTCAACTCAAGTGCAATAAAATAATGCCAAAGTGAAATACAGTGACCAAATGCAGACGAATACCATGCATTAATGCAATGCATCAGTTCCGTGAATAAAGACAGTGGACAGTACAAAAGACACCAACCCATAAACCGAATGCAAAAGGTCAATGTCCGTGACTCAATTCAACTGCAGCAGCAAAACACAATGCAGAATGACATGCACACAAGTGTACATGTGAACCCCAATTGTGTAAGTGTAAGCATCATTTCCCAAGTTAAGGCCATAAGCAACAGATTTACCCAATTCGAAATCAAGTGATAAAATCAGGTCAGAGTCTAATAATATCAGAACAAGTTGTAGCCATAAGCTACTGACCAGAGTCAAATGAAACCAAAAGCAACAACATATACCGCAATGCCCCAATAGAAAAATGCAGTTTAAATTAAACTGCAATGAGCCAGTCAATTAGGCTTTAAAAGTTTCACTAAATCAAAATATTTTCAACTAACCAAAATCAGTCAATTACTCCAACCCAAATACAAGCGAAGTAATCGATCTGTAATTATCACAAAGGCACAAGTCACACCCAAAACAACTCAAGCTCAATACAAATCCAATAATATATATGCATACACACATATAAATATATGTATGCCTATATATGCAGACTTGAATAAACAGGTGACCACATGATGAACTTGTACGCGAAGGCCAGTGAACAACTAAATGAAACTGGACCAAGATCAACGCAAATGCAAACTATATCATACCTGATACTATGACAATATGGATGTAAGCAAATACATCTGATTCTAAATGACAAGATTAAAGTCAAGATCAATGCCATCAGTTAAAGACCAAAGTCATGGAATTGCATAAACAAGTTCAAGTGTGCTACAAGGAAATTGCAAAATGAATCTGGATAGTGCAAATATGAGACTTGACTGGACAACCTCACAATGAAATGGCCGTATTCAAAACTTGATACAAGGAACTACATGATTAACAAGTATGCAAATGAATGCAACGTGAACCAACAGTGCACTAATAAGGTTAACAAGACTTGGCATGTATATGAAGATGGTAAAACAAGTACAACACAATGTGACAGTGGGCAAAGTCGAAGCTATAACTCAAGACCATATGTAAAGAAGGGTGCAGTGAAGACTGTAGGCCATGGTTACAGCAATAATTCCAATCAAAATCAAACTAAAATTATTTTCGCACAATCAAGCTTTCAAACCAAGTCCAAAAACAACTGCAGTTCAAAGAAAATGTCACCTGCAGTTCGAATTTAAAATGGCCAGATAATGCCATCGCATAAACAAATTCCTGGCCGATTGAAAGGCAAATAATCGAACAAGTTCAATAGTCAACAAAATCATAGTGACCGAAGTCGACTAAAAATCAACAAATTTCCAAATACATGATGACCCATAAACCTCGTTACAGCATTTTAACAAAATCAAATGGCCAAGAAATATCAAGTCACGAATTCACGCAATTTTTTTTTTACGAATCGAAAACATCAAAATTTTCCCTACAAATTGAGGTAGAACTAGATGTGAGTAATTAAAATTACTCACCTTTCTCACGACGAATTGAAGCAGAGACGACCCCAATTTCCCGAAAACCCTAACTTGGGACGAAGGAGCGAAAGCCCTCATTTTTGATCGAATGAAGAAAATTTTTGAGGCCGCCATATTTTATTTTCGTTCGTATCCTTTGTTCTAGGTTTAGGGCGAGTAATCAAATGGAGACAGGAGTAACGGGTTTGCCTTTAGAAATCACGGCACCAAGTAAAATAGAAAATGTGGGCCAAGATCCAATTGAAGCCCGCAAAACACTTCAACAAATTTTCAAAAGAATTTCAACCAGATTAAAACTCCCAAAAATAATTAGCTAGTTGATTTAACGTCTAATGACGATAACAAATTAACAAGAAAACTTCCGGGTTGTTACAGACTCCCCTCCTCAAAGGAATTGCGTCCCCGCAATTTTCATAATTAAAGGCGTCAATAACAATTATTTCTCTGACATAAACTGGTTAAGCTAGAAAATATAGGCAGAGAATTCTAATGTCAAAGAAATCTTTTAATTTCATAAAAGAAATTCACAAATTCTCAACAAAAATCTAACTATCAAGTAGATAATCAAAAAAACAACCAAGCTGAATAAATGCAATTATTAGCAATTTTCAATTATCAAAAACGATAATAAAATCTCAAATCAACGAATATTCGACTGTCAAAAACGATAATCAAATCAACAAATATTCGATTATCAAAAACGATAATTAGAACTCATATTAACAAATATTTGATTATCTCAGGCGATAATCAAATCTCAAATATCTAATTACCAAAACGACAATTAGAACTCATATTAACAAATATTTGATTATCTCAGGCGATAATCAAATCTCAAATATCTAATTATCAAAACGACAATTAGAACTCATATTAACAAATATTTGATTATCTCAGGCGATAATCAAATCTCAAATATCTAATTATCAAAACGACAATTAGAACTCATATTAACAAATATTTGATTATCTCAGGCGATAATCAAATCTCAAATATCTAATTATCAAAAACGATAATTAGAACTCATATTAACAAATATTTGATTATCTCAGGCGATAATCAAATCTCAAATATCTAATTATCAAAACGACAATTAGAACTCATATTAACAAATATTTGATTATCTCAGGCGATAATCAAATCTCAAATATCTAATTATCAAACACGATAATTAGAACTCATATCAACAAATATTTGATTATCACAAGCGATAATCAAATCTCAAATATCAAATTATCAAAACGATAATTAGAACTCATATCAACAAATATTTGATTATCACAAGCGATAATCAAATCTCAAATATCTAATTATCGAAACGATAATTAGAACTCATATCAACAAATATTTAATTATCACAAGCGATAATCAAATCTCAAATGTCTAATTATCAAAACGACAATTAGAACTCATATTAACAAATATTTGATTATCTCAGGCGATAATCAAATCTCAAATATCTAATTATCAAACACGATAATTAGAACTCATATCAACAAATATTTGATTATCACAAGCGATAATCAAATCTCAAATATCTAATTATCAAAACGATAATTAGAACTCATATCAACAAATATTTAATTATCACAAGCAATAATCAAATCTCAAATGTCTAATTATCAAAAACGATAATTAGAACTCATATTAACAAATATTTGATTATCTCAGGCGATAATCAAATCTCAAATATCTAATTATCAAAACGATAATTAGAACTCATATCAACAAATATTTGATTATCTCAGGCGATAATCAAATCTCAAATATCTAATTATCAAAACGATAATTAGAACTCATATCAACAAATATTTGATTATCTCAGGCGATAGTCAAATCTCAAATATCTAATTATCAAAACGACAATTAGAACTCATATTAACAAATATTTGATTATCTCAGGCAATAATCAAATCTCAAATATCTAATTATCAAACACGATAATTAGAACTCATATCAACAAATATTTGATTATCTCAGGCGATAATCAAATCTCAAATATCTAATTATCAAACACGATAATTAGAACTCATATCAACAAATATTTTATTATCTCAGGCGATAATCAAATCTCAAATATCTAATTACCTGCAGATAATTAGATTCAACAAATATCTAGAAATCAATAAAGATACTCTAGAAAATCAACATAAAGATTGGATCGATCCCATCAGATGGTGAGTTTTTAAGCTACGCCATACGTGCATCTCAGAGTGGCCGAAGCCTACCAAGTATTATAAGTTTTGGCGCCCATCAGATTGACCCGGAGGTCCGCAGAGAGACCCGAAGGTCTAGTACTGGTATTTGACCCGAAGGTCCGCAGAGTGGCCCGAAAGCCCAACAAATGACCCGAAGGTCCAACAGAGTGGCTCGAAAGCCCAACAAATGACCCGAAGGTCCAACAGAGTGGCTCGAAAGCCCAACAAATGACCCGAAGGTCCAGCATATGACCCGAAGGTCCAACAGAGTGGCTCGAAAGCCAAATAAAATCATCCGAATCATCAAACAGCAAATATTTCAATTAACGAGTCCGGAATTAACCAAAATAGCAAACGCACATGTCCCATAACCACGAGTTTTACTAAATTGTTTAATTCTCTTCATCGTTTCCTTGAAAGTGCAAAATTGTGTATTTCAAAAAAATAACATTTCACATTCTCAAACGGACAAGTCCGGAATTAAGCGAATCAGTAAAAGAAAGGGGTCATAATCCTCGATTTTTCTGAAACGTTTAAGTCACTTTCTCATTCTTCTGAAAACGCAAACTGTAAAAATTCTGAAAACAATTTCATTTATTTCATAAAAGTAATAATTTACATTCTCAAACGAACAAGTCCGGAATTAAGCGAATCAGCAAAAGAAAGGGTTCACAGTCCTCGATTTTGCTGAATCGTTTAAATCGCTTCCTCATTCTTTTGTAAGCATAAACTAAAAAAATTTGAAAAGCAATTTTATTTTTTTTAAAACGATTTGCAATCCGTGATAAAAACAGCAACATTAGTGACAATTTCATTTAGAAAATTGTACTTCTCAAAACACCGTAGAAACGGATCCCAAAATCAGCATTGCGGGATAACCGCTTGAAAATCCACTTTAAAATATGACGGATACTGAAGTCAAAGCGACAGTAATTTTTAAACGTCAAAATCTCATCAAAATGATTTGCATCAAAATATAATATCAGTGAATTTTCATTCATTGAAATATGTCAATAAAACACCGTGCTTCAAAATATAGCATTGGTGTGAAAAGCCCGTTATAAGAATAACGGCAACAAAATACGTTTCATAACCAAGCACCGGTTCAACGTAAAATTAGTGTAGTAACGTGCAACTCATGTTTGCACGCACACTACTAAATAAACAAAGAAATTACTCAAATATATCTTCAATGAAGATAATTTAAAACAGCAAAAATTTAATCAGCATGCGATTAGTATTAAAGAAAACCAGTAAAAAATTTCAACAAATCAAAACCACTGGTTAAACAACATAATGAATTAAATTCATTTTCATATTTTGATTTTTAAATCAAAATAATTATCAGCTGTACTCAGCGAAGCAGTCTTACTGTTTCCGCTACGCACTCTGATAACAGAACACAAATCAATCGAATCATCAAAGTACAATCTCACTTTTATTTTTAAATAAAGCTATTTAAAAATTTTCATCATAATTTCAAAACTTTAGTTTTGACTCAAAGCACATATAAAACATCGACAATTAGTTGTAACACATGTTCCCTCTAAGTTATGTTTTATATTATGTCCATAAACCCCAAGCTCTGATACCAATTGTAACGCCCCACCTCTATGCTCACAATAACAAAGAGTATTAAAAGAAATACTGTCCGTTATTACGAAGAATAAGGCTGGATAGGAGCGGCCATCCGTAGTTAGGCCTTACACTAGTATTGGTTATCTCGATAGGAGTGGTATATATTTTTCATCTCTTATTTATTTACTCCCATCAACATATCCAATTCCAGTATAAAACGAACTACGATGGTTCATAATAGTTTATGACAATGGATATAATAATAACACAAGTAATTCAAATGCGAAACACTGATAAACAAAAATCTCATATATATATATAATAACTGATGTCAGTTACAATACATGTGATACAGTACATATGATACAACTACAACTGTCGACTCTGGAAGTTACATATACAAGTACATTATCGTGAATAATATACATGAATATACAACATCCTATACAAATACACTGACTACTTTAAATGTTGACAACTACTCCAAAATATGAAAAGACTTCATAGCTCTAACAGCAACCCATAGTGAGATATCAACAACCTGTAAATACTCGGTCTGACCCGAGTATTACATTCAAAAGAAAATAATACACGGGTCAGTCTAATTCAAACTCAGTTATTAGTGCACAGAAACAATAATAATTAAATAAAAATTAGACGACAGTCAAAATAAATTCACATATCCGATCCTTTAACAAGAAATCGGATAACGGTGAATATAACATGTATAGTGTTAAACAACAATTCAGCAAACTCAAATTACCAACAAAGATAGAAGATAGGATTATTAATGAAGGTAATTTAAAAGAACATCAGAATTACCTAATAGGAAATTAACATCAAAATCTAATTATTAATAAATAACTAGAAACTCATAATCTAATTATCAAATAGATAATTAGACAACAACAAAATGATCAAATGAAACTAAATAAATTTAAACAATTGAATTATCACTAAACAAAAGTCAATTCTAATTGGCTGCAGTACACGCTAACGTGTACTGCCTCGCCAATATGGCATATGAAATACGCAAAAGATCAATGGATCAAAGGTAATTGAAATATCAATAAAAACAATACCGTGTGGCTGCAGTTCACCCTTGCGTGCACTGCCTCGCCACTACAGTGATGATGTACCCAACGAATACCGTGTGGCTGCAGTTCACGCTTGCGTGCACTGCCTTGCCACTACAGTGATATGTACACAATGAAAATTCACAAGCAAACACAAGATCACACCCGAGTATTTACAGGTTGTTGATATCTCACTATGGGTTGCTGTTAGAGCTATGAAGTCTTTTCATATTTTTGGAGCAGTTGTCAACATTTAAAGTAGTCAGTGTATTTGTATAGGATGTTGTATATTCATGTATATTATTCACGATAATGTACTTGTATATGTAACTTCCAGAGTCGACAGTTGTAGTTATATCATATGTACTGTATCGCATGTATTGTAACTGACATCAGTTATTATATATATATATATATGAGATTTTTGTTTATCAGTGTTTCGCATTTGAATTACTTGTGTTATTATTATATCTATCGTCATAAACTATTATGAACCATCGTAGTTCGTTTTATACTGGAATTGGATATGTTGATCGGAGTAAATAAATAAGAGATGAAAAATATATACCACTCCTATCGAGATAACCAATACTAGTGTAAGGCCTAACTACGGATGGCCGCTCCTATCCAGCCTTATTCTTCGTAATAACGGACAGTATTTCTTTTAATACTCTTTGTTATTGTGAGCATAGAGGTGGGGCGTTACACATTAGGGTGAGGTCATCCCTGTCTAGATGTTCCTTTTATTCGGCTTAGTGGTGCGGTTGCTGATCCCAACCGTCGGGCAATCTTACTCGGGATTATCCAATAAGGGGTAGTCCCGGCCTTGTGTTGCAGGGAATTAGTAGTAATCCCCGGTACGGTAATCTAGGCCACGTACTGTAACAGGTGGTACCCCGGTGCCTAGTCATTAGTTGGAAATCCATTCTCCTTACGTGCCTTTTACGGTTTTGTTTGTATTACCCACGACTGTGGCTAGTAGCTGGAATTTAATTAATGTAACAATTTCAACTATTTTAATAAGTATTTGTAAATAGACCCTATTATAATATCGTAGGATTTTAATAAAAAGTTTTTTGGCTATCGTAAGGTAAAAACCCGACATGTTTATTTGTGGCGTGGTTTTACGAGATGCTTATGATTTTCAAAGGATTTTGAAACTTTAATAGTCAATTTGTGTGTGGTTTTCTCACGCTGGTTTTCTAGATTGACTCGGGTGTTATTTAACTATAATGCTCGGGTCAGACCGAGTATTATAGGATACAGGAAAGGATGCTGTAGAGCTCAGGAGACGAGCTGGATGGCGATGCGTACTTCCGTACTGGTTTAAAATATTCCGCTGTGTTGAACAGTTCTGTATTCAGTTTTGTGAGGACATGTTATGATTACTATCCAGTTGTGTGTTATGTGTACTTTGATGATGTAATGTATAAACAAATTTGCTTTTGTGTAAAGATCTATTATCATATATTATATTGTATTCCACTGCAATGGTTAGATTCTGATGTTGTTTTCTATTTTCTTCTTCTACCTCTCCTTCTTTAACCCAAATGGTCCGTATTTCCATTCATCTTGAGTTGATTGATGGAGAATAGTGTCGACTTAAGGGTACGGGTTTGCGGGTTGTTATAGTTGGTATCAGAGCTTAGGTTGGTGATAACCTTGGCTCTGGTGGGGATTACTCATTAAATAGAGCTCGTAAACTCTATAATGAGTTTGAGTGTATTAATAGATATGAGAGCGTAATTGTTAGTGAATATAAAAGTTGTTTTTATATTGTATTGACATATCGGTTGAGTGTTTATGAATTCTGGTCGATATGTGGGATGTCATGTCATCAATAGGGTTTCTAAACTCTTAAATGAGATAACCGACACAATATAGTTTTCAAATATGGTAAATGAAATAATTTTACCCCAAATTATTTTCGGATATAAAACAAAGGTTTTTGAAAATTATTGGTTGTTTGGATGTTAGGAATGATAATTATTATCATTGTTGTGTGGAAATTTAACTAGAAGTTAAAAATAACCAAAGGTTAAGGAAAGAAATTCATTTATAGAATGAAATTTGAAGTGTGAATTGTAAATGTGATTTATAATTTGAAATAGAATTCCAAAGGAATATTTGGAAATAAATCGTGATGAAAGTTCCAGAGTAATGTTTAGGATGGATTTCGAATTTGGAATTTTGGAAAAAAAATTGAATTGGATTTGAACTTTGGAGATTTTGGAATATTTGAAGGGATTTTAAAGTGATAAAAGCATTGAATGCTTTTCGGTTGCTGGGAAATAATTCCGATGATGATTGCGGCTTCCTCGGTGTTCATTTTCGAGTTTCCAAGAGGGGGATTGCTACCTTGTGTTTTGGATTAATGTTTGTTCGCAAAATTGGATTTAATTTTGAAAATGGAAAGGAATAGTTTCTTTTAGATATATATTTTTTCAAAATTGGATTTTAAACATTCTAGTAATGGTTTAAAACTCTGGAGTTGGTTTGAAATGTTTGGATGAAACTCTGAAAACTTATTAAAAATGTTTATGGAATGGTAATAAGATTGGAAACTTAAAAAAATGTTTTGAAAAGTTGTTTAGAATAGAAAATTTAACTTGGAGAAGGGTTAAAAATTGAAGTAAGTAAGAAAACGAAAATAAGTTAGAATGTAAGCCAATTAATTTAAGAGAGTTAAAAGAAGTTAGCAAACGGAAGGTAAAAATCAAATATTGAATTAAAAGTTGGAAATGAACTAATTTGAATAAATTGGTTAAGTGAGTATGTTAATGGAATTTTAAATTGGTTAAAAAAAAGTTGAATTGTGAGTTAATAAAATTGGTTTGTGAATTAAATGATAGAAATAGAACTTGAGTATGAATAATATTCATCGCATATTGTAAGTGGATTAATTATGAATCGAAGTTGTCAAATGAAATGGAATTGGATTATAATAGAAATGATATGAGTTGCAAATAAAATCCAATTGGAGTATAAACGAGTTAAATATGTGGTTGGATATTATTTTAACAAACTAAGAATGGGATTAAAATTAAAATGGATAAAGAGAATGAGGTAATTGAATTTGATGAGAATCAAATTAAATAGAAGTGAACTTAAGTTATGAAGTTGAAAAAGTTTGAAGAAAGTAAATTAATTTAAGTTTAAAAATAATGGAAGCTTGGCTTCGTGTAAGGGTGAAAACCCATTAAATAAAAGTTTGGGTTAAATTAAATTGAGAAATAGTTATTAATATTAGCATGGAATGTGGTCAAGCTTAATGGGATGGGTTAAATGAAACCAACGCGGGAATGAATGAAATGCAAGTGAATGGTTTGTAAATAAGTTAGAATGGAATAAAATTTAATATAAATTGTATTGGAACCAATTTAAAATGATTATAAGCTTAAGTTATTGTTTATTCACATAAATATCGCCGAATTTGCATAGAAATAATTGTCGTTTGGCGAAAATGAGATTAAATAAAATTCTATGAATTAATAGAAGTGAATAAAATTGATTTTTGAATCAATTGAAATGAATATAAGTTTGTTTGGTTTAAAAATGAATCATATGCAAGCAAGTGAGTAGTAAATCACTTAAATTGAATAGTGTGGGTTGAGAGTTGATTGAAAGCAATTGAAATAGGTGTCGAAACCTTACATATGTGCTTATGAAAGTATATAACATGCATTGTTATAGAATCCATGTTTTAGCTATTTAAATATAAGTGGAATGCTATAAACTTCTTATATATAGTGCTTATATGTTCAAATTGAGTAAGTACAGGCACTTGAAGGATGTTTGGCAGGATTTTGGTCGCGCTAATTGCTAAAAAGTAATCCGCTTGCTTAAAAATGCTAAATAGAGGTACGCTTACGCAATAAAAGTTAGGAAATATGAACTATTGTTTGTTTTTTTTGACCGGGTGGGTCGATGTATATATATTTATATCTCTTGTCAAATTGCAAAAGCTCCTCCGTACAAAGGAGACTCTGCCAAAAAAATTCGAAAATTTTGGGAGCTAGAAATTTTTTTGAAAATTTTTGGGAAATTTTTTGTTAGTGACAAAACGATTTCAAATCGGAAATTGAAATAAATTAGTGGATGAAACTAATTTAAAATAATGATATGAATCAGTTATAAATGGAAGATAAAATTCAATATTCAGAGTTTAAGATAAATTGAATTCATATGGAAATGGGAGAACCAATTTTAATAGAAGTAGATATTAACTAAAGTGGTAAAGTGAAAATAAATATAAGAAGCATATAAAATACTTATATTGAACTTAAGAAGAAATGGTAGAATTCTTAAGTAATATGGGTGTCATGAAAATATATTGAATAAGCATTTGAGTGAAGATTTAATAAAAATATGTGAAATGATAAGCGTAAATAAGTGAATAGAAATCAAAATGAATGTGAATGAAAGAGAATGGATATAAATACGTAAGATGTACTATAAATACGTAAGATGTACGTATTTATTTTTATTCGCATAGTAATTTGATATATATTTGAGCACATAATTTCGAGATAGTTATATCAATCCGAGTTGGAATTTTTCACTCGATTTTCGACGGCGAACCCTGGATATGGATTTTGATTGATTCTGGAAATTCTCTATCATAATTATGACTATGCAAGGAGAATGACGGTTTCTGATCAAGAAATCAAATCTGAGTCCGCACTAGGAAGTCGGGCGGACGATACTAGTTCGGAAGTGAAATTGTGTGTTAGAGCAAGTGATCGAATTTGATATTGCGTACGGATGATATGTGTACATCGTATGGGCTTGAATGAATAGATATTGAATTTTTTGTAAGGAAGTCAATAAAATGTTTTTGAATGTTGTGATTGGATATTATTGCTATGTAGGATATACAGGTATTATAAAGGGAAATTTTGTTTGATTTCAGAAGACAAATTTGAATTGCTCGACAAAAAGGTATGTTTTTAAATTTCTATATGAAATTTGATTTGGGTTTTTGATCTAGCCACTTGGCTTTTGTTTTCTTTTGAAATTTGGGAGCCTATAGATGCATTTTGTAGTTATTTCGAGCAAGCCGCGCAAAGGAGACACTGACGAATTTTTTCTAAAATTTAGGGAGAAAGAAAAATTTGAGAAAATTTTGATAATTTAAAATTTGATTTTAAATTATAATTCGAATTGTTGAGTAAGTAATATTGCTTGGGACTTATGGATAAGTTTGGAAAGCTAGAAACAGGGTTAGTGTGTCTTTAATAAAAAGGATTGTTTTGAGAATTGTTTGGAATTGTTTGGTTTTGGAAAAAGTAAATGGGTATTGGACAATTCTTCTAAACTATTAATTTCGGAGACGAAATTCTTTTAAGGAGGGAGGAATGTGATGAACCGAAATTTTTGAGCATTTGAAATTGGAATATTTAATTGATTTTAAATATTTGAAAGGTTAATTTTAACTTGAATTCCAAATATCACTATTTAGTTGATAATTAAATTATTGAATTTAATAATTGAAGTTGGGTAAAATATTGAATCTTCAGTTTTAAGCTTGTTAAAAATAATTTGAAGGCTTGTAAAATTTATATTGATAGAACCGAAGAGAGTAAAAGTGTTAAAATTTAATTTAGAAGTGTTTTGTCCAGTTTTAAAATTTTATAGTTTAAATTGAATTTAAAAATAGCCTTCCGAGGCACAGTCTCGGAATTCGACGAAACCAGTTCCATTGGATCCATAATATTGTATTATTATCGGATTTCAAATTTTGTAGTGATTGGAGTAGTTGTGTGAGCATACGGTGAATAAACGCGTTGAAATTAAATCAAAATTTCAATTTTTATAACTGAGTTCAAAAGCTATCGTCTCCATACGATCGAGTTAGGACTCGAAACCTTTTCCAGTGCGTTCGGAATACGGGTATAACACTATGAACGCATAGCGGCATGCCTCGATAGGAGTTTGAAATTTTAAGTAACATTTATCAAGACGATTTGAATTTAAAAAAATTGAATATATATTATACTAACCAGTCATACCTTTTCACGTAAAAACTTTTTCTTTCCATCAGCTTTTCCTTTATTTCAAATCACTGTCCCCTACCGTGCAGTACACGCTTCACTCTCCTTTACGTCCCTCCTCTCTTTTTTTAAAATCAACCAGCCGAGATGCATTTCAAATATCAGAAATGGCCTAGCAGTTCAAAAATACGAGAGCTTAAAAAAAAAAAAATATAAGGGAGGTCGCCGTTTGTTTTTCTCAAATCTCGTTTCCCCCTTAAATTAAAATCAAATCAACGTTCAGATCTCACGAAGAAGATCAAGGGTTTTGCAAGTGTCAGTGCGTGTCGTTCGATTTGGTCGCTCACGCAAGCGACGTGGGGAGGTCGAGTGGTGTGAGTGCTCGATGATGGCAGTGGTTCGAGATGTTCTTTTGGATTCAGGCAATATACTCTTCATAAGGGAATCGTGCACTTCTCGAATTGGGGTCGAGTTCGCGAATGGCTACGTCATTTGTCATGGTGGTCGAAGTCAAGGCTGAAGTCGAGGCGTTGGGAAGAGTTGTGATGCCTCTGGATCCTCGTTTTGCTCAGCATAGGGTAGATTGATCGAAGGGCGGTGCTCGATGCATGGCCAAGGCTCTTGCCACTGTCAGGTTCGAGATTTTCTTTAGGTAAGTCGTGTACCAGGGTAATTGTTTTTATTCTAGAAAATTTTGTTAACAGTAAAGTAAATTTTTATTTTTGGTTTTTAATGAAAAAGGAAAAAATAAATTTATATACATGAAATAGGTGCATGTAGAGGAAGAATTTTTAAAAACTAGATTTTATTTTTTAAAGTCTACCGTTAGGAAATTACTGTTTATTTTTTACAGAAAAGGAAAGGGAATTTTAAATGTTGAAGGGTATTTATTTAAACTTGGTTTTTGAAAATCTGTATATAATATTCTTATAAGTATATATATACAAATAATTTCAAAGGAAGAGTAAAAATACATATTCATTTACAGACTTAATTTTGAAATGGTGAAGATTTATTTGTTTAATGAAATCTAAATTATTTTAGTTACTAGGAATAATATATTAAAAGAAAATTTTTTAAATTAAAATTTTGGTTGATTAAATTATTAAAGGGTAATTGATTGTTCGATTAATTCAAATATTAATAAACTGTATAATATTATTCAAGGTCTGAAATCGTGAAGAAATAGTCGAGATGGGGATGGATTGCAAACACAAAAATCAAAGGTGAGTTAATCTCACTCTTCTGGATTGGTATTTAAATTTAAATGGTTAAATTTAAATAATTGGTTGAATGAATGAATTGATTTGATGTGCTATATCATATATGGTAGTATATAGTATATATTGGAGTGATTAATTTCCTGCATTATATAGCGGATGAGACCTTATGCGCTGCATAATAGCGGATGATATTATATTAATCTCATATACCATGATATTCCACCTCGAAGTGGAATTGGTATTGTGCTAACATCTGTGGATGCAGAGAAACAGGTTGGAGGGATTGAATTCCTCAAAATTATTTAGATTGTTTAGTATTCCGTGTTATGAATATTTGACATTCTGTGATGAATTTTATTGATAATTGGAATATTGAATGTTATGGTTTGCTTGAATATATTTCGGTACACTGAGTTATCAAAAAAATATAGAATTGGATTTTTGAAAAGAGAATAAAAGAGTGAATTTTTAAGTAAAAAATCATAGAGAATCGTTAAGTTTAAGAATGAACTGGATAAGAATAAATGTGATTTTAAAATTCTAATAAATAATTTCGAGTTTGGAAAAAGGGGGGCTTTGAATAAACAAGAGAAATAATGAATTTTAAACTTAAGTAATATTATTTGAAGGAATAAATAATTTATTTTAAAAATTCAAGTTTTAAATATATTGAAATAGATAAAGAAGGAATTTGGAAAAAGGGTATGAAATTGGTATTTTCAGTTAAATGGGACTATAAATCATAATTAAGAAGGAAAATCCGAAGTTAATGGATTTTGAGATAAACTGAGTAAGTAAAGGAATTTATTTCAAAATGGAGTAATTTGGAAGTCAATTTGAAAATTGATTTAAGTGTTGAAATTGGAATTTTAAAAGGGGAAGTGAGACTAAGAAATGTCTAAACTGGGTTTATAAAAGTGAAGGAATATATTAGTGGATATTTGGAGGAATAAATTCACGGTGACATTTTATTAAAGGAATGGATAAATTTGTTTAAAAATAAATAGTGATTTATTTTTAAGATGGGAAAGAAAAAAGTATTTCCCTGGATAGTCAAGTACGTTTTCAAAGATTTTTTTAATAATAAGTTAAAAGTTTTAATGTTGTTTTAAAAAGCATGTTTTAACAAAATTCATTATTTCTAAATGTTTAAATTCTAAAGTAAGTATTTTTAAAATCTATTATCGCAGTAATTATTTAAAGGTGACTTGGTATTTTGTTTTAAAGGAGAAAATCTAGTTTTATATTTTATAACCTCATTTTAAATATTCCTAAAGTATATATTTTTAATAAAGTATTGAAGTAGTTTTCAATTTAAATGTTAAAGTATATATCATAATAAAGTGTTTTAAAATTATTTTAAAAATCTAAAGTATTGGTACTTGGAGTTTTCAGTGGAAATAAATATTTGGGAGTTTATTCCATGAGAAGAGTGTGGATTGAAAAACTGTTTTCAAAAAGGGTTGAAATGGAAATATATCTTGCGAAGATATTTTGAGGATAATAAATTATTGGGGAGATTATTTATTGTTTGATGAATGTTGTGAATTTTAATTGATAGTTAAATGATCGTCTATCAATATTGGACAATGCGCTGATCGTTTCGAAGGGACCAGGATTAATTTCATGAAAACCACTTCGATCCGGTTTGTACGTTTTCGTGTGGAAAACAAGAGTTTGGATTCGAAGATGGAGCAGTGAAGTGCAAGGGCTAGTCGCTACTAATCCTGAGGATGATTCCAAAAAGGATGTAGTAGGAGTAGTGCCTTCGGTTCCGTTCGAACCCGGGACAGACTTATATGGATGAATGCTTTCAGAACATCGTCAGGTGGGCGATGAGCATTCTAAGTGAAATGTTCTAAAAAGGTAACGCTTAGCCTCGAGCCTCATCAATCAGGAATGAATGAAAATCAGGGGTTATGCAGCAAGGCTAAGTGGGTAGCACCCATAGGGTGAGGTCATCTCTGTCTAGATGTCCCTTTTATTCGGCTTAGTGGTGCGGTTGCTGATCCCAACCGTGGGGTGATCTTACTCAGGATTATCCAGTAAGGGGTAGTCCTGGTCTTGTGTTGCAAGGCATTGAGAGTAATCCTCGGTACGGTGATCTAGGCCACGTACTGTGATAGGTGGTACCCCAGTGCCTGGTCATTAGTTGGAAACTCATTCTCCCTACGTGCCTTTTATGGTTTTGTTTGTATTACCCACGACTGTGGCTAGTAGTTGGTATTTAATTAATATGATAATTTCGGCTATTTTAATAAGTATTTGTAAATATACCCTACTATAATATCAGAGGATTTTAATAAACAGTGTTTTGGTTTTCGTAGGGTAAAAACCCAACATGTTTATTTGTGGCGTGGTCTTACGAGATGCTTTTGATTTTCAAAGGATTTTGAAACTTTAATAATCAATTAGTGTGGTTTTCTCACGCTGGTTTTCCAAACTAACTCAGGTGTTATTTAACTATAATGCTCGGGTCAGACCGAGTATTATAGGATACAGGAAAGGTTGCTATGGAGCTTAGGAGACGAGCTGGATGGCGATGCGTACTTCCATACTTGTTTAAAATATTCCACTGTGTTGACTAGCTGTGTATTCAGTTTTGTGAGGACATGTTATGATTACTGTCCAGTTGTGTGTTGTGTGTACTCTGATGATGTAATGTATAAACAGATTTGCTTTTGTGTAAAGATCTATTATCATCTATTATATTGTATTCCACTGCGATGGTTGGATTCTAATGTTGTTTTCTACTTTCTTCTTCTCTCTCCTTCTTTAACACAAATGGTCCGTATTTCCGTTCATCTTGAGTTGATTGATGGAGAATAGTGTCGACTTAAGGGGTACGAGTTTACGGGTTGTTACACTTGGAATGCTATGAAACATGGTAAGTATTCTTAGAAGAGGTATTAGATCATGACGCAAGAGGCTTTGAAAACTCGTAATGCTTTCTTTTGGATCTCTAGCGATCCGTGGATAATGGATCGTCAGCGATCCATCTACATAGTAAATTTTAGGCTTGTTTCACTTAAGTTCTATTAGCATGTTCTTTTAGATGCCTTGTTCAAATATCAAGTCATTCTGGCTTAGTTTGGATGTTCTATTTCCTTTTAGATTCTGCTGGGTTAAAAACCCAATTAATAAAGCTCAGTCTACGAATAAGAGTTATGCTGATAGAAGATGGAAAGACTTAGAGTTCTCTGTTGGAGATGATGATTTCATTAAGGTATCACTGATGAAAGGTGTAATCAGATTCGGAAAATCAGAGAAATTGGCACCGAAATTTGTAGGACCATTTTCTTTTATAGAAAGGATCGAGAAACTTGCATATAGAGTAGAGTTACCGAACAATTTCGTAGGAGTCCATGATGTTTTTCATATTTCCCATCTCAGGAAGTGTATTAGAGACCCAGAGGCTACTATCGCAATGAATGTATTAGTAGACTTAGTAGTAGAGCCAAATATGACTATAGTTAGATAACCAGTTCATATAATCGCAAGAGATAAGAAGAGGGTAAGGAACAAGACAGTCAAATTAGTTAAATTCCAGTGGAGCGATGATGAGAGACACTGTACATGGGAGACTGAGAGCAGGATTACAGACGCTTATCTTGATTTGTTTGATGGTATGTTTTACCTTTATGATTAATTTATGTGTACCTTACATTAATTTTGAAGATGAAATTCTTTAGGGAGAGGAGTCTGTAACACCTCTAATTTTTAGTAACATTATTTAGAAAATTTAATTAGTAAAATCAAATGAAATAATGTAAAACGATTAAGGGATTGAGATTTGTGAATTTAGAGCGTGGTCGTTCCCATTAAACAAATAAACTAAGGGAATTAAAATGAATTAAATTAGGGTAAGTAGACAAGGGCAATATAGGAATAAGTATATTCTTATACCTTAATCCCTTAAACCATATTCATTTTACACGTGCAAAACAAAAACTAAATAGAAGAGAGGCCGGACACCATTAAGGAATAATAAGTAGAAGATAAAGCAAGAATCAAGAGGAAGCTTAAGCAACTTAATCCAAGGTCAAATCTCAACTTTTTAATCACAAAGCAAAGGTGAATAATAACATCTCATGTTTTTAATTAATATTAGTTTTAGGTTAAATCCAAGCTAATTTGCAAATGTTTTACCATGTTTTGGTTGTTAAATTGGATATATATATAATTATTGATGATTTATGCTAATTCATATAGATTTTATGATATGTTTTAATGTGAAAAAATTATTAAATGACATCCAAATGCCTTGCGATTTTAATACATGATCTGAAACGATATTTTAGAGATGGGTTTCAATTTTCATAATTTTTTGAATTAATGTGGATTTAATACTAATTTTCTCACGAAGAAAATGGTTGTTTGGGTTTAAAATTAATTACGGATAATATATTTATTTTTTGGGTTTGAAAGTAATATATGTTAGAAAACATATTAAAATGATTTATGAGAATTTTTATAGATTTTTGCTAAGTGTTTTAATGGATATATAAAATTATTTAAGTTATGCGACTTAAATGTTTTATATATTTATAAAAGAAGAAGGGAAATTTTGTAAATAATTAATTCGTTTATTTCTGAAATTTCGGAAGTACTTTTAGAAAAGAAATTAGCAACCAATCATGTTTTGACAAACAAGACAGGTTAGTTGAAAAGAATTGCTTTAAAAGGTTAAAAATTAGTTTAAACATGCTTTATACATGTTTCACCACTTTCGACACCTATATTTTGATCCAGTACTACAGCCTCCATCACCATTGAAACCAATGCGCATGGTATCAAGACTTCATATGTTGCAAATTGGACTAGGGCGAGAGTTATGAAGTCGAAATGAGGGAATCCAAAGGGGTCGAAGCTTTATTTTGTTTTTAAACGAAAAAGCGTGGGCTTTACGTTTTCTTTCAACTTGGTTAGCTTCCGACTGGGTTAAATGGTTTCAAATAATGGTTCCGAAAGAGGCCGCACCTTTTGTGTTATAAAGAAGCTTTTGACAAGATCAAAACCCCTTACTGTTGCATCTTACCTTTTGAAGCAATGCCTTCGAAAGGATTTCTTTGTTTTAAAACTTAGTCACTTCTCCAATACTTTCAAAGGGTTGGTTTTGACACCATCACTTCTTTATTTAGGAAACTGGTTTAGAAAGAGTGCTTTCCACTTAGTTGTTTTATGGCCCTTTGTTCTGTTGAAGGTAAAATCCTAAGGTATCGAAAGGAATAGTTTAAATGGTTTAGAAAGTTACTTCACATGTCTACTTGAACCCAAACGCTTTTGAAAGGTTTGTTTATAGAAAAAATATGTGAATGCTTTCGAAAGGTTTTAATGAGGGTTTCGAAGGGGTGGTTGCCTAATGTTTTTGAAAGTTTTTAAGTGGAATGTTTCCAAAGATTTCGTTAGGTATGCTTATATTGTTTTGATAAGAGGATGTCTAAGGTTTTAAAGCTTTCGAAAGAAAGGTTTTTCAAGGTTTTCTAAATGGTATTAAGAATCGTTTCGAAAGGTATGTTTTGGCCTTTCAGCCTAAGGTTTTCTTTTGTCGAAAGGGGTACTTTCAGTTGATTCGAAATGGTTACTTTCAAAGGTCAAATTTTTTTCATCAGCATAGTTTTGTGTAAAGTATATATATCATGGCAAGGTGATTTGAGTAAAGCATAGAGTATATTTTCCTTATTTAAAATATAATTTAAAGGTTTAAATAAGCTTGAGAGAAAAGGTTTTCAAGGAAAATTTATGGGTAGACAACCCTAAGTAAAATGACTCAGATATTAGAATACCAGATGAGACTGGTATAGGGTTGCGCCTTATACATTAGCTATTAGTCCCTAGTTAATTTAATCTAAAATTCCAATGTGTAGGGATTTGTCATAGGTAAGACTAAAAATGATGTTATACATAGAAAGGAATATACAGAGAGACGATAAGTTATTGGTGATCCCACAAAACCATTAGAATCAGTTAACCATGGAGAAGTAAGTTGGGGACATGCCGTCCATAAAAGGAGTATGTAAAAGAAGTTAGATTATTTATTTATTTTTTTGGTAGGCCCGAGTCAGCCAAAGGTTTGTAGTTAGCCAAACAAAACTATAATGTTCGAATAGAAAGTCCATTTGTTACCTGATTTGTATGCTTTCATAACATTGATATTATTGTTTTAACCAGTTTTGTTGCTAGAATAATATTTGCAAAGACACGTTTAAAAGGATATTAGTGAAGGGAAATCCGTTTCGCTAAGCGGCATGGTCTCACTTAATATCAAATAACTGAGATGTATAGTATTATTCACATCAGACTTTATATTTGACTTAAAGTTTAGGTTTTCCCCCTTAAACTCTCGGCTGCTCAGAATTGATTTTAATAAGTTGAGGTTTAAAGATTTTCAGGTTTTAGTAAGTGGATGAATAAAGCTTCCAAACATGAGCAGGAGGCTGAAGTTAGCTATGTAGGAGTTGTTATGTTTTTATTTCCACTATGTTGTATTAAGTCTGTTATGACTATTTAGCGCTCTGGTAAACCAAGTGTGCATCTTCGTATGTCGCTCTTGGCATATTTTGTAATAGTTATATTTTATCTGAACCTGGGAATTTTTGGAATTATGTAACTTGAATATGAAATGTTGTTTTGAAATGTAATCAGAAAAGTATTTTAATCTGTGGTGATTTTATTTTATATTCAAATGCTTCTAATATTACGGGTACCATTAACATTACCGTATTTGGTCACTGGAAGTTAATACTATGGATGACTGCAGAATCTGTAGTGCTCACCTTCGGGCCTCAAGATAGGGGATGCTACATCCGCCTTCATTGGCTGCCCCACTTCCTATTTACGAGAATATTACTCTTCCTCGTCCCCCCGTCAGAAGATGGGTCTCGCAGTGTCGGCGTGCTCCTAATCCCATAGTGTGGGATGATGTTGGCGCCCCCTCCCTGAAACCGCTATTTTTATTTCCCCTTTAGATATAGTTGTCTCTCCTACTTATATGTTGTCAATAACAATTCACTGGTCCCAAATTCTCCTACCTCTAATTCCTTTAATCAAAGTGTGAGTGAACAAACTTGGATACGTAAAGATTCTGATATGTGTTACATTCTAAAATATTCTATCTTTTATAATCATGTGGGTGAAGTGGGTGAGAGGAGACATGTTTATTTTTAGGTCGTGGATGAAGTCCTTTCACTATTTGTGACCTTAGTGAGCTTGGTGAAAGGAATATGAATCTTTTGGCGGATGACACTTGGGATAGGAAATATCTTTATGGCTTTGATTCAGATGTCTATGTTCCTTCCTTAGTTCTTTGTTCTTGGGATATTTTCATGTTACAGGGCTTGATTCTTCGAATGATGGAAGTGGTTCCTCTTCTTCTAAGGGGGACTAGAAATATGCTTGTTAGTAGTATTGGTATTTTGCCAAATTCCTACGCTTTTTATTTTTTCCTTTAGTTGTTCTGGTGCATGTGCCAAATACCTGTTTAAATTTCATGAATAATGGTGGACGGCCCACATTAAAGCCAGCTTGCCTTGTCAAAAAAAATAAGTTAACACAATTTTAACTTATAATATCTTCCATGTATCGCATCCCTATGAAATAGTTCAATAAAATTTGGAAACTATCTTCTAAAGTAGCCTAAGTATTTTTTATTTTAATTAGAAAAATATAGCATCCCATGCTATAGTGAATTATTCTTAGTCATCACCCCCTGGCTATTTCATAGCCTTCAAACATTTTGACATAGCTATCGTGGAATGACTATCCCATAATCAATATGAGTTACTCATCTTAAGTCATCTTATAGTATAACTATATAATTATCGTAGGTTAATAGCTTCCCAAACTATATCGTATTATACTTCAAAGGGTGCTCACGGAGAATCTTCCATGTAGCCACCACATGCTATTTTTAATGTGTTATCGCATGTTATCTTTCTACAGCCATCGTATTTACTTTCTACATAGTCATTGTGTTCTGACAAGATAGGAGCCCTTGTGAGCTATAAATTAGTCTGTATGATATATGGTTTTATATTTTTGTTGCTAGATAAGTTCTCACCTGCATTTATATACTATCTACATTAATTGGCATTGCCATTTTGCTATCTTGAGGAATAATGTAGGCCGTCATTACCTCATATTATTGTGTCATGCATTCGTGAGTCCAATTTCCTGTGTGTTATACATGTATGAATTTCCTTTTAGTTTCATGTGATATATATACCTCATTCTATGAGCGTTCGTTACTTATAATGTTGTCGCGTTCATTAGTCTTTGCGTATAGTTATTATTTCACATGCCATATAAGCCTTCATGTTTTACATATTATTTGTATACCTTGTCAGTCATCGTGTAATGTATTTTGTTGTTCTTGGAAAATGCTTTCATTCATTATCTAGTTGAAGTTGTCCTACCTTTTTATCTCTTTGCTTAGGTCTAATTTCCATGTGCTGCCAACATGTGCTTTTGTGATAAATAAATAAATATACATTTACCTCATGCTTATATTTTGAACATGTGATGTGGCTTGCTAATATATTCAAAACATATTATTTCTTTTCCCTTTACAAGCTATCGTGCATTGTTCTTAATCATCATGTGTTGTCGCCTCTATTAGTCATTGTGTAATGTTTCCAGGCTAGGGTCCCCGCGCTCAATGCCTTCGTTGGATAGTAGCCTTCGCTGGCTATTTAACTTTAATTTTCATGCCTTCATGAGTTATGTTTTTCTTGATAAATAAGGGTTTAATTACACTCTTGTAACTAATTAAAAACTGACTTATTACCCACCTAATTAACTTCTTTTTACCAAACTCCATTTTATGGCAAATTCTTATTGGCTAATTTCATGTTTTTCAGTTCTCTTTTTAGAATTGGCTAACCACACCATTTATTAGTCAACGATCCATTTAGTTAATTAAAACCGTGCTTCCTTAAATAATTATATAAAATACAAAATTTATGAGAAAAACTCCAAAAATTCACCAAAAATCTTTATTTTCGTAATTTTACCTCATGGAAAAATTTCAAGAAAAATAATTAATTTTATTATTTTTTAAAGTAATTAACCCAAAATTAACCATTTTTCCCAACATAAGAAATGCATAACATACTCATATTACCTTCAAAAACAATGAAATTAAAAATCCATCTCTATTTCACCATTAAGCACATCATATCAAATTTGGATCTGATTAGACCATCTTTTACCTAAAAACATGAGTAAACTCACCTTAATTAAAATTTTGAATGCAATTGAAATAACATTCAAACGTGTTTAACTTTGACGATACGAATTTTTGCGTTCGAAAATCGACATCCATACTTTACATCGTACTCGAATATCGTATATTCGATCGTTCAAATCCGAGTCGTCGGAGCTTATAACACAATTAAGTATAACAATACAGCGGAAGAAAAAGAATAATACATTGATATACAACTTTGATACAATATCTGATGCAACAGATGATACAATAGATATCAATATACATCAGAGATATGATACAATAAAATAGCAGCGGAAAAGAGAAATAGATAACATCGGCAGCGAAACACATAACTCTAAGATAGTCTTCAAGGAAGAACTCCAGCAGCAGCTCGATCCAACGTCACGATGCACTATGACCGTAACGACCCGCAAATCCGTACCCCTTGAGTCAACACTATTCTACCTAAACCAACTCAAGTTGTACAGAAATACGTACCATTTGGGTTAAAGAAGAAGAGGTAGAAGAAGAAAATAGAAAACAATAACAGAATCTAACCATCGCAGCGGAATAAAATATAATAGATAATAAATGGTCTTTACTTTAAAATCAAATATCTCTGTTTATATATTACATCATCAGAGTACATCAATCACAGCTCAACCACAACAACATACAAATAGATACACAACAACTCAACACCGCGGAATACATATAAAACAAGTACGGATATACGTAGCGTCATCCTGCTCGTCTCCTGAGCTCCACAACATCAAATACTGTATCCTATAATACTCGGTCTGACCCGAGCATTACAGTTAAATAACACCCGAGTCAGTCTGGAATACCAGCGTTAGAAAATCACACTCAATTGATTATTAAAGTTTCAAAAATCCTTTGAAAACAAAAGCATCTCGTAAGACCATGCCACAAATAAACATGTCGGGTTTTTACCCTACGATAGCTAAAACGGTTTTTATAGAAATCCTCTGATATTATAATAGGGTCTATATACAAATACATATAAAATAGCCGAAATTTTTATATGATTAAATTCCAGCTACTAGCCACAGAGTGGGTAATACAAACAAAACTCGTATAAGGCTCGTAGGGAGAATGGATTTCCAACTAATGACTAGGCACTGGGGTACCACCTGTCACAGTATGGGGCCTAGATCATCGTGCCGAGGAGTACGCCCGCTCCCCTGCAACACAAGGTCGGGACTACCCCTTACTGGATAATCCCGAGTGAGATCACCCCGCGGTTGGGATCAGCAACCGCCCACTAAGCCGAAATAAAAAGGGACATCGAGACAGGGATGACCTCACCCTGCTTGGGTGCTACCCACCTAGCCTTGCTGCATAACCCCTGATTTTCAGCCATTCCCATTTGATGAGGCTTGAGGCTAAGCGTTACCTGTTTAGAATATATCCCTTAGAATGCTCATCGTCCACCTGACGATGTTTCGTAAGCATTCATCCATACAAGTCCGTCCCGGGTTCGAACGGAACCGAAGGCACTATTCCTACTACATCCATTTTGGAAATATCCTTAGGATTAGTAGCGACTAGCCCTTGCACTCCACTGCTCCATCTTCGACTCCAAACACGTTTCATGAAACGTACAAACCGGATCGAAGTGGTTTTCGAGAAATAATCTTGATCCCGGTCTCTTCGAAACGATCAACGCATTTGGCCAATATTGATAGTCGGTTATTTAACTATCACTGAATATTCACAACATCCATCAACCAATAAATAATTTTCCAAATTATTTATTTAGTCCAAAAATATCTTCACAAGATAAATTTCCACTTTTCAAACCCTTTTCGAAAACAGTTCCAACTATCTTCCTTTCATAGAATATTTTTCGCAATTATTTATTTCCACTGAAACGCCAAGTATAAAATACTTTAGATTTTAAATAATTTTAAATCACTTTATTTTAAAATATAATTTATTATGTTAAAATTTAAAACTACTTTAATACTTTGTTAAAAATGTATACTTAAGAATACTTTAAATAAAACCACTTTACAAAATATAAACTACAATAATAGTTTTGAAAACATTTGCTTTAGAAGTTAAACATTTAGAGGTAATAAATTTCTAAACATGATCTTTTAAAACAGTTATTAAAACTTTTACCTTATATTAAAAAATTGCTTGGAAACCGTACTTGGCTATCTAAGGAAAAAATCCAACTAAATCACTTAAATCAATTTCCCCAAATTGATTTCTAATTTTCCCAAATTGATTTCCGATTTATTTTATTTGAAATAAATTCTTTTACTTATCAGTTCATTTCCAAATTTAGTAGTTATGGACTTTATTATTATTATCTTTTCCAGTTTCTTCTTTACTCTTTCGATAATTCAAATCTTAAATTCTAAATAAAAGTTTGTTTTTTTAATTAATAATACTGCATTTTAAAATTCATTAACTTTCTGTTTATTCAAATTTTCCTTTCCATTCTCAGGATTCATTTATTAGACTTTTAAAGTCACTTTATTTCTTTTTCCAAGTTTTTCTTGAATTTATTCTATAATTATTTTACTTGCAATTCCACTTCTTTTATTTCATTACAAAAAATCAAATTTATATTTTGGGTAATTCATTAGACCCAATTATACCAACCAAGTCATAACATTCAATACTTTCACACAATTCATCATAGAATATCAAATAATCAGAACAGAGAATATTAAATAATTTGAATAAAAGTTAAGGGGTCCAGTTGGATCCCTCCAACCTGTTTTCCCTTCATCCACAGACGTTAGCATCACATAATATGCCAATTTCAAATGATACTATACTATATCACATCACTCAATTCAACCATACAATCAATTATTTAAATTTAGTCATTTAAATTTAAATTTAAACCGAGTGAGGTTAACTCACCTTTGATTTCTAATTTGCCAACCCGATCCAAATTGGCTTGTTCTTCCCGAATTTTGGACCTTGAATAAACGTTATAGGATTTATTAATATTTAAATCTATCAAACAATTAATTATCATTTAATAGATTTACTTAACTAACTTTGTAATTTAAACTAATGATTCTCCTTCCAAAATCTTTTAGTAACTCAATTAGATAAATAAAACAAATTAATCACTAAATCCATTATTTAAAATAAATTAGTCAATTTAAAATGTATATGTATTTACTATATATGTATTTATATTGCCTTCAAAATCTTATTTATATAAAATTTATGTTTAACTAAATACATATATTTATAAAAATTTGTTTTCGTTGTCTGTACAAATATATATAAAAATCTACATCTAGATATATCCTGCTGTAAAATAAATAAATAAATATACTTACTGCAAATAAAAGAACCCAGATCGCATCTTCCGACGAACCCATTCCCACCTCCCAGCATCATCCACGCGATCTCAGGCCGAGATCACCCTCACGTCGCCACTGGCGTCGCCTGCCACTCGAGCACGAAATCCCCACCCCGGCGATTCGAACGAAACCAACCAGAGGTCGTGAGCCTCCTTGCTGCAAAACGAGACGAACGCAACCTTCATCCCATCGCTTGCTACATCGCCTACTCCATCTACATCCTCCTCTCGACCTCGCGTGTCACCCCCCTTCGAGCGCCGGCCCATAACCGCCACGTCGTCACTCGCGATTATCCCTTTGTACTCTCGGCATCGATGTCGAGAACGCATAGCAGAGGGATGGAACGCGATTCAATTTGGATGTAAGGGAGGGTTCGAGTACCAAAATAGGAAGAGGAAGGCTTAAAAATATAGTTGGCCGTTTCTTTGATTCTGAACGATTTTTCTTTCATTCGCCTTTTTTTTAGCTTAGGGTTCGCTTTGTTTGAACGACGAGGGTAGGTCGGCTATCAAAAGAAAAGTTCGCATGTTACAGAAAAGAAAGAGACGTGTGATTGAAAAGGACAACTGTTCAGCTGCTTTTAACCAATATATATATATATATATTTTTATATATATATATATATATTATTTATGGTGAATTTTCGATATGTATGTCAGCGCGTTTATATGTCGAATACTCACACCACAACTCCAATCACTATGAAATTAGAAATCCGAAAATAATTAAATATTTCGGATCCAATGGAACTGGTTTCGTCTAATTCCGAGACTGTGCCTCGAAAGGCTATTTTTATATTCAATTTAAACGATATAAAATTTTAAAATTGAACAAACCACTGCTAATTTCAAACTTACAACTTCTATTATCCTCTGTACTATCAATATAAATTTTACAAGCCTTCAAATTATTTTTAACAGGCTTAAAATTCTGGATTCAATATTTTACTCAACCTTAAATTGTTTAATTCAATAATTAAATTATCGAATAAATTGTGATATTCGTAATTCAAGTTAAAATTGCTCTATTGAATACTAAAAATCAATTAAACATTCTGATTTTTAATTGCTTGAAAATTCCGGGTCATCGCATTTCTCCTCTCTTAAAAGAATTTCGTCCCCGAAATTACTAACTAGGAGGAATGGTCCAAAACCCGTTTACTTTTTCCAAAACCAAACAGTTTCTAACAATTCAACATCTTACCAACTATCTTTTTAATAAAAGACGCATCACCTTTCTTATTGACTTCCCAAACTATCCTATAATTTGCTAACAATCCTATTTGCCCAACCATTCAAGTTTTAATTTAAAACCAATTTTGAATTATCAAATATTTCGCCAAAAATTTCTAACTCTCTAAATTTCCGAAAAATTTCGCCAGCGTCTCCTTTGCGCGGCTAGCTCGGTACAACTACAAAATGGCCCTACGGCCTCCCAAATCCAAAAAGAAAACAAAAGGCCAAGTGGCTCGATCAAAATCCCAATCAGATTTCAAACCAAATTTAAATACATACCTTTTTGTCGAGCATTTCAAATTTTATCTTTTGAAATCAAATCCAATTTTCTTTTCCCTTATAATACCTGCATATCCTGCTTAGCATTAATGTCCAATCACAACTTCCCAAAAATTATTTTATCGACTTCCATACAAAATGTCAAGATTTACTCATTCAAATATCAACTTAGAATATATTTGTAGTATAAATTTTCATTCAAGAGTTCACCATTCCTTCTTAAGTTTAGTATAAGCATTTTATATGCTTCTTATATTTATTTTCATCTTTCACTTTAGTCTATATCTATTTCTATTCAATTGATTCTTTCATTTCCATACGAATTCAATTTATCTTTAACTCTGAATATTTAAATTTTATTTGTCATTTATAACTAATTTATGTCATTATTTTAAATTGGTTTCATTTACTAACTTATTTTAGTTTCCAATTTGAATTCGTTCGTCGTTAACAAAATTTCCAAAAATTTCAGAAAATTTCTAACTCCCAAAATTTCTGAAAAATATTGGCAGAGTCCCCTTTGTACGGAGGAGCTTTTGCAATTTGACAAAAGCGATAAATATATATACATCGACCCACCCGGTCGGAAAAACTAAAAACAGTTCATATTTCCTATTTTTATTGCGTAGGCGTACCTTTTTTAGCATTTTAAGCAAGCGGCTTTATTACTTTTAGCAAATAGCACAACCAAATCCAGCCACACGGCTTCTAGGTACCTATACTTACTCAATTTAAACATATAAGTGCCATATATGAAGTTTATTAACATTTCACTCTTTTTAAACAATTACAACGCAGGAATATTAAAAGCAATGTAACTAAACAACGTTTATAAGCAACTTATATGGTTTTTAATTTTAATGGTTTACAATACCATTTCTTACCTTAAACTTACTTTAACCCCAAACAAACTCATATTCAATTCAATTGATTTCAAAATCAATTCTATTTCACTTTTATCCATTCATAGCATCTTAATTACTTCCATTTACATCCAATGACAATTATTCTATGAAATTTGACGAGATCCATGTGAATAAATAAGTATTTATGTTTTATAACCATTTTAAATTGATTTCACTCAATTTATACTTAATTCTATTCCATTTTTAAATTTATTCACAATCCATATATTCTCATTTTCATTGCATTTCAGATTTGAATCCATTCACTTGCATCTCATTTTATTAACCAAAACAGTTCATTCAAAACCATTAACAATTTTGATTCATCTTCATCACCAATTAAATTTCCTTCTGTTTATTTTAATTCATTCATGACCATTTATTTAGCTCGACCAATTCCAAGCTTGCACATTACTATCCATTCCTGAATTAATTCAAACCAAGCTTTAATTTAATGGTCTTCCAATTTTACTCGTAGTCGAGCGTCTAATTATTCTCAACTTAAGTTAATTTACTCATTTTATTTCACTTCAAACTTAAGTTCACTTCCATTTAATTCTTATTTATCCCATCCATTTATTTATTCAATATAATTAGTTTATCCACTCAATCCATTTTGAATTTTCATTTCCTTAAATATTATTTATAACCCACCAAATTCTATTTCGATCCAATTTATTTTTACTTGATTTAAATCCAACCCAATATCATTACACTTAGTTTTAAGTTGAATTCAATTCAACTCTCCCCCGTCTATTCAGCTTAAGTTAATCTACTTCAATTTATTCAAATCTATTTTTTTTATTTTCTATACTTAAGCTCATTTCATTTTACAAATAAATTTCTCTTTTCAATTTAACTTGATTCTATTTTAATCTAATCCCATTTCAAACTACAAATTTATTTGATTAGTTATTACACATTTTGACTTTTAGATTCAGCTCATTGAATTTATTACAAGGCCATTTCCTTATTTCCACTGATTTGGATTTTATTTGCAATCCATACCATTACTATTTTAATCTATTTCATTTTTTTATTCGATACTTTTCCAATTATATTTAATTTGTTAACACTTCACGTTAAATTTTAATTAATAATTCAAGTTCTGAATCCACTATCCGTTTTCAATTTACCACCCAATTTCATGAACTCATAATTCAATTCTTTTACTTTACTGACAATTCAAGTTGAATTCAATTTATAACTTGAGTTTTATTTCCAAACTTCATCATAAATTCACAATTCAGCTTCTATTAAACAACATTACGTTCCCATTTACACATTTTATTAACCAATTTATTATAAAATTAGTTCTCTCCTATTTATAGTTCAATACTTGATTTTTAATTTCAAATATCACTTCATTTCATTTTCTTAAATTCAAATTTATTTTATAATTCAAGTTTTGATTTTGATTTTACTTTTCAATTCACCAAAAATATTTATTTTTGGTTTTGTATTCCATTTTCAATTTTATAAGCCACAACTTATTATTTACACAATTCCATTCATTATAGGCTTGAATAGGTTCATCTTTTATTTTAATTTTTATTTTTAACTCAAGCCTTCTATTTATTTATATCCCAAGCATATTTTATTTATATGGATTTTTAATTCTTTTATAAGTTATTCTGATTTATTTATTTCAATCCAACCCTTATCCAATTTATTTTCCCTTTATTCAGGTAAAAATCTAATTCCATTCAATAACTCAATTGAATTTTTATTCCAATTAGATTTTATTTTGGCTCAGATTTATTTAACTCAATTCGATTTCAACTCAATTCGAATACAACTGGATATTATTCTCAACCTATTCAATTAATTTCAATCCAGTCAAATTTTTATTCCCCAATCCAAGTTAATTTCATTTTTAACTTTTCTCCAATTTTATATTTAAATTCCAACATTCAAAGCTTATATTTCCCTGATTTAAAAAAATCATCCCAATTTATAAGCTTACAATTAATCTCATCAGTATCTTAAACACCCAACTTTTAATTTCCAATCATTTTGAAATCTTCAACATCTCAAATCTCATTTCTCAAAAATTTTAACCAATCCTGGTTTTATTCCCCAACAAATTTCCTTTGAAATTTCAAAAATAAACTAGCTTTTTTTGAACAAATTAATTTGGCAGCAATCTATCACTTAGAAACTCGAAAATGAACATCGATGATGCTGTAGTCATCACCGGAGTTACTTTCCAGCGACTGAAGTGAATTCAATGCTATATCTCTTCCCAAAATTTATTTGGAACAATTTCCTTTTAGAAATACACTTTAAAACAATAATGCTATTATTTGTCTTCAAAATACTTCCAAAATCTCCGGGATTTAAATTTCCAAATCATGCTTAAATCAATTTTAACTATAATTCATTTGTACAGTTTATGCTTATACAAATTTCCATTTGATTGTAGTTCAATTTATAATTTACATTTATAATTCATATTTATAAATTTCACTTTATAATGAATTCATTCCCTTAGATTTCAGTTATATTTCAATTTCTATTTAAATTTTCACTTAACAATGATATACTTTAATATCATCATTTCTAACATCCAAGCAACCATACATTAGCTAATAGTTTTCAAAAACTATTCTTTATATCAAAATATGTTTTTGGGTAAAATTATTTCATTTACCCATATTTAAAACAATACCGTGTCGATTGCTCTATTCAAGTGTTTAGAAACCCCTTCGATACAGTTGCGCAGACTTTGTCGACGAAGGTTCATATGCCACTCAATAAATCAATCAACGCAATATTAAAATAATCTATATTCACTAACAAATACGCGCTCATATTAATTAATACGCTCAAACTCATTATAGAGTACTACGGACTCTATTTTAAATGAGTAGTTCCCACCAGAGCCAAGGTTATCACCAACCTAAGCTCTGATACCAAGTGCAACGACCCGCAAATCCGTACCCTTTGAGTCAACACTATTCTACCTACACCAACTCAAGTTGTACAGAAATACGAACCATTTGGGTTAAAGAAGAAGAGGTAGAAGAAGAAAATAGAAAACAATAACAGAATCTAACCATCGGAGCGGAATAAAATATAATAGATAATAAATGATCTTTACTTTAAAATCAAATATCTCTGTTTATATATTACATCATCAAAGTACATCAATCACATCTCAACCACAACAACATACAAACGGATACACAACAACTCAACATAGCAGAATACATATAAAACAAGTACGGATATACGTAGCGTCATCCTGCTCATCTTTTGAGCTCTACAGCATCAAATCCTGTATCCTATAATACTCGGTCTGACCCGAGCATTACAGTTAAATAACACCCGAGTCAGTCTGGAATACCAGCGTGAGAAAATCACACTCAGTTGATTATTAAAGTTTCAAAAATCCTTTGAAAACAAAAGCATCTCGTAAGACCACGCCACAAATAAACATGTTGGGTTTTTACCTTACGATAGCTAAAACGATTTTTTTAGAAATTCTTTGATTTTTAATAGGGTCTATATACTACATATAAAATAGCCGAAATTGTTACATGATTAAATTCCAGCTACTAGCCACAGAGTGGGTAATACAAACAAAACTCGTATAAGGCTCGTAGGGGAATGGATTTTCAACTAATAACTAGGCACTGGGGTACCACCTGTCACAGTACGGGGCCTAGATCACCGTACCGAGGAGTACGTCCGCTCCCCTGCAGCACAAGGCCGGGACTACCCCTTACTGGATAATCCCGAGTGAGATCACCCCGCGGTTGGGATCAGCAACCACCAACTAAGCCGGAATAAAAAGGGACATCTAGACAGGGATGACCTCACCCTGCTTGGGTGCTACCCACCTAGCCTTGCTGCATAACCCCTGATTTCCAGCCATTCCCATTTGATGAGGCTTGAGGCTAAGCGTTACCTTTTTAGAATATATCCCTTAGAATGCCCATCGTCCACCTGACGATGTTTCGTAAGCATTCATCCATACAAGTCCGTCCCGGGTTCGAACGGAACCGAAGGCACTATTCCTACTACATCCATTTTGAAAATATCCTCAGGATTAGTAGCGACTAGCCCTTGCACTCCACTGCTCCATCTTCGACTCCGAACACGTTTCACGAAACGTACAAACCGGATCGAACTGGTTTTCGAGAAATAATCTCGATCCCGGTCTCTTCGAAACGATCAACGCATTTGGCCAATATTGATAGTCGGTTATTTAACTATCAATGAATATTCACAACATCCATCAACCAATAAATAATTTTCCAAATTATTTATTTATTCCAAAAATATCTTCACAAGATAAATTTCCACTTTTCAAACCCTTTTTGAAAACAGTTCCAACTATCTTCCTTTTACAGAATATTTTTCGCAATTATTTATTTCCACTTAAACGCCAAGTATAAAATACTTTAGATTTTAAATAATTTTAAATCACTTTATTTTAAAATATAATTTATTATGTTAAAATTTAAAACTACTTTAATACTTTGTTAAAAATGCATACTTAAGAATACTTTAAATAAAACCACTTTATAAAATATAAACTGCAATAATAGTTTTGAAAACATTTGCTTTAGAAGTTAAACATTTAGAGGTAATAAATTTATGAACATGACCTTTTAAAACAGTTATTAAAACTTTTACCTTATATTAAAAAATTGCTTGGAAACCGTACTTGGCTATCCAGGGAAAAATTCCAACTTCAATCACTTAAATCAATTTCCCCAAATTGATTTCTAATTTTCCCAAATTGATTTCCGATTTATTTTATTTGAAATAAATTCTTTTACTTATCAGTTCATTTCCAAATTCAGTTGTAAAGACCCGTATGTCCGTACTCCTTGAATAGACACTAATCTCCTTTGTTTAATTCAAGATGAACGAAAATACGAACCCTTAGGGGTTTTAAAAAGAATTTAAGAAAAGAAAAAAAGAAGAAGAGAGAAGATAGAAAATAGAGAGAAAAGAACATAGAAAAGAGAACAGAAAATTTTAAAAATAGAACATAGAGAAGAAGGAATAGAAAATTTTAAAGATAGAAAGAAAAGAGAATAGAGAAAAAGGAAAAAAAACAGAAGAAAATAGGACGGGACAGAAAGGAAACAACAGAACAACAACAGAATCTCACAATTCGCAGCGGAACAACATATAATAATAAATGAATAATCTTTAAACAAAGAACTATCAGTTATTACATTTTATACATTACATTACATCATATCATCACATCAGAGTGTACAACAACATACAACAACAACAGTGCAGCGGAAAAAGAAATACTATATAAACTAGTAATACGCCATGCCATCCAGCTTGCCTCCAGCAACTCCAGAATATCCAGAATATCCTGATAAACCTAACTCTTAACTGCCCGTGTGGAAATTGGTGGGCACCCAGAGTTTAGGAAGGAAAACAATAAACTCCGAGTCAGTCATGTGACTGGTGTGAGAACTCAAAACAGTTTATTTATCTTTAAAATCAAAATAGAGGAATATTTTTAAATTCAATTCGCAATGCTTTTAAAAATGAGACTACCATAAGACCTCCTGCCACACACACAATGCAAACGCAGACTTGGAGAAGATTTCTCCTTATGATAGTCAAAGATGCTTGATACGCATTAAAATCAAATCAATTTTGATATTATTATTAGTGCATAGTGTAGAAGAAATTCATTTCGAAAGTAGAATATAAATCTTAGCCAGCATAGGTACCATTATATTATGCCTACTAATAGCTACCATATTAAATGGCAGGTTCTACTACTAATACCGTACAAGTCACGTATTGTTTCTTTGGATTTCCAACAAATGGTCATGCCAAGGAACTTCCCATTGCCACTGAGAATGCCTCTGGAAAGACATCCCCGAGAACCAAACCGGAACTCTGCCAACACAAGGCCGGGTTACCCCTAACTGGGTAACTACTGACACGAGCACGCCATTCCCCGGTCCTTTAGGACCTTTTCAACCGAGCGCTCGATATCCAACATCACACCATAATAAATAGAGTGTTTTCAACATGAGTAAGTATCTGGGCTCCATACCATGATACCACCCCTTTCCAGAAGGAAATGCACATACCCTAAGGGGAGCTACAGCAACCCCTAATAACCTTGCCGCATCTTTCCTGTTTTGACCATTTCCGGGATGTGAGGCTCGACGAAGTCACGTCCACAAAAACATACTTTATACAAAAGCCATGCTTTGGGTCAATAAATGATCAACACAATGATCACTAAGATAGACGATCAAATAAATGATCCTATCACAAATAATCAACACAATGATCATTTCAGCATCACTCAGCATGTCACATTACCAAAATGGGATATATCGCCGATAACTTCAACTATATAACCTTTGAGCACATACGTCTCAAAGAAGGGTGTTAAGCAAAGAATAAATTCTCCGCCACCAACAGAAATATATTTGAAAGAAATCGGCTTTATATCTCAAATTGTATTGTCAGACATACAATCCATACAAGTCTGTTCCGGGCTCGAACAAAACCGAAGGCACTTACAAAGAAGTCCTTGCAATCCGGATATTCACAATCCTGATCGGATTTCCCATCACTTAGGGAGTTTCTATACCGGCGCGACTCGGTGCAGAAACAATCGATAGGTCATCCTATCGCTCTCGCAAATACCGGTCTTCAACACCGATCTTCAAATGCGATTCACAACGACGTATCACATATTCGGAATGGGTTATACGACCCCATGGTCCTTTCCCGGTTAACCCGAATAGTGAGCGCTTATTCAAAAATAAGTGTGCATTCAAATTCAATCAAATCACATCAAATACCCATTCAAAGGGAAATATTGATAGTCGGCTATCGAACTATCAATGGATATGCATACATCACCAGATTCCAAATAATTTTCCAAATTATTTATTTTCCAAAATATCTTTACAAGATATAAAATTCCAATACTTCAAAAATAAATCAATATTTATTTTCAAACAAATTTCCACTTTCACATATAAATTCCATAATGAATTTATATTTCAAAATATTCATGCATATATGATTTCAACTATCCATTTCAATTTATCTTCAAAAAGATAAATTCAATATATTCACTTTATATTGGAAAACAATTCCATACTTATTAAAAATAAGTAATTCACAAATCTTTTTATTTTCAACCTTTGAAAATATTCAATATACTTAAATCGAATTAAGTATATTATTCATTCTTTAAGGGAAATCATTCTCTTAAACATATTTATTTGGGCCAAAACGAATGTTACGTAAAACATCGTTACGACAACCCAAAATCACTAGTATAGGGATTCGAAATTAAAATAGATATATAAATCCCAATACTATACAAAAACATTTCCTTTCGGAAATCATTTACTATAACAACAGTGTTATAGTCCATCATCTCCTTTCATTTCTCGAAACATCTATTTCAACAATAAATGTTGAAATCTGTGGTTTCGAATCTCAACATGTTTAAAAACATCGTTAGATTGTTTTAATTCTATTTAAACATCACATTCAAAACAATTCCTTTAACGTGTTATTCACTATTAAAAAATGCGAATATAACTCCATTTCTAAGTTATAACAATTAACTTGTCAAAATAAGTCATTTGCGAATTTATAAAACAACGTTTATAAATTCCTTTTCTATTTATTTATAAAAACTTCCTTTTTTATAAATCCTTTTATTTACCTATTCAGTTTATAATTCAATTATAGACTAAAAGTTCAAATTATAAGTTAACTACTTATAAAACGATTATTTTACAAAATCGTTCCTTTAACTTCCCAATTTATTAATCTTAACTTATAAGATTGTTTATTTATCCAAAATTCATTCTTTCGATAACTTTATAAATTTTATAAACCTATTGCTTATAAAATCTCATTTATAACTTCACAGTTTATAATTTCATAAATTTCATTCATTTAGGAAATTCATTTTCACTACATTCAAACACTTATAAAAACTCGTTTTAAATGTCCATAATTCAATTTATAAATATCCATTCATAAATCTCTTAAGATAAATTAATTTATATTACTCTTTTAAAACGTCTTTAAATTCCTTTATAATTCCACCATCTTGATTTATAAAATAATCAAATTTTATAAATCCTATTTTTAACTTTTATAATATATTCAAAAATCCAATTTAACTATTTTATAAGGTCATTAATTCATATTTCTCAAAAATCAGCTTTTAACTATATTTCACAAAAACTATAATTTTTATAACTTTAAAAATTATAACGTTATTTATTTATAATGGATCAATTCCAAAAATATAGTATATTTTCAAAAATCACTTTAAAAACATTTTAAAATCCCAAAATCTGGGTCCAATGATGCTACACACCAAATAGTCAATCACGACTAACAACGATATCATATATCGATATGATAATCCATCAAATATCAAAATATCTGAAATAAAATAAATACTGTTGAGGAATCCAGTTGGATCCCTCCAACCTGTTTCCTGCATCCAAAAACGTTAGCACAATACCAATTTCGCTCCAGTACGAAATTATCGCGGTACATGTTCTTATTAAATATTATCCGCTTAATAACGGCGTAATAGGGTCTCATCCGCTAAACAAATAAATGCGGGAAATCAATCAACTGCAATATATACATATGCCAATATATATATATTGATATTATATATAATACCAATTTCACTGTTTATGAAATATTCGCGGTATATGTTTATATTAAATAACATCCGCTTACTAACAGCGCATAATGTCTATTTTAACAATCAATATATACAATTCATCATTCAAACATGCATTCAAATATTTTAAATCTAACTATTTAAAATAAAATCGAAATCTATTCGATTGAGTGAGAAATTCTCACCTTGGTTTTAATTTCCGTTTAAGCTTTTATTTCGAATAAAATTAAACGCGCGTTTAATTTTACCCGAAATTCTCACTAACTCCAAACGACTCCAAACCAACTCCATCGCGTAGTGCTCGTCCATACGATTCCAACGCAACTGGTTTCGCGCAGTTTCGACCTCGTATGAAAAAGTTATTGATTTTTGAAGTTACACGAATAAATCTATATACAAATTACAATATAATTTAACTTTTATTAAACCTAGCTCAATCCAGGCCATAGGATCCAACACCAACCCAATCACAGCCGTGCGTGCCATCCTCCTTCTCCCTCTCGTTCATGTTACAGCCGAACACGCCTAAATCAAACCCAAACTTAGATATTAGGGTTTAATTATTCATCTTCTTCGTTGAATTCTAGCATGATCAGGATACACCGATGGAATCGCCTCACCACAAGCTACACACGGCTGCAAGCATATGAAACTCGGCCTCATCATGTGCCTAGGGTTGCGTGCGCAACCTGTAGGTGTCGGCCCCACATAGCTTCTCCTCCGATGCTCCAAACTCGATCTCAACCGTTGATCTTGTAGAGCTTGACGTCCTCTACATCTTTCGTGTTGAACATTCTTGCTAATTGTCGACGGATTGGAAGATATCGAGGAGGAGAGTTGGGTGTTTTCTGGCCATTGAACCCATGGGTGGCGGCTAGGGTTTTGAGTTGTTATTTTTTTTTTTTTTTTAATGAAGGGTGTGTGTCTCCTTTTATAAAAAAAGCAAGCGTAAACACTATTCATCCCGGGAATTCCGAACTCCGATTTAGATGCCGTAACCAGCATACCTAGGGTTTATCCCGCATTCCGGACACAATGGAACAGGTTTCGGAAGCTAATTCGGAAGTATGTGCGAGTTATGGCTGAAAACGTTCAATTTGAATTAAACCGATTTAAGTCGATTTCTAGGCGTTTTAATTTGTACCGGACAAACGGTAAATCCAAACGACTTGAAATTTGAAACCTTACAATAATATCACATTACGGATCCGATGAAACTGGTTTCGTCGAAATCCGAGACTTTTTGAAAAATGGCTATTTTGACTCGCCAAATTTAAATTAAAAATAATTCGATGCGTTTCGAGCTGCCACGCTCAAACGATAACTCCGATTGACACGAAAATTGAAATCCGGTAATAACTAACTATTACGGATCCAATGGAACTGGTCTCGTTCAATTCTGAGACTGTTCAAAAATTGGCTATTTTACAGTCGATTATTAAATATTAAAATATTCAATTTTCAAAAATTAACTTTTAATTCGATTTTAAAAGTTCTAAAATATTTCTATAACTCCAGTATGATTAAATAAAATTTTTCAAATTATTTTCAATCATATTTAACTCAATTTTCAATTATTTCCATAATTTAACGTATTAAATTATCGATTAAATTATCCAATTAAATCCAATAATTCAAATAAAAATTTATTTGACTTATAAATTCACTTATAAATATTTAAAATTAATTAAATATTCATATTTTAATTTAATAAAATTCTGGGTCGTTACAATCTTTCCCCCTTAAAAGAATTTCGTCCTCGAAATTACAAGTAAGAAAGGTTTCAAAATCTATTAACTTTCCAAAATTCATAATTAAACTTCTTACAATACTTTACTAAGTTTTCCAAATCATACTTAGTTATCTTTTCAAAAACAACTACTATTGTTTAACTTTCAATTCCAAAATCAAAGTTAAAGTTTTCAAAATTTTCCCATTTTCTCAAAAATTTTCTAACGCCTTAAATTTCCGGAAAAATTCGCCATAGTCTCCTTTGCGCGGCTCGATCCGAAAAAAAAATGACAGTATATATATCACAAATATACATCTCATCAAGTAATGAGGCATCCCGAAGGGAAAAAAGTGTAAAAGTGCGATATTTAATCCGAGATATGTACCTTATATTTTTATTAGCAAGCATATACGGCTAATATAGCGCTAAAGCGAACTCCAAATGCGAAGCAAACGCGATCCGCACCTACTAAACACTTAACAAACAACATGAGAATCATGCATATATGAAAATAATCTCAATATACAACATATAGCAACATATCAACTATATATGTCACATAGCAAATGCAACCAAACAACAAATGCAAACATCAACCAATTACCATTCATAATCAAATGAATATTCATTCATATTCTCATTTATATTCAATGAAACAGATTTTCACTTAAATCATATTTGATTCATTAACATTGGATTTTATCAACATTCATTCTCAATTCAATTAGTTTACATTTGTTAACATTCACTAATTAAATCCCATTCATATTCAATTCTATTCAAATTTATTTACTTTCAATTTGAATTTAATTTCATAGCTTTCAATTTCATTAATACTTAATGAATTTTATACAATCAACTAACAATCAAATAACAACCAATGTATATCAATTACAACCAAATTTCCTTGCTTCACTTACATTCATTTTGGTTTAACATCTTTACTTTCCAATTGGTTTTATTAAATTGATTTCATTCAATTTATTCAACTTCTAATAACATTAGATTTTAATGAATTAACACTTTTATTCATTATTTCATATCAATTATTCACATTCAATTGATTAACATTCAATTCATTCATTCAATTCAATTTCTAAAGTTGAATTTCATTCACATACTCATATTCATAGATATATCCATAAAGTTTCACTTCTTATGTATATAAGTTTATTTCACAATTGTAATTCACTTTAATTATAACTCAATTCTTATAATTCTTTTGCTTATACAATTATTCTTTTATTTAGATTATTCAAACAACCTAACAATCAACTTACATACACTTTTAATTTTGAAAGATTATTCCTTTATATATAAAATATAATTAAGGCAAAATTATTCATTTACCCAATTTAAAACAATACTGTGCCGAATTGTTCTATTCAAGTGTTTATAGATCCCTATCAATAACGTTAATTACTCGCATTAACCAGAATCTATATACCACTCAATAAACCAATCATCACAATATAAAACAATTTTTATATTACTAACAAATACGCACTCGTATCTATTATTACACTCAAATTCATTCTAGAGTACTACTGACTCTATCTCTAATGAGTAATACCCAACAGAACCATGGCTCTCGCTTAACCATCAGCTCTGATACCAAATGTAAAGACCCGTATGTCCGTAATCCTTGAATAGACACTAATCTCCTTTGTTTAATTCAAGATGAACGAAAATACGAACCCTTAGGGGTTTTAAAAAGAATTTAAGAAAAGAAAAAAAGAAGAAGAGAGAAGATAGAAAATAGAGAGAAAAGAACATAGAAAAGAGAACAGAAAATTTTAAAAATAGAACATAGAGAAGAAGGAATAGAAAATTTTAAAGATAGAAAGAAAAGAGAATAGAGAAAAAGGAAAAAAAACAGAAGAAAATAGGACGGGACAGAAAGGAAACAACAGAACAACAACAGAATCTCACAATTCGCAGCGGAACAACATATAATAATAAATGAATAATCTTTAAACAAAGAACTATCAGTTATTACATTTTATACATTACATTACATCATATCATCACATCAGAGTGTACAACAACATACAACAACAACAGTGCAGCGGAAAAAGAAATACTATATAAACTAGTAATACGCCATGCCATCCAGCTTGCCTCCAGCAACTCCAGAATATCCAGAATATCCTGATAAACCTAACTCTTAACTGCCCGTGTGGAAATTGGTGGGCACCCAGAGTTTAGGAAGGAAAACAATAAACTCCGAGTCAGTCATGTGACTGGTGTGAGAACTCAAAACAGTTTATTTATCTTTAAAATCAAAATAGAGGAATATTTTTAAATTCAATTCGCAATGCTTTTAAAAATGAGACTACCATAAGACCTCCTGCCACACACACAATGCAAACGCAGACTTGGAGAAGATTTCTCCTTATGATAGTCAAAGATGCTTGATACGCATTAAAATCAAATCAATTTTGATATTATTATTAGTGCATAGTGTAGAAGAAATTCATTTCGAAAGTAGAATATAAATCTTAGCCAGCATAGGTACCATTATATTATGCCTACTAATAGCTACCATATTAAATGGCAGGTTCTACTACTAATACCGTACAAGTCACGTATTGTTTCTTTGGATTTCCAACAAATGGTCAGGCCAAGGAACTTCCCATTGCCACTGAGAATGCCTCTGGAAAGACATCCCCGAGAACCAAACCGGAACTCTGCCAACACAAGGCCGGGTTACCCCTAACTGGGTAACTACTGACACGAGCACGCCATTCCCCGGTCCTTTAGGACCTTTTCAACCGAGCGCTCGATATCCAACATCACACCATAATAAATAGAGTGTTTTCAACATGAGTAAGTATCTGGGCTCCATACCATGATACCACCCCTTTCCAGAAGGAAATGCACATACCCTAAGGGGAGCTACAGCAACCCCTAATAACCTTGCCGCATCTTTCCTGTTTTGACCATTTCCGGGATGTGAGGCTCGACGAAGTCACGTCCACAAAAACATACTTTATACAAAAGCCATGCTTTGGGTCAATAAATGATCAACACAATGATCACTAAGATAGACGATCAAATAAATGATCCTATCACAAATAATCAACACAATGATCATTTCAGCATCACTCAGCATGTCACATTACCAAAATGGGATATATCGCCGATAACTTCAACTATATAACCTTTGAGCACATACGTCTCAAAGAAGGGTGTTAAGCAAAGAATAAATTCTCCGCCACCAACAGAAATATATTTGAAAGAAATCGGCTTTATATCTCAAATTGTAATGTCAGACATACAATCCATACAAGTCTGTTCCGGGCTCGAACAAAACCGAAGGCACTTACAAAGAAGTCCTTGCAATCCGGATATTCACAATCCTGATCGGATTTCCCATCACTTAGGGAGTTTCTATACCGGCGCGACTTGGTGCAGAAACAATCGATAGGTCATCCTATCGCTCTCGCAAATACCGGTCTTCAACACCGATCTTCAAATGCGATTCACAACGACGTATCACATATTCGGAATGGGTTATACGACCCCATGGTCCTTTCCCGGTTAACCCGAATAGTGAGCGCTTATTCAAAAATAAGTGTGCATTCAAATTCAATCAAATCACATCAAATACCCATTCAAAGGGAAATATTGATAGTCGGCTATCGAACTATCAATGGATATGCATACATCACCAGATTCCAAATAATTTTCCAAATTATTTATTTTCCAAAATATCTTTACAAGATATAAAATTCCAATACTTCAAAAATAAATCAATATTTATTTTCAAACAAATTTCCACTTTCACATATAAATTCCATAATGAATTTATATTTCAAAATATTCATGCATATATGATTTCAACTATCCATTTCAATTTATCTTCAAAAAGATAAATTCAATATATTCACTTTATATTGGAAAACAATTCCATACTTATTAAAAATAAGTAATTCACAAATCTTTTTATTTTCAACCTTTGAAAATATTCAATATACTTAAATCGAATTAAGTATATTATTCATTCTTTAAGGGAAATCATTCTCTTAAACATATTTATTTGGGCCAAAACGAATGTTACGTAAAACATCGTTACGACAACCCAAAATCACTAGTATAGGGATTCGAAATTAAAATAGATATATAAATCCCAATACTATACAAAAACATTTCCTTCCGGAAATCATTTACTATAACAATAGTGTTATAGTCCATCATCTCCTTTCATTTCTCGAAACATCTATTTCAACAATAAATGTTGAAATCTGTGGTTTCGAATCTCAACATGTTTAAAAACATCGTTAGATTGTTTTAATTCTATTTAAACATCACATTCAAAACAATTCCTTTAACGTGTTATTCACTATTAAAAAATGCGAATATAACTCCATTTCTAAGTTATAACAATTAACTTGTCAAAATAAGTCATTTGCGAATTTATAAAACAACGTTTATAAATTCCTTTTCTATTTATTTATAAAAACTTCCTTTTTTATAAATCCTTTTATTTACCTATTCAGTTTATAATTCAATTATAGACTAAAAGTTCAAATTATAAGTTAACTACTTATAAAACGATTATTTTACAAAATCGTTCCTTTAACTTCCCAATTTATTAATCTTAACTTATAAGATTGTTTATTTATCCAAAATTCATTCTTTCGATAACTTTATAAATTTTATAAACCTATTGCTTATAAAATCTCATTTATAACTTCACAGTTTATAATTTCATAAATTTCATTCATTTAGGAAATTCATTTTCACTACATTCAAACACTTATAAAAACTCGTTTTAAATGTCCATAATTCAATTTATAAATATCCATTCATAAATCTCTTAAGATAAATTAATTTATATTACTCTTTTAAAACGTCTTTAAATTCCTTTATAATTCCACCATCTTGATTTATAAAATAATCAAATTTTATAAATCCTATTTTTAACTTTTATAATATATTCAAAAATCCAATTTAACTATTTTATAAGGTCATTAATTCATATTTCTCAAAAATCAGCTTTTAACTATATTTCACAAAAACTATAATTTTTATAACTTTAAAAATTATAACGTTATTTATTTATAATGGATCAATTCCAAAAATATAGTATATTTTCAAAAATCACTTTAAAAACATTTTAAAATCCCAAAATCTGGGTCCAATGATGCTACACACCAAATAGTCAATCACGACTAACAACGATATCATATATCGATATGATAATCCATCAAATATCAAAATATCTGAAATAAAATAAATACTGTTGAGGAATCCAGTTGGATCCCTCCAACCTGTTTCCTGCATCCAAAAACGTTAGCACAATACCAATTTCGCTCCAGTACGAAATTATCGCGGTACATGTTCTTATTAAATATTATCCGCTTAATAACGGCGTAATAGGGTCTCATCCGCTAAACAAATAAATGCGGGAAATCAATCAACTGCAATATATACATATGCCAATATATATATATTGATATTATATATAATACCAATTTCACTGTTTATGAAATATTCGCGGTATATGTTTATATTAAATAACATCCGCTTACTAACGGCGCATAATGTCTATTTTAACAATCAATATATACAATTCATCATTCAAACATGCATTCAAATATTTTAAATCTAACTATTTAAAATAAAATCGAAATCTATTCGATTGAGTGAGAAATTCTCACCTTGGTTTTAATTTCCGTTTAAGCTTTTATTTCGAATAAAATTAAACGCGCGTTTAATTTTACCCGAAATTCTCACTAACTCCAAACGACTCCAAACCAACTCCATCGCGTAGTGCTCGTCCATACGATTCCAACGCAACTGGTTTCGCGCAGTTTCGACCTCGTATGAAAAAGTTATTGATTTTTGAAGTTACACGAATAAATCTATATACAAATTACAATATAATTTAACTATTATTAAACCTAGCTCAATCCAGGCCATAGGATCCAACACCAACCCAATCACAGCCGTGCGTGCCATCCTCCTTCTCCCTCTCGTTCATGTTACAGCCGAACACGCCTAAATCAAACCCAAACTTAGATATTAGGGTTTAATTATTCATCTTCTTCGTTGAATTCTAGCATGATCAGGATACACCGATGGAATCGCCTCACCACAAGCTACACACGGCTGCAAGCATATGAAACTCGGCCTCATCATGTGCCTAGGGTTGCGTGCGCAACCTGTAGGTGTCGGCCCCACATAGCTTCTCCTCCGATGCTCCAAACTCGATCTCAACCGTTGATCTTGTAGAGCTTGACGTCCTCTACATCTTTCGTGTTGAACATTCTTGCTAATTGTCGACGGATTGGAAGATATCGAGGAGGAGAGTTGGGTGTTTTCTGGCCATTGAACCCATGGGTGGCGGCTAGGGTTTTGAGTTGTTATTTTTTTTTTTTTTTTTTTAATGAAGGGTGTGTGTCTCCTTTTATAAAAAAAGCAAGCGTAAACACTATTCATCCCGGGAATTCCGAACTCCGATTTAGATGCCGTAACCAGCGTACCTAGGGTTTATCCCGCATTCCGGACACAATGGAACAGGTTTCGGAAGCTAATTCGGAAGTATGTGCGAGTTATGGCTGAAAACGTTCAATTTGAATTAAACCGATTTAAGTCGATTTCTAGGCGTTTTAATTTGTACCGGACAAACGGTAAATCCAAACGACTTGAAATTTGAAACCTTACAATAATATCACATTACGGATCCGATGAAACTGGTTTCGTCGAAATCCGAGACTTTTTGAAAAATGGCTATTTTGACTCGCCAAATTTAAATTAAAAATAATTCGATGCGTTTCGAGCTGCCACGCTCAAACGATAACTCCGATTGACACGAAAATTGAAATCCGGTAATAACTAACTATTACGGATCCAATGGAACTGGTCTCGTTCAATTCTGAGACTGTTCAAAAATTGGCTATTTTACAGTCGATTATTAAATATTAAAATATTCAATTTTCACAAATTAACTTTTAATTCGATTTTAAAAGTTCTAAAATATTTCTATAACTCCAGTATGATTAAATAAAATTTTTCAAATTATTTTCAATCATATTTAACTCAATTTTCAATTATTTCCATAATTTAACGTATTAAATTATCGATTAAATTATCCAATTAAATCCAATAATTCAAATAAAAATTTATTTGACTTATAAATTCACTTATAAATATTTAAAATTAATTAAATATTCATATTTTAATTTAATAAAATTCTGGGTCGTTACAATCTTTCCCCCTTAAAAGAATTTCGTCCTCGAAATTACAAGTAAGAAAGGTTTCAAAATCTATTAACTTTCCAAAATTCATAATTAAACTTCTTACAATACTTTACTAAGTTTTCCAAATCATACTTAGTTATCTTTTCAAAAACAACTACTATTGTTTAACTTTCAATTCCAAAATCAAAGTTAAAGTTTTCAAAATTTTCCCATTTTCTCAAAAATTTTCTAACGCCTTAAATTTCCGGAAAAATTCGCCATAGTCTCCTTTGCGCGGCTCGATCCGAAAAAAAATGACAGTATATATATCACAAATATACATCTCATCAAGTAATGAGGCATCCCGAAGGGAAAAAAGTGTAAAAGTGCGATATTTAATCCGAGATATGTACCTTATATTTTTATTAGCAAGCATATACGGCTAATATAGCGCTAAAGCGAACTCCAAATGCGAAGCAAACGCGATCCGCACCTACTAAACACTTAACAAACAACATGAGAATCATGCATATATGAAAATAATCTCAATATACAACATATAGCAACATATCAACTATATATGTCACATAGCAAATGCAACCAAACAACAAATGCAAACATCAACCAATTACCATTCATAATCAAATGAATATTCATTCATATTCTCATTTATATTCAATGAAACAGATTTTCACTTAAATCATATTTGATTCATTAACATTGGATTTTATCAACATTCATTCTCAATTCAATTAGTTTACATTTGTTAACATTCACTAATTAAATCCCATTCATATTCAATTCTATTCAAATTTATTTACTTTCAATTTGAATTTAATTTCATAGCTTTCAATTTCATTAATACTTAATGAATTTTATACAATCAACTAACAATCAAATAACAACCAATGTATATCAATTACAACCAAATTTCCTTGCTTCACTTACATTCATTTTGGTTTAACATCTTTACTTTCCAATTGGTTTTATTAAATTGATTTCATTCAATTTATTCAACTTCTAATAACATTAGATTTTAATGAATTAACACTTTTATTCATTATTTCATATCAATTATTCACATTCAATTGATTAACATTCAATTCATTCATTCAATTCAATTTCTAAAGTTGAATTTCATTCACATACTCATATTCATAGATATATCCATAAAGTTTCACTTCTTATGTATATAAGTTTATTTCACAATTGTAATTCACTTTAATTATAACTCAATTCTTATAATTCTTTTGCTTATACAATTATTCTTTTATTTAGATTATTCAAACAACCTAACAATCAACTTACATACACTTTTAATTTTGAAAGATTATTCCTTTATATATAAAATATAATTAAGGCAAAATTATTCATTTACCCAATTTAAAACAATACTGTGCCGAATTGTTCTATTCAAGTGTTTATAGATCCCTATCAATAACGTTAATTACTCGCATTAACCAGAATCTATATACCACTCAATAAACCAATCATCACAATATAAAACAATTTTTATATTACTAACAAATACGCACTCGTATCTATTATTACACTCAAATTCATTCTAGAGTACTACTGACTCTATCTCTAATGAGTAATACCCAACAGAACCATGGCTCTCGCTTAACCATCAGCTCTGATACCAAATGTAAAGACCCGTATGTCCGTACTCCTTGAATAGACACTAATCTCCTTTGTTTAATTCAAGATGAACGAAAATACGAACCCTTAGGGGTTTTAAAAAGAATTTAAGAAAAGAAAAAAAGAAGAAGAGAGAAGATAGAAAATAGAGAGAAAAGAACATAGAAAAGAGAACAGAAAATTTTAAAAATAGAACATAGAGAAGAAGGAATAGAAAATTTTAAAGATAGAAAGAAAAGAGAATAGAGAAAAAGGAAAAAAAACAGAAGAAAATAGGACGGGACAGAAAGGAAACAACAGAACAACAACAGAATCTCACAATTCGCAGCGGAACAACATATAATAATAAATGAATAATCTTTAAACAAAGAACTATCAGTTATTACATTTTATACATTACATTACATCATATCATCACATCAGAGTGTACAACAACATACAACAACAACAGTGCAGCGGAAAAAGAAATACTATATAAACTAGTAATACGCCATGCCATCCAGCTTGCCTCCAGCAACTCCAGAATATCCAGAATATCCTGATAAACCTAACTCTTAACTGCCCGTGTGGAAATTGGTGGGCACCCAGAGTTTAGGAAGGAAAACAATAAACTCCGAGTCAGTCATGTGACTGGTGTGAGAACTCAAAACAGTTTATTTATCTTTAAAATCAAAATAGAGGAATATTTTTAAATTCAATTCGCAATGCTTTTAAAAATGAGACTACCATAAGACCTCCTGCCACACACACAATGCAAACGCAGACTTGGAGAAGATTTCTCCTTATGATAGTCAAAGATGCTTGATACGCATTAAAATCAAATCAATTTTGATATTATTATTAGTGCATAGTGTAGAAGAAATTCATTTCGAAAGTAGAATATAAATCTTAGCCAGCATAGGTACCATTATATTATGCCTACTAATAGCTACCATATTAAATGGCAGGTTCTACTACTAATACCGTACAAGTCACGTATTGTTTCTTTGGATTTCCAACAAATGGTCAGGCCAAGGAACTTCCCATTGCCACTGAGAATGCCTCTGGAAAGACATCCCCGAGAACCAAACCGGAACTCTGCCAACACAAGGCCGGGTTACCCCTAACTGGGTAACTACTGACACGAGCACGCCATTCCCCGGTCCTTTAGGACCTTTTCAACCGAGCGCTCGATATCCAACATCACACCATAATAAATAGAGTGTTTTCAACATGAGTAAGTATCTGGGCTCCATACCATGATACCACCCCTTTCCAGAAGGAAATGCACATACCCTAAGGGGAGCTACAGCAACCCCTAATAACCTTGCCGCATCTTTCCTGTTTTGACCATTTCCGGGATGTGAGGCTCGACGAAGTCACGTCCACAAAAACATACTTTATACAAAAGCCATGCTTTGGGTCAATAAATGATCAACACAATGATCACTAAGATAGACGATCAAATAAATGATCCTATCACAAATAATCAACACAATGATCATTTCAGCATCACTCAGCATGTCACATTACCAAAATGGGATATATCGCTGATAACTTCAACTATATAACCTTTGAGCACATACGTCTCAAAGAAGGGTGTTAAGCAAAGAATAAATTCTCCGCCACCAACAGAAATATATTTGAAAGAAATCGGCTTTATATCTCAAATTGTAATGTCAGACATACAATCCATACAAGTCTGTTCCGGGCTCGAACAAAACCGAAGGCACTTACAAAGAAGTCCTTGCAATCCGGATATTCACAATCCTGATCGGATTTCCCATCACTTAGGGAGTTTCTATACCGGCGCGACTTGGTGCAGAAACAATCGATAGGTCATCCTATCGCTCTCGCAAATACCGGTCTTCAACACCGATCTTCAAATGCGATTCACAACGACGTATCACATATTCGGAATGGGTTATACGACCCCATGGTCCTTTCCCGGTTAACCCGAATAGTGAGCGCTTATTCAAAAATAAGTGTGCATTCAAATTCAATCAAATCACATCAAATACCCATTCAAAGGGAAATATTGATAGTCGGCTATCGAACTATCAATGGATATGCATACATCACCAGATTCCAAATAATTTTCCAAATTATTTATTTTCCAAAATATCTTTACAAGATATAAAATTCCAATACTTCAAAAATAAATCAATATTTATTTTCAAACAAATTTCCACTTTCACATATAAATTCCATAATGAATTTATATTTCAAAATATTCATGCATATATGATTTCAACTATCCATTTCAATTTATCTTCAAAAAGATAAATTCAATATATTCACTTTATATTGGAAAACAATTCCATACTTATTAAAAATAAGTAATTCACAAATCTTTTTATTTTCAACCTTTGAAAATATTCAATATACTTAAATCGAATTAAGTATATTATTCATTCTTTAAGGGAAATCATTCTCTTAAACATATTTATTTGGGCCAAAACGAATGTTACGTAAAACATCGTTACGACAACCCAAAATCACTAGTATAGGGATTCGAAATTAAAATAGATATATAAATCCCAATACTATACAAAAACATTTCCTTCCGGAAATCATTTACTATAACAATAGTGTTATAGTCCATCATCTCCTTTCATTTCTCGAAACATCTATTTCAACAATAAATGTTGAAATCTGTGGTTTCGAATCTCAACATGTTTAAAAACATCGTTAGATTGTTTTAATTCTATTTAAACATCACATTCAAAACAATTCCTTTAACGTGTTATTCACTATTAAAAAATGCGAATATAACTCCATTTCTAAGTTATAACAATTAACTTGTCAAAATAAGTCATTTGCGAATTTATAAAACAACGTTTATAAATTCCTTTTCTATTTATTTATAAAAACTTCCTTTTTTATAAATCCTTTTATTTACCTATTCAGTTTATAATTCAATTATAGACTAAAAGTTCAAATTATAAGTTAACTACTTATAAAACGATTATTTTACAAAATCGTTCCTTTAACTTCCCAATTTATTAATCTTAACTTATAAGATTGTTTATTTATCCAAAATTCATTCTTTCGATAACTTTATAAATTTTATAAACCTATTGCTTATAAAATCTCATTTATAACTTCACAGTTTATAATTTCATAAATTTCATTCATTTAGGAAATTCATTTTCACTACATTCAAACACTTATAAAAACTCGTTTTAAATGTCCATAATTCAATTTATAAATATCCATTCATAAATCTCTTAAGATAAATTAATTTATATTACTCTTTTAAAACGTCTTTAAATTCCTTTATAATTCCACCATCTTGATTTATAAAATAATCAAATTTTATAAATCCTATTTTTAACTTTTATAATATATTCAAAAATCCAATTTAACTATTTTATAAGGTCATTAATTCATATTTCTCAAAAATCAGCTTTTAACTATATTTCACAAAAACTATAATTTTTATAACTTTAAAAATTATAACGTTATTTATTTATAATGGATCAATTCCAAAAATATAGTATATTTTCAAAAATCACTTTAAAAACATTTTAAAATCCCAAAATCTGGGTCCAATGATGCTACACACCAAATAGTCAATCACGACTAACAACGATATCATATATCGATATGATAATCCATCAAATATCAAAATATCTGAAATAAAATAAATACTGTTGAGGAATCCAGTTGGATCCCTCCAACCTGTTTCCTGCATCCAAAAACGTTAGCACAATACCAATTTCGCTCCAGTACGAAATTATCGCGGTACATGTTCTTATTAAATATTATCCGCTTAATAACGGCGTAATAGGGTCTCATCCGCTAAACAAATAAATGCGGGAAATCAATCAACTGCAATATATACATATGCCAATATATATATATTGATATTATATATAATACCAATTTCACTGTTTATGAAATATTCGCGGTATATGTTTATATTAAATAACATCCGCTTACTAACGGCGCATAATGTCTATTTTAACAATCAATATATACAATTCATCATTCAAACATGCATTCAAATATTTTAAATCTAACTATTTAAAATAAAATCGAAATCTATTCGATTGAGTGAGAAATTCTCACCTTGGTTTTAATTTCCGTTTAAGCTTTTATTTCGAATAAAATTAAACGCGCGTTTAATTTTACCCGAAATTCTCACTAACTCCAAACGACTCCAAACCAACTCCATCGCGTAGTGCTCGTCCATACGATTCCAACGCAACTGGTTTCGCGCAGTTTCGACCTCGTATGAAAAAGTTATTGATTTTTGAAGTTACACGAATAAATCTATATACAAATTACAATATAATTTAACTATTATTAAACCTAGCTCAATCCAGGCCATAGGATCCAACACCAACCCAATCACAGCCGTGCGTGCCATCCTCCTTCTCCCTCTCGTTCATGTTACAGCCGAACACGCCTAAATCAAACCCAAACTTAGATATTAGGGTTTAATTATTCATCTTCTTCGTTGAATTCTAGCATGATCAGGATACACCGATGGAATCGCCTCACCACAAGCTACACACGGCTGCAAGCATATGAAACTCGGCCTCATCATGTGCCTAGGGTTGCGTGCGCAACCTGTAGGTGTCGGCCCCACATAGCTTCTCCTCCGATGCTCCAAACTCGATCTCAACCGTTGATCTTGTAGAGCTTGACGTCCTCTACATCTTTCGTGTTGAACATTCTTGCTAATTGTCGACGGATTGGAAGATATCGAGGAGGAGAGTTGGGTGTTTTCTGGCCATTGAACCCATGGGTGGCGGCTAGGGTTTTGAGTTGTTATTTTTTTTTTTTTTTTTTTTAATGAAGGGTGTGTGTCTCCTTTTATAAAAAAAGCAAGCGTAAACACTATTCATCCCGGGAATTCCGAACTCCGATTTAGATGCCGTAACCAGCGTACCTAGGGTTTATCCCGCATTCCGGACACAATGGAACAGGTTTCGGAAGCTATTTCGGAAGTATGTGCGAGTTATGGCTGAAAACGTTCAATTTGAATTAAACCGATTTAAGTCGATTTCTAGGCGTTTTAATTTGTACCGGACAAACGGTAAATCCAAACGACTTGAAATTTGAAACCTTACAATAATATCACATTACGGATCCGATGAAACTGGTTTCGTCGAAATCCGAGACTTTTTGAAAAATGGCTATTTTGACTCGCCAAATTTAAATTAAAAATAATTCGATGCGTTTCGAGCTGCCACGCTCAAACGATAACTCCGATTGACACGAAAATTGAAATCTGATAATAACTAACTATTACGGATCCAATGGAACTGGTCTCGTTCAATTCTGAGACTGTTCAAAAATTGGCTATTTTACAGTCGATTATTAAATATTAAAATATTCAATTTTCACAAATTAACTTTTAATTCGATTTTAAAAGTTCTAAAATATTTCTATAACTCCAGTATGATTAAATAAAATTTTTCAAATTATTTTCAATCATATTTAACTCAATTTTCAATTATTTCCATAATTTAACGTATTAAATTATCGATTAAATTATCCAATTAAATCCAATAATTCAAATAAAAATTTATTTGACTTATAAATTCACTTATAAATATTTAAAATTAATTAAATATTCATATTTTAATTTAATAAAATTCTGGGTCGTTACAATCTTTCCCCCTTAAAAGAATTTCGTCCTCGAAATTACAAGTAAGAAAGGTTTCAAAATCTATTAACTTTCCAAAATTCATAATTAAACTTCTTACAATACTTTACTAAGTTTTCCAAATCATACTTAGTTATCTTTTCAAAAACAACTACTATTGTTTAACTTTCAATTCCAAAATCAAAGTTAAAGTTTTCAAAATTTTCCCATTTTCTCAAAAATTTTCTAACGCCTTAAATTTCCGGAAAAATTCGCCATAGTCTCCTTTGCGCGGCTCGATCCGAAAAAAAAATGACAGTATATATATCACAAATATACATCTCATCAAGTAATGAGGCATCCCGAAGGGAAAAAAGTGTAAAAGTGCGATATTTAATCCGAGATATGTACCTTATATTTTTATTAGCAAGCATATACGGCTAATATAGCGCTAAAGCGAACTCCAAATGCGAAGCAAACGCGATCCGCACCTACTAAACACTTAACAAACAACATGAGAATCATGCATATATGAAAATAATCTCAATATACAACATATAGCAACATATCAACTATATATGTCACATAGCAAATGCAACCAAACAACAAATGCAAACATCAACCAATTACCATTCATAATCAAATGAATATTCATTCATATTCTCATTTATATTCAATGAAACAGATTTTCACTTAAATCATATTTGATTCATTAACATTGGATTTTATCAACATTCATTATCAATTCAATTAGTTTACATTTGTTAACATTCACTAATTAAATCCCATTCATATTCAATTCTATTCAAATTTATTTACTTTCAATTTGAATTTAATTTCATAGCTTTCAATTTCATTAATACTTAATGAATTTTATACAATCAACTAACAATCAAATAACAACCAATGTATATCAATTACAACCAAATTTCCTTGCTTCACTTACATTCATTTTGGTTTAACATCTTTACTTTCCAATTGGTTTTATTAAATTGATTTCATTCAATTTATTCAACTTCTAATAACATTAGATTTTAATGAATTAACACTTTTATTCATTATTTCATATCAATTATTCACATTCAATTGATTAACATTCAATTCATTCATTCAATTCAATTTCTAAAGTTGAATTTCATTCACATACTCATATTCATAGATATATCCATAAAGTTTCACTTCTTATGTATATAAGTTTATTTCACAATTGTAATTCACTTTAATTATAACTCAATTCTTATAATTCTTTTGCTTATACAATTATTCTTTTATTTAGATTATTCAAACAACCTAACAATCAACTTACATACACTTTTAATTTTGAAAGATTATTCCTTTATATATAAAATATAATTAAGGCAAAATTATTCATTTACCCAATTTAAAACAATACTGTGCCGAATTGTTCTATTCAAGTGTTTATAGATCCCTATCAATAACGTTAATTACTCGCATTAACCAGAATCTATATACCACTCAATAAACCAATCATCACAATATAAAACAATTTTTATATTACTAACAAATACGCACTCGTATCTATTATTACACTCAAATTCATTCTAGAGTACTACTGACTCTATCTCTAATGAGTAATACCCAACAGAACCATGGCTCTCGCTTAACCATCAGCTCTGATACCAAATGTAAAGACCCGTATGTCCGTACTCCTTGAATAGACACTAATCTCCTTTGTTTAATTCAAGATGAACGAAAATACGAACCCTTAGGGGTTTTAAAAAGAATTTAAGAAAAGAAAAAAAGAAGAAGAGAGAAGATAGAAAATAGAGAGAAAAGAACATAGAAAAGAGAACAGAAAATTTTAAAAATAGAACATAGAGAAGAAGGAATAGAAAATTTTAAAGATAGAAAGAAAAGAGAATAGAGAAAAAGGAAAAAAAACAGAAGAAAATAGGACGGGACAGAAAGGAAACAACAGAACAACAACAGAATCTCACAATTCGCAGCGGAACAACATATAATAATAAATGAATAATCTTTAAACAAAGAACTATCAGTTATTACATTTTATACATTACATTACATCATATCATCACATCAGAGTGTACAACAACATACAACAACAACAGTGCAGCGGAAAAAGAAATACTATATAAACTAGTAATACGCCATGCCATCCAGCTTGCCTCCAGCAACTCCAGAATATCCAGAATATCCTGATAAACCTAACTCTTAACTGCCCGTGTGGAAATTGGTGGGCACCCAGAGTTTAGGAAGGAAAACAATAAACTCCGAGTCAGTCATGTGACTGGTGTGAGAACTCAAAACAGTTTATTTATCTTTAAAATCAAAATAGAGGAATATTTTTAAATTCAATTCGCAATGCTTTTAAAAATGAGACTACCATAAGACCTCCTGCCACACACACAATGCAAACGCAGACTTGGAGAAGATTTCTCCTTATGATAGTCAAAGATGCTTGATACGCATTAAAATCAAATCAATTTTGATATTATTATTAGTGCATAGTGTAGAAGAAATTCATTTCGAAAGTAGAATATAAATCTTAGCCAGCATAGGTACCATTATATTATGCCTACTAATAGCTACCATATTAAATGGCAGGTTCTACTACTAATACCGTACAAGTCACGTATTGTTTCTTTGGATTTCCAACAAATGGTCAGGCCAAGGAACTTCCCATTGCCACTGAGAATGCCTCTGGAAAGACATCCCCGAGAACCAAACCGGAACTCTGCCAACACAAGGCCGGGTTACCCCTAACTGGGTAACTACTGACACGAGCACGCCATTCCCCGGTCCTTTAGGACCTTTTCAACCGAGCGCTCGATATCCAACATCACACCATAATAAATAGAGTGTTTTCAACATGAGTAAGTATCTGGGCTCCATACCATGATACCACCCCTTTCCAGAAGGAAATGCACATACCCTAAGGGGAGCTACAGCAACCCCTAATAACCTTGCCGCATCTTTCCTGTTTTGACCATTTCCGGGATGTGAGGCTCGACGAAGTCACGTCCACAAAAACATACTTTATACAAAAGCCATGCTTTGGGTCAATAAATGATCAACACAATGATCACTAAGATAGACGATCAAATAAATGATCCTATCACAAATAATCAACACAATGATCATTTCAGCATCACTCAGCATGTCACATTACCAAAATGGGATATATCGCTGATAACTTCAACTATATAACCTTTGAGCACATACGTCTCAAAGAAGGGTGTTAAGCAAAGAATAAATTCTCCGCCACCAACAGAAATATATTTGAAAGAAATCGGCTTTATATCTCAAATTGTAATGTCAGACATACAATCCATACAAGTCTGTTCCGGGCTCGAACAAAACCGAAGGCACTTACAAAGAAGTCCTTGCAATCCGGATATTCACAATCCTGATCGGATTTCCCATCACTTAGGGAGTTTCTATACCGGCGCGACTTGGTGCAGAAACAATCGATAGGTCATCCTATCGCTCTCGCAAATACCGGTCTTCAACACCGATCTTCAAATGCGATTCACAACGACGTATCACATATTCGGAATGGGTTATACGACCCCATGGTCCTTTCCCGGTTAACCCGAATAGTGAGCGCTTATTCAAAAATAAGTGTGCATTCAAATTCAATCAAATCACATCAAATACCCATTCAAAGGGAAATATTGATAGTCGGCTATCGAACTATCAATGGATATGCATACATCACCAGATTCCAAATAATTTTCCAAATTATTTATTTTCCAAAATATCTTTACAAGATATAAAATTCCAATACTTCAAAAATAAATCAATATTTATTTTCAAACAAATTTCCACTTTCACATATAAATTCCATAATGAATTTATATTTCAAAATATTCATGCATATATGATTTCAACTATCCATTTCAATTTATCTTCAAAAAGATAAATTCAATATATTCACTTTATATTGGAAAACAATTCCATACTTATTAAAAATAAGTAATTCACAAATCTTTTTATTTTCAACCTTTGAAAATATTCAATATACTTAAATCGAATTAAGTATATTATTCATTCTTTAAGGGAAATCATTCTCTTAAACATATTTATTTGGGCCAAAACGAATGTTACGTAAAACATCGTTACGACAACCCAAAATCACTAGTATAGGGATTCGAAATTAAAATAGATATATAAATCCCAATACTATACAAAAACATTTCCTTCCGGAAATCATTTACTATAACAATAGTGTTATAGTCCATCATCTCCTTTCATTTCTCGAAACATCTATTTCAACAATAAATGTTGAAATCTGTGGTTTCGAATCTCAACATGTTTAAAAACATCGTTAGATTGTTTTAATTCTATTTAAACATCACATTCAAAACAATTCCTTTAACGTGTTATTCACTATTAAAAAATGCGAATATAACTCCATTTCTAAGTTATAACAATTAACTTGTCAAAATAAGTCATTTGCGAATTTATAAAACAACGTTTATAAATTCCTTTTCTATTTATTTATAAAAACTTCCTTTTTTATAAATCCTTTTATTTACCTATTCAGTTTATAATTCAATTATAGACTAAAAGTTCAAATTATAAGTTAACTACTTATAAAACGATTATTTTACAAAATCGTTCCTTTAACTTCCCAATTTATTAATCTTAACTTATAAGATTGTTTATTTATCCAAAATTCATTCTTTCGATAACTTTATAAATTTTATAAACCTATTGCTTATAAAATCTCATTTATAACTTCACAGTTTATAATTTCATAAATTTCATTCATTTAGGAAATTCATTTTCACTACATTCAAACACTTATAAAAACTCGTTTTAAATGTCCATAATTCAATTTATAAATATCCATTCATAAATCTCTTAAGATAAATTAATTTATATTACTCTTTTAAAACGTCTTTAAATTCCTTTATAATTCCACCATCTTGATTTATAAAATAATCAAATTTTATAAATCCTATTTTTAACTTTTATAATATATTCAAAAATCCAATTTAACTATTTTATAAGGTCATTAATTCATATTTCTCAAAAATCAGCTTTTAACTATATTTCACAAAAACTATAATTTTTATAACTTTAAAAATTATAACGTTATTTATTTATAATGGATCAATTCCAAAAATATAGTATATTTTCAAAAATCACTTTAAAAACATTTTAAAATCCCAAAATCTGGGTCCAATGATGCTACACACCAAATAGTCAATCACGACTAACAACGATATCATATATCGATATGATAATCCATCAAATATCAAAATATCTGAAATAAAATAAATACTGTTGAGGAATCCAGTTGGATCCCTCCAACCTGTTTCCTGCATCCAAAAACGTTAGCACAATACCAATTTCGCTCCAGTACGAAATTATCGCGGTACATGTTCTTATTAAATATTATCCGCTTAATAACGGCGTAATAGGGTCTCATCCGCTAAACAAATAAATGCGGGAAATCAATCAACTGCAATATATACATATGCCAATATATATATATTGATATTATATATAATACCAATTTCACTGTTTATGAAATATTCGCGGTATATGTTTATATTAAATAACATCCGCTTACTAACGGCGCATAATGTCTATTTTAACAATCAATATATACAATTCATCATTCAAACATGCATTCAAATATTTTAAATCTAACTATTTAAAATAAAATCGAAATCTATTCGATTGAGTGGGAAATTCTCACCTTGGTTTTAATTTCCGTTTAAGCTTTTATTTCGAATAAAATTAAACGCGCGTTTAATTTTACCCAAAATTCTCACTAACTCCAAACGTCTCCAAACCAACTCCATCGCGTAGTGCTCGTCCATACGATTCCAACGCAACTGGTTTCGCGCAGTTTCGACCTCGTATGAAAAAGTTATTGATTTTTGAAGTTACACGAATAAATCTATATACAAATTACAATATAATTTAACTATTATTAAACCTAGCTCAATCCAGGCCATAGGATCCAACACCAACCCAATCACAGCCGTGCGTGCCATCCTCCTTCTCCCTCTCGTTCATGTTACAGCCGAACACGCCTAAATCAAACCCAAACTTAGATATTAGGGTTTAATTATTCATCTTCTTCGTTGAATTCTAGCATGATCAGGATACACCGATGGAATCGCCTCACCACAAGCTACACACGGCTGCAAGCATATGAAACTCGGCCTCATCATGTGCCTAGGGTTGCGTGCGCAACCTGTAGGTGTCGGCCCCACATAGCTTCTCCTCCGATGCTCCAAACTCGATCTCAACCGTTGATCTTGTAGAGCTTGACGTCCTCTACATCTTTCGTGTTGAACATTCTTGCTAATTGTCGACGGATTGGAAGATATCGAGGAGGAGAGTTGGGTGTTTTCTGGCCATTGAACCCATGGGTGGCGGCTAGGGTTTTGAGTTGTTATTTTTTTTTTTTTTTAATGAAGGGTGTGTGTCTCCTTTTATAAAAAAAGCAAGCGTAAACACTATTCATCCCGGGAATTCCGAACTCCGATTTAGATGCCGTAACCAGCGTACCTAGGGTTTATCCCGCATTCCGGACACAATGGAACAGGTTTCGGAAGCTAATTCGGAAGTATGTGCGAGTTATGGCTGAAAACGTTCAATTTGAATTAAACCGATTTAAGTCGATTTCTAGGCGTTTTAATTTGTACCGGACAAACGGTAAATCCAAACGACTTGAAATTTGAAACCTTACAATAATATCACATTACGGATCCGATGAAACTGGTTTCGTCGAAATCCGAGACTTTTTGAAAAATGGCTATTTTGACTCGCCAAATTTAAATTAAAAATAATTCGATGCGTTTCGAGCTGCCACGCTCAAACGATAACTCCGATTGACACGAAAATTGAAATCCGGTAATAACTAACTATTACGGATCCAATGGAACTGGTCTCGTTCAATTCTGAGACTGTTCAAAAATTGGCTATTTTACAGTCGATTATTAAATATTAAAATATTCAATTTTCACAAATTAACTTTTAATTCGATTTTAAAAGTTCTAAAATATTTCTATAACTCCAGTATGATTAAATAAAATTTTTCAAATTATTTTCAATCATATTTAACTCAATTTTCAATTATTTCCATAATTTAACGTATTAAATTATCGATTAAATTATCCAATTAAATCCAATAATTCAAATAAAAATTTATTTGACTTATAAATTCACTTATAAATATTTAAAATTAATTAAATATTCATATTTTAATTTAATAAAATTCTGGGTCGTTACATCAGTAGTTATGGACTTTATTATTATTATCCTTTCCAATTTCTTCTTTACTCTTTCAATAATTCAAATCTTAAATTCTAAATAAATGTTTGTTCTTTTTAATTAATAATACTGCATTTTAAAATTCATTAACTTTCTGTTTATTCAAATTTTCGTTTCCATTCTCAGGATTCATTTATTAGACTTTTAAAGTCACTTTATTTCTTTTTCCAAGTTTTTCTTGAATTTATTCTATAATTATTTTGCTTACAATTCCACTTATTTTATTTCATTTCAAAAAATCAAATTTATATTTTTGGTAATTCATTATACCCAATTATATCAACCAAGTCATAGCATTCAATACTTTCACACAATTCATCATGGAATATCAAATAATCAGATCAGAGAATATTAAATAATTTAAATAAAAGTTGAGGGGTCCAGTTGGATCCCTCCAACCTGTTTTCCCTGCATCCACAGACGTTAGCATCATATAATATGCCAATTTGAAATGATACTATACTATATCACATCACTCAATTCAACCATACAATCAATTATTTAAATTTAGTCATTTAAATTTAAATTTAAACTGAGTGAGGTTAACTCACCTTTGATTTCTAATTTGCCAATCCGATCCAAATTAGCTTGTTCTTCCCGAATTTTGGACCTTGAATAAACATTATAGGATTTATTAATATTTAAATCGATCAAACAATTAATTATCATTTAATAGATTTACTTAACTAACTTTGTAATTTAAACTAATGATTCTCCTTCCAAAATCTTTTAGTAACTCAATTAGATAAATAAAACAAATTAATCACTAAATCCATTATTTAAAATAAATTAGTCAATTTAAAATGTATATGTATTTACAATATATGTATTTATATTGCCTTCAAAATCTTATTTATATAAAATTTATGTTTAACTAAATACATATATTTATAAAAATTTGTTTTCCTTGTCTGTACAAATATATATAAAAATCTACATCTAGATATATCCTGCTGTAAAATAAATAAATAAATAAATAAATAAACTTACTGCAAATAAAAGAACCCAGATCGCATCTTCCGACGAACCCATTCCCACCTCCCAGCATCATCCACGCGATCTCAGGCCGAGATCACCCTCATGTTGTCACTGGCGTCGCCTGCCACTCGAACACGAGATCCCCACCCCAACGATTCGATCGAAACCACCCAGAGGTCGCGAGCCTCCTTGCTACAAAACGAGACGAACGCAACCTTCATCCCATCGCTCGCTACATCGTCTACTCCACCTACATCCTCCTCCCGACCTCGTGTGTCACCCCTCTTCGAGCGCCGGCCCATAACCGCCACGTCGTCACTCGCGATTATCTCTTTGTACTCTCGGCATCGATGTCGAGAATGCATAGCAAAGGGATGGAATGCGATTCAATTTGGATGTGAGGGAGGGTTCGAGTACCAAAATAGGAAGAGGAAGACTTAAAAATCTAGTTGGCCATTTCTACGATTCTGAACGAACTTGCTTTCGTTCGCCATTTTTATTTTTTTATTTTTTTAGCTTAGGGTTCGCTTTGTTTGAACGGAGAGGGTAGGTCGGCTATCAAAAGAAAAGTTCACGTGTTACAGAAAAGAAAGAGACGTGTGATTGAAAGGGACCCAACTGTTCACCTGCTTTTAACCAATACATACATACATACATACATACATACATACATACATACATACATATATATATATTATATATTTTTTTATTTATGGTGAATTTTCGATATGTATGTCAGCGCGTTTATATGTCGAATACTCACACCACAACTCCAATCAATACGAAATTTGAAATCCGGAAATAATTTAATATTTCAGATCCAATGGAACTGGTTTCGTCTAATTCCGAGACTGTGCCTCGGAAGGCTATTTTTATATTCAATTTAAACGATATAAAATTTCAAAACTGAACAAACCACTGCTAATTTCAATCTTACAACTTCTGTTATCCTCTGTACTATCAGTATAAATTTTACAAGCCTTCAAATTATTTTTAACAGGCTTAAAATTCTGGATTCAATATTTTACTCAACCTTAAATTGTTTAATTCAATAATTAAATTATCGAATAAATTGTGATATTCATAATTCAAGTTAAAATTGCTCTATTGAATACTTAAAATCAATTAAATATTCCGATTTTTAATTGCTTGAAAATTCCGGGTCGTCACAATGACAAGCAAATCTCGTCCGCATCACTGAACTAGCTCCAGATAATATACTAAACCTAGATACCTAAAAAACCCAACTCTAGATTGCTCGTGTGGAAAAATTTTGAGCACCCAGAGTTTAGGTAAGAAACAATAAACTTCAGGTCAGTCGTGAGACTGGTATGAGTAACAAAAACAGTTTAAAAAAACAAACAAAGAAATATTTTAAAATACATTCGCAATGCTTTTAGAAAATGGGACTACCATAAGGCCTCCCACCACACACACAATGCAAACGCCGAATTGGAGGATATTTCTCCTTATGATAGTCAAATATGCATGATACGCAAATTTCTTTGATATTATTACTATAAGTGCAAAGTGCAGGAAAACATTTCGAAAATACAATATTAATCTTAACCAGCATAGGTACCATTATAGTATGCCTACTATAGCTACCATATTAGATGGCAGGTTCTACAACTAAAACCGTACATGGCTCGTATTGTTTTGTTTGGATTTCCAACAATGGTCAGGCCAAGGAACTTTCCATTTCCACATGGGTACGCCTCTGGAAGGATGCCCCGAGAACCTAACCGGATCTCTTCCAACACAAGGCCGGTTACCCCTAACTGGGTAACTACTGACACGAGTATGCCATCCCCCGGTCGTAATCGACCTTTCCCAGGATCCCGATAACCAACAACCACAAAGTAATAAATTCGAAGTAACCACATAGGTTACATATCTGGGCTTCATACCATGATACCACCTCTATCCAGAAGGAAATGAACATACCCTCAGGGGGCGCGATCCCCAAATAACCTTGCCGCATTCTTCCTATTTTGACCATTATTGGGTTGTGAGGTTCGACGAAGTCTCGTCCACAATGCTACGCTTTTCACAAAAGCCACGCTTTGATCAACAAATGATCAGCAGCACTCAGCATGCCACATTACCAAATTGGGAATATATCACTGATAACCTTCAACTACATAACCTCCGAGCTCGTACGTCTCAGAGAAGGGTGTTAAGCTAAGAGAATAAATTATCCGCCACCAACAAAAACGTATTTGAAAGAAATCTTCTTTATATCTCAATTTATAATGTCATACATACAATCCATTCAAGTCTATTCTGGGTTCAAACAGAACCGAAGGCACTTCCAAAGAAGCCCTTGCAAATCTGGATAATCCCTAATCATGTCCGTACTTCCCATCACATATGGAGTCTCTATACTGGGGACCATTCGATGCAAAGACATTCGACGAGTTATCCTTTCGCTTTCGAAAGTATCTGGTCTTCACCACCAGTCTTCAAATGCTATCCATAACGTCGTATCACATATTCGGAATGGGCTATATGACACAAAGGTTCTTTTCCGGCTAAGCCGAATAGTGAGCGCAATATTTACAAGAAACATATGGATATTGGGGTCTCAGTTAAGTCACAACTTATTAATTTAAAACTTTCTTTCAAATGGTTTAAAACAATTACCATTTCAAATCTTTTAAACAAAAAGATTTATTTCACCAAGTTCACCCAGTTTCACAAAGATTCATTTTCGGATTTCAAAACAATTCCATTTCAATTGGATTAATTCATTTTAAATTAAATATTTAACTTATAGCTTTCAAACCGTTTCCATAACTTGGAAAATCATTTTCATTTTTAACTTGAAATTCCTTTTTAACACAATTTGGAAGTTCACTTGTTATATGAAAGCTTTTATTATTTGAAATCGAATAGTTTCATTTCAGAAAGGTCTAATTTTATTTACACGAATTAAAGCCTTTGAGTTTAAATTCAAATTCCCAAATCAATACTTTGAAATTAGTTTAACCCATATAAACGTTTATAACATCTTTAGTCCCTAGTTTCCAAATCATAGAATTCAATTTCAAATATTGAATTCAAATTGAAATCAAATTATTCAAATTCCAAAACTTAATCAAGTTATTCAAAAATAAATTTCATCTTTGAAATTCCATTTCAAAAGCTTTTCACTTTAAACCCAGTTCAATTCCAAAACCATTTGGATTCAAATTGTCTATTAAAATCACTTCAAAAATCTGTGACTTAATCGATTTCCTCGTGAAATCCATATTTGTGCGTGTATAAGTGTGGTCCAGGGGTTTAACACAATAGTGCAACATCGTTCAATCATGACAGATCAAATACAACAATATATCTGATAAGCGATATAAACTATAACGCTTATCTTCATTCATAGATCACAGATATATTTATCACAGGTAATGAATTACATCACAGATAATTAATCACATTATAGATCACCACACAAATCGAGATATATCACAAAACATCAGATATCGGGAATATCAACAATTCAACCATTCAATAAAATCTAAACATCATAGGCAAAATTTATTAATCAACTGATTAATCTAGATCAGATGTATTACTTGTTATTAATTCTGGTTACTTGACATAAGTTAATTTCAAATCATCTGAGATAAATTTTCCTTTAATTATTAACTAACCATCCTTAATTTATGAATCAATTGATCTTTAACTTCTAAATAAATCTTAGTTAATAACCTTTATTAACGATTAAAATTTCTTTAATTACTTTGATAAAGAAATTCACTCATATTGATTATAAATTGAATAACCATTAAAAACACATTAATTAATTCTAATTATTTAGTTAATTAAGTACCTAGCAATAACTAAATTAATTCTTAATTACTTGATTGATTTATTTCTAATCAAAAATTAATTCTCTTCAAATGGTTAAAACAAATTTCAAAACCCTCTTATTTCACAAGTTAAAGAATTATTTATCTTATCATAGAAGTCTAAAAGAATTTAAAACCCAATTTCATTTTAATTTCAAATCAATTTTAAAATACACTTTAATAATCAAAATTATTTAAATCATTTTTATATTTAAAAACTTCCATTTATTTCAAATCTGAAATACATATTTAATTTTAGATTCCTGATTAAACTTAGGTTTTAGAAACTTTACTTATTTTTAAAACTTCACTCTTAAAATTCAAACTATTTAAACATTTTTTTAAGTATTTAAACAGATTGAAGTTTAAAACTTAATTTATTTTGAACTAAGATTTAAACATAACTTGAACCAGTTTAAAACGTGGATTTACTTGTTTTAAAACTTTCTTTCCATTTAAACTAGCTTTTAAATTTTATTAAAGATTTAAACCTGAGATAGGTTTCAAAAAAAATGTCACCAAGCAAGATCAACCCACCTGAGGCAACCTTCTTTCCCTTCGAGTCAAATACCTTACTGCCTCGAACAAAACAACTAGCGCTTCGAGTATCACTTCGAGTAAATCAACGAACAACCCAACTTCACTCAACAAAAAAATGCTCAGATCACCAATAGTGCCTTCGTATACGTGTACAACCCCGTTGATTGCTTCCAGCCACCGCCTCATTGTCGAGCAAGTCGACGTTCATCCTCGCATCCATCTCCAACCTTTAGAATCTCCATCAACTTCTCAAAATCGAAACCGAGTATAAACTCAAACCTGGAACATCAAAATCCAACAACAATCCAAAACCTGACCTCACTTCGAACTCGCCGCCTCGACCACCGAAATTCACGCAACTCCGGCCACGACCTCGCCTATCTCCCTCTTGCAATCCTCAAAACCCACGTCGCGCTCGATCGCTTGTGGACGACGAACGAGACTAAATGTAAAATCATGGCAAAATTATGTTTCCAAAACTCAATTTCTCGCCACCACCTCCACGTTCATCTGACCACCACCACTATATTTTTCCCCAGTCCATCGTTCGTCCCTCCATCACCAGAACAGATCTCGATCACCACGAACCAGAGAATTTCCAGAAATTGCCAAAATTATGAAATTTGAACAAACCCGAACTACTCTTTCGTTCTCACTCTAAAAATTATAATTTTGTTTGAAAAATCATGTTTTTGTTCATGAATTCATTCTACATACCTGAATTCCTGAATTAAGAGGTTCGAAATTTGACTTAATTTAGTTGGGTTCAATTATCTCGATTTCCAGAAAGATTCATAAGTTGTTTTAGCTTAATTAGATTTTTTTAACCTTAAGGATATTCTATAACAAACAATTTTGGTTTGAATTTTAAATCCAAACAGTGGGTAGATTGAGAAGAAGGGATTTATTTGCAAATCTATGTTTTAACAAGAAACAGGAACAGAGGTAAGAAAATGTTACCGGCATGCATACATTCACACTCATATATACTCAAAGGAACATACATATATGTAACCATTCACAAACATACTTAATTTCGAAGATGAGCATGTAACCATATTAATACACTTAATAGTTAAATTAGTGATGTTACTCACATTTGTTTCCAGAAAATGAACAGAGTTGCTAATCTGTATTGAAAAACTACAGGCTTGATCCTTCCTAAATCATTTTGCTTTTGTTTGGATAAATGATGTTTTAGTTTGAGTTTTGTTTGGTGTTTTAATTGAAGTTTGTTTAAGTTTGAGATAACCTTACTTCAGGTTTGCTTTGAATAAATGGAAGAAACTGAGAGGAAGGAGGTTGATATATAGGAGATGTGTATGGGGTATTATAATGTTGTTTGTAAATAGCAAAGAACCGACTTTAGTTATGCTAGAGATGTAAACATTAAATGCCATTGTACAAATCTATACTTATTTAATTTGCCCATACTTGATTATGTATCTTCTTGTCTCGGTTGATAATTTGTTTGTGCAAAGTAGTGATGGGATATTAAATGCATGTCCTTTATGTCTCATTTTTTTATACTTTATTTGTTTTAGATATTTTTACTACTTTGTTCTTAGCTTTGCTTTTCAAAACTTTACAGGCAACATACAAATATTTATTTTCCCGACAGCTTTTACTTTATTCTTGCCTGATCATGTTTTTATATCCTACTAGGTGGCTGAAATGATATGTATTTGTATGCTAAAGATTTATTGCCTTTGTCTTCTTACTTTATACTATAAACAATTTCTATTTTAATTACTATATTAGAAATTTTCTAATGTATCCACTTTATATTCTATTTTATCTTATATCTATAAATCTATTTCCATTTTCAATTTAAATATTTATTTTTAACGGACATACGTATTGTCTTATCTTACATTTTCATTCATTCATTATTTAGATATTAAATTATTATTTTTAAAGAAATCGTTTTTTCTTAAAAAGTCAAATCAATTAATAAATTAATTTCACAATATTTATTCAAAAATTAAATTAATTATTTATTAAAAATAAATCAAAATTCAGGATCGTTACATTAACATTATCAAAACATTCATATGAAAGTCAAATCTGAACCCAATAGGTTATGATAGTTTTTTAGAGAAAATTTTTACTCATCTAGCTTAAGAGAAACCTTGTTTGATCAATTTTTATTCCTTAAATTTTAAAGCTTCAATCTTTTAGCTTGAAATCTCTTCCGTACTCTTTGAGTTATGGTCGGCCTTGCTTTGGTTCTTAGGGAGTTTATTTTTTCTTTTGTTTTGTAAAGTGAAATGAAATAGATAAAGTGAGATAGAAAGAGCGGTTAGGAATATGGTTTAGTGGGTTGGGTCTCCACTAACTTATTCCCCTTAATTAATTCCTTCCCATTCAAACTTAAGTTGTCTATTTTCATTCATCAAGGCCAACCAAAATTATGCTAACTTTCTTTAGTCCATCCAATTAACTTTTTAAAATGTCCCACATTTAGTTAAATTTTCCTTAGGTGGTTGTTGCAATTAAATCACTTTAATAATTTGGTTAATAATGTCTACATATTATCAATTCAATTTAATTTAATGTAATTTAAATTAATTCTCCATATTATAGTCCTTCCAAAATATGAGGCGTTACATGTAAATATAACAAAGATTGTATAGAAAAATAGTCATTTTTACAATAATTTTTGATACAAGAATTGCGGGACTGCTCCCATATAACGTCGGTTCGTATGAAAAGGAAAACAAAATACATCAAAAAACCAAATGAAGTTGCTTTCACAAAAGCCTAAGCTGAGAGCCTACTTCTTCCCCTACTTACTACTTCTCTTCGAATCATCCTTTGACTGTCACTTCTTCTAACTTTTCCATTCTTAGCATTCCCCTTCTCTGGAGTGCTACCCCTAAAAGGTGTAATTTCTTCTTTAGTGGTCGGTTGGATAGGGTCTTCGAGCTTGTCGATGGTAGGGTCAGAAATTTGTTTGAAAAACCGCCCATGCCATAAACTTTTTGAGGCTTGAACTTGAGTGGTGGAAGCTTGGAAATGAGAATTGGCTTATCAAAGAAGGTGGCTAGCTTTTTATTTCTTGGTTCAAGCTTAATCTTGATTTTCTCATAGTCAATTCTCAACGTCCTTGTCAATATGATATGATCGTCTGTATCCTTTATGCTTATGATGGTAACATCTTCCTCCTAATACCGAGTGACATTCTCCAATCCTTCCAATGACTCTACCTTTTGCAAATTAGGCCAAGACTAGAGTTGTAAGGAGGAATCATAATGATTAGCTTTATAGTGATGGAGGTTGCCAAGATAGAATTAGCATTAGGACCCAAGGCGTGAGTTGCTAACGGCGGAGGAGGGAGCATGTGACGACCAAAATTTTCAACCCTCGAAAATCGACACTAACACATCCTCATGCCGCAAATCCAAGTGCTAGAAATCCCAATTGTTAAGGGAAAAAGAAAATAAAACGAGAGTAGAATCTCACACGAATGAAATAAAATATATTATTTCAACAATAATCTTTACAGCGGAAAATTTTAAATACAATATCAGAGTCTAATCTGGATTAACCTAGATAGATATAAATCCTTTACCCTTATAAATGCTAAAACATTAAAACAAATGCAATTGATGTAGTGGATAGTAGAATACATTCATACGTAGATGAAGATCTCTAGTTCTCCTCTGGAAACTTTAAGCGTCTTTAACTAAACTTGAAACCAGGGATCGGATCTGATCTGACACTTATGCCTAATGTTGGGGTATGCTCCTCGTGTTGGAGTATGCACCATGATAGGGGGTTCTTGCTTTCTATTTGGTGGCGAGCAAGAGACTCTTACCCTTATATGTCCCTAGGAAAAGTGTTGGTTGTTAGTCGCAAGTCTAGTCGTAAATTCAGATTTGAGGTACTAATGTGTGGGACGGTGGTTGTGTCCACTGCTGATGGTTGAAAAGCCAAGGTTGGGGGTGTATCCACTGTCGATGGTTGAAAAGCCTAGAATGTCACAGAGCGACGGATGACCAGTAAGTCGAAAGACAATAAAGTGGAGATTAGAGACTGCCTTAGTTGAGAAATGAAGCGTCTTAGAAAGTGCGGATTGAAGAGAAATACATTCAACGATTGAAGCACCTTTGTTTAGACACTTAGCAATTTCTCCCTCCTGGATATGGGCTGAGTAACATGAAGAGGAATATAAGGCTCATCGGTAGTTATCGTAGCGGAGATAGGTACTCAGTATGGGCACTCTCGAAGGTGGCCACCACATACGTTCTAACTTTTATTGTAGACTCGGTGGATTTTGGAGTGAATGAATCTCCTATTTCTAATTCCCAATAATCGGCATAAGAATAATCGTTGAATTCCCCACTGTGGCATCCTGAGCAGCTAGAATGGCTATGCTCTCCTCCAAGAATGCAATGTCCTCTGCCTCCTAAAGTTTTGCCTTCGGTTCTTCGTTGGTAAAACCTTCGCCCTCCTCAATCGGTCGATGAAGAATTTCTTCTTAGGTAATTACTAATCTGGTGGCGTGGTTATCCCCCAGGCATTTCGAGTTCTTTTTTTCGATGACGTTAGCAAAAGAGTGTTGAAGGGTTACAATCGTCTCCTCTTAATTCTTAGTAGCTTAGGCCTTAAGCTCTGTGATTTCACCAATAACCATGGTGGGGTAAATTTGAACCTGAGCCTTGGAGTTTATTTCTACTTTTAAACTGGCTTTGAGGCCATGGACTTTGACCTCAAGTGCCTTCAACTCTAAGTCCTTGGCCTATGACTATTTGTCCTTAGCTTAATTTGTGCCATAAGCTCAACGTTCTCTTGGTAGTTAATTTTGATCTGATTTTTCATTACGTCGGTGGCTTGAGTATGGACTTTGGAAAAATCCTCATTTAGCTATTTTGTAAGCTTTGCGAACTTTATGGCTTCATCCCTCTCTTTGGTGATGTTGTCCAGTTGAATTTTATAGTCCCCAATTATTCTATCATGGCCCCTTCTCTCAATATCAAATAACATGATCTACGTCTAATTGATTATGTTAATGTCGGAGAGGGCCTTGGTGTGTTTCTTTCACTCAAAAAATTGGTGATGTCGGCAAGAAATGTATTTAATGTTGTAGTCGCCAATGACCCCCGTCGGGCAATAGTTAGGCAAGGCGGCCTACATCCTAGTATTTACAGCTGTGGATGGGCCTAGAGGGGATGAAAATGGAGTAGTATGTTTGTTATCCCATTTTTTGGTCAAAACTGGAATATCAACAAATTGGCAAGGAATTATGGATATCAGGACTGGAGATAAGGCTACAATGGATATCGTCAAAATTTTTTTGAACTCCGATCGGGACGAAATTGATTGGAAATGATGATAAGGACTATGAAAGGCTATGTTTCGAATTTCAGGTTAATCGGAGTTCGTATGAAGGAAATATGACGGATTCAAAGTAGGAATAGTACGTAGTTCGAACCCATCAGGTTCGAACCCATCAGGTTCGAACCTATCAGGTTCGAACCCAGGAGGTTCGCATCGATGACGCTTCGAATCGATGGGAACATGATGGGTTCGAAAGGAGTAGCTTCAATGCAATGGAGATGGATTCGAAGTGGGCATGGATTCGAAGAAGGAGACGGAGTCGAAGTAGACATGGATTCGAAGAAGGAGATGGAGTCGAAGTAGACATGGATTCGAAGAAGGAGATGGAGTCGAAGTAGACATGGATTCAAAGAAGGAGATGGATTCGAAGTGGACATGGATTCGAAGAAGGGGATGGATTCGAAGAGGACATGGATTCGAAGATGATGGATACGAAGCAAGGGACATGGATTCGAAGGACGAGGATTCGAAAGGGATGGATTCGAAGAGGATGGACTCGTAGGATATGGACTCGAAGGAGGCGGCTTCAGAAAGCATGGATTCGAACAGCATGGGTTCGAAGGGTATGGATTCGAAGGAGTCGGCCCTATGGATTCGAAGAGGATGGTTTCGAAGTAGATGGTTTCGAAGCATGGGTTCGAACCATTCAGGACGCACGGATTCTTGAACTTGGATCGATCATATCTTCCAAACCGTTGATCCAAATGCAATGAAATTTTTACAGGAGCTTACATACATGTTGAAGAATGTTCACACCAAATTTCAGCTCAATTGGATGGATTCTTGATCGATACGAACGTCACTTCGAATCGATCCCAAACTGGGCACGGATTCCGAGAACACGGGCCTGTGGGCACCCCTCACGTGCCAAGCAGTCTCCCCAGGTCTTAGGTGGGATTTCGGCCTTCCACACCTATAAATAGAGCCCCTGGTCATTCAGAAAAGGGGTCGGAAAATTTGGAGAGGAAAGGCAAGCCCAGACGCTGCTAAAATTATACCATAGCATCATTACTGCAATTTTCTTCAGATTTGGTCACTACAACTGTGGTAATCACTTGTAATCTTCAAGGATAATCAATAAAAAGAAAAAAATTGGAGTGGACGTAGGCCGGAGATAGCCGAACCACTATAAAACTGGTGTCTCTGTTCTTTACTTTTGGATTGCTATCTATTATTTGTTGAGATTTGTTGTTTGTGTTTGAATATCACTAATTTATATTCATACACTGGTGCTTTCACGGTATTGGGTGTTTGTGACCAATTTTGGCGCAAACATTTTGGTGCTTTCACTGAGAACAACTAGCACCCGCTACATCGGATTTGAAGAGTTTGAGGAATTCGGATTTGGAAGACAATGACTAGGCAGAATAGCAGAAGGCTAAGGGCTGAGAGAAGCCAACAAGGAGGAAGTCAACAAGCATCCTGCGGAGGTGAGGAAGGACAGGCTTCGGTCTACATAACTCGGGATGAAATGGAAGCTATGGCCAATTCTTTGCAGGAGAGATTGTTGAAAAGTCAACAGGAAATGATGCAAACTTTCTTGGAACAAATGAGAGCTACAGGAATGCAGAACTTAGGAACGGCTACAACAACTGCGGATGTAGGACAAGGAGCTAGGGTTGTGGAACCCAATGAGGACAGGATACGGAGCCAGAAGGAAATCAACAAGGGCTTGGGGGCAGGCCCACAGGATTCAATGCAGGAGAACCTTTGGAAGGAATTCAGCAAGCTAGGGCTAACATTGCCGCTAGTGAGCCACACGAGGAATATGTACCAGAATTCCCTCGGGGGCATGGGGGGCAACCCCTACCAGACAATACAGGATTAGTAGAAATGATTAGGAAGACTGTGCGAGGTGGTTTGACAAACGGAGATTTGGAAGGAGTGAATAGAAGTCCATTCGTTCGGGAGATAAGGATGGCTCGGAACCCACCTAAGTTCAAGCTACCTAGCGTGGAGGTATATGATGGTAAGACGGATCCAACATATCACTTAATGAGGTACACCAGACACATGGAGGTGCTGGGGGCATCGGAGGAAGTGATGGCCCGATGTTTCCCTTTGTATTTGAAGGACTTAGCTGCAATGTGGTTTAGGCAGCTGGAAGAAGGATCTATCAGGACTTGGAAGGAATTAGTGGAAAAGTTTCTGGGACAGTTCCGGGTTCACGTCAAGAGGCCGAAGAACGTAATGACTTTAACATCGGTGAAGCAAAGGATGGACGAATCGCTTAGAGCTTTTCTAACTCGATTCAGTGCGGCAGTCGCTTCGGTGGATCGGCCTGATCCATCAATGGTTTTAATGGCAGCAGTATCAGGAGTCAAGGAGAATTCGGATTTCAAGGTATCTCTGATACGAGATCCCCCGCAAAATCTCGACGAATTCTTTCATGAGGCAGAAAGGTTCCTTCGGCAAGAAGATGCAAGTACGGATTTAAAGGTGAAGAAGGCTAATGCAATCGAGGTTGGAGCGGTATCCAAAAATGGTTTGGATAAGGACAAAGGGAAAAGGAAGTTAGATGACGACTCTGGAAACGCTAGGAAGCGATGGAAGGATCCAAAGTTTTCCACATACACAGGATTGAACGAGACGCTGGAGCGGATATACCTGGAAACTCGGAATCGCCTTCCCTACCGAAGGCCGGCTAGGAGGGAACCAATAGAGCGGGAAAGGACATCAGGAAGGCACTGTCTCTTCCATGATCTGGATGGACACGATACCAACAGCTGCAGGCACCTAAAGGACATAATCGAGGAGCATGTAAGGAATGGACAGTTACAGCAATACGTTGGAACTCGAGATGCAACGGTGGAGCAGGAGCAACCACCGACCACTTAACGCCGTGATGATGGGAGGCCCAGGGATGATCGTCGATTGATCATCCATTGACCAGGATAATATGGAATAAGTAGCAAGCTACTAGCAAACGGTAAAGTCATTTACACATGTACGGGGACGGAGATAGCCCCTAGGCATGCTCTGAATGATGATAAACCGGGATGCTATGGTTTGTGAAATTTATTTCTTGCTTTTTAGATTGGACATTGCTTTTCTTTTTTGGATTTGGTTTTGGAGCTTGGATTGAGCTCCTGGTTTTTCTTGCTTTTTTATTTGGATTTTCCTTTGGATGATTGTTTTTGGTTTTGGATGCTGGTTTGGATTTCTGGTTTTCTGGTTTGGATTTGAATTTTGGATTTGGATTTGGATTTTGGATTTGGATTTCGAATTTGAATTTCGGATTTTTGGACTTTGGAATAAATTTTGGTTGGACTTTTATCTGGTTTTTGGTAAATGGTCGTCGGGTATGGATTATGCCTGGCAAGGGATGAGTCACTTTACCCAAACAAGGTAGATTGACTCATTCAGGTCGTCAAGTATGGACAATGCTTGGCAAGGGTCCGGAGTGACCAGGATTCGGCCTAGGACTTAGGCCCTCTATTATCATTTATTATTTTCAGGTCGTCGAGTATGGACTATGCTCGGCAAGGGTCCGGAGAGATCAGGATTCGGCTTAGGACTTAAGCCATGACATTTTACAATGTCCAGGGACACTTGACCAAGGTCGTCAAGTATGGATTGCGCTTGGCAAGAACCCGGAGAGGTTGGCTCAACGTCCAGGGACACTGGACCAAGGTCGTCAAGTATGGATTGCGCTTGGCAATAACCCGGAGAGGTTAACTCAACATCCAGGGACACTGGACCACGGTCGTCGGATGTGGATCACGCTTGACAGGAACCCAAAGAGGTTATGGATTTGGATATCGACCCGGAGAGGTCCTGGCTCCGGTTATTGGCTATTGGATAAGGATGGATTGGAACTTGGTTGTCGAGTTCGAATGGATACGGAATTGGCTAAGGCTTTGGCTATTGGATATGGAATTGGACATCGACTCGAAGCAGTCAAGGACGATATACTCTGGCAATATGGCCGTGGACTTCGGATATTGGATTCGTAATTATTCAAAACACGCCTTGTTATCACAAGGCATGTTTTGGGGGGCAAAATGTTATCCCATTTTTTGGTCAAAACTGGAATATCAACAAATTGGCAAGGAATTATGGATATCAGGACTGGAGATAAGGCTACAATGGATATCGTCAAAATTTTGTTGAACTCCGATCGGGACGAAATTGATTGGAAATGATGATAAGGACTATGAAAGGCTATGTTTCGAATTTCAGGTTAATCGGAGTTCGTATGAAGGAAATATGACGGATTCAAAGTAGGAATAGTACGTAGTTCGAACCCATCAGGTTCGAACCCATCAGGTTCGAACCCATCAGGTTCGAACCCAAGAGGTTCGCATCGATGACGCTTCAAATCGATGGGAACATGATGGGTTCGAAAGGAGTAGCTTCAATGCAATGGAGATGGATTCGAAGTGGGCATGGATTCGAAGAAGGAGACGGAGTCGAAGTAGACATGGATTCGAAGAAGGAGATGGAGTCGAAGTAGACATGGATTCGAAGAAGGAGATGGAGTCGAAGTAGACATGGATTCGAAGAAGGAGATGGATTCGAAGTGGACATGGATTCGAAGAAGGGGATGGATTCGAAGAGGACATGGATTCGAAGATGATGGATACGAAGCAAGGGACATGGATTCGAAGGACGAGGATTCGAAAGGGATGGATTCGAAGAGGATGGACTCGTAGGATATGGACTCGAAGGAGGCGGCTTCAGAAAGCATGGATTCGAACAGCATGGGTTCGAAGGGTATGGATTCGAAGGAGTCGGCCCTATGGATTCGAAGAGGATGGTTTCGAAGTAGATGGTTTCGAAGCATGGGTTCGAACCATTCAGGACGCACGGATTCTTGAACTTGGATCGATCATATCTTCCAAACCGTTGATCCAAATGCAATGAAATTTTTACAGGAGCTTACATACATGTTGAAGAATGTTCACACCAAATTTCAGCTCAATTGGATGGATTCTTGATCGATACGAACGTCACTTCGAATCGATCCCAAACTGGGCACGGATTCCGAGAACACGGGCCTGTGGGCACCCCTCACGTGCCAAGCAGTCTCCCCAGGTCTTAGGTGGGATTTCGGCCTTCCACACCTATAAATAGAGCCCCTGGTCATTCAGAAAAGGGGTCGGAAAATTTGGAGAGGAAAGGCAAGCCCAGACGCTGCTAAAATTATACCATAGCATCATTACTGCAATTTTCTTCAGATTTGGTCACTACACTGTGGTAATCACTTGTAATCTTCAAGGATAATCAATAAAAAGAAAAAAATTGGAGTGGACGTAGGCCGGAGATAGCCGAACCACTATAAAACTGGTGTCTCTGTTCTTTACTTTTGGATTGCTATCTATTATTTGTTGAGATTTGTTGTTTGTGTTTGAATATCACTAATTTATATTCATACACTGGTGCTTTCACGGTATTGGGTGTTTGTGACCAATTTTGGCGCAAACAATGTTTTGCAGCTTCTTTGGATTTACAGGAAGATGAGGCCATAACTATGAGAGGCTGGGTTGTTGAAGGTTGCTATTGAGGAATATAGGATGAAGTTTGTTGCTGAGAAGCATTAAAGACGCGCTCAGATTGATAACATAAATCATGTAATCTCTTCTTCGAATCATGGCGCTCATTTTCTTATAAACAGTGCCTTTTTTCCTTCTCATCTCTATATTCCTTATCCTTCCATCTCCTTCTCCCCTCATTCGACTCTTGATGTGAGCTGGAGCGATGTGCATAAAAGTCATGAGTCAAAGAGCAGTGTTGGCTGACACACAAACGAAGATAGTTAATGTGATCTCTTGCCATTGAACCTAAAAAGATAAAGAAAATATATCATAACAAATGCATTAGATTAAGGGAAAATGCAGAGTGTTGGTGTTCGTGATCCTAGAAGTTTATGATGTGTGGATATTTCTCTAACTGTGGACCAGCTCGAGGAGTTACAAGGATGAGGTTTCATCAACCTCAACAAAAGTAAAGTCACTAGAGGCTCTTATTAAAGATATCTTCAAATGTATCACCTCATCCAATATTGAAGGCCGAGAGAATGCCAATATCACTTGTTGAACCAAATATGTTCTTTGAACAGCCGGCAAGGACCAAGGGCACTAAATTTTGATTGGGATCTTGTTGTGGGGACTTAATGATAAATTGTGTCAGGCGAGACGGTTCATGAAATCTATAACCTTCAGGGGATGTTTCCTTGTATGATTCGTTCTCACACCCAAGTATTAGTCCTCGTCATCATCATCATTCCTTGTGTCCTCTTCTTCTCCTTATTCTCTCCCCTTTTCTCTTTCTCTTTTCTCTTTCTTTTTTTCCTCCTTCTTCCCGTTCTTTTTTTCTATTTCTATTTCTTACCTTTTTCCTTCCTCTCCTTCCTTTACCACATTATCTTCTACCACCCTCTCCTCTCCTTCATCAACATTCACTTTGCCACCTTTGGTTTTACCATCCCCTTAAACATCATCACTAGAATCATTGTCTAGGGTAGAAGGTCCAATGGCTACTCGAGATTTCTTTGGTAGGAGTGAATGAGGAACAACGTGTTTGTCGAGCTATAAAAGGTGATATAAGTGAAGCCTTCCATTGGTGAGCAAGTAGGAGGTGGTGCAAAACTGGACATCAACTTCCTCGAGAAGCATTAGGGTACCAGCATGTGCATTGCCGTCTCCCAATAAGGAAGGTCTATAAAGAGCACAAAATAAAAGTTAAATATTTGAATAAGGTCAGTCCGAACGAAGAGAAGATGATAGAGGAAATGACTTACATTTAGATAATTAGAGTTGGTTGAAACTGTGAGGGCAAAAAACGAAAAAGTATTTACTTTTGAAATAACCGTGCTTGCTGTGAAGCATTTTATTTACTTTACAATGATTCCAAGCTTCGATGATCAGTAGAGAAGGCAAGTCTACTCTCTACTTGAAGCTTAGAAGTTATTTTAGCTCTCCAAAGTTTTGGGGATGGTTTAATCTCATTATGCAAAGAATATATAGAGAATTGAGCAGAGCATATCCATTGGGATGCACTGAGTCGGAGCCAGTCCAAACTCTTGCAAGAAGAATTTGAGGAATTCATCAAAAGGTAGAATTACTCCACCCAAGCAGACCTATTTATGACAAGTAGTGTACTCTTGAGGTTAATCATATGTCGACTGATCAAACGTTGGTAGTAGGACATCATTTTTTAGGATTTCATGGTGGGAGCACATAGTTTGGAGCAATTACATTATTAGTAAAGATGGTGTCTGGTCCAGAGTTCAGCTGTTATTGAACGTCTTACTTCGGACATATTAGATGTAGAAGCCTGAGTAGTAGAAATGCCAGCTTCAGAAAGATTTAAGGGATTAGAACCGACTATGAGATGAGGAGATCCTCAAGTCATTATGAACTAAAAAGCTTGACAGCAAACATCATCTGGTATGTTTTATTTTGAGATTTATTTTATTTAAAACCCACGTAGCCAATGTGTTAAATCCAATGGATGTAGACGTGTGCTGATCAATCAGATTCTAGACATCAACTGGGGCAGTGTGAAGTGTTGGTCTATGCAATGCGCATTCTATATTCGAAACATAGTGTAAGGATCACTCTGTGTAGATAGCCTGCTTGTGCTGGCAAACGAGCTTTGTCACACGATGGAACTGTGTGTCAGATCTTACTCATTATCATGAAATGAATATAACCGAATCGTTGTCCGAAGTGACATAAAGCTTTTTGTAGTCATACAAGACAGTGTTGTGACTAAGGCTCTTTGTGTGTATATATATAATAGTGATATAGAGCAAAAGCCATTAATATGCTATTTAATAGTGACATAGAAACACACAATGGTCAAACACACAAGTTTGTTAATTCTTTTATTTTCCTCCCTTCTCCAATTTTTGTGTGTGTGTATAATATTTTATAATTTTAGAAACAAAGGAGAAGAGTAAATGGTTGTGTTTCACAGCTTGAATGAGAAAATATAAGAAGAGAAGTGAGGTTTTAAGCCTTTATTTATAGGTATATGAATCAATCATAACTATTAGATTAAAATAATAAAATATGGGCCATTGGCCAAGGTTCAAATCCTAGCCGCCATTGCACTATTGGTTGACCGCTCCCTTATAGATGGTCGACCGATAATAGTCGACCGGCCCAAGGAGGCGGTCGACCGGTGGGGTCTTGCATTTATTATTATTTATTTCCTTTTTCGTGTTTAATTATTTTCGCTCTCAAAACTTCAAACATTAATAATTATTTAATTTGAGCTCCGATCGAGAAACTCTAATATGAAATTTGCTCGAAAAATCACCACAAACGCAATTGTGCAAATTTCGTGACCAATTCCAAGATTTGGTTAAATTCCATTTCCAAAGCTTTTTTTTATTAATTTTCATTAATTTTACGAGGTGTTACACAAGGTTCGTCAAAAGCACATAGAAGTATGCCCAGCTAATCTAGCTACCAGTAGTGTGACTTTGGGTCTGATGTAAGACATCACTATAATAGGTACCCATGGAGGACGCAAGGTCGGTCCTAATTATGCAGGGTATATCTGCCTAGCTAATCTTGCTACTAGAACCTATTAATAATCTGACTAATATGAAATGTCACGGTTCAAGTTATGGGTTATACGACAGATTCCAGTAAGGGCCTGCTTCTGTGTTGGGAGTATTAAGTGGCTGTTGTAGGATTCGCCTCCTTCCCACTCAAGAAGTGTTAGGTGATCGCGATTATCTTTTAGATGACATAATGGGAAATATTTGATAGCGGTCCGTTTCGGGGTTGATGTATTAAGTGGCTATTGTAGGATTTATGTCTTCCCATGAAAGAAGTATTAAGTAGCCTGGTAAGATTTCTTATGATGTCAGCTAGGAAGTACCAGAGAGGGGTTCGCCTTGGGTTTAGGATTAAATGACGGGGATCTGCTTAGATTATAGGTATTAAATGGTCAAAGTATGCCTAATTCTTATTAAAGAGGTATTAAGTGGCTTAGATGCTTTCTCTCACATAGTTAGGGCATGATTACGGTAATGCATTGCACCCTCGTTATAGTTATGAAATTGGAGTGGAAGAGACTTTGGGCTTATAGGTTGAGGTATACTTGGTTGGATACAGTATATGATGCATAAGACATTGCTTATCTAAATGATACCGATCAAGTGCTATTATGGTGAGAATTAAGATTTTTATTCCTCTGATATTGTTGTTCCCTCCTCATTACAAGTCACGGATTAGGGGAAAACGATGTTGATGAAGTAGACAAAGGCAATGGTGAAGATTTGTGCCAGTTTATCCATTTATCTGCTTATTTATTTTTTGTTATATTACAATGTACCCAGTTTCAGGCATGTTGTGGTGTATTTTGAGATATCGTATCAAGGATATTTTGAGATGTATTTTTGAGATTTGATTTTCATGAAATGGGTACCCAAAACCCTAAAACTACCATAGAACCTCCATCTCCACTGCCGCTTCCATCGCCAGCAGCAGCTGCTGCCCTCGCCAGCAGCAGCTGCTGCCCTCGCCAGTAGCAGACACCCGCTCCCTCGCGCGCGTGCCCAGGCAACGTGACCTTGTTCATATGATTTTTCACTTTTTTTCTGTTGTAAAATTTGAAAGAGTGGGAGGATGATACTGAGGGGAGACAAGAACATATGCAGGGTGTACGAAATGTTGGATGAGGGTAAATATATATTATTATAATTAGAAAATATCTAACCTTAAACGTTCGAAATTCTCAAAACTCCAAACGAAGCATGTCTCCTGGCGTTCTATATGTTATACTCCCCATTCTGAACACAATGGAACATATATCAGAAGCCAATTCCATCATATTCAGAAGATTGCTTTTCAAAATCAATTTATTTTAATTAGAGTTTTGAAAATAAATTCTACGTGTTTAAAGCTCGCATGATCAAACACTAAGTTTCATCACTACGAAACTTGAAATCCTATTATAATTCATTACTACGGATCCTATGAAACTAGTTTCATCAAAATCCGAGACGGTGCCCTAAAAGACTATTTTAACCCGTTAATTAAAATAAGAAATTTCCAAAATCAATTTAATCTCTTTAAATTCAATTTTAAAAGTTAACAATCTTCATTCTTTTTTAAATAAAATATGAATCAACTTTCGACATCATTTTCATTCACATTAAATTTAGAATTCAATTATTCAAATAATTTCCAATAATAGAATTTCAAATGAATTTTAGTTATCAAACAATTATTTTATTCTCATCTAAATAGTTCAACATTAATTATTTAATTCAAATTATCGATTACAAGACCTCAAATATATTGAACTTCATTCTAATATAAATGGTTTCCTTAAATCTTATTGAAATTGTTATTTCAAAATTTTATCTAAGTTCATATTCAATAACTACATTAATAAATCATTAAATTTTTATTTCTAACCATTTTGTTCAATAATTGTATTAAATTTAATGATTTAAAATAGTTAAAAATATAGGTCCTTAATCACAAGTGTATTTAAGTTTAATATTTTTGTAATTTTGGATTCTCTTAGTAAATTTTTTAAATTTTTTCAAAAGTATCGCTTTTATTTTTCATAAATATTGTCCAAGTGTATCTTGAAAAATCATTTACAATTACAAAAATATATCTATTATGGTTTATAGATTGAACTTGAGTCGGTCTAAAAATATCTAAATATAATAACTCAAGTGGTTGTAATGTAAAAATAAATTTCTTTGATTTAAAAGTAGATTTAGCTAATTTTCCTAACTGACGAGCATCATAGATACTATTTACTTTTAAATTCATTTTTGATAAACTTTTTACTAAATTATTTTTAGATACTTTTCTTATTGCTTTAAGGTTTATATGACAAATTCTTTTGGCCATAACCAAGAATCATTTTCTTTGGCTACTAGTCACATATTTGTGTTATAATGAACTTTCAAATTTGATATGTATATATTATGTTCTCTAGTTCCTTCAAAGATAAGATTCTTATTTTGATCAAATATGTTACATTTATTTTCCAAAAACGATATATTAAAACCTTTATCGCATAGTTGACTTATACTAATTATGTTTTAAATTTTTAACTAGTAAAACACTTGTAATAAGAGGTAGGTTAGATGTACCGTCATTGCTCACATCGACTTTGTCGATGATATATCCTTTGGAATTATATCCAAATATGACAAATCCTTCATTTGAGTAGATACTGTTAGTCAGCATATCCTTGTTTTCCGTCATATGTTTTGAGCAACAACTATCAAGTATCCACTTTCCTCTTTTCTTAGTTGGTACCCTCAAAAAATATAGAGATGACGTTGGTACCCATTTTTTATTAGGGTCCTAAGAGTTAGGTCTTAGAAAACCAAACCTAAGAGGGTTTAATATTCTCTTTATAAGTAAAATTTTCATTTTTATGAACCGTATTTATAAGTGTCTTAATATACTTATTTCTAGTTAAATTATTATTAGTTTTTGTCACCCAAATCTTTATATTTTTGTGATGTAACTGTCCTTTTGAGTGAAAACCTTCGGTTTAGGTTTTGCTTTTACAAAATTCTTATGTATATTGAAATTTTTATTCAGTGAAATGTTTCTCTTTTAACTCTATTTTGAGGATTTTGTATATCCTAAACCTTTCTTACTAAAAGAGGTTTGAGAGTTATTAATATTTTAAAAAGCTTTTCTCTACCTTTATTAAAGTTAGAAACATCTTTAGAAATATGTTCTAACCCAGTTTTGAGACGAATATTGTTTAATTCAAGAATTTTGACATTTAATTTTAAATCAGGAATTTCTACTGCTAATGTCATATTCTTTTCTTTTTGAACCTCAATCTCATTTGATAACATAGTGAGTTGAGAAGATACACTAGACAAAGATTCTTTTGTTTTGACAAGTTCTTCTTCTAAGATTTTCTTTTCATCTCTGAGCATATCAATTTCTATTTCACTCCTGTTTAGTTTTTCTAAAGCATATTTATGTTTTATTTTAACATCTTTTAGTTTATCCAATAGCTCCAAGTTTATGTCAATTAAATCATCAAAGCTGAGATCACTTACTTCGTCGGACGAAGTCATAAAGCACACATTGGCTGTTTCAGAGTCGCTGTTAGTGTCACTGTCTGATGCGGAAGACGATTATGAATCATCCCATGTAATAGAGGATGCTTGCTTCTTCTTATATTTGTTCCTTTAATTCTTGTACCTCTCTTTCTTTCGATCAGGACAGTCCTTCTTCATGTGACCCTTTTTGTGACATTCACAACATTCAAGATTTGAAGCTGATGGTTTGTTGGTGTTGTCTTTCATGTTGTTTCTGAATTTCTTATTCTTTCGAAAATTTAAAATTATTTAAGTTCTTAGCAATAAAAGCCATTTCATTTTCATCTTCTTCGGAATCTTCTAGTTCAGCATGAAATGCTATGGTCTTTCTGTGTTGTGCTTGATCTCTTTTTGCTTGCGAATTTACTTCATATGACATTAGATTTCCTATCAACTCCTCGGGTTTTATGGTTGAAATTTTATTAGCTTCTTCAATCGCTAAAACTTCTGTTCCTATTCATCTATTAAACTATTGAGGATTTTTGAAACGATGTTAAAATCTGTGTATTTTTCTCATAGTGCCAATAGTGAGTGATATATGTCTTGAAATCTAAAATACATTTCATTTATAGTCACATCCTTTCTCATTCTAAAAATTTTAAATTGATTTTTAAGCGTAAAAATCTTTCTTTATTTAACTTTAATTGTTCCTTCATTTGTAACTTTAAGAGTTCGCCAAATTTCATAAGTTGTTGTACATATGCTGATTCTATTAATTTCATTCTTATCTAAAGCACAAAATAGCATACTTATGGATTTTGCATTTGAGGTAGCATCTAAATTTTATGTGTTTGACCATTTTTCATATGGTGTGGTTGGTATAATATATTCATCCTGGGTTATATTCTAAGTGTCATATCTGTTTTCCTTCATATAAATTCTCATGCGAGTTAACCAATGATTTTAATTCGAACAATTAAATAGTGGTGGTCATGCAGTAGATTAACCTTCAATAAAACTTATGTTGGTGTTGTTTTCCATATTAACTGAATATCAAATAACCGTGTTGCAGTACATGATGGCCTTGCTCAGATACCAAGTGGAGTGATTAAGGATGGTGCAATATGGAACATTAACTAAACTACTTTCTTGTGCGGAATATAAATATAAAAGTTAAATAATAAAGTAAATGACACCAAAGATTTTTATACTGATTCAAGCTTCCCATTCTACGTCCAATCCCAGACTTCTTCTAGAATTTAACAACAACCATCACTTAACCTGGAGGAATAAGTATCACACCGCCTGAGCAACCGAATAGGATTTCAACCGCCTAAGCAACAGAATAGGACTCCAATAGCCTGATAAACCGAACATGACCTTAATAATACAGAGAATTATCTTGACTGAATGTTCTCTTTTAATAGCACGAATAAGTCTTTAGAACACACCATTCCTATAGTCTTCTCCTTTACAATGTATCGTGTAATCGATGAAGATAGGAAACTTATTAAATCAATAATGAAGTATGCTTGAATGAACAAGTGATCAGAACGAAGAATTGAATGCTTAGAGTTCAAATAGCAAGATAGATTAGAAAATAAGAATGAGAATGGCTATTCATAGAGATTGAAGAGTTGTATAGCCATAAAGAGATATGGAAGCAACTCTTTAATTAAGAGTTGTTTCTATTCATTGAATTGAAGTGTCTTTTGAAATATACACATTATGAAGATTCAGCCGTCTGAATGGAGCAATTCAACCAGCTAAATGGATATAAAAACGAACTAGCAAGGAAACAGTGCAAAATAGACATAATTCGGGTGGCTAAATTAGCAAGATCAGCCGTCTGAATATTCAAAAAAAAAACTCAACATTTAGCCATCTGAATCAAGTTATTCAACCGGCTGAATTTCTTGTTTTCTGACATATCAAAAATGTTTTGAAAAACTTTACTACTAAACTCAAAATCAAGTAATTGTGTGTGCGTGCATATACCATGTTGGAGAGATTTTAACATGAATTTACTACTAAACTCAGACCTTAAATTTAACATTTTACTAAAGCTTCAATCTGGAATCTGGTCAGTGAATTGTTAGACTATTTCTCAAGTAAAAACAATATCTTATCCTACAAGTTTAGTTAGTTCATATAATATTTATTATATAGTTGTCATAATCAAACCATCAAAATTTTAGGTTATAACAATAGTTTATACTATCTTAACATACCATAACACATCTCACCGCATACATTGTTAAGGTTTAATAAGAAACTTCCTATTTTGCCTCTACAATTAATTACTTTCCTAAGGGAGATTTAATAATAATCAATAACTATTCACTTCAAAATTAATGTGTTATAACTATATATTATTTATGCGTATATATATATATATATATGTATGTATATATGTATGTATGTATGTGTGTGTGTATATATATGTATATACGTATAAATATGCACTTAATACATTCTTAAGCATGCAAAGATTGCGCCTTAAACTAACGTTTAAATATCAAAATTTCAAATTTATACAAGTTCAATCTCATATCAACAAATATACCATAGATATAATATCCATAATTCAATCAATGAATTCGTATAAAATAGAATCCATACCAATTTATTTTTTTACAAAATTAGCAGAATCAATTAATAATAGAACCTTGAAATCTAAATACATTTATGCTATATTCATATTTTGCATTAAAATTAGAAAAAGGGAATTTCTTTTGAAACTACAAAAATAGGCAATGCAAATTACAAATAAAAGAATTCATACTTACATACCATTTCCTAATCTATTCTTTTCAAAATCCTTAATCGGGCCCAAAGAAAAAGATATGAAGTGGAATAGAATGTAAAGCATTAAAATTGCAGCATCTACACAATTCCATTATTTTAGTATAAAAATTTAAGGTTCTAACATAAGAATTTACATTTCACTTTAGGTGAATTTTGGGGGTTTAAATGTGATGTTTTCGTAAACCAAAATTTCCTAAGACATATATCAAATCCAAATTATACTATACAATTATTAAAATAAGAAAGATTAATATTTTCACTCTGAGCAGGTCCTTAGCTCTTCCTCGTTTTGGATTTTTCATGCCTTCTATAATCTCTTTTAGATCTTCCTTTTTAGAAATATACAACAAAGGATTTGAATATGGATTAGATTCAAAAATTTAGGGGTCAGAGGAGAATATAATTAGAAATTAAATAATAAACACCTAAGATTTCTTATTTGAAATCCTAGGGAATTTTTTCGCATCTTTGAGGAGAGAGGCAGATAGAGCTTCGCTTGTTCTAAAAATAATTTATGGATAAAAATAGTAGGGATAGGCTCTTATTTATAGTGTTTAGAAAGAACCAGAACCATCGAATTTACGTCGGTTAAAAAATAATAAAATCCGAGCCATTTAAACCCTGACTACCATCAACAGGGATCAGTCGACCACTACTACCCCACCAGTTGACCGTTAGCAGTCGACCGACCCAAGGTAGGAGATCGGTTGATAGTTTTATTTTGGAAGATTTTTATGTGCCATTGATTGATTAATTTAATACCATAATTGCTTTTAACATTAGCGTTTAACATTTACATAACCGCTAACTTTAATTTTTGTTACCTTTGAATTTCAAATTTAAGAATTCATTACTTATTTGAATTTGAATTCTATTTAAATTAATATGAATCTAAAATTTCAAACAACCATAACTTTTTTGTTTGAGTTCTTTTTTCAAAACATTATGTATGGAAATTGATCAGAAAATCACCAAAAACGTAATGACATACTTTCGTGGTCAATTTTGACTTTAAAAAAAATTCCATTCTTAGCCTTATCTTATTTAGTTAATAATTCAATTGTTTCTTATTAACTTTTATGGGGTGTTACAATGAGAAAAGGTACCCAACTCACGACCTAGAGTTGGAGACCATCGTCTTTGCTTTGAATATGGAGGTATTGTCTTTTGGGAGAAAGGTTTGAGTTATTCACTGATCACAAATTCCTTAAACATATCTAGAATAATAACATCATATGACTTTGTAATACATTACACCCTCGGAAAAAGGAATGTTGTTGCCGACTTCCTTAGCCGGAGGCATGCTACTCTTAGTGCTATACATGAGCGGAAGTAATTGGATCCTTTTGAATTTCAATTTCCAGCCACCAATAGAGCCCACTCTAGACTATTTGGTAGCAATGGAGGTTAGGCCAGCATTGTTAGACCGCATTAGGCAAGGGATGAAGAAAGACGCGACAATAGTAGGTATTTTGGACAAGCTAAGTGTAGGAAAACAATTCCCCCATGATGGTAGATATGCAAAAGACAAAAAAGAGATAGCTTTGGAGAGTTAAACGCCTATGTGTTCCAATGGTGGAGGAAATCTTGACGGAAGTGCTAGCAATGGTCAACATTTTAGGATGACTATTCACCCCGATGGAGATAAAACATACATGGATATGAAGTGGATTGTCCATTGGTGGAGAATGAAGAAAAGGGTAGCAGAGTATGTCTTAGGTGTTTTATGTGCCAAAAATTAAAGGCAAAACATGAGAAGCCTTGAGAACTGTTATTTATATTCAAGATGCTAATTTGGAAGTGGGAGCATATGTCGATGGACTTCATAAAAGGGTTTCCTAGGAGGCAATGAGTGTATGAAGCTATACGGTTATAGTAGATGGACTCGCTAAATGTGCCCACTTTATTCCCATAAGGAGTAATAGGACTGCAGCATCTTTGGTGCAAATCCATATTAGAGATATAGTATGACAGCATAGGGTTTCAATTAGCATTATTAATGATAGAGACCTCTTGTTCATCGATGAATTTTGAAGGAGTTGTAGTTAGCTTTAGGAAAGACGTTGAATCTTAGCATCGCTTACCACCAACTGATCGACTGTCAGACGGAAAGGGTGAATAATATTTTGGAAGATTTGTTGAGAGCTTGCAGCATGGATTTTGGAGGACCTTGGGAGAAAATTTACACTTGGTAGAGTTTATGTATAATAATAATTACCAAGCAATGATTTTCATAGCACCATTTGAAGCCTTATATGGTAGGCTATACAAATCACCCATTTTTCTGTGTGAAACCATCGGAAAAAAATTATTTGGACCAGATTTAATCTGCGAGACTTCGAAAAAGATAGAGATAATTTGGCAGCGAATGAAGGCCACACAAGACCATTAGAAGTTCTATGCCTACAAGCGGAGGAAGGAATTGGACTTTGTAGTAGGATACATGGTGTTTGTCAAGGTTTTTAAAAGGTTATGAAGTTTGGTACTACAGGGAAGTTGGGGCCGAGGTCCATTCGCCTTTCAAGAAACTTGCATATCAAGTAGAGCTTCTTGATAAATTAGCAGGAGTCCATGATGTCTTTCATGTTTCGCACTTGAGAAAATGTCTACATGGCACTACCACCATAGTGGGGCTTGATCAATTAGCGAATGTTGAAACGGAGTCGATAGCACCCCGTGCCATCGCACGTATAAAGGAGCACATAACTTGGAAGCTTCATAACAAAAAAACTAAGTTGGTTTGAGTAAAATGGAAAGATAGCCCAATCAAAAGCACATGGGAAACTGAAGAAAAAATGAAGGCTTCTCAACCTGAGCTTTTCTTTGGTAAACTTTCCCTCTCCAAAATTTAGTACCATATAGATTTTGGTTGCATCATGGTTGCTAAATTAGATGGTATAAGATAGTTGTGACACTTTTTACTGTTATTTTAGCATACATGTAAAATTTTACGCATATTTTGAATGCTTGCATACATGCATATATATATCATGATCTTACATTCACGCTAGGATTAAGCTATCCTCTGACATGTTGCATACATAATCATATTGCATTTTTGGTTGAGTATATGGTTGCGTAGAAACTTGGTGGTATAACATGGTTGTAGAGTGCGGGTTACACTGTCCATCCCTTTGGGATTGCGGGGATGAAATCCTATTTAAGGGGAAGAATGTAACACCCTGTAAAAGTTAATAAGGAATTAATTAATTAAAATAAGGCTAAAATTTTAAATTTTGTAAACATCGTAAATTGGCCATGAAAGTTAAACCATCTAGTTGATGGCAATTTTCTAATCAACTTTCATATGTAAAGTTTTTCTATTAGAGTTCAAATGGAATAGTTATTAACATTTGAAATTTTCAAATTAAAATAATTTGAACAAATTCAAATTTTGAATTTAAATAAGGTTAATATGGAAATTAAAATGGATAATAAATAATTTAATTATAGGGCAACTCAACGTTAGATAAAAAAAGATCGTCTCTTGCGCTTGAACTCACATCTGACCAGAATTGTGTCTTCTGTAAAACTGAAGCTGAATCAATCCGCCATCTTTTCTTCGAATGCGATATATCTTACGATATATGGGTTTCGGTTTGCACACACAACCTAGGGCAAACATACACAATCATAGACTTTTTTGATCATTGGCAATACTGTGCATCGAGCCATCACCTAAACATCCTTCTAGCCATCTTCAGCTGGGTCATTTGGAAAGAGAGAAATGCCTTCGTCTTCAACGAACCTACCAACTCGTGTTTTAACATATGCAATAAAATTTCTAATATATTTGCGTATTGGACAGGCTCTTCCTTCTCGGCACCATTCATACTTCGGCTTTCATCAGCACGGTACCCATCGGTCGAATCCGTAGGCAGTGCAACGCCAGATGCACCGACTGATCGCCCTTGCTGCAGCTAGTGGTTTGATTATTTTCGTCGCCGACTTTTTAGGATCTCTCTCTACAGTGGTACTTCTTCTCTTTGCTGGTTAAGCTAGGTCTTATTATGTATATTTGAAACCTCTTGGTCTATAATTTCATGCTGGTAGGCTGTTTTGTATCTTAAACACTGAATATGCTGCTTTTGTTTTGCCATCGATCAGGCTTGTTGATCGACCTAAGCAATTCTATATATATATATATATATTATTAATCGGCTGTGTAGTTTCATGCTACACATCCGTTCTTCTAAAAAACATTAGAGAAAAAAGTTAACATTAGTGTTAAAAGAGGAAATTGATTAATTAATTAAACGGCAGAAATTAATTACGTTAATGGAAGGAGGTCGATTGACCACCAGCGATCGACTGCCCAGGGTAGGCTGGTCAACCCGTTGGTGAATGTCATCTTGGGTTTTCATTAGTTGCGAACATCTTGAATTTTATTATTTTAAATCAACTTAAATCCGACCGTCCAGACATCTTCTAACCACTATAAATAAGAGGCTAGCCCCTCACTTTTATTCACAAAATATTTGAAGTGCTAGCAAAACTCCATTAGTCTTCTTCCTTGATTGGATTTAAGAAGTCAAATCCAAGGGAAAAAGGTAATAGGTTTATATATATTACATACAAACACACACACTTTCCTATTTTTATTCTTCCATAACATCTAAATTTTCAATCTAATTTGTATACAATTGAATGGTTGCATATTCCAAAACTAAGAAACATGAAGGAGCAGTTAGGAAAAGGTGTGAATCTAAGGAAGTAGGAAACTATCAGTGAGTGGAAATCTTAGTTTTTCACATTTTAGTGGTTTGTGTTGTAAAAATATTTATTTGTTTTATGCCTTGGGGAATTTTGTATGTGAAAACCCTAAACTTTAAAACCTTAAAATTCCCTATATAAAATGTCAATTCTTGGATTTATTGGAAGTTCAATTAGTTTATGTTAACATGGTAGAAATAAATTTGTTGTTTGCATTTTGATTAATTTTTTTCTATACATCTTCCTATTCTAATTTCTATTGTTGCAATAAAAGCATTCAAAAAGAAAATTATTCTGAAATGGTGTACAAAATTTGAAAATTTTCTACTTGTACTTTGCACCGCCTATTTCCGATATAGATAAATATGAATACTTTTTCTGCTTGAAGGTTGTATGTGTACAAGTTTCAAAGAATATAAAGGGTTTAAATTATAATTTTCGTGTCCTTGAAATAGAGACTTGATTCTATTATATTAATGTAAAACAAGTTTAGCGTTATTACATTTCTATATATATATATACACACACACACACACAAAAGTCTGTTTAGTCTACCCATGGATATTAGCTATTTTTGTAAATTATTGTATGGAACTTACGCTTGTGTAAATATGGAAATTTTGATATTTTAAACATTAATATAGCAAGCGTTCATCATAAAGTAGGAATATTTCTACATAGGCTTAGGAATATTTAGTTAGCTAAAATATTATGTACGTATAAATATCATTAATCGCGCATAAATAGTAACATATAACTCATATTGTATAGAATAGTAGGTTAGTAACTAGCATTAGACCCCTTTTGGAAGGGAGTTAAGGATAATTATTGAAATAAACCAATAATTAAAAGTGAAATAAGGAGTTTTCTTTATGTGACCCTAGGTCATAAATGCGGTGAGATATCATATAACATGCAGTGTGTGTGTGTGTTGGGAAAGCGGAATTATGACTATGTTGTAAGGATGCGAGGTCGGTCTAAAGCACATGAAAGTCTGCCCGTCTAATCTGTTCACTAACAGCATGACTTTGAGACTGATGTGAGAAATTGCTTACAATAAGTGCCCACGGGGAACGCGAGGTTAGTCCCAATTCTGTAGGGTAATTCTATTCAACTAATTTGGCTGCTAGCATATACGAATAGTCGGACTAATATAATACATCACAGTTTGGACTACAGGTCACACGATGGATATCAAAGTAATGGCCTGGTTCTGGGTTAGGGGTATTAATTGGTCATTGTAGGGTCCACCTATAATAGCCCATTTTTCCATACCCTTTGAATCGACAATAAACTACACATGTCCAAATCGAATTGCATGAAAAGACGGATCATTAAGGGTGGAAAGAAAAATAAAGACAGAACAGAATCTCACATATATGGAATAACATATATTATTTCAACAATAATATTTGCAGCGTAAAATTTTAAAATACACTCTAATCTAGATTCAGCCTGGATAGCTATAAATCTCTATCCTTACGAATGCTGAAATCAACAAAACAAATGCAATAGATGTATTAGATAATAGAATATGTCTATACGATGAGAAAGATCTCCAGCACTTCTCTGGAAACTCCAACCGTCTTCAACTAAAGCTGAAACTACTCATATCTGACCCGAGTATTAAAAATACCCGGATCAGGCTTGATAAACCAGCGTGATACTTGAAAATTAAAACGACTATGCTATCAAAGCCTTCGAAAAAAGGTATCTCATAAGACCACTCCCAGACATAAACAAGGATGGGTTTTTACCTTATGATAACCAAAACACTTTTATACCAAAATTCACGTGATATTATTTTTAATGACGTTCCTTTGAAAACACTATCAAATAAACTTATTCAAATAAGGTATCAATACCCGGACTAAGTCTAAGGTAATATATCCGGACTGGGTCAACGAAATATACCGAACGAAATATATGATACCAAAAGGGAAAGCTGAAATGTTTACAAGTCATTACAGCTATTTTGGGACTACAATCAAAACCATAAATCTCATATTGGGATTGGATTTCCACATGATAGGTAACTAGTGGAAAGATCAATCTGTATCCACGGCTTACGTCCAAGACTCAGACGTTGTTACACAATAAAACAAATGGCTAAAAGGGGATACAATCTGCGAATAACATCCAAGGACTCAGACTTTGCGCATTCAAGCCATGAGGCCCAAACATATCTGGTACCTAAGGCTCATAACATCTGATAACCGAAATGCCTACTATTCGAAATGCAAGCATACATCTGATCACAAAGAATCCCATCATAACCGGGGTGTGAGTCTCGTGAGGCTATGACCAATTTCTTCAAAGCTATGCTTTTCATACAAAACAACGCTTTGGTCATAACAGGTTCCACTTTGAATACCACACTACCATTTCTTTGATCACTATTTGACTCCCATAAGCATACAACCTCTGAGCTCGTATGTCTTAGAGAAGGGTGTTAAGCTAAGAGAAGTTGCATTCTCCACCACCAAGCAGATATACATTTTTAAAAGTCAAACGTTGTGTCTCAGAAATGCAGTGTCAAATATTCATCCGTACAAGTTCGTTCTAGGACTGAACGGAACCGAAGGCACTTTCTCGGCCATTACTAGGCAAGAAGCCCTTGCAATTCGAAAAAAATCTCCACAACGAGGAGACCAATGCTATAAAAAAAATCTATAATGGGAGCGACCCCGAGCATGTCAACAAGCATTCCTTACGTTATGAAGATCCTCAGTCTTCAATAATCATCATCTTCAAAATGTCTTCATATTCGAATGTATTCATTGTTTCGAAGTGGTTTTCGGATAGGGATCACCAAAATACGACCCTAGTTCCTTCGAAGCCAATTATCAATTTAAAAATGTTAAGCTCGTATGATCATCAACCATCAATCAATTACTTCGTCTTCTATTTAATTCAAAATATCTTTCTTTGATATACTCTTTTCAATTTATTCCATTTTCTTTTCAAGAGTATATGGAATCATTAAGTTTCATTCATTAAATCATTTGATTTATTAAAACCTTTCTTAAATCCTGGAAAATTCCAAATCATTTTCTCTTTTATTTAGAAAAATCTTTCCAAATCATAAAAGTGATGTAGAAAGCGCTATATAAGCTTATTTGATTTAAACAACCTTTAATATTTGAAAATTCGTATTTTCCATTCTAAATCTATTTTAAACCATTTTAATATATTTATCAAATTTATTTTATATTTTTAATCATTCAAAAAATCATTCATAAAGAAATCTCTTTTTGAATTCCGAACTATAAAACAACAATGTTTTTAGAAAATTGTTTAAGACTTATTTCAAAATCTACTTGATGAAATCTTGATTTTCTTTTTTTGTTGGAAAACTATTATCATTGTGGACCAAATAATTTTTATTTCAAAGAAATCCAACTTATAAATCATTCTCTACCTTAGTTTAAAGTTACGGATCGAGATTTACGGACTACCGCTACGCGATGAGCTCGATTTTGACCGATTTAGTGAATTGCTTCAGAACTTGTCCAAAACACTTCAAATTTATTTTAAACCATACTTAAACTATTTTAACTTATTTGAAACAATATTGTCATTATTAAAAACTCATTTTTCATTTCATTTCATATTGTAATATTATATCTCTACTACTAATAATGTAAATTCAGTACACATGCTTCAACCATGTCTTTCTGGAATTCCTAAAATGCCCTTGCATTTCCCCTCAGCCCTCATGCTTATATCCCATTTTCATTATCCATTCGCACAACTGTCTATTTCCCCAAATTTGAATCCCTTCTTGAATTCACTTAATCAACACCGTTTTCCCATTCGTCACCATCGTCCGATCTCCAAAACTCGGTTACTCCCACTTGCGAATCTCTGATGCTAACATCCCCAGAGATATTGCATCCGCGTATAGGGATATAATGGCTGCTAGAGATAGCTCATCCGTGTTATCACTTTATGCATTTTAATTGAAGGTATATTTCTTTATTTTTGGTTTTGCTTAATCTGATCTACGAATGGTGAACATACATTACTTTTGATTCTGCTCTGATTTATGAATCTACGACGTCATTAAACTTTTTCATCTGATTTTTGATTCATGAATACCCTTCCTTCTGCAATCTATTCCTCTGCAAACTATGATTGAGGTTATTAAACCTATTCTGCTTGCCTCATTGGCTTCAAGAAAACCTAAATCGTTACACTGCGATTAGGGTAGGTTTATTAAACTGCGATTCCATATTTGCTTCGATTTTCGATTATCGATTGAGATTAGTCTGTTAAACTATGACTACTAATTTGTTGTTATCTCAAACTTCAACTGTCAACTAAGCATAGAACTAACTTGGATTTACTAATTTAACGCAGATAAAGAATTGGGCTTAACCATCATATGTAAGACATTTGTTAAACTTCAATCTCGGGTAAGCATTCAATGATTTTCATCAACTCCTTTGGATTTCAATATTATACGAGTTCCTTGCAATTAAATTCAGCTTATTTTTGTTTCCTAATATATTGATATTTATTGATGACTTTGGGATTTTTTATTTTGTCTGGTTTTATCTTGATGTATAACTTCTGTTTCTTTAATTTTTTAATGAATCTTTATTTGTTCATCAACTACAATGTATATGTATATGTATCATAAACTTAGGTAACTATTTGTTAATTTTTCTGAACTCCTTCGTACTTTTAGTAGTATTTTGGTTTTCTAAAGATTTATCTATTACAACTGAATTAGGGTTATATTTGTTTCCTAATATGTGATATTGATTATAACTTTGGGATTTTTTATTTTTCATTGATTTTTCTTGATGTATAATTTCTATAACTTTATTTTGCAATGAATCTTGCTTTGTTCTTCAACTTACGCCATATATATATTTGAAATGAACTGACAGAGTTCGAAGGTATATGAGAATTACTTTGATAGATTTAATTTGTCATTTTGTGTATTGTTCAGTACAAACTTTCAAGGTTATTAATAGTAGTATGTTCATCTGATGATTATATGTGTACTGAGTGAGTTTGTATTATATCCAAAAAGTGAACACTTTTACTCTGTAGTAAGAGAACATTTGTGATGAAATCATTAATTTTAATACTATAATCTGTCTCAAGTACCAGTAATATAGAAATCTTAATGGCGCTTCATTTGTAGATTCTGTGGATAGAATTTGGAAGAGAATAATTGACAATGATAATCTACTAGGCTAACGCATTTAGACGCCATGAGAAAATGATGTCAGGTCTGTATATATGAGATAATACTCTTTTTCGCATTTGTTCAATGATACTTTTTAGTGTTTCAACCATTCACATGTTATCATGGTGTACTACATTGTAGAACGATATCATTGGCTATTTTATTTCACTTTTCCTTTATTTCCTGCACTGATACAAAAACTTTCGATTCTGTACAGCGGTAAAGGATGAACAGGGTTTCCCTAATTTTTCTCTTATCAACAAAGCTACAGGCTTAGCTGTGAAACTCGCTATGGGAAAAGAGCATCATGTAAGCATACCTTAACTTTCATTTTGTTTGATAAAAACTTTTATTTGCACTATGTTTTTAAAATGAACTGCACCTAGACTATGTTTGAATTGGCAGAGCAGATGAGGTTACTCATCTGATGCAATTAAATCTAATAAGGAAATGGACTCGGTTTTGAAATAGAAAACAGTTCACTACATCAAGTTAGTAAATACCGTAATTTTGTTTTTACTTTGTTGTGACAATAAATAGCTACAAATAGGATATAAATAGTTTGTAATTATTGTAATTTTGTTTTTACTTTGTTGTGATAACAAAGAGTTACAAATAGTTTTTCTTTTCACATTTGTAAACCACATTAGCTTCACATTTGGTTAGCCTAAAAAATCGATCTTTAAAAATATATAAAAATAATATTATTTCCAAACAATTAAAAAGAGAACAGTAATACAACACTTTTGTATTTAGAAGCAGAAAATAAATATCAACTAATGCAAGTTCTGACAAATGTAGGACGCGAATGGAAAAGTTTAATTTAGACAAAAATGTTAGACCTATCTGCTTTACAAATATATCAACTGTATAGCGCTAAATTAAGCTAAATTAATCGAAAGGTTAAAGCCTGTCAATCACAGAAGCTTCTCCTTTGACGTTCTTCAAGTATAATGTGTAGTCAATGAAGTTCTCTGCATAAGAGTGCTTTCAAAATTGTATGGTCTAAAGTGTTGAAACAAAATATGATTTAAGTAAACTAAAGTAAATGAAGCAATTAAATATGATTCAAATTATTTAAGATGTTGAAATAAAGTTTCAGTGTACCTCTAGTATAGAAAAGGAAGGGTAGCAATAATTAAGGTAATGAAATATCTAATAGTAATAATGCATTGTCTTGATTCAGAAGACAATCTCTAAGTTAATGAAAGTTCTTAACTATGGTTTTCAGTTGCACAAATTGAATTCAAAATTATTTGGACTAATTGGTGTTGCTTATATTTCATGGGTAATGAAGTGTGAACGCCTATTCAAAAATTGAAATAAATCATCATGATTAAGGAAACAGTTACGAAATTAGGGCTAATAGGTACAAATATTGGAAATAGCATATTGCAATGATGTACTTCACACTTTAAGTCAACGTTAAGTGGAAAAAAAGATGATTATTACAAACTCTAGCAAAATACACAAAGAATTCTACGTTCGGTGCAACAGACTGTAACTTACAAATCTATGCATTATTTCAAACTCTAGCAAATACTTTTTTTTTTCAAATAATGATCATTATCTGATAGCTCTCAAAGACAATACTATCTCATTTATTTGATTAATCAGTATAACACTTGACTACTTTATGCTTATCCATTTTAGCCTATTTTGTTTCTGATTCCTCCACCATCTACACTTACACTCTTATGTGGCAATGTATGTTGCCCATCTTATCCAATTTTGCCCCTAATACCAAACTAAGAGCACATTGTGTTGATTTCACACTAGAAGTGTTGGTGTATATGACTGACAAGTAGCGCTTTTGCCATGTCATCAAAACTACGGGTTTGAAATGAATCACATAGAAAATGTGAAAGGGTGCAAGAAATTTCCTGAATTTCAGCAAAGTGAGGAAAAAAATTAGTTTTTACTCTATCACAATTAAGAAATTCATCATTTGTTCGATAAACTTTGTTGATCTCCACTTTTGAGTTTTGTAGTAGTGGTAAAGATGAGTTTGGATATAAGATTTATGATAATTATAGACAGTATCATTTTTGATAAATTTTATGAGATATTTTTGTCACCTATTAATACATGCTCCCGAAATAATTATTCACCAGTCCCAAAAGCTTAATTGAAAAACAAAATTACTTATATTTTAGGCTCATAGAATTAGTATAAAACAAATTCAATAAAAATCATTGTCCAAATAAAAAGGTTTGATACAAGTTCAGCCTAATTGATTTTCATCGGAAATAAAAAGTTCGCCTAATTGATCAAATGTGTTATAAAAAAATACATCACATTCTTATCCCTTTTTATTATAAAAAAGGTACTATTACCTAGACTAAGTTTTTTTCTGTTTTGAGTTTTTGAAAACTATAAGGTTTATGATAGGAAATTTGAGCTTTGTTTGGCAAATTTTACTTATTTATAAAAGTATAATCAAAATATGTCCCTAAATCCTCCTTTTCTGCAATAATTGGGTTTTTCCTGCATAAATTATGATAAGTGATGTATATATAATATAAGTAAAAATAAATTTACAACTCTCGGGGGCAATGATATAATCATCCAAAATTTTATTTGTATAATGAAGCTGTAACAGTAAAAAAACTACATCTATATTGTGCATGATATTTCACATATATATATATATATATATATATATATATATATATATATGTACATATTAAATTTCATTATCATCTTATGTCATGGCATTAACCATCATACTTACTATCTTATTATTTGAAATTTCAAAACATTATTAACATTATTTTATTTTTTGAAATAAGATAACATGGAAATTAATTTAGTATTAAGTATTGCAAATGAATTTCACATTTATATATCATTTTTGAAATATATACATATATACATTTTGCTGTTTATAAGCTTGAAAATTATATACCAATTTTAATCATAATCACCATGGTTTGTATATTGACATTAGATTTCATTTTTCTGTTTGCTGGACCATACATATTATAAGCTGCCAAACTTCTGTTCTGAATACTAAATTGTCCTCGCTTTCATCCACTTTCCAGTACAAGGTCAGAAAATTCGATCTACTGGAAACTCCACGGTCAGTCCATACATCGGTTTTCCCAATCAATTTAGCTTAAAGGCCCTTTCGACAAATAATCTTTTTATCATTCCAGATAAATTTTGCTGTATTTTTAAGATAATTTGAAAAAACAAAGAATGTGTGGAGACAAAAAAAAGGCCATCCGGTTAGGAACATAATATGCTTCTGGATCCTTCCTTTGAAAGACCAAAATTAGTATATTTTGCTAAATTGTCAAGATTGGTATTACATTATGTTATGTGTATAAATTTGCAAATGGTTCCTTTGGTGTTTACAGTCCATCGTATGAATTTTTCTCTCTCCTAGTTAGCATAATGTTCAGTAGTTTTTGACAACTTCGTACAGAATACACCGATAATTGTCAGTATGTTTTACAATCCTGCTTTTGTTTTGGAAGAAATTATCAGCCTATTATTATCAGAATACACTATTGATACATTGTTGTTATTATTCTTATTAATGTAAATGAAATTTATGGCTTCACATCTAGGAATTTACTATCCTTTTGATGATTCCATATTATCCTTCTGCCTGATTTAGGTAGCTACTATTGACCATTTTGTTCTGTGTTTACATTCTGGAAAAGTACACACACACAGACATATATATATAGGTATAAAAAGTTTTACTAGGCTTATTTGGTCAATGATATCATTGGTTAGTGTGTTAGTACGTATTATATATAAGACGAGATCGTGCCTCGGCTACTAGAATCATAACTTGCTTTAATGTCTAAAGATTTCAATCATCCCAAGTCATAACCATCTTCTATTATAATTGGCATAAAACAACACATATTTTTCCCTTTGGTATTCATAATTTATCCATTTAAGTATGAAGAAAATAGGTTGTTATTCATTTGATATAAATATCATTTTATTTTTTCTAGCTGATTTGGTTTGGTTATAGCCTTTTTCATTCTTTAATAAATCTGGAACTGTACATTATACTGAAAAAATATCCCGTTTGATTTCAGCCACATACATTATACGATTTAATTAAATAGTATTTCTACTTTTTTCGACTTTTGGTACCAGAAAGCATGTGCAGCTAGCTATAAGAGCCACTATGAATATGCAATATTAAATAATTTTTCTTTGCCTTTCCAATTACAACTTACAGCTGCTATATGCTGAAAGTTCTGGCAGTTAAAACTTTAGATCATACTACACTCAATATCTAATATTCTCTGCCCCTTGGTCTTACTGCCCATGTATACTGAACTTGCATGTAAATGTGATTTATGTATGCTTGACTGTTTTAGTTTATGGATATGTGCAAATGAGATAACCAATTGGAAATTGTTGATTTTTATTTGAACTTGACTAAATCAAGGACAAAGTAATTAAAATGCATGTAAATCAGTAGCATTTGAGAGTATATACTTATTTGTTTTCTGAAATACCAAGACGCCAATAATATTTTGTTGCGATATACTGTTTTTATTATCAATGTAATGCAGTCAATTTAATCCATTCGTAATATAATTGGTCTCGGCTTTGAAGAGACAAATTTCATTTTTTGTGGGAAGTGCTTGAAACCTGCACTTTTCAGGCACAATCTGCTTAATAACCAATTGTAAATGTATATATTAGCCTTACTTATAGACAAGGAAAAAAAATATCATGAACTATTATAAAGATTGGAAACACAATATTGTTCCATAATATATCTTAGTTAGTAGTATAACAAGACATAATAACCACAAAACTTCAGTGCCTATATGAACCATGCCAAATGATATGCAAAGCTACGAAGTTTGGAACCATAGGTAACGTATAGGAATTTTTGAGCGAAAAGTATTAAAAATAGCAACGAAATTCAAAATCATCGGGAAAGGTTTACTGTTAATGGATGGAGAGGTTATCAATTGTAAATTTGTAATGGCTTTTAACTGGTAAGATATGCCAAGTTCCTTCAATGATAAAATTGACATTAGGTAATCACCACTAACTATATAACAACTTTTATTAATTGTTTTATCACAAAACCGCTTCTTCTTTTCCATATAACTAACCGGTTGAGAATGTTGAAAAGGTTGAAACAACATCAAAATATGGCTTATTGAATAGATGCAGATCCAACTGGACGTGCATATATACTCGTTATTATAATATCATTTCCAATCTTTTTAGATATTTTGAAATCATTAAGAGGCTAAATAATTTCCATACACACATTTGTATGGATTTAATTTCCATTGAATTAACTATACTTATTAACCATTTCTCTTATCATTTATCAAACAAGTTATCAACCGCATAAACAATCATATAATCAACCAATTTGCAACAAAGTTATCAAACATTCAAACAATTTATTCAAGGATTTTAATGGACATGTTAAAATAGGTATAAGGATGATTTATTTTTAAATCGAGTACTCAGATTTAGTTCCTCTCCTCCAAACTTTTTCGTAGATTCCTGAATTCATTCCGACAGCACTTCCTTCTCTTTTTTTTGCTCCGGAGCTTTCCAACTTGCTTCCTTCTATTACATAGGTTTAGGCTCTATGGATTCCAATCTCTCCTCCATCATTTCTTCAATTTATAGATGCTGAACCCTGTTTTAATGGTATTCTAAGGTCTTTGGCATAGTTTGGTAGTTTTTGGAGTTGATTTGATATTATTTTAAGAAAAGTTAGTAAAGAAATGGAAGAGAAGAAGCCATTAGAGAGTGAAGAAAAGCTTGAAAAAGGAAAAAGAAGAAGTGTAAAAAAGTGAGAAAGTGGGTGCTTATTTATAGAGAAAGTTTTGGATTAAAATAATATTTTATAAAAAGACAAAATACCCTTACTTACCTTTTTAAGCAACCTTATTTTTTCAACACTTAAGATCACGTTTCAAATCATTACTTTGTGTCATTTTCACTTAATTATTAAGTAAAAAATATAATTGTTATGTTTGGTTTGATTTAATGCTTACCTTTTGCTTTGAAATGACATGTTTGTCTTTTTGTGCTTCCTTTTTCTTAATTATGTTATAGAATTTTCTAAGTATGTTTAGTAAAAATAAACTTGATTAGTAAATTAGTTAATACTTATACCAATATTATGCTCATATATAAGAAAGTAAAGGTGCGATGACGTTGCGACAACTTTTAATCAACAAAACATTGATTTTCGACAAAATATTTTACGGTCACATTTTGATGTTTTAGTTAAACTATTTATGTAAACCAAATTTAAAAATAAATTTGAATAATGTTATTTAAAAATATAAACAGTCATGAATAAATTAAAATAATTTATTTAACCATTGAAACTTACTTTTCTGAAATCAGCATTTTGTCACTTTTGTCGATATAGGCAAATGTTACTATCTTTGTGTATACTTCTCCTTCCAAATCCTGTCTAATATTGTTTAAATCATATAACATTACTTAATTTATATTTAAAATCACTTTAAATAGTTCATTTTAAAGTGGTCAAATTTTGGGTCATTACACCGCCTTCTTCCCACTCAAGGAGTATTAAATAGTCAGGATTAACTTTTAGTGACGGTAGTGGGAAATCTTTGGTAAGGGTCCGCTTCGGGGTTGAGGTATTAAGTGCTATTTAAGGTTCTACCTCTTACTATAAAAGAAGTATTAAATGGTCTTGTGAGATTCTTATGATGTCAATTAGGGAGTAACAGAGAAGGGTCCGCCTTGGGTTTAAGTAGTAAATGGTCAGAGTCTGCCTAATTCCTATTAATGAGGTATTAGGTGCCTTAGGTGCTTCATCTTGCATTGTTAGGGCATGATTTATGGTAGTGCATTACACCATTGTTAGAGTTATGGAATTAGACTAGAAGAGCCTTTGGGCTTACAGGTTGAGGTATACTTGGTCGAACACAATATACGATGCATAAGACATATTACTTATCAAATGATATTGTCTAAGTACTATTATGGTGAGACTTGAGATTTTTATTCATCAGACATTATTTCTCTGACTCCCTCCTCATTACAACCCATAGATTCTAGGAAACAATGTTGACGTAGAGGAAGAAGGGGATGGTAAAGGTTTATGGTAGCTTATCTATTTATCTACATTTTTGATATATTCTGATGCACCCAGTCTCAGAATATTGTGATTTATTTTAGACATCATATTATGGATATTTTAAGATGTATTTTTGAGATTTGAATTTCATGAAATGGGTACTTATTTATGTTATTACATTTTATCCCTTCCGTTATGAGATTTTAAAAGTATAAATAGATTGCTTTGGATATTGTTCATTGTATAAATTTTACCAACCAACGGCTAATCATAGAATGTGCTTAAGATTCGTTGGTCTATTATTGTATTCAAAATTAGGTCTGTTTCGAAGAGGGTTGTTATAATTTCATTTTAAGAATGCCCAACTGAATCGAAGCATCGACCTTTATCAATCATTTAGTTACCATAATTCATTAACTCTGGTAATGTATTGCCACCGATTGAGGCATCATTTACAAATCATCTAGAATCGCCTAGCATCCCATCTTAAATATGTCCAATCGATTTGAGGCAATGATTTAACTAAACGACGTTTATCACATAATTTCAAAGTTGAGTGATGTTCATATCCCAATGTTTGGTTCTGATCTCTTTATATCATGTAATTGAGGTCCATTCTAAGTTTTGCTCTCTTTGGATTGCATAATCCATATCCAATGTAGCTTGTGGTCTCTCAGGATCATGAATCACATATCCAATCCTATCTTTATTCACTCTGATAATATGTCCAATCCAATTTCTGATCTATCTAAATCTTGTAATCGCATATCTAATTCATTTTCTTAACTATCTAGATCACATATCAAGATTGAGCCCAATCTGCTCGCTCTTTGACGAGGGTACTCAATATCGAAGTAAGTCCATCCTCTTACTTTCTGACGTGGGGACTCATTATCCGAGCATACCTATCCATTCACTCTATGGTGAGGGGTGCTTGCTATTCGAGCGCACCCATCGATTCACTCTTCGGCGAAGGGGCTTACTATTTGATCATTCAATCTCCGATGAAGGGGCATGTTATCTAAGCTCACCATCCATTCGCTCTCCAACAAGAGGTTTGCTATTCGAGCGGACCGAACCATTCATTCTCTGGTAAAGGGTTTGCTATGCGGTACGAGTCCATCCGCTTGCTTTTCAATGAGGGGACTCGTATTCTCTCGTTTCATTATCATGGTTTTCAGGAATAACCAAGCTTCGTTGACAATTCATTGTAATACTAGTATCAATCATCATGTTCGAGTGATTTCTAAATCCATGCATCTATCATTGTCTATTTATCGACTTCAAACATAAAAGCATCCAATTAACTTGAGAATTACTATCAGACCAATACTTAGGGTTTGTTTGGGGACCGATCAGGATCATGTGCACGTGTATTTGGTATGATAGTAATCCTTTAGATCTTATTTGAGGAATACAGAAATGTAGAGATCATATCTGATCCTGATTCATTCGATCAAGGGATAATCTCCCTTGGCCTAGATCGCTAACTAGATCCAAATAAATCCACCACAGATGGTGGGTACTCCGATTGAACCACTATGATTTAGTTCCTTATATATTATGGCAATCGGTCGTTCCCTGCTTTTCTATCAAATCCCATACATGGATGCATGTAATCTGGTGGCCCAAAGCTAAGCTCTATAGATGTTGCAGTCATCCATAGTATTAACTTCCAGTGTGGTGGGTACTCCAATTGAACCACTATGATTTGGTTCCTTACATATTATGGAAATCGGTCGTTCCCTGCTTTTCTATCAAATCCCACGTATGGATGCATGTAATCTGGTAGCCCAAAGCTAAGCTCTATAGATGTTGCAGTCATCCATAGTATTAACTTCCAATGACCAAATACGGTAATGTTAGTGGTACCATAATATCAAAAGCACTTGAATATGAAATAAAAACATCACAGATTTTCTGATTACATTTCATATCCTAGTTATATAATCTCAAACCTTTCCCAGGTTCAGATATAATATAATTATTACTCAAATATGCCAAGAGCGACATATGAGGATGCCCCCTTTGTTGACCAAAGTACTATATAGTCATAAGCTGACTTAATACAACATAACGGGATCGAACAAAATAAAATAGCAACTCCTAAATAGCTATCCGTCAGCCACCTGCTCGTCTTTAGAAGCTTTATTCGCCAACCTACTAAAACCTGAAAATCCTTAACCCTTAGCCTACTTAAATTAATTCTGAGCGTCCGAGAGTTAAAATGGAATACATAAACATCGAGTCGGACATAAAGCCTAGCGTGAATAATACTATACATCTCGGTTATTTGATATTAACTGAGAACACGTCGCTTAGCGGAACGGGTTTTCCCTTACTGATATCCTTCTAAAACATATCTTTTGCAAATCATATGCAACCAAAACTGGTTAAAACTGTAAAGCATTATCGTGTACACATACATATTAGGTAACAAATGAACTATCTGTCTGAACACTAAAGTTTGTTTGGCTAACTACTAACCTTTGGCTGACTTGGGCCTACCAGACAATATAAACAAATAATCTAACATCTATTAGATACCCCTCTTTTAGACAGTCTGTCCCTAACTTTCTTTCTCCAAGTCAACTGATCCTAATGGTTTTGCAGACTCACTAATAACCTACCTCTATACAAATATATTCATTTCTGTGTGTAACACCATTTTAGTCTTACCAGTGACAAAGCCCTATAGACTATAATTTTGGACTAAATTAGCTATGGGCTAATAGCTAATGTATAGGGCGCGACCCTATACCAGTTCTATCTGGTATACAAATATCAGAGTCATTTTACTTAGGGTAATCTCCCTTAAATTTTCCTTGAAAACCTTTTCATATCAAATTGATTTAAAACCTTCAAATTAAACTGAAATAAGGAAAATAAATACTCTATGCTTTAATCAAAATCACATTGCCATGTTATATATACTTACTCAAATCTTTGTTGAGGAAAACATTTGAAAGTACCCCTTTCGAATCCATTGAAAGTGCCCCTTTCGAAACCAAGTAAACCCTACCTAGGCCGAAAGGCCAAAATGTTCCTTTCGAAACCATTAATAATCTCCTTTTCGATACCATTGAAAAACTTTTCCTTCGAAAGATTTAAAACCTTAGATATCCTTCTTTTAAAAACACCTAAGTATTGCCTTTCGAAAACATTGTGAACCTTCCTTTAACCTTTCAAACCACTCCTTCGATACCTTTCTTCAAAACCATTTGAAAGCATCAAAACCTTTATAAACAGCAAACTTATCAAAAGCATTTGGATTCAATTTAAAACATGTGGAAACACCTTTGAAAACTGCTTAAAGTTAACTCCTTCGAAACCTTTGGGTTTTACCGTCAATAGGGCAAAAGGGTCATAAAACGTTTTAAGTCGAAAGCACTCTTTTGAAAGTTATTCCTAAGTAAAGAAGTAATGGTGTCGACACCTACTCTTCCAAAAGCATTGAAGATGTGGCTTGGATTTTAAAACAAAGTATACCTTCCGAAACCATTGACTTCGAAATGTAGAAAAGTGGCAGCTAGGGATTTCGACCCTTTCGAAAGCATTTACTTAAAACAAAAGGCACAACCCATTCGAAACCATTCCTTTAATAATTTAACCTAGCCGAAAGCCAACCAGGTCAAAAGCACTTCCTTCAAAAGCAAAGCTGGTGCATTTTCAATTAAAAGCAAGGCAACGTTTCGACCATTTTGGAACCCTTAACTTCGACCCAGTGCCTTTCACTTTAGTCCAATTTGCTATGTACCAATTACTTAATACCAGGCGCATTGGTTTCGATGGTAATGAAGGCACAAGTACTAGGTTGGAACTCGTGATGCCGATAGTAGCGAAACAAGCCAAAAGCATGTATAATCTTATTTTTACTTTAGAAAGAATTTCTTTTCAACTAACATGCCTTATGTGTCAAAATATTATTTGTTACAAACTTTCTTTTATAAAAGTGTTGCTAATATTTCAGAAATAAACAATTTAACTAATTTACAAAATACCCCTTCTCCTTTTATAAATATATAAAACATTTAAGTCCTATAACTTAAATAATTTTATATATTCATCAAAACAGTTAGAAAAATTCTATAAAAATTCTAGCAAATCAATTTTTATATGTTTTCCAACATATATTAATTTCAGACCCAAAATATAAATAATTTAGCGGTAGATTATTTTAAACCCAAATATTCATTTTCTTTACTAGAAAATTTGTATTAAATCCACATAAATTTAGAAAATTATGAAAATTGAAACCCATCACTAAAATATCATTTCTGATCTAAATTCTAAATCGTAAGGCATTTGGATGTCATTTAATAAGGTTTTCACATCAAAACATATCATAAAACCTATTTGAATAATCATAAGTCATTAAAAAGCATATATAAACGTTTTATCCTTCAAAATCATGGCATAACATTGCAATTTGATTCGGATTATCCTTAAACCACAAACAATTAGAAAAATGAGATGTAGTCATTACTCACCTTAGCGTTGATACTAAGGAGTTTGAGATTTGATCTTGGATTAAGTTGATTTGGATTCTTCCTCTTGATTTAGCTAATCTTTACCTTACTTCTTCTTAGTGGTAGCCGACCTCTACTTTATCTTTGATTTAGTAATGAATGTGTAAATGAATTCCTAAGGGTTTAGGGTATACGAATGCTTTCCTAACTTTTCCCATGCATATTACCCTTGTCTATTTTAATTCATGTTAGCTCATTTTAATTTATTTATTAACATGGCACGGCTGCCCCTTAGTTTAATCACAAATCTCAATCCCCTAATCATCACACCATTTTACTTAATCTAGCTATTTAAATATCCTAAATAATTTACTAAAAATTAGGGTCATTACAATGATTCATTTCATGCCCATCTAGCTCATGAAATAAGTAAAATTTTCCAAACCTCTTCTCTTTAAGTCATGGGCTCTCTCTCTTTGCTGGTTTTCAATAAGGAATTTACCCTTTGTACCCAAATAAATCCTTTATAGGGTTTTAGTCAATTCAGCACAAGAGGAAAACTTTCGATCCCTCTTCATCTGCTTCGATCCTCTGAACCAATCATTGGCATTCGCTTCCCTTTGTCCTTTCCACATCTTGTTTCGGATGGTTTCCATCTCTTATAGCATGCATATGAACGCCTTTGTTCGCTTTAGCATCTTCTTGATGTAGAAATCTCTCGGTTTGATAATATAAATCTGCCAATTCCACTATTGGATTAAAGCAACTTTGAGATCTGTTTTGCTCGCAACTCCTGAAACTACCACCATCAGAACTATCAAAGGATCTGGCTTATAAACTGTAGTGGTAACCACATTAAATCTGGTCAAATAACTCCTAAGGTTTCTCCAACCTCTGCTTCATTCTCAAAAGCATCATCATATTCTTCAGCCTTTAATATGAACTTTAAACCATTTCGTGAACCTATCTACCAATTCGGTCCATGTGCTAATGGACCCATTATATAACTGTCTTAACGACGTCACTGCCAAATCTATAAAATATGATAGGAAACACCGCCACCTCCTAATAAGCACCCAAAACCTCCATATATTAGGTATATCTCATCAAACAAATGGTCGTATATGTTTCCATCATACTTCTTGTGACGACCCGACTTTTACTCCACTGAAAGTCGCATCATCTTGAAGAAAGAAAGGGATAGAAAAGAGAAAGATAGAGAAGAAAGAAAAGAAACAACATCAGAATCTCAATAGCGGAACGAATAAATTATATTAATCACATATGTATTACATAGTATACAACATCAATCAGAGTTACATAGAGTACACATCACATACTAGACAGTTATAAATACCTGTCTAGTTATTACAACTCATTACAACATAAAGAAAATACTCAGAGATACCAACACAGCGGAGCACTATATATATCTACAACACTGAAGCCTCCTGCTCCATTGTTCCTCCACAATTCATCAAGGCTAACCTGAATCCCTTAGCTACTCCTAAAAATTTGAGTGCCGACGAGTTTAAGAAAACAGAATAAACTCCGGGTCAGACATGGGTCTGGTGTGAGTAACAGGTTAAAGTTTCTTAACTTTTGAAAACCTTTGAAAACAAAAGGTATCACGTAAGACTCCCCACAAATAAACACGGGTAAGTTTTTACCCTACGCTAACCAAAACATTTGACAGGAAATCCGGTGATATTATAATAGTGTCTAGGGTTTTCAAGTAAAATACAAAAATAGCGGGAATGCTTACATCTCAAGTTCCAGCATAGTTGGGCACATCTAAAACGTACGGCACTTATTGGTGTTTGGATTCCATACAATGGCAAGGCTACTGGAGTACCGCCCGTCACAGTACGTGGCCTAGATCACCGTACCGAGGATTACCCCCAATCCCCTGCAATACAAGGCCGGCACCATCCCTTACTAGATAGTCCCGAACAAGACAACCCTGCAGTTGGCGTACGTTCCAACTACCCACACAGCCGAATAAAAGGGACTTCTAGACAGGGGAAAATCTCGTCCTACTTTGGCATGACCTACTTAGCCTTGCTGCACCTCCCCTGTTTTATCCATTCTCGGTTGATGAGGCTTGAGGCTATGATTACCTTTAGAGAACATATCTCTTAGAATGCTCATCATCCACCTGACGATGTTCTGAAAGCATTCAATCCATACAAGTTCGTTCCGGGTTCGAACGAAACCGAAGGCATTATCTCGTTACACTCATTTTGGAATCACCCTCAGAGTTAACGAGATAACCCATGCACTCTGAATCTTCATCTTCATTTGAGATTCACGACCTATCGTTTATTTGGATCGATGTGGTTTTCGGATATCCAAATCTGAAAACCTGATCCCGGTCTCATCGAAATCCAAAACGTCATCTTTTAAGCCCAAGTTGTTTTAAAGTTAAAACAATTCAATTCTATTATCTATATTCACACAAATAGATAATTCACAAATCATGATAGATAATCAACATTATCATCATAAATAGATAATCCACATTATCATCACAAATAGATAATTCATATAATCATCCCAATGCATCCAAAGCATCCATATCACATAGCAATACTTATCTCATATCTGAGATCTCAAACTATTTAAGGAAGTCAATTATCATCCATCCATACATAAGCAATGATTTACTTAATTACATCATCTATAACTAATTTAAAATGAATTAAATTAATTACTTTCATTTCTAACTAATTTAAAGTGATCTAAATTAATTACTCCATTCAATAAATCCTGCTTACTAAACTATTAATTAATTATAAATTAATTGATTAATTATCCTCTAATTATTCACCTTTATTAATCATTCTTGATTAATTATCCTATAATTACATTCAAGTAATTATCTTTAATTAGTTTTACAAAGTAATTATACTTAACCAAATACAGTAATTAACCTTTATTTACTTCGCAAATTAGTTAGTTATAATTAATTACATTAATTATTAATTAATTACATTAATAAATTACTCTTTAATCACTTATCATTGATTAATTAATTATAATTAATCAACCCTTAATTACATCATTAATTACATTAATTAATGATCCCTTAATTACTTCTTAATTAATTATTAAACATAATTATTAATCACTCTTGATTAATCACAAATAGTAATTAACTGCCCTTAATTACTTTATTAAATAAATTAATTACTCCTTAATTAATTATCTTTAATAATTAATCTTTAGTTAATTATATTTATCAATCACCCTTGATTAATCTCATTTAGTAATTAATTACCCATAAATAATTACATTACTTACTTATCTTTAAATAATATAAATTAATTACACAAAGTAATTAATTATTAATTACTTTCACTAAGTAATTATCCTTCCTTTTAATTAAACAAGGTAATTAACCCAAAACTACTTTCAAATCTTCAATTAATTACATCCCGTAATTACCCTCACTATTTACTTCACTATGTAATTACACTTTATAAATCTCATCAAGTAATTAAACTTAATCCCATCATCAAGTGATTATCTAGATTAATTAAACCAATTAATTAACTTAAACTAATCCTATTAATTAATTAATTACATTGAGTAATTAATTACTCTAATTACTTTCATTAAGTAATTACACTTAAACAATTTCATAATTGATTATCTTTATTTAATTGATATAATTAATCATCTTAAATTAATTACATTAATTAATCATCTAATAATCCTTAGTTAATGATCTTTATTAACTATTAACAATTCCTTAATTACTTTCCTTAAGTAGTTAAACTTAGATTAATCATTATTTATTACAAATTAAATAATCTTTAATATCCAATTAATTAATCTCTAATTATTTAAGTAAGTGTTAAACTGTAACTTAATTAATCCTTAATTACTTGATAAATAAATTTCTAATCATTAATTAATAATCTATAATTATCTAATTAGTGATCCCTAATTTTCCTTAATTAATTAATTTAAACCTTTAATTACTTAATCAATTGATCCTAACTTATTGATTAATTATATTAATTAATTACCTTATATTTCCTTATTAATTAAATGAATCGCCAAATATTAAAACTTAATTATCCTTAAGATAATAACATCTTTCTTATTAATGGCTTAATTATCATTTCCAAATACATTTGAAAACATTTTACTTTAAATTCTCTTTAAAATTTCATTTCAATATTAAGATTCAAAATGATTAATAATTTAAACTTTTACCAACTTTAAATCAATTTATAAACCTTTTAAACAAATGTAAGAAACATTTATCTTATATAAAGAAACTTATATAAAGCAAAGTTTTAAACTAACTTACGTGATTATATTTAAAACCAAGACTCAAAATAAATTAATCTTTAACTTAAAAATTTAAGTCAAACTAATTTATATAACTTTCTATTCAAATATTAAAGAATTCTTTTATAAAAGAAAACAAATAAGGTTTTAACATTTTCTTGGAAAACAATTTATTTACAACATACTTTTAAGTGTTTAAAGTTGTTAAAACATTTTGATTTTTATAAAACTTATTTATTTCAAAATTTGGATATAATTTAGTTTGAATCCATATTTTAAACTTGATTTAAAACTCTATTTTAAATCTAACTTTCAAATTTTCACTTTAATTTTAAAATCTGGAAACCTGATAGGTACAAACCTGTAACAAGTAAATGATTCGAGCCATCATTCAAAAACTTTGAGTCAAAACCCTCATAGCTTCGAGTAACTCTCGCAACTGACATGAGTAAACTCGAGAACTCTTCTTCCCAATTCAAACTACAGATACACCATGTCCCCTGTGCACATGCACCAGCACTGCAACACTTTCCAGCCACTCACGATGGCTTATGCATGTTGCCAATCACCATCGAACTCAATTCCGACCCTTAATTCATTAGCAGTAGCTCGAAATCAAAATCGAGCGTTATAGCTCAAAACTGGAACCATACTTAAACCAGGAAATCCCCTCGTTCTCGCGCCTTTGACCACTGGTGCTTCTGATCTTCCAGCATCACCTTCGACAAACATCCCATAATCAATTCACTCGATTTGGTGGAACTCGATCCAGCAGAGAAGTTGAGAGAAACAAAATTTTCGATCATCAGAAAACTAGGGTTAAAAACTAAAATAATCAACCACAGAAGCTACAACGCCTAGCTCCACCATCTGATATTTTTTCCAACGTCCCTAATCACTACACAACCATCAGTGGAAATCCCATCATTTCCGATCATTTGGGTCATCAAAACTTTCCAAAACATCATTTCTGGTCAAACCAGAAATGCTTATTCATTTTCAAACTAAAAACTATGATTTTAGTTTTAAAAATCATGTTTTAGTTTAGGTATTCAACTTATATTCCTGAATCAAGGAATCAGGATATTTGAATTTTTATTTATATAAAGTTTGCTCTGTTATTCTTGATTCCCACAGTCAATACCAAATTATTTAATTTAAATAAAATTTAAGACTATAATCTATGATACAACTAACACTTCTTGTTTGAAAATTTAAACCTAACCATGGATTAGATTATGAGATCATAATTTTTGATCAGAACTTAAGCCTGGAAACTAAGAACAGTAAAGAACAAATCACAAAAGCAAACATGCAGTCATACATCCATGTATATACACAGAGAATTCCATCATATACATCCACACAAATCATAACTATCACAGGAATCAATCATGCAACCATATTTACTTAAGTTATTTTTAATAAAAATGTTACTCACCTGAAATTTGATGAGCAAAGCACTTTATATATGAAACAGCCTTTGATCTTTAAATAGCTTTGAACTTAAGTTGCTGTAGTTTGCTTATGATTTTAAAACTACAGTTGCATGATTGTTTTTGAAAACCTCAAGTTGAAGATAAACGTAGGCCTGGATGTAGCTTTCAAAACAGGATTGAAGGAATGCATGCTTGATTCCAGATTGAAGAATGCAGATGGTCAGGTTAGATTTTGATCTTTGAAAATGTACAGACTTTGAGTTTGAACTTTAGGTTTGAGTTGCAGAATGATGATCAGATTTCATTTCCATATTTTAAGAAATGAGTTCAAGCTTTTGTTTTGAACTTGCTTTTGATTTGTAAGTTTGGTCTTTTGAAAATGAATTGCAGGTTGTCGAAGGGAAATAATTTTCTGGTTTGCTTTTGAAGATGATTTCAAATAGTTGAATTTTGATTTGGTTAGAGGAAATACTGGTTTTAGATTTGTTTTTGAGAGACTGTTTGAGTTTAGGTTTTTATCTTAGCTTTTGAAAGAAAGAAAAATATAGAGAAGTATATGTATTTAGGCTGAAAATCATTAAGTAAAATAAAATAAAACTAATCTAAAAAGGCCACTTGTTTTAAAGTATAACACTTGTCATAAAACTTTGTTCATTAATTAACACATGTTTTATTAAATTTTAATATGATAACACTTGTCTTGGTATTACTTTCTTTTTTAAATGTTAATAAAGGTTTTACTTAATTTATTTATTCTTCTGTAAATATATATGTGAATTTCTTATGCAAAGAAAATGTAATAGAAACAATTTATAAATAAAAGTTTATCCAAATATTTTTAAGTATCTATCTTTTGAATTTCAAAATTAATTCAAATTCAATTTAAAAAGAACAAATCTATTTCTATAAAATCTATTTATGTTTATAAAAACTAAGTATTATAATTATTATTTGAAAATAACAAATTTAACAATTTTAAGTAATTTATAAAAGAGGTTATAAATTACTTCTATTACTCAATAAATTAAAATCATATGTAAATTGTATTTTAAACTCTTATATATAATTTCAAGCAGTATTTAAAAAAACAAAGCTTTTATGTTAATCTAATTTAAATTCATATTTAAGCTAATTTAATAGAATTTTAAACAAATAACATTTACCTTAAGTATTTACAAACCATATTGTTATTTATTGAATAGCTCTAAAAAGCTAAATATTAAATTTAAATCAAAATTTCCAATTTACCAAAAGTAAATTAGAATTAGAAAAGTGTTTTATTTACTAAATTCCAAACCAAAGCTTATCTATTTACAATATATACAATTATATATGTATATATATTATAAATAGAACATAATTTATTAGCTTTAGAAAGATAAAATCTACCAATTTAAATATTTATTAAAAGAAGATTATTAAATCAATTCAAGTTTTATTAACAAAAAATATCAAATCAATTTAATTTTTAACACAGATTATTAAATTTATATTGCCAAAAATTCCAGGATATCACATTCCTCCTACTTAAAAGAATTTCATCCCCGAAATTCGAAAGCAAAGGTAATTTAATAATCTATCTTAAGACTTTATTTTAAAACACAAGCATATATTATCAATCATATGCTAACAACCATAGCAAGCAATTCACTCAAACAAACCAATCTAACTATCCAGACAAAATTCTGGATAGAATTTCCTAGAGTTTCCCAAGTATAAATACCGGGATACTCGCTCTACAGAATCCAAACAATCTATCCTACTAAGCTATAGAGCTCCTATTCAACTAGATCTACAAAACTAAACTAATATTGGACTACATACAAGTCTGACTCAACAACCACATCCTCCTGAACTGCTGGTTCCACAACCAGAGATATATCATGCACGTACTCCCTCAGAGATACGTGAAACCATCGAATCCCAGTTATTCAAACTGGCAACTCAACCTTGAAAATCAAACACTAATCCTCACAAGAACACAGAAAAGATCCAAAACACCTCGGAGCTGACTTACCCAGTCTTACTCAATCTTATAGCTCCTTAGATCGGAGAAAACTTACCCAAAACCAATCTTTGACTCTGAAATCCAAATTCCTTCATCTCTTATCCATAAAACTCTTCTGACGATCCTGGGCTGCCTTCATATCTCCCGATCAGCTCAACCTTCGCTGATGTCTCTAGAAACAAACTAGACCAAAAACAACCCAACAAAATGATCTCCCCTCACAATCAACCAAAACCAAGAACACCAACTCTATTCCACAAACATCAGAAGACTAACTTACTTCTCCTATCCGAAAATGACAAAACAAAAGCACTCCCAAACTACTTCCGCTGCACAACTCTGATATGGAGTAGATGAAAATGCTGATGAATAACACGAGCACAAACTAGACAACACATTCCAGAGATATGGTTCAACAGATCAATAAAGAAGACTAAAGTACCACGATATTCTGAGCTGGTTCACCAAACCTCTCTCTAGAAGTCATCCTTCTACTAAACTGAACCACTGGTAGCACTCTTGTAATCCAGTCGATAAGAAAAATCAACCTCTAGATGTGGACAAACCTCTGATAACTTAAGAGAACACTCAAACTATCGCAAGTCACTTTTGCGATCAATCCAGACTAATTTCCAAAGAAACTGTTATCCCTTTACCAATTAGAACAGCTTATGCCTATCTAACCAATCCACCGAAGAAATGAATTCACTCTGCTGCTTCTGAACTATACCTCTAGAAAAACTACTCAGCCAGAAGACCTCCTTGCCGACACACTGAACACTCCGAGCTGCACTGCTGACACAGATGCCAAAGACTTCCTATCCAAAGCTCTTCGAACCTCTGAACCAAACACATCACCCTGCTAAACCTAGCCTCAACACTGATGCAGATTCACTACCTTGAACTTGTCTCAAAGAAACGTCTTCGGAGACAATCCATAGTCACTACATCTCATCACAAGCTACTACTTCCTAGGTTTGCCAAGATACCATCACTCGCTTCTGCCTAACCGATAGATCCAAACTTTACTCATCCAACATCAAATATGGACTCTAAACCTTTAAAAGGTTTCCTTCAAAGATCGATGAAATCCTTACACCATAGCAAAGCTCACACGATACGGTATTACATCTACAGTCTCGACAGATACACTTCCAACCCCAACACTTAGACTCCAACCATTGGTAGTAGTCGCGTTACACATTCCACTACCTAATCTACCTTTATAGCTTATATTGGAAAACCCGAACAGGTAACCCAATAAATAGGTAGAAATATATATATATATATATATATGTATGTATGTATGTATGTATGTATGTATGTATGTATGTATGTATGTATGTATGTATGTATGTATGTATGTATGTATGTATGTATGTATGTATGTATACGCTCTCTCAAGAAAGAAATCACTCCAAAGCCTAGGTATTCACTCAACCTAGTGCTCTGATACCAAATGTGACGACCCGACTTTTACTCCACTAAAAGTCACATCATCTTGAAGAAAGAAAGGGATAGAAAAGAGAAAGATAGAGAAGAAAGGAAAGAAATAACATCAAAATCTCAACAGCGGAATGAATAAAGTATATTAATCACATATGTATTACATAGTATACAACATCAATCAGAGTTACATAGATTACACATCACATATTAGACAGTTATAAATACCTGTCTAGTTATTACAACTCATTACAACACAAAGAAACGACTCAGGATACCAACACAGCGGAACACTACATATATCTACAATGTTGAAGCCTCATGCGCCATTGCTTCTTCATAATTCGTCAAGGCTAACCTGAATCCCTTGGCTACTCGTAAAAATTTGTGTAGCCAAGAGTTTAAGAAAACAGAATAAACTCCGGGTCAAACATGGTTCTGGTGTGAGTAACAGGTTAAAGTTGTTAACTTTTGAAAACCTTTGAAAACAAAAGGTATCACGTAGACTCCCCACAAATAAACACGGGTAAGTTTTTACCTTACGCTAACCAAAACATTTGATAGGAAATCCGATGATATTATAATAGTGTCTATTTGAAGTGAAATACAGAAATAGATGGAATGCTTACATCTCATGTTCCAGCATAGTTGGGCACATCTAAAACGTACGGCACTTATTGGTGTTTGGATTCCATACAATGGCAGAGCTACTGGAGTACCGCCCGTCACAGTATGTGGCCTAGATCACCATACCAAGGATTACTCTTAATCCCCTGCAACACAAGGCCGACACCATCCCTTACTGGATAGTCCCGAACAAGACAACCCCGCAGTTGGCGTACGTTCCAACTGCCCACACCGCCGAATAAAAAGGGACTTCTAGACAGGGGGAAATCTCGTCCTACTTGGGCATGACCCACTTAGCCTTGCTGCACCTTCCCTGTTTTAGCCATTCCCGGTTGATGAGGCTTGACGCTACGATTACCATTAGAGAACACATCTCTTAGAATGCTCATCATCCACCTGACGATGTTCTGAAAGCATTTAATCCATACAAGTTCGTTCCAAGTTCGAACGAAACCGAAGGCATTATCTCGTTAGACTCATTTTGGAATCATCCTCAGAGTTAACGACGATAACCCCTGCACTATGAATCTTCATCTTCACTTGAGATTCACGACCTATCATTAATTTGGATAGATGTAGTTTTCGGATATCCAAATCTGGAAACCTGATCCCGGTCTCATCAAAATCCGAAACGCCATCTTTTAAGCCCAAGTTGTTTTAAAGTTAAAACAATTCAATTATATTATCTATATTCACACAAATAGATAATTCACAAATCATAATAGATAATCAACATTATCATCATAAACAGATAATCCACATTATCATCATAAATAGATAATTCATATAATCATCCCAATGCAACCAAAGCATCCTTATCACATAGCAACACTTATCTCAGATCTGAGATCTCAAACTATTCAAGGAAGTTAATTATCATCCATCCATACATAAGCAATGATTTACTTAATTACATCATCTATAATTAAGTTAAAATGTATTAAATTAATTACTTCCATTTCTAATTAATTTAAAGTGAATTAAATTAATTACTTCATTCAATAAATCCTGCTTACCTAACTATTAATTAATTCTAATTTAAATAATTGATTATCCTCTAATTATTCACCTTTATTAATCATTCTTGATTAATTATCCTTTAATTACATTCAAGTAATTATCTTTAATTAATTTTACAAATTAATTATACTTAACCAAATACAGTTATTAACCTTTAATTACTTCGTAAATTAATTAACTATAATTAAATACATTTATTCTTAATTAATTACATTAATTAATTACTCTTTAGTCACTTATCATTGATTAATTAATTGTAATTAATCAACCCTTAATTACATCATTAATTACATTAATTAATGATCCCTTGATTACTTCTTAATTAATTATTAATCACTCTTGATTAATCACAAACAGTAATTAACTACCCTTAATTACTTTATTAAATAAATTAATCACTCCTTAATTAATTAATTATCTTTAATAATTAATCTTTAATTAATTATATTTATCAATCACCCTTGATTAATCTCATTCGGTAATTCATTACCCATAATTAATTACATTACTTAGTTATCTTTAAATAATATAAATTAATTACACTAAGTAATTAATTATTAATTACTTTCACTAAGTAATTATCCTTCGTATTAATTACATAAGGTAATTAACCCAAAACTACTTTCAAATCTTCAATTAATTACATCCTGTAATTACCCTCGCTAATTACTTCACTATGTAATTACACTTTATAAATCTCATCAAGTAATTAAACTTAATCCCATCATCAAGTGATTATTTAAATTAATTAAACCAATTAATTAACTTAAACTAATCCTATTAATTAACTACCCTAGTAATTAATTACTCTAATTACTTTCATTAAGTAATTACACTTAAACAATTTCATAATTGATTATCTTTATTTAATTGATATAATTAATCATCTTAAATTAATTAGATTAATTAATCATCTGATAATCCTTAGATAATGATCTTTATTAACTTTTAACAATTCCTTAATTACTTTCCTTAAGTAGTTAAACTTAGATTAATCATTATTAATTACAAATTAAATAATCTTTAATATCCAATTAATTAATCTCTAATTATTTAATTAAGTGTTAAACTGTAACTTAATTAATCCTTAATTACTTGATAAATAAATTTATAATCATTAATTAATAATCTATAATTAGCTAATTAATGATCCCTAGTTTTCCTTAATTAATTAATTTAAAACTTTTATTACTTAATCAATTAATCCTAACTTATTGATTAATTAAATTAATTAATTACCCTTATATTTCCGTATTAATTAAATGAAACACCAATTATTAAAACTTAATTATCCTTAAGATAATAACGTATTTATTATTAATGGCTTGATTATCGTTTTCAAATACATTTGAAAACATTTTACTTTGTATTTGAATATGCCCGCTTCTTGTGCTCTTTGCAGACCTCTTCCTTTTGAAATATACAATAATTGAATTTTATATTAATTAGATTAAGAATTCCAGGGATTGGAGAAGAATAGAATTAGAAATGAATATTAATATCTAAATTCCCTTATCCGAAGACCTTAATTAATTTTTAAATCGTATGGAAGAAAGAAACTGATAGAGCTTCGATTACGTTCCCAAATAATTTATGAATAAAAGTGAGGGGGCTAGGCTCTTAATTATAGTGATTAGAAGTCACCAGAATCACTTATTTAAGTTGGTTTAATATTATAAAATCCCGGCCATTCCTGGTCTACCTTAGCCACCATAACATGAACTGGTTGACCACTCCTACCAAGGAGGTCAACCGGCCCTAGATGGGCGGTCGATCAGTTACCTATATATGGGAACATTTTATTACCACCGTTTAATTATTCTTTAAGTCCTAAATTTATTATTAGCCTTAACTTTTCTTTTAAGTTTACTTAAACCCCAATGCTAATCACTATAAACTTTTGAAATTTCAAATTTCAAATTTCAATATTACTTACATTTTTTAATTTGAATTGTTATAAATTTGAAAACTTCATACATCAATAACTTTTCCATTTGAGCTTCGATTTCAAAACTTTATATATGAAAATTATTTAGAAAATCGTCACGAACGCAATGGAAAAACTTTCATGATCAGGTTCTAACATATACTAAATTTCCATTTTTAACCATATTATTTATTAATTAATTTCTTGTTAATTTTTACAAAGTGTTATAACATCAGTACAATGTATACACAATCGCTTATAGCCCCTTGTGGAGGGTGGACTGTTGTTGTGTAACACTATTGACCTCACATTCCAACCCATAACAGTGATATTAAATTAATCATTACCTAATTTGTTTAAGCTATTGACTAAATTCAATAGTTCGCACCCATCATAAACGCAAACTTAAGACAGTGTTTATGTTCATACTTATTTATTTACTACGCCTCTGATGTTCACTATTAATATTTAGTTTTATTTACATACCTGACTTCTTATTTATTTAGTGTTAATTTAGTGTCATTTACCTCTTATTTTTAACTTAAAATATTTAAATATCATTTATTGCTTACTTCTCCATTAATTATTAGATTTCTTCTACTTTTCCTTTTTAATTCTTACCATCTTCCTCTGATACTAATGGAGTAATATATTGACATATACAATTGAGACACCTCATTTGAGTATAGTATGGGTTTGATGACCTACTTAGTGTTTTATGTATAGCTCTATTTAGGACTTCATGTCTGTCGTACAACCATTTCCCATCATGATATTTTTAGATATATATTATATAAGAAGATGAGATTATACCTGTGATATATATCTAGAATATAGTGATTCCCGGTATATTGATAGGCAGCCAATCCTATCTTTTATATATGTATGACTGATGATGTTTTATTGGGATTGAGAGACATATTTAGGCAACGCTTCATGCAAACCTGATATACTTGGTGATATCTCATTTGTTATTATTTTCGAATTTGATATTGATCTCTGGATGTGCATGATTCACCCATTTGAGTTGATTTTGTGATTTCTAATATGATGCGTTTCTATATGGGTGATGACATCTTTTTGTATCAGTGGTGATTGTTTCTTGTGGATTTGATTACTTGGGTGATATGACGCCTTAATGATTATTTAGGAGATTATATATATACATTCAAGGCACTCATTACTATATTTATATGCATTCGTTGACATGTCATTGATGATTGATTATCTATATTAGAGTATTATATTATTATTTCATGTATACACTATGTTACCCATATTATTGATCCTTAATTAGATGTAATCTAACCCATGTGTTATTTATGTAATACTCAGGTTGGTCCAAGACATTTTAGATACAAGAATGACATAACCATCATTGTTTTGTTTTACTTAAAGGATTCTAATATTAGGATTGTTATATGATATTTATATGACATTAATTCACTGGATATATATTCGATATTGAACTGTATGTTGATTATTCATCATATTATATTGAGATAGTTGGAATTTTAATTGTATTATACTCTTATTGTGATGTCCCAGAAATTTTGGCAATATCAATTTAATAATCTGTATTTAAAATTAAACTGATTTGAAATTTTGTTAATAAAATCTGACTTGATTTAATAATCCAATTAAATAGATATTTAATTGGTGAACTATCTTCTTAAAGCTAATACAATATTTTCTATTTATAATGTATATATATATATATATATATATTTATATATATTGTAAATAGATAAGTTTTGATTTGAAGTTTAATAAACAAATAAAATCTTGTTTTAAATTTCTAATGTACATTTTGATAATTTGGAAAATTATGATTTAATTTAATATAACTTTTCAAAGCTAGTTAATAAATAACTATATGGTTTGTAAATACTTAAGGTAAATATTAATTTGTTTAAATTATATCTTAATTTAAGTATAAATTAATGAAAGGTTTATTTTATCTTCTTTTTAAATATAGCTGGATAAATATAATTTGAAATTATATATGGAAGTTTAAAATATAATTCACGTATTAAACATTAATTTATTTAAATAAGATAAGTGATAAGTAATTTATAATTTCTTTTATAAACTATTTAAATTGATAAATATGTCATTTTCAAATAATAAATATATAAATATAGACAGGTTTTAAAAGACAGTATTATTGTTATTTATTTTTAAATTAAATATGTTGATATAAATTAGCTTTAAAATTGGATTTTTAAATTTATGATTGGATTTTAATTTGAATTAATTTTGAATTCAAAAGAATAAACATTTTTTTAAAATAATTTGGATTAGCTTTCATTTTTATATAATTTGTTTTATTTCATTTTCTTAAAAAGAAATGCATATATACATTTACATATGTAAATAATTTATATATATATAAGTACTTAACAAATAAAGAAAAGGGTTTTATTTACTTTTAAATTAAATAAAAATAAGTAAAATATGTATATAACAAGTGTTAATATCTTAAGTAACTATTGAGACAAATGTGAACTAATAATCTACCCTATTTCAAAAATGCAGTAATATAGGACACGTATCCTTTAATTTTTGATTTTATTTTAATTTTTAAATAAATCATTTTAACTTATATAAACACATATTTCATTCCCTCATTTTCTTTTTAATCTTCATTTTCAAAAGCTAAGAAAAGAATTTCAGCTGAACCAAAAATGGAAACAAATCAATAACCAAACTCTCAAAACCAAAAATCATGTTCAAATTTGATTTTCAATTCTCAAACTCCTCACAGAAAACAGAATTTCAATTCAAGCATGCAAACCCTTCTTCAATCAAAAGCTTAGCTGCATTTTTCAATTCTGTTCATTTTCAAAATCAAACCAGTAACCATCTTCAAATCAATTACCTGAAATTCATTTTTGCAAATCATTTTCAAGTTGTTCAAGCCTGCATACAACTGCAATTTTAAACCAAGCCTGCCTACAAGCAATTTCAAATGAAAATTCGTGAAGCATTTTCAAAAATCAAAATCAGTCTAAACAAGTTTTTAAATTAAGGCATTTTAAAGCAAAGCATTCAAATTTAAAGTTTCAAATGCATCTAGAGTCAAGCCTGCATGCAAGTATATGTGAAGTAAATTTGAGCCAAAGCATAAGTTTTCAAAACAATTTTCAAAGTAAAGGCTCTGTTCTCATTTGTTTCAGGTGAGTAACATTATTTTAAAAAGCTTAGAAATTTAAATAATTGGGTTGCATGCTATTTTATCCGAGATGAAGTATAAATTGTGTGTATGTGATTGAAAATTTATGTATGTATATATGAATGAATTGAAGGATGTTTGTTGTTGAATTTGTTTCTGCCTGTTCTTAGTTCAAACTTAGATTCTAGACAAAAGAAGTCAATATCTTTTGATCTGCTTACTGTTAGCATCTAGAATTTAAACAAGACATGTTTGTTTGACTTTAAAATTTAGATTTAAATTTTATTTAAGTTAAGATAAAATGGGAACTGCTCTGTAAAAAAAAAAAAAAAGAACAGGGAAATTTTGAATTTGTGTAAAATTCAAATATGTAAATTTAACAATTCAGTAATATAAATTGAATTCCTATACTAAACCATGTTTAAAAAAAAGTAAAATCACAATTTTTAAATTAGAAATAAAAGTGCATTTCTGGGTTGACCAGAATTTGGATTTTTGGGAAGTTCTGGTGATCTCAGGTTCTGGAGGGTCGAAGTTTCTTATGGAGGAAGAGGAGCGAATGGTGAGGCCAGGAAAATAGCCAGGAAGATGGTTAGAGACCGGTAGTGGTGGAGTTTGTTCATTTTTGTTTCTAAACCAAGTTTTGGTGAGCTCTAGAATTTTGATTGGCCTTGTTTCTCAGAGCGATCGAGTGCTATGAGATTCAAGGAGGTGATGTTTGGATGCTGAAGAAGGGTTGGACGGAGTTTCAAAGCCTCCGATGGACGGAGGAGCGAGGACGAGGTGTTTTTAGTTTTTGGGATGGGGTGTGCCTGTTGCTTCCAGGTTTTGTTTTGGACGCTCGATTTTGCTCTCGTGATGTTTGTGAGGTTCTGATGGTCAATGTTGGATCGGAGGACGATCGATGACTTGCTCAACGCAGTGGTGATGACCGGAGAGGGTTGGAGCCACCGTGCTTATGCACGGTGCAGTGGTTTATGTCAGGTGTTGTTTTGTTTCAAGGGGATTGTGTACTCCAGTTTACTCGAGTGATTTGATCATTTGCTCGAAGATAGTTTAAGTGGGACTCGAAGTAAATAGAAGAGGGGTCGGGTATTAAAGTGGTTACAGGTTTCTCTGGAAAACCTGTTTGTTTCCAAATTCAAATTTTGTTTTAAAATCTGAAAGAAAGTTTTAAAACAGAATTTAAAACCTAAATTTAAAGTATGGATTCAAAACTGAGTTTGAATCCTAGTTTTAAAATTTAATTAAATCTTACAAACTAAAATGTTTTAAACAACTTTAAAAAGGTTTAAATAGTTTAATTTAAAAGCAAAGCTTTAAAATAAAAGAAGAGATTTAACCTAAGTTTAAATCTGGATTCAAATCCAAATTTGAATCATAGTTTTGAAATAAAGGAAGTTTTTAAATTTAAATTGTTTTAAAACAACTTTGAATGTTTAAGGTGTAATTTAAAATATGATTTGTATTTCAAAATGAATTTGAGTTTAAATTGCTTTAAACTTCTTTCTAAAATAAGAAATTCTTTAGCATGAGTTTTAAAGGGTTTTTAAAATGTTGTTAAACTTTGTTAAAGTTAAGTTTGACTTCATTTTAAATCTAAAATTTTAATATGAAATTTGAAAACAAATTTAAAGTAAATTGCTTTGTTAATGATAATTTAATCATTAATAAGAAATGTTTTTATTTTTAGTCAATACAGATTTAATGATTTTTGATTCATCAAATTAGTATGGTAATTAAATGGATAATTAATTTATTTAATTAGGTAATTAAGGGTTTGAATAAATTAATTAAGGTTAAGTTAAGTAATTAAGATAATTAATTTGTATTCAATAATAATTAATTTAAGTTAATTACTTAAGAAAAAATAATTAAAGAATTGTTGATAAGTTAATGAAGGTCATTAATTGAGATTATTTAATAATTAATTAATGTGATTAATTTTGATAATTAATTGGATTAATTAATTTAGATAATCATTTATGGAATTTGGTTAAGTATGATTACTTTATGAAAGTAATTAAAGGTTTTTTTTTTGGCAAGGCCGACGGTTTTATAGTGGACCGACCACTTTTTATTACGAGCGTAATAACGATTGAAAAACAGGAGTAAGGTAGAGTCACCTTAGCTACTATGGTATAAAGAAATGAAAAATACAGCACAGGAGTTTGACAGACATGTCACAACTACTAGATGTAAATAACCAGACTAGTTCTCCTCCGCGGAGGAAGAATCACCATCACCCTCAACAACCCGAGATGAATCCAGAGAACCAATACCATGAGTTCCAAAATAGGGGCGAAAATGATCAGCAAGAGAAGGGACATAAAATTCAGCATCAGAAGTGTAGATAAAAGATCGATCCCAGGAAGTATCAGCTAGAGTTACAGTATTAATATCAGCATACGAACCATCCATGTCGAGGACCAAAGAATCACCAGAAATACTGTAATATAGGCATCGAAGGTCCAATAGATCATCAGATACATATCTAAAATAGGAGTCATCCACTGGGTTGAACCTCATAGCAGAACGACGTTCAACCCAACAATGTTCGGTCTCAGCCCAAACAATGAGAGGCGGAGAGAGAACCGGCTCAGCAGGGTGGTCCGCAAGAACAGCACCAGGTAGTGGGGAAGCAGGCCGAGCTATGGAAAGTGAAGGACCAGGGTCAGAAGAGACTTTGGGAACCCATTTCCTTAGGGGAGGCCGAGGCAGAGGGGTCTTAGGAGCAGCAGCATATACTTCAGAGTGCACACAGGCAGGGGCTAAATGGCCAAAAGAGTGACAGGTGGAACAAATGTCGGGGACCCATCCGTAACGAACACGCACTTCCACCACGTGACCAACAGCTAGCTGGACAGGAATTGAGGTAGGGAGAGGCTTATGGGGAGTAATCTCAATCAGAGCTTTGGCGTATACGCGTATACAAGCTTATCACGCGCAACAGTATTAGAATCAAAACATTTCGATTTTCCAACATTGCAAGCAAGCCAATTCAATCCAAGCAGCGGCTGAAGAGCAGAAGGAATTTGAGAGAAATAAACCCAAACAGGGATAGAAAAAACTTGCTCACGAGCATTAGCAATCGTTGGAGACCAGGGGGTAATAATAAATGGTTGTCCATCAAAGAAGGAAGGCTCAGACTCAAGAACACGTCTACGTTCCGAAGGGGAGGAGATCAATAGGAAGTACAAGGAATCAACCAACTTAACTCTAAGGCCACCTTGAAGTCTCCAGGCCCTACGACAAACAGCAGCCGCATTAAGAAGTCGGTGTTTAGGGTCCAAAAAGAATCCAACAACGTATTCTGACCAAAAGTCCATACCGGCTTGCATAACACAGGGGGGAGGGATCATCACTCCATTTTCCTCAACGACTTCGAACTCAACTGGTTCATAAACACCTGCATTACGGGGCATGGTTGTAAATAGTGAAGACCATGATTTGGGAATAGATGGGCAAGGAGCAGTAGGGCGTCCCTCCACAACACCAGTAGTGGTCTCAGGAAAGGGGCATCGATCAACATTGGGGGAAGTAACTGCGTGCATGATATCTCCAGTATTTAATACATTGTTCTCTGTGTCAGTATTGACCACGACATTATGCCGAACAGTTGGTGTGCCACTAGCTACGCCAACCAAGTCAGCAGAATTGACGATCATAACATCACCATCAGATGGTTCGACTACACAGTGATTCCCTGCAACATCCACCAAACCCATAGGATTACAAGTCTCTACTCTATCGAGAGAAACATCCCTAACCGGCCTCGTGCGAAGGCAAGAAGACACCGGTAGGTTTTTTGCAGGAAAGGGGGGAAACTCAGAATCAGAGAGGGGAGGATTCGAGATTACAGAAGCAGCGCCTCTATATGACTTACCAGATCGAGTAGATGACTGAGAATGGGAACTGGAGACAAGGGGAGGAATAGGGGGCTAGACATGGCACGTCGACGAGAGAAGCAGAATCGTCAAAGTAGCAAGCGCGATCTGGACAAAGGCGACGCGAAATATACCTGTGCGCGGCAAGAGGCCATTATCGGCGAGAGGCCACGGCGAGAGGCCATTATTATCTGATGATTAATTGTTGATTTTCAATTTGAATTTTGAATTAAAACTTTAGGGCCGAAAACTTTGGGGCCGAAAACTTTGGGGCCAAGGTTTCTTGAGTAATTAAAGGTATTAATTACTCATTGTAATTAATTAATTAATTTAATTAGTTTAACTTAATTAATTAAGTTTAATTAATTTAGAATAACCATTGGATGGGTTGATAAGTAATTAATGATGAATAACTACTTAGAGAAGTAATAAAGACAAGTAAATTACTGGAGGTAATTAATTGAAGTATGAAAGCGTTTTGGGATTAGTTGCTTTGTGTAATTAATATGAAAGGTAATTACTTAGTGAAAGTAATTAATAATTAATTACTTAGTGTAATTAATTTAAGAATTGATTAATTAAGTCATTTGAAAATAATTAAGTAATTAAATAAGGGTAATTAATTACTCATGAGATTAATCAAGAGTGATTAATAAATGTGGTTTAATTTTAGATTAATTACTTAACGTAATTAATTTAAATTAGGATAATTTAAAAATGTAATTAGGGATCATTAATTTATATAATTAATGATGTAATTAAGGTTGATTAATTAAGATTAATTAATCAATAATAAGTGATTAATGAAGTAATTAATTAATTTAATTAATTAAGGATTAATGTAATTAATTATAATCAGTTAATTTATGAAGTAATTAAAGGTTAATTACTGTATTTGGTTAAGGATAATTAATTTGTGAAATTAATTAAAGAATAGTTACTTGAATGTAATTAAAGGATAATTAATAAAGGATGATTAATCAAGGGGATTAATTAATTGATTGATTTGTAATTAATTAATGGTTATATAAGCAGGATTTATAGAATGAAGTAATTAATTTAATTTACTTTAAATTAATTAGAAATGATGTAATTAATCTAATTCATTTTAAATTAATTATAAAGGGTGTGATTATTAATCCTTGTTTATATATGGATGATATAGATTTTCTTGAATGGTTTGAATCTCATATATGAGGTAAATAATGTTGTGTGATATGCATGCTTTGGTTGCATTATGATGATAAAATGAATTATCTATTGGTGATGATAATGTAGATTATCAATTTGTGATGATAGTATGGATTATCTATTTATGAGGATAATGTTGATTATTTGTTGTGATATGTGAATTATCTATCTTTGTATATATAGATAATTAAATTGAATTGTTTTAAACTTAAAACAACTTGGACCTAAAAGATACGTTTTGGATTCGGTGAGACCGGATCGGGTTTCCAGATTTGGATATCCGAAAACCACATCGATACAAGTTAACGATAGGTCGTGAATCTCAAGTGAAGATGAAGATTCAGAGTGCAAGGGTTATCGTCGTTAACTCTTAGGGTGATTCCAAAATGAGTGCAATGAGATAATGCCTTCGGTTTCGTTCGAACCCGGTACAAACTTGTATGGATTGAATGCTTTCAGAACATCGTCAGGTGGACGATGAGCATTCTACGAGATGTGTTCTCTAAAGGTAATCGTAGCCTCAAGCCTCATCAACCGGGAATGGCTAAAATAGGAGAGGTGCAGCAAGGCTAAGTGGGTCATGCCCAAGTAGGACGAGATTTCCCCTATCTAGAAGTCCCTTTTTATTCGGCTGTGTGGGAAGTTGGGTTGCTGCCAACTGCGGGGTTGTCTTGTTAGGGACTGTCCAATAAGGGATGGTTCCGGCCTTGTGCTGCACGGGATTGGGAGTAATCCTCGGTACGGTAATCTAGGCCCCGTACTATGACGGGCGGTAACCCGGTAGCCCTGCTATTGTATGGAATCCAAAATCCAATAAGTGCCAACGGTTTTGATTGTATTACCCACTTTTGTGGCTAGTAGCTGGAATTTAATCATGTAACAATTTCGGCTATTTCATATTTACTTGAAAATCCTAGGCCTATTATAATATCACTGGATTTCCTATCAAATGTTTTGGTTAGTGTAAGGTAAAAAAATTTCCATGTTTATGTGTGGGAAGCCTTACATGATACCTTTCTTTTCAAAGGTTTTTCAAAAGTTAAGCAACTTTAACCTGTTACTCACACTAGACCCATGCCTGACCGGAGTTTATCTTCTGTTTTCTTAAACTCTTGGGTACTCAAACTTTTACGAGTAGCCAAGGGATTTAGGTTAGCTTTGACGAATTGTGGAGGAGTAATGGAGCAGGAGGCTTCAGCGTTGTAGATATTTATAGTGTTCCACTGTGTGTTCTCTGAGTCATTTATTTGTGTTGTATTGAATTGTAATAACTAGACAGGTGTTTATAACTGTCTAGTATGTGATGTATTAGCTGTGTAACTCTGATAGATAATGTATACTATGTAATATTTATGTGATTAATATAATTTACTCGTTCCTCTACTGATATTCTGAAGTTGTTTTTCCTTCTTTCTTCTCTATCTTTCTATTCTCTATCCCTTTCTTTTTTACTCATGATGCGTCTTTCTGGGATAGTGGAAGACGGGTCGTGATAGTTGGTATCAGAGCGCTAGGTTAAGTGAATACCTAGGCTTTGGAGTATTTTCTTTTTTGAGAGAGCGTATTTGTAATTTTGATATATATATATATAATTATTTCTACCTATTTGTTGGGTTACCTGTTTGCGTTTTCCAATATAGATTATAAAGGTAGATAAGGTGGTGGTGTGTGTAACACGACTACTACCATTGGTTGGAGTTTGAATGTTTGAGGTTGGAAGTGTAACTGTCGAGACTGTAGACCCAATACCGTCTCGAGTGAGCTTTGCTGTGGTGAAAGGATTTCATCGATCTTTGAAGGAAACCTGTTAAGGTTCGGAGTCTATTTTTGAAGTTGGATGAGTAGAGTTTGGATCTGTCAGTTGGAAGAAGCGAGTAATGGTATCTTGATACCTCAGGAAGTTGTAACTATGGGATGAGACGCAGTAACTATGGATGTTTCCGAAGATATATTCTTTGGAACAAGGTTAAGAAAGTGTGTCTGCTTCGGTGTTGTGGCTGGGTCCAGCAGGGTGTTTCTGTTTGCTTTGCGGTCCGAGTTTTCCCAAAGAGCTTTGGATAAGGAGGTTTTGGGCATCTGTGTCAGCAGTGCAGTTCGGAATGTTCTGTGTGCCGGCAAGGAAGTTTTCTGGCTTAGCAGTTTTTTTTTGGAGGTGGAGTTCAGAAGCAGCGGAGTGGATCCATTTCTTTGATGGATTGGCTAGATAAACGTAAGCTGTTCTGATTGGTAAAGAGAGAATAGTTTTCTTTGGATATTAGGCTTTGTTGAACGCAAAAGAGACTTGCGATAGTTTGAGTGTTCTTTTGAGTTATTGAAGATTTTTCTGGATGTCTACTGGGAAGACATAGGTTTGTCAATATTTGGAGATTGAATTTTCTTATCGACTGGATTCCAAGAGTAATTTCGGTGGTTCAGCTGGTTGTAGGATGGTTCCTTGAGATAGGGTTTGGTGAAGCAGCTCAGGGTTGGTTGAATTTTTGAGTTTTCTTTATGGATCCGTTGAACCATATTTCTGGAATGTGTTGTCCAATCTGTGCTCATGTTCTTAATCAGCATTTTCTTCTATTCCATATCAGAGTTGTGCAGCGAAAGCAGTTTGGGAATGCATCTGTTTTGTCTTTTCCGGATAGAAGAAGTAAGATCGGTCTTCTGATGTTGGTGGAATAGAGGTTGTGTTCTTGATTTGGATCGTGGGAGGATCATTTTGTTGAGTTGTCTTGATTCAGTTTGTTTCTTGAGGTATCAGCAAGGGTTGAGCTGAGAAGGGAGGATATAGGCAGCCCAGGATCGTTTGAAGAGTTTTGGGGATAAGAGACGAAGGAATTTGGATTCTAGAGTCGAAGATTTGATTTTGAGTAAGTTTTATCCAATGCAAGGAGCTATAAGTTTTGGTATGTTTGGGAAGCTAGCATCGAGGTGTTTTGGATCTCTTCTATGTTTGGTTGGATAAGTGCTTTGGTTTTCAAGAGTTGAACTGCCAGTTTGGATAACCTGGTTCGATGTTTTTCACATATCTCTTAGGGAGTACGTCTGTTGTCTGATATCCTGTTTAGTTTTATAGATCTAGAGGGGTAGTAGCTCTGTAGCATAGTAGTGTTGATTGTTTTGATTCTGTCGGGCGAGTATTCCGGTGTTTATACTTGGGAAACTCGAGGAAATTTTATCCAAAATTTTGTCTGATGGTTAGATTTGTTTGATTGGATAAATTGGTTGCTACGGTTGTTAGCATATGGTTGATATATGCTTGTTTTTTAAAATTAAATCTTTAATAAGATTATTAAATTACCTTTGCTTTTAAATTTCGGGGATGAAATTCTTTTAAGGGGGAGGAATGTGATATCCCAGAAATTTTGGCAATATCAATTTAATAATCTATATTTAAAATTAAATTGATTTGAAATTTTGTTAATAAAATTTGACTTCATTTAATAATCCAACTAAATAGATATTTAATTGGTGAATTTTATCTTTTTAAAGCTAATAAAATGCTTTCTATTTATAATGTGTGTGTGTGTGTGTGTGTGTGTGTGTGTGTGTGTATTTATATATATTGTAAATAGATAAGTTTTGATTTGATGTTTAATAATCAAATAAAATCTTGTTTTAAATTTCTAGTATACATTTTGATAATTTGGAAAATTATGATTTAATTTAATATAACTTTTCAAAGCTAGTTAATAAATAACTATTTGGTTTCAAATACTTAGGGTAAATATTAATTTGTTTAAATTATATATTAATTTAAGTACAAATTAATAAAAGGTTTATATTATCTTATTTTTAAATATAGCTGGATAAATATAATTTGAAATTATATACAGAAGTTTAAAATACAATTTACATATTAAACATTACATCATTTAAACAAGATAAGTGATAAGTAATTTATAATTTCTTTTATAAATTATTTAAATTGATAAATATGTTATTTTCAAATAATAAATATATAAATATAGATAGGTTTTAAAAGGCAATATTATTGTTATTTATTTTTAAATTAAACATGTTGATATAAATTAGCTTTAAAATTGGATTTTTAAATTGATGATTGGATTTGAATTTGAATTAATTTTGAATTCAAAAGAATAAACATTTTTTAAAATAATTTGGATAAGCTTTCATTTTTATATAATTTGTTTTATTTCATTTTCTTTAAAAAGAAATGCACATATACATTTACATATGAAAATAATTTATATATATAAGTATTTAACAAATAAAGAAAAGGGTTTTATTTACTTTTAAATTAAATAAAAATAAGTAAAATATGTATATAACAAGTGTTAATATCTTACGTAACTATTGAGACAAATGTGAACTAATAATCTACCCTATTTGACAAATGTAGTAATATAGGACAAGTGTCCTTTTAATTTTTGATTTTCTTTTAATTTTTAAATAAATCATTTTAACTTATATAAACACATACTTCAATCCCTCATTTTCTTTTTAATCTTCATTTTCAAAAGCTAAGAAAAGAATTTCAGCTGAATCAAAATTGGAAACAAATCAGTAACCAAACTCTCAAAACCAAAAATCATGTTCAAATTTGATTTTCAATTCTCAAACTCCTTACAAAAAACAGAATTTCAATTCAAGCATGCAAACCCTTCTTCAATCAAAAGCTTACCTGCATTTTTCAGTTCTGTTCATTTTCAAAATCAAACCAGTGATGAACATATTTTTCTGCATTTTAAACCGTTTGTTTCATATATTTTTATTTTAATAAAGTGGTATTATACGGGTATTTTTTTGTGGTTTTGCAGATTATAGATTCCAAAGTGCAACATTTTGAATACCGTCGAAGAGAAAGTACACATCGTTCATGAAGAAATGCATCTCACGTCACCAACATGTGTACTATTCATGCAAGAAATCAATTGCAAATATTGAAAATACACATTCAAAGTTTGACCTGAAAATCTCTCAAAGCAAGGCCACTTGTTAATCAAATAACAAAGCAAAGACCAATTCAAAGTGAGGTGGCCTTATTTTTCTCCTAATATCAAGCACATGGACCTAAATAATAGGGTTATTTGTGGAGGCTGAAGTCTTTAAATAGAGAGAGGAATGCAAATGGAAAATCATCTCTTACCTCATCACTTTTCTTCAAGTTTAGATTTAAATTCAGCACTGTTTTTATTTTCGAACAGAATACGTAGGATTGTTGATTAGATTTAGCAATTTATTTATTCTTGTTCTTAGTTATTTTCTGCACTCTTTTCAGTTAGTTAATAATTATTTTAGTTGTTTGCTCCGTTATCTTCTTTTCCGCAATTTCAATTTCTATTCTGATTTTTTTTACAATTCTATATTTTGGTTGCAATTTCGATTAGTTTCGAAATCGATTCGGAGTATATTATTATTTTTATTTTCTGTTCAAAATTCACCGTCGACATTCGTTTAACATGCCTAAGATTTAACTATGGATTTTAATTGTTTTAAAATACAATTCCCTGCGTTCGACCTGCATACTACACGCCTGTGCGCTTGCAGAATTTATTAAAATTTGTGCTTTTCTAATCAATAGAAAAGTCGCAACAAGTTTTTGACGCCGTTGCCGGGGAGTTGCTATTTAGAGATTTTTGATTTTTCGTTTTTAAGTCTATTCGTGTTAATTTATTTTATTTTATTGCATTAGTTTCCAAAAAAAATCGCATTTTGTTCGTTCGCTGCATTTGCTTTTTCCGTTACATTTTGCATATATCTGACAGGTAGCAACAGCATAGCAACCGCAAACTTTGGAGTTTGATCCGCTAGCTCTACTCAGCTGCATTGGATGGGCTATCATACACCTCTGTAAGTAATTTTCAACTCTACAGGTCCCCAACTGAAAAATGATTTAATTTACTTTTGCCTGTTACACCTTGATTTGTTTATGCGCGTTTGGGAAAGAAATAATTTTAACCGTTTAGAAAGCCAAAATATTTCATTAAACAAATCTACGGAAATTTCAAATCAAACAAATATGAGCAATCACGGTTCACAACACGGTTCATAACGCAGTTCACAACACAGTTCACACCACAATTCACCGAAATTATCACCTAAATCACATGTTGGAAATAATGAATTTCATGAGAACCGACCATTATCCCTTAGAGACCGATGTTATCCAACACGGACTGTTCAACCTTCGGTTATTTCATTTCCACCTGCCGAAGGAAATAATTTTGAGCTAAAACATTCTTTTATCCAAGGGGTATCAAAATTCACTGGGTCTGAAAATGCATATGAATTTCTTAGTGAATTTGAGTTATATGCTTCTACAACTAAAATGCAACAACTTTCTAATGAATCCATCAAGCTAAGGCTTATTCCATTCGCGCTTCTAGAAAGCGCGGAAAGATGGCTTAACTCTCTTCCTAAAAATTCAATTAAAAGTTGGGACAATTTCGTTACTACATTTCTGAAAAAGTTTTTTCCTTTCCACAAGACTCTTAAAATTCGAACTGAAATCAATCAATTCTCTCAGAATGAAGGAGAAACTTTTTAAAAATACTTTGAACGGTTCAATCAACTGTTATATAGTTGCCCACATCATGCAATCCCTAAGCACGTTTTGTGCCAAATCGTTTATGAAGGGCTTAACTATCAAACAAGATCCAACTTGAATCAATGTGCGGAGGAGAATTCATGGCAAAAACAGACGAGGAAGCTTGGGAATTTTTAGAAGAGTATTCGGAAAAGGATATGCAATGGGAAACAATTCGTGTTCCAATTCGTACTCCAAACAGAGGAGTACATGCCATTGACCCATCACATCTTCCTATAGATGCCCAAATTCCTCAAGAAGGAGAAGGACTACCTCATTACTACACACAAGACCAAATCAATGCTATAGCCCAAAATAGTCCTTATTCATCCACATACAATCCTAACTGGAAGCACCATCCCAAATTTTCATGGTCAAATCCTAACAACGTGGCTAATCCATCACATATGTATCCAATGATACCAAATCCGAATTATCGAGCCCCAACCTCTAATTCTCAACCCGCTCCTCAAACAAAACCTTCGAATCAACCATACAGGCATCCTAATTTCAATCCATCAACCCAACCTTCTCAGCCTTCACAAGAAATTGCTCGATTGGAAAAACAACTCTCTAAACAAAATGAACAAATCACCAACCAAGATGCAAGAATTGAGCAAATCACTAAACAAAATGAACAAATGTTGGTAATGATGAAGGATCTCATGAAAATCAATGAGAAAGGTAAATTGCCTAGTCAAACCAAAGTGAATCCAAAGTATAATTCTCGAGGAGTAAATCTTTGTGAGGACGAAAATGTAAATCCGGTTAGTGCTGTCACCACATTAAGGTCCGGAAAGAAGGTAGACAACAACGTCGGCAACCCCGACATCCTTCTTAAATCTTCCCATGTTCCAAATTCTGAAACTCAGTCGACAACCACGGTTGTCAATCAAAACGATTCTAATTCTTCATTTAAGGTTGGCAATCCCGACCACTCTTCACCTTCTGATGTTGGCAACCCCAACATTCCAGCTTCCTTATCTTCACCCTCTAATATAACACCTTCTTCTTCGAATGAAAAAATTTCCGAACGAGTCTATAAAGCCATAGCTCCATTTCCTCATAAACTCAACAAAAAGAAGAAGCCCGCTAATTTTGACCAAATTCTTGAAATCTTCAAACAAGCTCGAATCAATATTCCACTTCTTGATACCATCGAGCAAATTCCTCAATACGCCAAATGCCTGAAAGAGCTATGTACTCAAAAATGTGCCACTAACGTTCCTAAGACTGCATTTCTAACTGCAAGCACTAGCTCTGTTATTTCAAATCCCTCCCCAATCAAGTATAAGGACCCCGGTTGTCCTACAATCGGTTGTAAAATCGGTAACACTCACATTAGTCTTGCCTTACTCGATCTTGGAGCAAGTGTGAATCTTTTGCCTTATACTGTGTACTGTCAACTTGGACTAGGGGAATTAAAACCTACAAACATCACAATTCAACTAGCTGATCGATCTGTCAAAAAACCATTGAGCATAGTTGAAGATGTTTTGATACAAATCGAGCAATTCTATTTCCCAGTCGATTTCATAGTCCTAGAGACTGCACCTGTCTCAAATCCCAATAGTCAGATTCCTTTGATATTAGGTCGTCCATTTTTAGCAACATCAAATGCTATCATAAATTGTAGGAATGGTCAACTCCGACTTTCCTTTGGGAACCTAACCATTGAACTAAATATCTTCAATCTTAACAGACAACCAAGGGATTTTGATACAGAAGAAGTTGACATGATCCAAATAATTGTTGAAAATGATTTTAGTGATACTACGGAGTCTCTTAGCATGTTCCTAGATCATTTTAATTCCAACTTCCACGAAGAGGAATACATTTATGAATTAAATGATATGCTATGCTCTTTTCATAATTCACTAGAATTCAATCAGTTGATGTCTATTGAAGCCTCAAAAGAAGTACGCCCTAAATTAGACCTCAAACCTCTTCCAAACGATCTTAAGTACGCATACTTAGATTCTTCGGAAAATTTCCCTGTAATCTTGGCATCCGATCTCATTAAGGACCAAGAAGAACAACTTTTGAAAATTTTAAGGGAAAATAAAGAGGCAATAGGATGGGTAATCGCTGACATTAAGAGAATTAGTCCATCAATTATTGAACATCGAATACATTTAGTCGACGAGGCTAAACCCACTCGCGAAGCTCAAAGGCGATTAAACCCTAATATGAGAGAAGTGGTAAAGGAAGAAATTATCAAATGTTTAGACAATAACATTATCTTCCCTATCTCTGACAGTACTTGGGTAAGTCCAGTACAAGTTGTGCCCAAGAAATCTGGAATCACTGTGACCAAAAATGAGAATAACGAACTTGTTCTGACAAAAGTCAAAACAAAATGGCGCGTTTGCATCGACTATCGAAAACTCAATGCAGCAACAAGAAAAGATCATTTTCCCCTCCCTTTCATTGATCAAATGCTCGAACGCTTAGCCGGTCATGAATATTATTGTTTTCTTGATGGTTACTCTGGCTATAATCAAATTCCCATTGCGTTAGAGGACCAACACAAAACGATGTTCACATGTCCCTTCGGAACTTTCGCTTATCGTCGCATGCCCTTCGGTCTTTGTAATGCTCCCGCTACCTTTCAGAGATGTATGATGAGTATATTTTCTGATATGGTGGAGGATTTCTTAGAAATATTCATGGATGATTTTTCAATCTATGGGTCATCTTTGGATCAATGCCTCCTTCGTTTAGAACGTGTCTTAAAGCGATGTAAGGAGAAATCTCTTGTTCTTAATTAGGAAAAATGTCATTTTATGGTTAAGCAAGGAATAGTCTTAGGTCATGTTGTCTCTAAAAATGGCCTAGAAGTTGACAAATCTAAAGTTGATCTTATTGTTGGCCTTCCTCCTCCAAGGTCCGTAAAGGACATTCGCTCATTTCTCGGCCATGCAGGATTTTATAGGAGGTTCATTAAAGATTTTTCAAAAATTTCAAAACCTCTTTCGAATCTTCTGGCTAAAGACGTTAAATTTGAATTTTCCAATGAATGTAAAACATCTTTTGAAACCCTCAAATCGATCTTGACAACTGCACCTATCATCCAACCTCCAAATTGGACTTTACCCTTCGAATTAATGTGTGACGCTTCTGATTATGCCATTGGAGCCATCTTAGGTCGACGAATCAATAAACTTCCTCAAGTCATCTATTATGCTAGCAAAACTCTTAATGAAGCTCAATTGAATTACTCAACCACAGAAAAAGAGTTTTTAGAAGTTATCTTTGCCCTCGATAAGTTTAGATCATATCTCGTAGGTTCTAAGGTCATAGTTTACATCGATCATGCCGCCTTGCGGTATTTACTCACGAAAAAGGATTCCAAACCCCGCTTAATCCGTTGGATTCTCCTTCTTCAAGAGTTTGACCTAGAAATAAGAGATAAAAAGGGTTCTGAAAATGTCGTAGCTGATCATCTTTCTCGTATTGTTCCTGAGAACATCGATAACTCTCAAATCAATGATCATTTTCCCGATGAACAAATTCTTTCCATATCTAGTGCACCATGGTACGCGGACATCGTAAATTATCTTGTCACAAATGAAACACCTTCCCATTGGTCAAAACAAGATAAACAAAAATTTCTCTCCAATGTTCGAAACTTTTACTGGGACGATCCTTATCTTTTCAAATATTGCACCAATCAAATCATTCGCAGATGTGTCCCAGAACATGAATTCCATAGCATCCTCTCTTTTTCACATAATCAAGCATGTGGAGGACATTTTGGAGAAAAGAAAACTGCTGCCAAGGTTTTACAGTGCGGTTTTTATTGGCCTTCTCTTTTTCGTGATGCCCACGAATTTTGCTCCAAAAGCGCTAGATGTCAACAAACAGGTCGTATTTCCAAACGTAACATGATGCCCCTAAACCCAATCCTTGTCATCGAAATTTTTGATGTTTGGGGCATTGATTTCATAGGTCCTTTTCCTAATTCTTTTGGAAATCTCTACATCCTACTTGCAGTGGATTACGTGTCTAAATGGGTTGAGGCCATTCCTACCAAAACGAATGACAATAAAGTTGTTGTCAAATTTTTGAAAGAAAACATATTTTCCCGTTTTGGCACACCTCGAGCCATTATAAGTGATAACGGTTCTCATTTTTGTAATCGTGCTTTTGAATCTCTTCTTAAGAAATATTCTATCACTCATAAACTATCTACTCCATATCATCCACAGACCAACGGTCAAGTCGAGATTTTCAATAGACAAATTAAACAAATTCTTGAAAAGACGGTTAACTCCAACATAAAAAATTGGTCATCTAAATTGATAGACGCCCTTTGGGCATTTCGCACAGCTTATAAAACCAATATAGGAATGTCACCATACCGATTAGTCTTTGGAAAAGCATGCCATTTACCCATTGAGCTCGAGCACCGCGCACTTTGGGCAATCAAATACCTTAATTTTGACATAGAAAAAGCCGGATCGCATCGTAAATTACAATTGTCAGAATTAGAAGAACTAAGAAATGAAGCGTACGAAAATGCAAAGATTTATAAAAAGAAAACCAAATTTTATCATGATAAATCCATACTTCGTAAGACATTCGAAGTAGGTCAGAAAGTTCTCTTATATAATTCCAGACTTCATTTATTTCCGGGAAAATTGAGATCCCGTTGGACAGGTCCATATATTGTGAAAAAAGTATACCCTTATGGCGCAGTTGAAATTGAAAATCCTAGGGACGGTTCCATTTCAAAGGTCAATGGACAACGCTTGAAGCCATTTCTAGAGTTTGAACAGCACGAGGACGATGAGTTCGTGGATCTTCACGAACCTAGCTATTCAGCATGAGCCGCTCACTATCTTGCACATATCAGGTTGTATTTTTTTTATAGTTTTTTTCTTCTATTTTGCATTTGCATTCTATTTGACAGTTGGGACGCTGTCTCATTCCAGTGTGGGGGGGACGCATATCTCATTCTGTTTGTTCATATTTCATAGTGTAGCATCATTTTTAAAAAAAAATCATCTCATTATTTGTTTTCAAATTTCCTTTCAATTTTTTTTCATTTCCCAATATTTTTAGGACTTCGATTTATTTTTAATTAGTCAAGACAAAGTAAGTAAGCAGTTGAAGTCAATTGATGAAGATTTTTGTGAATCACTAATTTCAAATGCAAAATATAATGAAAAGTTGAATTACAAGCGATAATAGTGAGGTTAGTATATAGGGGGATTCATAGGTGATGGTTATGAAATCTTTTCTAAACTGTAGTCTTTGTTTAAAAAAAATGGCAGATTTAAAGTACATGCATTGACATCTCAAATCATTAAAGTTAAGTGGTGCTAAGTTGATTTGCATAACACTCTTTAGCTCTTCTCAAAAAAAAAAACTAATAAGAAACACCTACAGTCGATAGGTGTGCATACTTGTGAAAGTGTGTGCACTCGCCACGCTCTGTACTCTTCTCACGTAAGCTCGCAAGGCAGTGCATGGATGGTATATCTGGCCTCAGCATTCTGAGTTAGGTGTATAAATAATTAAATAAATAATCACCTAAGGATTACCGACCTTTTCTGACATAGTCAGCGTCGGTTTGCACAATCCGCCAAGCTCTGTCTCAACTCTCACGTAAGCCCGCGAGGCAGTGCATGTGTGGTATACCTTGGTCCAAAGGATAGGGTAAAAAAAAAAAAAAAAAAAAAAAAACTAGTAAAGAGAGACTAAGCTTTGAAACCCAAACACTTCTTGACTTTGTCGATTTGGCTTGTTATACAAATGGAAATGAAAAATACCATTTTGAAAAAAAACTGTGATCAACAGTGAAGAATTTATTTCATGGATGCACTATGTTATCGACCGAAACAACTGGCCAAACTAGAATCTAATGTATGAAAACTTGAGTTATATTGAAATTTTTGATTAGTGAGGAACCAAAAATTTGAAGAAGTTGACTAAAACTGATATACATTATTTTGTTGCAACTATTCTGAAGTAAAACGAGTCTCCATTTGTTTAGAATTTTGCATTCATGTAGTACAGTAGAATCATCACATAATGCATTTGGATTTTGTGGGTAGTATCCGCTGAAAACCCTCACGAGACACCACTCGTCCTACTAGGGACACCTAGAGGTTTAACGGCTTGTTGCATACGCTCAATGCAATCGTGTTTCCTACGAAAAAGGGTTTAGTTAGTTTTTATTTTCTTCTTTATTCGAGGACGAATAAAGTTCAAGTGTGGGGGTATTTGATGAACATATTTTTCTGCATTTTAAACCGTTTGTTTCATATATTTTTATTTTAATAAAGTGGTATTATACGGGTATTTTTTGTGGTTTTGCAGATTATAGATTCCAAAGTGCAACATTTTGAATACTGTCGAAGAGAAAGTACATATCGTTCATGAAGAAATGCATCTCACGTCACCAACATGTGTACTATTCATGCAAGAAATCAATTGCAAATATTGAAAATACACATTCAAAGTTTGACCTGAAAATCTCTCAAAGCAAGGCTACTTGTTAATCAAATAACAAAGCAAAGACCAATTCAAAGTGAGGTGGCCTTATTTTTCTCCTAATATCAAGCACATGGACCTAAATAATAGGGTTATTTGTGGAGGCTGGAGTCTTTAAATAGAGAGAGGAATGCAAATGGAAAATCATCTCTTACCTCATCACTTTTCTTCAAGTTTAGATTTAAATTCAGCACTGTTTTTATTTTCGAACAGAATACATAGGATTGTTGATTAGATTTAGCAATTTATTTATTCTTGTTCTTAGTTATTTTCTGCACTCTTTTCAGTTAGTTAATAATTATTTCAGTTGTTTGCTCCGTTATCTTCTTTTCCGCAATTTCAATTTCTATTCTGATTTTTTTTACAATTCTATATTTTGGTTGCAATTTCGATTAGTTTCGAAATCGATCCGGAGTATATTATTGTTTTTATTTTCTGTTCAAAATTCACCGTTGACATTCGTTTAACACGCCTAAGATTTAACTATGGATTTTAATTGTTTTAAAATACTATTCCCTGCGTTCGACCTGCATACTACACGCCTGTGCGCTTGCAGAATTTATTAAAATTTGTGCTTTTCTAATCAATAGAAAAGTCGCAACAACCAGTAACCATCTTCAAATCAATTACCTGAAATTTATTTTTGCAAATCATTTTCAAGATGTTCAAGCCTGCATACAACTGCAATTTTAAACCAAGCCTGCCTGCAAGCAATTTCAAATGAAAATTCGTGAAGCATTTTCAAAAATCAAAAGCAGTCTAAACAAGTTTTTAAATCAAGGCATTTTAAAGCAAAGCATTCAAATTTAAAGTTTCAAATGCATATGGAGTCAAGCCTGCTTGCAAGTATATGTGAAGTAAATTTGAGCCAAAGCACAAGTTTTCAAAACAGTTTTCAAAGTAAAGGCTCTGTTCTCATTTGTTTCAAGTGAGTAACATTATTTTAAAAATCTTAGAAATTTGAATGATTGGGTTGCATGCTAGTTTATCTGAGACGAAGTATATATTGTGTGTATATGTTTAGAAGGATGTTTGCTGTTGAATTTGTTTCTGCCTGTTCTTAGTTCAAACTAAGATTCTAAACAAAAGAAGTCAACATCTTTTGATTTGCTTACTGTTAGTATCTAGAATTTAAACAAGACATGTTTGTTTGACTTTAAAATTTAGATTTAAATTTTATTTAAGTTATGATAAAATAGGAACTGCTCTGTAAACAAAACAAAAAAAGAACAGGGAAATTTTGAATTTGTGTAAAATTCAAATATGTGAATTTAACAATTCAGTAATAAAAATTGAATTCCCATACTAAATCATGTTTTAAAAAAAGTAAAATCACAATTTTTAAATTAGAAATGAAAGTGCATTTCTGGGATGACCCGAATTTGGATTTTAGGGAAGTTCTGGTGATCTCGGGGTTCTGGAGGGTCGAAGTTTCTTCTGGAAGAAGAGGAGTGAATGGTGAGGCTAGGAAAATAGCCAAGAAGATGGTCAGAGACCGATGGTGGCGGAGTTTGTTTATTTTGTTTCTAAACCAAGTTTTGGTGAGCTCTGGAATTTTGATCGGCCTTGTTTCTCTGAGCGATCGAGTGCTATGAGATTCAAGGAGGTGATAGTTTGGATGCTGAAGAAGGGTTGGACGGAGTTTCAAAGCCTCCAATGGCCGGAGGAGTGAGGATGAGGAGTTTTCAGTTTTTGGGATGGGGTGTGCCTGTTGCTTCCAAGTTTCGATTTAGACGTTCAATTTTGTTCTCGTGATGTTTGTGAGGTTCTGATGGTCAATGTTGGATCGGAGGACTATCGATGACTTTCTCAACGCAGTAGGGATGACCGAGAGGGTCGGAGCCACCATGCATATGCACGGTGTAGTGGTTTGTGTCAGGTGTTGTTTTGTTTCAAGGGGATTGTGTACTCGAGTTTACTCGAGTGATTTGATCATTTGCTCGAAGATAGTTTAAGTGGGACTCGGAGTAAATTGAAGAAGGGTCAGGTATTAAAATGGTTACAGGTTTCTCTAGAAAACCTGTTTGTTTCCAAATTCAAATTTAGTTTTAAAATCTGAAGCAAGTTTTAAAACAGAACTTAAAACCTAAATTTAAAGTATGGATTCAAAATTGAGTTTGAATCCTAGTTTTAAAATTTAATTAAATTTTATAAATTAAAATGTTTTAAACAACTTTAAAAGGGTTTAAATTGTATAATTTAAAAGTAAAGCTTTAAAATAAAAGTAGAGATTAACCTAAGTTTAAATCTGGATTCAAATCCAAATTTGAATCATAGTTTTGAAATAAAGGAAGTTTTTAAATTTAAATTGTTTTAAAATAACTTTGAATGTTTAAGGTGTAATTTAAAATATGATTTGTATTTTAAAATGAATTTGGGTTTAAATTCCTTTAAACTTCTTTACAAAATAATAAATTCTTTAGCATGAGTTTTAAAGGGATTTTAAAATGTTTTTAAACTTTGTTAAAGTTAAGTTTGAATTCGTTTTGAATCTAAAATTTAAAATGAAATTAGAAAACAGATTTGAAGTAAATTGTTTTAAATTGCTTTGTTAATGATAATTTAATCATTAATAAGAAATGTTTTTATTTTTAGTCAATACAGATTTAATGATTTTTGATTCATAAAATTGGTATGGTAATTAAATGGATAATTAATTTATTTATTTAATTAGGTAATTAAGGGTTTGAATAAATTAATTATGGTTAAGTTAAGTAATTAAGATAATTAATTTGTATTTAATAATAATTAATTTATGTTAATTACTTAAGAAAAAATAATTAAAGAATTGTTGATAAGTTAATGAAGGTCATTAACTTGAGATTAATTAATGATTAATTAATGTGATTAATTTTGATAATTAATTGGATTAATTAATTTAGATAACCATTTATGGAATTTGGTTAAGTATGATTACTTTATGAAAGTAATTAAAGGTATTAATTACTCATTGTAATTAATTAATTAATTTGATTAGTTTAACTTAATTAATTAAGTTTAATTAATTTAGAATAATCATTGGATGGGTTGATAAGTAATTAATGATGAATAATTACTTAGAGAAGTAATTAAGACAAGTAAATTACTCGAGGTAATTAATTTAAGTATGGAAGAGTTTTGGGATTAATTGCTTTGTTAATTAATATAAAAGGTAATTACTTAGTGAAAGTAATTAATAATTAATTACTTAGTGTAATTAATTTAAGAATTGATTAATTAAGTCATTTGAAAATAATAAAGTAATTAAATAAGGGTAATTAATTACTAATGAGATTAATCAAGAGTGATTAATAAATGTGGTTTAATTTAAGATTAATTACTTAATGTATTTAATTTAAATTAGGATAATTTAAAAATGTAATTAGGGATCACTAATTTATATAATTAATAATGTAATTAAGGTTGATTAATTTAGATTAATTAATCAATAATAAGTGATTAATAAAGTAATTAATTAATGTAATTAATTAAGGATTAATGTAACTAATTATAATCAATTAATGTATGAAGTAATTAAAGGTTAATTGCTGTATTTGGTTAAGGATAATTAATTTTTCAAATTAATTAAAGAATAATTACTTAAATGTAACTAAAGGATAATTAATCAATGATGATTAATCAAGGAGATTAACTAGAGGTTAATTAATTGACTGATTGATTTGTAATTAATTAATGGTTATATAAGCAGCATTTATAGAATGAAATAATTAATTTATCTACTTTAAATTAATTAGAAATGTTGTAATTAATTTAAATAATTTTAAATTAATTATAAAGGGTGTGATTATTAATCCTTGTTATATATGGATGATACAGATTTGCTCGAATGGTTTCAATCTCAGATACGAGATAAATAATGTTGTGTGATATGGATGCTTTGGTTGCATTGTGATGATAAAATGAATTATCTATTGGTGGTGATAATGTGCATTATCAATTTGTGATGATAATATGAATTATCTGTTTATGAGGATAATGTTGATTATCTATTGTGATATGTGAATTATCTATCTGTGTGTATATAGATAATTAAATTGAATTGTTTTAAAGTTAAAAGAACTTGGACCTAAAAGATACGTTTTGGATTTGGTGAGACCGGGATCAGGTTTCCAGATTTGGATATCCGAAAACCACATCGATCCAAATTAACGATAGGTCGTGAATCTCAAGTGAAGATGAAGATTCAAAGTGCAAGGGTTATCGTCGTTAACTCTGAGGGTGATTCCAAAATGAGTATAACGAGATAATGTCTTCGGTTTCGTTCAAACCCGTAACGAACTTGTATGGATTGAATGCTTTCATAACATCGTCAGGTGGACGATGAGCATTCTAAGAGATGTGTTCTCTAAAGGTAATCGTAGCCTCAAGCCTCATCAACCAGGAATGGATAAAACAGGCGAGGTGCAGTAAGGCTAAGTGGGTCATGCCCAAGTAGGACGAGATTTTCCCCTATCTAGAAGTCCCTTTTTATTCGGCTGTGTGGGTAGTTGGGTCACGGCCAACTGTCGGGTTGTCTTGTTCGGGACTGTCCAGTAAGGGATGGTTCCGATCTTGTGTTGCAGGGGATTGGGAGTAATCCTCGGTACGGCGATCCAGACCCCGTACTGTGACGGGCTGTACCCCAGTAGCCCTGCCATTGTATGGAATCCAAAATCAAATAAGTGCCAACGGTTTTGATTGTATTACCCGCTTTTGTGGCTAGTAGCTGGAATTTAATCGTGTAACAATTTCGGTTATTTCATATTTACTTGAAAACCCTAGACCTATTATAATATCACTGGATTTCCTATCAAATGTTTTGGTTAGCGTAAGGTAAAAACTTTTCCTTGTTTATGTGTGGAAAGTCTTACGTGATACCTTTCTTTTCAAATGTTTTTCAAAAGTTAAGCAACTTTATCCTGTTACTCACACTAGACCCATGTCTGACCCGGAGTTTATCTTCTGTTTTCTTAAACTCTTGGATACTCAAATTTTTACAAGTAGCCAAGGGATTCAGGTTAGCTTTGACGAATTATGGAGGAACAATGGAGCAAGAGGCTTCAGCGTTGTAGATATTTATAGTGTTCCGCTGTGTGTTCTCTGAGTCATTTATTTGTGTTGTATTGAATTGTAATAACTAGACAGGTGTTTATAACTGTCTAGTATGTGATGTATTAGCTGTGTAACTCTGATAGATGATGTATAGTATGTAATATTTATGTGATTAATATAATTTATTCGTTCCGCTGCTGAGATTATGATGATGTCTTTCCTTCTTTCTTCTCTATCTTTCTATTCTCTATCCCTTTCCTTCTTACTCATGATGCGTCTTTCTGGGATAGTGGAAGACGGGCCGTGACACTTATGGCATTGTTGTATTATATATTACATGTTACCATCATGATTCAGATTAGTTTTCTCTGTTATTTACTATGTATTATGTATTGTTCTGTCCTTGAGGCACACGTGTTTATTGCTTTATACCGATATCGTGTAAATATATGTGAGTTGTTTATTTAATGTTTTAATATGTACTAGTGTCATTCCAAGGGAATATTCATGTGTGTACCCCATGTAGTCTCATTCTCTGTATTATTTGACAATATTATTTAGTAATACTCTTGGATAGTATGGGTATAGAGGTTGGGTTTTTATAAAGTGGTATTAGAGCAGGTTCAGAACAATACATCGTATATAAGAGACATAAGTCGAGTCCTTAGATAAGAGGTAGTGTCCCTAAATTATAAAGTGGTATTAGAGCAGGTTCAGAACAGTACATCGTATATAAGAGACATAAGTCGAGTCCTTAGATAAGAGGTAGTGTCCCTAAATGCTAGGAGTGTTGGGTAAATTTCTATAGTAAGAGGTTATATATATATATATCACTATTAGTAAGGAGGATACAATGAATGAGATTTTCATGGTGTCCTTTTGAAATTCCAATAATATCCTCATCTGTAACACTCCGTAAAATGAATTATATATAAGTAAAGTAAATTAAACTAAACATGATAAGGGTTGGATACGGGAATTTTTTAAAAGTTAGAATTTGACCATGAAAGTTATTTCATTGCATTCATGATGAAATTCTAACCTATTTCAATATATAATACGTTGAAAACAGAGCTCAAACAAAGAAGTTATGAGCAGTTGAAGTACTCGGATTTAAATTAACTTAGTTTGAATTCACATTCAAATAAGAAATCAAATTTAGGATTTAAATTTCAAAAATTAGCTTGGGGTTAAGTAAACAGTTAATTAAGGCTTAACGTTAAAATGTTAATTAGGAAATAAGATAATTCAGTAAGGGAAACAAAAATAAACTCCCCTAAATAAGATAGCGGTCGACCTGAATAGGTCAACCGGTTGACCGTAGCTGTCGACCGGCCACCCAAGGGCGATCAACCGCTTGGCAATGAAAGTTGCCAGTGGCAGCTAGGGTTTTATGTTATGTTCTATTCGGTAGTATGCTCCAGATTTACCCATTTCCTACCTACTTCCATTCTATGGTTCTGGTGCATTTCAACTCCTATAAATAGGACCATATCCTCTCCACTTTTATTCATGTTATTTTGGGAAATATGATGAAACTCTACCATTGTTATCTCTCTAATAAGTTTCAGAAACTCCATAGAAAATTCAAGTAACAATTCAACTTATTTCCTATTTGTTTCTTCTTCCTCCAATCTATTCTTATCATATTCTTCTCTAATTATTTTGAATCTAATAAATATATATACCTTTCCCTATTGTGTGTGTATATCAAAAGAGAGAGATTCTGGAAGAGATCGAAAGGTTGCAAATCCATTTGGGTAAAGCCAAGGCTAATCTGTGAGTGAAACCTAGGTATTTTTTTTCAAAATTATTTAATATATTTATTTTGGATTTGCACATGCCTTATGGATTTTGCGATTTTGAAATTATGATAGATAAAATCCTCTAAATTTCCTTTTTAATTCGATATGTCAATTCTATGCTTAGATTCTCGATTATTTACATTAATTTGATGGAATTTGTTTCGTTATTGCACCTTTGATAATTTCATAGTTTATTCCACTTCTCCTTCTTCATTGGTTTAAATTATGATCCTTCAATAAAATAAGAGTTTAAATTACGAATTCTGTTTGTAATTTACACCACTTATTCTTATCTATTTCTTTATAAAAGAGTGGTTGAATAGAATATGAGATTTAGATTGCAATTCTTATTGTTTATGATATTCCGTTGAATTGGTTTAATAAATTGAATTTCTATTTTATTTACAAGTCTGTTATTGTGGTTTTGATTATGAATATTTATTCCCTATTTTGGACATTTGAATTCCATAAAACCTTGAGAAATTGAAGAAAAAGGACTTGTAATAATAATTGGTTAGGAAATTAACATTTAATGCTACTTTAGGGCATCAAATCCATCGTTTAGAACTTATTAAGCATGAACATTTATTTATTCCTATTTACGTAATTGACGTATAATTATTGCATATATGGCATAGTTAATTAGGCATTTATTTATCTTTATTTTCCGCTATTAGGAAGGTAATTGATTTTGAGGCAAAAATAAGACGAAACACTTATATAGCCTAATTACTATTTAAAGGCGTAATAAGGAAGATTCCTTATTAGGCCTCATTTATGAAACGATGAGATGTGTGTGTGCATATAGAGTAATTAATTTATGGCTAAGTCATGGGGATGCGAGGACAATAGAGTTGCACGATAAAAGTTTGCTTTTCATTTTAAGGCTACCGGCAGTTGTGTATACTTTTATTGATGTGAGATGTCATTATGATAAATATTTGTAATGATGCGAAGTTAGTTCCAAATCCAGTAGGCAAATCTACCCAGCTGATCTGACTAGCAGTTCTTATGAATAGTAGACTAATGTGAAACTTCGTTATAGATATGGGCCATAAGGCGAAGGGCCTGCTTCGAGGTTTGAGGTATTAAGTGGTTGGACACGCCTTTTTCCCGGATGAAGTATTAAATGGCCAAGGGGTTACGCTGGGTGGTATCTCTATAAGGGTCCACTTCTGGAATTAGGCTTTTAATGACTGGATCTACCTATTTTCCACTTGGACGCATTAAGTGGCCTGTGAGATTCTATATGATGTCAGCTATATAGTACCATTGTATAGACACTTCTGAAATTAGGCCTTAAATGACGGGATCTACCTATTTTCCACTGGGAAGTATTAAGTGGCTTGGGTACCATCTCTTTCATTATTAGCTATTTATAAGTATGATTGGGATATGGGAAATACTTCTCGAATAGAAAGTATTAATTGGATAGACCTACCTCCTTTCCTTATATTTAGTGATTTTGATGATTTTATGTTCATAGATATATTCTTATTTTTAAATTACTGCCCAAGTAGGAAAGACTCAAGGTTTTTGTTCACCAGACACTTGTTGTCCTGACTCCCTTTTCATTACAACACAGGTTAAGGACGGAGTGATGGCGTGACGATGCTTAAAGGCAAAGAAGCTCGGAAGGTGGTAGTATTTATTATTATTTTCTTTCAAGTGTACCCACGGATTTAAAAAATTGTTGTAACAGATATTATACTACGGTTTTTATGGGATTTAGTATTATGAAATTTTTATGGTTTTGAAATAAATGGGTATACTTTACTATTATATTTTGTTCCATCCGCTATGAGTTTGAAAAGTTAAGTTATGGCTCTGTAATATTATTTCTTCTTACTACAAATAGCTTACCTTGGATTGGATCTAAGTTTCGATGGGCCTTTTCTGGATCGAAATTTAGGCCTGTTTCAGGATGAGCTGTTACATTTGGTAGCAGAGCTTTGGGTTACCCTCTTTTATTTTTAGAAAGGTTTTTTTCAAAAGAATTCTTACAATATATATACCTATACACCCTTTTCTTGAACATACACACATACACTGGTCAAACTTTTCTTTTCTTTCAGCATGAAAATACTATCTTAAGAAATCATCACTAAAGGTTTAACCTACAGATAATTGATATGGCTGATAATCATTCTTCTTCCGGACAAGGGAACCCTACTCACGGAAGACCACCCGGTCGTGGAATACCCGAATTGTTTAAAAAATATCTTAGAACTGTCGGGCAGATTTCTATTCCTCCAGCTGCACCAGTAGCACCCATGCCCCGGCCGTTGATGCAACACTCCATCCTGCCGACTTTCCTATGCTATGTAAGCACTTTCTCAATTTGGGAGGGAAGGAATACTCTAGAACTGAAGGATATTCGAAAGATAAAGCATGGATTGGTAACTGTGAGAAGATATTTAGAGAGCTTGTTGGGATGATCGATTAAAAAGAAGAATAACAACTTAGCACCTCAGGGAAGAAGCTTTAAATTAGTGGAACTTTGTGACTAATGAGCATCCGGGTGGGATATTCTCTTGGGGTGAATTCAAGGACCGATTCTACATGAGATTCATGTCTTGAGCAGAGGTTAGCTTGCAATTGGAAAAGTTCATTCAACTGTGACAAAGAGGTTCTACCCTTAAGCAGTACATAGCTAAGTTTACCGAGTTCGCTAAATTCGAGATGAACCCGATAGACACACCTATGAAAAAGGACATGAAGTTCGTGAAGGGCTTAAATTCCTCGCTAAGAGAAATGTAGTTGACCCAAGTACCTATGGAGGCCACATATGAGATGTTGATAGAAACGGCAATGATGCACATGACCAATGAGGAAGATAAGAGAGAGATGGAGAAGTTTGCATAGACCCAAAAGCAAGGAGGGTCGAAGAAAGGGAGTTTTTGGGACAACAAGAAGTCGAAGTGGAAGTTTAAGAAGGAATTAAAGGTGTGTAAGAGATTCCAAAGGAGGGATCATAAAGCTAAAGATTGTCGGGTGTGTCTGATGAAGGAAGACTTTAGAGGAAAGTGCTTTAACTACCACGAGGAAGGGTATCACAAGCATCAATGTCCCAATATGGCTAAGGAAGGACTAAGCGGATAGGCCTACGCTATTGAAGTTGTCCTGTTGTTAGTAACCAAATAAGGGAGTGAGGAAAAGTGGCTCTAGAAGGTATAACTCTTATTTTTAAGGTTACTATCGGTACCCTATTTGATTCGGGGGCATCACATTCCTTTATAGCTAGGGATGTAATAAATTCCTTAAACCTTAAAACCCAGATAGTCAACAGCCCAATAGAGGTTTTAATCCCATTGGGGGTCTGGCCAATCTTTCTCTTATTTTCAAAGACCTGGTGTTAGACATATGGAACGTTGATTTCATATGTACTGCATATGTTCTAAATATTAAAGGGGTGGACTTATCTTGGGTATGGAATGGTTGTCATATTACGGAGCCATTCCTGACAGTGACAAAGGGTAGTACGATTAAGAAGTCATCGAGGTTGTGACCTAGAAGTTCTTTTACACCCAAAGCTTAAGTAGAGTTAAGCCATTTATACTCACTAAATCTATCTGTTGATCAAGAAACATTATTTATTCCCGTAGTTTGTGAATTTGTTGATGTCTTCAAGGAGGTCTCGGGTCATCCGCCCCATAGGGAGATTGAGTATCAAATCGATTTGGAAAAAGACGCTAGAATCGTCGCTCTGCCTTTGAGACATATGGCCTCCAAAGAAAGAAGGGAATTGGACAAGCAAATGTCAAAGCTATTAAAGAAAGGATTCATCCATAGGAGTACTTCTGAGTGGGGAGACCTTGTCATTTTTGCTACTAAGGTAGATGGTTCTTTAAGACTTTACATCGATTAAAGGGAGTTGAACAAGTTAACAAAGAAAAATAGGTGCTCTCTTCCCAGAATGGATGACTTGTTCGGCCAACATATAGGAGCTAAAGTCTTTTCCTAATTAGAATTAGCAAAAGGATTCCATCAGTTAAGGATTACAGAGGAAAGCAAGCCAAAGACCGCATTTCGTATGCCAAATGAACTCTATGAGTGGAAAGTAATGCCTTCTGGACTGACTAATGCCCCAACATACTGTGTGGATTTGATGAGTAGAATATTTAGAGGGAAAATTGATAAAATTGTCGCGGTGTTTGTTGATGATATACTGGTTTCCTCCAAAGGCAAGAAGGAGAATGAGGACTACCTTAGGGAGATACTGGATACCTTGAGAAGAAACCAACTCAAAGCTAAGTTATCTAAATGTCACCTTTGGAAAAATGAATTTAGGCTCCTTGGGCATATTGTTTCGGAAAATAGATTGGCGGTGGACCCTATTAAAATGGAAGCAAGGTGGAAGGTTCCTAGTAATGCATCAGAGGTTAGAAGCTTTATAGGGTTGGCAGCCTATTATAGGAAGTTCATCAAGAGCGTTGCACAAATAGCAGCCCCTTTAAGCCAATTGACTAAGAAGAATCTAGTCTTTGTTTGGGATGATAAGCACACCAAGGCATTTGAGAAGCTTAAGTAGTTATTGACTGGCACACCTGTGCTCACTATTCCAGATGGACTAAGCCAATTACGGTTTTCACGGATGCATCTGGCACAAGATTAGGAGTAGTTCTTATGCAAGAGGGGGAGGTAGTTTCCTATGCTAGTAAACAACTAAAAGATCATGAAAAGAGGTATCTAGTGCATTATTCAGAATTGGAAGCCATTGTTTTTGCCTTAAAGATGCATAGGCATTATCTTTTGGCGAAAGGTATGAGCTTTTCACTAATCATAAATCATTCAAATACTTATTTCCCCAAAAAGATTTGAATCCTAGGCAATAGAGGTGGATGGAGTATATAGCATCCTTCGACTTTGGTATTCGATATGCTCTCGGAAAAGGGAACATAGTCACCAATGCCTTTAGTAGGGGACATGCTACCTTAGGTGCTTTATATGAACGGAGGCAGTTGGAGTTTCTCTCAAATTTTAACCTCAAGCCTTCAAGAACCCATCCAAGGTTTTCTATCAGTCATGGAGGTTAGACCAGTCTTGATGGACCGTTTAGAATACGAGAAAGCATTTTCCTTATGCTAGGAGATACTCAGTTGATGAAAAGGGATATTTAAGAAGGGATGGACTTCTTTACGTCCCAATGATTGATGACTTGATGAGAGATGTGCTTATGGAGTGCTTATGGAGTGTCATCAATCAAGGATGACTATTCGTCCTGGAGGAGATAAGGTGTATAAGTACATAAAGAGAATTTTCTTTTGGAATGGAAAGAAGAAGAGCATAGCTGAGTTTGTTGCTAAGTGTTTGACATGCCTAATGATACAAGCTGAGCAAGGGAAGCCCAGTTGGTTATTATTACATTTGGAAATTCCGACTTGGAAGTGGGAGCATATTTCAATGGGTTTTTGGGAAGGATTGTCTAAAAGTCAGAAGGGCAATGAGGTTATTTGGCTTGTTGTTGAAAGACTCACTAAGAGTGCTCATTTCATTCCGATTAGAAGAAATAGGACTATCGCCTCTCTCGTCCAAATTTATATTAAAGATGTCACGACCCAAATTTCAAAGTTCGACAATCGACACACGTACTTCACTTGTACTCGAATGCCGTAGATTCAACCGTTGAAATCTGATTCGTGCCGGAGCTAATAATACATTAAGTATAACAACACAGCGGAAAATGAAATGAATATATCATATATCTCCAATGAGTATAATATCCAATATGACATAATAATCATAGCACAAATACAATGCTACAGCGGAATACAAAACACCAATAGCAGAACAACAGTGGAATATGATAACATGACTTGAATTTCTAACAGAGAACTCTAACATTGCATCTCCAATCCAAAACTAGCTCAAACCCCCATCAAGTTGAACTTAAGCAAGGTCATTCATCCAAAGGCTGAAGAAGATTTCCAAAGACTGAAGACTACCAAATCTACACCTACTATTTGATTATCTGAAAAACCCCAATTCTAGACTGCCCGTGTGGAAAATTGTGGGCACCTAGAGTTTAGAAAGGGAACAATAAACTCTGGGTCAATCATGGTACTGGTATGAGAAACCAAAAACAGTTTATCTTAAACAAAACCAAACAAAGAATTTAAAATTGAAATCTGCAATGCTTTTTAGAAAAATAAAACTACCATAAGGCCTTCCGGCACACACACCATGAAATCGCACGCTTGGGGAGATTTCTCCTTATGATAGTCAAACATGCTTGATATGCCAAAATTGTTTTGATATTATTGTTAGTGCATAGTGCAGAAAACCTTTCGAAAGTATAATATTAATCTTAGCCAGCATACGTACCATTATAGTATGCCTATTATAGCTACCGTGTTAAATGGCAGGTTCTACAACTAAAACCGTATAAGGCGTGTATTGGTGATTGGATTTCCAACAAATGGTCAGGAAAAGGAACTTCCTAAGCCACATGGGTACGCCTCTGGAGGGACGCCCCGAGAATCTAACTAGATCTCTGCCAATACAAGACCGGGTTACCTCTGTAACTAGGTATACACGAGTATGCCACCCCCCGATTGTAACCAATCTTTATCCGAGGCCTCGACACCAACAACCACAAAGTAATAAATTTTCCGTAACCATATAGGTTAAGTATTTGGGCTTCATACCATAATAGTACCTCTATCCAGAAGGAAATGGACATACCCTCAGGGGACGCTACCCCCAAATAACCTTGCCACATCTTTCCTATTTCGACCATTTCGGTTTGTGAGGTCCTTCGTCCACAAAGCTACGCTTTTCACAAAATCCATGCTTTGATCAACACACGATCAGAAGCATTTCGCATGCCACATTATCAAATTGGGAATGTATCACTAGTAACCATCAACTACATACCTCTAAGCTCGTACGTCTCAGAAAAGGGTGTTAAGCTAATTGAATAAATTCTCCGACACCAAACAGATTGATAGAAACCAGCTTTACATCTCAAAGCGTAATGTCAGACACACATCCAAACAAGTCTGTTCCGGGCTCGAACAGAACCGAAGGCACTTCTAAAGAATCCCTTGCAATCCGAATAATCCCAAATCACATCCAGACTTCTCATCAGAAAGGGTGATCAAATCTCTATACCGGGGACCAGTCGGTGCAGAGACATTCAACGGGTTATCCTTTCGCTTTCGAAAATATTCGGTCTTCACCACCGGTCTTCAAATGCTATCCATATCGTCGTATCACTATTCAGAATGGGTTATATGACACAAGGTCCTCTCCCGGCTAAACCAAATAATGAGCGCTAAATTTTAAAACATATGGATATTGGGATCTTAGTTCAATCACCACTTAAAGCCCAAAACCTTTCTTCAAATGGTTTAAACAAACTACCATTTCCAAATCTTTAAACAAAAAGATCTGTAACATTCCTGAAATATTAGCCAAAATAATTCAATAATTAAATTAATTTTGAGTTTAAACTGTGAATTTAATTGTGAATTAATTTGAGATTCCCAAAATAAACTTAAAATTTTGGATTATAAATAGAAATTTCGTTGGAATTTAAGGATAAGTATTTTATAATAAAAAAATTGGATTTAAGGATAATTATATTAGAGATAAATATGCACTATAATTTGAATAAATATATATATAGATTGAAAGTTAAAATTGTAAATAAGATTTTGATTTTGAAAATTCAAAATGTATATATTTATAAATTTGGATTTTAAAACCACATAATTTTATACTAGTAGAAATTGGTAATATTTATTTTGAAAAATTTAATTTGAATTAGATATTAATGATTTTCAAAACAATTGTTTAAAACTAAATACTATTTTATATGGGGTTATTTATTAAAAGCATAATTGGTTTAAAATTCATTTTCTTTCTTTAAATTAGTATAAGTAGGAATAATGGACAAAATGGTTATGAAATAAGAAATAAAAATTTGAAATAATATAAATATAGATAATTATTTATTTAAATGGTATACTAGTCTTAATTCAAAAATAAAATAAACTAAGCTTTAAGATAATATTGGTTTAAAAAGTAATATTATAAAATTGATATAAATAAAAAAAATTACAAAAGCTATTTCAGAATTTTAATTCAACCATATTATATACTTTTTTATTTGATTTGATTAAAAGATTTAAAAAATACATCTTCTTCTGGAAAGAATATAGCTGTATGTTCCCAAAATTTAAAATGTAAAAATATTTACAAATGTTAGAAATATGAAAATATAAATAATACAAATCACTTCCATATTTACAAATCAATAATACAAAAGAGGTAGAACATGAAAAATATATATTGTACATATGTATATGTACAAACAATGTAAACATACCTTTAGATCTTACATATATGTATACATACAAATAGCATCATTACTTTTATTTAAAATGATGAAATAAAAAAAAATACAAAAAGCTTCACATCTTCCCATATGCCATCATATAACATATCTTAGCATATCTCAGCAAAATCTGAAAAATAGATTTTGCATCACACATCTCAATATCAAAGTTTTTTTTTAAAAACATAGATATCAAAAAGGAAACAATTCAGTTCAAACCAAAAGAAAGAAAAAATCAAAAAAAAAACAGGCTGAAAATATCACATTTTCTCTTCATTCATCATCTTAAATTCGAAATCTGGAATCAAAGAAAGAAAATGGCATCCTTTTCTCAAAAACTCAAAAGCAAATTAACCTGAAAGCAATTACCATTCACAAGTACAAGCCTGTAGTATAACCTGCAGTCAATGCAAGTGAGAGCTTCATATTTAAAACTCAGTTTCTAAACCAAAAAGGAAAATCAAAGTTCAATGGAAAAAAAAAAGGAAGAAAAAAAAAGAAGAAGAAAGCAATCAAACTACAGCATGCAAATTCAAAGCAGATCTCAGATTTGTTTTATAAAAAGGAAAAAAAAGAGAAAGGAGCTGCAGCTTTGCCAATGCAAGACTCTGGAAAATAAGTTAAAGGCAAGTAATTTTTTTTTTATTTGAGTTTGAAGTTACAATCCGTAATGAAGAAAGAACTAAGTGCAATAACAATCAATTTGTTGCAGAAAAATTGAAGATCAAAGACTCAAAACCATTTCTAGTTTTCAAACTACAGAAAAAAATTTAGAAAGGGTTCTCTGTTATATGCATTCAAACTGTAAGTAATAAGATAAAAATTACTGTTATTAATGACTTGAGTAAATGAACATGACAGTGTATAAGCAAAGATTTCCATTTACAATTTACAGATCTACAACTCCAAGATTTAAAGGAAAAAAAAGAAAAAAAAAGGAAAAAGATACAGGCTTGAGTTCCCCTCTGTTTCTTCCTGTACAACTCCAAGGTGAGCAAACTTACTTTTGATTTAATCTTTGAATTGATGTGATAAATATTGGTAAATGTGTTCTGCATGAATAGGAATGTATTGCAAGTATTTGTGCATGTTTGTATTTGTCTGGTTATCCCTCTGTTTAGAAACAGGTTGACTAAATTCGGGAAAAAATATTATATCTCAAGATCAAAAGAAATTTAGGTAATGATCTTTAAAAGAAAGATATTGATAATTAATTGATTTAGATTTTTTTTTTTATAAAAATTTCAAGAAGTTTTATGGGGTAATTAACTGGAAACTTAGGATATACAGGAAACATCTTTGGAAATGATAAATTTCAACCATTTTAATTTTGAATTTGGAATTCATAAACTAGTTGTATTGTAAAATGATGAATTTAGGCGATGGTTTCCAGATTTTTAAGTTTGTATATGATGGGAATTGTCGAATTTATTAAAATTGGTACTTTCCCCAATATCTGATGAACGGAGAGGTGGTAAGTCTCGAAACTTAAGTTGAGGGTAGCTTAAGCATTAAGGATTGTAGGAAAAATATAAACTGAATTTATTAATGGCGATGGTGATGGTGCGGTAGTAATTTAGGGTTTTATAACCAAAATTTTGGGTCATGAGTTATCAGGGAATTACGGCATCGTGGGGTAATCGGAGTTTATCGCGTGGTGATTGGCCGATGTATCGAGACGTGGCGCAACTACGACAGCGATGGTACGGTCTCAGGTGACAGAGATCACCGTTGGCAAGAGGATTTGTTGGGTAGTTTTTGGGTTCCAGGCGAGTCGAATGACTCGATTTTGATGTAGGGCAACAATAGAGATTCTGGAGGGTTAGGCTGGTTGATGGTGGTGTCGGCGATTTGTTGACAGTCGAAGTAGTGATCGGAGTTGGTTGGTGAGGTGTGCAACGTGCACGAGCATGATTCATGTCTGAAGTTACTCGAGTTTGGGGAAGACGAGGGTATTCTTGAGTAATAGCTAGGGGAATATAAGTGATGGCTCGGGTTGGTGATCGAAGCAAGCGCGTGTGTTGTTTTACAGATTAAAAACTTAGACAAAGTTGAAAGAAAGGGAAGAAGAAGAAGTTTACTCAGGGGCGACTCGTGGAATTTGCAAATTTGCTCGAAGCAAGCAGGAAGAAATCCTGGGGAAGACTCGAAGTGCCTCGGGTTTTATATACAAAGCAGTTTTGTTCAAAAAAAATAAATGAAACTTCAACGTTTTGAATGATTTTAATTGCCTTTTATTAAATGATGATTTTATTTGAGCTTTAACTAATTAAAGTTTATACAAGACATTTTAAAGTAATTAAACTTAAATTAAATTTTGTTACATTAACTCAAGAATTTATTTATATAAATTGAATAATGAAAACTAAGGAAGGTAATTAGAATAAACATTATTTTAAACAAACTTAACATTTTAACTAACTAATGTAATAGAGATAATGTATAAAACAAGCTCTAAAGAAAAATCAAAGTAATTAATTTATCTCTTGATTTATTAAATAATTGAAGATTTGATAATATAATTACTTGAGAAGTAATTACTTAAATTTAAGGTTTAATTAATTAATAAAAGTAATTAGGGCTTCATTTATGAACAATTAAGGATTTATTAATTAGGGTAATTAATTGAGGAATGATTAATTAACAAAGATGATTAATATTCAATTAATTTTAATTAAGGATAACTAATCATTGATTAAAGATAATTTATGAAAGTAATTATGTGGTTAATTAATTTAAACCACACAATTTATTCATCTTAATTGTAGATGTTTGATTGTTACTGAATGATGTGTGTTGGATTGATATTTTGATATGTGATGTGATGCTATTTGATGCTTTGTGTTAAGCTGTTATATCTATGATATATATATATATATATATATATATGATTATATGAATATGCAAATCCTTTGACCCGTAAAACGACATTTAAATTTCGATGCGACAGGGAGTCGAATTCCAGTTGGTTATCCGAAACCCACATCGAATCGTAATGATTAAATCTGTGATGGTTGATGATGTTGCACTTTTATTGTGTTGAACCCCTGGACCACACTTATACACACACAAATATGGATTGCACGTGGAAATGGGTTAAGTCACAGATTTTGAAATTGTTTTAAAATTTGAATTTTTGAATCCAAAATAGTTTTGGAATTAGAATTGAAGCTTTTGAAAAAAATGAATTTCAAAAATAAAAGTTATTTGAATAACTTGATTTAGTTTTGAAATTTAAATAATTTGATTTAAATTTGAATTCAATATTTGAAGTTGAATTCTATAATTTGGGAACTAGGGTTTAAAAAGTTATCCAACTTATAAATGGATTTATATGGGTTTTTAAACCATTTTAAAAAAAAGTGATGTTTGGAATTTAAATTTAACCCAAGATTTCAACTTGTATAAATCAGACTTTTCTGAAACGAAAAATGTTGTTTTCAAATAATAGGAGCTTTCATATAAGAAATGGATTTCCAATGTGTGTAAAAAGGAATTCAAGTTTTGAAATGAAAATGGTTTCCCAAGTTATGAATAAATCTTTGGAACGTGTTTTGAAAGCTATAAATTAAATCTTTAATTTAAAGATTTATTGAGTTAATCCAATTGGAATGGAAGTTGTTTTGAATCTATGAATAGATCTTTGTGAAACTAGGTGAAACTTTGTGAAATAAATCTTTTGGTTTAAAGATTTAAAATGGTAATTTGTTTAACCATTGAAAGAAAAGTTTTGGATTTTATAAGTTGAGACTTAACTAAAATCCCATATCCATATGTTTTAAAATATGGCGCTCATTATTCGGTTTAGCCGGGGGAGGACCTTGTGCATATAGCCCATTTCGGATAGTGATACGACGTTATGGATAGCAATTGAAGACCGGTGGTGAAGACCGGATATTTCCGAAAACAAAAGGATAACTCGTCGATTGTCTCTGCACTGGCTGATCCCCGGTATAGAGATCTCCACATGTGATGGGAAGTCCGGACGTGATTAGGGATTATCCGGATTTGCAAGGGCTTCTTCGGAAGTGCCTTCGGTTCTGTTCGAACCCGGGACAGACTTGTATGGTTGTATGTCCGACATTACACTTTGAGATATTAAACTGATCTCTATCAAATACATTTCTGCTTGGTGGCGGAGAATTTATTCTCTTAGCTTAACACCCTTCTCTGAGACGTACGAGCTCAGAGGTTATGTAGTTGATATTTATCAGTGATATATTCCCAATTTGGTAATGTGGCATGCTGAGTGCTGCTGTGTGATGATGATCATTTGTTGATCATTTGTGATCAAAGCATGGCTTTTGTATAAAGCGTAGCTTTATGGTCGAGACTGCATCAGGACCTCACACCCCGAAAATGGTCGAAACAGGAAAGTGCGGCAAGGTTATGAGGGTCGCGCCCTTTAGGGTGTGTCATTCCCTTCTGGTAAAGGGTGGTATCAGGTATGGAGCCCTGGTATTTAACCTATGTGGTTGCTCCAATCTCATTTACTGTGTGATTGTTGCTTTGAGGCGCCTCGGATAAAGGTCCCAAAGGACCGGGGGATGGCATATTCGTGTAGTAGTTACCTAGTTACAGAGGTAACCCGGCCTTGTGTTGGCAGAGATCTAACCGTAACGTTAGTTTCTTAGGACGTCCCGCCAGAGGCGATCCCTTGTGGTAGTAGGAAGTTCCTTAGCCTGACCATTTGTTGGAAATCCATTCATCCAATACGTGCCTTGTACGGTTTTAGTTGTATTACCTGCCATTCACTTATGGTGGTCACCACTGTTTGGATGGTAGCTATAGTAGGCATAGTTCGGAATGTCTATGCTGGCTAGGATTTATATTGTACTTTCGAAATGGTTTTTTCTGCACTATGCACTAGTAATAATAGCAAAAGAAATTTCTCGTATCAAGCATATTTGACTATCATAAGGAGAAATCTCCTCCAATTCTGCGTTTGCATTGTGTGTGTGGCGGGAGGCCTTATGGTAGTTTCATTTTCTAAAAAGCATTGCGGATTTCAAATTTAAATTCTCTTGTTTGTTTTTAAGACCAAATGTTTTTGTTTGCTCATACCAGTCCCATGACTGACCTGGAGTTTATTGTTCCTTTCCTAAACTCTGGGTGCCCACTATTTTCCCACACGGGCAGTCTAGAGTTGGGTTTTCAGATAATCCCGTATTAGGTGTAGATTCTATAGCTTTCAGAATCCTTGGTTTGGTAGCATTTGGAGATCTTTTTCAGTCTTTGGTTGGACGAGACTTGCTTAGCTTAGTGCATCGGGATTGGAAGTTCGAGCTATTGCTGGATTGGTGTTTTGGAGATGAAGTTTTTTTGAGTTTGGCATTTGAAGACATTATCTTTCTGCTGCTATTATCTTGTATCATAACTCTGATGTATATTGATGTTCATTGTACCATTCATGTTGTATCAGATATTGTATCAATGTTGTATATTGATATATGCTATTCTTTTTCTTCCGCTGTGTTATTGTACTTAATGTGTTATAAGCTCCGGCGAACCAGATTCGGCGTTTGGATCTGCGGCATTTGAATACGAGTGTCGTATTCGGTGCCGATTTTCGAAGGCCGATTATGGATCGTCACATTTGGTATCAGAGCTGAGGGTTAAAACTTTAGCTCAGGAGTATAGCATATTAAGTAACTCATTAGAGATAGGGTGAAGTATACCCTAGAATGAGTAATCCCTAAGATATCCGTTCGAATGCCTCAGTAAATTCTCTTACTATCCACTAATAGTAAGTATGAGTGCGAGAAGAGGGCGAGATAGGGGACGGGGAAATACCAGGACAAATGGCCAATACCTTACAACGGGGGAATAACCTTTCTCTATCAATCTCCTTTGATTCGATTTCGGAATTCTTTTGATTGCTTCGTGACTGCTCCAAAAGAAGCTTCGATGTGATGGTGGCCCTACGAATCGTTGTAGACGATCCTTACTTTGTATCTTCATCCGTTTCTTATCATCTTTTTGACCTAAACTCTAATGAATTTGAATTTGAAATTTTAAATTAAAATAAATTGGAAATTTTAAATTGAATAAATTGGTTAACAAATATAAGGATAAATTTAAATTGTATCAATAAAATAATATCGGTTAAAACCAAATTCAAAATTCTACTGTAATCTCTTGTGTATATCCAAGTCCGTAGAGGAACAAGTTATATACTTTGGGGTATTTCGACTTGAATTTGAAATCTATATCTAGTGTTTGAGAAATTGTATAAGGTGGAATCCATCTATCCATCTCTGGGATCCGATATATTCTACGAACGATTAGTTGTCCCTCGAACTAATTAGTGCCCTTGCATATTCGTAGACCGGTGGACCCGAATATCTTGTGTAATATTATATGAGATTGTTCTCATATCTATTGTTGATATTCTTATTTGGTAAGCCAAATACAGAATTTATATCCAGTTCGATTTGGAAAGGTATTTCTCTATCTTTCATCTTTTCTTTTCATCTTCCTAGCAAATTTCGAGGACGAAATTTCTTAAGGAGGGGAATCTGTAACATTCCTGAAATATTAGCCAAAATAATTCAATAATTAAATTAATTTTGAGTTTAAACTGTGAATTTAATTGTGAATTAATTTGAGATTCCCAAAATAAACTTAAAATTTTGGATTATAAATAGAAATTTGGTTGGAATTTAAGGATAAGTATTTTATAATAAAAAAATTGGATTTAAGGATAATTATATTAGAGATAAATATGCACTATAATTTGAATAAATATATATATATATATTGAAAGTTAAAATTGTAAATAAGATTTTGATTTTGAAAATTCAAAATGTATGTATTTATAAATTTGGATTTTAAAACCACATAATTTTATACTAGTAGAAATTGGTAATATTTATTTTGAAAATTTTAATTTTAATTAGATATTAATGATTTTCAAAACAATTGTTTAAAACTAAATACTATTTTATATGGGGTTATTTATTAAAAGCATAATTAGTTTAAAATTCATTTTCTTTCTTTAAATTAGTATAAGTAGGAATAATGGACAAAATGGTTATGAAATAAGAAATAAAAATTTGAAATAATATAAATATAGATAATTATTTATTTAAATGGTATACTAGTCTTAATTCAAAAATAAAATAAACTAAGCTTTAAGATAATATTGGTTTAAAAAGTAATATTATAAAATTGATATAAAAAAAAATTACAAAAGCTATTTCAGAATTTTAATTCAACCATATTATATACTTTTTTATTTGATTTGATTAAAAGATTTAAAAAATACATCTTCTTCTGGAAAGAATATAGTTGTATGTTCCCAAAATTTAAAATGTAAAAATATTTACAAATGTTAGAAATATGAAAATATAAATAATACAAATCACTTCCATATTTACAAATCAATAATACAAATCACTTCCATATTTACATATCAATATCAAAGTTTTTTTTAAAAAACATAGATATCAAAAAGGAAACAATTCAGTTCAAACCAAAAGGAAGAAAAAATCAAAAAAAAAACAGGCTGAAAATATCACATTTTCTCTTCATTCATCATCTTAAATTCAAAATCTGGAATCAAAGAAAGAAAATGGCATCCTTTTCTCAAAAACTCAAAAGCAAATTAACCTGAAAGCAATTACCATTCACAAGTACAAGCCTGTAGTATAACCTGCAGTCAATGCAAGTGAGAGCTTCATATTTAAAACTCAGTTTCTAAACCAAAAAGGAGAATCAAAGTTCAATGGAAAAAAAAAGGAAGAAAAAAAAAGAAGAAGAAAGCAATCAAACTACAGCATGCAAATTCAAAGCAGATCTCAGATTTGTTTTATAAAAAGGAAAAAAAAAGAGAAAGGAGCTGCAGCTTTGCCAATGCAAGACTCTGGAAAATAAGTTAAAGGCAAGTAATTTTTTTTTATTTGAGTTTGAAGTTACAATCCGTAATGAAGAAAGAACTAAGTGCAATAACAATCAATTTGTTGCAGAAAAATTGAAGATCAAAGACTCAAAACCATTTCTAGTTTTCAAACTGCAGAAAAAAATTTTAAAAAGGGTTCTCTGTTATATGCATTCAAACTGTAAGTAATAAGATAAAAATTACTGTTATTAATGACTTGAGTAAATGAACATGACAGTGTATAAGCAAAGATTTCCATTTACAATTTACAGATCTACAACTCCAAGATTTAAAGGAAAAAAAAAAGGAAAAAGATACAGGCTTGAGTTCCCCTCTGTTTCTTCCTGTACAACTCCAAGGTGAGCAAACTTACTTTTGATTTAATCTCTGAATTGATGTGATAAATATTGGTAAATGTGTTCTGCATGAATAGGAATGTATTGCAAGTATTTGTGCATGTTTGTATTTGTCTGGTTATCCCTCTGTTTAGAAACAGGTTGACTAAATTCGGGAAAAAAAATTATATCTCAAGATCAAAAGAAATTTAGGTAATGATCTTTAAAAGAAAGATATTGATAATTACTTGATTTAGATTTTTTTTAAAAAAAATATTTTCAAGAAGTTTTATGGGGTAATTAACTGGAAACTTAGGATATATAGGAAACATCTTTGGAAATGATAAATTTCAACCATTTTAATTTTGAATTTGGAATTCATAAACTAGATTGTATTGTAAAATGATGAATTTAGGCGATGGTTTCTAGATTTTTAAGTTTGTATATGATGGGAATTGTCGAATTTATTAAAATTGGTACTTTCCCCAATATCTGATGAACGGAGAGGTGGTAAGTCTCGAAACTTAAGTTGAGGGTAGCTTAAGCATTAAGGATTGTAGGAAAAATATAAACTGAATTTATTAATGGCGATGGTGATGGTGCGGTAGTAATTAGGGTTTTATAACCAAAATTTTGGGTCGTGAGTTATCTGGGAATTACGGCATCGTGGGGTAATCGGAGTTTATCGCGTGGTGATTGGCCGATGTATCGAGACGTGGCGCAACTACGACAGCGATGGTACGGTCTCAGGTGACAGAGATCACCGTTGGCAAGAGGATTTGTTGGGTAGTTTTTGGGTTCCAGGCGAGTCGAATGACTCGATTTTGATGTAGGGCAACAATAGAGATTCTGGAGGGTTAGCTGGTTGATGGTGGTGTCGGCGATTTGTTGACAGTCGAAGTAGTGATCGGAGTTGGTTGGTGAGGTGTGCAACGTGCACGAGCATGATTCATGTCTGAAGTTACTCGAGTTTGGGGAAGACGAGGGTATTCTCGAGTAATAGCTAGGGGAATATAAGTGATGGCTCGGGTTGGTGATCGAAGCAAGCGCGTGTGTTGTTTTACAGATTAAAAATTTAGACAAAGTTAAAAGAAAGGGAAGAAGAAGAAGTTTACTCAGGGGCGACTCGTGGAATTTGCAAATTTGCTCGAAGGAAGCAGGAAGAAATCCTGGGGAAGACTCGAAGTGCCTCGGGTTTTATATACAAAGCAGTTTTGTTCAAAAAAAAAAATGAAACTTCAACGTTTTGAATGATTTTAATTGCCTTTTATTAAATGATGATTTTATTTGAGCTTTAACTAATTAAAGTTTAAACAAGACATTTTAATGTAATTAAACTCAAATTAAATTTTGTTACATTAACTCAAGAATTTATTTATATAAATTGAATAATGAAAATTAAGGAAGGTAATTAGAATAAACATTATTTTAAACAAACTTAACATTTTAACTAACTAATGTAATAGAGATAATGTATAAAACAAGCTCTAAAGAAAAATCAAAGTAATTAATTTATCTCTTGATTTATTAAATAATTGAAGATTTGATAATATAATTACTTGAGAAGTAATTACTTAAATTTAAGGTTTAATTAATTAATAAAAGTAATTAGGGCTTCATTTATGAACAATTAAGGATTTATTAATTAGGGTAATTAATTGAGGAATGATTAATTAACAAAGATGATTAAGATTCAATTAATTTTAATTAAGGATAACTAATCATTGATTAAAGATAATTTATGAAAGTAATTATGTGGTTAATTAATTTAAACCACACAATTTATTCATCTTAATTGTAGATGTTTGATTGTTACTGAATGATGTGTGTTGGATTGATATTTTGATATGTGATGTGATGCTATTTGATGCTTTTTGTTAAGCTGTTATATCTATGATATATATATGATTATATGAATATGAAAATCCTTTGACCCGTAAAACGACATTTAAATTTCGACGCGACAGGGAGTCGGATTTCAGTTGGTTATCCGAAACCCACATCGAATCGTAATGATTAAATCTGTGGTGGTTGATGATGTTGCACTTTTATTGTGTTGAACCCCTGGACCACACTTATACACACACAAATATGGATTGCACGTGGAAATGGGTTAAGTCACAGATTTTGAAATTGTTTTGAAATTTGAATTTTTGAATCCAAAATAGTTTTGGAATTAGAATTGAAGCTTTTGAAAAAAATGAATTTCAAAAATAAAAGTTATTTGAATAACTTGATTTAGTTTTGAAATTTAAATAATTTGATTTAAATTTGAATTCAATATTTGAAGTTGAATTCTATAATTTGGGAACTAGGGTTTAAAAAGTTATCCAACTTATAAATGGATTTATATGGGTTTTTAAACCATTTTAAAAAAAAAAGTGATGTTTGGAATTTAAATTTAACCCAAGATTTCAACTTGTATAAATCAGACTTTTCTGAAACGAAAACTGTTGTTTTCAAATAATAGGAGCTTTCATATAAGAAATGGATTTCCAATGTGTGTAAAAAGGAATTCAAGTTTTGAAATGAGAATGGTTTCCCAAGTTATGAATAAATCTTTGGAACGTGTTTTGAAAGCTATAAATTAAATCTTTAATTTAAAGATTTATTGAGTTAATCCAATTGGAATGGAAGTTGTTTTGAATCTATGAATAGATCTTTGTGAAACTAGGTGAAACTTTGTGAAATAAATCTTTTGGTTTAAAGATTTAAAATGGTAATTTGTTTAACCATTGAAAGAAAAGTTTTGGATTTTATAAGTTGAGACTTAACTAAAATCCCATATCCATATGTTTTAAAATATGGCGCTCATTATTCGGTTTAGCCGGGGGAGGACCTTGTGTCATATAGCCCATTCCGGATAATGATACGACGTTATGGATAGCAATTGAAGACCGGTGGTGAAGACCGGATATTTCCGAAAGCAAAAGGATAACTCATCGATTGTCTCTGCACTGGCTGATCCCCGGTATAGAGATCTCCACATGTGATGGGAAGTCCGGACGTGATTAGGGATTATCCGGATTTACAAGGGCTTCTTCGGAAGTGCCTTCGGTTCTGTTCGAACCCGGGACAGACTTGTATGGTTGTATGTCCGACATTACACTTTGAGATATTAAACTGATCTCTATCAAATACATTTCTGCTTGGTGGCGGAGAATTTATTCTCTTAGCTTAACACCCTTCTCTGAGACGTACGAGCTCAGAGGTTATGTAGTTGATATTTATCAGTGATATATTCCCAATTTGGTAATGTGGCATGCTGAGTGCTGCTGTGTGATGATGATCATTTGTTGATCATTTGTGATCAAAGCATGGCTTTTGTATAAAGCGTAGCTTTATGGTCGAGACTGCATCAGGACCTCACACCCCAAAAATGGTCGAAACAGGAAAGATGCAGCAAGGTTATGAGGGTCGCGCCCTTTAGGGTGTGTCATTCCCTTCTGGTAAAGGGTGGTATCAGGTATGGAGCCCTGGTATTTAACCTATGTGGTTGCTCCAATCTCATTTACTGTGTGATTGTTGCTTTGAGGCGCCTCGGATAAAGGTCCCAAAGGACCGGGGGATGGCATATTCGTGTAGTAGTTACCTAGTTACAGAGGTAACCCGGCCTTGTGTTGGCAGAGATCTAACCGTAACGTTAGTTTCTTAGGACGTCCCGCCAGAGGCGATCCCTTGTGGTAGTAGGAAGTTCCTTAGCCTGACCATTTGTTGGAAATCCATTCATCCAATACATGCCTTGTACGGTTTTAGTTGTATTACCTGCCATTCACTTATGGTGGTCACCACTGTTTGGATGGTAGCTATAGTAGGCATAGTTCGGAATGTCTATGCTGTCTAGGATTTATATTGTACTTTCGAAATGGTTTTTTCTGCACTATGCACTAGTAATAATAGCAAAAGAAATTTCTCGTATCAAGCATATTTGACTATCATAAGGAGAAATCTCCTCCAATTCTGCGTTTGCATTGTGTGTGTGGCGGGAGGCCTTATGGTAGTTTCATTTTCTAAAAAGCATTGCGGATTTCAAATTTAAATTCTCTTGTTTGTTTTTAAGACCAAATGTTTTTGTTTGCTCATACCAGTCCCATGACTGACCTGGAGTTTATTGTTCCTTTCCTAAACTCTGGGTGCCCACTATTTTCCCACACGGGCAGTCTAGAGTTGGGTTTTCAGATAATCCCGTATTAGGTGTAGATTCTATAGCTTTCAGAATCCTTGGTTTGGTAGCATTTGGAGATCTTTTTCAGTCTTTGGTTGGACGAGACTTGCTTAGCTTAGTGCATCGGGATTGGAAGTTCGAGCTATTGCTGGATTGGTGTTTTGGAGATGAAGTTTTTTTGAGTTTGGCATTTGAAGACATTATCTTTCTGCTGCTATTATCTTGTATCATAACTCTGATGTATATTGATGTTCATTGTACCATTCATGTTGTATCAGATATTGTATCAATGTTGTATATTGATATATGCTATTCTTTTTCTTCCGCTGTGTTATTGTACTTAATGTGTTATAAGCTCTGGCGAACCAGATTCGGCGTTTGGATCTGCGGCATTTGAATACGAGTGTCGTATTCGGTGCCGATTTTCGAAGGCCGATTATGGATCGTCACATTTGGTATCAGAGCTGAGGGTTAAAACTTTAGCTCAGGAGTATAGCATATTAAGTAACTCATTAGAGATAGGGTGAAGTATACCCTAGAATGAGTAATCCCTAAGATATCCGTTCGAATGCCTTAGTAAATTCTCTTACTATCCACTAATAGTAAGTATGAGTGCGAGAAGAGGGCGAGATAGGGGACGGGGAAATACCAGGACAAATGGCCAATACCCTACAACGGGGGAATAACCTTTCTCTATCAATCTCCTTTGATTCGATTTCGGAATTCTTTTGATTGCTTCGTGACTGCTCCAAAAGAAGCTTCGATGTGATGGTGGCCCTACGAATCGTTGTAGACGATCCTTACTTTGTATCTTCATCCGTTTCTTATCATCTTTTTGACCTAAACTCTAATGAATTTGAATTTGAAATTTTAAATTAAAATAAATTGGAAATTTTAAATTGAATAAATTGGTTAACAAATATAAGGATAAATTTAAATTGTATCAATAAAATAATATCGGTTAAAACCAAATTCAAAATTCTACTGTAATCTCTTGTGTATATCCAAGTCCGTAGAGGAACAAGTTATATACTTTGGGGTATTTCGACTTGAATTTGAAATCTATATCTAGTGTTTGAGAAATTGTATAAGGTGGAATCCATCTATCCATCTCTGGGATCCGATATATTCTACGAACGATTAGTTGTCCCTCGAACTAATTAGTGCCCTTGCATATTCGTAGACCGGTGGACCCGAATATCTTGTGTAATATTATATGAGATTGTTCTCATATCTATTGTTGATATTCTTATTTGGTAAGCCAAATACAGAATTTATATCCAGTTCGATTTGGAAAGGTATTTCTTTATCTTTCATCTTTTCTTTTCGTCTTCCTAGCAAATTTCGAGGACGAAATTTCTTAAGGAGGGGAATCTGTAACATTCCTGAAATATTAGCCAAAATAATTCAATAATTAAATTAATTTTGAGTTTAAACTGTGAATTTAATTGTGAATTAATTTGAGGTTCCCAAAATAAACTTAAAATTTTGGATTATAAATAGAAATTTGGTTGGAATTTAAGGATAAGTATTTTATTATAAAAAAATTGGATTTAAGGATAATTATATTAGAGATAAATATGCACTATAATTTGAATAAATATATATATATATATTGAAAGTTAAAATTGTAAATAAGATTTTGATTTTGAAAATTCAAAATGTATGTATTTATAAATTTGGATTTTAAAACCACATAATTTTATACTAGTAGAAATTGGTAATATTTATTTTGAAAATTTTAATTTTAATTAGATATTAATGATTTTCAAAACAATTGTTTAAAACTAAATACTATTTTATATGGGGTTATTTATTAAAAGCATAATTAGTTTAAAATTCATTTTCTTTCTTTAAATTAGTATAAGTAGGAATAATGGACAAAATGGTTATGAAATAAGAAATAAAAATTTGAAATAATATAAATATAGATAATTATTTATTTAAATGGTATACTAGTCTTAATTCAAAAATAAAATAAACTAAGCTTTAAGATAATATTGGTTTAAAAAGTAATATTATAAAATTGATATAAAAAAAATTACAAAAGCTATTTCAGAATTTTAATTCAACCATATTATATACTTTTTTATTTGATTTGATTAAAAGATTTAAAAAATACATCTTCTTCTAGAAAGAATATAGTTGTATGTTCCCAAAATTTAAAATGTAAAAATATTTACAAATGTTAGAAATATGAAAATATAAATAATACAAATCACTTCCATATTTACAAATCAATAATACAAATCACTTCCATATTTACATATCAATATCAAAGTTTTTTTTAAAAAACATAGATATCAAAAAGGAAACAATTCAGTTCAAACCAAAAGGAAGAAAAAATCAAAAAAAAACAGGCTGAAAATATCACATTTTCTCTTCATTCATCATCTTAAATTCGAAATCTGGAATCAAAGAAAGAAAATGGCATCCTTTTCTCAAAAACTCAAAAGCAAATTAACCTAAAAGCAATTACCATTCACAAGTACAAGCCTGTAGTATAACCTGCAGTCAATGCAAGTGAGAGCTTCATATTTAAAACTCAGTTTCTAAACCAAAAAGGAGAATCAAAGTTCAATGGAAAAAAAAAGGAAGAAAAAAAAAGAAGAAGAAAGCAATCAAATTACAGCATGCAAATTCAAAGCAGATCTCAGATTTGTTTTATAAAAAGGAAAAAAAAAGAGAAAGGAGCTGCAGCTTTGCCAATGCAAGACTCTGGAAAATAAGTTAAAGGCAAGTAATTTTTTTTTATTTGAGTTTGAAGTTACAATCCGTAATGAAGAAAGAACTAAGTGCAATAACAATCAATTTGTTGCAGAAAAATTGAAGATCAAAGACTCAAAACCATTTCTAGTTTTCAAACTGCAGAAAAAAAATTTAAAAAGGGTTCTCTGTTATATGCATTCAAACTGTAAGTAATAAGATAAAAATTACTGTTATTAATGACTTGAGTAAATGAACATGACAGTGTATAAGCAAAGATTTCCATTTACAATTTACAGATCTACAACTCCAAGATTTAAAGGAAAAAAAAAGGAAAAAGATACAGGCTTGAGTTCCCCTCTGTTTCTTCCCGTACAACTCCAAGGTGAGCAAACTTACTTTTGATTTAATCTCTTAATTGATGTGATAAATATTGGTAAATGTGTTCTGCATGAATAGGAATGTATTGCAAGTATTTGTGCATGTTTGTATTTGTCTGGTTATCCCTCTGTTTAGAAACAGGTTGACTAAATTCGGGAAAAAAAATTATATCTCAAGATCAAAAGAAATTTAGGTAATGATCTTTAAAAGAAAGATATTGATAATTACTTGATTTAGATTTTTTAAAAAAAAATATTTTCAAGAAGTTTTATGGGGTAATTAACTGGAAACTTAGGATATACAGGAAACATCTTTGGAAATGATAAATTTCAACCATTTTAATTTTGAATTTGGAATTCATAAACTAGATTGTATTGTAAAATGATGAATTTAGGCGATGGTTTCTAGATTTTTAAGTTTGTATATGATGGGAATTGTCGAATTTATTAAAATTGGTACTTTCCCCAATATCTGATGAACGGAGAGGTGGTAAGTCTCGAAACTTAAGTTGAGGGTAGCTTAAGCATTAAGGATTGTAGGAAAAATATAAACTGAATTTATTAATGGCGATGGTGATGGTGCGGTAGTAATTAGGGTTTTATAACCAAAATTTTGGGTCGTGAGTTATCTGGGAATTACGGCATCGTGGGGTAATCGGAGTTTATCGCGTGGTGATTGGCCGATGTATCGAGACGTGGCGCAACTACGACAGCGATGGTACGGTCTCAGGTGACAGAGATCACCGTTGGCAAGAGGATTTGTTGGGTAGTTTTTGGGTTCCAGGCGAGTCGAATGACTCGATTTTGATGTAGGGCAACAATAGAGATTCTGGAGGGTTAGCTGGTTGATGGTGGTGTCGGCGATTTGTTGACAGTCGAAGTAGTGATCGGAGTTGGTTGGTGAGGTGTGCAACGTGCACGAGCATGATTCATGTCTGAAGTTACTCGAGTTTGGGGAAGACGAGGGTATTCTCGAGTAATAGCTAGGGGAATATAAGTGATGGCTCGGGTTGGTGATCGAAGCAAGCGCGTGTGTTGTTTTACAGATTAAAAATTTAGACAAAGTTAAAAGAAAGGGAAGAAGAAGAAGTTTACTCAGGGGCGACTCGTGGAATTTGCAAATTTGCTCGAAGGAAGCAGGAAGAAATCCTGGGGAAGACTCGAAGTGCCTCGGGTTTTATATACAAAGCAGTTTTGTTCAAAAAAAAAATGAAACTTCAACGTTTTGAATGATTTTAATTGCCTTTTATTAAATGATGATTTTATTTGAGCTTTAACTAATTAAAGTTTAAACAAGACATTTTAATGTAATTAAACTCAAATTAAATTTTGTTACATTAACTCAAGAATTTATTTATATAAATTGAATAATGAAAATTAAGGAAGGTAATTAGAATAAACATTATTTTAAACAAACTTAACATTTTAACTAACTAATGTAATAGAGATAATGTATAAAACAAGCTCTAAAGAAAAATCAAAGTAATTAATTTATCTCTTGATTTATTAAATAATTGAAGATTTGATAATATAATTACTTGAGAAGTAATTACTTAAATTTAAGGTTTAATTAATTAATAAAAGTAATTAGGGCTTCATTTATGAACAATTAAGGATTTATTAATTAGGGTAATTAATTGAGGAATGATTAATTAACAAAGATGATTAAGATTCAATTAATTTTAATTAAGGATAACTAATCATTGATTAAAGATAATTTATGAAAGTAATTATGTGGTTAATTAATTTAAACCACACAATTTATTCATCTTAATTGTAGATGTTTGATTGTTACTGAATGATGTGTGTTGGATTGATATTTTGATATGTGATGTGATGCTATTTGATGCTTTTTGTTAAGCTGTTATATCTATGATATATATATGATTATATGAATATGAAAATCCTTTGACCCGTAAAACGACATTTAAATTTCGACGCGACAGGGAGTCGGATTTCAGTTGGTTATCCAAAACCCACATCGAATCGTAATGATTAAATCTGTGGTGGTTGATGATGTTGCACTTTTATTGTGTTGAACCCCTGGACCACACTTATACACACACAAATATGGATTGCACGTGGAAATGGGTTAAGTCACAGATTTTGAAATTGTTTTGAAATTTGAAATTTGAATTTTTGAATCCAAAATAGTTTTGGAATTAGAATTGAAGCTTTTGAAAAAAATGAATTTCAAAAATAAAAGTTATTTGAATAACTTGATTTAGTTTTGAAATTTAAATAATTTGATTTAAATTTGAATTCAATATTTGAAGTTGAATTCTATAATTTGGGAACTAGGGTTTAAAAAGTTATCCAACTTATAAATGGATTTATATGGGTTTTTAAACCATTTTAAAAAAAAAGTGATGTTTGGAATTTAAATTTAACCCAAGATTTCAACTTGTATAAATCAGACTTTTCTGAAACGAAAACTGTTGTTTTCAAATAATAGGAGCTTTCATATAAGAAATGGATTTCCAATGTGTGTAAAAAGGAATTCAAGTTTTGAAATGAGAATGGTTTCCCAAGTTATGAATAAATCTTTGGAACGTGTTTTGAAAGCTATAAATCAAATCTTTAATTTAAAGATTTATTGAGTCAATCCAATTGGAATGGAAGTTGTTTTGAATCTATGAATAGATCTTTGTGAAACTAGGTGAAACTTTGTGAAATAAATCTTTTGGTTTAAAGATTTAAAATGGTAATTTGTTTAACCATTGAAAGAAAAGTTTTGGATTTTATAAGTTGAGACTTAACTAAAATCCCATATCCATATGTTTTAAAATATGGCGCTCATTATTCGGTTTAGCCGGGGGAGGACCTTGTGTCATATAGCCCATTCCGGATAATGATACGACGTTATGGATAGCAATTGAAGACCGGTGGTGAAGACCGGATATTTCCGAAAGCAAAAGGATAACTCATCGATTGTCTCTGCACTGGCTGATCCCCGGTATAGAGATCTCCACATGTGATGGGAAGTCCGGACGTGATTAGGGATTATCTGGATTTACAAGGGCTTCTTCGGAAGTGCCTTCGGTTCTGTTCGAACCCGGGACAGACTTGTATGGTTGTATGTCCGACATTACACTTTGAGATATTAAACTGATCTCTATCAAATACATTTCTGCTTGGTGGCGGAGAATTTATTCTCTTAGCTTAACACCCTTCTATGAGACGTACGAGCTCAGAGGTTATGTAGTTGATATTTATCAGTGATATATTCCCAATTTGGTAATGTGGCATGCTGAGTGCTGCTGTGTGATGATGATCATTTGTTGATCATTTGTGATCAAAGCATGGCTTTTGTATAAAGCGTAGCTTTATGGTCGAGACTGCATCAGGACCTCACACCTCGAAAATGGTCGAAACAGGAAAGATGCGGCAAGGTTATGAGGGTCGCGCCCTTTAGGGTGTGTCATTCCCTTCTGGTAAAGGGTGGTATCAGGTATGGAGCCCTGGTATTTAACCTATGTGGTTGCTCCAATCTCATTTACTGTGTGATTGTTGCTTTGAGGCGCCTCGGATAAAGGTCCCAAAGGACCGGGGGATGGCATATTCGTGTAGTAGTTACCTAGTTACAGAGGTAACCCGGCCTTGTGTTGGCAGAGATCTAACCGTAACGTTAGTTTCTTAGGACGTCCCGCCAGAGGCGATCCCTTGTGGTAGTAGGAAGTTCCTTAGCCTGACCATTTGTTGGAAATCCATTCATCCAATACGTGCCTTGTACGGTTTTAGTTGTATTACCTGCCATTCACTTATGGTGGTCACCACTGTTTGGATGGTAGCTATAGTAGGCATAGTTCGGAATGTCTATGCTGGCTAGGATTTATATTGTACTTTCGAAATGGTTTTTTCTGCACTATGCACTAGTAATAATAGCAAAAGAAATTTCTCGTATCAAGCATATTTGACTATCATAAGGAGAAATCTCCTCCAATTCTGCGTTTGCATTGTGTGTGTGGCGGGAGGCCTTATGGTAGTTTCATTTTCTAAAAAGCATTGCGGATTTCAAATTTAAATTCTCTTGTTTGTTTTTAAGACCAAATGTTTTTTTTGCTCATACCAGTCCCATGACTGACCTGGAGTTTATTGTTCCTTTCCTAAACTCTGGGTGCCTACTATTTTCCCACACGGGCAGTCTAGTGTTGGGTTTTCAGATAATCCCGTATTAGGTGTAGATTCTATAGCTTTCAGAATCCTTGGTTTGGTAGCATTTGGAGATCTTTTTCAGTCTTTGGTTGGACGAGACTTGCTTAGCTTAGTGCATCGGGATTGGAAGTTCGAGCTATTGCTGGATTGGTGTTTTGGAGATGAAGTTTTTTTGAGTTTGGCATTTGAAGACATTATCTTTCCGCTGCTATTATCTTGTATCATAACTCTGATGTATATTGATGTTCATTGTACCATTCATGTTGTATCAGATATTGTATCAATGTTGTATATTGATATATGCTATTCTTTTTCTTCCGATGTGTTATTGTACTTAATGTGTTATAAGCTCCGGCGAACCAGATTCGTCGTTTGGATCTGCGGCATTTGAATGCGAGTGTCGTATTCGGTGCCGATTTTCGAAGGCCGATTATGGATCATCACAAGATCATTAAAAAGTTCACCAATCTTTCACAAAGATTAATTCATAGTTTTCAAAACAACTTTCTTTTCAGATTAGATTAACTCATCCAATCATTAAATCAAAGACTCAATTCATAGCTTTCAAAAACCGTTTCCAAAGATTCATTCGTAGCTTTTAAAACAATTTCATTTCAAACTTGAAATCCTTTCAAGTTAAATTGGAAATCCTTTCTTTGTATGAAAGCTATTATTATTTGATAACAAATAGTTTTCGTTTCGGGAAAATCCGATTACATTTGCTCATGTTAAAGCCTTTCGATTATAAACTTGGGTTAAATTTAAATCCTCAAAAATAATACTTTTAAAATGGTAAAAAAAACCCATATAAATACATTATATAACTTGTATAACCTTTTTAAACCATAGTTTCAAAACATAGAATTCAATTTCAAATCTTGAATTCAAATCAAAGTCTTTAAATTTCAAAACTTTATCAAGTTATTCAAATAAATTTTATCTTTGAAACTCCTTTTCAAAAGCACTTCATATTTAACTCAATTCCATTTCCAAAACCATTTGGATTAAAAATTCAACTTTAAAAACCATTTCACAATATTAAATTCAAGTATCTATGACTTAACTGATTTCCTCGTGAAATCCATATTTGTGTGTGTATAGTGTAGTCCAGGGGTTTTACACAATAGTGTAACATCATCAATCATCACAATCCAAACACAGCAATATCGGCAAGCGGTATAATCCTATAATGCTTATCTTTATTCACAGATTCACAGATAAACAATATAAATTCATTATAGAAAAATAGATTGCATTCATCATAGCTCAAATCAAAACAGAGCATCACATATCAAGGATATCAAATAATTCAGCATTCAATAGAATCCAAACATCCATAAGTAAGATTAATTAATCATCTGATTAATTTAAACCAGATAAATTACTTATGAATAAACACTAATCCTGATTAATTAATATTAATTAATTTAAAACCATTTTTATTAATTATTCTTTAATGATTTATTAATTAACCATTAATTATTAATTAATCAACCTTTAACCATTAAACAATTAACCCCTAATTATTTAATTATTATTTAATTATTTTTTAATTAATCATTCTTAATTAATTACCATTTAATTAATTATCTTTAATTTATAATTGATTATCCTTAATCACTTATATTAATAATTACTAATTAATTACATTAATAAATTAACTTTAAGTTAATTACAAAATTAATTAACGCTCAATTAATTACCTTAAGTAATTATATTTCAATCATAAGTTAATTAACCATTAATCATTAATTAATTAACCTTTAATTAATCGCATAAATTAATTGTCCTTTAATTAATTACTTTAATTAATGAACCTTTAACAACTTTTATTAAGAAATCATTCTTAATTACCTCCATTAATTTATCTTAAGTTAACCACCTTTACTACTTGATCTTATTAATTACATCATCAAATTTAATTTAAAACACTTAGGTTTAAATGATCATTAAAATATAATTATTTAGACCCAAAACAGTTTTAAACACATTTTTGACTTAAAAATCAAATCTTTAGAAACTTAATTTAAAACTTGTTTATAATTTTAAATAACTTATTTACCTTAATATTCTTTAAGACTTGATTAAAAATATGCTTTGCCTTTAAAACTTCAAAGTTTTTGATTTGTTTTTGAAAACTTATTTGTTAATAAAGGGAGACTCGAGCGAATTTATCAAACTCTCGAGCTAATCCCCGAGCTCCCACCCTATCTCTTCACTTCGAGGCAAACAATGAAATACCATGAGCTAGTCCCAAGTTCTACCCAAACCCATACTTCACCAGATATAGGTGATCCCCTTATGCATGTGTACACTTCAGCCGACCACCTCTGATCATTGCTCCATCCATCGACGAGTCACCTGAGTTCCCCCGAGTCGTTCCGACCACACAGCTCCATCATTCTCGTCTGAAATTGAAATCAAAATCAAGATGTTCAACACCACCTAGAACCCAACACCCATCAAAAACCGCTCTCGCCACGATGCCTCCGACCACCGACCACCCCACCTTTGCATCCTAAGCCTCGCCACTTACCCGCGACTTGATTCCACCTGGTCTAGTCCCACTCGATGCAATGACGATGTCGCAGCCATCTTGTTTTCCCCATCGACCAAGATAATCCTTTGAACCCTAATCCACCTTATCCTGGCCGCTCCGACGATCTGACGACCCTACAACCATTTTTCCCTTAACTATCAATGCTCGAACTACCCTCCGATCAAATCACGATGAACCATATTAGCATCGATCATCGGATTTGGGTGAAAACATGATTTTCGTTCAGTTATAAATTTCATAACCAATACAAATCTAAAAATTCTGGTTTTGTTAAAATTCATCTTTTTCAAATGCGATTCCAATCATATAACCCAATTATGAAATATAGACAATCGAATTTCTGATTCAAATTTATCATCCCTATAAAATCCCTTTTTTAAAATATTTACTTAGTCTATTCACTTGAATTTATTTTTAACAATGAATTTACATTCATTCAATCACTTTTCTTTCACTGATCATAGCATGAATTTGATTAGATGGATAGCTATGATTTTTGTTTTTATTATTCTTGGGTCTGAAATTCAAACAGAGGCTTCATTTCCTAGTTTCCAGACATTTTTCATTCATACAACATATTTATCAACATATATCCAATACATGCAAACCAAAAATAATATTTGGGTTTAAAAGTTTGCTCACCTCGATATTTGAATAGAGGACATGATTTTTTTTTTTTTTTGAAATCTGGAAATAGATATTGATCTGTAGTTGATATTGAGTTGATCTAGAAATGTTAATCGTTGATCTTTGTTTGAAACTGGTTTGAACTTGCATGCTTTTTATTTCCCTTTTTTGGTCTTGATTCTGAAGCTTTTTATTCTCTAGTTTTTCTTCCTTTTTAGTTTTCCAGGTTTTTGATTTATCTTTGTTTTGATTTATACTAATCTCAGATTTGAACTTGCATTTGATTTTATAGGTTTAAGATGTTTTCAGGCTTTTTCTTGAAAACAAATTTTGATTTTTAGATGATTCCTGGGTTTCTCTTTTTTTCTGGTTTGATTTCTATATTCTGATTGATTTTCGAATTTGTTTTCAGTTTGAGATTTTGAACTGAGAATAACTTGGTTTACAAATTTTCTTTCTTACATATGTGTTTTATGAAATTAAATCTCCAAAAGAAAATTTGATTCTTTTGCCACTTATTAACACTAACTAAACTTGTAATATGAATGCATCCCCTTATTTTACAAATGTCATAAACAAATATTTTTTGTATTTTAAACCCTTACTTCATTTTTATTTATAAATTTATATTTACCCCTTTATTTTATTTAATTTATAGATTTAGTTTTAAATCCTTTATTAATTTGTGAATCAATTTATCTCATGTGTACTTTAATTCTTATACTTATATTTCAAAGGATATATTCATATCAAAGCTTTATACTTTTGCTTTTATAGCTATTTATATGACTTTAAGAAAAATGATTTTAAAATCAGTTAAACCCTAATAAGTAATCACATATATAACATAGATACAGATATATAAGATTTATCTTAAAACACCCTTTTGAAAATTATTATATTAATCTCAAATTATAACTTCTAAATATATATATATATAAATATATATTTTAGAAAACAAACTTTTGTTAATTTTAAATATAGAGATTTTAAACCCAATATGTTTATAAAGATATCTAATTTTGAATTTCAAACCCAAATTCTATTTACAATCCATTTATTTCCAAATTTCAAATTAATTCACAATTTAATTCCAAAAATTAAAATAATTATCAAATTTAAACTTGGCTAAAAAATGGGAATGTTACAAAAGATGTAGTTGGTCTACATGGAATTCCAATAAGCATGGTCAGTGATAGGGACCCCTTGTGCGTTAGAAAATTTTGAAGGACCCTACTAACATTTTTGGAAGATTCTTTGAAACTTAGCATGGCATATTACCGCAAATTGACAAAAAAACAGAGATAGTGAATAAAATTTTGGAAAACTTGTTGAGAGCTTGTGTCTTGGATTTCGGAGGACATTGAGAGCATCATCTTCCTTTGGTTGATTTTACGTATAATAATAGCTATTAAACTATGATTGGTATGGCCCCTTTTGAAGCACTTTACGGACGACCATGCAAATCGCCTAGTTCTTCGTGCCAACAAAGTACTGCTTGGACCCGATTTGATCTGTGATACCACGAAAAAAGTAGAGTTGATTAGGCAGAGGATAAAGGTAGTGCAAGACTGTCAGAAGTCTTATGCAGATAAAAGAAGGAAAGAGCTTGAATTTGAGGTTGGAGTTATGGTGTTTGTTAAAACCTCCTCTTAGGAATGTTAGATTTGGCAAGTTTGGAAAATTAGCACCTAGATTTATTGGGCCATTTAGAATTCTAGAAAGAATAGGAAATTTGGCGTATCGTGTGGAGCTCCTAACAAGTTGGTAGGAGTCCACAATGTTTTCCACGTTTTTCACCTTACGCGATACCTTCATGACACAGCTAGAAGAGTAGAGCCTGATCAATTGGGGGATTTTAAGATGGAACCGATAGTGCCTCGTGCCACCACATGCATTGTAGAGCACGGTACTAGGAGACTCTGCATAATTAAGTTTGTTCGAGTGCAATGAGGGGACAATCCGGCAGAAAGCACATAGGCGGCCGAGGAGAAGCTGAAGAATACTCACCCAGAGCATTGCACTAGTAATTTTTCTCTCCAAAAGAAGGATTTTGGTTGCACCATTGTTACTAGATGGATGGTAGGAAATGATTGTTATACTTTTTCATAATCACTTCACACTCATATAAAAAATTATGCATGTTTAGGATATTTGCACACATACTTACATAACACGATTACACACTTACGCTAGGATTGAGCTCATTTTAGCATGTCTGCAGTACATAATCACATTGCACTAATGGTTGAATAGATTGTTGTGTATAGAACTTTGTTGTGTAACATGGATGGGAAGATTTCGGGATGAAATCCTTTTTAAGGAGGAAAGAATATAATACCTCGAAAAATGAACCATAAATAAATAATGTAAATTAAACTAAACATGATAAGGGTTGGATAAGAGAATTTTATAAAAGTTGGAATTTGACAATGAAAGTTATTCCGTTGCGTACGTGCCAAAATTCTGACCTATTTCCATACCTAATATGCTGAAAACAAAACTCAAACAAAGAAGTTATGAGCATTTGAAGTTCTCAGATTTAAATTAATTTAGTTTGAATTCAAATTCAAATAAGAAATCAAATTTAGGATTTAAATTTCAAAAATTATATTGGACGCTAAATAAACAATTAATTAAGGCTTAGCGTTCAAAATTTAATTGGGGAATAAATTAATTCGGTTGTGGAAATAAAAATAAATGCCCCTAAATAAGATAGCAATCGACAGGTCGCCCAAGGACGGTCGACCGCTTGGAAATGATGTTATGTTCGATTCTGTTATGCTCTCCAGATTTACCCATTTCCTAACTAGTTCCATCATACTATTCTTATATGTTTCAACTCCTATAAATAGGACCCTATCCTCTCCACTTTTATTCATATTATTTTGGGGAATACGATGAAACTCTGCCATTGTTATCTCTCTAATAAGTTTCAGAAAATTCAGATAAGGATTCAACTTATTTCCTATTTGTTTCATCTTCCTCCAATCTATTCTTATCCTATTTTTCTCCAATTATTTTGGATCTAATGAATATATACCCCATCTCTATTGTGTCTATGTATCAAAAGAGAAAGATTCTGGAAGAGATCGAAAGGACGCAAATCCATTTGAGTAAAGGTAAGGCCAGTCTGTAAGTGGAAACCTTAGTATTTCTTTTCATCAATTGTTTATTGTATTTCTTTTGGATTTGAATATGCCTTAGTGATTTTGGGATTTTGAATATATGATAGATAAAATCCCATAAAATTCCTTTTTAATTCTATATGTCGTTTCTATGCTCAGACTCCCAATTTTTTACATTAGTTTGATGGAATTTGTTTCGTTATTGCAATCTTAGATAATTTCATAGTCTATTCCACTTCTTATCCTTCTTTGGTTAGATTGTGATCCTTCGATAGAATAAGGGGTTTAGATTACGAATTTTGTTCGTAGTTTACACAACTTATTCTTAACTTTTTCTTAAAAGAAGAGTTGAATAGAATATGAGGTTTAAATTACATTTCTTATTGTTTAAGATATTCCATCGAATGTGTGTAATAAATTAAGTTTCTATTTTATTTACAAGTCTGTTATTATGGTTATGATTATGGATATTTATTCCCTGTTTCGGACATTTGAATTCCATAAAACCTTGGGAAATTGAAAAAAAAGTCTTGTAATAATAATTTGGAATTGATTGACATTAACACTACCTTAGTGCATAAAATCCATGCGTTTAGAACCTATTAAGTGCGAATATTTATTTATTTCTATTTATGTAATTAACGTATAACTATTGCATATATGGTGTAGTTAATTAGACATTTATTCATATTTGTTTTCCTCCATTAGTAAGGTAAATAATTTTGAGGCAAAAATAAGAGGAAACTCTTATATAGCCTAATTACTATTTTAAGGCATAATAAGGAAGATTCCTTATAAGGCCTTATTTATGAAACGGCGAGATGTGTGTATACATATATAGAGTAATTAATTTATGGCAAAGTCACAGGGACGCAAGGTCAATAAAATTGCATGACAGAAGTCTGCTCTTCATTTTGAAGCTACCAGCAATTATGTATATTTTTAGTGATTTGAGATGTCCATATGATAAATATTTGTAATGACGCGAGGTTAGTTCCAAATCCAGTAAGGAAAATTTCACCATCTAATCTACCTACCAGTTCCTATTAGTAATGGATTAATGTAAGATGTCATTATTGGTATGGGCCATAAGACGAAAGACCTGCTTCTAATTTTGAGGTATTAAGTGGTTGGACCTGTCTTTTTCCCTAGATGAAGTATTAAATGGCCAAGGGGTTACGCTAGGTGGTATCTCTATAGTGGTTCGCTTCTGCAATTAGGTCTTAATGATAGGGTTTTCCTATTTTCCACTTGGAAGTATTAAGTGGCCTATGAGATTCCATATGATGTCAGCTAGATAGTACCATTAAGGAGCATGCTTTTGAAATTAGGCCTTAAATGATAGGGTCTTCCTATTTCCATTGGGAAGTATTAAGTGACTTGGGTACCGTATCTTACATTATTGGCCATTTTTTAAGTATGATTGGGATATGAGATATACTTCTAGAATGGAAGGTATTAAGTGGTTAGACCTGCCTCCTTTTCTTATAAAGGGTATTAAATGATTTAAATGATGTTATGTTCATAGACATATTCTTATTTTGAACAATACTTCCTAAGTATTAAAAAGGAAGGCTTGAAGTTTTTATTTACCAAATACTTGTTATTCTTACGCCCTCCTCATCACAACATAGGTTAAGGACGGAGTGATGGCGGTAACGATGCTTAAAGTGAAGAAGTATGGCAATTGGTAGTATTTATTATTATTTGCTTTCGTGTGTACCTATGTATTTAAACAATTGTTATAACAGATATTATATTATGTTTTCATGGGATTTTGTGTTATGACATGTTTATGGTTTTGAAATAAATGGGTATACTTTACTATTATATTCTGTTCCATCCGCTGTGAGTTCTGAAAATTTAGTTATAGCTCTACGATAATATTTCTTTTTACTACCAACAGCTTATCTTAGTTGGATCTAAGTTTTGATGTGTCTTTTCTAGATTGAAATTTAGGCATGTTCCGAGGTGGGTTATTACACCATCCATCAACGGAATCTCACACCGGTTTACAACCTCCATCATCTCTTCTTCTAAACTACCTATCAACGGAATTTTACTACCAATTTGTCACCGACATTACTAACAAAATAACTTGAAATAGAAATGTTGTGACTATCAAAACATTTACTCTTATATCATATATCCATCAACTCGTTTTTTGTTAAATAAAATGTAAATATCTCTACCTACTAGATTAGATGCATATATATGAGTTTATACTAGTATATATAGGATGATTACTGGTGTAATCTTCAAGGGATGTATTTATGATTTTACAAATATATGTAGTAAAATATATAATTAACTGCTTTCTCCTTTAGTATGAAGTATAAAATGGTTGGAGTAGCAAGGATGAAAGAAGTCAGTCCAACTAACAGAACTTGTATTTATGATGTCGGTGTGATAACCCGGATTTTGGTCATCTGATAATTGAATAATATCTGATTTTAAACTACGGAGATACTGATTTTATTTGGTTAAATAAATGGAATTCTGATAATTTAGAAGTATCTGAATATATATTTAAAACTATAATAAATTTTAGGATAAATTTAATTATGTTAATAGATATGTGCCAAACTTTATAATAGTGAAAATTTTAAAGTATATACACACATAGATATATATAAGTATGTGTATATGCATATATCTATATGCCAGGTAAAGTAGTACACATGGAAATTGGTGAAAGGTGCGAATATACATATATAAACATCAATTAATAAAACATAAAGAACTAAAAAGGACTAATATTTATTAAGTTAAAAACTTAGTAGTTTAAGTTTAAAATAGGATTTAATAAAGTTTATACTTTCTTTAATGTATAAGTATTAAGCATAAAAATATAAATATAATATAAAAACACATATAAATGTAAAAAGTGAATAGCAAATATAATATAAAAATTATATTAAGACATTTATACACATTGCGTAGTTAAATTAATTCTTGACATTACAAGTGTTTACATGCATTAATATGTGAAAGCTAACAAAATAAAAAGTGGCAACTAATAAAAATCAAACAACATGTTTTGAAAAGAAGAACCAGTTGTCATTTTTTTTTCTCCTATATTTATTTTTTTTCAAATCTGAAGAAAAACAACAAAGCAACTCTGGAAAAAAATTAACAAAAAATAAACCTGAAGCAAAATTCAAGTACAAAAAATCAAAGTTCAATTCAATATGCAAGCAAGCTCAGAACAACATAAAAAATTCCAGTAGTAGATTAGTTTTAGACTCCATATTTCAAAATATCGTCCTGTAGTTCGTTCTTCTTTAACTGTAAGTAAACTTGACTTAAAAGGTTTATACTTGTGATTATCATGATGCATGTGATGGATTATAAATGTCAATTTTTGTGAATCAGCTTTGCATGGATGAATTAAAATATTTATATGAATATTAATATGAGATGAACCTGTGCATGACTGGTTTATATTAAAAATCTGTTGGTTTTTATCATCTTAACCAAGTTCAAAAATCTGAATCCCTTTATATAGATAATTTTAAGATAAGATCTTTGAAAGGAAATTGCGTGTAAAAATCAGATTCAATTAAAAAAATGGTTTCAAGTATATATATGAGGTGATTATGTTGGAAATGAAAATTTCAGGGCCAAAGCAATTCAAGTCGAAATTTAAGAATTTAAAATTTAAGTTTTGATTATATGACCTGATTCAATTTTGGAAACAACGATTTTTAAGAGCCATATCATAATATTTAAGTCGGAATTGGATGAGGAAGTGAGAGTTGATCGAAAATTGATTTTTCATCAATTTCCAACGAACCAATCGTAGATGGGAAGCGATTTTTGATCGAAAGGTAGTTCAAAGAGTTGCAACTCTAGGAAAATTGAGTTTGATTTTTTATAATGGATCGATTGAGTGATCGTGGTGGAACTAGGGTTTATTGCCTGAATTCAATCAACGTTTAATCGAGGGAAATTTGTGGTCAGTGGAGAAACAAAGGCGATCGCGAATAGGGGATTAGTGGCATAGGTGTGTGAAGAAGTTCCGGTCGTGATCGCAGAATCGCTGGTGGACTTGGGCTGCGGTGCGAAGATATTTTAGGTTGATCATTTTGGTTCCAGTGGTGGTCTCATAGCTCGTTTCCGATTTCGAGCATGATCGAGGCTTTGGATGGTCGTAATCCGGTGAGAAGATTGTTGTCGACTTGTCGGCATCAGCATCGATGGTCGAAGAATCGTTGATGAACAGTGCACGTGCATGCGTTTACCTGTGTATCTGGGTTTTATTGGAAATAAAGACGAAGAAGAAGAAGAAGAAGAAGAAGGAGGAGGAGGAGTGAGGATGGGGTTTGCTCGGAAGCATGCTCGAGGTGGTGTGAGGATCGTCTCGAAGCAGAGTGATACGTGAGTAACACGGGGTTTATCTCGAGAGTTTTGTATGGTGACATAGGTATTCCCTTAGGGTAGTCGGGTTTGCTTTGCTTTCTGTTTTTATGGGTTAAAACAGAAGAAATTTGTAACCAGTTTCAAAATAAGTAGAAATGGACAAGTTCAAAGCCATTATCAAACAGGTTTCAAAATACAAGAAGGTGTTTTTTCCTAAATATATGATTTCAGATAAGTTTATTGTTGAAACTAAGTAATTAATTTAAGTATGTGGTTTTAATTATTTAAGATTTTACAAGTTGAAATATAATTTATTAATGTAATCAATGGGTATTTAATTTGTATAAATGATTAAAGAGTAATTACTGAATGTAATTAATTAGAGGATAGTTAATTACTTAAAATGATAAGTTTAAGGTTAATAATGAATGTAATTAGCTAAAGATAATTAACAAATGAAAGTGATTAAGGGTTAATTCATTTAATTTAAGTGATTATGGAATAATTACTTGATGGAAATAATTACGAGATAATTAAATTACTTTAGTGATAATTACTTAATGTAAGTAATTAAAGGGTAAATTTTATTAAGGATAAATTAATTAAATTTGTAATTAAAGGTTAAATTAAGTAATAGTTAAAGGTTAACTAATTGAGGGCAATTAACCTACGGGATAATTACTTGATGGAAGTAATTAAAGGTAATTACTTAAGGGACGTAATTAAGGATTAATTACTTAGTGTAATTAATTAAAGGATTGATTAATTAAGGAAATTCATTAAGGGTTAGTTAATTAATGATTATGATTAGTTAAAGGATAATTAATCAATGTGAGTGATTATAAGATAATTAATTTGAGTAATTAATTAAGGATCAATGTAATTAATATGGATGGGTAAAGGTTAATTAATTTGTGTAAAATTAAGAGTTAATTACTTATTGTAATTAAAGGTTAATTAGTCAAGGGTGATTAATTAAGATAGATAATTAAAAGTCGATTAATTAATTGGATTGTAATTAATTGATGTGAAGTAAAGGTAATCCAAGTGATTGAAGCTTAGTATCTAATTTAATTAGAGATAAATTAAATTAATTTTGGAAGTGATAGATCTTGCTTACGAATAATTGAATAATGCAAAATGCCTTGAATTGGTTAATATCTCTGATATGAAATATTTGTGATATGATATGTTTGGATGGAAAGGATAATGTGGTTATCTGTCGATGAGGAATTACTGTGTAAAAAGTAACATCTTGTATTTAAGTTGAATTATATTTCACTTAATAACTTGAGTTAAGATGGTATTGAATTCGAAGAGACCGAGGTTGGGTATCAGTAAATACCTGAACCCACTTCGATTTGTAACCTACAATGATTCTTTATAGATTGATATGTTCAATAGGCTGAAATGGAATAATTTAAATGATTGAACCATTTAAAACTAAGTAAAAATACTTAAGGATTGATTGTGAATATAAGTAAAAACTATAGTAAGTGTGAACTTGTAGTAATGAACAAGTTACCCAGGGTTTTAAATAAGTTTATTGTTTAGTATTACTTGTTAGATGGGTTTACTCACGTTGGTTTCCAGCCAGACCCGGGTGTTACTTTGATGTAATTCTCTAGTCAGACCGAGTATTATAGATTTTCAAGTAAGGGCGCTCTGGAGCTCAGGAGGCGAGTTGGATGGCAGGAACGTATGGAGAGTAAACCGCTGAGTATTATTGATTTGTATCTGAAACATGTTGCTTTAACTGTCTAGTGTTTATGAAAATGTTGTAACTCTGATGTACTGATGTAAATTAACTGATACAGTTTTTTCTTGTATAACTGTTATTTTATTTGATATTATATTTTGATCTGCTACGAATGTGAGATTCTTGTTTCATATATGTTTCATCTTCTACTATTTTCTTCTTTTCCTAACTATTTGGAATTTTGGGGATCAAAAATTCTAGGCCGTTACATTTGGTATCAAAGCAGAAGGTTAAGCGAGAACCTAGGCTTTGGTGGGTTTACTAATTAAAGATTGGGTCAATGGTACCCTAGAATGAGTTGAGTGTGCGTATATATATAAGAGAGCGTACATGTTATTTTCTTATGTAAAGGTTTTAAAATGGTTTCAAAAGTAAATGAATCTTATATAAATTTATTAAGCAATAGTTTTTCTAATATATTAAGGTAATTGGTTGTTGTATTAATTGAATTAAAACTAATAATAAGAATTAAGTGGTAATAGAAATACAACCAAATTGAAATTAAATGAAGGTAAGTTTGAAATGGATCTAAGCTGAAAATTTTAAATTCTGAATTTGTAGAAGTATTTTCAGAATAAGATAATTTAAATTATGAAGTTTTAAATCTAAGTCCAGAAATTGGTGAACTTGTTCCAAGTGTTTAAAAGAAATAATAAATAGTATTAATTGAATAAAAGAGCTTGATTCAAACAAGAGTCGTTGGAAATTTTATAGGAATTTGTTTTGAATTTAAAACCAAAGATGGTTTAAAATTTAAAAGTAACTTGGTGTGTAAAGGAAATAAATATGTATATTTGAAATAAACTCTAAGGTTGAGTTTTGAGTTTTCCTTGGAATGTGATGTCAAAACCCATAATGAAATAAGTTTTTGAACTTATAAGGGGGAAGATTATTAATAAGAAGTTTAAAATTTGGAATGGAGAATTCAAATTTGAGTAAGGTTGACTGGATTAAGTAAATTAAATTTAACTTAGGAGAAGTTAAATAAATTAACGGACAATCTGAATTGGAAATTTCAAGATGAAATTGAAATTTATCTTCTAAAGTTAGAATGGTTGATTTGAATTGGGAGTTTGTGTGATCTCAAAATGGGTTTGAGATTTGGAAATTGGAAATTGATGGATGTTTTAAAATAATTTGGATGATATCATCCTGTTGCTATTAATAATTTTTAAACTTTGAATTGAATTTATTTAAATAAATGAAGAAATGGATTGTGGTAATATATCCATTATAGATATAAATAAAATTAAACTTAAATTTGAAATTAAGGATATGGAATTCCTTTGAATTTAAGATTTGAATGTTAAGAATTGAACTTGTAAATTAAAATTGTTTTGAACTCTTACTTTAACCATGTAATGAGCTAAGTAAAGGCAATTTAAAATAGAGTTTTGAAAATTTGGACTCAAATTTAAATTGTTTAAAAAGATGCCTTAGCTGTTAAATTAAATAGTATAGGTTAATTTGATTAAATCAACATTTAAAATATAACTCCAATTTATATAATTCGAGATGGTTTTAAGTTGAAATTTGAATAGAACTAGTTCAAATTAAATTTGTTTTGAATTAATTAGAATTGTGATTGAAGATGGATAAGTTTAAAATTCTAATGAAAATTTGAACTGGATAAATTTGAAATGAAATTGAAGTTGAATTAGTTCAAATTCAAATAGGAAGTTGATTTAAATTTGGGATGGGAATGGAAGTTAGCTTAATTTGAATTGAAATTGAAAGTTAATTGGAAGTTGATTGGAATTGGGATTAATTCAAATGGGAATTGAGTTAATTTAAATGGAAGTGGAAATTTAAGTTGAATTGATGAGAATGAGATTGGGAATTGAATAGTTTGGCGCTAGACTATTTTCAAAATAATGGTTTTAATATAAACCTATTTTTCTAAGCCATTTACTATATACAATTTTTTTTTTTAAAGCCAAACTATTTTATACTATTTTACAATCATTTTTGGAACTATTTAACAATTTTTCAAACTGTTTTATAAACTAATTGCTATTTTTCAACTACTTTATAACTAATTACTACTTTACAACTATTTTGCAATTATTTAAAATTTCTATAACTATTCGACTACTTTCCAACTATTTTACAATTACTTAACTATTTTACAGCTATATTCCAAACTAGTAATTATTTTTCAACTACTTATCTATTTTAATTTTTCAAGCTATTTTCTAAATTCAAGATGGACAGAGTTCAAACTGATTTTAGTCAAATAATCATTTGAGATAAGAATTAAAGTGATAATCCAAATGGAATTGAAACAATTATGAATAAGTGGATAGAAAATAAAGAGAATGTGAATAGAAAAAGAGAATTGATTTAGCTTATAATCAATGAAAATAAATACGTAGGATGTACATATATTATTCTATTCGCAGAGTGATTTCATCCAGATTCGAGCACAGAATTTCGATAGTATATCGATCCGATTTGGGATTTTTATTTGATTTTCAACAGTAAACCTGAATATGGATTTTTGATTGGTTCTGGATATTCTCTATCATAGTTATGGCTATGCAAGGAGAATGACAGTTTCTGATCAAGAAACCAGATCTTGGTCCGCACTAGGTAGTCGGGTGGACGATACTTGTTCGGAAGAGAAATTGTGTGATCGAGCAAGCCATCAGATTGATATTGCGTATGGATGATATGAGTACATCATACGATTTTGAATGAAATTAATATTGAAAATTTATGGATAAGAACTATAAAATGTTTTTGAAATGAAAAATATATTTTGTGAGATATATCTTTGTTATATAAGATAAATCTCCCCTTGTTGAATCTCTTGCCGGAAAAGAAGGGTTTTTGAAATATTTGAAGTATAAAAAGGGAATTTATACAAGTATGAAGTGATCCAAAAATTTCAAAGTTATATATATATATATCTATATATATAAAGGATCTTATGAGAATGATTTTGAGGAAAGTTTTTTGGAACCTATGGATTTGGAAAGGCTTTTGATTTTTGGGGAAAAATCAATTTCGGAAATTTGAAAAGCTTAGTTTGAGAATTATTGATTTTGAAATAATCGATTTTGAGAAAAAGAGATTTATATGGGATTCATGCTAGGTGTATGATTTGGAAGATACTATATGTGTATAGCATAAAGTGTTTTGAAATGGCTCTGGAGAAAAAGGCGCTCCCTTGAAATGAACTTCTCAGGAGTACCATAGGTCGGTACTGCCTTGAGCCTCAAAGGTAGGAGGCTCTAAAGTGGATCCTGTGTGAAAGTCCGAACAAACTGAAGTTCCTAAGGATAATTGGGTAGAAAAAGTCGACGGCGTTGATGCCTACAGAGGCATTTAGGTTATGCTGTGACGACAGTGTAACTCGGTGTCGCTGCGATCTACTGTGGACCATAGCGAAAATCATGTGGAAGTGAGTGTCAATGGTCTACGTTTGGTTTTGCCGGGATGGCAACGAAACATCGGTAGACTGTGATCTATGGTCGAGTGGAGTGGAGAAGTTTCATTCTTTTGGTAGTGAAATTCGAGGGCGCTGATGCCTATAGTTATATGGGTTTTTGTTGTGATAGCAGCGTCACCCCAGATGTAGCTGCGATCTGTAGCGAGTGCCATGGTGTAATCGAGGGGCGTGGAGTGCCTACAGTTATCTATGGATTTTGCCGGAATGGCAACGTAACCGTCGGGTTAACTGCGACCATGAATGGGGGTGATGATTTCCAGAGCATTCTCACCAAAGATATTTCCTCTATTTTCAAGAAAAAATGTTTTTTATATTTTCAACAAAATATTTTCTATTATTTTCACCGGATGTTGAAAACAGTTTTACCAAGTACTTATAGATTTTCAGTCCTACGCCTGATCAACGTATGACCGAATTTCTATGAGAACAAGGATGGACTTGTTGAAACATCGAGTTATAAAATGTATTTTTATAAAACTATTTTATAATGTTATGTGGATTTTAAAAGTGTTTTAACAATGATCAGAGAATAATTTATCTGATTTTAAGTTATTGAATAAGCTCTGACTTTGTTCCTTTTTGAGGACGAAAAGATTCAAAGGGAGGAGGAATGTGATAACCTCGATCTTGGTCATCTAATAATTGAATAATTATCTGATTTTAAACTATAGGGATACTGATTTTATTTTGTTAAATAAATGGAATTCTAATAATTTAGAAGTATCTGAATATATATATTTAAAACTATAGCAAATTTTAGGATAAATTTAATTATGTTAATGGATATATGCCAAACTTTATAACAGTGAAATTTTTAAAGTATATACACACATAGGTATATAAGTGTATGTGCATATATATATATATGCATATATCTATATGCCAGGTACAGTAGTATACATGGAAATTGGTGAAAGGTGTGAATTCACACATATATAAAGATAAATTAACAAAACATAAAGCACTAAAAGGACTAATATTTATTAAGTTAAAAACTTAGTAGTTTAAGTTTAAAATAGGATTTAATAAAGTTTATACTTTCTTTAATATATAAATAATAAGCATAAAAATATAAATGTAATACAAAAACACATATATAATAAAAAGTAAATTTCAAATATAATATAAAAATTATATTAAGACATTTGTACATATTTTAATAAGTGTAGTTAAATTAATTCATGACATTACAAGTGTTTGCTTGGATTAATATATAGAAGCTAACAAAATTACAAGTGGCAATTAATAAAAATCAAACAACATGTTTTGAAAAGAAGAACTAGTTTTCATATATTTTTTCCCCTATCTTTATTTTTTTTCAAATCTGAAAACCCAAAAAAAAGCAGCTCGAAAAAAAAAAAGTTATCAACAACTAAACCTAAAGCAAAAATCAAGTTCAAAAAAATCAAAGTTCAATTCAATATGCAAGCAGGTTCAGATCAACATCAAAAATTCCAGTAGCAGATTAGTTTTAGATTTCAGATTTCAAAAATACTATCTTGTCCTCTGTTCTTCTTTAACTATGAGTAAACTTGACTTAAAAGGTTCAACTTGTGATTATCATGATGCATGAGATGGATTATAAATGTGATGTTGTGAATCAGCTTTGCATGGATGAAATAAAATATTTATATGAATATTAATATGAGATGAACCTGTGATGGCTGGTTTATATTCAAAATCTGTTGGTTTTTATCATCTTAACCAAGTTCAAAAATCTGAATCCCCTTGTATAGATAATTTTAAGATACGATCTTTGAAAGGAAATTGTGTGTAAAAATCATATTCAATTAAAAAAATGGTTTCAAGTATATATATAAGGTGGTTATGTTGGAAATTGAAATTTCAGGGCCAAAGCAATTAAAGTCCGAAATTTAAGAATTTAAAATTTAAGTTTTGATTGTATGACCTGATTCAATTTTGGAAACAACGATTTTTAAGAGTCATATCATAATATTGAAGACAGAATTGGATGAGCAATTGAGGATTGATCGAAAATTGATTTTTCATCGATTTCCAATGAATCAATCGTAGATGGGGAGCAATTTTTGACCATAAGGTAGTTGAAATAGTTGCGAGTCTAGGAAAATTGAGTTCGATTTTTTCTAATGGGTGGATTGAGTGATCGAGGTGGAACTAGGGTATATTGCCTAAATTCGATCAACGTTTTAATCAAGGGAAATTCATGGTCAGTGGAGAAATAGAGGCGATCGCGAGTAGGGGATTAGGGGCGTAGGTGTGTGATGAAGTTTCGGTCCTGGTTGCAGAATCGTTGGTGGAATTGGGCAACGGTCGAGGAGATTTTAGGTTGATCGTTTTGGTTCCAGTGTTGGTCTCATAGCTCGTTTCCGATTTCGAGCATGATCAAGGCTCTGGATCGTCGTAATCCGGTGAGAAGATTGTTGTCGACTTGTTGACGTCAGCATCGATGGTTGGAGCCTCGTTGATGCACTGTGCACGTGAACGCATTTATCGGTGTATCTGGGTTTTGCTGGAATTAAAGACCAAGAAGAAGGAGTGAGCATAGGGTTTGCTCGGGTGCATGCTTGAGGTGATGTGAGGATCGTCTCGAAGCAGTGATACATGAGTAACGCGGGGTTTACCTCGAGGTTTTTGTATGTTGACTCGGGTATTCCTTTAGGGTAATCGGGTTTGCTATGCTTTCTGTTTTATGGGTTAAAACAGAAGAAATTCGTAACCAGTTTCAAAATAAATAGAAATGGACAAGTTCAAAGCCATTAGCAAATAGGTTTCAAAATATAAGAAGGCGTTTTTCCCCAAATATATCAATTCAAATAAGTTTATTGTTGAAACTAAGTAATTAATTTAAGTACGTGGTTTATTTTAATTATTTACGATTTTACAAATTAAAAATATAATTTTGTTAATGTAATTAATGGATAATTAATTTGTATAAGTGATTAAGGAGTAATTACCGAATGTAATTAATTAGAGGATAGTTAATTACTTAAAGTGATAATTTAAGGTTTATAAATAAATGTAATTAGTTAAAGATAATTAACAAATGAAAGTGGTTAAGGGTTAATTCATTTAATTTAAGTGATTATGGAATAATTACTTAATGGAAATAATTACAAGATAATTAAATTACTTTAGTGATAATTACTTAATATAAGTAATTAAAGGGTAAATTTTGTTAAGGATAAATTAATTAAATTTGTAATTAAAGGTTAAATTAAGTAATAATTAAAGGTTAACTAATTGAGGGCAATTAACCAACGGGATAATTACTTGATGGAAGTAATTAAAGGTAATTACGTAAGGAAAGTAATTAAGGATTAATTACTTAGTGTAATTAATTAAAGTATTGATTAATGAAGGAAATTTATTAAGGGTTAGTTAATTAATGAGTGTGATTAATTAAAGGATAATGAATCAATGTAAGTGATTATAAGATAATTAATTTGAGTAAGTAATTATCCATGTAATTAAAATGGATGGGTAAAGTTTAATTAATTTTTGTAATTAATTAAGAGTTAATTACTTATTGTAATTAAAGGTTAATTAGTCAAACGTGATTAATTAAGATGGATGATTAAAAGATGATTAATTAATTGGATTGTGATTAATTAATATTAAGTAAAGGTAACCAAGTGATTAAAGATTAGTAATTAGTTTAGTTAGAGATGAATTAAATTAATTTTGGAAGTGATAAATCTTGCTTATGAATGATTGAGTAATGTTAAATGCCTTAAATTGGGTGATACCTCTGATATGGAATGTTTTGTGATATGATATGTTTGGATGGACAAGATAATGTGGTTATCTATCAATGAGGAATTGTTGTGTAAAAAGTGACATCTTGTATTCAAAGCTGAATTGTATTTCACTTGAATAACTTGGGTTAAGATGGTATTGAATTCGAAGAGACCGGGGTCGGGTATCAGTAAATATCCGAACCCACTTCGATTTGTAACCTACTATGATTCTTTATAGATCGATATGTGAAATCAATAGGCTGAAATGGAATAATTTAAATGACTGGACCATTTAAAACTAAGTAAAGGTATTTAGGGATTGGTTGTGAATATAAGTGTTGACCATAGCAAGTGTGAACTTGTTGTAATGAACGAGTTACCCCAGGTTTTAAATAAGTTTATTGTTTAGTATTACTTGTTAGATGGTTTTACTCACGGTGGTTTCCAGCCTGACCCGGGTGTTACTTTGATTTAATTCTCGGGTCAGACCGAGTATTATAGATTTTTATGTAAGGACGTTCTGGAGCTCATGAGGCGAGCTGGATGGCAGGAACGTATGGAGTGTAAACTGTTGAGTATTATTGATTTGTATCTGGAACATGATGCTTTAACTGTCCAATGTTTATGAAAATGTTGTAACTCTGATGTATTGATGTAAATTAACTGATAAAGCTTTTCCTTGTCTAACTGTTATTTTATTTCATATTATATTTTGATCCGCTACGAATGTGAGATTTTGTGTTTCATTTCTATTTCTTCTTCTATCTCTTTTCTTCTTTTCCTAACTATCTGGAATTTTCAAGATCGAAAATTCTGGATCGTTATAGTTAGATGGTTTAATATTGCATTGTAGTGTTTGATTTGACATTGTAGTTGAGTTTTGATATGATTTTGGTCAGAGCGCACAATGGAAAAATCTATCTATCAGTTTCCACTGAGTACATTTATTTTGGTCTCTTATATTTGTTTGGCTATTTTAAATTGCTGGTATTGAATTTAATTTTGGAATCTGTATACGTTTGAAGTAGTTTGAAAATTGTTTTGAAGTTACTAAAGGATTGATAAAAGTAAAGACTTTTTATATATAAGCAGATGTACTTTATTATTTTATTATTATATGATTTTGTAAGTCAAGTATAAGAAGTAATCTTTTGATGTAACAGCCCGAAGTTTTAACAAGTATTTTTAACTTTTAATTATAAAACTTTGGGGTTTATTATATAAAAATCTCAATTTTTAAAATTGATTAAAACATTTCCCAAATTTTTAATTAAAGGACAAGAGTTCTGAAATTTTAAATTTGGTTAAAGATAACTCTAATTGGAATTTTTAAATTTTTTAATTCTAAATCTTTTATATAAGAATTATATATGTACAAGATTTATTATGAGGATGTTTGCTTATATTGGTAATAACATTTATTTCCCTTTTTGTTCTTTTTAAAATGAATTATATATATTAAAAGTTAGTAATAAATTTCTTAGAAAATGGTAAAAAATCCAAAGAATGTAAAGAAATTTTATTTTAGTTAAGTAATAACTTTCACAATTTACAATGTATTAATAAACTGTTGAATTACGCGTTTAAAGGGCGCGTTATTTAATGGGATAAAAACGTATAAGAAAACGTATAAAATTTAAATCCGTTATTTTTGTTTTATTTTGGACTCAAATTTTGCGTCTATGGTGCGCATTTCAAAAATATATACCTTAACTGAAAATGGTTAAGTAAATCTGTAAACGTGCATTTTCGAGTAGGAGGGAAGCATATCCGTTTCAATTTTTCCTTTAACCGTGACTGGCCATTTACCTTTTAAAAAAAAAGATATCCCATTTCTCTTATTACTGCAACTATTTATTTAGTATAAAATCTTTCATCAAAGTAACGTTCAAATCTTATCTTATTGTCGTTTCCTCCAATATCAATGCTAGTTTCTTCTCATTAAACACGTTCGCAAATTTGTCCAAATTCCATTTCCGTTCAAAGACAAATATATTCACTTCCCTTTTCTCTTCAGTTTTAAATAGAACGTTATCCATAAATTTTATTACCATTTCATAGCAAGATCATCTCTTGCCGTTACTTTGCTTAATTCACTCAGTCTATTTGAGGATATAAATCACGCACCCATTGAAAAGAGATCCTATACTTCTTTAACGACTATCCTCTATTGCCAAAACAATCAACGCAAAGTAAAATTTCAAAAAAAAAAGAAAAATGTAAACAAACATGGTTTAATTAAGGAATAAAATTTGGAAATTTATAGTGTATAAATGAACTGGGTAATTACGCGTTTAAAGGGCGCGTAAATTGAGGGAATAAATAACGTGTGTGTAGATATATATATATATATATATATATATATATATATATATAAGAAAACATATAGAATTTTAATCTGTTATTTCGTTATATTTTGGGCATAAAATATTACGGCTATGGTACACATTCTTAAAAATATGACCTTAGCTGTAAATGAGTAAATTTATCAGTGACATGTGTTTTTAGAGGAAAGGATTTGTCTAGCGTTCAAATCAAGTATGTTGCCCCTAATTCAACGCATTGCTTTAAAAATTGGATTACCATAGATTTTTGCCATTCAACAAAATTTATTGTTTGCATTTTTCAGAACACAATTTCTCCTAAATCTCAGTCATGCGCAGTATCCATTCTCCTATCTGTTTGCCTATTTCATATGCGCCTTTCTCTTTACCCATATCCTTACGTTTATTTTTCTCTTTCCAGTAAAATTTACTTCCCTATTTATATATATATACTCTCACGCAACCTATTAAATAAAGAAATTGCAACGAAACCAATTATTTTCTTAAACATTTTATCACTTGCAGTTTTTTTTACGCAATCGAGGGGAAGAAATTTGCCGTTTCAAAGCAATAAGTTTCTTGCCTTTATCGACTGAAATTGCATAAGCTCACATCAAATTCCTGACCATTCAGAGAAAAAAAGCTACCTATTCTTTCTCCTAGAATATCGCAAGTTTATCTTTATATTCCAATGCACGTACGCAATATAAAACTTCTTGCCAAAATTGTTCCCTTAAATTGCGAAACTCCTCTGTTATAAATATATAAACCACGCATTTTCCATCTCCTCATCAAAAGTTTGGCTTCAGCCTCGTGCGTGAGCAAGCATACTTCAGGTAATGGCCACCTTTTAGCTTACCTTCTTCTATTGTTCTCCTTTTTTTAATTCTCTTTTTCCCGTTCATGCAAAGCTCGAACTACACCGCCACATAACTTGACTACACCTATTTATCCACCTTTCCTCTATGCCTATATTCATGTTCATGGAATTATCTAAGACTGCGTGGATAGAATGCTTGACTAGGTTAGGTATAAGTTATATTTTGCGTTTACGTTAGCTAATACAGATTCATGGTTTGGATATGGTACTAGGTTTTGCTGTCGCTAATTAGCAAGTTTTGATTTCTATGTGTTATTGAATAAAATTTGATAGGATTCACTAACTGGAGTTAGAATAAAGCTGCATGCATCCATTTTGTAATAGGCTAGTGAAAGTATTGTCATAAGTTTTTTTGATGCTGAGTAATTGGATTAAATTAATTAGGTGTTCTCCACTTGTAGAAAATTTTTAACCCACCGAGTGGAATATGCGTGCACGCCTTCAGATGGATATGACCGAGCCTAGCTATTTTATGTCGTGTCACATATATAAAAAAAGTTAGTACCGAAGAAACAAAAGGGGGAGGGGGCACATGCATGAGAATGCTCATGCCACCTATATAATCTAACTAGGGTATAGTTGTGCACCACTATTGAACTCAATTTGTCTAAAGTTTCCTATCGTGCGTGCATGCATAAAGTTTAAAGCGTGAGCATGAAAAAAAGGAAAGGAAAGAGTAGTGCATGTTTTCATATTTTTAAAAATGGGCAGGCCGTTGTTATCCGGTTGTGGGGTGGAGTGGTCGAGCCTACGGATCGAGTTGATTCCGTGCGTCCCTGTTGTTTCAAATATTTCGTGTTAAAATTTTACTTAGTTTTGATGTTTGAATTTATTCGATTCCTTTCAAGAATTAAATCCGGGCGTCGACTCCGCAACAATTTGATCGTGCTTCTGTGCATTCTCTTTTTTCAAGTATTACCATCTTTCTTGAATCAAATCTTTGACGGCAATAAGGTGAGTTTTCTCACCTGACAAACGTACTTATATATCTGTAAATTGATAACAAGTGTGATTGTAGAATAATTATTATTTTTATTTGACTGTGATATAAATTGATGATGTTAAAAATCCTGTTATTAAACCTACACATCATCAGTTATATTATATATTGTTTTATTTATGCTGTTACACTATTTATTTATGTACTGTTTATCACTGCCAGTTCCCTGTGGAAAAAAATCGTTATGGGCTGAAATGATAGGCCTGAACGATATTTATTTATTTATTTAGTCATTTATTTAACTTGGGATTGTGGGTTTGAAATGATAGAACTCGGTTTTCTTGTAAATTACGGATTGAAATGATATATTATCCATATCACTTGACCTAGGTTAGAAAATATTATACATACCCGTGGTTATATATATATATATATATATTCTGGAAATATTAAATATTTTTTTATTAAAATACTTTGTTTAAAGTGGATTAAAATGATTATTATAACTATAGTGATATTTTACAAGATAAATATGTAATAAATGAATGTTAAAATTTAAAGTATAAATTTATCTGGTAAATTTTGATTGTAAAATAAACAGAATTTAAGTTAAGAAAGTATAGGAAAATTCGGTATAACTTGAATATAAAGCGAAATAATTAAGGTTAAGTTTTCTATAAGGAAATAGGTAAACTTAGGAAAATATGGAAGTTAAATTATAACTTGATTTTAAATTTGGAGGATGGTTTTAAAAATAAAGGTAGGTTCAGAAATAAATTGGAAATTTAGTTTATCTTTGAAACGGTGATTAAACTAAATTATTAAGAAGAATTCATAGAAATTTTAAATTGGAAAGAAAGTATAAAGAAGTTAGATATATATTTGCAAATTTGATTTTATAAAAATTATAAAATATTGAGAAATTTAAATGACATTTAAAGGTGGAAATTTTGATTTTATAAGTAAATTTGTTTAAATAGAGGTTAAATTTTTGCTGAAATTTTCTTGAAGTCTAAAATTTAATTTACTCAAATCTGTGTAAAGGATATTACCACACTGGGCAAGTGCTCGAGTAAATATAAATGAACTAAGACATAACCTGTGGGATGTATATTGGATTTTTATGAGAATAATAACTTCACTTTTAAACAGTTTAAAATTAAGTATTTAATTTAAAAATAAACTATTTTGGAATTTATAACCATGGGCAATAATAACGTTGTTTGTTAAAGAGACCGGGATCGGATATGGGCATACTCTCTATCGATACCGAAAACCACTTTGACAACCGTGTGCGCGGTGGAGATTCTAGAATGAAGTAGGATGGTGGTGGCGTTTTCTATGAGGTAAATACGTGGACCCGACCCCCGTGAGTTAGCATAAGGTGGCTAAAATAGGAGCGATTCTCGGATTAATGAGGTAGCACCTCTAATCGGACGCACTTCTTCGTATGCCATTCTATTACTTTTGTGATTGTTTTGGTGTGCACGTTTGATTTGGAGTGTTGTTCGAGGTGGGCGGTAGTAGCAACTACGCGTTACCACCGGTCCGGATGCATAATTGGGATATGTACCCTTGCAGTGCCTAGTTGTGCCGTGTCACCTACCATAGCGAGCCTTGTACGAGTTTGGTTTTCTCCCGTAGCCCATGTGGTATCCTCTGGTGGCTTCTCGATCAGGAGGGACTATGATATTGGATGGACTACTGGGACTATTATTGTGTTAAGGGGGAGATTTGGTAACTCCTTAACGCTATTTAAAAGTAAGTTTATTTTATCATAGACACTATTATAATAGCGAAATTATTACTACATAGTAAATAGTTTAACGGATCCTTAGAGGATGGGCGGTCCCAAGCATCCTTTAAGTTACTTGCTCTATATTACAATATACTTGAGTTAGCTTACACTGTATAAGTATGTATGTCCTGACTCGAGTGTTGTGTTTATTTCATACGCTCGGGTCAGCCTGAGTTGCAGTTCAGTCGTCATCCCAGAACTAGGACTTCTGTAGATCACTTTCAAGCTGCTGGAAAATTTTCCTTTCAGTTCCTTATCGAAATTTATGAAATCAAGACCATTGAATATTGAGATTTTCTATTGTTGTTTCGAACTGTATTTGGGTTTAAAAACTATGTAAATTTTATTGTTTTGAGACTTTTAATAGTGGATTCATGAACCACTAAGTTATTTAAATTCCGCTGCGAGTATTCTGAATTTCTGTGTCTGTGATTCTATGATTATTTATTTACTGTATATTTTGAGTTTTGCCAAATTTTATTTACAACGCGATATTTTGAACAATTCAAGTCTGACATGTGCGGATGCAAATGGTTGAAAATATCGGGTCGTTACATTTGGTATTAGAGCTTTGGCTCTAGGAAAAACTTAGAATGTATGGTAAATTTGATTTACAGAATCACTTTCATTCGATCTTGAATCTCTTCCTTTTTGAATTTTGGAACATTCCCTACGGTTCCAAAGTTCATTCGCGTTCCCTAAGTTAGGTTTAGGAAATTTCTGAAATTGAATGGAGAAAGAGTTGGAGAAGAAGAAGAGAAAGCTTACCAATGGGTTCTCTTGAACTTTGGAGCAAGAACTTGGATTTGCAAAGGAAGCTAGGGCTTGGAGTTTTAATTTCCTCTTCCACCCTCCATTAACATAAAAGCTTGAGTATTAGGAAAATAGAAGAGAAGTGAATGAAGAGGAGAGGGTTGGAAATGAGTTAAGTGGTTAATTGGCTCAGCCCAAACCAAAGCCCAAAGCAAAAAGTAGCAAAATTCAACTTTCTCCAAACATATCGAAGCTTATACTCAAAAAGGTCGCACACGTCATTTTGAACTCAATGGAGGTGGTCCCGGGTCCTAATTCGACCGTATGCAAAAAGTAGGTTTTCGGACCAAAATCCGACGAACGATAAAATATTTAAATATAAAGTCGATAAATATGCGGGTTGTTACAGACTCCCCTCCTTAAAGAAATTGCGTCCTCGCAATAATTAAGAAGGAAATATAAGAAGTAACAACCATAGAAGCATATTAACACAAAAGAAAATTTGAATCAAGAAGTTCACCATAAAGAGCACGAAGGAGTAAATCCAAAAGTTTTCGTTCGATGAATTCTCAAGATTTCACATGAGCAATCCTTAGGATTTGAGAACCATTGAACTTCTTTCAAAAAGAATATCTTTGTATCGAAGGCGCTCAACCTCCGAAGCAATGATGTGAATGGAATGGTGCTCAAAAGTCAAATTTGGTGAAACTTCAATCTCCACAATATCACCGGGCTCAAGAATGAAATCCGGAATCCCTAAGGCATTTCCGTAGATAAAAGACATGGAAAACGTCAAGAATAGCAGAAAGTTGAGCCAGTGCAACGGCGTGGTATAAATACGGTACGCCCGAGAAACTAGAAACTCGAATAATTTGGAGCACCGACGTAATACAAAGGCGGTACGTCCAATGAACCAAAAAGCCAAGTCATTGATGTAGTGCAAACGGTACATCCAATGAATCAAAAAGCGAAGACATTGATGTATCACAAACGGTACATCCAATGAATCAAACATCAAAGTCATTGATGTAGTACAAACGGTACATCCAATGAATCAAAGACACTGATGTAGTACAAACGGTACATCCGATGAATCAAAAGCAAAGTACATCCGATGAATCAAAAGCAAAGACATCGATGTAGTACAAACGGTACATCCGATGAATCAAAAGCAAAGACATCGATGTAGTACAAACGGTACATCCAATGAATCAAAAGCAAAGACATCGATGTAGTACAAACGGTACATCCGATGAATCAAAAGCAAAGACATCGATGTAGTACAAACGGTACATCCGATGAATCAAAAGCAAAGACATCGATGTAGTACAAACGGTACATCAGATGAATCAAAAGCAAAGATATCGATGTAGTACAAACGGTACATCCGATGAATCAAATAGCAAAGACATTGATGTAGTACAACGGTACATCCAATGAATCAAATAACAAAGACATTGATGTAGTACAACGGTACATCCAATGAATCAAATAGCAAAGACATTGATGTAGTACAACGGTACATCCAATGAATCTAACAGCAAAGACATTGATGTAGTACAACGGTACATCCAATGAATCAAATAGCAAAGACATTGATGTAGTACAACGGTACATCCAATGAATCAAATAGCAAAGACATTGGTGTAGTACAAACGGTACATCCAATGAATCCAAAAAGAAAAGACATTGATGTAGTACAAACGGTACATCCAATGAATCAAAGCCCGAATGATTTCGGAACACCGACGTAGTACAAAAATGGTACGTCCAATGAACCGAACACAATAAAAGAACATCGGACGCAAGCTCATAAAAGAAATGAGATGAAACTCAATAAAACGAAGTACATCAAAACGCCCGATGAACTTGATAAAAAGATAATTTCATTCGGTCATCAACAAAGAAACAACCCCTTGTTGCTTACGACTAAACGAATTGGCAACACGATTTCCCTTTCGGGAATAAAAAGAATATCAAGAACATAAGAAGCTAGGAACTCGAGTCAACATGAAGTTCCTAAGAGAACACAAATATTTCACAGATTTATGATCGAGGTAGAGAACAAATTTCTCATCGAAATATGATGATGCCAAATTCCAAAAGCAAAAACAATAGCCACGAACACTAGATCATGAGTGGCATATCTAGTCTCGATAAGCTATAATGATTTAGAAGCACAAGTGATAGCACGTTCTCCTTTGCAAGAGAATGGCATTCCAAACCAATACGACTAGTATCGGTACAAATAGCAAAGTCTTGGTTCCCCTTCAGGAATCACAAGAAAGAATAAGAGTATCGAAAAGAAAGAACTTCTTTTAAATAATTCTCTTTCCCGAAAAGATAAAGCTTTCAAAAATCAAAATTATTTCGATGTAAAAATATTTCTAGAAGAATTTACATTTTTACAAGTCAATATATCGTGTCTGATTGTCACGTCAAAGCGTTTAGGAAATTCCTATCGATAACGTTGATCAAGCGCATCGACCAAAATTCTTAAAGCACTCAACGGGCAATACAATCACAAAATCATCTTTTATAGGATAAATAAATCTCTTAAAAAGTTTTAAGAATATTCTTTGTTCGTTTCAAGAACAAAAATCCACTTTTACTTATAAATAAATCTTATGAAAAAGATTTGCAAAATTTTAAATTACTATTTTCATCCAAAATCAATAAATAAAAGAATGGTCTCATCGAAATATTCATAGAATATTCGATTTATAAAATGGATGAAATGAGCTGGACAAATTGAATGACATAATAAGTCATTCATAAGAATCATAACAAGTGCGGAATGCGGTAAGTGGAATGCTAATTTCCGCAACTCGTAACAAACGAAAACCGGTGATAAAGTCAAACTGAAAAGACCTTAGCACCACACAAAAGATATTGCTTAGGTGATGATCCTAAGACAAGCTCAAAAATACCAGAAAATTTTTCAAACGACATGATTGAGAGAAATAATACTTTCCTTATCATGCGGGTTTTAAGGAATAAAATGATGCCATCAAATTGGAATCAAAATCACAAAGGAAAAATAGAAATCTTCTTAACAGATTGAAAATGTCGAAGATGAATAATCCACTCGGAAAAATAGGATATGGGCTTCACAATTTAGGCCAATCCTTACAGAAAAAGTCAATTCCGAAGCAAAGTAAATATCGGCTCGGAAAGAAAAGTCACATAAAACAATCTCGACATCAAAACAAAAGCAAATTGAGTGTTGCGGATATACCATCCGGATTCACAATCCTCAAAGAAGTCATCAAGCCCAAAATATTCAAAGAAAAAGCATCGACAAGTTCTTTTGATATAAAAATAATGAGATGAAACTCATATCAAAAAGAACTCGAATAAGAAGATCACAAAATAAATGTAATCAAGGATTAAATGAGAAATACCTTGACCAAGAGAAGAGTTTCTAGGGGCTTGCACAATATTTAGCTTTCTCATGTCCTTGTTCAAATGTTTGGGACATGCAGATAAAAGATGACCCGCTTTCTTGCAATAGCGACAAGAATGGGGTTTTGGACACATATTCGCATAGTGTTCCTTAGAATTACAATTGTAGCATCCTCCACGATTAGGGATTGGAGTCTTTGCTACAAAAGTAGTTTGCTTCACTCTCTTATTGGGATTAAGGCTCTTGAACTAAATATGCCTCTTCTTGGAAGTCCCAATATCACAAACACTTCCTTTACCAACCTCTCCATGAAGAAGAGTAACATCCACAAGCTGATTGAAAGAAACTTCAAGTTTCAAAGGTAGAACCATTTCGGGATTCTTACTCAAAGCATAGATAAACTCTTGATTCTTTACAAGTTCCAAAAGTTGTTGAGCAGACATAAATACTCCATCCTGGGGAGTAGCACTAGGTTGACCGGCGCAGGGACGGCCAGGTCTAACCATTTCTCTTCTTTGAGAAAGAAAGAAAGAAGAGGAAAAAGTTATTCTCAAAATAAATATCAAGCAATCTTGATAGATAAAACAAGGAATCATAAAAGAAAATAGGATGAATCGGTACGAAGACTCGAATTAAATCCTAAAGCACAACTCCTAAGAAAGACTTAGGACATGATCCTTGCTAAATTATTCTACCTTGTTCCGAAGTTTGGCTCTGATACCAAGCTGTGACGCCCCACCTCTATACCCATGCTAGCCAAGAACATTACAGCGAATGCTGTCAACTAGCACGGAGAATAAGGCTGTTGAGGAGCGACCATCCATGTAATTGCTTTGTGCGAGCATCGATATGTCAGATGGTATAACATGCAATTCTTTTCAAGTGGAAATCCGACATGCCGACACAAACTCAAAACTACTACACGGTGGTTATAATATCTTCGGAAACAAATATAGAAATAAACATAACACAAATCAGTCACATTCAATTCATATCACAAAGGCGGAAATAGATATGAATATTACACATAAAAGTGTACATCAGAGTAGTGGTCTAAAGATCCACGATAATACAAAAGAATAGCAACACGTGCTATACAAAGGAATACAACTATGAGTCTATATCTCAAGTGTATACAACAAAATAAACTATTAATCTAAATAGTTTGCCAAAAGTCATAGTAATGATCCAGGATGAGAAGTCAAGCAGAAGCACCTGCAATATCTCGGTCTGACCCGAGTATTATTTAAGAAGAAAATAATAAACGGATCAGTCTAGCTATATATATCAGAAGAAATGATATAGAATAGGAGATATGACTAAACACATAATAATCACAATTCCAAGCTGTGATATATATAAGTAATTGAAAATCAACGAGAGATTAATCAATATCACCAAATCTACACAAGAATCAAAGAAATGTCATACTCCTTATTTCGTTCACCAAACCACAAATATTGACGATAATATCAACGTCAATCACAAAAGTCAATGACACACAAATTCACCAATGCACAAATATTGACAATAATATCAATGTCAATCACAAAAGTCAATGACACACAAATTCACCAATGCACAAATATTGATAAAACTTATCAATGGAAATCACGAAAATTGGTGAAGCTTAAATTCTAGAAATCATCTCAAGAAATCCAGTAAATGACACACAAATTCACCTATGCACAAAAATTGATAAATCATATCAATAGAAATCACAAAAATAGGTGAAGAAGGAAATTCCAGAATTCGACACACGAAAACCAGAAAATCACACAAAATATGAGGGAGGCCTATCACACGAACGGGAGCATGAAAACTCACCAACAGCTGTAACACATGAACGAGAAGCTATCTCATGGTAGCTAGCCATTAATTTGACACACGAATGGTCCGAAGACCTGACACACGAATGGTCCGAAGACCGTGGGTTGCAACCCCACCAATTTGAGTCGAAACTCCACAAAACGGGGTCTAATCTCCCGCGCAGTCAAAGAGACATCGCACATTGCTAGTCTAAATCACAAAAGTGATCATCATGATCATCGAGAAGTGTCAATTACACTAAGCTAGTAAATATATGAGTTTAGCTTCATGTCCCATAACCACTTGCTTAACTTAAATATTTACGAACAAACTGTAGATCTCCACTATAAAATTGTCACAAGAGATTCAATCGAACAAGTCCAAGAATTAACCGAACAAGTAAACGCAAGCGTTTCATACCACTTGTTTTACTAAGCCGTTTAATTAGATTTCTCATACGAGTGAGATAAAGGTTTGTATATACTAATAGATTGAAAAACTATTTTATAAACGAATTTGGTATTAAAATAGAGTTGAAATCATTTGAAGAAAGACTTTTGATATTTACCACTAGTATAGAAAACCTTTATATTTTTAAAGTGACAATTCACAAAGAAGATTGTAAGAACAACCAATTACTAAATTCACATTCGAAGACGTGAATAAAATCCAAAGAAATCGATATCAAATCCATCAAAGTGGATATATTTAAAATTCCCAAGGAAAAGGTCATCAAAGTCATAATAGATGATAACAAAAGATAGGAAACAACACGAATCGATTAAAGTCGGAAATATACTCAAAAATAGCCAAAATAGGCAAAACTGCACATTCCAGACGTCTGACTTGGAATCCAGACGTCTGGATTTGTTCTCTGGAAATAACCCAGAGAACACTCAGACGTCTGAATCCTCAAGTCAGACGTATGAGACCTATCCAGACGTCTGGTTTGATGGTTCAGACGTCTGAAAATAGTCTCTGGCTTTTTTTATAATATGCCTGCATACATTTTTACTCTCCAGGTCCAAACTAGACGTCTGGACTTGGTCACCAGACGTCTGGTCACCTAGTCTAGGCAACAATTTGCCTAGGCCAAAGTGGCCAAAACGTATCGGGAGCGATCGGACGAGCAACGACGACTAAGGATTTATGCCTAGCGACAACCCGGTCTTATAGGCTCTCCAAAACACCTCTTAAAGCAAGATCAAACATCAAAGTTATGATTTTTAGTGAATTGGCTTCAAACGCCAAAAATGGAAATATTCACAAAACCAATCCAAATCAAAAGCAATTTCACATGAATAAATGTTAGGGATTCATACCTAACAACAAAGATAGATATAGACATAGATGTGAGATAAAAATCTCACCTTTGAACTAAATTTATGAAGATGAAGCTTGAAAGCAAAGGGGAATCAACCACTCTTCAAAACCAACTCTAGAAGCTTGAATCTAAGCTTCAAGGAAGAACATTCCCTAAGTTAGGTTTAGGAAATTTCTGAAATTGAATGGAGAAAGAGTTGGAGAAGAAGAAGAGAAAGCTTACCAATGGGTTCTCTTGAACTTTGGAGCAAGAACTTGGATTTGCAAAGGAAGCTAGGGCTTGGAGTTTTAATTTCCTCTTCCACCCTCCATTAACATAAAAGCTTGAGTATTAGGAAAATAGAAGAGAAGTGAATGAAGAGGAGAGGGTTGGAAATGAGTTAAGTGGTTAATTGGCTCAGCCCAAACCAAAGCCCAAAGCAAAAAGTAGCAAAATTCAACTTTCTCCAAACATATCGAAGCTTATACTCAAAAAGGTCGCACACGTCATTTTGAACTCAATGGAGGTGGTCCCGGGTCCTAATTCGACCGTATGCAAAAAGTAGGTTTTCGGACCAAAATCCGACGAACGATAAAATATTTAAATATAAAGTCGATAAATATGCGGGTTGTTACAGACTCCCCTCCTTAAAGAAATTGCGTCCTCGCAATAATTAAGAAGGAAATATAAGAAGTAACAACCATAGAAGCATATTAACACAAAAGAAAATTTGAATCAAGAAGTTCACCATAAAGAGCACGAAGGAGTAAATCCAAAAGTTTTCGTTCGATGAATTCTCAAGATTTCACATGAGCAATCCTTAGGATTTGAGAACCATTGAACTTCTTTCAAAAAGAATATCTTTGTATCGAAGGCGCTCAACCTCCGAAGCAATGATGTGAATGGAATGGTGCTCAAAAGTCAAATTTGGTGAAACTTCAATCTCCACAATATCACCGGGCTCAAGAAAGAAATCCGGAATCCCTAAGGCATTTCCGTAGATAAAAGACATGGAAAACGTCAAGAATAGCAGAAAGTTGAGCCAGTGCAACGGCGTGGTATAAATACGGTACGCCCGAGAAACTAGAAACTCGAATAATTTGGAGCACCGACGTAATACAAAGGCGGTACGTCCAATGAACCAAAAAGCCAAGTCATTGATGTAGTGCAAACGGTACATCCAATGAATCAAAAAGCGAAGACATTGATGTATCACAAACGGTACATCCAATGAATCAAACATCAAAGTCATTGATGTAGTACAAACGGTACATCCAATGAATCAAAGACACTGATGTAGTACAAACGGTACATCCGATGAATCAAAAGCAAAGTACATCCGATGAATCAAAAGCAAAGACATCGATGTAGTACAAACGGTACATCCGATGAATCAAAAGCAAAGACATCGATGTAGTACAAACGGTACATCCAATGAATCAAAAGCAAAGACATCGATGTAGTACAAACGGTACATCCGATGAATCAAAAGCAAAGACATCGATGTAGTACAAACGGTACATCCGATGAATCAAAAGCAAAGACATCGATGTAGTACAAACGGTACATCAGATGAATCAAAAGCAAAGACATCGATGTAGTGCAAACGGTACATCCGATGAATCAAATAGCAAAGACATTGATGTAGTACAACGGTACATCCAATGAATCAAATAGCAAAGACATCGATGTAGTACAACGGTACATCCGATGAATCAAATAGCAAAGACATCGATGTAGTACAACGGTACATCCAATGAATCTAACAGCAAAGACATTGATGTAGTACAACGGTACATCCAATGAATCAAATAGCAAAGACATTGATGTAGTACAACGGTACATCCAATGAATCAAATAGCAAAGACATTGGTGTAGTACAAACGGTACATCCAATGAATCCAAAAAGAAAAGACATTTATGTAGTACAAACGGTACATCCAATGAATCAAAGCCCGAATGATTTCGGAACACCGACGTAGTACAAAAATGGTACGTCCAATGAACCGAACACAATAAAAGAACATCGGACGCAAGCTCATAAAAGAAATGAGATGAAACTCAATAAAACGAAGTACATCAAAACGCCCGATGAACTTGATAAAAAGATAATTTCATTCGGTCATCAACAAAGAAACAACCCCTTGTTGCTTACGACTAAACGCATTGGCAACACGATTTCCCTTTCGGGAATAAAAAGAATATCAAGAACATAAGAAGCTAGGAACTCGAGTCAACATGAAGTTCCTAAGAGAACACAAATATTTCACAGATTTATGATCGAGGTAGAGAACAAATTTCTCATCCAAATATGATGATGCCAAATTCCAAAAGCAAAAACAATAGCCACGAACACTAGACCATGAGTGGCATATCTAGTCTCGATAAGCTATAATGATTTAGAAGAACAAGTGATAGCACGTTCTCCTTTGCAAGAGAATGGCATTCCAAACCAATACGACTAGTATCGGTACAAATAGCAAAGTCTTGGTTCCCCTTCAGGAATCACAAGAAAGAATAAGAGTATCGAAAAGAAAGAACTTCTTTTAAATAATTCTCTTTCCCGAAAAGCTAAAGCTTTCAAAAATCAAAATTATTTCGATGTAAAAATATTCTAGAAGAATTTACATTTTTACAAGTCAATATATCGTGTCTGATTGTCACGTCAAAGCGTTTAGGAAATTCCTATCGATAACGTTGATCAAGCGCATCGACCAAAATTCTTAAAGCACTCAACGGGTAATACAATCACAAAATCATCTTTTATAGGCTAAATAAATCTCTTAAAAAGTTTTAAGAATATTCTTTGTTCGTTTCAAGAACAAAAATCCACTTTTACTTATAAATAAATCTTATGAAAAAGATTTGCAAAATTTTGAATTACTATTTTCATCCAAAATCAATAAATACAAGAATGGTCTCATCGAAATATTCATAGAATATTCGATTTATAAAATGGATGAAATGAGCTGGACAAATTGAATGACATAATAAGTCATTCATAAGAATCATAACAAGTGCGGAATGCGGTAAGTGGAATGCTAATTTCCGCAACTCGTAGCAAACGAAAACCGGTGATAAAGTCAAACTGAAAAGACCTTAGCACCACACAAAAGATATTGCTTAGGTGATGATCCTAAGACAAGCTCAAAAATACCAGAAAATTTTTCAAACGACATGATTGAGAGAAATAATACTTTCCTTATCATGCGGGTTTTAAGGAATAAAATGATGCCATCAAATTGGAATCAAAATCACAAAGGAAAAATAGAAATCTTCTTAACAGATTGAAAATGTCGAAGATGAATAATCCACTCGGAAAATTAGGATATGGGCATCACAATTTAGGCCAATCCTTACAGAAAAAGTCAATTCCGAAGCAAAGTAAATATCGGCTCGGAAAGAAAAGTCACATAAAACAATCTCGACATCAAAACAAAAGCAAATTGAGTGTTGCGGATATACCATCCGGATTCACAATCCTCAAAGAAGTCATCAAGCCCAAAATATTCAAAGAAAAAGCATCGACAAGTTCTTTTGATATAAAAATAATGAGATGAAACTCATATCAAAAAGAACTCGAATAAGAAGATCACAAAATAAATGTAATCAAGGATTAAATGAGAAATACCTTGACCAAGAGAAGAATTTCTAGGGGCTTGCACAATATTTAGCTTTCTCATGTCCTTGTTCAAATGTTTGGGACATGCAGATAAAAGATGACCCGGTTTCTTGCAATAGCGACAAGAATGGGGTTTTGGACACATATTCGCATAGTGTTCCTTAGAATTACAATTGTAGCATCCTCCACGATTAGGGATTGGAGTCTTTGCTACAAAAGTAGTTTGCTTCACTCTCTTATTGGGATTAAGGCTCTTGAACTCAATATGCCTCTTCTTGGAAGTCCCAATATCACAAACACTTCCTTTACCAACCTCTCCATGAAGAAGAGTAACATCCACAAGCTGATTGAAAGAAACTTCAAGTTTCAAAGGTAGAACCATTTCGGGATTCTTACTCAAAGCATAGATAAACTCTTGATTCTTTACAAGATCCAAAAGTTGTTGAGCAGACATAAATACTCCATCCTGGGGAGTAGCACTAGGTTGACCGGCGCAGGGACGGCCAGGTCTAACCATTTCTCTTCTTTGAGAAAGAAAGAAAGAAGAGGAAAAAGTTATTCTCAAAATAAATATCAAGCAATCTTGATAGATAAAACAAGGAATCATAAAAGAAAATAGGATGAATCGGTACGAAGACTCGAATTAAATCCTAAAGCACAACTCCTAAGAAAGACTTAGGACATGATCCTTGCTAAATTATTCTACCTTGTTCCGAAGTTTGGCTCTGATACCAAGCTGTGACGCCCCACCTCTATACCCATGCTAGCCAAGAACATTACAGTGAATGCTGTCAACTAGCACGGAGAATAAGGCTGTTGAGGAGCGACCATCCATGTAATTGCTTTGTGCGAGCATCGATATGTCAGATAGTATAACATGCAATTCTTTTCAAGTGGAAATCCGACATGCCGACACAAACTCAAAACTACTACACGGTGGCTATAATATCTTCGAAAAAAAATATAGAAATAAACATAACACAAATCAGTCACAGTCAATTCATATCACAAAGGCGGAAATAGATATGAATATTACACATAAAAGTGTACATCAGAGTAGTGGTCTAAAGATCCACGATAATACAAAAGAATAGCAACACGTGCTATACAAAGGAATACAACTATGAGTCTATATCTCAAGTGTATACAACAAAATAAACTACTAATCTAAATAGTTTGCCAAAAGTCATAGTAATGATCCAGGATGAGAAGTCAAGCAGAAGCACCTGCAACATCTCGGTCTGACCCGAGTATTATTTAAGAAGAAAATAATAAACGGATCAGTCTAGCTATAAATATCAGAAGAAATGATATAGAATAGGAGATATGACTAAACACATAATAATCACAATTCCAAGCTGTGATATATATAAGTAATTGAAAATCAACGAGAGATTAATCAATATCACCAAATCTACACAAGAATCAAAGAAATGTCATACTCCTTATTTCGTTCACCAAACCACAAATATTGACGATAATATCAACGTCAATCAAAAAAGTCAATGACACACAAATTCACCAATGCACAAATATTGACAATAATATCAATGTCAATCACAAAAGTCAATGACACACAAATTCACCAATGCACAAATATTGATAAAACTTATCAATGGAAATCACGAAAATTGGTGAAGCATAAATTCTAGAAATCATCTCAAGAAATCCAGTAAATGACACACAAATTCAATTATGCACAAAAATTGATAAATCATATCAATAGAAATCACAAAAATAGGTGAAGAAGGAAATTCCAGAATTCGACACACGAAAACGAGAAATCACACAAAATAGGAGGGAGGCCTATCACACGAACGGGAGCACGAAAACTCACCAACAGCTGTAACACATGAACGAGAAGCTATCTCATGGTAGCTAGCCATTAATTTGACACACGAATGGTCCAAAGACCTGACACACGAATGGTCCGAAGACCGTGGGTTGCTACCCCACCAATTTGAGTCGAAACTCCACAAAACGGGGTCTAATCTCCCGCGCAGTCAAAGAGACATCGCACATTGCTAGTCTAAATCACAAAAGTGATCATCATGATCATCGAGAAGTGTCAATTACACTAAGCTAGTAAATATATGAGTTTAGCTTCATGTCCCATAACCACTTGCTTGACTTAAATATTTACGAACAAACTGTAGATCTCCACTATAAAATTGTCACAAGAGATTCAATCGAACAAGTCCAAGAATTAACCGAACAAGTAAACGCAAGCGTTTCATACCACTTGTTTTACTAAGCCGTTTAATTAGATTTCTCATACGAGTGAGATAAAGGTTTGTATATACTAATTGATTGGAAAACTGTTTTATAAACGAATTTGGTATTAAAATAGAGTTGAAATCATTTGAAGAAAGACTTTTGATATTTACTACTAGTATAGAAAACCTTTATATTTTTAAAGTGACAAATCACAAAGAAGATTGTAAGAACAACCAATTACTAAATTCACATTCGAAGACGTGAATAAAATCCAAAGAAATCGATATCAAATCCATCAAAGTGGATATATCTAAAATTCCCAAAGAAAAGATCATCAAAGTCATAATAGATGATAACAACAGATAGGAAACAACACGAATCGATTAAAGTTGGAAATATACTCAAAAATAGCCAAAATAGGCAAAACTGCACATTCCAGACGTCTGAATTGGAATCCAGACGTCTGGATTTGTTCTCTGGAAATAACCCAGAGAACACTCAGACGTCTGAATCCTCAAGTCAGACGTCTGCGACCTATCCAGACGTCTGGTTTGATGGTTCAGACGTCTGAAAATAGTCTCTGGCTTTTTTTTATAATATGCGTGCATACATTTTTACTCTCCAGGTCCAAACCAGACGTCTGGACTTGGTCACCAGACGTCTGGTCACCTGGTCTAGGCAACAATTTGCCTAGGCCAAAGTGGCCAAAACGTATCGGGAGCGATCGGACGAGCAACGACGACTAAGGATTTATGCCTAGCGACAACCCGGTCTTATAGGCTCTCCGAAACACCTCTTAAAGCAAGATCAAACATCAAAGTTATGATTTTTAGAGAATTGGCTTCAAACACCAAAAATGGAAATATTCACAAAACCAATCCAAATCAAAGCAATTTCACATGAATAAATGTTAGGGATTCATACCTAACAACAAAGATAGATATAGACATAGATGTGAGATAAAAATCTCACCTTTGAACTAAATTTATGAAGATGAAGCTTGAAAGCAAAGGGGAATCAACCACTCTTCAAAACCAACTCTAGAAGCTTGAATCTAAGCTTCAAGGAAGAACATTCCCTAAGTTAGGTTTAGGAAATTTCTGAAATTAAATGGTGAAAGAGTTGGAGAAGAAGAAGAGAAAGCTTACCAATGGGTTCTCTTGAACTTTGGAGCAAGAACTTGGATTTGCAAAGGAAGCTAGGGCTTGGAGTTTTAATTTCCTCTTCCGCCCTCCATTAACATAAAAGCTTGAGTATTAGGAAAATAGAAGAGAAGTGAATGAAGAGGAGAGGGTTGGAACTGAGTTAAGTGGTTAATTGGCTCAGCCCAAACCAAAGCTCAAAGCAAAAGGTAGCAAAATTCAACTTTCTCCAAACGTATCGAACTTATACTCAAAAAGGTCGCAAACGTCATTTTGAACTCAATGGAGGTGGTCCCGAGTCCTAATTCGACCGTATGCAAAAAGTAGGTTTTCGGACCAAAATCCGACGAACGATAAAATATTTAAATAAAATATTTAAATATAAAATCGATAAATATGCGGGTTGTTACATAAACTTATCCAGTTCCTTATTCTGTTATTTAATCATCGGATCTTCCGATTCCAACTTATCTTTAAATCAAAATTCTCTTTGATTTGAGTCCATCAAATTTGAATCTTTATCCTTGTTTTGAAAAAAAATCCTATATTTGGGGAAAAAATCTAATATTATATATAAGTATAAATTTTCAGAATTTTTATAATTAATTTAACTAGTTGTCAAGAGAAAATAGTCATTGATTTTATTTGTGGTTTTGTAAACCATGGGTTTTGTCTCATATATATAACTGAACTATAAACAATGGTTTTAAATTAATTTGGAAACAAAAATGAATTTAAAACATGAACTTGAGAATTCAATTTCCGATGGTTTCAAACCTTGTGTTTAAAGTTTTAAAATGATATATTATTTAAATTATTTTCGAATAGAAAATTGTTTCCAAAAAATTTTAAAGGTTTAAAAATCAGTGCTCTTCTCTTTGTCGCTGGGAAATAATTTCGATGATGACTGCAACATCATCGACATTCATTTTTGAGTTTCGAAGTGAAGAGACCATTCTGTAGTCTGGCTACAGTGTTACCTTGAGAATTTAATTGATTTGAATCTCTAAAATATGACTTGATTTATAATATATAGATATACGATTTAAATTTGATTTGACATATTATGTACATATATTTATTTATCTCTAAATGGTTTGAAGGGAATCAGAAATTAATTCTAAAATTTTATCTTGAAGAATAATTCCAGTTATAAAAAGAAAATCAAATTTTTGAATAAACGATTTCATCTTGAGATAAATGAATTTGAAAGTTTTATTAGTATAATGCTCAATTACATTCCAATATAACTTACCTTGATTTTCAGAAGTTAACAATGTAACTAGATAATATACAATATAAAAAGATTTTATAAATAAAATTTGAGTGGTTATAATAAATGTTATACACTTAAATTCTAGTTATAAAAAGATTAACAAAGGTAATGGAATAATTTACAATATAAAATGATGTTAAAGGAACTAAGAATAAATTTAAACAGTTGTAATAAGTGTAAACATATTTAACATAGATGATAAAAATATATTGAGAGAAATAAATTTAGTTATAAAAAAAAGATATTAATTTATTGAACACATTTTTGAGTATAACAAATGATTTTCAAACTTATGATTTTAGAAATTTTTATTTTAAGATAATTGGAAGATGAAGTAATGAAATTTGAAATAGTAAAATTAACTTAAGTGAAATTAAATAGATCAAATCAATTATTAATTTAAAACTGAATTTGTATGTTTTAGATTAATGATTCTATTTTGAGTTTCAATTTAGTTTTCTTTCAGGTAGTTTCTATTCCGCTACGTTCTTTCTTTTCGAGGACGAAAAGTTCTGAGTGGGGGAGAGTGTAACTGCCCGAAGTTTTAACAAGTAGTTTTCACTTTTAATTATAAAATTTTGGGGTTTATTATATAAAAATCTAAATTTTTAAAATTGATTAAAAAAATTCCCAAATATTTAATTAAAGGACAAGAGTTCTGAAATTTTAACTTTGGTTAAAGATATCTCTAATTGGAATTTTTAAAATTTTTAATTTCTAAATCTTTTATATAAGAATTATATATGTACAAGATTTATTGTGAGGATGTTTACTTATATTGGTAATAACATTTATTTCCCTTTTTGTTCTTTTTAAAATGAATTATATATATATAAACTTAGTAATAAATTTCTTACAAAATGGTAAATAAATCCAAAGAATGTAAACAAATTCTATTTTAGCTAAGTAATAATTTTCACAATTTACAATGTATTAATAAACTGTTGAATTACGCGCTTAAAAGACGTGTTATTTGATGGGATAAATAACGTATACGAAAATGTATAAAATTTAAATCCGTTATTTCCGTTTTATTTTTGATTTAAATTTTGCGTCTATGGTGCGCATTTCAAATATATATACCTTAACTGAAAATGGTTAAATAAATCAGTAAACGTGCATTTTCGAGTAGGAGAGAAGCATATCCGTTTCAATTTTTCCTTTAACCGGACTGGCCATTTACCTTTTAAAAAAAAGATATCTCATTTCTCCTTTTACTGTAACTATTTATTTAGTATAAAATCTTTCATTAAAGTAACGTTCAAATCTTATCTTATTGTCGTTTCCTCCAATATCAACGCTAGTTTCTTCTCATTATTAAACACGTTCGCAAATTTTCTGAATTCCATTTCCGTTCAAAGACAAATATATTCACTTTTCTTTTTTCTTCAGTTTTAAATAGAACGTTATCCATAAATTTTATTACCGTTTCATAGCAAGATCATCTCTTGCCGTTACTTTGCTTAATTCACTCAGCCTATTTAAGGATATAAATCACGCACCCATTGAAAAGAGATCCTACACTTCTTTAACGTCTATCCTCTATTGCCAAAAAAATCAACGCAAAGTAAAATTTCAAAAAAAAAAGAAAAATGTAAACAAACATGCTTTAATTAAGGAATAAAATTTGGAAATTTATAGTGTATAAATGAACTGGGTAATTACGCGTTTAAAGGGCGCGTAAATTGAGGGAATAAATAACGTGTGTGTGTATATATATATAAGAAAACATATAGAATTTCAATCCGTTATTTCGTTATATTTTGGACATAAAATATTACGGCTATGGTACACATTCTTAAAAATATGACCTTAGCTGTAAATGAGTAATATCAGTGACATGTGTTTTTAGAGGGAAGGATTTGACTAGCGTTCAAATCAAGTATGTTGCCCCTAATTCAACACATTGCTTTAAAAATTTGATTACCATAGATTTTTGTCATTCAACAAAATTTATTGCTTGCATTTTTTAGAACACAATTTTCTCCTAAATCTCAGTCATGCACAGTATCTATTCTCCTATCTGCTTGCCTATTTTATATGCGCCTTTCTCTTTACCCATATTTCTTACGTTTATTTTTCTCTTTCCAGTAAAATTTACTTCCCTATTTATATATATATATACACACACACTCATGCAACCTATTAAATAAAGAAATTGCAACGAAACCAATTATTTCCTTTAACATTTTATCACTTCCAGTTTTTTTTACGCAATCGAGGGAAAGAAATTACTGTTTCAAAGCAATAAGTTTCTTGCCTTTATCGACTGAAATTGCATAAGCTCACATCAAATTCCTAACCATTCAGAGAAAAAAATCTACATATTCTTTCTCCTAGAATATCGCAAGTTTATCTTTATATTCCAATGCACGTACGCAAATATAAAACTTCTTGCCAAAATTGTTTCCTTAAATTGCGAAACTCCTCTGTTATAAATATATAACCCACGCATTTTCCATCTCCTCATCAAAAGTTTGGCTTCAACCTCATGCGTGAGCAAGCATACTTCAGGTAATGGCCACCTTTTAGCTTACCTTCTTCTATTGTTCTCCTTTTTTTTATTCTATTTTTCCCGTTCACGCAAAGCTCGACCTACACCGCCACATAACTTGATACACATATTTATCCACCTTTCCTCTATGCCTATATTCATGTTCATGGAATTATCTAAGACTGCACGGATATAATGCTTGACTAGGTTAGGTATAAGTTATATTTTGCGTTTATGTTAGCTAATACAGATTCATGGTTTGAATATGGTACTAGGTTTTGCTGTCGCTAATTAGCAAGTTTTGATTTCTATGTGTTATTGAATAAAATTTGATAGGATTCACTAACTGGAGTTAGAATGAAGCTGCATGCATCCATTTTGTAATAGGCTAGTGAAAGTATGCTCATAAGTTTTTTTGATGCTGAGTAATTGGATTAAATTAATTAGGTGTTCGCCACTTGTAGAAAATTTTTAGCCCACCGAGTGGAATATGCGTGCATGCCTTCAGATGGATATGACCGAGCCTAGCTATTTTATGTCGTGTCACATATAGAAAAAAAGTTAGTACGAAAGAAACAAAAGGGGGAGGGGACACATGCATGAGAATGCTCATGCCACATGTATAATCTAACTTGGGTATAGTTGTGCACCACTATTGGACTCAGTTTGTCTAAAGCTTCCTATCGTGCGTGCATGCATAAAGTTTAAAGCGTGAGCATGAAAAAAAAGAAAGGAAAGAGTAGTGCATGCTTTCATATTTTTAAAAATGGGCTGGCCACGTTTTCATATGGTTGTGATCGGGTTGTGGGGTGGAGTGGTCGAGCCTACGGATCGATTTGATTCCGTGCGTCCCTATTGTTTCAAATATTTCGTGTTAAAATTTTACTTAGTTTTGATGTTTGAATTTATTCGTTTCCTTTCAAGAATTAAATCCGGGCGTCGACTCCGCAAGAATTTGATCGTGCTTATGTGCATTCTCTTTTTTCAAGTATTACCATCGTTCTTGAATCAAATCTTTGACGGTAATAAGGTGAGTTTTCTCACCTGACAAACGTACTTATATATCTGTAAATTGATAACAAGTGTGATTGTAGAATAATTATTATTTTTATTTGACTGTGATATAAATTGATGATGTTAAAAGTCCCGTTATTAAACCTACACATCATCAGTTATATTATATACTTTTATTTATGTTGTTACACTATTTATTATGTACTGTTTATCACTGCCAGTTCCCTGTGGAAAAAAATCATTACGGGCTGAAATGATATCCCTGAACGATATTTATTTATTTATTTAGTCATTTATTTAACATGCGATTGTGGGTTTGAAATGATAGAACCCGGTTTTCTTGAAAATTACAGATTGAAATGATATATTATCCGTATCACTTGACCTAGGTTAGAAAATATTATACAGACCCATGGTTATATATATATATTCTGGAAATATTAAATATTTTTTTATTAAAATACTTTGTTTAAAGTGGATTAAAATGATTAATATAACTATGGTGATATTTTACAAGATAAATATGTAATAAATGAATGTTAGAATATAAAGTATAAATTTATGTGGTAAATTTTGATTGTAAAATAAACAGAATTTAAGTTAAGAAAATATAGGAAATTTGGTATAACTTGAATATAAAGAGAAATAATTAAGGTTAAGTTTTCTACGAGGAAATAGGTAAACTTGGGAAAATATGGAACTTAAATTATAACTTGATTTAAAATTTAGAGGATGGTTTTAAAAATAAAGGTAGATTCAGAAATAAATTGGAAATTTAGTTTATCTTTGAAACGGTGATTAAATTAAATTGTTAAGAAAAATTCATAGAAATTTTACATTGGAAAGAAAGTATAAAGAAGTTAGATATATATTTGCAAATTTGACTTTATAAAAATTATAAAATATTGAGAAATTTAAATGACTATTTAAAGATGGAAATTTTGGTTTTATAAGTAAATTTGTTTAAATAGAGGTTAAATTTTTGCTGAAATTTTCTTGAAGTCTAAAATTTAATTTACTCAAATCTGTGTAAAGGATATTACCGCACTGCGCAAGTGCTGGAGTAAATATAAATGAACTAAGACATAACCTGTGGGATGTATATTGGATTTTTATGAGAATTATAACTTCACTTTTAAACAGTTTAAAATAAAGTATTTGATTTAAAAATAAACTATTTTGGAATTTATAACCACGGGTAATAATAATGTTGGTTGTTAAAGAGACTGGGATCGGATATGGGCATACTCTCTGTCGATACCGAAAACCACTTTGACAACCATATGCGTGGTGGAGATTCCAGAATGAAGTAGGATGGTGGTGACGTTTTCTATAAGGTAAATACGTGGACTCGACTCCTGTGAGTTGGCATAAGGTGGCTAAAATAGGAGCGATTCTTGGATTAATGCTCTAATCGGACGCACTTCTTCGTATACCATTCTATTACTTTTGTGATTGTTTTGGTGCGCACCTTTGATTTGGAGTGTTGTTCGAGGTGGGCGGTAGTAGCAGCTACGCGTTACCACCAGTCCGGATGCGTAATTGGTATATCTACCCTGGCATTGTCAAGTTGTGTCGTGTCACCTACCATAGCGAGCTTTGTACGAGTTTGGTTTTCTCCCATAGCCCATGTGGTATCCTCTGATGGCTTCCCGATCAGGAGGGACTATGATATTGGATGGACTACTGGGACTATTATTGTGTTAAGGGGGAGATTTGGTAACTCCTTAACGCTATTTAAAAGTAAGTTTATTTTAACATAGACACTATTATAATAGCGAAATTATTACTACATAGTAAATAGTTTAAAGGATCCTTAGAGGATGGGCAGTCCTAAGCATCCTTTAAGTTACTTGCTCTATATTACAGTACACTTGAGTTAGCTTACACTGTATAAGTATGTATGTCCGGATTCGAGTGTTGTGTTTATTTCTTACGCTCGGGTCAGCCTGAGTTGCAGTTCAGTCGTCATCCCGAAGCTAGGACTTCTGTAGATCACTTTCAAGCTGCTGGCAAATTTTCCTTTCAGTTCCTTATCTAAATTTATGAAATCAAGACCATTGAATATTGAGATTTTCTATTGTTGTTTCAAGCTGTATTTGGGTTTAAAGACTATGTAAATTATATTGTTTTGAGACTTTTAATAGTGGCTTCATGAACCACTAAGTTATTTTAAATTCCACTGCGAGTATTCTGAATTTCTGTGTCTGTGATTCTGTGATAATTTATTTACTGTATATTATGAGATTTGCCAAATTTTATTTACAACGCGGTATTTTGAACAATTCAAGTCCGACATGTGCGGATGCGAGTGGTTGAAAATATCGGGTCGTTACATTTGAAAAGAAAATATATATTATAATTATGGTATTGAGTTATGTTTTAAAGTGAATTAGTAAAAGATTTATTGAATAAGTATACTGAACGATTTGTGAAAGTGATCCTTATAGATATTTTTGAAATGAAATAGCGTTGACTGTTCGTTGGATGGTTCAAGTATTTTGGTCGATGTGCCTAATCAACGTTATCGATAGACATTCCTATCCATTAAAACGATGCATGTGGACACAATATTTTGGAAAGATGTATATTCAATTTGTGTGAAGTCAAAGAATTTTAAAAGATATTATTATTAATTTATGTGTATTTTCAGTAATATCTACAGCTATTTTGATGTAAGTGGGCAGTTGAGATCGTCGTCGAGGCATTTGATTATACCAATATTACAGCAATTGATATTAGTAGTCACCAAAATAAATGGCGAGCCAGCATTTTTATATCATATTATGTTTGAGAATTTATGAATATAGATATATAAATTTATATATATGATGATACTTTAGCATAACTAGAAATGTGTAAATGCTATTGAGTTTTGGGGTTTTAAATGTAAGCATGAGTATACTTTTTAATATTTGTTATTTTAAAATATGGAAAATTAGATTCATTGATAAATATATGTAATATTTCTGTATAATTGAATGAAGTCTAATTAAATTATTAGAAGGCCAAAATATAATGTGATAAATAATTTAATGTGTGTAAATAAGAGTAGTGAAATCGCAAAATTAAAAGTTGATTTGGAAAGTTGTTAGAAGAAAATTTCGGGAATTTAAACTAATTCAAAAATTATTACCATTGAATATTTGAAAAAAGGAAGATTGATTTTCGATATGTGCGTGGTTAAATTATAAAGAATGAAGTGTTTGATTTTGGAATGTAATGAATTATTTAATTGAGAATTATTTAGGTACGTAATATAGAAATATCTTTAAAGAGTTAAAATTTGAAAATAAATTTGAAACTTTCCTCCATGTATCAATTTAAAAGTGTCAAATATTCACATGATTTTATGAAAAAGAGTTTGTAAAATAGAGTTCAAAAATAATATTATTATAATAAGTTATTTGGAATTAAACAATATATTGAAGAATATGTCATTAAATAAGGAAAAGAGATTTTAGTAGAAATTTGGTTGCTAATTTTTTTCTTATGATTAAATCATATAAAGTTCTTTGATGTAAAAGTTGAATTCGAATTATGCTTGAATTAAATAAAATGAAATCTTGAAAGAAAACATATTATTGTTTAAAAAGTGAATTGGCTAAATAAAATATTTTGTAAGTCTAAAAAGTAAGTTTCACATTTGGTAAATTCTTGGTATATATAATTGAAGCTAAATGAAATTATTAAGTTTAGTATGATTGGTCTGGTGTAGATTTTATTTATCGAAAATTACGAGGATGCAATTTTGTTAAGGAGGAAATTTATAGCAATTCGAAATTTAACTAACAATTAAATTAAAGTTAATAATAGTAAATTAGTGATTAAAATAGAATTGGAAAAAAAAATTGATAATTGGTTTAGAAATTATATAATAAAAGGATATAAATAGTGAAAATGTGATATTTACAATTAAAAAGATAAAATGTGAAAATAATTTTTTATAGAATGATGTAATTGAAATACAATATGGACTAGAAAAAAAGTGATTTTTATAGAAATTCGTATTTGTTTAGATTAATTGGAATTTAGTTTTAAATATAACAGATACATGCACACTTTTGTTATGATCATTTAGGCCCAAGCCTTTATATCCAAGCCCAAAACCATATCCAGAATCTGTACTGAGATTTTTCTATGTTCACAATTTTACTTCATGTATATTTCCTATTAATCACTTTCTTTCTTAACTAAAACTCTTAAACACACCTTCCTTTGAAAATTATAATCAAATAAATTATGTTAAATTCCCAAAATTGAGTATGTAATTCCTTGCTTCATCATACATCTATGGCGGGAAGGTTATTGGGCTGCATTGTGGAGAGTGAGTGATGTGTTCATGCTTATGTGGAAGTAGGAGGAGAAGGAGGAATGCAACTTTTAGGCGAGTCTAATCTCATAAATCTATGTCAAATACTTGAATTTTTGTGTAGTTATTTGTTTATGGATTGTTTTTATGAATATTAATGATAATTGCATAAAATTGCAAAAGATTAGGGGATTGAAACTGAAGAAGGAATACACAGCCTGGAGCATATTTTCTCCAGGCTATGTTCGACCGGTTGATTGGTCGTTGATGACTGGTGCGCTGGTGGAACCTTATGCTTATGCAATTATGTCGTATGTGTGTTAGTTGAGTGTGTATGCATATGGAGTTGCATATGTAGTTTTATAGTGTGTGTGTGTGTGTGTGATTTTGTGTGAATGCTTATGTGTTGTTGGGTATGGGTGAATGTTGTTGTTTGAATGTAGGTGTAAGTCAATGTATGTATGGGAACAGTTGTAGAAATCCTTCTAGGCCCGCTTAGACAATATTACCACCTCATGTAAGTATCAAAACATGTATTAAGCACTCGTTAGATATTATTTAAAATTTAAAGTCACATATAAGCATCAATGTGCTAGTTTTACGATGTTTTGCCTCATTGGCTACTCATAAGAACATTCATAATCCCAAAATCATAAATGATATCAATGAACACTAAACAAAACCCTAAAATTTTATCCAAAATACGTTATTTATCGAAAATCCTTGCTTCGATTAATCCTTGATTAATCCCCACCTTAATGATTAATTGCTAGTCCATATTAACTACCTTAGTCCGACTAGCCATTTTTACAACCTTAGTATGGATGTGTTTTTACATATGTGTGTTAGTATTTGTGTGCTATTTGTGCAAAAGTGTGCATATGTGATTTTGTGTGTGCAGTAGTGTGTGTGCAATAGCACGTGTGTTTCAGGGTTTGTGCGTGCACTTGTGTGTGTATGTGCTTGCGTAACCTTAGGCTTCATGTCATGCTATTGTTTATGTCTTGAGTGCTTGACTCTTTATTGTTTTGTATTTCCTACATTTTTTATCCTTGTTTGCTCAACCATTTTTCTGTTATAAAACTGTAGATACATTGCATTTTGTTCAGCCTTGTTCATTGATGAAGATGAATATTTTCGAGTCTAAATCATTTGGGCATGAGTTATGAACATATTGTTGAAGCTGACATTCATTGCATTTACACTTCTTATGCCTGTGTATAATCTTATATGTGTGTAAGATTCAACATTTATAATTAAAATTATATATTTATTTTTAATATAAACTAAAACTAAATATACCTAATACCTAATATATACTTATTAGATATTGTGTATATATGAATACAAATATAAGTTTAATAAATTAATAAAGAGGACTTAATTGTATTATTTAAATGGTTTTTAATTGTCATTTTATAGAAGTGTGAAATTTTAGCATATACAATTCAAGTTTTGAAAATGTATTATCTTACTATGAATAGATTAAATTAATTTTGATAATTTATAATTGGTTAAAATAGTATTTAATTATAATAAATTAGGAAATCATTCGTTTGTGTTATATTTATCTTTATAAACTATTTTCGGAGAGTTAAAATGAAAGAGTTTATTGAAAATTAAATTGTATATTTGGTTTTAGCTAATTATTTGTATTTATAAAATTATGTAAAACATGTAATATTCTGAAGATAGCGTTTTGATACTTTAAAATGTATTTTTCCTAAGAAATACTTATGAAAATTTTAATATTTGTTAAAAATATATTCAAGTCTGTTTACATTGTTTCCATATTTCACATATTAATTCTTATGTCATGAGTGATTCACCATTGATATAGATTTGAGTAATGATTTGATATGATACAGTGATGACATCTTTTATATGATTTATGACATTTTTATTCTGTGTAACGAGGAATCTGAATAAATAAAGTTATACTACCATCCATTATGGAACTTTTGATAATATTTATTCGGTTATTCTTTGAACTTGTTATATAGAATAATGAGTAGTATGAGTGTAGTTTATATGCCGTGAATAAACATTTATGTAATGATCTACCTTTCCTACATCTAAAGGTGACACTTAATACATCCTCGATATTCGTGTGCCAATCATTTAATTGCCCGAAAGACAGTCGTTTGGCATGAAAGAAAGAAAAGACAGAATAGAATCTCACAAAACATGATGAGTAATATATAGTATTAACAATTCTTTACAAAAGAAATCATCTTATTATACACAACATCAGAGTAAACCAACCTATTATCAGCTTGGACAGTTATAATAGTCTGTCCTTACAATTACTGAAAATACAGAAAAAAAACAAAATAAACAAAAATAGCGAAAGATAGAAGATACATAAATATGTCATGGAGAATCCAGCTCGTCTCCTGAAAGCTCCAAAGTGTCCATCTAAATCTACAAAATATGCTTGGGCCGACCCGAGCATTATAGAAAAACAACGCCCGAGTCAGTACAGTAAAACCAACACAAGAACTCAAATAACAAGGAATTTTATTTTGTAAAACCCTTTAAAATCAAAGATATCTCGTAAGACCACAACGCACATAAACATGAATGGATTTTTACCTTATGATAACCAAAACATTTTCTATAGAAAATCCAATGATATTATAATAACGTCTAGGGTTAAGGTAAATATTCAATCATAACCAAAATTGTAACATTAATTAAATTCCCTGCATAATAGATATACAAAGAAGTTTGTACGCTCGTATTGGAAAATGGATTCCAACTATGACTACGTAAGGGACTACTTTTCGATGGCACATCTCTAGAAAATGTTCCTAAAGGCTACATATGAATCTGACCCTCTACTATATAGTGTTGGCTGGCCCTTTAACATGATAGGCCGGATTACCTCATCCCTGACACCAAGGCTGCAACCATTACCCCTAGATGCCTACATGCAAAACAACTCTAAGGGTATAATCTTATGCCTACGTGCAAAACAACCCTAAGGGGATAATCTTATGCCTACACGCAAAAAAAGCTATAAGGGGATAATCTAGAATGGAATGATGGCTCCTAATGGTAGCTAATCACATAGCTCTACTGTATACCCAATTTTAGCCATTTTACCAGGCTGTGAGACCTTAGGTTACACGTTTACCTTTTCTACTAGCAGAATATCTTGGAATGCTAACATTGCCTTCCAAGCAGAGATTCAATGCCAACAATCATCCATACAAGTTGTTTCGAGATCAAACAAACATTCAAAATTTACTATCTTCTATGGAATCACCCTCAGGAAGAATAGTATAGCTCCATAGCATACATCATTACGAGCTTTATTAGTTTAGAGTGGTTCGAATAAATCCGAAAAACCGTGTCTCCAAATTAAGTGATAATTTTCATCTAATTCAATTCTGGTTCTTTGGAAGTATGCAACAAGTATTTGAGTGCTCACCTGGGAACTGAATATACAATCATATTTCCTGATTCAAAACAAGTCAAGATTTGATAATCGGTTATTTTACTATCAAATAATCAAACAATAATAATTCAGGGATATAATTACCCATAGAACAACTAACCCACAAAATAAATATTTCACCTATTTAAATCTATTTCACCTATTTAAATCTCTTTCCAAAATATTTATCGAATATTCATATACTTATCACACCGGAATAAGTTAATTCACAAAACATTGGGAATGGTTTCTTACTTCCAAATCATATCAAAAAAATCAAAACAAATGTCATTAAAATTGGAGATAAAGATAACCTTAAACACGATTCCTTCAGTGTTAAGTGTGGAACGAATGTCCATAATGCCAGAATTAAGAAGGTCGGTTAAAGAAAATCCAAATCTCAAATTATTTTTAATTTTACTTCTATAAATCCTTTTAATAAATCTCTTTCATTTGTGAAATCTCTTTTACTTAAATTCCAAAACCATTTATAATATCTAAGTTAATTTACAAAACTCTTTTATAACTATCGAAACCATTTATATAATTCTTTATGAATCTCCAAAATCGTTAACTTCTTTCATAAATATTCAAAATCATTTATAAAACCTTTTTATTCAAAATCATTGATTAAACCTTTTTATAAATTCCTAAAATCATTTATAAAACCTCTTTATACATTTCCAAAATCATTTACAAACTTCTTTATATATTTCCAAAATCATTTATAACTTCTTTTAAAAATTATCCAAAATCATTTATAAAACCTTCCTTTGTAAATATTCCTTGTTAAAACATAACTCCTTTAACAAATCTCATTTCATAAAGTTAACTTTTATGAAACAACATGTTTATTTAAAACACATTTAAACAACATGTCATTATTTAAAAACATCCTTCATTTAATTATCTTTAAACCATATTAACAAAACAATGATTCTAAACAATCGTTTTTGAAAAATATTTAATTAGCTTCAGAAACACCTTTAATAAAATGATTGCTTAATCATCCTTTAAATATCATATTTAAAATGTTAATAAGCTTTAAACCAATTTTCAAAAAGGATAAAGTGAAATATTTTGACTTCACAAACTCAGAAAGAGGCTTAGTGACCACAATGGTTCTCATTTAATTGAGTTTAACTTTCCAGGTTATAACATGGGTATTTGCATGGCAATCATATATGTAAAAGGGATTAACAAATCATAAAAAATCAACATATAGGTAGATGTCCAAGTTACCATAATAATAGCGAATGGAAATATGTTCTGCTAAACACACATCCAAGTTGATATAGTAGCAGAATGGTGTTTTGTTCTGCTTAAATAGATATCAACATAATCTACTTGGTGAACTATAGTAGAATTATGGTCTATTCTACCGATAGATGTCGATTATAATTTAATTAGCAGAATGGTCATTTATTCTGCTAAATAGATGTCAACAAAACATTAATTAGTCGAACGGTGTTTATATCTTCTTAACATAGGTCATTGGATTTCATATTCAATTGGGTTACTTAAGGATAGTCGACAAAGAAATCCCTTGGATTTATAAATTATTCTTTTCAAAGAGAGTTGCTTTAAAACACAACCGATCTTTAGAAATAAAGTAGTTAAAAATTTTTAATCTTTATTTGAAAATCATTCTAAACTCTTTATTTTAATGAACATTAAACAGTAACTAATTAATAGTTAACTATTAAATAAATAATGACTATAATAATTATCCTTAAAATAAATAATTTAATAATAGTTAAATTATAAATAATTAAACCATAATTAATGTTTATTAATTATTAGGTAATAATTTAAACCTTTAAATAATAATCAAATGTTAGTTAATCTCAATTTATTAATTAAATAATCCTTAATTAAAACATAAATGATAAATTTAAACTTTATTTAAAATAATTAAATCATAATTAAGTTTTTAGTAAACCTTAACTTACATTTATCTTAATTAGTAACTAATTAATAATTAAACCCCTTTATAAATAATAACTAATAATTAACCTTTAATAATTAATTAAAATAATAATTAATCCTTAAATAATTAATTAAATAATAATTAACCTTTTATTAGTTAACTAGTTATAATTAACTTACTAGGTTGCACTTAAGTACTAATTACCTTGTTAACTAATGATTAAGAACTAATTACCTTGTTAAATTAATTAGTTAATTAATCATTAAATAAATGAATAAATGCATAATATTTATTTTTAAATACTTATAATAAGTTTTGAAAACACTTTTTCAAAAAGATACTTAAGTTAAAACATTTTTAATTTTGCAAAAAAAGTTTGATTTACGAACTACATTTATAGCGATTATCGCTATATGACTCGTAATTTTAAACTTGTTTTACACTCTAAATAACTTTCAAAAAACTCTACCTTTCTTATTTTTAAATTACTCTTACAAACTTAGAATAAAGGTTGGAAAACTAGGAGTATAGTTTTATAGAACTTTTTCTAGAAAGTAAAGTAAGTAAAGAAGCAAATTTATACAAGAGATTTTGATGTCGTAAAAAAGGTAACTTAAATGCTAACTTCTTTAGCATACTACACATAGCATAGCATAAACATCTATCACGTGCCATACATAATAATCAACAAGTAAAGTTCCTAAATTTCAAACATCTCTAACTTTCTACTTCGCTTTCGAAATTTTATTCAACTATTCATACAAGCATACACATGTATATTCAAACCAATATCACATTCACCTAAACCAATAACTACAACTAAACAGCATCAAAAATAAATTTAAAACTTTATTTAAAAGAGTGAGCTTTAACTCGCCCAAAAGCTACCAAAACGACCAAGCTTCTATTATGTTTTGAATAAGACTTAGGACTCGGATTTTCCTTAGTAAAAATGATATTTTAAAGGTCTTAAAGGCCAAGGTGGTCCGGTCATGGCGAGTAAAGGATTCGATCTAGATGGTGGAGGTGATATGGGCTTGCTTTTTGCAGGGAGGTGGTGTAGGAAGAAGGATAAGTGGTTTAAACAAGGTTTAAAAGGATATAAAGTATAAATTTTTATTTTTAAACTTAAAAATTTAAAATGGAAGCCGTTAGAATAGTTTTGAAAAGCTTTTAAGAACATGACAATATTTTGAAGAAGAAAAATAGAAAATGAAAAGGGGAAGGAGGGAGATATGGTGAAATTGTTTTAAGATAATTTGAAATAATCAAATTACCAAAATAGCCTTTGTACTCTACCCTCCACATAAACTTTTCCACTTCCTCCCTCATCATCATAGTTCTCATACCACCTAGCAAGGTCCCCCATCATTTGAGCCAATATGAATTAATTGCTAAGTGTACTTATGTCTCTTTATGTTTTATGTGATGTGACATTTCCTTTTTCATTAAATTTTATTTTATACTTACATAATAAGTCATATCTATTTATATATTCTTAAGTAGGTATATACTTGTACAAATATATGTGTGTTAATAAGAAAACTTGTCAACACCCCAAAGTAGAGTTTAGGGGAAAGGTTAGTCTTTTGAATTCTCTCTTGGTTAAGTGGAGAAGTTATAATGTTAATACGTCCTTTGATTCACCCTTTTGAATAGGTTTTTATTATGGAAAATTTCCCTTATTGACCTATCAACCCAGTCGAAACACTTATATTCCCTTCTTTCTGGTCTTTCGAGCTTGTTGAAGTTGTTTGATTATCCCTTCGAAATATTCATTTCGAAACAGTTGTAGAACATTAAATGATGGGTCTAAGGATTCAAGGGTACGGTTTGTCTGGATGGGTTTTGACCTTGACGAAAGCTAGATTTTTAAGTGACTAGGGTTGACTTTGAAATCTAAGGTAAAACCAGCTAGGATTAAGGTTTTGACTCACTAAAAGATGAGACTTTGGTGAATGGTGGTTTGGAGTTAAGGGCATGGATTATTTGGAAAACCCGAGGTTTTGACCCACTCAGAGGGTACCTTTCGATGAGGTCGATACCTGTAAAACACAGTTTTATCTAACAAAAGCCTTCAAACAGTTGTATAATCCAAAATATTGAAACCTTTCCTTTATAAATCCAATGAAGTCTATACAGATCAAATTCCCCCAATTTGATTTACAAATTAGGATGTACAAATTTGCAAAGTTAAGAAAATACAAATATAGAGTGAATGAATTCGGATCCCCCTAAAACAAGATCCCTTTGGGTCTTATTCATAGATGCGGGTTAGCATCTTCCGACCCAATGCTTTCGACCTAGTCGAAAGGTGGCTTTAGGTACCTTCCGACTCCTTTGACACTTGTGCATCCCTCTATAATGCTTTCGAATGGACTTGAACGCTTTTGTCTTCGTCAAAAGGGATGGCAGCACCTTTTCTCTTTATGTTGCTTTATTGTCATAAGAAGCAAAGTTATGGGCTTTCGACACTGTCGATTGGTAGTTTCCTATGATTTCGAAGTTGTTGAAGTGCTAATGTTTTCGAGGTGGTAGGTAGCTTTAGAATGTATGCTTGTGAATTGATGTGGAACTTTCCCTGTATTTTAAATGCCTTGACCAGTTTGAAAGGACTGATTCTGCTTTTGAAAGGGTTTTTCTAACTAAGGCATCTTTCTAAGTAGTTTGAATAAAGGCGAAACCTCAGGTTTTGAAAGGTTTGGTGCGCATATGAAGGGTTGTGATCCATTGTCTTCGAAAGGTGTTTCTTCAACTCATTCAAAAGGCATTTATGCATGTGGAAACAACTGGTTCGAAATGGAACCTCTAAAGCAGAAGGGTGCTTTTGTCCCCTTAGAAAGGTTATGATACTTTTGGCCTTTGCTGTAGCATCCCTTCGCTCCTTTGAAAGGCCTTGCTGGAGCTATTATCTCTTATTCTTCTTTGTCTTCTACTCATTTAGATTTTGACAAGGTTGAAAGGGATTTTGGTAGTAATATTTTCCCCTCGCTAAAGGATTTCCTTGACTTTCCAAGTCAATCATCTCAAAACCCTCAATGTTTCTCGCCTTTTCATATTTCACGTAAATCTTGGCCGTTCATTTGAATTTGATCGAGCGATTTGCTATCCTTGCTGACTTTTCTTATACCGTGTTATCCTCTTCCCCTCTTTCATTCATCTACAATCAAAATTAGCTTCGAGCAAAAATCAAAGTTCTCAAGCTCTCATATTATATTTATCTCCAGCAAACAAGAATTCAGATCTAAAATGAGTTTCATTATCTCGCTTTTCGAATTTTCTTTTACAGCAAATTTCAATTTCTAAAACTTTCACTATTCGGATTGAACTATTAGTTTGGTTCAATTGAAATTGCTTAAGTTTTTATTTTCCTCAAAGCATTCTATAATTTACTTTCATACCTTGATTCGATTTGTTTTTCTGTTAATTTTCATTAAACCTATCTAATTCGAATTTGACAATTATTATTTTTTTTAAAGAATTCGAATCTTCATCCCAAAGATTTTGCTAGTATAAATGGTAAATTCACGTTCAAATTCATTTGCTTATTGATTTTTGAATTTCTGGGTTGAAATCGGATTTGGGGAAGAAGAGAGCTTCTGTTTACTTTGCCTAAAAGTTATAAGTTGTATGAATCTTAATTTGGTGCTACAATTTTACCTTTTTACCCCGTCGAAATGGATTAAGGCGAAAACTCTCGTTTCTCTTTTTCAGCCCCTTTCGATGGGGTCGAAAGGTAAACTAGCACCTTATTTAATTAACCTCGTCGAAAGGTTGTTTATTTAGTGTGAAGTCGACATCTTCGAAAGCAGTTTTATATTTTTATGTATTCTAATACCTTTTGAAGAGGTTGGAAAATGTGTCTAACTAAATAATTACCTGTACATACTTTCGAAAGCATAAACTTTGTCTTATAGGTATTTCAACCTTTAATATATACTTACTTTCAATGTGTTTAAGTAGAGATGCATATGTTTTATAAATTGGATTGAATAAAGTATATTTTGTATAAGATACAAATCAAGTAAAACGTTTCGACTTAGTCGAAACCTATTGTATTGATTCAAATTTAGTTGTTGGTATGATTTTGAAACCATGCACTCCTTTCGAATCCCTCGAAATCTTTTGTAACTAATTGAGATTCAATCACTATCTTTTACCAATATCGTCGAAACATCCTAAGTCCTTTTATTTTTTATCAATATGATTCAAACTCAAAACCTTTCGACTTAATTGGTATATAAGGTTTCGACAGCATTCGTATTCCTTTAGAAAAACTAAATTCATGAGTTTTGAAGGTGTCAAAAGGTTCCTTTTTCCTTGTTTATTAAATGTAAATGGCGTATATTTTATCCAAATTTGTTGTATACGTTTTAACTACTCCCTTTTAATAAGAAAAATTCTATTTAACTTTCGATATTGTTGAAAAGTGTTGGTTGGACGCATACTCTCATCCTTCCTTTCGACCTGTCAAAAGCTCAATAAATTTTATACTTGGGTTTTCGATATTGTTGAAGGGTGTTTGTTGGACGCCAACATCTATTTTCCACTTCAACTATGTCAAAAGCTTAATAAATCTCATTTTTTAACTTTAACATTCTTTTCAAGAATATGAAGTTTCATGTTCTGCTTGATGTTCATATTGTTGTGATTGGTTTCTAATAATCCTTGAAAGAATGTTAATTTCAAAACAAATATAATTTCTAACTGAAATGATTTCACCTGGCTGAATCATGGGTACACCCAAGAAGATTGAAGCCACCTCCAAATATTCCTTAATATCTACCCAGGATGAGGTGGATGTGATTCTCAATGACTTTGGTATTACATGAGTGGAAGCCATTCCCCTACTGATAAAGACACCATCCATAGCTCTCCTGAAGGGTATTTTGCCTACACTCAATCCATATTTGGCATGGAGGATTCCATCCCTTTCTGGAATTTTTATCCAAATTCGTGACCTATTTAGGTGTTGCACCCATACAACTATCACCCAATATGTATACCTATCTTCTATCCCTAAAGATCATTGCATTGGAATTTGGCATTCCCCCTCTTAATGCTGAAGTGCCGACTTATCTTGTTTGGTTGATTAAGCTTAGAAACATAAACAACCAATTCTTTAGAACCAATCCCCCCAAAAAGCTGATATTATAGGGGTGAATAAATTCCGAGATAGGGAAACACGATTCTTTTTTGTTTAAGTGTTTTCCCAACATTAGCGGGGTTTTCTCTTCTCCGCGTAAGTTGATCTCAGACTTTAATTTTCCACCTATCTACTTTGCTTTGCTAATCCATGCTTCTTTATTAGGTGCTTCTGCTAAAGAGCTAAATGAAGAGGATAAGAAAACAGTGGAGTCGTAAATTATTGCATCTAGTAGGATTGGAAACAGGATAACTTTGTTGAATCCCTTAAATTTACAAAAAATATCCCTCCTGGTAGCTGGTCAGAGGATACTTGGCCAACCTCCTCTTCTCCAACATACACGAAACAAGCACTTCCTCTCTTTGGGAGACCCATAGAACTTCTCCCTGATGTCACCAATCTGCCCTCATCACTTTGGTAAGTTTAAACACTGTTCTTGTAGTTTATTGTCGTGCTATTTTCAAATCACTTTACTGACTCATAACTTGTTTAAATTTTCTGCAGCAGCTCTCCAAGTTGAACAACATTCAAGTGATCCGGCTATTCCTACTTCAAATTCTCGTGCGCAATCTTTTTCCCAAGCCAATGCAAGATTGAAGATGGTCGTGAAAAGAAAATTACGTAAAACGACTGTTGTGGAACCATCTCCAAATAAATCCAAAATTTTTGAAGTTTCTGGTTCTGTACCACTGGAAAAGGGGAGTTTATTGATATTGAAAAATTTCTGGAAAGACCCATCATTAAAGCTTGTCACGATCAACCTAAGAAGACTCCCACAAAGGTTGATCCACTTTCTTGCATTGTCATCTCCAGCTCTTCGAGTGTGATCGAGAAGATGCAGAAGGATTTAAGGACTTTGACCCCTTCCCAAGAGCTTATCTCTTTTAAACCATATTGCCCACATTCTCAAGCGATTTTGAAAAGATAGTCCAATATATCTTAAATTCTTCATCCTTTGCCACAATTCATCCACCTTCTTCTGTTTTTTATTTGACGGTCACTACCAGACTCTTATAGAATAACAACTCTTTATACGCTTTACTTCACTCAACTTTATGGTCACTATTTTTCCTTAAGTTTCTAACTTATGTTGTAATTTTTCTTCTAGATCTCTAAGAGTTGGCTCTCGTTGCAAGAAAAAGCGTCAAAATCTTGCGCTGAAATGTCTAAACTTCGAGAGGAATTCTCAAATTTAAACAATCAAGTTTCCTCCTTATCTGTAGAGGACAATGGGGCTATGATTGAATTGGACCAATTGAGGGCTTCTCTCGCCTAATCAGAATCTATTATTTTGGAGGAGTGGAAAGCTCGTCAACTCCTCGCTTATGAAAATTTAGCATGAAACTGACTCTGAAAGAGTTCAAGGAGGAAAAGACTCGAATGTCGTCCAAACAATCTTCCTCAAAGGAAAAGTTGAATGAAAATAAAAATTCTTTAAAGTTGGCCATCAACACTATTTTTGATGATAAGTGGCGTGTGTCTCATTTTCTCGACACTTCTCTTGAGGATATCATCATGAATTCTTTTAAAGATGTTATGATTCTTACCTATGCTAACAACATCGATATGTGCCTTGAATTGAGCTTCCCCTCACTCGACCTTACTCTTGTCGATAGGGTCATGGGCAAAATCAAAAACAAGGAGCAGGGGTTGAAGTCGGAGAGTGAGGAGATCGACGACTCCAAAATTTTATCTATCGAAGTTCCTTCCTTCGACATAGACTCTGATTCCAAAGATGGAGGTGACAATGACGAAGTTGCCGAAGATGAGGGTGGCAACGATGATGATGATAATGATCATGATGACGACAATGACAATGACGATGACAATGTTGATGGGGGTTAAGGTTCAAGCAGCAACAGGGTGGCCATACTGATGCTTTTAAGAAAGATGAAGATGACAACGTGAGAACTCCCGAAAAACTTAATCCTGATCCATCTTCTCATGAAGCACGCCTACCTGAACCCACTACACCTTCAAACCCTCAAGAGGAGCCTGCTTATACTAATGTTAAGGAATCAAGAGAGAAAAAGCAGGATTCTCAAGCGTCAATTCCTATCTCCCAGTTATAGGATTCTTTGTTTAAACTGCTTTCACTTCCGAGATAGTAATAGTTTAAACCCTTTATTTTAGATAAGGAGGAAGCCTGTTCACCCCTATAAAACCAAGCTTGAAAGAAAACAAGCGGAAGTAAATAGTTAGTATAAGGAGTTAGATAAATAGCTGAAAGAACACGACATTTTTTTGGATAAATATCATAGGCGTAACCGGAGTGCGGCAGTGTTAGCATCCTTCAAACATCAAGAAGCATCCCCGCGGTTGCGGAGAGCACGCCTCCGATATGATGTTCTTTTAAAAGAGAATGGGAGTTGGTCATACTCTTCTGGATGTTGATTGAGGAGAGAAACATTTGGTATATTTCCTATACAAAGCCTATTGTAAACACCCAACTGTATATTTCTCATATTTGTGTGACTTCGGTAGGGGTCTACTTAGGCGTCTACACAACAGATACTTGGATGAATTTGGATCTAACCCACATCCTGGAGCATGCTGGAAATTACCACGAGCCAGATCAATTCCCCAAGATTTGCCTTCAGATAAACTCAAATACTATATGGACAAGTTTGTTTTAGAATTAGTTACAAAGTTGATTTTGTATGAACCAGATGAATAGTCGTAATTATGTAATAATATTGATTTATGAATGTTCGTTTTAGTTTTCCTTTTATACTTAGCTGTATTTCTTTACGTTATCGTAGAGCGAATGTCCCTTAGGAAATTATGTCTCTAGAGATTATGTAAGTCGGTATGTTAAACTAAGAAGAGATTATCTTGAAAAGGCAACAATTTTGAAATCCTTAAAACTAGCCAGATATTATTTTCTTGGAGATTTGAAAAAAATTAATATGGAACATCCTCGGCTCCGTTTCGATTATCATGGTGAAGAAAAAGAAAAGCTACTTAAAGAAATCCAGAGATATCATACCAAATTAATATGTGATCGTTATAGTCCTTCTTCTGGGGAATGGGACTATAGCAAATATCCTCTAGTTAATACTCCAAAAGGACTTAATGTTCCTTTTGATTTAACGGTTATTCTTTCTGCTAATTCATTGAATAAAGTTCGAAATGCAGTTTCCCAACTTTAGATATAAAACAAATGTTTAATTGTACTTTTTAGTTTCATTTTTACTTAAGTTGTGATCTTCTATCGTTATAATAAAGAGTTGGATTAATCAAGTCTTGACTTTTTTTTTTTTGGTTTGATTAAATAGGAGCTGCAACTATCTGCAACACCACTCTCGTTAGATACAGCATCATGCTTTATCATTATTAAAGATAGGTTGTTAGTAGTTCTTGAAAAGAGGAAGCTCCTTGATGATCGTTCATCTGCTTGTTTCCAAGGTGACATAGAAGCATTAAAATGGCATAGGAGATTTTTGCGACAAAAAACAATCATTAGGAATCTCAACGATTAGATTACCAATTTAGAGGCAGATGTAAAAAGTAAAAACGAAGTGATTTCCACATTAAAACATCAAGTTAAGTTAAATCCTTCAATTGACTTTGCCCATAAGATGTTGGAATGTCTTCAACAAGTAAGTGACATGGAAATTAATTTGAAAGATAGCCAAGCTCAATGTGAATCACTGGAATTCATTATGGAAAGGAATATTTCAAACGTCGATTCACCAACATCTTTTATTGTTCCCTCTGTTGCGAAATTAGCAAGGTCTACTTCTCTTGCCATCCAAAAGTTCCCTACTGTGACTAATCCTCCTCTTTATTTAGATGGAAAAGTAGTAGAAGAGTGGTGTAGGAAAGTCAAATTCGAAATGATGAAGTATTTTGATGAGCAACAGAAGATGAGATACTCGCAGCATATAAATGATTATGCTGCTAGAAATCAAAAGCTTGAACGCGAGAGATATCTTCTTTAGAAGCATGTAGTTGATTTGGAAAGGGAAAATAAAACCCTTAAAGGTGCTAAAAAAGCCTTTAACCATGCTTTGAAGACCAACATCAAGACTATTAATGATGAAGACAAGATGAGAAAGAAAGAGAAGAAGCTTAAAGAGGTTCTTCGCATTGCTTTCATCACATCATGTATCCTTTAGTTACTGAGAATCCAAATAAAGATGTTAAATATTAATGAATGAGTAATATTTATGAGATGCACATATTTGTTCTATACACTTGTAAATACTTTTATAAATTATGTAAGTTATGAAAATTTTGTAAATATCACCTAATTTGTGATCCTCTCATGTGATGTTGTTTTTGAATAATCTCTTTGATAACTTGTTCCATGAAAACTGTATTTGCTGGATCATTCAATCCTTTTTGATGTTCTGCTTTACCTGAAAAGCACAAAATAAACAATATTTATTATTGTTATCTTGTGATCTATATAGAAGTCTATTCATGTCATTCGGAAAATCATCATGTTACCATATGAAAAGTGATTCGATAATCGAATATAACTAAATAGCTCGAGTCTCATCTTTGGTAATGATAAGAGATAATCAAGGATTCAACTTTGATTATACTGTGAGATTATCAGAAGTCTGATGGTAGAAAACCATAGATTCAATCAAAGATTTAATTATAGGTTTTTAGAAATTCACTTCTAGAGATAATCAATAGAAAGTCAATAATGGTTGTGTAATAAAAGTCTATCAATCTAGATTCGGGAATTAACGGATGAAATTTAATAGTTGGAAGATCCAAAACCTAGATTCGAGTATTTGTGAATGATAATCAAAAGTTCATAATAATCTTCTTAATAGAGAACTTGAGCCTAGATTTGGGCATTAATGAGTGAAATTCAGTAAATAGTTATAGTTTTGAAACCCAGATTCAGGTACGATGAAACCACAGATTCGGGTACTAATAAGTGATATGTCGAACCTCAACAATAAATGACCCAAAACCCAGATTCGGGTATTAGTAAGTGAAGTCTGGAAATTTTTCTTTGATGATTAGTTTGAGGCTTCAGATTCTTGTTTAATCCTCGTTTGTAGTTGCTACTTAATCGGTTGCGTCTTGAGCTTGGATGTCTTAATCCATCATTTGACATGCCGCTTCTCGGGGTCAGACGACTTAGTTCATTATCTGATATGTCGCATCTCGGGCATGGACATCTTAGTTGACAGTTTGATATGCCGCTTATTAGGCTTGGACATCTTAGTCCATTGTTTGATATGCTGCTTCTTGGGCTTGAACGTCTTAGTCCATAATTTGATGTGTCACTTCTTGGGCTCGGACGTCTTATTCCATGGTTTGATGTGCCGCTTCATGGGCTCGGACGTCTTACTCCGTTGTTATCTAGTGAGATTGGTTAGCTTATTCTCAAGCTGGAACCAAAGTCTTACCCAACCTCCCTCCAAGAGACGCTTAGACCTGGCCATAGTGTGGTGCGGTCAAGGGCTGTCGATGTTTTAACCTGACCATAGGATGGCATGGATAAAGGCTTAGACTCCTTCCTCCAGGAGGTGTCTTGTCCTGGCCACAGTGTGGCACGGACAAGGACTTGTTCGGTGCCTTGGCCAGGCCATGTTACAGCGGGACCAAGGACTCACTCCGTCCTTCCTCCATAAGAGGCCTTGACCTAGCCATAGCATGGCGCGGTCAAGGGGTTGTCGATGCTTTAACCTAGTCATAGCGTCACGGATAAATGCTTATACTCCTCCCTCCAAGAGGTGCTCTGTTCTGGCCAACTCGACGTGGATAAAGGCATTGACCGCTAAAGGTAGTGTCCAAATGAAAGGAGTATTTCACCTCCAACCATGTATAGTTTTCTTTGTAAAGTTGTTCTTTATTGACTTCATTCATGATCTCTTTACAGACTCATTAGTTTTGCCTTGGTGGAAAAAGTTGATTATCATCCCTCCAGGGCTCTATAGTGGTTAGTTTCATGACCATTCATCATATGGTAATAGCACTAGGATCTTTCCAGGTTCCTTTCATATTTTGGTTTCTTCTTTTGTGACAGCCGATAATTGAGCTCATCCTTAGTTAGGAAGTAGAATTCTCTATAGACGTTGTTAAGTTGCATTCTTTTGTAAGTCTCGACTTAAGCTTTTTTCTCGAGGATGATTTCTAGGTCTTTTATTAATTGGCACTGAGCTACAACTTTGTCAACTAGTTTTCTCTTTAAAACTCTTTGTAGTTCCGGTGTTGGCGGTGTTCCACTCGTTACTTGATCCCATTTGTGTGCAAAAGCGTTGTAATCAGCCATTATTCCTTCTTCAAAGATTATGCCTTTGGTATAATGTTGAATTGTTTTCCTTGTCTGATCAAACAATTTGTCACCCCCACTTTCCTTTTCTCCTAAGGCAAAGATTAGGGTGGTACCAATATTAAAAAGGTTTAAACTCCATTTAGGTGGATCGTAGGCTTCAACTTTCTTTTTCCTCGTGATCCTTAAAGTGACCATCCTTAACAGTTGTTCTTGTTATAGATTCGTATCATTAATCGTTTTATCGGAGATTCGAATTAGCTGTGACTCCAAGGAACCTTTCTTAGATCTTTTGGTTTCGCCAATCATGATGAACTAAAGTCTAAAATGGGTAAGCTTGAAATAGAATTGGATTAGAGGAAAATGGTGTTGGATGTTTAACAAATCGGAGGTTCAAGCCCTCCTTCTAGCACCAAAATGTTAACAGGAAAAATTAATCAACACCCCCAAATTAGAGTTTAGGGAAAAGGTTAGTCTTTCGAAGTCTTTCCTGGTTAAGTAGAGGAAGTTATCATGTTAATACTTCCTATGATTCACCCTTTTGAACAGGTTTTTATTATGAAAACTTTTCCTTGTTGACCTTTCGACCCAGTCGAAACACTTATATTCCCTTCTTTCTGGTCTTTCAAGCTTGTTGAAATTGTTTGATTATCCCTTCGAACCATTCATTTCGAAATAGTTGTAGAACATTAAATGATGGGTCTAGGGATTCAAGGGTACAGTTTGTCTGGATGGGTTGTGAACTTATCGAAAGCTAGATTTTTAAGTGAGGGTTGACTCTGAAATCTAAGGTAAAACCAGCTAGGATAAAGATTTCGACTCACTAAAAGTTGAGACTTTTCTGAATGGTGGTTTGGAGTTAAGGGCATGGATTATTTGGAAAACCCAAGGTTTCTACCCACACGGAGGGTACCTTTCGATGAGGTCGATACCTGTAAAACATAGTTTTATCCAACAAAAGCCTTCAAATAGCTGTATAATCCAAAATATTGAAACCTTTCCTTTATAAATCCAATGAAGTCCATACAGATCAATTTCCTCCAATTTGACTTACAAACTAGGGTTTACAAATTTGCAAAGTTAAGAAAATACAAATATAGAGTGAATGAATTTAGGTACCTCCAAAACCAGACCTCTTGGGTCTTATTTATAGATGCGGGTTGATACCTTTGGACCCAATGCTTTCGACCTGGTCGAAAGGTGGCTTCAAATACCTTCCTACTCCTTTGACTCTTGCGCATCCCTCTGCAATGCTTTCGAATGGACTTGAATGCTTCCATCTTCATCGAAAGGGATGGCAACGCCTTTTCTCTTTGTGTTGCTTTATTGTCATAAGAAGCAAAGTTACGGGCTTTCGACTCTATCAATAGGTAGTTTCTTGTGGTTTCGAAGTTGTTGATGATTCGATGCGGTAGGTAGCTTTCTAATGTATGCTTGCGAATTAATATGGAACTTTCCCTGGATATTAAAGGCTTCAACCGATTCAAAAGGATTGATTCTACTTTTGAAAGGGTTGTTCTGACTAAGGCATCTTTCTAAGTCATTTGAATGAAGGCGAAACCTTTGGTTTTGAAAGGTTTGGAGCGCATATGAAGGTTTGTGATCCATTGTCTTCGAAAGGTGTTTCTTCAACTCATTCGAAAGGCTTTAATGCATGCGGAGTCACCTGCTTCGAAAGGGAACCTCTAAAGCGAAAGGGTGCTTTTAACCCTTTAGGTCCCTTTAAAAGGTTGCAATATTTCTAGCCTTTGACTGTAGCATCCCTTCGACTCCTTCGAAAGGTCTTGTTGGAGCTATTATCTCTTATCCTTCTCTGTCTTCTACTCATTCAAGTTTCGACAATGTCGAAAGGGTTTTTGGTAGTATAATATATATATATATATATATATATATATATAATTTGTAATTGTATGTGTAATATTATACAATAGTTTACATAATGTTCGACAATTTTTAGCCAACGAAAAGTCTAAAATTCAAAAAACGAATTGCGTTCACATTTTCAATTTTTCTTTGAACTGAATATTTTTGTAAACAAATTTTGAAATCTATTTTTCCCTCATTATTTATTATTTAAAAGGCTATTTTATATTAATTATAAAATCTATTATTTGAATACTAAAGATAATTAAATATTCACAGATCAAAGTGGTGAAATTCTGGGTCATTGCAATTTGAGTATCACGTAGGGGCTGGAATGTCGTTGTTATATTTATTCAATTACTCACTGTAAGTAGATAACATTCACGTGATGGGAATATAGTGGATAGTGTGAGGTGATACGCAGAGTGATATATGGCTCTGTTTCTACATTTAGCGAGTATGGATCTATGCCAAATGATGACCAAGACTTTGTGTCTATCTATATTGATTTTATATGCCACTATTATGATTTACTCCTATTATGTTTGTTGGAAAGGACTAGATGGCTAGAATCTACCCTAGTGGCTTAATCATGGTGATGCACCCAAAATCTATGACATTGTATTATATAGCTTTGTGTTACTCCTATGCGCACATTTGCCCCTACGTCACCTAGGCCGGTAGTTTATTACCTACAGGGGCTAAAGTCGTACCGTAACCATTGAGTCCTCGTGTTGACGAGCACATAGGTGGATACATGAATTGATGTCTTGATGGTAATTAAGACTATAGAGACTCTGTATCTCTGAAGCTTGCTTGGTGCTATCAGTCTCCCTTTCGGTACTAACGAAGCAATGGATTGGCATATATGATTGATACACCTCACTTGAGTATAATATGGTGCTGATGACCCACATAATGTTATATGTGTTTCTCTACTTGGGACTTCATGTCTGTCATACGTCAATTTCCTACATAATATTTTCAAATGGATATTGTGTGAAGAGATGTGAGTATACACGTGATATATGCCAAAGTATAGTCGATCCTCGGTATATTGACAGGCAGCCTATCATATCATTTATATACACACACACATACATATATATATATATATATAGATGATGATGTTTTATTGAGATTGAGAGATATATTTAGGCAAACTCTATGCTAGCTTGATATACTTGGTGATATCCTATGTATTGATATTTTTAGATTTGATGTCGATCTCTGGATATGTATGATTCACCCATTTGTGTTGATTCTATAATGTATGATTTGATGTTTTTCTATATAACTGATGACTCTTTTAATATCAGTGATGATTGTTTCTTATGGATATGAGTAGCTTGGGTGACGCGATGCCTTGATGATTATTTGTGACATTATATATATACATTCAATTCATTAATATATTTATATGCATCCGTTGACATGTCGTCTTAAGATTTGATTATCTATGTTAGAGTATTATATTATTATTTCATGTATACACTGTGTTACTCATATTATTGATCCTTGATTAGCCGTAGTCCGACCCATATGTTACTTTTGCAATACTTGGGTCAGTCCGAAACATTTCAGGCATAGGGATGAAATGACCAAAATTTGATTTATTGGGCTTAAAGGAGTCTTATATTAGGATTGTTATGTGATATTGGCATGATATTGATTCATTATATATATATATTTGACACTAAGTTGTATGTTGATTGTTTATCCCATTATATTGAGATAGTTGAAATTTGAAATGTATTGTACTCTTATGACATTATTGTATTTTATATTATAGGTTATTGCTGCGATTTAGGCTCTGTGTTCTATGTTATTTACTATATATTATGTATTGTTCCATCCTAAAGGCACATGTGTTTTTTGCTTTGTACTGATATTGTGTATGTTTAGGTGAGTTTTTTATTTGATATTTTAATACGTACCAAATGTTAGTCCAAGAGAATATTCACGTGTGTACCCTATATAGTCTCATTCTCTATATCATCTGACGGTATTACTTAGTAATACTCTTGAATAGTATGGGTATAGAGTGGTTTTTACAATTAAAGGAGTGGAGAAGGTTCGTGAAAGAATGTGTGCACTATTAACCACTAGAAGATTGTTGGATTTTTGATGAAGAAGAGTTAAGTAGGAGAGGAAAGAAAGTATGAAACGAAAGGACAATAAGAGTCCATTTCCAAGTCCAACCCCATGTAAACGAATTTAACAAGAATATTTTGAAGGTTTCTTGAAATGCTTTGAATGAGTTTTTCAAAGGATTTATTGAGAAGTTATTGTCTTAAAAAAGCAAAGAAAATTTGGAATTTTTCAGTTTAAAATTGGTTAAGTCACAATGTTTTGGTGTAAAGATTTTTGATAAAGGGATTTTTTTGTTTTTGAAATAAATGGAAAATAGAGGGCAAGTTTGGCTCGATGATCTTTCCTATTTTTGAAAATATGAAGGTTTCATTTTGAAAATTACTTTTAAGGGATGGATAAATGGAAATGATACTTGATTAAATTGGTGTATAGAAAATAGAAGGGTAAGAATGCTTGATAACTAAGATAGGAGGAACATTTCTATTTAAGGAAAATATAGAGAATAACAGCTGGAGTAGAAGCCATTTTAATAGGAGAAATATAAACGGTTGCAATATTCATAGATTTGGATAGAAATAGCATTAGGAATTTATATTAAATAGGATTGGTAATCTAGTTAAAAATAATGTGGGAGAACAGAAATAGGAATATAGTAGGAAGAATAGATAAATTCTATAGATATGTAGTAATTGTGCATGTATTTTGGATAGAAGCTTAGATAGATGCAGTAATTACACTCTTTTAGAAGTCTTCCTCATATGCTAATAAAATCTCTATCAAAGGTGGAAGTAGAAATAGAATGAGTAATAGGAAAATAATAGGATGGAAATTATCCTTGTCCACTCCGCTTTTCATTATTCAAAGTTGTAGAAATTGTTTTTCAAAATAAAATGGTTTGGTATGATAATTGAGTATTAAATGTTTTGAGCTAAAAAATCATACTTTTAAAATAAGTTAATCTCTGTTTTAGTAAGTCCTATAAAGGTAAAATTAGTTAGAAAAGGGAAAAAAATTCATGGCTCCTTTGAAGACCAAGAAATTTCTAAATTTGATAAAAATGTTTCTAAGTTTACATATTTAAAGATAAAAGTTTTGGATTAGGTACTTCATGATTGTAAAGTTTTAGTTTTAAAAAGAACGACGAAACCTAAATAAAATATGGAGTAGATAAGGATGACTGCCTAGGTAAGACGAGGTAAAAGTTTAGGCTATGAATAAAATAATTATGGATGCTCGTAAGGTAGCAACAAGAAATCCACATTAAATATAAGGAATATTGGTACGAACCTAGAAATGTTGATTGGAGATGTGTAAAAGCCATAAGAAGAAGCTTTAAAGGAATAAGAAATGTAACAAAGTACAATTTTGCGAGTCTTAGGGTATACTCACATGAAGATCAAGGATAAAGAGGAAGTAAATACCAAAGTCAAAGGGCACCATTCATGACTTAGAGAAAATAGTGGTAGGATTTTGGAAGTGAGTAATAGGATGGCGAACAAACATAAATAGTGTTGGTTGACTCAAGGTTAAAGAAGGTGAGATAAGTGGTAGGAAAGTCATTTCACTAAACCCATTTTCTAATGAGTTATTCTAAATGTATATAATTCATATTTTTACCCGCTAGGGTATGGGAATACACAGTTTATTCCATAGTCGGGTGTAATAATTGAAGTAATGGACGCGACTCATTTATTAGAAGCGAATGAGACAAGTAAAGACATGTGGATTGTAGTTGAATGGCGTACTAGAAATATCCACCTAAATTTAGGAGTGTTAGGGCCACAACATCATTAACACCAGTTGATGAAGAATGGCGGCTTCCAGCAAAAATTTTCTTTAGGGTTTTGGATTGTAATCTCTAATTGTCTCCCTTAGGTTATTGGAGAAATGTACAATAAGATATAAGATATGTTCCAGTTTTATTACTATATTGATGGCTGGGATGAGCATTGTCCGCTATATAAATATATTGGAAAATAGTGTAAATAAATAGATCTCATAAGGACACTTAACTAGCTATAATAGGAGTTCCTCTCTGATTCAATTTCCAACCGCCAATCGAACTCACTCTAAGCTATTTGGCGATAATGGAGATTAGGGCAGCATTAATGGACTGCATCGGCCTACAGTAAAAGAAGATTGCGACAATGGTAGATATTTTAGGCAAGTTAAGTAGAGGAGAGCACTTTTCCCATGTCAGTAGATAAGCGGTAGATGAAAGAGGATGTTTGAGGAGAATTGGATGCTTCTGTGTCCTTATAGTTGAGAATGTTTTAGAAGAAGTGTTAGTAGAGTGTCACCATTTTAGGATGATCATTCATCCCGGAGGAGATAAGATATATAGGGATATGAGGCGAATTTTATATTGGCCAGGGATATAGAAGAGAGTAGCTGAATTTGTCTTTAGGTGTTTGATGTGCTAGAGGATAAAGGCTGAACAAGGAAAGCTTAGAGGGTTGTTATTACCATTGGAGGTGCCAACTTGGAAATGGGAGCATATATCAATAGACTTTATAGATGGGTTACCTAGAAGTCAAATAGGCAATGAAGCTATTTGGGTTATAGTAGATAGGCTCATTAAAACCACTCATTTCATTCCTACTAGAAATAATAGTACCACATTATCTTTAGCATAAATTTATATTAAGAAGGTGGTTCGACATCATGGAATCCCAGTTAACATTATTGGTGATAGGATCCCCTTATTCACTAGCGAATTTTTGAGGAACTTGCGGTCAGTTTTAGATCATCATTGAATCTTAGCACTACTTACTACAACAACCCATATTTTTGAATGGTTTTAATTAAATATTGGAATTATTTTCATATTTAAGTCTTAGATTTTGTGTGAATAAAAATGATTTCAACGGCTTATTTGAATTCTATTTAAATAAGAATGATGATAGTAAACTAATTTAGAATTAAAAGTGATTAAAATTGTTTAATAATAATTCGTTTTAATTAACGAGTGAAATTATCATTCAAGGGAACTATCCTGGATTTTGACGAAGCTAATGCCATTGAATCTGAAATAATGAATTGTTATATGCCGACAAGTTTCATGACGATTGGTAGTCCCATGTGATCGTGCGAGCTCAGAATGCAGAATGATAAAATCAAGTGAATATAAAATAATAAATATTTTAGTATAAATAATCCTCATCTCCTCCCACCTTCTCATTTGTATTTCATTCAACATTTTCTTATCCGCCACGTAGAGATCTAGGAGTGGAATGCTTTGGCATGGTTGGATCGTGGTTTAGTGGAGTCGTCCACCATGTCGCTGGAGCATGTGCATGGCGGTGGAAGTATCAGTGTGCACGATCATGGATAGGGAGAAGAAAGAGGATCAGTAAGGTATAATTAAGTTAATTAATTAAATTAGTTTAAGTAATTAAATTTCTAAATTCACATTTTTTTAAAATTCCATATCTTGTTCATACGAGGTCCAATCAAGGTGTCGTTTCGCCATTGCATTCATATCAGGATTATCTATGCAATATAGTTAGATTCGTCGAGTTTGGAGCTTGTGGGAATTTTATTCAAAATCAAACGGCGTTCGATTTTGGACTATTTATAAACGCGCAGTCATTAACTGCGGCTTGGGTGAGTTTTACTCACCAGTTGATTGAATATTATTGTGCATAAATTTGCTATTGTATTGAAAAGATAAACTATAAAATGAACAACGTAAGTTATTACTTTTGGACCTCGTCGTGTTTTGTAAAATACGTGAGAACATTTTTACTGAGTAATATTCTTTTGATTCCGTAAAATATGTATCATGGCCCAAACTACTTGTTTACATGTTTGATGTTGCTTTGTGAAAAGTGATAGTACGTTGTAAACATTAGAAATGATATAGTAGTTATAAACGTGCTTTGAAATCCCTAATATTTGACATATGTTAAATTGTGGTAAATTGTGGAAATATATAAATGCACATATATACTAGGTTGTCTACACGTGTTTTGGTGTGTTTGACATAAATGGGTTGGTTTGGATATTTATGGAAACTGGAAATGGAAATCGAAAATGGTTAGAAGCAAAAAGGTCGCAATGGATGCACTTTGTTGTGATCTATAATTTTGAAGTTTTAATTTGAAAGACATCCTGGGCTTTTCACATAGATTACTAACTACTATTAGCATACTTATTATCGGTAAAATAACAAGGTTTAAATATATTTCTGAAAATCATTTATGAATTTATAAAGCGATGGTTTTAAATTATAAAACAGGTTTTTAAATGGTTTTTAACTAAAAAGGATTTAAATAGTATAAGGATTTTAAAAGAGTGTTTTGGTATATAAATCATTTTAGAAATTGTTAAAGATGTATTTAAGAAATAAAAGGATTTTATATTATAATATTTTACAAATAGTTTATAGTATTTTATTAAATATCTTAGTTTTACAAATAAATTAGTATATGTGTACATATATTTTTTAAAGGTGTTTTACATATATAGAAGTTTTAAAAGGAAAGTTTAATATTTTGTGAAGGGAATTAAAAGGAGTTTTGGGATTATAACACTTATGTTATAGTGGACTGTTTTGTAAAATAGATTAAAAAGGTATATGACCTTATTTAATAAAATGGAGCGGTACTTAGAACTTCAAATGGATGTTTTAAAGTAAATGGTAAATATAAAAGTGATTTTGGGTTTATAGTAACTTTGTTTGTGCGACATTTGTTTTGATCCATCTAACAATACTTTTGAAAAGTAATTGGGTCTTTAAAGTTGAGTTTTAAAGATAACAGGATAGTAAGGTGTTTTGGGGTTTGTCGTAAACAATGTTTTAGTAACATTTGTTTTTAAACTCTTGGATAATACTTTCAAGTTTTAGAATATTGTCATATGAGTTTGAAAAGTACTTAGAGAATAACGAGTATGAATTGGTTTGGGTTTGTTGTGGCAGTTGTTAGTAATATTAGCCTCTAGCCCATTTTGATTATATTACAAATGTAAATAGATCTTTAAAAATAATGTTTTAAAGATAATCATAAGTGAAATGGTTTTGGGTTTGTAGTGAGAGTGTTCGAGTATCACTTGTCTTAAGCCTTTTGAAATTGATTTGTGAGTATACTTATACGGTTGAGATAAGTATATGAGTACTTACGGGAAGTATTAAAATGTGTTGAAAATAAATAGTAATGTTTTAATTAGATAATTCATTTTCGTTTATAAAGAGTTTATTGAGTAAAAATGATTTTTACTAATAAAAGAAGATTTTAACTAATAAAGGAAGATTAATTAAAAAGAGGATTACAAGTCATTTATATGACTTGATCCTGCTTTGTGTATTACTTGTTTATGGACATTATACGGGGCTTAGTTTCCCTTATGTGATTATTCTTAGTATGAAATGAGAAATACTAAGTGAAACTAAATGTGAATTGAGATGAAAAGGTGTAGTTAAGAAACCAATTGAATAGAGTACGTAAGTTGTATGTAGATCATCTAACTCACTTGGCATTTTTGAACTAGGATTCAAGTATATGGATTTCAAGCTGATTTACACCGGTCCGAGTTAAGATTTTTCACTCGATCCTTGAAGGCGAACACCTGATAGAGATTTTTGATATTTCCTGAAGTTTTCTATCACAGTACATGACTATATAAGGAGAACAAAGGTTTATAATCAAGGAACCAAATCGGAATCCGCACTAGAGAGGTCAAGTGAAATATATTGGTTTCATAATTGAGCTAATGATCAGAGTTGATATTGCTTATGGATGATATATGTATATCATACGAGCTTTAGTATAATTATATACTATGTTTGTTGGCTTGTGGGGAGTTTGGGGAATGGCTCTTCGAATTGTTTGATGTAGCATGAGTAATCGGATGAGTGAAACCTAAGGTTGTTGAGCGTATGTTATGCTTAGTAGATCGTTTGTCATCCGTGTGCGATGAGAAGGTTTTTGAATCTGGGCGAACCTTGAGCTTTGTTCGCTAGTGATTGTAGTATTTTTATGTAATTATTTATATGGTTACTACTGATTGTAATACCATTAGGTATTGATGTGTGATTGCTGCTATATAGCTAGAATTTCGGAGGCATAATTTGTGATGACCCACATTTTGGAAGGTTTAAATCGATAATCTAAAATATAGATAATACACACGTCCAACTTAAAAAATCTGGAACATAGATAATCGATGGGATTAATTAAGAAAATAAGAAGAGAATAAGAAAACAAACACAGAATCTCGCAGCGGAATGATAAAATATAATAATCGAGTAAACAGTTCATGAAGCTATTTACTATACATTTGATTATAATTTATACGACATTTATCAGAGTTATATATACATCAGGAATAAATAAATAATGCGGTAGTACAAGCTATGATGCCAAATCTTTGTCTTCGTCCTCCAGAGAATAATCTTCGATAAGTTGAAAAACTTAGGACTAACCCATGCGTAATGAAAAGAAAAAATACTCGAGTCAGGACTAAAATATCCTAATGTGAGTCAAATCAATATCGCATAACATGAGTGTAATTGCACCAAAGACGTTTACGGGATTTAAATGAATATCGCATAACATGAGTGCAATTGCGCCAAAGACCTTTACGGGATTTCACATCTCTTACCCAGTGTATAATATACGTGCAATAATTCAAGTGATGTTATGAGATTTTCCATCTCTTAAGGATCCGTCAAATATTTATATAAATAGTAGAATATGCTACATATATAATGTCTAGTCAGTAAAATAAATATTTTTCTTAGCGTTAAGGCTTTACATTGATCCCCCTTGACGTGTTATTAAGCAATATCATACAGTTTGTGTACAAAATACAAGTAAACCGTCGGTGGATCGGGATGCGCCATGATATGACAACACTAAACCAAAATCGTAGTGGTCTCATATAGAGATAAAAGTATGATAAGGAACGTGAGGAAATGCCCAAGGTAGGATACTATCAATTTACCCTTCTTGGTTGGTGGTAACGCATCATAGCCATAAATCACCAACCGCGTCCAACACTCTCAAAATCCAAGGGTGCGCACCAATCACTCACAATATAAATGATGGTAATACGAAGAAGTGATCTGCTAGAGGTAGTTAGCCTCATTGATCAGTACGGCTCCTATTTTAGTAAATTCAAATTGACACACAAGTGTCAGGCCAACCCATTATCGTCCTCTTTCTTCAAATCCAGCAAGCGGTGCCAAATCCAACCACTTCATTCTGGACCATCACTCCACGTACACAGTTGTTAAAGTGATTCCAATATTTACATAGAGTATGCCAATAAGAGGCTTTGGTCCCTTTAGCAACCAAACATCATTTAACACACCAGTTGGTTCTTTTACATTTCGAAAACTCTTCATACTTGATATCAAAATATCATATTCGCTTCAAAATCAAATTCATTTCGAAATCAACGTACTTACACAAAATATACCATTTCATTTCAAAATCATTTTAGCCTTAATATCTCAGTTTCAATTCCAATTAAAAATTGCTTCAAATTTCCATTTGGGTTATAACTTCAATTTAACCCAATTCGTATTTAAATTCATGATTTAATATAAATATTCTAACCTTAGCCAATTTGAATTTTTAGAAAATAGTTTCAATAATTTTTAAAATATTTTAAATAATGAGAATAGTTAAAATAGTTTCAAATGGTTAAAATAGTTTAATATAACATAGTTTAAGCATTAAAATGATTTATATCGTAAAATAGTTTGGAAAATCAAAATAATTTGAATGTTTAAAAGATAGGTTTCAAATATTTTATATTAAATACTTTTTTTATTGAAAATAGTTTCAAAGTCAAACTGATTCAATTCCAAATTTCCAAATTTAAATCACTTTAAATATCCACTTCCAATTAAATTCGATTTTTATTTCTCAAAATTAAATCACTTAAATAATTTCAAATCAAAATTCTAAAATCATTTAATTTAACCAATCCGATGTTCATATATAAATTTCTATCCTATGGTCAAGTGATCGATTATTTCAACTTAATTTCAGGGATGGATATATATCATGTCAATTCAAATCACAGTGTCATAGGTATATATCATTTCAACCTATTTCTTAATTTATTCTAAATAATTCAATTTTATAGTTTTATATACTGTAAATAATTTTTAGGATGATAACAGGATATATCAAGATAAATAAAAATCTAAATCATCCAAAATATCAACCAATAGCACCCATCACATACAACATCCAAAACAGCCAATAGTTCACAACAATTTCGTAGTTATCAATACAAGGTAATTTACTGGCAATTAGATTTCAATTTCAAATTTATCCATTAATTTTAATACCCACAGTCTATTTATATGTCAATTTCATTTTCAAATAACAGTCAACAAAATATAGATAACATCACGATTCAATTTTAACGAACATAACAATATTATTGTACGTTGTGAGCATTAAAACCACTCACCTTAGCTTTCGCATTCTGATTCCGATTAAATTCGACCGTATTTGAATTTAACTGAAAGTTTCAAAAGCTCCAAATTCAACCAAACTGGTTCCATAGCAAAGATCTTGTTAATACGGACCCAGCACGACCGATCGTGTTAGATTTCGACCTAAAATGAACGAGTTACACAATTTATAAGAATTTGGATTTTTAAAAAACAATTTATATAATTTAATTTATTCAAATTTATTACCCATACCAAAATAGAAGCCCGACCCAACTCGTACATCCATTCTTCCTCAATCCCCATGTGCATGCCATTTATTTGCATGAACCCAAATTCTACTGTGCATATTTTTTAGTGATACGGAGATCTTCCAATGAAAACCAAAACCGATCGCATCGATCAACTCTTCGCACCGAATGTGACTCGATCGACCCAAACGTCATGCCCAAAGACCATGCTATCAATTCGCAACCTGGTGTGTTCCTTCCACTGTCGCAGCAATACAATCCACTAAGGGCGACCGGACCTCCTCAAAATCCTACCCTTGATGCCATACGACCCCACTAATCCAAATACGAATTCCAATTCATGACTTATCGACCAGAATTTCCAAAAAATTCAACCCTGGCCATTTGCTTGCTCGCTACATCACTACCGAACCTCCCCAGTCCAAGTTGCGCTTCAATTTGAGCATATCAGATTGAAGCTTATCCAAAAATAAGAATTTTAAAACTGATTTTCAAATTTTTCATGAAGTATAACACTCGATTTTTATTTTTAAAGTTTCGAAATTTTCTTCCTTTTACTCTACAACCTTGGTGAACAAATGGGAAGAGAGACGCGATTTTTAAATAAGAAAATAAAGTAGGCTCGTACGTATATATGGTGGTTGAGTGGATGTTTTTGTGGCTGCTGTGAGATGAGGTTAATAATCTATATATTTAAAATTCCCAAAATATTTAGATACTTATTCTGACCCTGATCGAGACATGAAACCAAGCGTTCATAATATTATACCCCTATCCCTAATGCAATAGAACAAGTTTCGAGTCCCAATTCGATCGTATATGGAAGATAGCCTTTTGCATCGAATTAAAATCTTAAATTTTCGATATTAATTTCAATGCATTTCTATCCCGTATGACCAAACGATAACTCCAATTGTAACGAAATATAAAATCCAATAATAATACACTGTTACGGATCCAACGGAACTGGTTTCGTCGAAATCCGAGACTATGGCCAAAATGACTAATTTTACTCGTTAATTATAATATGAATTTCCAATTTATAATTATTCACTTTTAAATCCAATTTTAAATGTTAACAATCTTCATTGTTATTTAAATAAAATTTAGATCGACTCCCAAATCATTTTCTTTCCTATTAAATTAAGAATCCAATTTTTCGAATGATTTCCAATATTCAATTTAAACAATTTAATTATCCAATGAATCACTATAATTGAAATATAAGTTATTGAACTTATATAAAATTCAAATTTTAAAACGAATTCAAATTATAAAACGACTATTTCCATCGCACAGTCATTCAATATTTATTATTCAATTTCACTGTTGATTTTAAACATAGTCAATACATAGAATTTAAGTCAATACTTGTTATCATCTAAACCTTCGAAATTAACTATTTCAAAAATTTATTCAACTTCTAATTCAATAACTTACATTCAAAATCATCAAAATTTTATTTTTAACCATTTTTATTCAATAATTGTATTTAAATTTAACAAATTAAAATAGCTAAAAATATGGGTCGTTGCACAAATTCGTTGAAAGGGGAAGAATGTAACGACTTGGGTTTTTGAACGATTTACAATTTAATATTGGAATTATTTGAATATTTAAATCTTGGATTTCATGTGAATAAAAATGTTTTTTAAAGCTTATTTAAATTATGTTTAAACAAGAATGATGATGGTAAACTTTTAATTTAGAATTAAAAGTAACCAAAATTGTTTTAATAATACTTCATTTTAATTAAAGGGTGAAATAATCATTCGGGGGTACTCTCTAGGATTTTGACGAATCTAGTGCAATTGGATCCAAAATAACGAATTGTTGTACGCCGATAAACTTCATGACGATTGGTAGTCCCATGTGATCGTGCGAGCTCGGAAAGCGAGACGATAAAATCAAGTGAGTATAAAATAATAAATATTTTACTATAAATAATCCTCATCTTCTCCCTCCTTCTCACTTGTATTTTGTTCGAAATTTTCTTAGCCGCCGCATTTTCTTAGCTTCCACCAATTAAATCATGAGAAATACTTAGCGAAATTAAGAGACTTTTGATCCACAAACTTCGTATTGGCTAAGGCTTTGATTCTATGTGCTTAGTTTTGTATGCGGCGACGACTTGGTGTGCTCGACTTTGTAAGTTGCGAGCTAGGGCTTAGAATCGTCATCAATAGAAGAGGTGCTAGGTTGAGTGGATGGTGTCGTTGGATTTCTAGGACAAAGACGATATGGAGGGGGTGGTACGGGAAGTTGCGGCACTACCTAGGAGAAAGTGACGGTTGCTTGTCGCTTTCTGATGTGTGGAGTCACGATTTGATTAGGGATGCTAGAGATTGAATTGGGTTCGTCATTGTGATGGGGTGGAGCAAGGAGCATTTTGGTAATGGTTCGGAGATGAACGGTGGTCAAAATCATAAAGCGAACTGGGGCGAGGCGGATTAGGGCATGGCATCATGAATTTTTAGAGGGCATCGAAGGTGCAGGAATTGGTGCTGACATATCGAGCTCGAAGAGAGGAATGTTATGGCATGGTCGGATCGTGGTTTAGTGGAATCATTCCCCATGTCGCTGGAGCATGTGCACGATAGCGGAAGTATCAGTGTGCACGATCGTGGATTGAGAGAAGAAAGAGGATAAGTAAGGTATAATTAAGTAATTAATTTGGTTAGTTTAATTAGTTAAGTTTTTTAAATTCAAATTCTTATCATTTCCGTATTTTGTTCGGTATCGCTTTCGCCATTGCATTCATATTGGGACTATGAGTTAGAGTGCATGATTGCATTCGTATCGTTACACTTAACAAACATGGACCGATAGTCGGACTGAAATGCTAATTTGAATTTTGGAAGACTTGTTGAGAGCTTGCATCATTGACTTTGGAGGACATTGGAAGCCACGCTTGCCTTTAGTAGAATTCACATACAATAGTAGTCACCAGGCGATGATGGCATGAGACCCTTTGAAGCGTTATACTAGAGGCCATGCAAATCGCCTAATTGTTGGTGGGAAATAACTGACAAAATTCTACTCGGACCATATTTGATTCACGAAACCCCGGAAAAGAGTGTGACAACCCACACCCAAGTGGGTCCAAATTTTTGCCAAATCGAAAACCCAAATCTACCAAGCACGGATCGTTGATTTTGGTATCCTGCAATTAAATAACTGAATATCGGAGCACTATCCATATAAACTCACAACAGAATAGTAAAGTATAATAAAACATATATTTATTGACAAAAATTGACGTTTCCAATATTTAGTTTCCTTGTAAGACTAGAGCATGCATAAGGAAATCTGTCCTTCCACTGTTTCTGCCTTGTACCATTACCTGGCCCTCTAAGATACCCTATGGGTTGTAATGAGGAGAAGGTCAGGACAACGTTTTGATGACTGGTAAATTACACACTTTATACATTACATTAGTTTTGACAATTGCTTTCCATCGCATGTTATGTTTCTTATTTTATTTTTACTTAGTCATCTCGACTCCATGTATGCATACGATGTGCCTCATCTACCCGAAGTAGACCATAACTACATATATAAGTACCACAGTCCCATTTGGACCAAGATGCTATCCCCACTGCTACTTTAACCCAGCACCTCATCAGGATCGATCATCAACGCAGCATTACGTCCTTGTCATCATCCATACCATGAAACTCCCATAGTGCATTATAATGATGTCACTATAGCTAGTTGTATTCTATCTGTTTTAAATGATCTCCATAAAGGGTTATTTAGCCTTGCCTCTAATAAACAATCTAGCAAACAAATGTGATCGTGCATGACCTAAACATGATCCACACTAGCAGGGGGTGTAGCCGTTTTGGCATAACCTTTGTCTTTCGACTGACCACTCGGAACTGATGACGTCCTCGACCTATGTGCGGCTCCTAATCCCTAATATGGTACCAAACTCACAATGACATAGCGTCAAGTCTTACTCACTGTCCTATTTAGATTGCATGATGCTATTAAGGTAATACCACCTGTTACATAGCACCCCTTAAAATATTGAAGTAGGCTTTACTTGTCCTTTGACACTTTGACCGAGGCGAACCATCCTACTTAGGTATCCCTCTCCTATACGCAAATGTATATAACTTGATTGGTCATATAGTTGCATGTGTCTCACATCGGTATAATGTATACACAACTGCTAGTAGCCCCTTGCGGTGGGTAAACTTCTGTTATATAATACTATTGACCTCACATTTCAACCCATTATAACAACTATGTCATTCTCATTTGATCTAAAAAAAATACTAAATTTAATAATTCCATTTAATACTAAATTTAATGTCATTCTCATTTGATTATAAATGCATACTTGAGGCTAGGTATAAATATGCGTGTGTCATATTCACACTTATTTCATTATTACGCCTCTTATGTTTATCAGTTAGTAATATCCATTTACTTTTTTATGCATTTATTTCATACCCCACTAATATAAATTAAATATCATTTACCGCTTTCATTAACAGATCCAAATATATTTTCCATATTTACCTTTCATGCCTTATTGAATTTTTATTTCTACTCCTTTTTCACCTATACCACTCTTACTTGTTTAGTAGACTTTCCACACCCTTTTTATTTAAATTACTACGTGCCTACCTTTATACTGTTTATTGTTTGCTTTTTGTCTTACCTTTTCTACATATATATTAATTGTTGCATAAATCTTTATTATTATCACATTTACAATTCTTTAATTAATCCTTAGGGATTTCTACATTTTAATGCATTGGAGTTGCATCTATCTCAAAAGGAAAGGTTAACAGTGTAACTTTTATTGTCTTACCTAAAAAGAGAATTCGTATTACGTTTGGATTACAAGGAATATTCGTTTTCATAGTTATTGAAATAGATGATACAAAATACGGTAAATAAACTTATTTTATACATCTCTTTTTTAGGCGTATTCCTTATTCGTTCAAACAATACACTTTTATTTATGAATATGAACTTGATAATCTATAGAAATTTACGTTGCAACACAACACATGTCAATGAATTAAAATACTACTTAAACCTATATAATTTATTGTGATAACTGTAATTTACATTTTTCTTGCTTAAGTTATTTAAATCTACAAATCTGGAACTACCATACAATTTATCAATTTTAAGAACTACTACTACCTAATACTTTCCTGATTCACATACATACGATATTAAAATTAAATTATCAATCATAGAACATACAGGCGGGGTTTAAAAATTCATTACATGTATACAATTTTAGCCTACAAATCCAAGTTTACATTTAGACATACAGGAATAAATTTACAATGATATATATAAATATTATATTAAAAAAATATAATTTCTCACTCAACTTTTTTTAGCTTTCTAAATCTCCAGATCTAATCTCTATTATTCTAGTTTAACTCCCCTTATTTCCTCTATTAGAATAGCTATATTGCAAACAGACATATATTTATAAGGAATTTAGATCCGAGAAGAGATTTTAATTAAATTAAGATCCAGACCTGCATTTATAATTTACCTTGGCTTTGACGATTTGATTCAACCATGTTCTTCTTTGCAATTATCCTATGCTAACCTCCACCTGTACATACATATATAAACTATAATTTTGTTTAGAATTAAGAATTTATAAAGGAGAGAAAATGGTAAGGCTTCGCCGTTGCTTCAAAAATTATAAGAAGAAAAGTGAGGGGTTGGGCCCGTATTTATAGGAGTTCGAATCAATGCAATTCATTAGATTAAATTATTTTAAATCCGGGTCGTTTGACCGCATCAAATTTTCACAATCGATGTACCAACCGATTGACTCCACACCCCTACCAGTAGACCGCTAATGGTCGATTGGTCGACCTTAAATTGAGTTAATTAATTATGCAATGTTTTGTTTGTAAATGTAATTCCTTATTCAGCCGATCAAAATAATTTATTTCTACATTGATTAACATTAATTATACTTAAATAAGCATTAACTGACAGTTAACATTAATTGATCTTGGTCCATTATATTTATTTCTTTAATTACATATACAATTATTTCCAACTCGAAATATTCAACCTTCAATAACATTTCTGTTTGAACTCCGATTGGAAAACTTTATAAATGAAAATTGATCGAAAAATAGCCACAAATCCAATGATGAAAGTTTAGTAGCCAAATTCTAATAATTATAAAATTTCAACATTATATTTATTAAATAATTTCTTTTTAAGTAATTATCTTAAAAATTACGGGTGTTACATTCTCCCTCTTAAAAGAATTTCATTCCTGAAATTCCTTAAGGGCTGAATCATGTGACATAACGCGCATCATTCTAAACAAATCAACTAATTTGTGTGCAATAAATTTTGCAACCAATAGTGTACAAGTGCATGGTGTATCATAATACATATGATATACAAGCATTATAGTTTTAATCGGCGCTTTTTATGCATTCATTAAATTGATTTTGAAAAATATGGTGCAAACAACCTATATATACCGGCAGTTTTATGTGTATAAAAATTTTAAAACACAAAAACTGTGTTTCCACATCCAAATTTTCCAATGCTTCTACGAATAGAAGTATAATTCAACAAATTTTGCATCTAATCTCTACCATCTAAAAGCCTAGCACACCGTTTCTAATATTCAAATTTAGAAAAATCCAGTTTTGTAAATCCATATTCTTATGTTGGAAGTGGGTTTATATGGAAAATTCTACATTTACATCCTTCTCTTGTGTACCCTTTCACTGTACCTTGGAATCTTCTTTTATGCCTAGATCTCATTTTCCCAACCTTCTTGAGAACAATTCGTTGAGTAAATTTTATTTTAAATCATTAAAATTTTAAAGCAAAATTATTTTAAACCAGATTTATTCATCTACCGACAAGGTATGGTAAAAGTGATTCCACGACTAAAACAGCTTTTTCCCTCATCGTTAAATATATTTTATTTTACTCTCACAGCTGCTGCTTGGTAAAATTTCTAATTCCTAGCCCGTCGACTTCTTTCCCTACTAAGCATGTGGCATTTGAAAATTCAAAACATATCCTCCTTTTCCACTCAAAATCCTATTAAATTAGACTTGGAAAAAAATTAAAATTTAAAATTTCATCACATTTTTTTCCAAAACTTTTCATAAAAGTATTTTATCTTAAATTATGAACAAAACTTTCAAAATTATATATTTTTTCAATATAATTTTTGCCACATCCTATGCAATCAAGGTTTAGTCAATAATTAAACATCTATAGTGGATTCTATCCTTCTGCATGGTAAATTTTTAAATTTCAAAAATGTTTTCTTTTATCTTAAAATAATAACTATCACACAGTTCATTTATAAATTTTTGCTTTGAAGGCATAAGGATAGTGACTTGTGGTTTCGCAAGAACCTTTTTCTGTCCTTCGCTCACCAAAATTTATCTCTCAAAATTTTACTACTTTTTGAACTTAACTTAAATTTTCTTATAGTAGTTGACTATATAGATTTCCTAGTTTATTTTACAACTTCCAGTTTTTTCCCACTTCTTTTCTTTTGCATTAGTTAAATGTCTTTCCAGAAAATTTCTTATTTTACTATTTTGCAAACAATACTGCGGTCAACACAAAAAATAATTGAAAAAACATTTTAATTAATATCGTACGCATTTTATACAAAGAGAAACTAATGCTTACAACCCAAACCTAAAAGAAAACAAATGCTGGAAGGAAATAAGTGCTGCTACTATCTAAGGGTTGGGGGATGGTCCTTCATGAAAGCTAGACCACAACTACAACTACAACTACAACAGAGTGATCGAATCATGGCGGCTGTGCGCCCAAGCTTGTGATCCTAGCATTGTTGCTCCTTCAGTATCTCCAATTTATGCATCCTAATATCCTACAGCTCAGCCACGATCCGGATCTGGGAGTCCCTAATTGTTCCATACTCGTAGGCCTACTGTTTTTGCCCTATGGCCTGTTGATCCGGCCAAGGGTCCCAATCCATATACACGACACCGCCTCCTACTGTTGTTGCGCTTCAAAATCCATAAGCAGCACCTCTATCCTCATCCTCCAAATAGAGGACCAATCCAATGGTGGAGTATCTTATTCTGTATCAGCTCCTCTCGGAGGCAAACTCCATACAATCGAAAGATGATAGTATGGAAGGTAGTTACTCTGGGTCCTTGCTCCTGGGCTCGCATAATGTACCACGATCGCCTTGGCCCAGTTTACCCAAATACCACCTATAATGGCATAGGCGGCCTTTTAGACAAGGGAGTAGATCTGGTCTTTGCTCCCCGCCCTGAGGACGATGTTGTGCAGGAAGATGTGGGTGACTAGACGGGCTTAGGCTCGTAGGTTCTCCATCTGCCAAATGCAAAACCTGTGATGCAAGATCTACTGAAGTACAATAGAATCGGTGGTCTTGATGTCCATCGAGTCTTTTTTGAATGTGAAGATATGTAGAATCACACCGAACCGCTCATCGATTATCTAAATCTCTACTCTTTTGACTTAGGGTGTGAAACTAGTCTCATTCTTGCCAAACATAGATACCAAGTTGGCGTCAAGCAAATACATGCACCTCAGATAACACTCCTGCTCAAATAGATTGTGGCTAAGGATCTATTGTAATCCAATAGCCACGAATAGGCGACTAAGTCCTCGAACTTCACTGGGCGTCCTTGCAGCAACGTGAAGCTTGCAGATTCCTTATAGCTTTTTACAATATCTTCATGATTATGGAGATACGCAATCTCTTATGGAGTTAGCCTTGGATGTTAGGCGGACAGGCTGTTGCATGGAGGGGCCATGATTTGGGTTTACATCCGAATCTAGAGCTTAGAAATTGGTTTACTTTTGGATGGTGAAGCTGCAGCGTTGCTACCTGGGGTTGTCGGAGATGAAAAGTCAGGTTGCTCGCTGGCAGTCGACGGCATGGAGGAGGAGGAGCAATTCGCAATCGCTTTTGGTAAGAGGAGGGGTTTGGTGAGAATGAAGTCGCTCGACCTACACGTGAAAATATGTGTCCTAAGTCAGCGATTAGTCGAACGCTAGCATTAAACCGAGTCGATCGCTCTTTCTAATTGGGCCAGGTTGAACCTGGACCCATTTCAGGTCAAATCAAATATTAATTATTATTTACTAACTATTGTTACTTCGTTCTGTTTCCATCTTCTCCACCTTAGCTCTGGCTACTCTGTGAAATTCTGATCCATCGAAATTTCTAACTACCTATCGCAGTGCACCCACCTACTGTCTTTTCCCATTTTATTTACCTCATTTTAAACTCGTATCACTTCCTACTTTCCACCTTTAAAAAGAATTTTACAGCTTCAAAAAATTTCTCTCGTTTAAGAAAAATCAACGAGCGATATATGCTCTACTATTTTTTTTAAAGAATAACTATTCATAAAATCCCATTTACTGAAATTTTCGATTGAACTCATTTTAATTTCTACTAAAACTTTTTATTTACATAAAATGTAAATATTTTATTTTTTCGAAAATTTAATACTTACTTACTTTTTAAAAATAGATTTATTTTACCTACACATACATTATTTATATCTTTTCCCTCAACGCCTATATTAAAATCATTTCAACTTTTGTATTAAATTCTTTTACATGAGATCGGACTTAGAGTGGACTTTTTTTATTTGTCTCCTCTTTTGGGCTTTTCTTCTTTATTACTTGCTTACTAACTAATCTTCTTCCAGAACATTAAAATTCCGACTATCTTCTTGAAGTGACTGCTACAAACCTTACTTTGGTAACTTATTTAATTCTTGCTTCCATATATCTAGCACATATAGACTCTCATTTCCATTTATCCAGACCCAATGTACATCATCAATTAGTTATCCTATAAGGATCTACAAACATTGGACTATCGAGGGCCCAACTTGGGAGTCACATACTATCCAGCTTCAAGGACCTTCCCTATGTTGCACTCAAGCTCTTTCTAAGTCAATGCCTTTCCATATGACCTATTTCTCATGGGTTAATCGAGTAAGTGTACATCTTCAACCTCTTCCATTATTCTGACTCATAATCAAATTATCCATCTTTTAAGAGTATGGTTATAACTATTTTGTAGTCGGAATTATAGGATTTGACATATAATATATTTATAATTTTAGGTAAAATGCAATATGTTCACTCAACATTTCCTAATTTTTAAGATCGACTAACTAAAGTCTGATACCAAACATGACAACCTGCACCCTAATGGGCCAGAATTTTTGTTAAATCAAAAACCTTAGTCCACCAAAGTACGGATCGTCGATGTTGGTATCCTATAATAAAATATCCACATATCAAAACACTATCGATATAACTCATAGCATAATATTAAAGTATAATAAAACACATAGCTACAGACCAAGATTGACATTTCTAATATTCAATGTCCTTTTCAGTGTTGAGCATGCATCAGGAAACTTATCCTTCCACTGTTCCCACCTTGTACCAGTACATATTCTTCTAAACTATCTACAGGTGTAATGAAGAGGGGGTCAGAACAACGTTCACCAATAAGGAGGGGTCAGAACAACATTCTGATGACAGTAAATTACACACTTTATACAATCACTAGTTTATGTCGATTGCCTTTCATTACATGTTATGTATGTTATTTTATTTTTACTTAGTCGTCTCGACTCTATGCACGCGTACGATACGTCTCATCTACCTAAAGTAGACCATAACTACATACGTATATATAAAAATATATAGTACCACAGTCCCCCTTTAGACCAAAATATTATCCCCATAAGTATCCGAAACCCAACACCTCATCAAGATCCATCATTAAGGCAGTAGCACGTCCTCGTCGTCATGTATACCAAGAATCTCCCGTGGTGCCTAATAATGGCATCATAATAGTTGGTCGTATTCTATCCATTTTGAAAGACCTCCATAAAAGTTTATCCAGCCTTGCCCCTAATAAACAATCTAGCAAACAACTGTGGCAGTGCATGACCTAAACGCGAGCTACAGTAGTAGTTGGTATAGCCGTTTAGGCGTAATCCTCTTCTTTCCGCTGACCACTCGGGACTGATGATATTCTCGATCTATATACATCTCCTACTCCCTACTATGGTATCAAACATACACTTACATAGTGTCGAGCCTTGCTCACCATCCCATTTAGATTCCCTAATAAAATCAAGGTAATACCCACTTGTTACTTAATATCCCCTAAAAGGTTAAAGCAGACTCTACTTATCCTTTAACATTTCAACCAAGATAAACCTTCCTACTTGAGAATCCCTCACCGATATGTGAATGTATATAACTCCATCGATTATATAGTTGGATATGTCCCGCATTAATATAATGTATACACAACTGCTTGTAACCCCTTGTAGTGGGCAGACTTCTGTTGTGTAACACCACTGACTCTGTATTTGACCTCATTTTAATGACTATGTCATTTTCATCTGTTTACTAACTTTAAAAATTCACAGTCGTCATAAAAGCATATTTGACGCTACACGTATGTGTGTACTTCTTTAATTATTAAACTTCTTATGTTCAACTACTAGTAATATCCCTTTAATTCTTTATGCGTTTACTTCTTATCCAATTAATATAAATTAAATACCAGTTACCTCTTTCATTATAGATTCAAATGTCTTTTCCCTATTTACTTTTTCCCACCTTATTGAATTTATATTTCTATTTCTTTTTAACCTCTACTACCCTCCATTGTTTAGTGAACTTTCCACACCATTTTTATTTAAATTACTACATGCCTACCTTTTTATTGTTTATTGTTTCATTTTTGCCTTGCCTCTTTTGCATATGTGTGCGTATTAACTTTTGTTTAAACCGTTATTATTATCACCTTCACAATTTTGTAATTAATCCATAGGAATTTTTGCATTTTAATGCATTGGAATCACATCACCCTTAAAAGGAAAGGTTAACACCATAAATTTCTATGTCTTATACAAAAAGTGAATTCCTGTCACGTTTAGAATTATCTTTTTCATAGTTATTGAAATAGATTGTACAAAATATGGTAAATATCATTATTTTATACATCTCTTTCTTTTAAGTGTATTCTATGTTGTTTCAAATGATACACTTTTATTTATGAATCTAAACTTGATAATTTATAGAAATTTACATTGCAACACTCTACATTCCAATGAAATTTACATTGCAAAACTCTACATTCCAATGAATTAACATGCTACTTAAATCCCCACAATTTATCGTGATAATTCTAACTTACATTTTTCTCGCATAAATCATTTAAATCTACAAATATAGAATTACCACATAATATATCAATTTCAAGGACTATTCCGATCCAATTCACATATATGCAATATTAAAATTAAATTATTAATCGCTGAATATGTGGGCAAAATTCATAAAATCATTACACGTACAAGTTTTAGCCTACAACTCCAAGTTTACATTTAGATGTACATGAATAGATTTACAATGATATAAATTCAATATTATATAAAAAAATATATAATTTCCCGCTTACCTTTTTTCAGCTTTCCAAGTCTCCATATCTAATTCGTGTTATTCCAGTTTGACTCTTCTTATTTTTCCAACTAGAATACATATATCGCAAGCATGCATATATCTATCAGAAATCTAGATCTGAGATGAGATTTGGATTTAATTTAAATTCAGACCTAGATTTATAATTTATCCTGGCTTTGACGATTTGATTCAACCGAATTCTTCTTCTCAATTATCCTCTGCTATCCTCCACTTGTATATACATATATAAACTATAATTTTGTTTAGAATTAAGAATTTGTGGAGGAGAGAAAATGGTAGAGCTTCGTTGTCGCTTCATAAAATATAAAAGTGAGGGATTAGTCTCGCATTTAAAGGAGTTTGAATCAATGTCAGTCGTTAGATTAAATTATTTTAAATCCTATTCGTTTGGTCACATTAAATTACACAATCGACATACCAACTGATTGACCGTCAATGGTCGACCCGCCAAGATTCATTACACCAAAATGTATTTCTGGTGGCGCACAAAAAACGCTAGCATAACTTATTAAAACATTTTAGAAAATAACGTTAAAAACGCACAACTAAAAATCCAAGATATTTTGCTGCATTTTCATAAACGCTATCGAAATGCAACTTATTATCTACAAACGCAACTGAAAATTTATATCGTTGAGTTGTATAAACACCACAAAAATGTATTATCAATGCTATTTGTAGCATTTCCAATTTTTTATGCAAATTTCCCACGTTGTGTTATCCCGTTCAGTTTTCACTTCATTTTGTTCACAATATTTTATATATATATATACATACATATATATATATATATATATATATATATATATAATTTTGGTATGAAACCAACAATCACTCGTATAATTATCACATTCAAATAATTAAAAAGAACGCTAATCACGTAATGAAATACGACATACAAATAATTCAATACAAAATAATCATGTTTACATAAAATCCATAACTGTATAGATATAATAGTTTCAAGACAACCAAGTTAACATAAAATTCATAACTATACATCGAGAAGTTTACACAACTAGTGAGTCCACTACTACGATAGCCTGCAAAGATGAGAAATTTGAGCATTTGTGAAGTCAAAAAATTCAACCTATATACCATCTCTTGACAGGAAGAAAATTCAATTTTTCTTCTGATGCAACTGCACATGCCATTAGGTTTCACTACAACCTGGAGGCCAGTCATCAATAAACCTCCTGTTCGGTGTGGTATACCCATTTTTTCAAGTGCATTTGGATGTTCTTGTGGCAATTCTACAGCTTCAGTTAATCGGTTTTTTTAACTTTATCCAGGCCGCCTACATCCTCCCAACATACTTTTAGGAGCTAAAAATTGTGTGTTAACATAAAGTATTCATGTTCAAAATATGCAAGAAGTAATGTCCATACTACCTGATTTCAACAAATTTTCTACAATATATTAAACATACCTTTTGTTTAACTAAAGGCATCATTTGCGTGCATGTTATTTAACACTTGATATATAGACAAATACCATATAATCACATGCCTCATCAGCTATATGACAAGTTAACAAGTACCGTATCTCGCGCATAGACTAGGCCTCACTTTCATCTTAGCCTTTCCAAAATATGCAAATGTCACTGTTAACAAGGAGGGTTTAGCCCTACCAATAGTAATCAATTTATCACCATTTTCATGAACCTTTTCCAAACTAATATCCAACAATGGTGATACGTACAGTCAATTCAGGCATTGAAGATGCCAAACAATCCACAGGATTCACACAAAATTCATCTGCATTTTCGTTGGGTTCAGAATGTTGTATCATAATCTAACCTTATGTAATTATCACCCTAGTTACCAGAGTTGACGGATTTTATATAGTTACAGAGAGAAACCATAGCTGCTTCATTGTATAAAGCTGCTAAATCAGTACCTATAAATCCATGAGTTAGTGAAGCCAAAATTCTAATATCTTCTTTGTTAAGAGAATGATTCGCTTTACTAAGGACTTAAAATATATCTAGTCTCTGCTCTGGTAACAGCACTCTTGCGTACATATTAATGAATAAATCAATTCTAAAACAATACGTTGGAATAAATGGGCGTTAATACAATCAGTAGATCTTTGAGGTATCTAAAAGGGTGGGACTCAATAGAAAAAGTTACCCCAATAGGTGGCGGTCTAAGAGAGGTTATTATGTGAACCAATAGTTCAATCAAATAATTAATACAGTTTGATTCAATGATTAAATATTTAACTTCACTTGCGGATTGAAGAACTGAATCTATAGTAGTCCAAGACCACTGAATGCCTTGTAAACTTAGATATTCCAGCCCATAAAATTTTCCTGTGTCAACTCTATATACCGTCCCTGCATATGTAAACAACTTTGACTACAGCCGTTTACAGCAATTTTGTTTTAGATTATCTGAGAGTATATTGTGTAACACAAGTTTTGGTTCAGTGCAACTTTAAAAATGTTACATTGTAGTGAAAATGAAAACAAAGCATCTCGATAGAAAGGTTATGATCAAACTACCTGTGTTTCAAGCAATGAATACATGCTTCAACCGATGTTTTCGATCAACAGAAATCTAGCTAAAACCTTACACCTCAAGCACACTTATACCATGGCCATTAACAAACAGTTCGCAATTCTCACCTCCTAAGAAATCAAGTCCTCAAAATAGCTTATACATAAACACAACCAAGACCTCTAAAAAGCTTATACATAAACAATATAATTTTCTTTGAACTGCAACGTTAGGTCATATGTAGTCCACACTGTAAATGTAATATGCAGTAATAAATATGTCAAACTGATGCTAATTGTAATATCTTGACGATAGATAAAAAAAGATGAAGAAGAAGAAGAAGAAATAAGAAGAAAGAAAGAATGAAAATGAGATAGGAATGCCTATCTATAAGAATTAATGATGTTTCTTGCTTATCATTTGTCTGCTCAAATCCTTCGTTGTCAAGTTGTCGTGGTCACAGAACAATAAGTTTGGCTTTAAATGTTTATCATGCCTAAACAGCAGATCTACCATAGCTGCTGCAATTGAAAACATAACTACCATGGAGCTGTCTGTATAGCACACAACAACAAACTAAAAGAAAATTATAAAGCTGGTAACATGAAAGTTAGCACTGATCTCATGTTGTACTGGCAATGCCAAATATATGAACATTTGGTTGGACAACTTAATTTCATAATAGAATTAAGGGATTCTAAATAATGAGCAATAGGCTCAAACTTAAGTGAAATAATAGTCAATATCATGAAACATTTTTTTCCAAATTCAGTATTATGATATTTGAAACTAAAGAAGCCTATTAGAGTCGATAAACCATGAAATTATATGGACAATCAGTTCTATTTTCCTTGATGGAAACTTGAGTGTATGTCAAAGTAGATAGTTGCAAAGATAAGTTATTATCCCCATGCAACTGACAGTGAAAATGTAATGCAAACAATTTTTTTTGGTAATGATTTTGTTTTTAAACAGCAAAGTAAGAAAATTATGCTAGCTATACAAATAAAGGAATGTGCAAGTTGATTAGTATATTGTACCAGTGTAAAATAAACCTCTTGCTGTTACAAAATGGCAGCCATGAAAGTTATCAACAATTCAGTCTTCATAGATGAGTACCCAGATCAGAATAGGGGCTTATCTCCATCTTCTTTTTCTCATCCTCTACCAAATCTCAATCCCCCTTCGTGACAAAATCCTAAGAGAAGCCCCCAGACTTAGATGATGAAGGTTTTCAAATGGTAAGAAGCAGGAAACTCAGCAATCAATCTAATCGATATCATGCCACCCAAGTGAAATAGAACATCCAGCCAATGAATGTTGCAAGAAAACAAATGTTTTAATCTGTTCCTGACTAAAGAAATGATCAAATCTCAAAAAATGAACCAAGAAATGTGAAATGGGGATTGAAAATGCAGCAGCAAGATAATCTCAATCAGAACAAAGCATCAACTTGGACGGATATGGTCAAGGAAAGGGAGTTAAACTAAGAATTTGATCTGAGTTTTGTTGAACCATTAAATAGGCCTGTCAAATAGGTTGGGCTGGGTCAAAATGGGTTGGGTCGAGTTCGACCCAACCCATTTATGACTCATTCTCTTTCACCCATTTATGACTCAACCCATTTATGACCCAACCCACTTAATAAGCGGTTACCCATCTAATCCATTTAAAGATTTAAATTTAATTTGACTAATAAAAAACAAATAAATTGTTGGGCGAATTCTCACCCAGAGGATCTCAAGACCAGGAAGCGTCAGTATCACTCATGTTCACATCTTGCATTTCATTCCGTAAAAAACCACAGTCCACTCGGCATTCACAAATAAGAGCCTCATTCGGCAGAGCATGGCAACCTCCATTCGGCAAAATCCATCCTATAGCTCGTTCGGCTATGTCACATTCGGCATCCCCTGTGTAGACCCATTCGGCAATCCAAGTACTCATCCGGCCCAGATGAGCACCGAACCAACTCACCTCCAAGACCGAACCAACTCCATGTAAACCCATTACCGAATGGTACATATCCACCCATCACCGGACCACCATAGCCGGACCAGGCACCACCGGTCCAAACTCACCACCGAATGAAGCTCGCCGAACTAGAATGCTAGCAGGCCAGATTGCTCCAGTCCAGGCCCGCCAGCAGCTATATACTTCCAAGACCCCCTGCCCCGTACCTCACTCTATAAATAGAGGGGCAGGGGTACAACAATGGCAGACAAGTTTGAGAGCTCAAGTAAGGAAGGAACTTTCAAACTACTTTCATACGCTTGTATACAAAGCATTGTACTTGTAACCTGAAAGAAAGAAGATAATAACATATAAAGTGGACGTGGGCACATTCTGGCCGAACCACTATAAATCTGTGTGTCTTTACATTTCAGCCCCTACTTCTTTTATATTTACATACTCATCTAAAATCATATAAAATCACATATAATCAACTAAATAATACGACTTGGAGGTGTTTGTCCATTTTTTGTGCAAACATTTTTGGTGCTTTCACTGAGAGTAGAACTCAAGCTTCATCTTCTCCCACTCAACCTTCTTCCTAACAGCATCACTCGTTGCTTAGAAATCATGCCTTCCAAACAGAGAAGGGATGTTAATAAAGGAAAGAACATCGCAACTAGCAGCCTTCCAGATCCAGCAATCACAGATCAGCCCACTTCAACAGCAGTACCGGATGAAAATCAGGAAAATCCAACTGGTCCCGCAACGGAACAACCAATCACTAGGGAAGATCTGGACAGGGTTGTGGCTGAAGTAACTAACCGCTTCACATCCCAACAAGAAACTTTGGTGGATCAACTCATGTCACGCTTAAGGGATGCTGAAGAGTCCAACCGCAACACTGAATCATGGGGTGAATCCCAATCCGGAGGATCCCGGAGGCAACAAAGGTCTTCACTCTTCGAAGAAGCTATCAACAGGAACAACAATGATAGGGGCCGCGCCCGGACTCAGCCCGAATTCCGACTCGAGGAAGCCCTTGGAACCGAACCCAGCGGGGGAGGCACCAGGCGAGGGTCGGATTTAGCTGAGCCAGTCATGCCACCTAACCATAGAAACCCCGCTGAACGGAGCCGAGCTAGAACCCAGCCCGAAGTTGGCCCCATGGATGTGCTCGAAACAGAACCCCGCAGGGGAAGATCAAGGCAGGGGGCAACTGTAGCTGGTCCTAGCGTGCGTCCAAGCAGCCAAAGACAACCACTGGATAATGCTAGAAGTGATAGACTGTACCATCCCTACAGGTCATCTGGACGAGATAGATCCCGCAGGGAAGAACCAAGCTCATTCTTGTCCGCTCCAAGTTCTGACGAACGAATGGCACAATTATTCAGAGAATGTATACAACGGGAGCAAAGGGACCGAGGAATAGGCGCTAGGATCACCAGCCCCTTTACCCGAAATATCGAAACTGCCATTACTCCCCGGGAATGGAAAATGCCAACTATGGAGCCTTACAAAGGAACTTCCGACCCCATCGTACATTTACAGAGATACACCCAGCATATGCTCATGAGTGGAGCAACAGAAGGAGTATTATGCAAGTGCTTTCCGCTGTTCCTAGCAGATCTAGCTACCTCCTGGTTCTGCCATCTACCCCAAGGATCCATCAACTCATGGGAGACGTTGAAAGAAAGGTTTATCAGCCAGTTCCGCATCCATGTGGAACAGCCCAAGGACGCTTATTCTCTATCCAATGTCAAACAAAAATCCGGAGAGACGCTACAACAATATCTAACCCGGTTCAACGCCGCAGCGGCTGCAGTTCAAGATGCCGATGAAAAACTCACTCTAATGGCCCTCTGTAGTGGTGTACATCCAGACACCAAGTTTGCCAGAAGGTTAACTAAGGAAAAACCAGCTACCTTGCCTGATTTCTTCCATAAAGCTGGAAAGTATATGAGACTTGAAGACGCTGCTACAGAAAGGCAATCAGGACAACAAGGTAAGACAGTTCAGGACAAGGTTCCCGCTGCAGCTAAGGACGCTCAAAGAAATGAATCTAGAGACAATGTTGGGGGCAGAAAGGTTGAAAAGCGCCAATATCGACCAGGGCCAAGATTTGACTCCTACACTCCTTTGAATGAAACAATCGAAAACATCTACCTAGCCACTCAGGGCGAACTCGGATACAAGCGCCCCCCGCACAAGAACGAATCAGATAACGCACTCAAGTCCGGAAAGTTCTGTCGCTTCCACGAATCCCACGGACATGACACTAATGAATGCCACCATCTTCGGGACTTGATCGAAGAACACATTAGAAGAAGAAGACTGGAACGTTATGTGAAAGGTCAGAACAGGACTCCAACTCCTGCCAATGAGAACTCAAAGCAACCCCTCCCAGAAGTAGGCGGAGGGAATCGCAACAATCACAACACCAGTGGCTCTAGTCAAGAGAAGATAGTGGTCCTTACCATCTCAGGAGGACCACACATCGCCGACAGAAGTTGGGCAGAGATGGAAAGGTACGGCAAGTCGCTTAGAAATGCCGAAGGATATGTTAACTCCATTACGGAGGAACGCCACCCGAAACGAAAAGAAAACGATGACATTGTATTCAGTAGGCGTGATTTGGAAGGAAGACAGTACCCACATATGGATCCCATGGTCATTTCTGCCTGGTTCGGTCCAGCTAAAAATTTTCGGATTCTAATAGACACGGGAAGCTCCGTAAATATCCTGTTCAAACATGCTTTTGACAAAATGAAGTTGTCAATGAAGGATGTATCCCCCTGTGACAAACCACTGCACGGTTTCACTGGAGATGCAAAAATGCCCCTCGGGCAACTTGACCTCTTCGTCGAAATAGGAAGTCATCCTCGCTCCGTTGTGCGAAAACAAACGTTCGTACTAATAGAAAACCACTCGGCTTACAACGCTTTCTTGGGAAGACCAGCCTTGTCTGACTTCCAGATTGTATTAGCCCCCTGGTGCCTGAAAATGAAATTTCCAACAGACAACGGAGTAGGAGAAGTAGAAGGAGATCAAGATGCTGCCCGAGACTGCTACGTAACTGAACTCCGCAATAACCGCAGAAAGAATAAAGGAAAAGATGCAGAGACCACTCTCTGCATGAAAAGCTTGGAGGCATAGCAACTAAAGAAAGCCCCTCCTCTTCGATACACAAGCGATCCCTTCAATGAACTAGACCCCAGGGATAAAGAGGAGGAGGCTACCGCCGAGCCTGCAGAGGCTATGGAATTCGTATCGGTAGATAAGCATGATTCAAGTAGACTATTAAAAATCGGATCTCAGCTGAAAACGGAATTGAAGGATCAACTCATTGACTTTCTCCGCCACAACTTAGATGTATTTGCGTGGACCCATGCCGATATGACAGGAATCTCCCCAGACATAGCATGCCACATGTTGAACATCGATCCCACCAGGGTACCAGTAAAGCAGAAAAAGAGGAGCATGGGGGCAGAGCGATCAGCAACCCTTGATGAGGAAGTAAAAAATCTACTTGCTAATGGCTTCATACGGGAAGCCATCTACCCAGAATGGATCGCTAACCCAGTGCTAGTAAAAAAGGCCAATGGAAAGTGGCGGACATGTATTGACTTCTCCAATCTGAATGACGCTTGCCCGAAAGACTGCTTCCCACTTCCCCGAATTGACCAACTCGTAGACAGCACAGCTGGGCACGAACTCCTATCTTTTATGGATGCATACTCCGGATATAACCAGATCCCCATGCACGCCCCCGATCAGGACCACACTAGCTTCATCACCGACCGCGGATTATATTGTTACAAAGTCATGCCTTTTGGACTCAAAAATGCTGGAGCTACCTATCAATGCCTCGTCAACAAAATGTTCGCAGAACTGATAGGACGAACTATGGAAGTATATGTGGATGACATGTTGGTAAAGTCCAGGAAAGCCAACGACCATGTAAGCCATCTGGACGATATGTTTCAGGTACTTCGCCGATATGGAATGAAGCTGAATCCTCTAAAGTGCTCCTTCGGAGTATCATCGGGAAAATTCTTAGGATTCATCGTCCACGCCAGAGGAATCGAAGCAAACCCTGAACAAATCCGGGCTTTAAAAGAAATAAGGATACCTTCCACTCGAAAAGAAATGCAGAGCCTAAACGGAAAGGTGGCCGCCCTAAGCAGATTCATTTCCAAGGCAACTGACAAGTGTGTCCCTTTCTTCGAAGCACTCAAGAAAGACAAAGGGAGGTTCGAGTGGACCGACGAATGCTTAAAAGCCTTCCTCAACCTAATCGAACACCTTCAGAGACCACCAGTACTCTCAACTCCAAATGAAGGTGAAGTGTTATACCTATACCTCGCTGTATCATCTCATGCTCTAAGCGCCGCCTTGGTAAGAGAAGAAGACCGCACACAACGCCCGGTTTACTTTGTAAGTAAGAGATTTACAGGGGCAGAAGCCAGATATCCTAAACTTGAGAAATTAGCATATTGTTTATTGATCGCGTCACGAAAACTGCGACACTACTTCCAGTCTCACTCCATCAGGGTTCTAACCGATCAACCACTAAGACAAGTGCTCCATCGTCCTGACACTTCTGGGCGACTCCTCAAATGGTGCATCGAACTAAGTCAGTATGATATCACCTACCATCCCCGCACCGCTATCAAAGGACAAGCCATGGCTGATTTCATTGCCGAATTCACTACCAACGAAGGCAAGGAACAATCCGAAGTAGCAAAAAACATCAAGTGGAACCTCTTTGTAGACGGAGCATCGAACGAACAAGGCTCGGGGGCAGGTATTGTGATCATCACCCCTAGGGGAAGAAAGTTGTACTATGCATTAAGATTGGAGTTCACGGCCACTAACAACGATGCCGAATATGAAGCAGTAATAGCGGGATTGGAACTGGCCCTAGAAATTGGAATCAATTCCTTATGTATTCATAGTGATTCTCAGCTTATCGTAAACCAGGTACTAGGAGAATTCCAGACTCGAGGAGAACGACTCACAGCATACCTAAAGAAAACCAGACTGCTGCTCGATCGATTGGACCATTATCTAATCAAACACATTCCTCGAGAAGAAAACCAAGAGGCAGATGAACTTGCAAAGCAAGCTAGTATGAAGAACAGCACCATTTCCGGAGCACTAGCAATCTCAAGGCAGCTAGCCCCGAGTTTCGAACAAGTGAATCTGATAACTGCAATCGAAGAAGGAACCTGGATGACTCCTATCCGGAAATATTTGCAAGATGGCATGCTACCCGACAGGCGTGACGAAGCCAAGAAGATCTTGAGGAAAGTTCCCCACTACACAATACAAGAAGGCATCCTCTACCGACGTGGCTTCTCTAGCCCCTTATTAAGATGCGTCGCCGGAAGGGAAGCCAAGGAGATATTAACAAACATCCATCAGGGAGGATGCGGAGATCACACTGGAGGACAGACTTTGGCAAGAAAGATACTCCGATATGGATATTACTGGCCCACACTAAACAAAGATGCCCTAGACTTCGTTAAGAAATGCGACAGATGTCAGAAGTTCGCCAAGATTCCTCGACTGCCCACAAACGAAATTACTCAAATGACTAGCCCTTGGCCCTTTGCTGTATGGGGAATTGACTTAATTGGCGAACTGCCAACGGGCCGAGGCGGAGCCAGATATGCTATAGTGGCAGTCGATTATTTCACCAAATGGGTGGAAGCGGAACCTTTAAATAAAATATCTTCAGCAAAAGTTATCAACTTCTTGATCAAAAACATTCTGTGCAGGTATGGAGTCCCACTCAAGATCGTATCCGACAACGGACTCCAGTTTGACAGCGAAGAATTTGCCGACTGGTGCCAAGAGCATGGGATTCATAAAAGCTTCTCATCAGTAGCTTACCCTCAGGCAAACGGACAAGTTGAAGCTGTCAACAAAATTCTCAAAACCCTAATCAAGAAGAAACTTGAAAAGTCAAAAGGCGCTTGGGTGGACGAACTTCCTACGGCACTATGGGCATACCGCACATCTTTCAGAACATCAACGGGACAAACTCCTTTCTCTTTGGCATATGGATCGGAGGCAATGCTCCCAGTTGAGACTATTGTGCCTTCCCACCGTAGGATCCACTACAACCCAGAGGAAAACGAAGAACTCCTCCTCATGTCTTTGGATCTGATCGAGGAAAGGAGAAACGATGCAGCACTCAAAGCAGCAGCTCACAAACAAAAAGTGGCAGCACAATACAATTCCAAAGTCAAGCATCGCAGCTTACAAGAAGGAGATCTTGTCCTCAGGCGAATCTTTCCGCGCCCCGGGGCACTGGACCCCATCTGGGACGGACCATATGTAATTCATAAAGATCTCCACAACGGAGCTTACATTTTGTCAACAGTGGACGGAGAGGTGTTCCAGAGGGCATGGAACATCCGACACCTCCGTCGATACTTTTCTTAACTTGTACTGCCCATATGAAGTGAATTAACAAAGAGAATCAGTGGACGTAGGCATTTCCGTGCCGAACCACTTTAAAAAATCTTGTCTCTTTTTAACTTGTTCCTTTATGTCTTGGCTGCTCGTTAAGTTTTATCCCTTTCTGTTGAACAAAATCCTATGGCATCTCCCCTCAAGACGCACCACGGCCTCATCTGGACTAGGCCTAACAGGTACGCTACGATTCTATGCACTCGCCAATGAGACACTTTTGCTCCAGCATCCCTCTGCTGCGGGTTAACTCATTGCGCGCCTGCCCTCAAAGCCAACTGTAATGAGCCGATTATAAGTCATCGTAAAGGCCGACTATAGCCGATGGCAGCTCATTACGGCGTTCGGCTCGCCGGCAACTGTGAACCTACTTTAAGCCCCAACATAAGGTGTGGCCAGCCAGGGGTAGTTCACGGCCAACGGCATCCACGCTAGCCGGCCACGGTAAATCGAATAATACCCACGATTACGGACCATAATGGTTCGGGTAGTTACCGTGCGCGATCTCGGCTCCGATGTGTCTTAAGTGCGGCTGTGGTAAAAAAGAAAACTCCCCGCGGAGGCGTAAGATGGGTGACAAATGTCTCCAAGACCCACAGCTAGGGAAAGTGACTACAAAACCCGTTTGCCACGAACTTAAGCACATCGACGGCCTTCCGTGACTGGAAGTTTTACTTTTACTATATTTCCATTCCATTTAAATATTTTTCTCCTATCATGTATAACAAACTCTAAAGTACAGGAAACCGAATAGGAAGCATTCACTCATGAGGCTCTAAGCCTGCGTACTAGGTGGCAGGGTGCTCAGCTATACCCGTGAACAGTTACACAAGACACTCAAAGCTACCGCCTGCGAATAAAACATAAAGGGCGGTACTCTCTTCTCTTGTACATAAATGTGTAACTATAGCTTATTCATACACTGACATTGCAAAACGTGAAATTATATTTCAAGCAAAAACTTAACATCAAACACAACTAGAATCACAGGCATATACATAATTATACTTCTCACACAGCACATAAAGATAGCAACAACATTTAAACATGACAAAATCAGCTTATATTATAAGATCACACGAAGTTATTCTTTGCAAATAATTTTATTACAGTTGCATATCAAAGACTAACATAAACAGTGATAAAAAAGAAACAAAAAGATGGCAGGTGCATCCACACTCTATCACCAACTCCCTCAGTCTACTTAGCCGCAGGATCAGAGCCCCCAGCATGTGGATCAGAAGTCCCGCCTGTCCAATTCGGAAGAGGAATTCATTAAACGAACAACCAAGTTATGGAAACACAGGAAGAAAAGAAAGGGAAGAAGAATAACTCACCAGCATCCGCCGCTTGATCCTCATCATCCAACTGCACGCCCGCTTCCTCTGCAGCAAGCAGCCGCATCCCCTCTTTCACCGCCGCTTGCTCCTCCTTTGAGAACTGAGCAGTAACCGCATTCAAGTTGAAAGCCTCTCCGCCTTCCTTACCCGCGTTCACCCTGGCCTCCTCTAAGGCCTGGAGATACACCTTGGCCATGACCCGAGGGTAATCGTCCATCCAAGACAAGCCGCCCTCCTTCCAAGTGTGGAAGTACATATCCTGCAGCATCTCATCCATCATCCCCTCGTTTTCCTCAAACTCCCTCACCCGGGCCTCGGAAGCTTGCAACTTGGCGACGGCGACGTCCCTCTCTGATTGGTATCTCAAGCAGTCAGCCTGGAGTGACCTCCTCATTTCCTCCTCCTTCAACTTGAGGGACCTCCTCATCTCCTCCATCTCCTCCTTCAACTCGGCCTGAGCCATCTCCGCAGCCTCGAGCCTCCCTGACAACTCCTCTACCCGCTCGAGATCCGCATTTCGAACCTCATCCACCGTTGTGATAGCTATGTTAATCCGTTCCCTGCAAGCGACCTCCATCTTCCGTAATTCCGCCCTACTGGCCTTCTCCATGGTCTCTTTCAGCCGCTTGGAGGCTTCCTCATGCTGGGAAATCTGGATGGCTTGGTCGGCGAGCTGCTTGGCCTGATCGGCAACCTTTAACCTCAACCGAATGTTAGCACTCCCGATCTCTTCCCCGGCCTTGACCAACTTAGCATGATGTTCCATTAACTTCTTGGTCTCTGCGGCCACCCGGTCGATATTAGCCTTGGCCTCATCCCCCATGGTGACTACCCGTGTAGTAAGTAAATCAAGATCTAAAGATTTGGCCTCGTCCAGCACTCTTACCATGGGGTTGCGGGGAAGGAGGTGCTCGCCCGTGGTCTCATCGAATGAAATGTCCTGAAAGCTTGGATCTAAATCAGGATGACCGGCAAAAGGGTTACGAGGCACGGGGCGAGGCACATCGGGACGCCTTATACGAATGACAGTAGGACTCTTGGAAGGAGGAGGAGGGGGTCCGGGCTCCGTGCTCTCCTCCGTAGTATCACGAGGAGGCTGAATAGGAGGCTGCGAACCAGGGGACGACTCAAATAAGGAACGGCTCCGCTTCCTTTTCTGAATGCCCTCTTCGATGACCCCAAGAAGAGGGCGGTAACTGACTACATCCCCAGTGCGATCATTAGAAGGTTTCGCGGAAGCTCTCCTCGACTTAAATTGTTCAAGGCGGTGTCGAACATCCGACGTTTTAACCGCCTGGCCTGCCCCTGGAATAAAGAACAAGTGTTACGAACATACAATAATCCACAGTTCAAAAAATGTGCTAAGTTAAAAAGAAAGAAAAGTGGGAAGACACATCTATTATACAAACCCGGCGGAGGAGTGGGATACTGCAATAAGTCCTGGATCTCACCCCAGGACGGAAGTGAACCGTAAAAAATTTCTAAGTCCCTATCGAAAATGGAATCGGCAGAAGACAAAAGTTCACCTTGCATCGCCGGAATCACCTTAGCTGAGGAACCCTTAGAGGATGGGTCAGTGCCAGCCACAGCTTTGCCGGTTTCCTTTGCCTTCTCCGTTCCCTTCTCCGTTTCCGACTCTCCCTCCGACTCCCCGAAGGCCCGACGGAGAGCCTCATCCAGTTCGAGGTCTTGTTCAGAGGTTAGAACAGCAACACCACTACCACCTTGACCGTCGCCATCTCCTCCACCCTCCGACCCTTCTCCAACTTCGCCTCCTTCCTCCTCTTCTACACCTTCCTCCTCCGGGACAGTCGGGCAAGTACTTGGAGAAGGGCCATCAGACTTCTTCAGTTTCTTCCCCCCGACCACGGGACGCTCTGCGAAAGGCTCCCTCTTACCGCTCTTTACCGTAGCCCCCTCCTTAGCTTTAGCAGCCCTCTCCTCAGCCGTATCCCTTTGCTTAACCACAGACTGGTGCGGTAAGATCAAATTATACTCCAAGAGGGTTGCGTTCCTGATCAAGAAAGAGGCCGACCGGTCCCGTGCCGGAATAGCCTTTAGTTCAGCAGCCATTCGCACTAAGGAATCGTCCTCCACTACTGCAATACCACCTGTCGCTAGCCAGAAATAGAAGCATGTCAGAAAAAACACTACAGTCAAAGCATGAAAAGTACAAATGAAATCCATCTTACAGCCGGAAGTGAAAAGGCGGAAAGAAACAGCATCGTCCTTGATGAAAAACCACTCTTTCTTGAACATGGTAAACTTGGAATATAAGTCCAGGACTGGTTTAAAGGGCACGGCCGCTTCCAGGCTAACATACGGAGACCCCTTCTTATAGTCTCTCAGGTTGTACAGATATCGGATTTCCCGGTTAGAAGGAGGACGCCCGTACCTCCTCTGGAAGATAACAAAGAGGCTAACCAGGATGGCATAAGAGTTAGGCTGAAGCTGGAAGGGAGCCACCTTCAAATATGTGGTGAAGCTAATTATCCAAGCGTTGATAGGGGGGATAGCACCGCACATACAATGGTATCTGCTATAAGCGAAGTAGCCTTCGGGAGGATTATATGGCATCACTCCATCTCCCGGCAGCAGCATCAGAGCCCTATCTATCCCGAAGGAATGGGATATGACGTCAAGTTGCTCCTCCTTTAGGGAGCTAGGAAAGCAATCAGGGGGTGAGATCAAAAGTTCCTGTGGACCATATCCATCCACTAGAGACCTCGGAATAGGTCGATGTTGCCCGGATCCTGGTTGGACTGGGGGCAAGGAAGAAGAAGGTTCTCCTGTGCCTCTAGACTTCTTTCTGTCCGATCGTGTTTCCGCTTTGCGAGACATTTTCTGCAGCACAAAAAAGACTTGAGGTTAGAATAAGAAGTATAGAAACATAAACAAGCAAATATATAAGGCAAGCGTGTAAAAAAGTCCAAGATTCCGCTCAAGGACCAAGTATGAAGTCTCATTCGGCGTTGCAAAACAGGTTCATTCGGCATAAGAAGCATATGGTCATTCGGCACTATGCTCATTCGGCATGGGCGTGAAGTTCATTCGGCATCAAGGCCTAAAGCTCATTCGGCAAGCAGAAACTTTCGTATGTATTCGGCAAAAGGGAACATACCTGGTTCGGTACTAAATTGGTCCGGCGCTTGATTGATTCGGTATTTGTTTGATCTGGTACTTAACTGGTTCGGTGCTCAATATGGTTCGGCTCTACTCGTTCGGTAAAGAAAAATAAAGGGGGGTGTAGCCCCTATATATAGGCAAGCACCGGAAAACCGGACCAGCCGGTTCGGCACTAGGAGCCGAATGGAGCCATGCCGAATGAAAGCACCCCGTCCAGAAACAAAGCGTAACACGTGCAGAACATAGCCGGGGTCAACCAGCAGAGACCTGAAACAGGGGGCATGCAATACGCCTTACTCAGATTCCTTTACAGGACATTAGCAGGATACAAGTATCCAGCCCATGGCGTTACAAAACAAACCTTCCTACCACGAGGAAACAAAGCGCGACACATGCAAGCACGTGCCCCACTTTGGGGGGCAAATGTTGGGCGAATTCTCACCCAGAGGATCTCAAGACCAGGAAGCGTCAGTATCACTCATGTTCACATCTTGCATTTCATTCCGTAAAAAACCACAGTCCACTCGGCATTCACAAATAAGAGCCTCATTCGGCAGAGCATGGCAACCTCCATTCGGCAAAATCCATCCTATAGCTCGTTCGGCTATGTCACATTCGGCATCCCCTGTGTAGACCCATTCGGCAATCCAAGTACTCATCCGGCCCAGATGAGCACCGAACCAACTCACCTCCAAGACCGAACCAACTCCATGTAAACCCATTACCGAATGGTACATATCCACCCATCACCGGACCACCATAGCCGGACCAGGCACCACCGGTCCAAACTCACCACCGAATGAAGCTCGCCGAACTAGAATGCTACCAGGCCAGATTGCTCCAGTCCAGGCCCGCCAGCAGCTATATACTTCCAAGACCCCCTGCCCCGTACCTCACTCTATAAATAGAGGGGCAGGGGTACAACAATGGCAGACAAGTTTGAGAGCTCAAGTAAGGAAGGAACTTTCAAACTACTTTCATACGCTTGTATACAAAGCATTGTACTTGTAACCTGAAAGAAAGAAGATAATAACATATAAAGTGGACGTAGGCACATTCTGGCCGAACCACTATAAATCTGTGTGTCTTTACATTTCAGCCCCTACTTCTTTTATATTTACATACTCATCTAAAATCATATAAAATCACATATAATCAACTAAATAGTACGACTTGGAGGTGTTTGTCCATTTTTTGTGCAAACATAAATATAAAATATAATTCTAATTTCAAGTTTTATATTTTGAGATCCGACAAAAATTTAAATTTTTAATTCTAATTTTCATCAAAATTCAAATATGGGGATGGGGTAGCTTATTATTTTCTAAGTACAATTGTCGGTTTCCTTGGAGAACTACAGTGTACGTTCACACGATGAAGTATCCGAGTGTTTCATACTGTCCGTAAATTAGGTGGAAGTTGATCGGTCGAAGTCTCGCCTGATTCCGAGTTAGAACGAAGTAGTTATTGCAGTATGAACAAAAAAATAGCGGCTTCTGCACTAGGCGGAGTTCAATATGCAAGTGTGGTAGCCTGTTATTTTCCAAGTACAACTGTTAGTCTTCTTGGAGGACTACAGTGTGCGTTCACACGATGAAGTATCTGAGTGTTCCATACTGTCCGTAATTTAGGTGGGAGTTGATCGGTCGAAGTCTCGCCTGATTCCGAGTTAGAACGAGGGAGATATTGCAGTCTGAACAAAAAAAATAGCGGCTTCTGCACTAGGCGGAGTTCAATATGCAGGTGTGGTAGCCCATTATTTTCCAAGTACAACTGTCAGTCCCCTTGGAGAACTACAGTGTGCGTTCGCACGATCAAGTATCCGAGTGTTACATATTGTCCGTAATTTAGGTGGGAGTTGATCGGTCGAAGTCTCGTCTGATTCCGAATTAGAACGAAGGAGTTATTGCAGTCTGAACAAAAAAAATAGTGGCTTCTGCACTAGGCGGAGTTCAAATATAGGAATGTAGTAGCCTGTTATTTTCTAAGTACAACTGTCAGTTTCCTTGGAGAACTACAGTGTGCGTTCACACGATGAAGTATCTGAATGTTCCATACTGTCCGTAATTTAAGTTGGAGTTGATCGGTCGAAGTCTCGTTTGATTCCGAGTTAGAATGAAGATGTTATTGCAGTCTGAACAAAAAAATAGCGGCTTCTGCACTAGGTGGATTCAAATATGGAGATGTGTGGTATGTTATTTTCTAAGTACAACTGTCAGTCTTCATGAAAAATTATAATGCATGTTCAAAATTCTTATTTTTTAAATTTATATTAAAATTTAATATTTTTAATAAATGGGTAAATGGGTTACCCATTTATAACCCTTTTAAAAATGGGTCAACCCAACCCATAACCCATTTTATGATATTCATAAATGGGTTGACCCAACCCATTTATAAGTAGGGTAAATGGGTTGGGTTAATGGGTTAGGTCAAATTTTGACAGGTCTACCATTAAACATTAGCAAGAAGAAGATTGTTATTGTGAAGGAGGATGTCAGTAGAAGAACTGAAATGAAATCAAATAGGGATTCTCAGTTGTTGCCATGTCTTCGCCAATAGGCCCGCATATCATCATTTCAAGTTTTTTGTCGCAAGATTCGGGAACCCAACAAGCAGGTTTGAAACCTACATGAGAAGTAACGTTTTTTTCATCATAAGATTTTCAAATGCAGCAGATTGTGGAAAGCAATAAACGGGGGTTCATAGTTTTTAATGGAAAACTTTTAATTTTGAATAAATGAAACAAGAAACTTAACTTTAATAATTTGCTTTCTACAATGCCAATACGGATTTGATTGCCAGAATTAAATATGAAATTGTGGAATAGAGATGCTTTTAGTGCTACTGCTAGTGTAGTGTGAATCCATTGAAATTAAATAAACTTACTGCGAAAGAAACAAGATTAACGTATGCAAGAATATTAACAGAAATTAAAGCAGATGCAGGTCTTCCTGAGGAAGCATACATCTCTACGCATGACGGAGAAAACTTGGTGCAGAAAACAGAGTATGAATGGATCCCCCACGCTGCAAAACTTATGCATACTTTGGACATAATAATGAAAACTGTGTCATCAAAAAGGTTTGGAAAGGAAAAACCAACACAGAAACATATTCACTGGATGAAAAACAATATGAGAACATTAGCAGCATGCAAGTAGACAAGAATGCAATTCTGCAAATGAAAATATGGATAACACAACAAATGCAAATCATCCTTCAACTGAGAGAGAAGTAATGAAAGGGAAGAAATCAGATATCAACGACAGAATGCAAGGTGAAAACCCAAATTCTGCAAATATAATCTTGGAGAACACAAATAATGCAAATCTTTACATACATAATCTTAGAGAACACAAATAATTGCCAACAGTACCCAAAAATGCAAACACACATGAAGAAGAGACTCCTATCAGTGATGTTACACAAAGGACTTACAATAGAATGACTGATCAAAAAGTAGCCGGTCCTACCCCCGTTCTTCAAGCCATAATTAAAGATGCATAAGAAAATCAAAAAAGAGATCAAAATACTCAAGTCAATATTCTTACTATAGATACTAATTGCATGAACTTTAGGTGACAGCACAAACCTTTACTCACTAAGGATCAAAGAATCTGTAGCAGAAATTGTTGGTAAATTTGCGGTTCGAGACGATGGAGATAGCGATGAAACTGTACTACGGACTTGAAGGATCTAGGGGTAGATTCTTTTAGACGATAGTTCAACCCACCACGTACAATCGGGTATCGAACTATAGCCTTCAGGATTCAATCAAGCCCTCAAACAGTGTAATCGGATTCAAGAATTGTACGGTTCTTGATCCGACCAAGAAACACTTTGTATATAATCTCTGAATTGATGCAAGTAGCAAGAAATCGAATGAAGAAAGAAGAAGTATAGATTAGCAACGTTTCTGGATGTTGCTAATTTCTGGAAGAAGAAATTTTCGTAACAGAGAAAAGTGTTACGAAAACTGCAAGGAAAAAAGTGATTTTGCAACAGCCCTGGGTGTTACCATTTATATGCAACGAATGGATGCTTCCATTCGTTAACAGCCGCGTCCGTACCCGTTCGTTTGAACGGATCTGACCGTTTGCTTGCTTCTCCCGCCAAAATCATGTCCGCTAATACTATTCGAATTTCGAACACTTCTGGGTCCTCAACGGGCCGAACTTGGCCCATTTACTGTTTGCAGATCCGGTCCAAAATTATATCGTTTGGACCCGAAACCCGAAACCCGAAACCCGAGACCCGGTCGGTCGGACGGCGGCGGCGCGCGCGTGTGTGGAGATGGTGCATGGTCTCCCTCCTCACAACGGAGTAAGCTTTGGGTGCCTAAAGGGCCCAACCCTTCATTTGAGAAACATCTATATAAACATAGACATGCTTCCTCTTTCCTATGGTGTGGGACAATAGTTTCCGCTCTTCTTCTTCTTTCCTTCAAAACAAAACTAGAGGCCAAATGTTGAAAATATCCAACATTCTCCCCCTATTTTCAAGATTGGATAATTAAAACAATTTAATTCAAAAACGGAATGACTGCATCACTTGAATGATTGCCTACGTACCCAAGTGGGATCAAGCCTAACGTAGTTCAGGGACAAGAATTTGCATCATCGTGAAAACCAACACATACATGATAGGTATCTTTTGGATTTGAACCTTCACTTAGTGTAAACCATTCAAAACCTTATCGAGATTCTATGGTGAACGAATCTTGAACCAAGTATCCCTAACGATAAAACCGGAACAATCACACATGTTGATTTTCTTAGGTAAAGTGTTCTGTATTGCTAGCACGTTAATGGCCATGTGCTTTAATCCTAGATTCATGAGTCTACTTTAGAAAGCGGTCTTACTTTCTTAGGAAACGGCCTGATTTTCGTACTCAAATAAGTATGTCTCTTAAGGTGTTTCTACGATACACCTTTTAATTTTCTAGACTTATTAAGGATCTATTATCCATCCTTTGTTCTTGCAGAATCCAACACTAGATACTATGGGAGTTTTCGATTTAGTGTTTCATAATCGTTCTCTTAATTTGTTGGTACCCACTGAACTTTGTCTATCCATTTCAAGACATAAGTTGGGTTTCTGTTAAGGACGATCAAACTTCATTCACAGACCTTAGTCCCATCTCCTTTGATTTTATAGAAACCATTGCCTTTGGAAGACTCTTAGTAAGAGGATCAGCCAAGTTTTTCTTTGTTTCTATATAGTCAACAGTTATTACTCCTCGTTTGAGTAATTGTCTTATCATCTGATGTCTTAGACTCACGTGTCTAGATTTTCCATTATATGTCTTATTAGAGACATTATATATCGTAGCCTGATTATCACAGTTAATCAAGACTGCTGGAGATGGCTTCTTCCATAGTGGAATTTCTATTAATAAATTCCTAAGCCATTCTGCCTCCTTACATGCATCTGCTAATGCAATTAATTCTGATAACATAGTTGAGTCGGATATGCAAGTTTGTTTCTTGGAACCCCAAGATACCGCTGCACCCCCTAATGTAAAGATCCATCCAGTTGTAGACTTGGATTTGGATTCTACATTGTTCCAGGTTGCGTCACTATACCCTTCTATAACAGCAGGATATCCTTTATAAGATAAACCATAGTCAATGGTTCCTTTTAGATACGTTAGAACTCTGGAAATAGCTTTCCAATGTTCGTAACCTGGATTACTCGTAAATCGACATAGCACACTAATGGCATGTGCAATGTCAAGTCTGGTGCAATGCATAGCATACATAAGACTCCTAATAACACTAGAGTACTCAAGTTGAGAAATGGTACGTCCAGTGTTCTTTAGTAATTTAATACTAGGATCTAGAGGAGTTGGGGCTGGTTTGTCATTATAATGACCATACTTCTTAAGGAACATCTCAATATAGTGAGATTGGGTTAGTAATAACTCCCCCTCTTTCCTTATGATTTTAATTCCTAGAATTACGTCAGCCTCACCTAGATCTTTCATATCAAACTTAGAGGATAGAAACCTTTTAGTTTCATTTACACATGATATATTAGAACCAAATATTAGCATGTCATCAACGTATAAACATATTATAACATCACCGGTATTATCCGATTTGCTATAAATACATTTATCAGCATCATTAACAATGAATCCATATGACAATGCTATCTTATCAAACTTCTCATGCCATTGCATAGGAGCTTGTTTCAGGCCATAAAGAGATTTTACAAAATTGCAAACTTTCTTTTCTTGGCCAGGGGTTTTAAAACCTTCTGGTTGTTCCATATATATCTCTTCCTCTAAATCTCCATTTAGAAAAGCGGTCTTTACATCCATTTGATGTACGACCAATTTATGAGTGGATGCAAGTGCTATTAAACAACGTATAGAAGAAATGCGAGCAACAGGAGCATAAGTATCGAAGTAATCTACTCCGTGTCTTTGCTTATATCCCTTAGCAACTAATCTGGCTTTAAACTTATCAATGGATCCATTTGTATTCAACTTTTTCTTGAATATCCATTTACATCCTATTGGTTTAGCACCAGGAGGTAAATCAGTCAAAACCCAGGTTTGGTTAGACAATATGGATTTCATTTCATCATTGATAGCATCTTTCCAAAAAATGGAATCTCTGGAATTCATAGCTTCTGAATAAGTCTTAGGATCATCATCGACGTTCATTACATATCTAGTTACATTAAGGACTTCGTCCTTACTACCTTCTATAAGATATGTTATGAAGTCAGGACCATAGTCCTTCTCAATTCTCGCTCTTTTACTTCTCCTTTGTTCAGTACTATGATCTGGTACTGATACATCCTTGTTGTTTTGAGCAGGAGCATACTCATCGTCATTGACATCATTAGTCGTATCAGGACTAGATGATCTCAATGGAATCTCAACAGTTTGATTTTCAAAAAATTCTACATCTACTGATTCTATAATATCTAAGGTGTCAAGCATTAAGAATCTATAAGTTATACAAGCAAGGGAATAACCTATAAAAGCACATTTAAAAGCTCTATTTCCTAACTTTGGTCGTTTGGGGTCTGGTTTTCTAACATATGCTAAACAACCCCAAACTTTTAATCTATTCAAATTAGGTTTTCTATTAAACCATAATTCATAAGGGGAAATATATTTTTTTTAAGTGGTACTCTATTTAAAATATAACAAGCAGATAACATAGCATCTCCCCACAAATTATTAGGTAAATTAGAACTAATAAGCATGGCATTAACCATCTCTACTAAAGTTCTATTTTTCCTTTCAGCGACACCATTTTGTTGTGGTGTATAAGGGGCAGTGCATTGGTGAATTAAACCATGTTGTTTACAAAACAACATGAACTCATTTGAGAAATATTCACCACCACGATCTGAATGTAATACTTTAATTTTAACTCCTAATTGTGTTTCAACTTAGGCTTTATAAATCTTAAATTTATCAAAGGCTTCATCTTTTGTTTTCATTAGATAAACATAAGCATATCTAGTATAATCATCAATAAATGTGATATAGTATTGGTTACCACCATACGTGATATGACTTTTTAGGTCACCCACATCACTGTATACCAAATCAAGCAAACCGGTTTTCCTTTCTACGGATTTAAAAGATTTTTGGTGTATTTTTGCTTGAACACAAATTTCACATTTAGAGATAGAATTGAAATCACAATCAGAAATTAATCCTAACTTATGCATATTTTTAAGGGAATTATAGTTAACATTCCTAACCTACTATGCCATAAGCTAACTGAATCAACAATATAAACTAAGGATTTCTTTATTAGATTCAACTTAATCATGTCGTTACAAGAGTATCCCTGTCCAATGAATTTGCCGTTCTTGGACAACACTAACTTATCAGACTCATACACCATCTTGAATCCTCCTTTGTTAAGAAGGTATCCAGATATCAAATTCTTACAAATGTCTAGTACATAAAATACATTGACTAAAGTAAGAACTTTCCCAGAGGTGAGTGGTAGTTCTATAGTGCCATTTCCCATGACTTTACTCGAAACCTTGTTCGCTCCAGTAACTTCGTTCGCTTCTCCATTTTCTTCGTAGGTCTTGAATAGACTACGGTCTTTGCAAATATGAATGGTTGCTCCAGTACCAAGCCACCAATCATTATCTATACCACTAACGGAGTTTGCCTCTTGTACTACAGCCACAAGCGAGTCTTCGACCATATTCACATTTTGTTTCTTCCGCAGACGGCAGTCTCGGGCATAATGGTCGGGCTTGTTACAGAAATAACAAGCGCCTTTCTTTTTGTTGTTCTTGGGATGACTTTTCTTCTTAAACTGTGTCTCATTCTTAGGCTTTAACTTGTCTGTTATTTCGACATTATTAACCTTCGTATGAGACTTAGTTTGCGGATTATCATCTAGTTCGCGTTTACGAGAGTCTTCTTCTATACGAAGATGACGTTGTAAACCATCTAAATCATAATCCGTTTCCGCATGTTTCAATTTTTTCTTATAATCATTCCAAGATTGAGGAAGTCGAGAAATTATGACCCTAACAACAAAAGATTCAGGAAGATCGATACTAGCATCTTTAAGTTGATTCACCAAAAGTAAGATTTCACTTACTTGTCCCACTATGGACTTATTGGCGATCATTTTGAAATCCATAAAATTACAAATAAGAAATTTCTTATTACTTGCCTCGGATATACGGTATTTTCTCTCCAGTGCAGTCCAAAGTGCTTTAGCAGTTTCCAGGCTTCGATGTGCGTTGTACACAGAAGTTGACAATGCATTCAGGATGTGCCCTCTACATAGGAAGTCGTCTTCTTTGCGTTTGGCACGTTTCAGTTTCAGCGCAGCATCGTCCTTGTCAGTTTCTTCTGGAATCTCCTCCAATCCGTCTTCCAATATATAGAACAACTTGATGGTGATCAAGAAGAACTTCATTGTCTCTTGCCAACGAGTGAAGTTATCCCCGTCAAACCGCTCCAATCGAGTCAAATGTTGATTCATCACTTGCAACGCGCTCGAACCTTCCATGGTTGAAGAGTATCGTCTAAAAATTGTTGGTAAATTTGCGGTTCGAGAAGATGGAGATAGCGATGAAACTGTACTACGGACTTGAAGGATCTAGGGGCAGATTCTTTTAGACGATAGTTCAACCCACCACGTACAATCGGGTATCGAACTATAGCCTTCAGGATTCAATCAAGCCCTCAAACAGGGTAATCGGATTCAAAAATTGTACGGTTCTTGATCCGACCAAGAAACACTTTGTATATAATCTCTGAATTGATGCAAGTAGCATGAAATCGAATGAAGAAAGAAGAAGTATAGATTAGCAACGTTTCTGGACGTTGCTAATTTTTGGAAGAAGAAGTTTTCGTAACAGATAAAAGTGTTACGAAAACTGCAAGGAAAAAAGTGATTTTGCAACAGCCCTGGGTGTTACCATTTATAGGCAACGAATGGATGCTTCCATTCGTTAACAGCCGCTCCGTACCCGTTCGTTTGAACGGATCTGACCGTTTGCTTGCGTCTCCCGCCAAAATCATGTCCGCTAATACTATTCGAATTTCGAACAGTTCTAGGGTCCTCAACGGGCCGAACTTGGCCCATTTACTGTTTGCAAATCCGGTCCAAAATTATATCGTTTGGACCCGAAACCCGAAACCCGAGACCCGGCCCGGCACGGCCGGTCGGACGGCGACGGCGCGCGCGTGTGTGGAGACAGTGCATGGTCTCCCTCCTCACAACGGAGCAATCTTTGGGTGCCCAAAGGGCCCAACCCTTCATTTGAGAAACATCTATATAAACATAGACATGCTTCCTCTTTCCTATGGTGCGGGACAATAGTTTTCCCTCTTCTTCTTCTTTCCTTCAAAACAAAACTAGAGGCCAAATGTTGAAAATATCCAACAGAAATGTAGCAGAAATATTGAGGGTTTAAACATATCAATGGCATTTGAAAAAATAAATCCCCAATCAAGAAAAATAGTTTAAAAACAAGTAATAGAAAGTGCAATAAGCTAGATAGCAACTGCATCTACATTAACAAGCAGAAGGAAAAGAAAAAAGAGTAGACTAAAAGGCATAAATGACATCATGTCTATTACTAATTCAGAGGAGGTAGAAAACAATGGATTCAGGAAAAAAATAGTGAGGAATGCAAGTTAGGAAAAGCAACTGAAAATACAAGACAAAAAAGCTTACAAGAAGAATAAAGGAGGTTTTAATATGCAAATTACTTCTGATTATGCATCAAATTGTGAAAATGAAAGATTGATTTTATGGAATCATCTAGAACAACTAAATAAAAATATAGGCAATCCATGGATGACTATTTGGGATTTTAGTACAATTTTGCATTCTTTTGTAAAGAGGGGTGGTAATCCAATTCCTTTCAAAAAATTAGAAAAGATTAACAATTTTTTATTGAAGACTGGTCTAACTGAACCAGTTATTTTTGGAAATAGATTCACTTGGAAATATGGGGAGTATAGAAACATTCACTGCAAATTAGATAGGATTTTAATAAGTAAATATATTTTTGAATTTTAAATGCTATACTTTGCCTAGGCATCAAGTGATCACACGTATATTCAGTTATATTCTTCTCAAAATTCTATACAAAGGATCAATCCCCTTTTCATATTTGTGAATGGGTGAATGTACGAGGAAGATTATAGAGAAGTGGTAAATAATAATTTGAATACAAATATTCAGGGCACTGCCCAATACAATTTCAGTAAAATACTTCAAATCACCAGACACAATCTAAAATACTAGAAAAACATAGGAATAAAAACGTTTTCAAAAATTAGAGAGGAATGTGAAGTTGCAAAATGAATTAGACAATGACTACTCAGACATAAAAAAGGTCAACAATTTTTTTCAAACATCTGATAACCTGATTAGGTCATTTCATATGTAGTCTGTTAATTTGAGGCGGAAGACTAAGGTGGATTGGCTTACTAATGAGAATGAAGATAGCAAATTCTTTAATGCTAAAATGTCCAATAGAAAATACAAAAATGATATTGGAAAATTACTTGATACAAAAGGGAAAGTTATAGATGAAGCTTCATTAATTGAAAAGGAGGTAGTAGAGTATTTTACTCAATTATACAATACTGACTCCTATAGAAATAGTTTCCAAAAATTAATACAAAGTATTTGCTTCATGAAAATAGTCATGAAATATTACTTGCCCCTATTAGAATGGAAGAGATTAAAAATATAGTTTTCAAAGCGAGTGTAGATAAAAGTCCCGGTTCAGATGGGTTTGGAGCTAAATTCTATAAAAATCGTTGGGAAGAAATTAATAAACATTTGTTTGATGCTATTATTGAATTTTTTAGGCTTGGAAAATTCTAAAAATTTTAAATCGTACTTATATAACTTTAGTACCAAAAGTAAAGATTCCTAATGGGCTAGAAGACTACAGGCCAATGGCCTATTGTAAATTTGTGTATAAAATCATATGTAACATATTATGTAATAGAATGAATTTTTTTCTTAAATATCTAATTTCTAAGAACCAAAGTGCTTTTATACAAGATAGACTCGTTTTAGAAAATACTTTGCTTGCATATGAGCTAATCAAAAAATTTAATAATAAAAATAAAAAAATTATGTGCATAAAAATTGATTTCATAAAGCCTTTGATAAAATTAATGGAGATTTATAATTCACATGATGAAACAGCTAGGCTTTTATGAAAAGTTTATGCTTTGGTATATGAATGCATAATCAATGTTACTTATTCAATAATCATTAATAGATCTCCCAAAGGTTTTATTCAAGTAATAAGGGTATTAGGCAAGGGGACCCACTTTCTCCATATTTATTTACCATTGTAACGGAGTTTTTTTCAATTTTAACAGGGGCAGGTAGATTAATGGAAGTATCAAACCTGTAAATAGAGCCAAACCAAGCATTTCTCATTTAATATATGCTGAAGATTTACTATTATTTTCAAATGCAGACTCAAATAGTGCAGAGCAACGAATGAAGACCGCCCAGAATTCTCAGAAGTCCTATGCGAACAAATGAAGGAAGGAATTAGAGTTTGAGGTGGGAGACATGGTGTTCGTTAAAATTTTCCCTCTCAGGAAGGTTATGAAATTTGATAAATCGGGGAAGTTAGCACCATATTTGTTGGGTCTTCCCCGATCTTTAAAAGAATAGGGAAACTTGCATATCGAGCGGCGCTACCAAATAAGTTGGTGGGAGTCCATAACATACTTCATGCTTCGCACTTGAGAAAATGCTTTTTATAGCACAACCACCATGGCAGAGCCCGATCAGTTAATAAACATAGAGATGCAATCGATAGCACCTAGTGCTACCACATGCATAATGGAGGCATGGAACTAGGAAGCTCTGCAACAACAAAAAATAGACTAGTTCAAGTGTAATAAGGAGATAATCCGGTGGAAAGTACGTGGAAAACTGAAGAGAAGATGTAAACTTCCCATCCCAAACCTTTCTCTAGTAAACTTTTCTCTTCAAAATTAGGTTTCGATTGCATTGTGGTTGCTAGATTGGATGATAGGGAATGGTTGCCATAATTTTCACCGTCATTTTTACATTTATGTAGATCTTTTTGAATGTGTAGGATACTTGCGTACATGCCTATATGTTACGATCTTGTATTCACGCTAGGATCGAGCTCACTTATGGTACGTCTACATACATAACCACATTGCGCTTTTTGGTTGAGTAGATGGTTATGTGGATAACTTGGTCAAATAACATGGATGTTTAGATATTTGGGCCAAAATCCTTTTTAAAGTGAGTGAATGTAACACCTCATAAAAATCAATAAGAAACTAATTAACTAATAATAATAAGGCTAAATATGAAAATTTAGTATATGTTAAAAATTATTCACGAAAGCTATGACGTTTCATTCGGGTGATTTTATGATCAATTTCCATATATAGAGTTTTGAAATCGAAACTCAAATGGAAAAGTTATCGATTTTTGAAGTTTTTGAATTTTAAATAGAATTCAAATTCAAAAATGTAACTAATATTGAAATTTGAAATTTGAAAAGTTAATGGTGATTATTATTAGGGTTTAAGTAAACATTAAAAAAGATTAACATCAAAAATTAATTAATGAATTAAATAATAATCAAACAATAGTAACAAAACGTTACCATATATAGGCAACCGATCGACTGCCTACCTAGGGCTGGTCGACCGCTAGCGGTTGACCTCCTAGGTAGGAGCGGTCGATCTGTTTGCGTTATGGTGGCTAGGGTAATTTAAACCAGAAATGATCGGGATTTTATTGTTTTAAACCAACTTAAATCCGACGATTCTGGTGATTTCCGCCCACTACAAATAAAAGCCCAGTCCCTTCACTTTTATTCATAATTATTAGGAATACGAATGGAGCTCTGTCGGTTTCTTTCTTCCATACGATTCGAAAATTTTCTAAGATCTTCAAGTAAAAGATTTTAAATATTAATGTTCAATTTCTAATTCTATTCTCCTTCAATCCCTGAAATTTTGAATCTCATTAATATACAATCCAATTATTGTAGATTTCAAAAAGAAGAGATCTGAAAAAAGAAAATAAGTAGATGTATTCAAATCAAAGGGGAAAGCTGAAAATTATCTATGAGTGAAAATATTAGTTTTTCTCATTTTCGTAATTGTATAGTGTATGTTGGATTTGATATATGCCTTGGGATTTATGTTCAGGAAAACTTTAAATTTAAAACTCAAAATTCCCTCAAAGCGAAATATCAATTCTTATGTTATTGGACTATCAATTATTCTATATTAAAATAATATAATTTGTGTAGTTTTTGAAATTTTAATATTTCACATTCTGTTCCACTTCTAATTTTTCTATTTTGTAAAAAGGAAATAAATTAGGAAATGGTGTGCAAAGTATGGATTCTCCTATTCATAGTTTGCATTACATATTTCTATAATTTAAATATGAATCCATTTTCATTATATATGCAGAAGTTGAATATAGTGTAAAAGGATTGAATTGTAAACTCTGTTGATATTGATTCTACTATTTTAGAACAAATTAAGTTTGGCAATTAATTCTATTTTCATATACAAGTCTATTATTGGACTAAGGATATTAGCTAATTTGTATGTCATGGTATGGAATTAGACTTATATAAATTAGAAGTTTTGACATTTACTGATTAGTATGTAAGCTTCGCACGCCTAGAATATTGTAGTTACGTTTATATGTATGTATGTACGTATATGTATATGTATATGTATATGTATATGTATACGTATACGTATATGTGTAACGACCCGTAAAATTCGATGATTAAAATGAGTTAAATTAATAAGATTTTACTTAAATTTAGAAGGAAATAAAAATCGTATAATTTATATTGGAACGTAAGTTATTTATAGGGCAGTAACTGATGAATAAAAAGTTTGAAACCAAGTAAAGAAATTTATGGAGAACATTTAATATTAATTTATGAATATATTAGGCAATTGAAAATTTATGGATTTGTTAAAGAATGCAAAGTTACAATTGAGTGCAAACGGGAATATTTGGTAATTATTTAAAATAAAAAATATGTGATTTCGTGAGATATTTAATTGGGTATTTTATAAATGTTACATTTATGGGAATGTGATACGATGTTAGAAATTAGTTGTAGCAATTGTAATTAAAATTAACAATTTAGAATAAAATTGCAATTAATTGGAAATAATGAAAATTGTCTTACTTGGTTATAAGTTTAATATAAGCAAGAAATGAAAATGTTGAATTAGTGAATCATTAATAAAATTATTAACTAGAATGGCATTCAAATCAATATAACAATGGAAAGTATAATTGTTGCACTTGGGTAAGTTTTAAAAATAAAAGTGATTAAAGGTTACTTAAACGACAATTAATGAGCGTATTAAATTTGTAAAGGTCAAAATTGATTGCATTAGTAAATAGGGAAAGGAATTCAAAATTATGTTAACTGACGAAGAATACATAATAAAGTGTAAATTTATAAAATCAATGGTTGTTAAGCAGTTATAATATTTATAGTTGATAATAAACGTTACTTAGTGATTATTAATATAGCAACGGAAGGGGGAATGTAAATTTAATAGAAACGTAAATTTATATTTTAGGTCGTAATTGGTGAATTGAGAAACAAGTTCAGATGAGATATTTGATGGAATTCTTTAGTAAATAAGAATTTGTTGTTTTTGTATTATAAACTTAGGTATAATTGAAATTGCTTCTAGTAGAATATAATAGGAAGGGAAGTACTATAAATGAATGGTTAGAAACTTAAGTAAACAATTGGGAGGCTAAGAAATTTGATTAAGCATAATTACTATAAATAAATGAATGATAATAAATGAGGTTATGTAATAATGAAGGAATGAATAAATATATAATGCAATAAAAGAAGAAACTGACATGACAATTATAAATGAAAACGAATATTTGGGAGTAATAAATGAACAATTTGAAATAAACATTGAACCAATAAATAAAAGTAAAAGTTGTAAAATAAGTATATGTAAATTTTATGGATGAATCCTTATATGAATAGAAAGGGGAATGAAGCAGTAAATGTTATGAGATGAAATTTATAAGGATGAGACTGAATTAGGCAAATTGGTGATTATCATTAATTGTTTACCCATTTGTTTCGTCTATTGAATTAGTTTAAATCCATTGGAATAAAACGTAATAAAAAACTACGTTAATGAAAATTTAGAGGAAATTTGAGAATTAATGCAATAACTAATTTAGTGCGAATAAATTTATGGAACCAATGGTAAGATCTTAACTAATTGTAATTAATAATTTGAAATAATGACTATTGGTTGAATAAAGGGATGGAATAAAATTTTATCGATATATTGTAATTTAATACACGATAATAGGATAAATTGCAATTCAATGAAAAGTAAATACTTAGAATATTATATAAATGGAAATTTAGATAAAATTTAAAAATATCATTATAAACTTGTATTAAATCATGGTAAAAGTCCAAGTGGTTAAAAAGGATGAATTGGTTAGTTTATAAATATTGAATAAAAAGGTGATTAACTAATTTAATATTAATATATTTAATTGATAGGAAGTAATTGTTCTACTTCTCATTACATTCATTTAGCCCATTTTGAAACTTAATCAACTGAAATTAATGTAATTGAAAATTTTCAATTAATAGGAAAGAGAATACTAATTGTAATAGGTGCAATTAAAAGCAGCTTATGTTTTGTGAAAATATAAGGAAAGTTTTGATTCAATGAAAAAAAAACATTTACATCAAATAAAATGAATGTTTCATCTGTGAATGTAGGTTTAATTTCATTAAAATAAAGAATAGAAAGATTGATTCTAAAGAAAGAAATATATGTTTATTTGAACTGTGTTTTAGCTTACAGATTGATTACAAGGATAGGAAAATAATCTATTTATTACTCTTGTGTATTAACGATAAATTTATAAACGTGGCCTTGCCCAAAAAAAAATTATAAACGTGTTTAAATGAACAATTGTTCTATTTTTTTATATCCATTTTAGTTGTCTGTTTTAAAATTTAACTTTGTAAGTAATTGCAATTAATGTAATTCAAATGTTTCAATTAAAAGGAAAGGAAACGTTGATTGCAATTAATAGATTTAATAAAAGAAACGCACGTTTTGTGTTAAACAAAAAGCGTATTTTAATGGAAATAAAAGATCATTTTGAGAAAACAAAATTGAACGTTTTCATTTTTAAGGTAAGTATAAATATTTTATTATGCGTAGATAAAAACCTAAATGCGTACAAAATTCTACTTTCGTTTGCAAACCTTTCCATTCCTACGTACATTTCCTTATCTATTATTAATGCCTGAATCATTAATAAGAAAACGTGACATTTATTTTTTTCCTTCCACATTCATTTCCTAATTATAAATAACCTACATCTTATTTCTTCTTTTACATTTTGTTTCTCCTAACACCTCATATTCAAAAGCTCTTATTCTTGCAAATCCAAAAGCATTCTTTTATAAAAATGATTTTTTTTTATTTTTCGTACACTTCCTGTCCTCATCTTAGTTGTTCTTCAATCTTTTCCTGAAGCCTCATCTTGAGCAAACGTAAGTATTAAAATTTGTTTATTTATATATATTTTTAACGCGTACTAATTTTTATTTTAATAATATATCTTGTAACATGAATATCTTTTGCATATAAACTTTTATTCACTCGCGATTTCTTCTGTTAGATTCAAATTTATATTCCGGACAACGTGAAATTTATTTAGTTGAATTTGGAGATTGTTGAGTTTTGCGCTTCTGTTTGGATTTTTATGGGCTAAAATCAAAGGTGAGTGTTTTAACCCACTCACGACTTCTAAGATTTCTTATGTTTGTTAAATTGATTTATGATGTGTTTAAAAATTTATTTATAGCTGTTTGGCATATATTTCATCATTATCTCAGTTAAATTGCATTCATTTAATTTACTTGTTATTTAATTCATTATTGCATATAAACTGCCAATTAAATTTCTAGTTAAATTTATTAATGCATATAAACTGATAGTTAAATTATTAGTTAATAATATTGTGCATATAATTGTGAGTTAAATTATCTGTTAATTTATTTTGCACAATAAACTGCAAGTAAATGCCTGTTATTTATTACCTGTTATATATTGATGTATTGTTGAATTTGATGATGATTTTTGTTAAATGGTTGATGGATGATATTGGAAGAATGGATGTTGTATTGTATATTGTTATAATCTGCAAGTTATTATGCATTTTCATCTCATTCGGGATTGCGGTTTGAAATAATATACAACCGCATTTTTTATTTTTAAATTGCGGATTGAAATGATAAATATCCGTATCACTTGACCATAGGATAGAAATTTTTATACAGGCACCGCGATATATATTATATATATATATATATATATATATACACACATACATATATATATATATATATATAATTATTTTTGAAATAATTTTTCTATGGTTTTGTAAAGAAATATATATGGTTTTATGAAATACTGATGTCGGATATTTGATAAAGGTTATTTTATATATGGTAAAATTCTTGGTTTTAAACTATGTATAAAATTGTTTAAAGTATGAAGTAAGTTTAATAATAAAGTGGATTTTATTAAAATATATTATGGATAAGTATTTACTAATATTATATTCTAATATAGAGTTTATATTGTTTTTTATAAATCAAAGTTGAGGAGATAGTTTGAAATTGATTTGAGATTTTATTTAGTTAACAATCTTATTGAAATTTAGATTTAAAAAGAATATGGTGTATAACTAAATACGGGTTTAAGATGATTTAGGTGAATATATCTAGTCTAAATAAATTGAGGAATATTCAATTATTGAATTTGGAAGTTTTATTTAAAGGATACTGGATTTATTAAGCAAGTATTTCAAAACAAAATAATAGTAAAGAGAATTTGGCATATATATATGAATTAAAAATTTAGTTTTGAAATAGTGGAATATTTAAAACTTTGAAATATAGGGAAATTTAAATGGTTTATTTGGAAATTCAAATCTGTATTTGGAATTGATTTGAGAAATTAAAAAGCTAATTTACTTTATAAAGTAATTTATTTTTAAACCATTTAAGTATTGAAATTTATGTTTCGAAGCTATGGGTTTAAGGTGTATATATTTGAAAGTACTATGATTTTTGAAAAGGATATATTTGAAATAAAAATGATATCATATTGATTTGGGTTTTAAAATAGAAATGATATCGTATTTATATGATTTTGAAATGGATATTTTATTCTGGTTTTAAAGTATAAACTATTTTGAAAAGACCGCGGTGTTATAATAACGTTTGGTTGTTGAAGAGACCGGGATCGAAAGTTGTCATACTCTCTGCCAACTCCGAAAACCACTTTAACAACTGTGTACGCGTTGGAGATTCCAGAATGAAGTAGGATGGGTGGCAGTGTTTCCTTTGATGTAAATACGTGGACCCAACTCCCGTGAGTTGGCATAAGGTGGCTAAAACAGGAGCGATCGACGGGTTAATTGAGGTAGCACCTTTGATCGGACGCATCCCTTCGATATTATACTTTGACTTTTGGATTGATTCGGTGGCCACTTTTGATTCTTTTCTTTGATTTGGGGGTGTGGCTCGAGGTGGGCGGTAGCTGCGGTTATGCGTTACCATCGACCCGGAAGCGTAATTGGTATATCTACCCTAGCATTGCCTAGTTGTGCCGTGTCACCTACCCTAGCGCGCCTTGTACGAGTTTCTATTTGTGTCGTACCTATGGAGTATCCTCTGATAGCCTCCCGATCAGGAGGTATTACGGTACTATATAGACTATTGGTATTATTACGTGTTAAGGTGAAAAATGTAAAGCCTTAACGCTATTTTAAAGTAAGTTTATTTTACAATTAGACACTAGTATAATAGCGAAATATACTACATAGTAAATAGTTTAACGGATCCTTAGAAGATATAAATCCTGAGCATCTCCTAAGTTACTGCACTCGTATTTATTTCTGTTAATTTAACTTACATAAGATCTTTTAGTTCTTACTCGAGTGTTTTGTCTTTTCAATTCGCTCGGGTCAGTCCGAGCGTTTCAGGATTTGAAGATTTCATTCTGGAGGACGAAGAAGAAGATTTATATTACTATTATTTATTATAGTACTCCACTACATTCAAAATATTCCGCTGCATTGTATTATTCTTGGGTATGTATAACTCTGATATATATTGTAAGTATAATTAAATATTTTGAAAAAAAGCTTGAAAAACTGTATATTTGATTATTATATTTTATCCTTCCGCTATGAGATTTTGTTTGTTTATTTCTTTCTTATTTTTTTTTACTTTATTTACCCCATAACAATCCGGCCTTCCGTATGTTTGAATCGGCACGTGTGTCGATTTAAAGCGTGCGAAAAGGTGGGACGTTACAATATGCATATGCATATGCATATAAATAACGTATAATTAATAACGTCTTAATCGCTTACTAAATAGATTAGTGATTAACATTAAAACTTCATAAAATGGAAGTTAAGGATGATTATGATTATCGACGGAATAAAGAATCTTTTTTTTAGCCTTAGTACAATGCGGTGGGGTGTGTGATAATATGTTTAGGGGAGTGTAAATTACGACTAGGTTATAGGGACCCGAGAGTTAAAAGCACACGGAATCTGCCCAACTAATTTGGCTACCAGAAGTGTGACATTAGGGTTGATATGAGGCATCGTCTATAATAAATACCCATGGAGAAGTAAGGTTAGTACCAATTTTATAGGGCAAGTCTACTCAATTAATATGGCTACCAGTGCCTACGAATGGTTGGATTAATGTGAGACGCCACACTTAGGTTATGAGTCATAATACTAGGACCTGCTTTGGGAATTGGGGTTAATATGTGGCAGTTATAGGGTCCGCCTCCTCCTTAATTAGGAAGTATTAAATGGTCGGGGATAGCATTTTGGTACGATAGATGGAAATCTCGGTAAGGGTCTGCTTCGGTATAAGGTATTAAGTGGCTATTGTAGGGTCCGCCTCTTTCAAAAAGAAGTATTAAGTGGCTTGATGAGATTCCATGCGATGTCAGCTAGATAGTACCAGAGAGGAGTTTGCCTTAGGTTGGATATTAAATGACTGGGACCTGCCTAAGATATAGGTATTAAATGGTCAGAGTCTACCTAGTTCACATTGAAAAAGTATTAAGTGGCATGGGTACTTTCTCTTACATTGTTAGGACATGATTGATGGTAGATGCGTGAGACTAGGAATGACCCTGGGCCTACAGTTGAATGTAAGTTATATAGTTGGGTTAGAAAATGTGTAAGTTATAAAATTGGACCGAGAAGTCCTTCGGGCTTGCATTTGAAGGTATTTATAAGAAATATAGTTAGGATGCCTAATACATATTCTTATTTAAATTATGCTATCCAAGTACTATTATAGAAAAGCTCGAGATTTCTTTCACCAGACATTGTTGTTATGACTCTCTCCTCATCACAACACAAATTAGGGAAGATGATGCAGATGTAGGTGATAAAGACGAAGGCGAAGTCTTATGGTAGTTATCTATCTAATTATGTTTTTATACATACTTTGATGTACCCACTTCAAACATGATATTATTAAATTTTGAAATATTATATTACGAATATTGGAATGTTATGTTTTGTTATGATACTTGAATTTTTATAAAATGGGTATTGTTTCTGGATTATATTTTATTCTTTCCACCGTGTGATTCTTACCGCATTAATACATTACTATTACTCTGTATATTATTTTTACAAACCAATAGCCAGCACTGGAATGGGTCTGATGTTCGTTGGGACTTTTCTAGATCGAAAATTAGACTCGTTTTCGAGGCGGGTTGTTGCAGATATGAGGCATCTCCAACTGTAGGACCCATGAGAATATAAGGCGCTTTGCAATAAGTGGCATTACCATTGAGAGGTGGACACAAATGCAGATGATGAGACACTTCGACAAGTCAGCATTATAGGTTTCCCCTCAATGCATAAGTACGATACGAAAGTCCAAGAAGCTGAGTCCTCGATATGATAAAGTCCAAGGAGCTGAGTCCCTAGCATGCGAAAGTATAGGGAGCCGAGTCCTCAATATGCGAAAGTCTAAGGAGCTGAGTCCCTTGCATGCGAAAATCCAAGGAGTTGAGTCCTTGATACGCGAAAGTCCAAGGAGCCGAGTTCCTAGCATGTAAAAGTCCAAGGAGCTGAGTCCCTAATATGCGAAAGTCCAAGAAGCCGAGTCCTTATCATGCAAAAGTCTGAGGAGCTTATTCCTTAATATGCGTAAGTCTGAGCAGCCGGGTACTTAGCATGGAAAGTCCAAGGAGTTGAATGTGTTAGAAATCTTTTTAAAAGCAAATTTCATTGTCATTTTTTTCGTGTTCAAATTTTATGCCATGCTGCAAATTATGTGCGTCAAAATACTGTTCCAGGCTCACGTTTTCATATGTGAGTTAATTTTGAAAGGCCATTTTTAGATTTTGTTCGAAAGTTGTTGCAAGCGTGAAAAAAATTTGTGTCAAGTTTGTGTAAACGCATTTCACAAAAATAAAGCTCATATCTTTATTTAATTAATGCGTGCGTATGGTATACGCCCTGACCATCTATCGTGTGTAAACACACATGTGTGCAGGTTGGTTTGAGCTGTATCGATTCTATATTGTGGGCAATTTCGTTTGTGCATTCAAACTATTTTATTCTCAGGTTTTATTTTTCCGAACATGGGACGTGGTTGCAAATAGTTCTGTTTTATAGCATAATCGGATGTCCATTTGAATTTGGTTTAGGGTCTTTGAACTTTTCATTTTTATTTCTCTAAATTTCATCTTCTGTTTAGTACATATTAGCACCATACGCATGCATATGGTACGTACTATGCATGTATGTGGTATATGGTCCAAGCAAGTAGATTATTTCATGCAAAGATGTTTATGTCATGTGGTATCTACTTTATTTTGTCATGCGTGAGTCTAGACATTGTTCTTATTTTTCTTTTGCTTGAGTGCATGCGTGAGTCCAGTCTCCGTTCGTGTATTCTTCTCACTTGCATTGCGTATGTGAGTTGAGTCCAGGCAACATTATTTAATTATATTTTGGTGAGTGCAATCATGTGTAGCACATAACAAGTCCAGGCTACATCATTTTTGTTTTGTTAAGCGGCAATCATGTATGGTTGAAGTTAATTTTTGCGTAAGTCAGAATATAACTGTTTGACAACTGAAAGCTTTAACTACAACCCTATTGTGCGTTGTGCGAATATTTTGGTGAAAATATAGTGGGGAAGTCCACTATTTAGTATACGTTGAACCGGTGTTTGGTTTTAAAACGTATTTTGCGCCGTTATTTTTATAACGGAACTTTTACTCCGATGTTAAATTTTTGAAGCGTGTTGTTTTGATGACACGTTTGACGAATAAAAATTACAGTTGTTTTGACTTCAGTAACCGTCAATTTTATAGTGAATTTTTAAGCGGTTATCCCGCAACGCTGCTTTGGTATCCGTTTTTTTTATGTTTTGTGAAGCGCAATTTCTTTGTCGAAATTGCTACAGATGTTACTATTTTAATCATGTGTTTTAAAAATCGTTTTAAAATAAAACTGTTTCCAAAAAATTTACAGTTTGCGCTTTCAAAAGAATGAGGAAGCGATTTAAACAATTCAGTGAAAGTGAGGGTTATGAACCCTTACTTTTACTGATTCAGCTAATTCCGGACTTGTCCGTTTAAGAACGTAAAATGTTATTTATATAAAATACACAATTTTGCACTTTCAAGGAAACGATGAAGAGATTTAAACGATTTAGCAAAAGTGTGGAGTATGGAACCACACTTTTACTATTTCGGTTAATTCTTGACTCGTTAATTGAAACATTTTCTTTTGTTTGATGATTCTGATGATTTTGTTGGGTTTTCGAGCCACTCTGCTGGACCTTCGGGTCATCTTATGGACATTCGGGTCAATTACCAGTACTGGACCTTTGGGTCACTCTACGGACCTTGGGGTCATCTGATGGGCGTCAAAAATTTATAGTACTTGGTAGGCTTCGGTCATTTGAGATGCACGTGCGGCGTAGCTAAAACTCGTCATCTGCTGGGATCGATCCACTTTTATGCTGATTTTTCTAGTTATCTATTTTGATTTCTTGATTTTGTGAACTGCTGTTTTGAATTCAATTGTGAATTTGAAAGTTGATTTTGATGGAGTTTGATGTGATTTCTTCAATTAAACTATGTAGATTTCTTATGTTGAATAGTCTCATTCGAGACTATTATCATTTTGCTTGATGTTGTTTATCATGCATTCACTTCTAAGAATAAATTAGACTGATCCGTTTATTATTTTCTTTTAAATAATACTCGGGTCAGACCGAGTTATTTCAGGATAGTCGCTATCTCTGATTCTGTAGCAGCTTTAGCTTTTAGGATTTCACATCATCTTTTGTCTAGCCTCCGAAGAGTTCTTTTGGTTATTTGATTCTCGTCTTATGTATGTTGATGTATATGTTTATGTACATTTGATTCATGTGAACTATCGATTGTTGTAGCATGTATTCCAGACTTGTCTTCCGTTATATATCTGATATTTCTGTTCTGATGTGATTATACTATCAGTGTTGTTGTTATGAGTTGTTCTGGATTTTTCTTTAGCCACTGTAGTTTCGTTTTAGATTTGGATTGAATTTATATCTTTGGGAGTAATTTCCACAACTCCTATCGATGTAATTAATACTCGTCTAAGGCATAACTTACGGATGGTCGCTTCTAACAAGCCTTATTCTTCGCAATAGCAGACGTTGTTTCTTATAATAACCTTTGTTATTGTGAGCATAGAGGTGGGGCGTTACAGCTTCCTAGACACAAATGGTGGATACCGGGCGTACTGCAGAGCCTTATCACGATCGATTGAGCTTTCTTATGTGATTTTCACAAGTAGTTATATTAATTATGTGCGCCATTAAGGATATTGCATTTTTACTTGATTAAATAATAACATTATTATATTTTTGATAATCATGCATACATTAAAGTTTTTATTTTTGACTATTGCATATCCCACATCATTGTTGAGTCCACCATTAATTTGATTTTCATAAACTATCGATTCATATTTTTCAATTTTTTATATCCTAGTGTCGGCTAACTTGACATACCCAAAATTGATTATTGAGGTTTTTTTTGTAAATTAATAATAATAACCCATATGATATAAAAAAAGTGCATGGATTGAAGGTTCTTGATCATATTTATGATGAGTTCGGGATAAGTTATTCTAGCTTAAATAATATTTTAGTCACATCAATTTTCTTTCAAGAGACCTTGCAGCAATGCATGAATGAAAGTGTATGGATTTCATAATGAATTAAAAATAATTTATTTACTACATAATATCTCATAGGCTATATCAATTGAACTCTACTATGTATAACTACGCTTATTTTTTCACACTATTTCCAACCATCGTATATGACTGTGATCAATATAGTAAATATATTTTATGGTTGATTATTCCACTAATTATTCAATGCCATATCTTGATCGAGTCATCATTCACTATCTCTTTCTTACTATGTTAATTTGACATTTATACTTTTGACGAAAATAAAACGAGGACAGAGTGGTTAAGGTTTGGTGAAATTATGAATTCATTATTAATATTGAAAGAAATATTATTTCTTTAGTATGTTATTCTTGAACACATATTTAAGGGGATCATATCAACAAGAAGAGCATATTACATATATATTGAGACATTTTCTTATTGTCCTATGATTTTAATTTTATGATATCTAATAAACACCAAACATGAGTTACACTCGTCAAATCTTAACTTGTTATTTGTTATCATTTAAAGGGGGAGATTAGTATAAACATGTATACTATCCTGTAAAAATTCTATACAGCTTAGAAAATCATCAACACTTATATTTATATGGTTGTTTGTCATCAAAATCAATATCTGTGATATTAAAACTCTCACTCCTTTTTTGACGATGACAACCATATAAATATATTTATTATAAAATAAAATGTACGTAACTCCCCCTAAATTGGTTAACTCCCTTTTTTTGAATAACTCCACTGTAACATCCCGCTTCCGAAGGCTCAAAACTAATTCAAACGGATGATGCAGTCATCCATAGGTGTTATTTCTAAGTGACCGAATCAGAATCTTGAAACTATTGGCATCACAAAAACACAAGAATATGAAAAAAATTAAACTTCAACAAAACAAAATTTCTCATTTCTTATGAATTTCAATTTAAGATTTATACATAATCCTAAACGTTTACCACGTTCAGATCACATATATATGTACAAAATACGATAAGAGCGACATATGAAGATGTCCCCTTATGATGATCAAAGAACTAACAAATACGAACTTTACATTTCTTAGTACATCACAGCGAAAAACACAAAACAACTCCTATATAGCTAACACTGCCTCCTGCACGTCTCCAAAAACTTATTCGTCCAAAATCCTGAAATTCTCCCACTCTCAGACACTCAAATTAAATTTGAGTACCCGAGAGTTTGTGGAGAAACACAAACTTAGAGTTAGACGATAAGTCTGGTATGAATAATCCCTCATCATCTCTTATCATGAGTAGATATCTAGTGAGACAACACCGCCTAGCGGTGGGTTGTCCCCTCGCTAGTATCCAAAAAAAAGCATACAAATCATTTACTCTGCTTTGGCATCCAAAATGATTAGTCTTAACATAATATGAAATAAAGCCACAAATCATATATATTGGATATCACATCCACCTTCATTAGATATCCCTTCTGAAAGCAATTTATTAGATTTCTCATCTAAAACCAATTTATTAGAGTTCCCCTCTAAAACCTTTTAAAATGACTATCCATCATAATTTAATAGGACTATCCGTCCCAAATCCATTAAAAATAAATGCAGATTATCCATCGTATATTGCTTTATAAAATTTGGCGTGGGCTATCCACCGCACACTCCATGGTTTTCCTAGGATGACTATGAACCCTTGGGTGCCAAATCCTGAGGCTAACCACCTCTGGCTAAACATTCTTTTCTTTAGAAATTTGATATGGGCTGCCCACCGCACATTCCATGGTTTTCCTAGGTTAACGAAGAACCCAACACTTGGCCAATTTAAAATATCATGATCATCATGATTATTTATTTAAATTCGTGATCCCGATGATTTCTTATTTTTTCCAGGTATACCACATGTTTAACATATTCTCATTGGTAGCCCCAATTAGGTTAAATTAAATAAAAACACATGGATAGCCCCAATGTATATTTTCGAAAGCATATTTCTATTTGTAACCCCAAACTATGTAATGAAAACATTAAACCCACCCCGGTGTCCTCAAGGTTTTATAACATTCAATTTAAATAAGGATCCCTCATACATATTCAAACAAAGATAAGTATTTTATGCTATAACCCTTTGAAGTAGCCCCTTCGAATTCGCAAAACTTTATTTTAAAAATATGGCTAAAAACATCCCTTTAAACCCTTCGAATAGAGTCCCATTCGAAAGAAATTACCCTCTAAAGTTAGCCCCTTCGGAAGCCTCCCTTGTGAAAGCATCACAAAATCAAACCTTTCGACCTTGTCGAAAGGTCCTACCTTTCGACATTGCCAGAAGGTTTCTTTTCGATCTAGTCGAAAGGTTCCACCTTTCGACTTTGTCGAAAGTTTGAGGTATCATTTATAAACATTTCGAAAGCAATGAAACTCAAAACCTTTCGAAATCATTGAAGGTAACCCATTCGAAAGCATTAAAACATCCAAAGATAGCCCCTTCGGAAGCCTTACGGCTTTTTTAAAACATCCCCACCCTTTGATTTAGTCGAAAGGGTGAGGGCTCACCTTTCGACTTTGTCGAAAGGTATAAGCTGGCGGCTTAACCCTTGCTTCGAATATCCCATTCAAAGGCATATTAAACATAAAGCAGAATGAAGTTGGAAGCTTCCTTTCGACTTTGTTCCTTTCGAAGTTCTGAATCAAAAGCATACATCTCCTTCGAAAGCATGACTTTTGAAAGCATTAAAAACTTAACTTTTAAAATAATAGGAAGGTTTGGAAGAAACCGCTTACTTTTCCTCTCCTACCTTTCGACTTAGTCGAAAGGTACTAAAACATGTTTTAGGAAAAAAATTCTCTCTTGAAGGTTTAAACTTTCGAAGATCCCCTTCGAAACCTCTTCTTGAGTATAAAAATTTTGTCTTTATGAAATGATGGAGTCGAAGGATCCCCCTTCGAAACCAATTAATTTGAAAGCATTTATATTTCCATTTGAAAGCCAAGGAAGCAGCCTCATCTCTTCGCCTTGTTAGTCCCCGAGAAGTAGGTTTTGATGACAACAACCTTAGGAATTTTTATAAAATATAAATACTAACATTATAGTTTAGATATATATATATATATATCTATGTATATGCAGAATTTAACCATGCAGGTACCAAGAATGAAGACTGTACGGTATAGAGATTCGAAGAATCAAGATTCAAGGCTCGTGAGTATCAAGATTATCAAGAGTTCAAGATTTCAATATAAGTAATTTAATTAGGAATTTTGTTAAAACTCCTAGAAAAGCACTGACATCTTAAAATCCATTTTATTCATGGAATGGAATCCACTTCAAGCTCGTTAAAGGGATGGAATCCTAAGTAAGATGGAACCTATGAAAAATAGTGGAACATTGTTTTGTATCCACTAACTTTTATTCAAATGTTTTACAAAATTATATCTTGTTTTCAAAATGATTTCAAAATCTTCCGTTTAAAAGAATCAAAAACCTCTATCCTGTTTTTAAAATACTTTTAGCGTCAAAATAATCTTTGTTTTCAAAATCAAAATATCTTTGATTTTAAACTATGTTTTAATTATAATATATTTAACTTTTAATATTTATACTTAGATTTAAATATAAAATTATAGTAAAATTTTATATATACCAAAATATTATTCTCTATACTTATTTATGTATTTTAACTATAGTTAAGTATATTTATAAAGTTTAAAATAGTTTTAATACAAGATAGAAGTTATTTTCAAAGAAAAACAAATTACCAAAAATAACATAGGCCTGTCGACAACCCCAAGATACCTTGTTGACAAGGTGGCGGTTTATTTTAAAATTTTGAATTTCAAAGAAAGTGTCTATTCGTCATATACTTTCACGAATGGACATGGCTGTTGTTCTACTATAAATAAGGGCTATTTTAAACGAATTTATATTCATATATTCTCTAATTTTACTCCTCTTCTTCTTCCACATTTCTTTACATACATTTTCACCATTACTTTGCTGAAATCACCATTGAATCTAACTAGATCATTTCTGGTTTGATTCTCTATCTGTAACATCCGCCTTTTTCGCACGCTTTTGATCGACACACGTGCCAATTCAAAACATACGGAAGGGCAGATTGTTATGGGGTAAATAAGAAAAATAGAGGGAAAAAAAACAAAACAGAATATCACAGTAGAAGGATAAAATATAATAATCAATATACAGTTCATAAAACTGTTTACAAAACATTTTGATTCTTCTTTATACAATAAATATCAGAGTTCACATACCAATAAATATCAATGCAGCGGAATACAGTGTAGTGGAACCATATAATACATTATAATAATAATAATAAAATCTTCGTCTTCTTCCTCCAGAATAAAGTCTTCAAATCTTGAAACGCTCGGACTGACCCGAGCGAATTGAAAAGACAAAACACTCAAGTCAGAACTAAAAGATCTTATGTAAGTTAAATCAACAGAAATAAATATGAGTGCAGTAACTTAAGAGATGCTCGGGATTCACATCTCCTAAGGATCCGTTAAACTGTTTACTATGTGGTATATTTCGCTATTACAATAGTGTCTAATTGTAAAATAAACTTGCTTTTAAATAGCGTTAAGGCTTTACATTTTCCACCTTAACACATTTATATATTCCCATAGTCTATACAGTACCGTAATCTCCCCCGTACTAGGCGTCGTCAAAGAGCACTCCATAGGTATGGTACAAAACCAAAATCGTATAAGGCGCGCTAGGGTAGGTGACACGGCACAACTAGGCAATGCCATGGTAGATATACCAATTACGCTTCCGGTTCAATGGTAACACATAGCCGCAGCTACCGCCCACCTCGAGTCACACCCCCAAATCAAAAAAATCAAAACTGGCCACCGAAAAATCCAAAAGTCAAAGTATAATATCGAAGGGATGTGTCCGATTAAAGGTGCTACCTCAATTAACCCGTCAATCGCTCTTGTTTTAGCCACCTTATGCCAACTCACGGGAGTTGGGTCCACGTATTTACCTCAAAGGAAAATGCCGCCGCCATCCTACTTCATTCTGGAATCTCCACCGCCTACACGGTTGTTGAAGTGGTTTTCGGGGTTGGCAGAGAGTATGACAACTTCCGATCCCGGTCTCTTCAACAACCTAACGTTATTATAACACCGCGGTCACTTTAAAATAATTATACTTCAAAACCATAATATAATATCCATTTCAAAACCATATAAATATGATATCTATTTTTTTTATAAACCCCAAATCAATATGATATCATTTTTTTATTTATTTTAAATATATCTCTTTTTCCAAAATCATAATACTTCCACATATATATACCTTAAAACCCATAGCTTTGAAACAAATTTTCTAATACTTCAACGGTTTAAATATTAAACCACTTATAAAATAAAATAGCTTTTTAAATTTTCACAAATAAATTCCAAATATAGGTTTAATTTCCCAAATAAATCACTTCAATTTCCATCTATTTCAAAGCTTTAATTATTCCACCATTTCAAAACTTATTCTTTGATAATTTCATATATATCAATTCAATTTCTATTATTTAGATTTGAAATGTTTACTTAATAAATCAAATATCATTTAAGTAAAACCTTTAAACTTCAAATAAAAGGATATTCTCTCAATTTAATTAACTTGATAATATTCATTTAAATCGACTTGATATTCCTTTAAGTCCTCTAAACCAAAATCAAGTTATAAAGATCATACCTTTTATAACCCCAAATTAATTAAAATTTCAAATAAATTTTATTCAAGGATAATTCTTAAATACCTTATTTCAAAGCAAATTCATGTTTATCTTCCAACATTTATTTTGTTTAAGACATTATAAACTCCATCAATAAATTTAAATAAATACTTAACCGTATTATATCTAAATAAAATTGAACTTTTATTTTTAAACTTCTTTTATTCTTTAAACCAAATTTATACATAGCTTAAATTCAAGCGTTTAACTATATATAAAAATAATATGTAAAATATCAAAATCAATACTCATTAAACCATATTCTTTCCAAAACCATAGAAAAATCATTTCAAAGATAATTTTATATATATATATATATATATATATATATATATATATACCGCGGTGCCTGTATAAAATTTTATATCCTATGGTCAAGTGATACGGATATTTATCATTTCAATCCGTAATTTAAAATAAAAAAATTACGGTTATTTATCATTTCAAACCGCAATCCCGAATGAAATGAAAATGCATTATAACTTGGAGTTTATAACAATATAAGTACATCATCCATTCATCCAATATCAACCATCAACCATTTATCACAATCATCATCCAAATTCAAACAATACATCAATATATAACAGGTGGTAATAACAGGTATCAATTATCAGTTTATATTCAAAATAAATTATAACTGTTTAACTGGAAGTTTATATGCAATAAAATAAATAAAAATTTAACTGGCAGTTAATATGCAATAATGAATTAAATAACAGTTAATTAATTAAATGCAAATAAACTGAGATAATGGTGAAATATATGCCAAACAGCTATAAATAAATTTCAAATCACATCATAAATGAATTTAACAAACATAAGAAATCTTAGAAGTTGTGAGTGGGTTAAGACACTCACCTTTTTGAATCTAAATTCAATTTAAACTCAAAAATTCGACGGTCTCCAAATCTGTCCAAACCAGCATCAGAATGTCCGGAATTCAGATACGATTCCAACGAAGAAAACTGCGTTCAAAACCGATCTCGTATGTGAAAGTTATGGTCGTTAGAACATGTCGATCCTAAATTTAAATTAAATAAAATAAACCAGGAGAGAGAAAAAACACGTCGCCTTCACCACGTTCACTCCCTGCATGCGAGACGCACACGCCTCCAACCGAAACCCTACGTCAAAAATTGCGATCGAACAACCCTACAGCCGCCACGTAGGGTTCCAAATCGACGACGCCATGCACACCTCCTCTATGATCAGACTTCACCGCCGCTCTCCCCTCGCTCCGCCTCCCCCACGGCGAACTCGTCGTTCACTCTGGCACCTCCTTGTGCCGTGCGACCGCCGCCCCTTTGGAGCCAATTTCTAGCGAACCCATCGACCATGGTGATGAACGAACGGCACTCCTAAGACCTGTTCGACACCATCTACGCAACGGTACCACCTGATCGCCGATCGGAGGAAGATCCACTGTTGGATCGACCAAAATTCAATACGAACGGCCGAGAATGATTTGCGATTTCTGGGTAAACGGCGAATCGATTCGACAAACGAACAGTACCAGAAGGTTACGCTTATTGAGAGCTTCAATATATATTTTTTTGGAATTTTTTTGAGGACTTTGAATTTTGACTTTGATTTTGAAATGGATTTGGATCTGGAATTTTGTCTGCCATTGGAGAGGGGAAATAGAATAAATTTACATACAGACAAATGAGAATTAGGGAGGCTAGGGTTTATAGCAAGATATTTATAGGCAAAGTTGAAATAGGATGGATCGGATAAGATAGATGTACGCGCTAACGTCAAAGTGGCCCAAAAAGCCAGTTTCGACTCCGGAACGAAATTGGGTCAACCCATATATCAAAATAGGTATTTTAAAATATTTTAAATGCAATGGAAAAGGTTTCAGGTTCAATCCATTGTATGGAGAAGTTATGCTAAATTCAAAATTTCCAAATTGATTTCAATTGATTTCAAGGCGTTTCGAGTGCGTACGATTAAACGACAAGTCCGATCGCTACGAAACTTGAAACCCTACAATAATTCACCGATACGGATCCGATGAAACTGGTTTCGTCAAAATCCGAGTCAGCGGCCAAAATGGCTATTTTTACACTAATTAAATAAATTTATAATTAATTGATTAAATCCAATTTTAAATTTTAAATTCTAAAATTGACAATTTTATCACCTTTATATTTCTCAAACATTTACAATGATTTAAACAAATCTAAATGTCAATTTAGAGAAGATTAATTTATAAATTCCAATATTAACCTCAATTTCATTAAATTATAATTTAATTTCCAATAATTCTATTAAATTCACCTTTCATTCTATAATTTAATTTATCGTTATCAAAAGGATGCAATTACATTGGTTCACGATTGTTTATATTTATATTCTTAAATTTTATCTAAATTTCCATTTATACAATCTTCTAAGTATTTACTTTTCATTGAATTGCAATTTATCCTATTATCGTGTATTAAATTTAAATATATTGATAAAACTTTATTCCGTCCCTTTATTCAACCAATAGTCATTATTTCAAATTATTAATTACAATCAGTTAAGATCTTACCATTGGTTTCATTAAATTAAATAAATTAATAATTATTCCGTCTAAATCTCAAATAACGTATTATTTAGCTATTTCAATTTCATTTAATTGCAATTATCTTATTTTACAACCTTTACCTCTATTTATTGGTTCAATGTTTATTTTAAAATTTTCATTTATTACTCCCAAATATTTGTTTTCATTTAAAATTGTCATGTCAGTTTCTTCTTTTATTGCATTATATACTTATTCATTCCTTCATTATTACATAACCTCATTTATTATCATTCATTTATTTATAGTAATTATGCTTAATCAAATTTCTTAGCCTCCCAATTGTTTACTTAAGTTTCTAACCATTATTTATAATACTTCCCTTCCTAGTATATTCCATTAGAAGCAATTTCAATTATACCTAAGTTTATAATACAAGAACAACAAATTCTTATTTATTAAAGAATTCCATCAAATACCTCATTTGAACTTATTTTTCAATTTACCAATTACGACTTAAAATATAAATTTACGTTTCTATTAAATTTACATTCTCCCTTCCGTTACTATATTAATAATCACTATGTAACGTTTATTATCAACTATAAATATTATAACTGCTTAACGGACATTGATTTTATAAATTTACTCTTTATTACGTATTCTTCATCAGTTAACATAAGTTTGAATTCCTTTCCATTTATTCTCTTATTAAGTTTACATTAATAAATCTTTTCTTCCATTTCTTTAATTCAACAACTTATTCTATTATGAATACCGTTAACATTATTTCCAAATATCCCTTAATTAACATTAACGTAAATATTTATTTATTGTTATTGCAATTTATACAAAATTCAATTTATACAAATTCAGCTTTGACTAACTTATTGCCTAAATTTACATGCAGTTACTTTTTAATAAATAAATTATTGCATTGGTTAATCCAACAGTTACTTTTATTTTCTCATTTTATATTTTATAACCAAATGTAACAACTCACACTATTCATAAATGGGATTTCGCTTCAATTGTCAAAATTAAATTTTTATAACCATTTATAAATTACATTCTTAACATTTACTTCAATATAGGTTATAAATTTTTTATTTCTTCCTAATTTGATTACAAAATCTCATTAATTTACCCATTCTATTTACCAGAATTTACGGGTCGTTACACTATCACTATCTCAACAAGATCCTAGTGCTATTCAGAGTTATAGATTTCTTTGTAATTGATTGAGTGAGAAAAGGTGTGATTGTAGCCTGTAAAATCAATCAAGCGAGAAAAAGTGTGATTGTAACTTGGGAAAGCAATTGGGTGAACTTGTTGCCCATAAAATTAAGTATCTCTACACAGAGGATTGTGAATCTGGAGCGGTGTACCTCGTGGCCTTGAAATTGAGGGTGTAATTGTAAGAATTGATTTTGAAATGAAATTTGTGCTTGTGTTGTGGGACAGGATGTAGGGTAACTCCGAACCAGTATAAAATCTAGTGTGTTCTTTCCTTTATTGCTTTTACTCTATATCATCATCTATGTTTGATTCTGTGATCGTATCTGCGTCTGAATATTGCATATATTTGTGTTCAAATTAATATAAACTCAAAAAGAATTAGTAATTCGTTAAAACACTATTCGCCCCCCCCCCCTCTAGTGTTAATTCTAGCCTTAAGATCTGTAATCCGCATTTCTCACATTTGGTATCAGAGCGAGGTTTTCAAAATTTTATAATCTGAATTTTGAAAAAAAATTCAAAATGGCTACCAACACTGGTACTATTACTACTCTATTATCCCTGTCACTAGTTCATTTGTAGAAGGTCAGTCTATTGTCAGACCATCACTTTTTAATGGCAGTAACTATGCATATTGGGCATGTAAGATGAAAATATATTTACAATCTGTAGGACTAGACACTTGGAATATCACACAGACTGAATATTTTGAACCCATAACTGATTTTGCACAGTGGACTGTTGAGCAAAAGACCGTTGCACAAAACAACTCTAAAGCTATGAATATTCTGTTTTGTTCAATTGATAGGAATGAATTTAATAGAGTGTCAGTTTGTAAGTTTACATATGAAATCTGGAAAATTTTGCAAGTTACTCACGAAGGAACAAGCAAAGTTAAACAGACCAAAATTTCCATGCTCACAAATCAGTTTCAATTATTTAAAATGAATTCTAATGAGTCTATTTCAGATATATAGTAGATTTCAGAACATTGTGCATTCTTTAATATCCTTGGGAAAGGAATTTTTGGAAGAAGATCAAGTCAGAAAAATCTTAAATTCTCTTACTTCAGAATGGGATCAAAAACAATTGCGATCGAAGAGGAAAATGACATCAGCACCTTAAAGATAGAAGAATTAATTGGAAATCTAATGTCGTTTGAAGTCCAAATGATTGGGAGAAGAGAAAGCAAAGCATCTGAAAAGAAATCAATTGCATTTAATGCATTGACCGATGGATCGGACTCAAACAGCGATAATGATGAAGAGATAGTCTTTATGACCAAGAACTTTCGAAAATTCATGAAATACAGAAAGATGAATAATCTCAAGAGAAACAACTATAAGAACTCTGGTAATCAGAATGCAGTGTCAAACTATATCAAATGTTTCAACTGTGACGAACCATGCCATATCAAAAGAGACTGTCCGCATCCAGACAGGCAAAATCTTCCTATAAACAATGATTCCGCAAAGAAACGAAAACATGCATTGACTGCTACTCTAGATGACTCAGACTCGTCCTCAAATGATGATGATCAGAAGACAGATAATTCAAATATGTGTTTCACAGCAGTTCACGACTCCGACGAATTCAGAGAAACAGACTTAAAAAAAGGTACTTTGGTATAAAAATAAGGGGGGGACTTATATAGTTTGGAGTTAGTTTTTGTTGATGACAAAGGGGGAGAAGTACAAAATATGATAGTTAGGCACAGATTAAGGGGGAGTTATTAGTTTTAGGGGGAGTTATTAGGATATAAGTAATATTTTATAAACAAAGGTTATCATCATCAAAAAGGGGGAGATTGTTAGTCCCTGAGAAGTAGGTTTTGAAGACAACAACCTTAGGAATTGTTATAAATATAAATACTAATATTATAGTTTAGATATATATATGTATATGTATATGTATATGTAGAATTTAACTATGCAGGTACCAAGAATGAAGACTGTACAGTATAGAGATTCAAAGAATCAAGATTCAAGACTCATGAGTATCAAGATTATCAGGAGTTCAAGATTTCAATATAAGTAATTTAATTAGGAATTTTGTTAAAACTCCTATAAAAGCACTGACATCTTAAAATCCATTTTATTCGTGGAATGGGAATCCACTTCGAGCTCGTTAAAGGGATGGAATCCTAAGTAGGATGAAACTTACGAAAAATCTAGTGGAACATTGTTTTGTATCCACTAACTTTTATTCAAATGTTTTACAAAATTATATCTTGTTTTCAAAATGATTTCAAAATCTTCCTTTTAAAAGAATCAAAAACATCTATCATGTTTTAAAATACTTTAAGCCTTAAAATAATCTTTATTTTCAAAATCAAAATATCTTTGGTTTTAAACTATCTTTTAATTATAATATATTTAACTTTTAATATTTATACTTAGATTTAAATATAAAATTATAGTAAAATTTTATATATACCAAAATATTATTCTCTATACTTATTTATATTTTTTACTATAATTAAGTATATTTATAAATTTTAAAATGATTTTAATACAAGATAGAGGTTATTTTCAAAGAAAAACAAATTCTCAAAAATAACATAGGCCTGTCGACAACCCCAAGATACACTTGTCGATAAGGTGGCAGTTTATTTTAAAAAAATTAATTTCAAAGGAAGTGTCTATTCGTCATATCCTTTCACGAATGGACATGGCTGTTGTTCTACTATAAATAGGGGCTGTTTTAAACGAATTTATATTCATATATTCACTGATTTCACTCCTCTTCTTCTTCCACATTTCTTTACATACATTTTTACCGTTAGTCTATCGAAATCGCCATTGAATCTAACTAGATCATTTCTGGTTTGATCCTTTGTCACTATCTCAACAAGATTCCAGTGCTATTCAGAGTTATAGATTTCTTTGTAATTAATTGAGTGAGAAAAGATGTAATTGTAACCTGTAAAATCAATCAAGCGAGAAAAGATGCGATTGTAGCCTGGGAAATCAATTGGATGAGCTTGTAGCCCGTAAAATCAAGTATCTCTACCCAGAGGATTGTGAATCTGGAGCGGTTACCTCGTTGCCTTGAAATCGAGGGTGTAATTGTAAGAATTGATTTTGAAAGGAAATCCGTACTTGTATTGCGGGACTGGATGTAGGGTAACTCCGAACCATCATAAAATCCGGTGCGTTTTTTCCTTTATTGCTTTTACTTTATATCTGCATCTGTATTTGATTCTATGATCATATCTGTGTCTGAATATTGCATCATTTGTGTTCAAATTAATATAAACTCAAAAAGAATTAGTAATACCTTAAAACATTATTCACCCCCTCCCCCTCTAGTGTTAATTCTAGCCTTAAGATCCGTAATCCGCATTTCTCACACGCCTCTCTTCCTTCCGACACCATTCCTACCTTTTGAGTTAGGAAAAAGATAAATGCTTACCTTCCGACTTAGACTAAAGGTACCTTCCGACTTAGTAAAAAGGGTGAAAGCTGGCTTTGTACTCGAAAGCAAGTTATGGGCCAACCGAAATGATGGTTCCTCTTGCTTGTCTAAATCTGGTTGGTCAATAGGCTTCCTCCTGTACTTTCAAACAATAAAAAGTACTAAATAGTCAACCTTTTTCTTGAAACACTATTTTTCTTCCTCAAATAATAATCGAAAGCAATTTCCCTTCGAATTTAACCAATTTAGAAGCCATTTTCAGTTTAGCCATTGGGCATAAATGATTAATTACCTTAGCAAATCACTAAGGAAAATCCCCAAAACTCTGATAAGTCATATACTTCAACATATTAAAATTTCAAAGAATATGAAGATAAAAACAACTCAGAATTTAACCAAAACCAAATAAAAATGTGTTAATTAGCCCATTGACATTTAAACCACCTATGTCTTATCCAAACAAAGGTTTAAATGGTTATATCCTAACCAAAATCACAAATATGAATCGTTATAACCCATAACCAATCTAATCACAGAAAAATAAGATGATAAATAGGATTATTCACCTTGATTAGTTGATTAGAGAATGAGATAATTTTCTAGCTTTAATTCCTTAGCTTTATCTTCAATTTATGCTCCTAGAGCTTTTAATGGCCGGTCTAAATATAGGTGATGAGTTATAGATGAGAAAGTAAAAGTTTATTAAAGTGGAGGAAGAGATATATACCAAGAAATGTAGCCTCAGTTTACCCTTAGGAAAATTCCTCATTCTAAATTTAGTTAAGTTTTATAGTTCATTCATTAAGACATGACCATTGGATATATTAATCTTATCTCCATAATTATTCACATTATTCTACTTAATTTATCCAATTAAATATCTCGAATAATGTTAATTAAAATTCAGAGGCATCACAGACTCCACCCTTAAAGGATTTTGTCCCTGAAATTTCAGTAAGGACAAAAAAACAAGCATATAGCCCATGCAAGCAGAGCTAGTATAACCTACCAGCCAAATTCTATATAAACCCTATATAAAACATACCATCTAAAATAGCCCAGGAAAAGTAGACCTACTCCTATCTTCTGTCTCCCAAATGCAATCCTTCACGTTGTCGTTCCTCTGAACTTTCACCAACCTGACTATCTTGTTTCGTAACCTATTTTCATCTTTTGCCATAACATGAACTGGTTGCCTTACGAAAGTCATATCCGGTTCCACCACTAAGTCCTCCAGTGCCGTCGGAGCGATAGTAGTTTATGGATCATGAACACACTTTCTAAGATGAGAAACATGAAACACATTGCGGACCCCGGCCAAATTGCTTGGTAAATCCACTTGGTACGTGTAACAACCAGGTATTTTCAACCATTCGCATCCATTATAAGTGTATAGGTAGACACTCATGCCGGAATTGAATTGCTCAAAGTACCGCGTTGTAAATAAAAATTTGGCAAATCTCAGAATATGCAGTAAATAAAAATCACAGATCACAGACACAGAGTAATAATAATGCAGCGGAAGTAAAAGAGATAGTAGTTCATGAAGCTACTATATAAATATATCAGAGTTACATAAGATACAATAGAAGAAATAAAGTACAACAGAAGTTTAAATATGATAACCAAGTACAAGCTGAATAGAACAACCGAAATGAAAAGATGAAACTTGATAAGTAGATAATCTCCAGCGATTCCAATCTCCAGAAAGTGGAAATCCAAATCTGTGAATAACTCAGGCTGACCCGAGCGTAAATAAAAATACAAACACTCGAGTTAGGGCATACATACTTATACAATGTAAACCAACTCAAGTGAACTGTAGAAAAGGTACAAGTAACTTAGAAGATGCTTGGGACCGTCTATCATCTAAGGATCCGCTAAACTATTTACTATGTGGTAATATGCGCTATATACAGTAGTGTCTAATCAGTAAAGTATAATCATATAGAAAATAGCGTTAAGGGGATGGTGAACCTTAACGCGGTCGGATCTTTAAAACCAAAATCGTAGTGGGCTCGCTATAAGGAGATGACACGGCACGCGAGGCAATGCCAAGGTGGATACACCGTTTGCACTCCCGGACCGGTGGTGACGGCAAGCCAGCAGCTTCCGCCCACCTCGAACAATACCCCCGAATCAAAGTGGCGCCACATATCGAATCACAAAAGTAATAGAATGGTTTCCGATGGAGCATGCTCGATGAAAGGGTGCGACCCTTTGTGTAGCCCGGTATAGCTCATGTTTTAGTCATTTATGCCAACTCACGAGAGTTGGGTCCACGTAATATACCTCGAGAACGTCGCCACCATCCTACTTCATTCTGTAATCTCCACCGCGTACACAGTTGTTAAAGTAGTTTTCGGTATTGGCCAGCTATTAGACAATATCCGATCCCGGTCTCTTTAACAACCAATCGTTATTATAACCCGTAGTTATAACTTTAAAACAATATTATATACTTCAAAATAAAATATCATTTCAACCCAAATCTTTTTCAAAATAAAGATTAAATCATTTCCAAACCATTTCAATATATCATCATACCATATCTTTCAATTCAAATATGTATCGAAATAAATATCAAGTCATTTCTAACCATTTCAATATATTAAATTATCATATCCTTTCAAAACTTCTTTCAAATCATTTTAATATATCAAAATATCATAACCTTTCAAAACTTCGTTCAAAATATCTTATCTTTCAGCACTTCCTTTCAAATTAATTTAATATCAAAATGTCATATCTTTCAAAACTCCATTTCAAATCATTTTAATATATCAAAATATCATATCTTTTCAAAACAACATTTCAATCATTTAATATATCAAAATATCATCTCTTTTCAAAACCACATTCATTTCAAATCATTATTCATTTTATTCAATTTAAAATACCATTTCAATTCACATTTCAAAACAGTTTATATTCAAAAAAAAATCATTTTTAATCATAAAAATGAAGTTATTATGTTCAATAATTAAATTATTAAATTTCCAAAATTTTCAATTTCCAAAGTTCATTTATTCACTTAAGTTTATCAAAACAGTGAAAATTCACTTTTCGTGGCATTTAGAAAACGCTACGGAAAGATACATTCAAAACAGTTCAATTTAACAAAAGACAACATTTTAAAATGTCGTAATAGGGTTTACTTAAATTTCAAATAAACTTAGTCAAATTCAAAAAATATAGCACTTACAAAAATTGCTATAATAGCTTTTAATTCAATTTAGCTTTTTAGTTCATTATCATCGAATACATCGTTTTCAAATGTTGTAATATCATTTACATTGTAATTAATAGCATTTCAAAAATGCAGTCAATTAACTTCAAATATTCAATATAATTTCTCAACCAATTATATTTTTTTTATTTAAAACATTTTTAACTCATAAAATCATACATTTTCACATTTATAAACATCATTTAATTTTCCTCAAGTTCATGATTTTATAAAGTTAAATTTCCATTCAAAAATAAAGATTTAATAATAATTCACTTATTAAATTGCAATGTTCAATTTTAAATTCATTGCATTAAATTTCAACTTAACACTTAAGTTGAAACTCTCAAATATAACTTAGTTTTATCTTTATTTACTTAACTAAAAGTTCACTTTTAAGTCAATTTCATAAATTTCCAATTTAGTTATATTTCAAAATTTCAACTTAAAGTATTCATTCATTTCACATTTCAACTTTATTAAAAATCATTAATATGATATAAAATCACTTTGAATTCATTTAAATTCAAATTATCATAAATTTATCATAATTTCATATTCAATTTAATTTTCAATTATAATTAAATCAAATTTTCCAAAATAACTTACGTTCAAAATTTTCTAACTTTTCATTAATTCATTTCACTTACAATTATTCAGAAAATCAATAATATTTTACAAAAATCCTTTTTAATTAGATTTAAATCAAAATATTTTAATATTTACATTTCTAAAATAATTTTAAAAATTTCTAGAAATCATATATTAACTACGGGTCTGTATATAATTTTCTACACTAGGAAAAGTGATACGGGTAATATATCATTTCAACACGTAATTTACAAAGAAAATCCGGGTTTTATCATTTCAAACCCGCAGTCCCAAGTAATGAAATAAATTGAAAATCATTCAAGCCTATCATTTCAGCCCATAACAATTTTCTCTTATTCTAAAGTCCGTTCGGGTATGTATCATTTCAACCCATAGTGATTTCTAATTTACAGGGAACTTGCAGTGTGATAAACTGATAAAATATACTGAATAGCATGAAATGACAGTAACACATAATATAATAGGTGTAATAATAGGTGCGAACATCATATGATAATAATATAAGCAGTTATAACATGATCATATAGTTCTACAGATTCACAGGGTGTCAATTTATTACTTATATAAGTACATAATGTCTGGTGAGAAATACTCACATTTTTATGCTGGAGATATTAATTTGAATGACACAACGGATCCAGAAGACACGACCTTTGATTTTAAGTGGAGAGAAATGGCCGAGATATCATCTTGTAAACAACCCCAAAACAAGACAATATAACTTATGAATATTCAACCAAAACAATATAAAAATAATTGGAAATTGAAAGGCAACAAAGACAAGATAACTTGGCCTTGCTACAACCATTCAAAAGCTCGACTAAGGGGTTCGTTTTATTATCCATGATGATGATATTAGTGTGGAAGAGACAAGGCTAATATCCTTGCAAACATTCAAACAAAACAAACAAATAACATAAGTTTTCAAATCCAAATTCAATAAAACAATGTTAGAATTAAATGCATAAAACAAAGCTAAAGTTTTTGCACTTACTTTCTACCGCCTATGCTTCAGCTATAGATCTGAAATACATGTCTAAGGAGTGGGTTAGGATCAGGTCTTGGGCTCATAAGGGTCAGCCATAGCTTGGAAGTAATGGTGCAAAGGGGGATGGACATAGGTGCAACAAAACAACAACTACAAGGCAAAATTCATCACTTTTATGCTATAAATGGGTTCAGCCATAGGCTCTAGGGGCATGGCCAGTGGGTCCAGGTGGTGGTGGGTGATGTGGAAGAGGGTGGAGGTCAGATCAGAGGTGGTGGTGTTGGTGGAAGTGGCGGCAAAAGGTGGATGAAGGTGATGGTACCAAAACTAGGTCAGCTTGAGTGCATAGGTGATGGATTTGTGGATTTTGGTGGTGGTGTTTGCCTTGGGGTTGCTTGGCCTGCCATGGTGGTGATCTAGGGTGGATGATGATCAGAGAATAAAGTGGTGGAGGTTGGCCTAGATCTGCTTGAGGAGGAGTGGAGCCATGAAGTTGAGAACAATATACAAAATCACTTAGAAAAGCACAAAAACAAGAAGAAGAAAAAAACTTTACCAAAAAAAATTTTGGACATCCATAGCCGTGAGTTTTTTCCTTGAGAAATGGATGAAATTTGCGTGAAAAAGATAAGAGAATGCAGCTGAAAAGAATAGAGAAAGGTACGGCCAAAATAAATGGTGTATTGATTGAAAAAGAAACGGTGAAACGACTTTACGTTTCTTAGCTTTTAAAACCTTCCATACTTCCTTTTCTTTTAAATCAAGTAAAACAAAATAAAATTCAGAAAGTACATCTAAAACCGAAACAAAGTGAAAATAAAATAAAAATATATAATTAAATTTAAATAAAATATAAAAAGAATTAAGGAAATTGCTTAAAAATTGAAAACAGGGTTCAAAAATTACAATTAAAGCATCAATGGCTTTGGAAAAATATCTACGTCATTTTAAAAATATTCTAAAGCAAAATTTTGAAATAAAATAATTTATTTATCATTTCTAAAATAAAATAAATAATTAAATTGGAGAAAAATAGAAAATAACTAAAGAAAATGTTTAAAAATTGAAAACAGGGCATGGAAATTACAAGAAAAATACTACTAGCTCTAGAAAAATTCCTACCGCGCCTCAAAAATATTAAAAGACAAAAACATACATAAAATAACATATAAATAAATATTACAATAAATATGACAAAGAAAAATAAAATTTATACTATTTAAAATAATAAAATTGTAAAATAAACGAATTGCACTCAATATTGAAATATACATAACTTTCACAATATTTAAATCTGTTTCCAACGAAACAAAAAGCAGTGTTCCTAAAATTTTATGTACTTTAAAAATAAAAGAAAAAATCTAAATTTTCAAACTTTTAAAATTTTAAAATAAAATTCAAAGTTTGACTATTTTGACCAAAAACTCACTTTTTGGAAAATATTCTTTTTAGTCGTGCTTTGGAATGATAATTCATATCAAAACTAAAGTTTGTCATTTAAAATAAATAAAATAAGTTTTTAAATCAAAAATTTAATTAAAATAATTAAAATATACAAAAAATAAATCAAAATACAGGGTTGTTACACTCTCCCCCACTCAAAACTTTTCGTCCCCGAAAAGGAATGAGGTACGGGAAAGCACAGAAAAAGATAGAGTGAAACAAGATTAGGACAAGATGACAAGGAGATTGAAATTATACATGATGGCTATTGTTATAGGTAAGTTTAACAAGGTGGAGATGATCTTTCCAAGACCCTCCGGAATCAAGAGCACAAGCACGAAAAGGTGGATTCAAAATGAGTACCAAAGATTATCAAAGATTATAGAAGATTTCTAAACAGAAAGATTATAGAAAGATGCCTATACTAGTCTATAGCAAGATGAGGATGATAAGGACAACCAAAAGATAGTTTGAAAAACAAAATAAGCAAATAAATTTGAAAGCATGTAAATTTCACCTTAAATAGAGAATAAATCTTTTACACAAGTTAAATAAATCTTAACTATCTCAAATTTCATTATCTTATTATCCAATCATCTAAAATTAACAATTTTTAAAACCATGGTTTTGAAAAATAATCATTTATTACACTCACAATGTACTTAATAAATTTTATTCTTCTTTATTCCTAATTAAAATTAAAATTATTCCTCCCAATATATTTATCACTTATGTTAAACATACTTACACTTATTATAACTGCTTTCTTTTATTCTTAGTTCTTTTAACATTATTTTATTGTAAGTTATTCAATTACCATTTATTATATTTACCTCTGTTAATCATTTTATAATTAAAATTTAAGTATATAGCATTTATTATAACCACTCAATTTTTATTTATAAAATCTTTTTATATTGTATATTGTCCAATTACATTGTTAACTTTTGAAAAATTAAGGTAAGTTATATTCGAATGCAATTGAGTATTATACAAATAAAACTTTCCAATTCAATCATTTCAAGCTTAAATCATTTATTCAAAAATTTTGATTTTCTTTTTATAATTGAAATTATTCTTTAAAATAAAATTTAAGAATTAAATTTTCGATTTCTTCAACCCATTTAGAGATAAATAAATGTATGTACATAATTTATCGAATCAAATTTAAATCATATGTCTATATATATTATAGATCATGTCATATTTTAGAAATTTAAATCAAATTGATTTCCAAAACAAAGCTGTAGCAAGACTACAGAGCGGTCTCTTCACTTTGAAACTCGAAAATGAATGTCGATGATGCTGCAGTCATCACCGAAGTTATTTCCCAGCGACAATGAGAAGAGCGCTAATTTTAAACTTAAAATTCTTTGGAAACAAATTTCTATTTGAAAATACTTTAAATAATATAACCTTTTAAAACATTAAACACAAGGTTTGAAACCATCGGAAATTAAATTCTCAAATTTCTTGTTCTAAATTCATTTCAGTTCCCAAATCAAGTATTATCACTTCAAATAATCAATTTAAATCAGTTTATTAAGTTTCATAAATTTACTTATATATCAAAATTTATTTCATTAACCAAAATTTTAAAATATATTGTGTCAGTTTGTTCTGTCAATGTGTTTTAGAAATCCTATCGATGGTGTTGATCAGACGAATTGATCAGAAACCCAACTTAACATCATCAACTCAAACAACACAATATATAAAACAAAACATAGATATACAAGTATAATTCAAAATGTTTGGAAGAATAGATTGGAAACAAAAGACAAGATGATTTAATAACAGAGTAGGGAGGTGGGTAAGCTTAAATAAATCGCGGGCAACCTTAACCGGGTCAACTGTGACTTAAATAATAAGATCGATGTGGATTTTCTCTAGGGTAAATCTACAATGATCTCAAGAGTTAGAGTTTGGGATAACAAAAGATATTAGCATCTAAACCAAGGATAGATATAAATCTCTGGTGAATCGATGCTAATTGTAAAGGAGTTTTCCCCCTTTTTCAATTCAATTTGAAAATGGCGCGACCGCCGACTCACTAAAAAGATCATTCGACGCGGAGTTATGGAATACTCCAGAGTCAAAAGAAGATGAATAGCGACGGATACAAATGGATTTTCGAACCGTAGGGAACGTTCCAAAATTCAAAGGAATCAAGTCAAAAGGAAGAGATTCAAACTCGAATGAAAGTGATTCTTAAATACATTCACTCCATATGCTGAGTTTTGCCTAGAGTTACCAAAGCTCTGATACCAACTGTAACAACCAGGTATTTTCAACCATTCGCATCTATTATAAGTGTATAGGTAGACACTCATGCCGGAATTGAATTGCTCAAAATACCGCGTTGTAAATAAAAATTTGGCAAATCTCAGAATATGCAGTAAATAAAAATCACAGATCACAGACACAGAGTAATAATAATACAGCGGAAGTAAAAGAGATAGTAGTTCATGAAGCTACTATATAAATATATCGGAGTTACATAAGATACAATAGAAGAAATAAAGTACAACAGAAGTTTAAATATGATAACCAAGTACAAGCTGAATAGAACAACCGAAATAAAAAGATGTAACTTGACAAGTAGATAATCTCCAGCGATTCCAATCTCCAGAAAGTGAAAATCCAAATCTGTGAATAACTCAGGCTGACCCGAGCGTAAATAAAAATACAAACACTCGAGTCAGGACATACATACTTATACAATGTAAACCAACTCAAGTGAACTGTAGCAAAGGTACAAGTAACTTAGAAGATGCTTGGGACCGCCCATCCTCTAAGGATCCATTAAACTATTTACTATGTAGTAATATACGCTATATACAGTAGTGTCTAATCAGTAAAGTATAATCATATAGAAAATAGCGTTAAGGGGACGGTGAACCTAAACGCGGTCGGATCTTTAAAACCAAAATCGTAGTGGGCTCGCTATAAGGAGATGACACGGCACGCGAGGCAATGCCAGGGTGGATACACCGTTTGCACTCCCGGACCGGTGGTGACGGCAAGCCAGCAGCTTCCGCCCACCTCGAACAATACCCCCGAATCAAAGTGGCGGCACATATCGAATCACAAAAGTAATAGAATGGTTTCTGATGGAGCATGCTCGATGAAAGGGTGCGACCCTTTGTGTAGCCCGGTATAGCTCCTGTTTTAGTCATTTATGCCAACTCACGGGAGTTGGGTCCACGTAATATACCTCGAGAACGTCGCCACCATCCTACTTCATTCTGGAATCTCCACTGCGTACACAGTTGTTAAAGTGGTTTTCGGTATTGGCCGGCTATAAGACAATATCCCATCCCGGTCTCTTTAACTACCAATCGTTATTATAACCCGTAGTTATAACTTTAAAACAATATTATATACTTCAAAATAAAATATCATTTCAACCCAAATCTTTTTCAAAATAAAGATTAAATCATTTCCAAACCATTTCAATATAGCATCATACCATATCTTTCAATTCAAATATGTATCAAAATAAATATCAAGTCATTTCTAACCATTTCAATATATTAAATTATCATATCCTTTCAAAACTTCTTTCAAATCATTTTAATATATCAAAATATCATAACCTTTCAAAACTTCGTTCAAAATATCTTATCTTTCAGCACATACTTTCAAATTATTTTAATATCAAAATGTCATATCTTTCAAAACTCTATTTTCAAATCATTTTAATATATCAAAATATCATATCTTTTCAAAACCACATTTCAATCATTTAATATATCAAAATATCATCTCTTTTCAAAACCACATTCATTTCAAATCATTATTCATTTTATTCAATTTAAAATACCATTTCAATTCACATTTCAAAACTGTTTATATTCAAAAAAAATCATTTTTAATCATAAAAATGAAGTTATTATGTTCAATAATTAAATTATTAAATTTCCAAAATTTTCAATTTCCAAAGTTCATTTATTCACTTAAGTTAATCAAAACAGTGAAAATTCACTTTTCGTGGCATTTAGAAAACGCTACGGAAAGATACATTCAAAACAGTTCAATTTAACAAAAGACAACATTTTAAAATGTTGTAATATGGTTTACGTAAATTTCAAACAAACTTAGTTAAATTCAAAAATTATAGCACTTACAAAAATTGCTATAATAGCTTTTAATTCAATTTAGCGTTTTAGTTCATTATCATCAACTACAACATTTTCAAATGCTGTAATATCATTTACATTGTAATTAATAGCATTTCAAAAATGCAGTCAATTAACTTCAAATATTCAATATAATTTCTCAACCAATTATATTTTTTTATTTAAAACATTTTTAACTCATAAAATCATACATTTTCACATTTATAAACATTATTTAATTTTCCTCAAGTTCATGATTTTATAAAGTTAAATTTCCATTCAAAAATCAAGATTTAATAATAATTCACTTATTAAATTGCAATGTTCAATTTTAAATTCATTGCATTAAATTTCAACTTAACACTTAAGTTGAAACTCTCAAATATAACTTAGTTTTATTTTTATTTACTAAACTAAAAGTTCACTTTTAAGTCAATTTCATAAATTTCCAATTTAGTTATATTTCAAAATTTCAACTTAAAGTATTCATTCATTTCACATTTCAACTTTATTAAAAATCATTAATATGATATAAAATCACTTTGAATTCATTTAAATTCAAATTATCATAAATTTATCATAATTTCATATTCAATTTAATTTCCAATTATAATTAAATCAAATTTTCCAAATTAACTTACGTTCAAAATTTTCTAACTTTTCATTAATTCATTTCACTTACAATTATTCAGAAAATCAATAATATTTTACAAAAATCCTTTTTAATTAGATTTAAATCAAAATATTTTAATATTTACATTTCTAAAATAATTTTAAATTTTTTTAGAAAACATATATTAACTGCGGGTCTGTATATAATTTTCTATACTAGGAAAAGTGATACGGGTAATATATCATTTCAACCCGTAATTTACAAAGAAAATCCAGGTTTTATCATTTCAAACCCACGGTCCCAAGTAATGAAATAAATTGAAAATCATTCAGGCCTATCATTTCAGCCCATAACAATTTTCCCTTATTCTAAAGTCCGTTCGGGTATGTATCATTTCAACCCATAGTGATTTCTAATTTACAGGGAACTTGCAGTGTGATAAACTGATAAAATATACAGAATAGTATGAAATGACAGTAACACATAATATAATAAGTGTAATAACAGGTGTGAACATCATATGATAATAATATAAGCAGTTATAACATGATCATATAGTTCTACAGATTCACAGGGTATCAATTTACTACTTATATAAGTACATAATGTCTGGTGAGAAATACTCACATTTTTATGCTGGAGATATTAATTTGAATGACACAACGGATCCAGAAGGCACGACCTTTGATTTTGAGTGGAGAGAAATAGCCGAGATATCATCTTGTAAACAACCCCAAAACAAGACAATATAACTTATGAATATTCAACCAAAACAATATAGAAATAATTGGAAATTGAAAGGCAACAAAGACAAGATAACTTGACCTTGCTACAACCATTCAAAAGCTCGACTAAGGGGTTCGTTTTCTTAGCCATGATGATGATATGAGTGTGGAAGAGACAAGGCTAATATCCTTGCAAACATTCAAACAAAACAAACAAATAACATAAGTTTTCAAACCCAAATTCAATAAAACAATGTTAGAATTAAATGCATAAAACAAAGCCAAAGTTTTTACACTTGCTTTCTACCGCGTATGCTTCAGCTATAGATCTGAAATACATGTCTAAGGAGTGGGTAAGGATCAGGTCTTGGGCTCATAAGGGTTAGCCATAGCTTGGAAGTAATGGTGCAAAGGTGGATGGACATAGGTGCAACAAAAGAACAACTACAAGGCAAAATTCATCACTTCTATGCTATAAATGGGTTCGTCCATAGGCTCTAGAGGCATGGCCAGTGGGTCCAGGTGGTGGTGGGTGATGTGGGAGAGGGTGGAGGTCAGGTCAGAGGTGGTGGTGGTGGTGGAAGTGGCGGCAAAAGGTGGATGAAGGTGATGGTACCAAAACTAGGTCAGCTTGAGTGCATATGTGATGGATTTGTGGATTTTGGTGGTGGTATTTGCCTTGGGGTTGCTTGGCCTGCCATGGTGGTGATCTAGGATGGATGATGATCAGAGAATAAAGTGGTGCTGGTTGGCCTAGATCTGTTTGAGGAGGAGTGGAGCCATGAAGTTGAGAACAATATACAAAATCACTTAGAAAAGCACAAAAACAAGAAGAAGAAAAAAACTTTACCAAAAAAAATTTTGGACATCCATGGCCGTGAGTTTTTTCCTTGAGAAATGGATGAAATTTGCGTGAAAAAGATAAGAGAATGCAGCTGAAAAGAATAGAGAAAGGTGCGGCCAAAATAAATGGTGTATTGATTGAAAAAGAAACGGTAAAAGAAACGGTGAAACGACTTTACGTTTCTTAGCTTTTAAAACCTTCCATACTTCCTTTTCTTTTAAATCAAGTAAAACAAAATAAAATTCAGCAAGTAAATCTAAAACCGAAAAAAAGTGCAAAAAAATAAAAATATATAATTAAATTTAAAGAAAATATAAAAAGAATTAAGGAAATTGCTTAAAAATTGAAAACAGGGTTCAAAAATTACAATTAAAACACCAATGGCTTTGGAAAAATATCTACTTCATTTTAAAAATATTCTAAAGCAAAATTTTGAAATAAAATAATTTATTTATCATTTCTAAAATAAAATAAATAATTAAATTGGAGAAAAATAGAAAAGAATTAAAGAAAATGTTTAAAAATTGAAAACAGGACATGGAAATTACAAGAAAAATACTAGTAGCTCTAGAAAAATTCCTACCTCACCTCAAAAATATTAAAAGACAAAAACATGCATAAAATAACATATTAATACATATTACAATAAAATATGAAAAAGAAAAAGAAAATTTATACTATTTAAAATAATAAAATTGCAGAATAAACGAATTGCACTCAATATTGAAATATACATAACTTTCACAATTTAAATCTGTTTCCAACGAAACAAAAAGCAGTGTTCCTAAAATTTTATGTACTTTCAAAATAAAAGAAAAAATTTAAATTTTCAAACTTTTAAAATTTTAAAATAAAATTCAAAGTTTGACTATTTTGACCAAAAACTCACTTTTTGAAAAATATTCTTTTTAGTCGTGCTTTGGAATGATAATTCATATCAAAACTAAAGTTTATCATTCAAAATAAATAAAATAACTTTTTAAATCAAAAATTTAATTAAAATAATTAAAATATACAAAAAAAATCACAAAATACAGGGTTGTTACAGTACGTGAGTCTCCCAATCCTCTCTAATATTGGAAATGGTCCAACATATCTCGGTGCTAGCTTCCTGATCTTCCTGTATCCAACCACACTTTTCATCGACGATACCTTGATGAAAACCCCATCTCCAACTGAGAACTCTAGATCCTTATGCCTTTTGTTTGCATAACTCTTCTACCTAGACTGAGCTTTCTTCATTCTTTCCCATATCAACTCGATCTTTTCTATTGCCTCTCTCACTAAATCTGGACCAAGGACTAATCTTTCTCCGGTCTCTAACCAACATACTAGTGATTTGCATGGCCTTCAATATAAAGCATCAAAAAGCATCATTCCTATAGTAGTCTGATAGTTATTATTATAGGAAAACTCCACTAAGTGCAAGTGATCTTTCCAAGAACCACTAAAATCCAACACACAAGCTCTCAACGGATCTTCTAGTACCTTATTGACTCTCTCTGTCTGCCCATCTATTTGAGGATGATATGCGGTACTCATCTTGACCTTAGTGCCTAACACACTCTACAGGCTCTTTCAGAACTCGCTGGTAAACAAAGCATCTCTATCACTGACGATATTACTAGGAATTACATGCAGTCTAACGATGTTCTTTAGGAACAACTTAGCCAAAACATGTGTCATCATGGTTGACCTTACAGGAATGAAATGGGCATTCTTGGTCAAATTTTCCACTATGACCAATATACTTTCATTACCTCGATTTGACCTTGGCAATCCGTCAATAAAATTCATGGATATCGAGTCCCACTTCCAAGTTGGAATATCCAAAGGCTAAAGCAAACCACTTGGCTTCTGATGTTCGACTTTTACTTGCTGACATTTCAAACACTATTTTACCCATAAGCCAACATTCCTATTCATTCCTTCTCAGAAGGAACTTCTCTTCATATCCTGATACATCCTGGTTTCCCAAGGATGAATTGTAAACTTCAATGGAGGACATTCCTTTAGAACTTCCTTCCTAAGGTTTCCGACTTCCGTAACACATAACCGTTCCTTCTTTCTCAACCAACCCCTACGGTCAAGAATAAAATCCTTCAAATCATCAATCTCGGTTACAGCTTCTAACCTTCTAATCCTCTCGGTTAACAATGTATCCTCTTTCTGCCTAGAAGCAATCCGTTCAATCAGAACTGGTCGAACTTCCAAACAAAACATCATGGCGATATTCCGACTAGATCCAGCAGTCGACCTCAATTGCACACTGCAAGCAGCTAGTGCTTCCAAGTCTTTCCGTTCTACCAACATAGCTAACTTCTGATGTTTCCTGCTAAGTGCATCTGCCACCTTATTTCCTTTTCCCGGTGTATACTCAATGCTAAAAACATAAGCTCCAACAAACTCCAGCCATCTCTGCTGTCTCATGTTCAGCTCCTTCTGAGAGTATAAATAACGTAGAGACTTATGATCCATGAATAGCTCAAACCTTTTTCCCAAAAGATAATGTCTCCGCGCCTTCAATGCGAAGATTACCACTGCCAACTCCAAATCATGAGTCATGTATCTCACTTCATGCGGTCTATGTTGTCTAAAAGCATAGGCAATAAACTTTCCATTCTGCATTAACATAGCACCTAATCCAGTACCACATGCTTCGGTGCAAACTACCAACCTTGATTCCCATCAGGAACTACTAACACAGGAGCATTGGTTAAAAAATGTTTCAACTTAAGAAATGCCTCCTCACATTTGTCGGACCAAACAAACTTCACGTCCTTCCTGATTAGCATACTCAAGGATGCCGCTATCCACGAGAAATCCTTAATGAACCTTCGGTAATATCTGCAAGTCTAAGAGAGCTTCTAATCTCAATTACCGTCTCTGGTCTTTTCAAATTGTTAACAGCTTCGATCTTATCCGGATCAACTGCTAAACCTTCCTTGGAAACTACATGACCAAGGAACTTCACTTCCTTCTTCTAGAAATGACACTTTGAGAACTTCGCTTTTAGCTGATGTTTTCTTAGCATCTCCAACACTATTCTAAGATGATCTGCATGATCCTTCTCATTCTCAGAATATACCAAATGTCATCAATAAAACTAACACTTAACCTAACCAAGTGCTCTCGGAAAACCTAGTTCATCAAATCCATAAAGAAAGCTGGCGCATTAGTAAGCCCGAATGGCATAACCAACCACTCGTAAGACCCATATCTGGTCCTAAACGTCGTCAAAGGAATACTATTCTCTGACATTCTTAACTTATGTAAACCTGTCACCAAATCCAGCTGGAAAAATACTCTAACTCCACTCAACTGATCGAACAATTCGTCGATCCTCAGCAAAGGATATGTATTTTTAATCGTCCTCTCGTTCAACTTATGATAGTCGGTACACATTCTTAACGACCCATCTGGCTTCTTCATGAATACTGCGGCCGTTCCCCAAGGTGAACTGCTTGGCCGGATGAAATTCTTTCCTTCCAATTCCACTAGCTGCACTTTCAATTCCTTCATCTCGGTTGGTGACATCCTACTAGGTGGTTTACTTATGGGTTCAGCTTCCGGTACAAGATCTATCTGAAATTCGGTTGCTCTTTTCGGCGGCAAGCCCGATACTGGTTCAAACAAATCCACAAACTCTCTTGCAACATAAACCTGCTTCAACTCTGCTTCTGCTCCCATAGCACCCAATAACGCATAAGCATTTCTATTCGAACTCTTTACTGAGTAAATGACTTGGTTATGGTTATTATGGTGTTTCAATGATATTTCCCCCTCTTGGAAAAATATCCTAGCATCATATTTATCTAACCAATAAATACCCAATATGATCCCGAAACCCACAAAATCAAAAACATATAAACTGCATGCAAACATATGACCTAACAAATCAAGTTCTGACTGGTCATATCTCATTCCTAAAGTTGAATACCCTCCTATAGGATTCGCAACTCTTAAAGGAATAATAAGGTATAAAGGTTCCAGACATAAGTAATCTATAAAATACTGAGATATAAATGAGTGTGATGCGCTGGTATCAAATAGTATCCTAACCGCAGTACTATGAATCATAGAATACCTTCCATCATAGCTTTTCTTTTCTTAGCAGCCGTTGGTCTAAAGGATGATAACTCCAACGCAAAGACCTTTCTCTTTCCAGCTTTAGCAGCCTCGGAACACTTGTCCATGTAATGCCCTATCTGGCCACAGTTGTAGCACTTCACGTTCGGCCTCACTGCAATTGCTCTTCCATCACCAAAGCCACACTCATTAGCATAGTGCCCCTTCTTGTAAACAATATCAACCTTGCTCTTCTTGGCTGCTACCCCCGACCGATCATCTTTCTTCTCGAAGAACTTTCACTTCTTACCCTGAAAATTTTGAACCTCAATCGGTTCCCCTTTTCCAAAAGTAGAAAGCAACTCTTCATTCAGAATAGTCATCTTAACAACAATATGACATGGATCCCAAGAGGTTTGGCATGGTTGCTCTGGCGATCTTTGGATTCAACCCCATGATAAACTTACCATTCCTCCGAATGACTGTATCCACAGTAGCATATCCGTAACGGGACAATTCATCAAATTCCGTAGCGTACTCAATCATCGATTTATCCCACTATATTAAATCTACAAACTTCCTTAGCAACGCTGAATTGGTAATCTCAAATAGAAATCTTTCTTCGAACCTCTTTCGAAATTTAGCCCAAGTTAGGTCTTCCTCTAGATTTCCCACGGTAACTCCGTTCCACTAACACAATGATGCTCCCTGCAATTGCCCTGAAGCAAGACTTCTCTTATGCATATCCGTCAAGCCGAGATCTACAAATATCCTCTCACAATGTAATAGCAAGTACTCCACTCCTACTGTATCCTCGGTTCCCAAAATAGGCTTCCCTCCAAGACTAGCGTAATCCCAGCTCAGTTTAGCATAATTATTGCCAACTAGGGCCACCGGATTAGCCCCTCCAGCATTTCCTACAGCCATTTCGCAGCTGCTCCAGCTTGCATTATATTCACGAAAAATTGATACATTACCCCCATATCAACCGGCGGGTCTCAGCACCAACATTGGCATTTGCATCTGGTTTTGCATTTGTCTGCCGACCTTGGTTGCTCCTAGTATTGGGTCGAACATATCCACTCGTTGCGGTGCATCTTCCACCTTGATTCACTCTTCTGTTTTCTGCGTCCATATCTTACTTTCCTACTACTTGAAATCCAATCTTGGTAAGATATAGAAGAAGGGTCTAAGAGAGTGGGGAATACATACTTATGAATTTATAGCAAAGCTTGACTATATTTTAGATTCAATAGATTATGCTTTAAAAATCTTTTAAGGTTTAAATTCTTTTTAGGTATATAAACCATGCTCCAATACCAACTTGTAACATCCCGCTTCCAGAGGCTCAAAACTAACCGCTAAGGATGCTGCAGTCATACATAGCTGTTATTTCTAAGTGACCAAAATCTGAATTTTGAAACTATTGGTAACACAGAAACACAAGAAAATGAAAAATTTTAAACTTCAAAAAATTATAATTTCTCATTTCTTATGAATTTCAATTTAAGATTTAATTACATAATCCCAGACGTTAACCACTCACATATACATGTACAAAATACGATAGAGCAACATACGAAGATGTCCTCTTATGATGATCAGAGAACCAATAAATATGAACTTTACAGTTCTTAATACATCACAACAGAAAAGACAAAATAGCTCCTATATAGCTAACACTGCCTCCTGCAGGTCTCCGGAAGCTTATCCTTTCAAAAACCTGAAAGTCTCTCATTCTCAGACTACTCAAATTAATTTTTAGTATCCGAGAGTTTGTGGAGAAACACAAATTTCGAGTTAGACAATAAGCATGGTATGAATAATCCCTATCATCTCTTATCATAAATAGATATCTAGTGAGACCACGCCGTCGAGTGGAGCGGGTTGTCCCCTCACTAGTATCCAAAACAAAACATACAAATCATTTACTATGCTCCTACACCCAAAATATTAGTCCTAACATAATACAAAATAAAGCAATAAATCATATATATTGGATATCTCATCCACTCATTCATTAGATACCCATCTAAAAGAAATTTATTAGATTTCCCATCTAAAATCAATTTATTAAAGTTCCCCTCTAAAACCTTTAAAAATGACTATCCGTCATAATATAATAGGATACCATCCCAAATCCATTTAAAATAAATGCAGATTATCTATCGTACCTGTTTTATAAAAGTTGGCGTTGGCTATTCACCGCTTACTCTATAGTTTCCTAGGATGACTATTAACCCTTGGGTGCCAAATCCCGAGGCTAGCCACCTCTAGCAAAACATTCTTTTCTTTATAAATTTGATGTGGGCCATCCACCGCACATTCCATGGTTTTCCTAGGTTAACCAAGAACCCAAGACTTGACCAATTAAAAATATCATGATCCTAATGATTATTTATTAAAATTCACGATCCTCATGATTTCTTATTTTCCCCAGGTATACCATCTATTTAACCTATTCCCATTGGTAGCCCTAATTAGATTAAATTAAATAAGAACACATTGATAGCCCCAATGTATATTTTCGAAACCATACTTCTGTTTATAACCCCAAACTATGTATCGAAAACATTAAACCCACCCCGGTGTCCCTAAGATTTTATAACATTCATTTTAAATAAGGATCCTCCTTATATATTCAAACAAAAATAAGTATTTTATGCTATAACTATTCGAAGTAGCTCCTTCGAATTAGCAAAACTTTACTCAAGAAAAAATGGCTAAAAATAGGCTTTTACAACCCTTCGAATGAAGTCCCATTCGAAAGCAAATAACCCTCCGAAGTTAGTCCCTTTGGAAGCCTTCCTTTTGAAAGCATCATAAAATCATACCTTTCGACCTTATCGAAAGGTCCTGCCTTTCGACATTGTCGGAAGGTTTCTTTTTGACCTAGTTGAAAGGTTCCACCTTTTGACTTTGTCGAAAGCCTGAGGTATCCCTTCTATAAAATCATTTATACACTTTTCAAAAGCAATGAAACTCAAAACCTTTCAAAATCATTGAAGGTAACCCATTCGAAAGCATTAAAACATCCAAAGATAGCCCTTTCGGAAGCCTTTCACCTTTTTTTAAAACATCCCTATCTTCGACTTAGTCGAAAGGGTGAGGGCACACCTTTCGACTTTGTCGAAAGGTATAAGCTGGCGGCTTAATCCTTCCTTCGAATATCTCATTCAAAGGCATATAAAACATAAAGCAGAACAAAGTCAAAAGCTTTCCTTCGACTTCGTTCCTTTCGAAGTTCTGAATCGAAAGCATACATCTTCTTCGAAAGCATGGCTTTCGAAGGCATTAAAAACTTAACTTTTAAAACAATGGGAAGGTTCGGAAGTAACCCCTTCCTTTTCCTCTCCTACCTTTCGACTTAATCGAAAGATTCTAAAACATATTTTTGGAAAACATTTAAAACAATTCTCTTGAAGGTTTAAACTTTCGAAGATCCCCTTCAAAACCCCTTCTTGAGTATAAATTTTTTGTCTTTATGAAATGATGGAGTTGAAGGATCCACCTTCAAAACCTATTAATTCGAAAGCTTTTATATTTCCATTCGAAAGCCAAGAAAGCAGCCTCCATCCCTTCACCTCTCTTCCTTCCGACACCATTCCTACCTTTCGACTAAGGCAAAAGGTAAATGCTTACCTTTCGACTTAGACAAAAGGTACCATTCGACTTAACCAAAAGGGTGAATGTGGGCTATGTAGTCGGAAGCAAGTTCAGGGCCTATAGAAGTGATGATTCCTCTTGCTTGTCTAAATCTGATTGGTCAAGAGGCTTCCTCATGTACTTTCGAACAGTAAAAATGACTAAATAGTCAACCTCTTTCTTAAAACACTATTCTTCTTCCCCAAAAAAATTTCGAAAGAATTTCCCTCCGAATTTAACCAATTCGAAAGCCATTTTTTAGTTTAGCCCTTGGGCATAAATAAATTAATTACCTTAGTAAATCACTAAGGAAAATCCCCAAAAATCACTAAAATATGATAAGTCATATACTTTAACATATTAAAATTTCAAAGCATATGAAGATCAAAACAACTCGAAATTCAAAAACGTGATAATTAGTCCATTAACATTTAAAACACCTATGTCTTATCCAAACAAAAGTTTAAATGGTTATTATATCCTTACCAAAATCACAAACATGAATCGGGTGTAACCCATAACCGATCCAAACACAGAAAAATGAGATGATGATCATGATTATTCACCTTGATTACTTGATTAGAGAATGAGATGATTTCCTAGCTTTAATTCCTTAGGTTTATCTTCAATTTATGCTCTTCCTAGAGCTTTTAATGGCCGACCGAAATATAGGTGAGGAGTTATGAATGAGAAAGTAAAAGCTTTAATAAGTGGAAGAAGAGATATATACCAAGAAATGTAGCCCCATTTCGACGTTTACTCTTTAGGAAAATTCCTCCTTCTAAATTTTGTTAATTCTTATTTTAGTTCATCCATTTAGACAAGCTTTTTGGATTTATTAATCTCATCTCCCTAATTATTCACATTATTTTATTTAATTTATCCAATTAAATATTCCAAATAATGTTAATTGAAATTTAGGGCATTACATCCACTTAACGTATGCATATATTATATTTTATATCTTTCTTTCCTTTGTCATCAATAAAAATGGATGAAAATAAACTCCCCTAAAAATATGACATAATTATATGATAATGTTGCACATGGAATCAAAATCAATAGTAATTATAGTAATAATATTTTGAGAAATAACTATGTATATATACACACACACAATTACAATTATATATGTTTCAACCGTAATTTCAAGGCATATCATTCATATTAATCAAACCAAACTACGTCATTACCCCAAGTCAAATATTCAAACACACCATTATAAGTCAAATATTCAAGGTCCACATCGTCGTCGCCATGCCGAAGCTTGACATGCCCAGTTCGCCATCCACGACGCAACATCGAGAACCCCATCTCTAAATCGCGATTGCACTGTCGCGTCAAGAAATCGCTCCCAAACCCAAATCTCGAGCGAAGCACCCAGTGCTGCATCGTCTCTCCCCATCACTCGACTACCTCACGCGACTCATCGTGTCTCCCTCAACCATCACGACCCGCCCTTAACCTAAACATCAAGCCGTAACCTGCCCTCCTTCGATTTTATTTCGAACCCCCTTCGATTTGATTTTGAAGAGAGGAGAAAAGAATAAGTATGCGGGTTTTTTTTTTATTTTACAGAAGAGCGGCCATTATCTTAGCTTCGATTTGATTTTGTTTCATCTAAATTTTCTGAAGAAAAAGAAAAGCTCGGGTTTCTTTTTATAAACGAGAAGGAATAGGGTAGCGTATGGAAGAAGGAAAATAACTACAGTGTCCTGGAGGTGAAAGGATAAGGTTTTGATATTGATAGAAAGTAGGTTGCTGTTGAAATAATTTGACCAGTCCAACAATATATTTTTATAAATTTCAAATTTTAAATTCAAAAGCAACTTAAAAATTCAAACCTCTATCGAGGCGTGCCGCTAGGCGTTTACAATGTTATACCCCTATTCCGAACGCAATGGAATAGGTTTCGAGTCCTAATTCGATCGTATGGAGAAGATAGCTTTTTGGATCCAGTCATTTTATTGAATTTTGATATACAACGCTTTTATATATCGTACGCTCACACAACAACTCCAATCACTACGAAAATTGAAATCTGACAATAATACAATATTACGGATCCAATGGAACTAGTTTCGTCGAAATCCGAGACTGTGCCTCGGAAGGTTATTTTAAACGTCAATTTAAACTATATAATTTCAAACCTGAACAAAACACTTTTAAATTCAATTTTAAAAGTTCTATCACCTTCAGTAGTATTACTATGAATTTTATAAGCCTTCAAAAATATATATTTTAACAAGCTTAAAACTGAAGATTCAATAATTTACCCAATTTCCAGTAATTAAATTCAATCATTTAATTGCCCAATAAACAGTGATATTTGAAATGCATATTAAAACTAATTATAAAATATTTAAAATCGATTAAATATTCTAATTTCAAATATCCAAAAATTCCGGGTCGTCACATTCCTCCCCCCTTAATAGAATTTCGTCCCCGAAATTGCTAGTTAAGAAGAATGATCCAATACCCATTACTATTTTCCAAAACCAAACAGTTTTATCAACTTGCCATAACATATCTTTTATTAAAGACCCACTATTACTTCAACCAACTTCCCAAAACCTTCCATAGTTTCCAACAATATTATTTACTCCACTTATTCAAATTTAAATTTAAATCCAAATTTAAATTATCAAAACTTTCTCAAATTTTTTTTAACTCTCTAAATTTCCAAAAAAAATCGCCATCGTCTCCTTTGCGCGACTATCTTGGTACAACTACAAAATGCATCTACGTGCCCCTCAATTTCAAAAGAAAACAAAAGCCAAGTGGTTAGACTAGAAAATCATCAAATTTCATACAGAAATTTAAATACATACCTTTGCCGAGCAAATTTCAATTTATCCTCTGAAATCAAAAATCTCAAATTCACTTTCCTAATCCTTTAGTTCCAACTAAACAATTAGTTTTAATTTCCATTTCCAAAATCCCTTATTTCAATTCCAATTTGAAATCGTTTTGTCGCTAACAAAAATTTTCTAAAATTTTCTAACTCCCAAAATTTTCGGAAAATTTTGACAGAGCCTCCTTTGTATGGAGAAGCTTTTGCAATTTGACAAGAGATATAAATATATATACATCGACCCACACGGTCGTAAAGACAAAAACAATTCATATTTCCTATTTTTATTGCGTAGGCGTACCTTTATTAAGCATTTTTAAGCAAGCGGCTTATAATTTTAGCAATTATCGCATCCAAATCCAGCCAAACGGCTTCCCAATAGCTGTACTTACTTAATTCAAACATGTAAGTATAAAATATTGGGAGTTTATTTACATTTCACTCATTTTCAATAGCTAACACATGGAATAAGCAGTGCATACTAAACAATTCTTATAAACAAATTTTAAGATTTTGATACTAATTCGAATAGCTTCCAACCAAATTTTTATTTAGTTAGAATGGTTTCCTATTTAATTGCTTATATTCAATTCCTTTTTAATCCAAGCGAACCCAGTTCACTTCAATTGAATCCAAAATCAATTTTTATTAAAGTCTCTTCACATAAAACTTATTTACAAGCCATACACTTGCATTTCATTCCATTTCCGCAATTGTTTCATTCAAAGACATTTTATTAAGCTTGGCACATTCAATACTTATAAGTTAATAACTATTCCTAAAATTAATTTTAACCCAAACTTTTATTTAATGGGCTTTCACCCTTACTCGAAGGTAAGCTTCTATTATTTTTAAACTTAAGTTAATCTACTTTCTTCAAACTTTTTCAACTTCATAACTTAAGTTCACTTCTATTTAATTTGATTCTCATCAAATTAAATTACCCCATTCTCTTTATCCATTTTAATTTTAATCCCATTCTCAGTTTGTTAAAACAATATCCAAGCAAATACTTAACTCATTTATACACGAATTGGATTTTATTTGCAACTCAAATCATTTCTATTATAATCCAATTCCATTTCATTTGACAATTTCGATTCATAATTAATCCACTTACAATATGCGATGAATATTATTTATACTCAAGTTCTATTTCTATCGTTTAATTCACAAACCAATTTTATTAACTCACAATTCAACTTTTATTTAACCAATTTAAAATTCCATTAACATACTCACTAAACCAATTTATTCAAATTAGTTCATTTTCCCACTTTTAATTCAATATTTGATTTTTTTTACCTTCCAAAAATCACTTCACTTAATTACTTGAGTTCAATCTCATTATATATCTCAAGTTTAGATTTTTATTTCATTCTGAAATACTAAACAAATTTATTTTGGTCCTTATTTCACTATTCAAATTCTCATAGATCACTCACTTATATTTTCATACTCCCATTCATTTATAATTAAGCACGTTCCCTTTTCATTTTAATCTCGAGATCCTTACTTAACCCAAGCATATATTTATTTCAATGCTTTTCAATTCTTTTATAAGCTTTGAAGCTTATTTATTCCAATTCAATACTTACTTAGTCTACACTTATTTATTTAAGTAAGAATTTTATTCCATTCGATATTATCTATAACTCAACTGAATTCATTTCAATTCAATTTTATTTAACTCAACCCCAGTTAAATCTAGCTACATACCATTCTTTTGAATTTCATTAAGCAAGGACTTAATTCCATTTAATACCATCCCACACAATTCACTTTTCAACTTACTTCAAATCCAACTCATTATTATTAACTTTGCTTGAGTTAATTTAATTCTAATAAATTTTATTTCTCAATCCAAATTTTACCTTACGATAGCTAAAACACTTTTTAAACATGTCGGGTTTTTACCTTACGATAGCTAAAACACTTTTTATTAAAATCCTCTGATATTATAATAGTGTCTATAGAAAGTAAAATAGAATCTAGTTGAAATGCTTGCATCTCACGTTTCAGCAATAGTTGGGCACAATCAAAACCGTACAGGCACGTAGGGAGAATGGATTTCCAACTAATGACTAGGCACCGGGGTACCACCTGTCACGGTACCTAGTCTAGATCAGCGTACCGAGGATTACTCCCAATCCCCTGCAACACAAGACCGGGACTACCCCTTACTGGATAATCCCGAGTAAGATCACCCTACGGTTGGGATCAACAACCGCACCACTAAGCCGAATAAAAAGGGACATCTAGACAGGGATGACCTCTTCCTAATAGGCGCTATCCACCTAGCCTTGCTGCATAACCCCTGATTTTCAGTCATTCCTAGTTGATGAGGCTTGAGGCTAAGCGTTACCTTTTTGGAACGTTTCACTTAGAATGCTCACCGTCCACCTAACGATGTTCTGAAAGCATTCATCCATACAAGTCCATCACGGGTTTGAACGGAACCGAAGGCACTACTCCTACTACATCCAATTTGAAATCATCCTCGGGATTAGTAGCGACTAGCCCTTGCACTTCACTGCTCCACCTTCGAATCCAAACTCGTCTTCCTTACGAAAACGTACAGACAGGATCAAAGTGGTTTTCGAGAAATTAATCCCGATCCCGGTCTCTTCGAAACGATTAGCGCATTGTTCAATACTGATAGTCGGTTATTTAACTATCAATTAACATTCACAAACATCCATCAAACAATAAATAATCTCCCAAATTATTTATTATCCTCAAAATATCTTTGCAAGATACATTTCCATTTTCAAACCTTTTTGAAAACAGTTTTCAAACCACACTTTTCTCATGAAATAAATTTCCAAATATTTATTTCCGCTGATAACACCAAGCACAAAAACTTTAGATTTTTAAAATAATTTAAAACACATTATTACAAAATATCCTTTAAAACATTTAGATTAAAAATTACTTTTATAAATAATTAAAATAAAACTACTTTGTACAATATAAAACTGAATTTCTAACTTTTAAAACATAATACCAAGCCATCTCTAAATAATTATTGTTATAAATAGATTAAAAGAAAATACCTCTTTAGAATTTAAACATTTAGAAGTAATAAGTTTTCTAAACATACTTTTAAAACAACTTAAAACTTCTAACAAAATTTGCTTCGAAAACGTACTTGGCTATCCAAGGAAATACACTTCTCTTTCACATCTTTTAAAAATAAATCACTATTTATTTTTAAACAAATTTATCCATTCCTTTAATAAATTCCCACCGTGAATTTATTCTTTCAAATATCCACTTATATATTACTTTACTTTTTATAAATCCGGTTTATAAATTTCTTAGTCCCATCCTCTTTAAATTTCCAATTTCAAACACTTAAATAAATTTTCAAATTGATTTCCAATTTACTCCATTTTGAAATAAATTCCTTTACTTACTCATTTATTTCAAGATCCATTAATTTAGACTTTATTCCTTAATTATGATTTAAAATCTTTTAACTGAAAACACCAATTTCAGATTTCCCCAAATTCCTTCTTTATCCTTTTAAATAAATTCAAACCTCAAATTTTAAAATAAATTCTTTTATTACTTTAAATAATATCACTTTAAGTTTTATAATTCATTATATTTCTGTTTATTCAAATCCCCTTTTTCCATACTCGGAATTATTTATTAAAATTTTAAAATCACTTTTATTCTTATCCAGTTCATTCTTAATTTTATTCAAATTCTCTATGATTATTTTACTTAAAAATTCACTCTTTTATTTTCTTTTCAAAAATCTAATTCTATATATTTTGATAACTCAGTGTACCGAAATATATTCAAGCAAACCATAGCATTCAACATTCCAATTATCAATATAATTCATCACAGAATATCAAATATTCATAACACAGAATATTAAACGGTCTAAATAATTTTGAGGAATCCAATTGGATCCCTCCAACATGTTTCCCTGCATTTACAGATGTTAGCACAATATAAAATACCAATTCCACTTAGAGGTGGAATATCGCGGTATATGGGTTTACATATAATATCATCCGCTGTTATGCGGCGCATAGGGTCTCATCCGCTATATAATGCGGGAAATCAATCACTCCAATATATACTATATACTACTATATATAATATAGCACATCAAATCAATTCAATCATTCAACCAATTATTTAAATTTAACCATTTAAATTTAAACAGCAACCAGATGAGCGAGATTAACTCACCTTTGACTTGTTTACAATCCGATCCAAATAGGCTTGATACTCCACGATTTTAGACCTTGTATAACATTATATAAATTTATTAATAATTGAAACAAATCCAAAAATCAATTTCCATCTTATAATTTAACTTAATCCAATAATTTAGTTAACTGGTGATTTACTTCCAAACTAATAATTTTTCTTATTAAAAAACCTTTTAGTAACTAGAATAAATTAATACGCTAATTGAACGATAAATCACTATAACTCCTGAATTTTTAAAATAACTCATAAGTGAAAATATGTATGTATATTATATATATATATATTTTTAAAGATGTATATTTACAAAAATGTCTATATGGATTTCAAAAAGAAAAAAAACAAATTTTAAATAACCTCTTTAATATATAAATTTCTATTTCAGAATCATGCATTCATACAAATATTTACTATAAAGAACAATGAATCCTTTTTACTGTAGGTTTTTTTTTTGCATGAATCATTCATAACAAGAATCATTCATAATAAAAAAACGATACCTCCAATTACTCAATCGTAACCGCGCTGCCCATTCCCTGGCTTTGCTTCGTCGTCCCAAATCGATTCCGTCCTTGTTTCAGATCGTGCAAAACGACATCCTGAGGCGGCGGCAACACCTCCATGAGCTGCGACTGCAGGCGAAGCGCGACCTGGTCCTCATCGTCATCGCCATGCCGAAGCTTGACATGCCCAGTTCGCTATCCACGACGCAACATCGAGAACCCCATCTCTAAATCGCGATTGCACCGTCGCGTCATGAAATCGCTTCCAAACTCAAATCTCGAGTGAAGCACCCAGTGCTGCATCGGCTCTCCCTACCACTCGACTACCTCACGTGACTCATCGCGTCTCCCTCAACCATCGCGACCGCCCTTAACCTCGACATCGAGCCATGACCTGCCCCCTTTCGATTTTATTTCGAACACCCTTCGATTTGATTTTGAAGAGAGGAGAAAAGAATAATTATGCGGGGTATTTTTTTTTTTACAGAAGAGCGGCCATTATCTTAGCTTCGATTTGATTTTGTTTCATCTAACTTTTCTGAAGAAAAAGAAAAGCTCGGGTTTCTTTTTATAAATGAGAAGGAATAGGGTAGCGTATGGAAGAAGGAAAATAGCTACAGTGTTTTGGAGGTGAAAGAATAATGTTTTGATATTGATAGAAAGTAGGCTGTTGTTGAAATAATTTGACCAGTCCAACAATATATTTTTATAAATTTCAAATTTTAAATTCAAATGCAACTTAAAATTTCAAACTCCTATCGAGGCGTGCCGCTAGACGTTTATAATGTTATACTCTTATTCCGAACGCAATGGAATAGGTTTCGAGTCCAATTCGATCGTATGGAGAAGACAACTTTTTGAATCCAGTCATTTTATTGAATTTTGATATAAATTTCAACGCGTTTATATATCGTACGCTCACACAACAACTCCAATCACTACGAAAATTGAAATCCGATAATAATATAATATTACGGATCTAATGGAACTAGTTTCGTCGAAATCCGAGACTGTGCCTCGGAAGGCTATTTTAAACGTCAATTTAAACGATGTAATTTCAAACCTGAACAAAATACTTTTAAATTCAATTTTAAAAGTTCTATCACCTTCAGTATTATTACTATGAATTTTATAAGCCTTCAATTTTTTTTTTAACAAGCTTAAAACTGAAGATTCAATAATTTACCTAATTTCCAGTAATTAAATTCAATCATTTATTTGCCCAATAAACAGTGATATTTGAAATTCATATTAAAACTAATTATCAAATATTTAAAATCAATTAAATATTCTAATTTCAAATATCCAAAAATTCCGGATCGTCACACAGTGAGACGTTCTTTCTCCGCTGGAGCTGCTTATCGATCTTAGTCGCGCTGGGTTGCACCATGGATTTTTTGGGTACTTCTAACACCTCGTTATCGGGTGGCGATCTTGCCGGAGCTCGATATTGAGGTGTAACGAACGGTGGCCTTGTCGGAGCTCATTCTAGAAGTATTTGAGTCGGTTTTCTTTGACCTTTTATATTATGACTTGTTACCTACCAGATATGTTCACAGCTCCTTTGTTTTAAGTGATATACACACACGTTTTTGCTCTCCTCTACTTTTGAAGATCACATATTTCTCTCAAAAACATTTATAAAATTCCTTTCATATTTTAAAGGTAACTTTTAAATTTAAAATATAATTTTTAAATTTTCAAATTTCAATTTTCAAATTAGCTCAATTCCCAAATAACTCCTGGTCTTACATTTAGACAAATTTTGACTTACTCCACCAATTTGGCCAACCCAATAGCCAAGGATGAGAGTATGCTTGATTGTCCATCCCTAAGCCTAGACGTTATTATTCTAGACATCCATCAGATAGAAAAGTGTCTAGTTGGCCTACAACGTTGGTCAATTAGATTGCATAGACCATTTGAGCTTTGATACAATTGAAGAAACACAATCCGTTTCACAGCGGGTGAAATGGATAGATTTCAAAATTTACCCTATTTGGACCTTAAGGGGCCTATGGAGCTTAATGTTAATTACCAGATCCATTCTAGTTGTTTTTAATAAAATTATATCTTATTTATATTGTCTTATTCTTAATTAATTAAATTTATGCTAATTAAGTAAGATATTTGAAATGGTGTGAATACATCAAATGCATTCATATTTCTAAACAGCTTGACAAACATGCGAAACATAAGACGAGTGTAATTTTTTGAGGTTTAAGGATGAGAACAAACATGAAATTAAGTCTAGAAATAATCAAATCAAGATCTAAAAAGATAGAGATAACTGTGACATAATTGTTTGATTTAATCTTTTCTCTTTTGCAAACATGTAATTGACAATACATTTAATTGACATACAAGCAGAGTCGATCCTAACAGTGGGTCGTTTAGATGACGGACGAAGACCCAATTCTAGAGTCAGGGCCCAATAAATGAAGAAGTTTGTAAACATGAACTTTTGTAAATATGAACTTTTGTATATAAAAAAAAAAACTAATGCATTTATTATAATAAGATGTGTGCTTGGCCCAAATGGTAAAGTTGGTGATTTGTAGCCTTAGCACTAGAGTTCAAGCCCTGGCTTGTTTTGAAAAAAATATAATACATTTTAAAAATATTTCTTCCTTTCTTTTTTTTTGTCCGAGGCTTCAAATTTTGATTTCCCTGCAAAAGATGTGTTACACAAGCAACAAACAATAAGAGTCTATTTAATTTTTTATTTAACGTGTTTTGTTAATTATGTGATATTTTACTTTGTTCCCTCAGCTACTAAAACCTTAAATTTTCGAGTTTTCCCAGCATATTATAATTTTATGTTTAAAAAACTAACATTAATTTTTTTTGAACTACGTGACCCAGCGGTGAACGATCCGTTGCCCACGTTATGTACTAGTCACCTCCTTGAATTTTGTTAGTGTTGGAGTGCAATCAACCGCCTCAAATCAACCGCCTCAAATCAACTCTCACTTCTTACGCTTTTTCCCCAAATTCAAAAAAGGGAAAAAAAAAAGAAAAAACACTCCTTACCAATCCCTTTCCCGCCATTAAAATGGACTACGCCAGTAGACTCATCGCCGCCGCTCAGTTCATCCTCGAAAGCGAGGGCCGCCATGCGTCAGCTCCACCTTCCACTATCGTGGACCCTTCTAAATACAGAGTTACTGCAACCCTAAAGCCTCACCAAATCGAAGGCGTCTCATGGCTTTTAAGCAGATACGACCTCGGCGTTAACGTTATTCTTGGTAATTTGTTTGTTTCTTACCTTTTGCTATTATTACTTCAAAAGCTTTGTGTTTATGCTGTTACTCTTTTGATTATTGCAGGGGACGAGGTTGGTTGTATCCTCATTTTTAAAGTCATATCATAAATCAGCAACGTTTAAATTGTTTTGCATTTTGAAACAATTTGGCAGATGGGACTGGGGAAGACACTGCAAGCTATAGTGCTGCTGAGTTATTTGAAGTTCCATAACAAAACACCTGGGCCATTCTGTACGTTTGCAAAGCGTAATTGAGTTTGACACACATTTATGAAAGCTCATTCCTTTTTCCTTAAATGTTTGTAGTGGTGTTGTGTCCTTTGAGTGTTACGGATGGCTGGATGTCCGAATTCAGCAAATTCTGTCCGAGCATGAATGTTCTTCGTTATGTTGGTGACAAAGGATACCGTCGCGATCTAAGAAGAATCATGAATGAACATGTTCATAAACGGCCTAAATCAAGTGACGTATGTTTATAATTATCTCTCAATGTTTCTATTTTCTAGATGAATGATTATGACGTATATTTTTTCATGAATGAACATGTTCATAAACGGCCTAAATCAAGTGACGTATGTTTATAATTATCTCTCAACGTTTCTATTTTCTAGATGAATGATTATAACGTATATTTTTCACCTTTTCAATTTTTTTCTTTTTGTTTTACAGGAGCAACTGGAATTGCCGTTTGATGTTTTGTTGACAACATATGATATTGCAATCCTAGATCAAGATTTTCTTTCCCAAATTCCTTGGCATTACACTGTCATTGATGAGGCACAACGCCTGAAAAATCCTTCTAGCGTAAGTTTTTATTGCTACATATCTTATTACATAATAATGCCATGCTTTCATTATCTTGTGTGTTTCTTTTTTCAAGCACAAGCATCTCAAGCCAATTTAGTTTCGAATCAACTAGAATACAACTCACATGTAACCGAGCCACATCCTTGCATGTTCAATTTAGTTAGATTTTCATATAACAATACTTCTGGTATTCAGATATTACATTTATACAACTGATATGAAATCAACATCTGAAGAGAAAATGTTAAACTGCATCATTTTGCAAACACTAGTACATGCACATGAGCTGGTTGTCAAGCACATTATTTTCCTCAGCTATTTCTAATTTAGCACTACACATCTTAATTATAACAAACATACATGTACAATCAAGGCTTTAAATCTTGAATTTCGTGCACATTTAGTCTCAAAGATTTAAAAAATCTAATATCGTATTGGGAGAAATATTGAACGAGATGAGCGCATCTTGGATTTACATGTCGAATCCCAAAATTTATCCCAGAACCAACTCGAAGTATACGTTATGTCTCAAACTGATTTGCATGCACAATAATATTTATAAATAATATCTCAAGTATAATTTTAATTTGATTTGCTCTTTCATAATTTTATACTTATACCAAAAAACTATGTACGTTACCAACTCGAAAACTATGCACAAACTTATATGGTTGTTTCAAACTTATGGGTAATGTTCAATTTTATACTTTTACCAAAAAACCATGTACGTTTCAGAATTTGAGTACAGAGCGGAAAAAACTACAATTTTTTGAAGATTACTCAAGCCACGTCCTATCTATTGAATTTTATCTTATATTTTATTCACTGAAGCACGTTAACTATTTGCACACATTTTGAAAGGCCTCTTGCGAAGGTACATGAAGTGAAGGAGAACACGCACGCGTGCACATACACGTATATAGTGCCATGCTTGTTGGTCATATCAAGAAACAAAAGAATACATTGTTTTTGTACATTCAAGCATCCATGGGAATGGTATTAAAAATTTCATCACATGAATTTCCAATCAGCCTATGAAATAACAATTAAAAAACATCATATGTGCATTAAATTAAACTGATGGAAAAATTGAGTCATTAGATCTTTTTTATCGTAATATTTACCAAGTAAACGTCTTATCACTATCAAACTAAAATTTCTCCCTTGGCAGTTAGAAATGTATATTGTATTCCAAGCAAGCTTTAACATCCTAACTACTGTACACTGCATCTTCACGTTAGCTGACCCTTCCTCTTTTGACGAAATTTTCTAATATTTCTTTTCGTAATCAACACAAACAGCTCTATCCAAATTCTACACATACATCACCCTTCTTGAAATGTTTAATCTCCTTCTTCGCCATATCGATATTCCAATAAGGCAATACTTTAATTCAAGGTAAAAAAATGAAATTCTAAAATTAGTAATGAAATTTTAACAAAAATGAGATGTGCAATTTGAAAAACCATTGACAAAGTAGAAAGTACTAATGGAAGATTCAGCATATCACCACTGCGTACACCAACTTGATTTTCAGCATGGTCAAGAAGAAAGCTTCAGTGAAAATGATTTTGTAGAAGCTGCAGTCAAAGTAAGTGGAAAAAAAATAAATCATAGAAGATATAGTAAAAATTTGACTTTGCATATAAAAATGCATGAAGCATTGTCTTCAAAAGATTAGTTAAGTTGGTTTAGTTTTATGTTAAATTACTCAAACTTATTAAAGTGTGCATGATATTCACAAAATGGCATTCAACAATTATACTATCAAATTCATCAAATGTATACGTGTGAGGTAAAGACTTGGCAACTATTACTACTTCACATTGCTTTTAATACTTTGCATTGCTTATCATATATATAATCATAGAAATAATCCTAATATACGAATGTTTAGTAGATGGCATATGTTATTAATAAATATCATTCTGGATAGAAATGTCACAAAATAATCTTATTTTATTGAATTTAGGCACTGACCATGTAAATAATCTATGTTGAAATAAGTTTTTACATCTCAAATACATAAGGTATAGTTTACAGGAGTAAATGTACATACATGTCATGAACAAATTTCCATATCTGCTAGCAGATGAGCATCAAGCTATTCTAGCTAATATCATCTTAGCTTTCACTGCTTTGGAAAAAAGATAAGTATAGCAACTAAAAGAAAGAATTTTAAACAACTAAGTACATGGCAATCAATGTTTAGCTAAAATGATTACTGAAGCAATCCTATCTTATGGGCATATGGAAAATGAAAGAAATAATTTAAACAAACTTGCATAGTGTATGATTTACACACAAGATATTTTACGTAACCATTGCTTGAATTTGATGGAAATGTAAAATCAAGATAGCAAAAGGTAAGGTGCAGAGTAGTCCATCACCTTATCATCTATCTTTCACTCTGATTCAAGCACCCATACCTCTTCAAAACTAATTTAAACTAATAATTAAAATAGTCAAAAAATTAATGATGCAATTCATGTTTGAAATCAATAAATCATAAATCTTTCATGCAAAATCTGTCATTTGGTTCGTTTGAAGCTGTTCAATTTGTCAAGGAGGAAGAAGAGCTGAGGCGTGAGGAGGATCAAGGTTGAAAAATGAAAATACTGACATAGCAGATCTGGAGGGAGAGAAGAAGAATTATGTAGAGGACTGAGTGGTAGAATGATCGAGGATTGAAACTATGGGGCATGTTAATCTTAAAATTGGGGGCAAACATCAAAGGGACAGAAAAATATTAGCAATAGTGATTAGCTCCATGGAGATCCGTACTTCCCGTCGCCGGTCGAAGAAATATTTTGAGGGATAAATTAGAGAAATTGTGATTCTTAAGCGAAACTGGAAGAGGGAGTTTTAAAAGATTGTGCATAAGTGGGGTTGTGAGGCAAATTGGTAGACAGAGTCATTAACTTAAACGACGTTAGGTTTTATGCTGACATGGAAAAACTACAGCCATTTGATATCTTTTCCCATGTTAAATCTCAACCATTGTTTATGTTTTCCGTTAAAACCAAGGAATTTTATTATATAGATATATGCTACCTATGTACATCATGCATTACTATTTTGCAGGTGTTATATGACGTACTTGAACAACGATTTGTCATGCCAAGGCGTTTGTTGATGACAGGAACTCCTGTCCAGAACAATCTGTCTGAGCTTTGGGCTTTGATGCATTTCTGCATGCCATTAATCTTTGGAACGATAGAGCAATTTATATCAACATTCAAAGAAGCTGGTAGTTCATCAACAGGTACTCGTATGCATCCTGCTGGAGTGACTGTTTGATTGATGGTTGCAATATGATTAGTTTATTTCATACATTTGTTACACCATGTCAACGGTTATAATTACAATTTCATTTTGTTTTATTGCGAAATTAAGAAGCTTTTATGTACTTTAATTCTGGATATATAGGTCACAATGCAGATAAAGTTAAGCGACAATTTCAAATTCTGAAATATGTATTAAAAGCATTTATGCTTCGAAGAACCAAAGCTTCTCTTGTAGAGAGCGGAAGCTTAATATTGCCTCCCCTTACTGAGATTACTGTGTCAGTTTACTACCCCCTCTGTCACCAATTTTATCTTCTTGTTGTTGTTGATACTCTGGGAAAATGCCTTGTGACTTAACTGATGCTTTTTTTGATAGGATGGTTCCTCTCGTGCCTTTACAAAAAAATGTTTATATGTCGATATTGCGGAGAGAACTTCCAGCACTTCTTTCTCTTGCATCTACATCTTCCAGTCATCAGTCATTAAACAATATTGTATGCTGCTTCTTATACTATTTTGTAACTTATCACAAAGCTTGTGGATATGTGTACATTACATTTTTTTCTCTTGCATCTACATCTTCCAGTCATCAGTCAGTAAACAATATTGTACCCTTCAATTCTCTCGATTTCCCCGTCAAGTTTTCCATATAAAAAAAAATTGTGCATTGAACTGATTTTTTATGGATATGATTTTCATATAGTATATAGATCACATTCACGAAATTTTATATCATTTCATAACTCCAACAATCTCATAAGTCCAAATTATATTCCACAACCGCTTTCTTGCACTGAGGTGGAAGAATGGTAGATGAAATTGCTCATTTTTTTAATATAAGAAACTGGATCATGTTCACATTTTCATTTCTAGCTTTATTATGTAATTCGAAACTGATTGTGTTCCATTATTTTGAATTTTGATTTATAGTTTTCTCTGTTGTTGTTCAGGTAATACATCTTCGAAAAGCATGTAGTCATCCTTACCTATTCAGTGGTATAGAACCTGAGCCGTATGAGGAAGGAGAGCATTTAGTTCAGGTATTTCCCCAAGTTTCGTAATTGTTGGACTTGTACTGTTGTAGAGTTGTTACGGGTACAAATTTAATTACAATTAGTTGTTTATCTTTTTTTATTTATGTCTTTTTTACTTCATAATTCCTAACTTCAGCGACAATTAAAGTTTGGGTTTTTATATTCATTTTGAAAGTTCCACTTGACTTTACAATCATATAATTGTTTTGCTTGGGTTCAATTCTTACACCCATCGTTTCATGTAGGCTAGTGGTAAGCTTATTGTTCTTGATCATCTATTAAGAAAACTCCATTTGGATGGGCACAGAGTTCTGCTATTTGCTCAGATGACTCATACACTTGATATTCTTCAGGTTAAGTGCCGCTGATCGTTAAAATAGTTTAGCAAATAGTTTGCTTTCTCATACTCATTATCTTATTTACATAATTAGGACTTCCTGGAATTGCGGAAGTATACCTATGAACGACTTGATGGATCTGTACGTGCTGAAGAACGTTTTGCTGCAATAAGAAATTTCAGCTCGCAGTCAGTTAAAGACACCACAAGTTCTCAGAGCAACAAAGACAATGCATTTGTTTTTATGATATCAACTAGAGCTGGAGGAGTTGGTCTTAATCTTGTTGCTGCAGATACTGTGAGTTTATTGTATCAGTCTATTTTTAAGTACATTTTCCTGAAAAATTAAACTTATAGATGTAATTTGTGGATAGGATTTGTTAGTATACCATCTAAAGTTGTATATATCAATTTGGGCCATTCCCAAACTAGTATTTAGAAATTATTGTCTGTAAAAATTTTATGCCAGCAACTTCATATATTAGGTAAACTTGTATATCTTGTATACTGAATGAGATGCATCATTGACTTTAGATTGTTAGGGTATCGGTATACTGGTATGGTTCAACCATTTGACATCTAATACACGGAATATATACAGTATATACCGTGGTACAATTTATGGCAATAGTTTGTAGTCTAAGTAATTTTAGAGATAAACGATTAAGATTTAATTGCATCCCCTGAAAATGTTTAAAATAAGTAAAACATCACTTTCGATAAAACCTTTTAAATTACTCACATTTTATTATTTCGTTCAAATCACACACACACATATAAAAAGCATCGAAAATCAACATGCACTGCAACTATTTACCTCAATCTAATATTTTCTTTGCATATATATCAACTAAATGCCCAAAAAAAATAATAATCACCAAATCGATGTAATAGGGTTCAGTTTTGCATATCTTTTAGAAAAAAAAATGCAACTATGAACATGATAAATATTTGCAGTGCAGTTTTTAATTCAAAAATTTGAATTTGTAGCAGAAATAATCGCAAGTTTTAGATGATGTTTCAACTAAAAAGTAAATATATCTTTTCATCGAAAATAACTGTGGAGTGGTAATTTACAAAGCTTGATTGAAAGAGAGTTTCGCCTATTAACTTTCAAATGTGGGCCGGATCCTAATGTCGACTAAAAACGTTATGTGTTAGTTTTAGATTAAACTAATCAACCGGTAAATCAAAATTTCAAGTATTTGCCACATAGATGAAGTTGGTCACTGGTCTAGAATGATCAATCAGGTAATATTTTACGAGCAAGACTGGAATCCACAGGTGGACAAGCAGGCATTGCAACGTGCACACCGCATTGGTCAAATGAACCATGTGCTTTCTATTAATCTAGTAACAGAGCGTACCATTGATGAGGTAAAATTTAACTACTAGCAATAATTTTAAGTGTTTCATAAATGTGAAAACATTCATTTTCTTACAAACTTGGGTTTGCTACAGGTAATCATGCGAAGGGCAGACAGGAAATTACAACTAAGCAACAATGTTGTAGGGCAAGAAAATGAAATCCGTGGAAGTGGGAAAGAGAACGAAACTGAAGACAATGACATGCGATCTCTCATTTTTGGATTGCGTAGTTTTGACCCAGAAGATATGAATGCTAAAGAAATGAGTCGGGAGAACAAAGAGTTGGATAGAATGGCTGAAAAAGTAGTTAACTTACGTAATGTTCAGCAGCACGAGAAGGATGGATTTAAATTTGAAATTAATTCGAAAAGTCTGTTGAGTAAAAAAGATCTAGCATCTTTTGATCCTGAACTCGATGAAGCTTCATATCGCTCCTGGGTTGAAAAATTCAAAGATGAGTCAAAGCATAACGAGATTTCAGAACTGGTATTAGATAGGAGAAATCACATGTTGGAAGATCGTAGTGTTAAGCGCGAGGCTGCTAAAAAGAAAGCTGAGGAGAAAAGGATGGCAAAATGGGAAGCAGAAGGCTACCACTCATTGAATGTGAAAGAGCCTGATGCGATTGATCATGATGTTTTATTATCTGATAATCCTGGCTCCGTCCATTATGTATATGGTGACTGTACTAAGCCAGAGAAAACTTGCCCTTCAAAGCCTGCCATAATATTTAGGTAATTTTGCAATCAGACTTTTACTTTTGATATGACACACATGCAATCTAGCTTAACCACTAGCCTTCTTTGGTTGCTACAATTATTTGATTCCTATGTCGTTTCCAATTATTACTATTATAATGTCAATTATTTGCATCCTTTTCTTTAGTCCAGCACTTATAGTTTGGTAAAACTGTGGATGAAGTCTATCATCCTTTCAAAATTTATTTTTAAGGACAAATGCATTGTTTGACTTTTGACCTTCTACTTACATTTAATTGTACTGGCTTTAATTTAAACTAGAATTCACCTTAATTTCCATAAGGTGTCACGCCCAAAAATATACATATATTGTATTCAACTAAGCCACCTCTCCTGCAAGTTGCAACCGAATGTTGGGCTTCTATTCCTAAACAAATTCACAACCTTATTTGAGGAGATGAATAAATATTTATATGCTAAATTACGATGTGATATATTTGTCTTACTTGTAAGATCTACTATCCTTTTAGTTTCCAATGTCCTTGTTGACTAGGCTACCTGAACATGGTCCACGCAAACATTGTGTGATAAAATCAATTACTGTTAGAAAAAATAATCTTTTTGAATCTTGGACATTTTGGTATTATTACTATATTCTTATATTAGGTGACAGCTAACTCAAAGAGAATGCACGTAAATGGCAGTTAAAATTTTGAGCAAGTACATCTTTCAAAACATATGCCGTAATGAGTTAAAGGTTACCGAATTTGTGGTTGTACCGCAAAACTATATTTGATATTTGTTTTCTTCCTCCTAGATTGTTTTTTCTTTTTTTCAAAGCATCTAAAAGGCATTCTTACCTGTCATATAGGACAATTCAATTTGCTTGGATTCAATTTAAGTGGATTTTTTTCTTGACAACTATAGTTTGGCAGCTAGTTGTTTCCAGACCTGGATGTAATAAATTATTCCTGCTACACCCCCCTCCCCTGCCTTATTTGTATCATATGTTAATCACCCAGTTAATTTATAATTTGTGCTATCATATGCAGTTGTGTGGATAATTCTGGAAACTGGGGTCATGGAGGAATGTTCGATGCCTTAACTAGCTTATCAACACATATTGCAGAGGCATATCACAAGGCTTTTGAGTGCGATGATCTCCATTTAGGCGATCTTCATCTCATAAAGTTGGATGGTTAGTGTCTGTAAACTAGCATGACATGGACATTGTATATTTCTATACCATTTATTATGTTTTTTTTTTCCGCCGCTTCTAAAACTTCTTACGAACGTTGACCAAGTTTCAAATCAATTAAAGAATAGGCCTCTTTTTTGGCCTGCGTACCTAAAAGGCACTGGCACAATTTCGAATTGTGGCATTGTTTATCTTTTCTCCCTGGACGTGGGCATGTTGAAGATGACAATAATAATCCAAATATCGAATCCAAGTTTTGAATACTTTCACCATCAACTCAGCTTGTATTTCTTCATCTAGATATTGATCCTGATTCCTCAAAGTGGGTAGCACTAGCTGTTGTACAGTCCTATAATGCAAAGCGTAAAGTTCCTAGAAGCAATATTTCTATAGCCAACCTTGAACAGTGCTTATCAAAGGCATCATTTTCAGCTGCTCAAGTTTCTGGTATTGCTTTTCAAATTGGTTGAGTTTCCAACCTTATATAATTCAGTTGAATTCAAAATCTACTCATGTTATAGTTCCCATAATTTGATTACTTTTTCCTATATAATTGTGCTTCCATACCATAGAATAAAGCGTTGTCTTCATTTTATACGTATTTGGTTTATAGGTCCCACTAATAAAGTACGTATTGCATATTGTGTTATTTATTTGATCTATTTGTTCCTTCAGTAGAATTTTTTTGAACTTGCATGCATATGCAGCATCCCTTGACAGCTGTCACATTAGACATGCTTATATTAAATGATAGAAATAAATTCTCAAATAGAACTTGATTTAGAATTTTGGAAGTTCATAGGAAATAGCAAAACAGTGGATAATCACTACCGTGAACATTCAAGAACTATACCTGTAAATTCTGCCGCTTCTTCTCCTTCTTCTTCTTAGTTTTTCGTGCCATGTTTGCATTGACATTAAATATAAATTTAATTATATACATCCTATATTCCTATATTTTTGGTTGATTCTAAGCTTACGGTATTTCTATTTTGTTGCTTTTAGCATCTATTCATATGCCACGGATTGGATATGGATCTAATGATGGATCTCAGAGGTCTGAATGGTACGCTGTAGAAAGGCTTCTTCGCAAATATGCATCCATTCATGGAATTGACATCTTCGTGTATGTCATCCGCTTTTTTTTTCTCATTGTTGCTTATGTTGCTCACAATTGCTTGGAATTAGTTTCACACCTTGTTTTTGCGGCAGGTATTATTTTCGGCGTCCATCGCAGTGAAAGCACTGAAATAAACACAACACAACTGGTATCACTTTACTATTTCTACTTTGTTGCTCATATTTTGACAGTTGTGTACATATTTTCACTGAGATGTGTGTATATGTAGGAATGTTGTATGTAAACGGCCAAATCTCTGACATGACACACAGTTTGTGCAATTTAATATATGTCCTCATATACTCACATTAGTCAGTCCAGCATTATTGAGATAGCAAATCCTCTTACATAAGTTTTAACGTTGGACTTGATCGAGGCTATAGATGACTTGAACCATGCATACTACCTCTACTTCAACCATAGGGCTTGCAAGGTTTTACAAATAGAAGATGCAAAGTGTTTTTCAATTATTTTTCTTAAGAGTTCAGGAGTAATGAACCAATAATTTATCCTTACCTATTAACTTGGGCATATATGATAATGTATTAAGCTATCAAAGTGCAGTTTATTAGTTTATTAACTGTTTCCTTAGCTTTAGGTTGTACATAACCGTATATCCACTTCATTTCTTTTCTTTTGCACAATCCGTAAGATGCCAAACAAATCCTGCTCATCCAAATTGGAGTATTAATGAACATAACTAATGATATGTTATAGCGATGAGCAAGTGTTGTTTACTTAGGGCTGTTATGATAGTGGTAACCGTTACCGATACGAAAAATCTGTTACCGTACCGATATCATTGGTAAGTTGAAAATGACTATCGATACTTTACGGTAAAATGATCGTTGGTATACCAATAAACTGTTAAACCATTGACTGGTAATGGTAAATTTAACAGTAATGAAACATCAAATTTTTATCGCAAACAAATTTTGATAATGATAAAAAAGTAAATATTTTGTTTCTGAATCGAACTTCATTAATATTTGCATCAACATTTTGACTAACTTTAGATGACAGAAAATTTTCTTGATTTATCACAAAATATTTACAAGAATACGAAATAATATCATTGATAATCTTAGATTTTGAGCCTAATAAAACTATAAAAGAAACACCATCATAAATAATACTAAAAAAATCTTATTAAAAACTAATATACCTTCAAGTGTCTGTTATTAGGATTAATTTAAATAATGAAAAACAAAATTATTACCAATAAATTTACTGTTACCACTGGTTTTGACTTTTTCTTACCGTTATATTTACCATTAACAATTGTAAATTTGCCGTTACCATACCAGTATCATTCGTATACCAATGTAGCTCAGTATTAATTACCAATTGGTTGGTATTGGTATGGTAACGATAAATTTACCATTACCATAACGTCCCTAGTTTTACTATGCATATATTTGGTGATAAACAATCTTAATAAGCATTATCTCTTATTGTAGTTATGTCATATAGGCCACTGTCATGGAACTGATTTCTTGAAATGACTTCAGATATGAACATTACATATTAACAGCAATTGTATCTGTATATATGTTTGTGTATCTTACATACACATACATACGCGCACACACAAACACCATTTCAAACATAAATATGTAACTGAATACTCAACCACTTTTCACACATCATTTGATGGCCTTGCTATATCCGACCTGGTCGTCATAATATTTAGACCACAACATAACCCGCCATATTTGCTTGAACTCTTGAGCATTGGAAGCACTTGTGACATCAAATCAGTTGTAGGAATGAATCCACTACCTGCTGCATCTAGCGCAGCTGGCAACCCTAGATATATATATATATATATATATATATATATATATATATATATATATTTGTTGCTTTGATTCCTGACACCCATTGCTTCCATGCATCGCCCAAACCTGTAACTTATCCCGGCGAATATTGACATGGAGGGTTGTTGTAGAATTGAACCCAGACATTATCAAACAATCCAGTGTCCAATTCTCCTCCAACCCAAGCATCAGGGTATGGACACTGGTGCAGCAGTCAAATATACCTTTTTACCCTGTGCACTTTATCCTGATAAATATGTAGTGAGGGCATCATAATGATCTGGGATACCACCCTCGATATCAAAATCTACCCCACCCAACACAGCATCACCTAATGGCTGTTAGAAAACTGACCACCTAGGTAATTATTCCATATGTAGTCGGCAACTTGCTTTGCATCATCTTTTGATGTGACAATGTAAGATCCTGCACCACCTCCAATTGATATTGTAACTTTCACCTGCAGTTTGGCATGATTTTATATCATCACTTAAGCCTGTTCATCCATTAGAGGTAGGATCACAATGGCCTGCTAGGTTTAGTTGTGGCGCTTGGCCATTGCCGAACACACAGAGAAATGCAAGGTTTACGAATTCATAGTTTCCGGTAGCACATGTTTCAGCTAGCGCGCTTTCTTAACCATTTTGTCCCCAATAAACTGCTATCTTTCCAGCATGGGAAAGAGATAAAACCAAAGTTAGCAAGATGAATAAAGCTAGGATATTAGTAGAAAGTGTCATTTTTGTTGTAGTGATTAAAGAGTTTTTGACGGTTGATGTTAGGTGATGAACAATGGTTCTCCTTTTATAACATGAATGTCTTTACAATGGACATGTCTAAATATATTTTAGAATAGCGTAGCTTCTCAGTTATGTTACCGTATAACCATTTTAAGAGGATGGATACTATACCAATTTTAAGGAAGGTTAGTTTTGTCTGCAGCATAAGTCCTTGGTTGATAACCTGAATTATGGCTTCATGTTATTTAATAGTAAATTAGAGTTGGATTGTATTATTTGTACCTATTTTATTAAATGATATATGTATCCTTGAACTAAAAGCCAATAAAAAATATATTCTTGTATGTTTGTTTTTATGTCTTTATTCTACTTGTTCACAGATTTACTTGTATGTTAATAATAAGACGTAAAATGCCCGTGATTAATGATTATTTAACGGTCGCGGGCACCTGTGGGCTCTGTTTATCACATTTTGTGAAAATATTATGTTCACACTTCACACTTAAATACGTGTGACCACCTTCACCATATTTGTTATAAATAATTTTGCGAGCATTCTTAATGAATAGGTTTGTTCAAGTCATTATTTAGTGCTCAGTTATCACTTACTGTACTTAATTGCTCAACATGTCATCCATACATGTTTTGGCACATTTAGCATGTAGCATAAATTCTGAATCTTGCTAAGCAACACGATTATTGAATGCTCTTTTTAATGCAGTGTCTACAAAATACCAATTACTTACTAATACATCTACAATATACCAATTACTTATTGATATATATGTATCTATTCAAATTACAAAATATTTGCAAGGGGATGTTCCATCAAATGAACCAAGTATATTTGACAATAAATCACCAAATAAAAAGATAATTTTTTTCAACAATATTTCTCCGAACGATCTTTAGTTCATTCGCAGTCAAATGTATTATTGTTTTTAAATTTTCAATATCAGTTATAGAAGTGTCAGTAGCAAGAATCTAAATTATCGAACTGATTGTAGAGGGGTTTTCTGTACTGTATAAAACCAAATCAAACAAAACTTGCCAATTGAAGTTATTTAAAACTTACCCAGTTCCAATTGATTTTTTTTATCACTCCGATTTTCATTTTTACACTAAAATAATTTTACAGATACAATATTTTTTCTTGAATCATCATATTGAAGATTAGAATATATCATTAAACCATATGTTTACAACTTTTTTTAATTTATCATTGAACCAAATGTTTACAACTCTTTTTTAGTTATATATATATATATATATATATATATATATATGTTTATTTATATAGTACAAAAAAATACAGTACAAAATTGTGGCAAATAGCGGCTTTGATTTTAGGGATGCTATCTAATATTTTCTTTCCAAATTAAAATCTAATCCAAGCCAAATCTACTTTAGACAATTTCTTCTCAAAAAGAAGCATTCAGAAATCGTGTTTGATCAACGTTTTTCAAAACATTTTTTTGACTATCTCATGGAACTAAAAATATATCTTGTGAAATCTTGGTGAAAATTTAGAATACAAGTTACACAACTAACTTGGCATACACCACGTGCAAGTACGCACACAAATCTACAAGCTATAAATTAGCTATTCTTGTTCAATTTTTGTAAACTACTCAAGTATACTGTTAGGAATTGTCTGTTAGAAAAAACTATGCTCTGCTACCAACCTACTAGGAAATTTTCTGCTTTGATACTAATGTGTTGTCATTTTCCTCAAAATATAACCGTGATCTAGTTTGCATATCGAATATCAATTATCATAAGAATAACGAACTACGCCAATCACCAACGTATAAAGAATTAACCAAGGAAACACACGAGTTTAACGTGGTTCGATCAAAATAAAATAAGTCCATTTATCCAACAACTTTTTATTCATTTTCTACCATATCGGAGTTTACTAGAGTTAAAAACTGATTACAAGATTATTGAATTACAATAGTTGAGCAATTCTCATTAATCTTCATCAAAGAGTTGTTTTCTAGAAGACGTCTCTCAATCAAAAAACTCTCAATTTTCTTCTTCTAGGTTTTCTATTTGATTGTCAGTTTGATTTATTTCTACAAGGAATTGCCACCGATGAAGAGAGAAGACACCATTACATAAGTAACTTATAATCGTTAGGAATCATTGAATTAGTAAAAAAAAAAGCAATTGAAACTTTCAAAACAGGCAAACACTGTAAAAAAGTTTCTGCACTGCCACAAGTCACCATAAAATGTGTGGTGACTGTTTTCTGGACTCGGTCCAAAATTCTGCACACGGCCGGTCACGGTAAAAAATCTCTGCTGATCGGTCTTTTGCTTATCATTTTTCAACCCGCTGCTCCAAAATTGAATCACATATTGCTTATTCGGCAAAACATTGTTTCATCTTGCATTTTCTCCGTTGCGAAGCTCTCAATTTCTTCAAAACAAGTAAAATTCAATGTTACATATTTTTAACATATACAACATTTAATAAAAGATTTTCCAATATGGAATCCATATTAACAACAGATTAAATATACGTTGTATGCACAACAATGTGTATTACGTCCGAAACTTGACCTACTAAGAAAAATAGAAAATTGTAAACTAATTTGATTATTTGAAACAGAAAATTCGATGTGATTCTAGTTATTAGTTTATTTAGAAAGTACAACCGCTTTAGAACATTTCTTTTAAATCAATTAAAAAAGAGAAGATATATTTTCTGAATTTTTATAGCATAATAAACATTTAAGTTCATAAAGTTCCATTTTTTATTTTCATTTAAATAAAATGGAAAAGTTGATCAAAAAATAATATAGATTTTTTTTCAAACGTATTTTGAAAACACAACATTTTACGAAACGATTTGAATTTTCAAATTATTTTTATTATAGGTTATCTGCAGTATTTATCAAAATTATAGCCAAATTGTATAAACTAAACTCAGTCACTAAAGATATTAATAAATATCTTTGAATAAAATCCTTAAGTTTAAAATTTTGTATTTTGATATCCTCATATTATATATGCGCATTAACCATAAACATGCACAACTTTTATATATAGAGCCCAAAACCAATGTTGAGATCTCGGTTTCGGTTTCAGTCTTTTGTAACTTTAGAAATTTCGATCTAATTAGTAAATTTTGAAAATTTCGGTTTCAGTTTTGGATTTTGTCAACCATTTTTCATATAGTTACACGTATATATGTTTAATTATTGAAACAAAATGTATAATTTATCTTTAATTCAAATTAAGTTATAAACCAAAAATACTGATTAATTATAAAGACTTGTAACACCAAAAAATGGTTATTCATTATTTTCATTTTCAACATTCCTTAGCTACATCGTTTATATATTTTTTGATTTTGTACGGTTACAAAGTTAAAATTATAGATTTTGAATATTCATATATTTAAATCTTGAATTAATTCTTTTTTTGAGTTTATATGTATAATTTAAAGCTAAGTAGTTAATATTAGTATCAGGTACGTATCGGTCAAGTATCGACATGAGAAATTTTAAAATTTTATGATAATATTGGAGATTTATCGGACATGTGTAGAACATGTTATAAATCATATTATACTATTTCATAGTGTTATAATGAGGTTATGTTTTTAAATATTTGAATCTATATTACCAAAAGTTACCATTAAAGAGTGATTGCATATAGCTTACAGATAACAATATGTTTACTGAGGTATTATATTAAATGCAAGTCATAAGCTAATGGTTAATTCTTTTCATACACCAATAATTGCTGGGTTAGCGCAGTTGGTTGATGGTCCGGACTGCGTGATCGAAGGCCACGAGTTCGAGCCCCGAAACTGACAACCCTGTAACAAGTACCCGAAGTATGTGATAATAATAATAATTGCTAAATGTACATCAAAAAACAAAAAAAACTACTATACACCAGATACATACACCGCATCATTTACAAAATTACCATTGTTTTCATCTACTCTGTCTTCTCTCTTTCAAACTTAAAACCCATTTACGCAAAACTAGAGATTCCTTACATTAAATTAAGTTAAAATTCAACAAAATGAACTTTAGTTTTTTTTCACCAATATTGCAACTTTTCTATTTTTTTTCAAAAAATTATAGCTTTCAACGAAATCTTCTCTAATGTTAGAAAAAAATAAACACGTATAAATTATAGCAATGAGTTGTGGATGTCGTCTTAATTGAAATCTTAGTTTTCACACTAAAATAATTCATTAACTTTTTCATCAAACTATATAGTTTGGATCAAATTTCATTAACTTTAAGTTTGATTTTATGGATTATATGAAAAAGTTTAAAAATGACAGTTAAGAAAAAAGGGTATTTTTGTAATATATTTTTGTAGAGAAATAACAATGTATTTTATGTTATTTTTGGTGTATGAATAGAATCTGCCTAAGCTAATAAAAATTGTGTAATTCGTATAATGTGCATCTTTATTATTTATTCATTTTATGCTATATTGTTTTTTAAGTCATTTAATAATCTATATTAATTTATAATTTTTTCCATATTTATAATTTCTTCATTTTCATTTTCACTTATTTTATCAAATAAGTAACGTTGATTTGACATTGGTTATAAGTTCTAGCTGGTTCTTTATCAATTTTCCAAATATATAACATTACCGTTCTTCAAAATTTTAGTTCTTGGTGCATGATAATAACTAGTAACATTAATTTTTGTAACCTAACTTACCATGTAGAAACGGTGAACCAAATCAAAATATAACTAAAAAGAGAAGCATCTCTTAAACAATCTAGTTTTTAGTGGTAAAGTCTTCACACGAAATAAAATAATAGAATAAATAGAGGTTTTATGTTAAAAAGACGAATGAAATAGACTAAGAAGATTATGGTTATAACTTAAAATTTAGTGCATTAGGATTTCTACGTATTGTCATTCACCATATACTGAAAACAAATATTGAGAATGCGAAGATATTCATTTTTAAATTTATTTTCTCCCATGCATACAATTATGAACGATATGCTATACACTAAATATCAGAGCGGTAAATCGAAAAATATCAAACGATGTATCAGTAACAATATTTTACGCGATATTTTGAAAAAATATCGGTTAAGGAGTGATATGAGATATATCGGCAATATATCAACAATATTGTCCGATATTAATTACATAGATTCGAAGTGCAATATTTTTTTTATTGAACCGAAGTTTCGATTTGGTCCCCATTGAAACCGAAATGGAACGATCATGATCTCGGTGTTTCGGCGGAAGCCTCAAAACTTGTCTAAAGCTCTCATTTTTAAGAGAGAATTTGAAAATTTTAGTTTGTTATTAAATTTCAAACAACAACAACAAAGCCATTATTCGCAAACAAGTTGGGGTCGGTTAGAGATGGAACCCAAAATTAAATGACAAACCCAATTTAAAAGGTTATAACAACAACAATAACAATATCAATAATAAAATAAATTCAAATAAGTAAATGATAATAGTAGTAACTAAGTAAAATAAAAATAAATATAAAAATACATATATGTATAATAAATAAGATGATAATAGTACAAATAGTAATAACGGTGCTGATAGTAATATTGATCAAAGACCAAACACAACGTCTTAGGCTCCTTTTCCATAATCCTATAATCTAAAACTTACAAAACTCATAGTTTATGGTTTTGGTACGTAGATCACTAACTTCCACGCGCTCTTATTCGTTACCAGCTTTTCAGATATATTTCAATCCTTCAAATTTCGAAGCTTAAGAATATTACTGTTATCAACAAAATTTCCAGTCTCTGAACGAACTTGGATAATAAAATTGGACAAATGGACAATGAAGAATGAACCCAAAAACTTGGGAAGCATCATGCAAAAGCTAGATGAAAAATAACAATAAATGGACGAATAAAAAGCGACTAAAATTTCACGACTCCGTGGTGCCAAGTCGAGTTCGAGTTGTGACTTGACGATCCATGGAAGTGATGAATTGACCTGAAGCAAGAGATTGTAGAACCCTAAGAAAATGAAGAGAAAACATGAACCAATGCATAAGCTCAAGCCAAACTCGAGTTAAGTGCGAAGTCGACCCGAGTTAACTTAGTGCCGAGTTGCAACTTACAACTCGTGTCCGACTTGTGACACTTGAGAATCGAAGTTAGTCGAGCTATTTTCAAAGACGACGTGCGTGACGTGGGGGAACATGTTGGAGCCGATTTCGGAGCTTATCTCGGAGATTTTCGCCTATAAATGGACGTGAAGGGCACATGGAAAGAGACTTTCCTTCTTCATTCCGAACTTCTAACTACGACGAGTTGTAAAAGCATAAGTTTGAAAATTACCAAGTTGAATTCCCAGAGAGTTGTGAATACTGAATTGTGAGAACAACTTTGTAAAATCATAGCACAATCAATAGAAATAGACCAAGTAGACCTTGGCGGGAGTATTCGTCGAACCACTATAATAATCTTGTGTTTTTTTCATGTTATTTTTTTTCTATTTTTCATTACTTGATTGGGTGTTTATGCCAATTTTGGTTCAAACATTTGGGCGTTTTCACCGAGAAAACTTGGATTTAACAACTTAAAACTTGAATTTGAAGAAGATAAGCAGACCCAATACCAGATCTATGGTTGGAGGAAGGAAGTCAACAAGATTAAGGGGGCAGCCATGAGATGTCCTTGTGATCTAATCTCATCCATCTATGTAACTAGAGATGAGATTGAAATAATGATTAGGAAGAAATGATGGAGGAATTCTTCATAAAGATGGGAAAGCCAAGGAAAGTCGGAGTCACCAGGAAACAAAATCAGAGATCAGAAGGCTGAACGAGCATGTCTTTCCTTGGAGTCACCAGGAAACAAAATCAGAGATCAGAAGGCTGAACGAGCATGTCTAGAAACAAAGCAGAACAGAGTGGAGCCAACCCATTGTAGACTCCACAAGTTGGTGCCAAACCAACCATACAAATCTGTGCCGAGTTGACTAGGCGGGGGGCATGGTTGATGTTGAATTGAGATATGAAGGAGCACGTCTTAGGTCAACAAGAGTTGGAGTAAGAAGTTCCTCATATGAACGACGGGAGGAGGGGAAAGATGAAACTGTGGATTAGAGAGTTCCATTGAATGATAATGATGGAATTGATGAAATTGTTAGATGGCCGCTGAGAGGTAGATCGCTAGATCAGAATTTGGAAAACGTGACCGAAAATCCATTCACCTCTATCATCCGGTATGAAAGGAATCCATCCGATTTCAAGCTACCAACGTTGGAAATGTACAATGGAAGGACATATCCAACTGTTCATTTGATGAGATACATCCGATATATTGGGTGCTTATGAAGAAATGATGAGATGGTGTTTTCCATTATACTTGATGGAGTTAGTAGCAATGTGGTTCAGACTGTGAGAAAATGAGTTCATTGGCACGTGGACCGAATTAGTGGATAAATTCATGAGACGGTTCATAGTTCACGTTACGCGATCAAAGAATGGAGCGTGAAGCAGATGGCCGGAGAGACCCTAAGAAGTTATTTGACTGGATTTAACACAGCGGCCGCCTGCAGTTTATAAACCGGATCATCAATTATTCTGATGACGGTAGTGTCTGTAGTTGTAAATAAAACATATTTTAAAATTGCTTTAGAAAGGAATTCAACGATGGATCTTACGGAGTTTTACCACGAAGTCGAAAGATACTTGCGTCAGACGCTGAAGCTGACAATATCGAGGTTAATGCTGTAGATGATGGTGGACCATCCAAAACAGGATTTGATAAGGGAAAACAGAAAGCTGATGGCGGCTTTGGAGGACTGAAGTGACAGAGGAAACTGAAATTTTCCTCATACACAGATATAACTGAAACCACAAAAAGGTTTTACCTAGATACGGGGGGCAGAATCCTTAATGGAAACCGATGAAAAGAGAGCCCACAGATCAAGTGAAGAGATCAGGAAAGTTTTGTCTATTTCATGAGCTAGATGGACATGAATGAAATGAATGCAGACTTGATTTAAGAGCAGGTTTGGAACAATCGGCTACAACGATACATGAGAAACCAAATTGCAGTGGTGCAGTGGGGCAGCCACCATCTGCGGCGAATGCGTCTGGAAGTGGCCTTAGATCTAAGTCGAGAATGATTATCCTATGATCGGGACGCCAGATAGTCAGGTTCGATTCACACACTTTGCTTTGTTTGCAAATAAATGATACAGTATTATTATCAGGCCACTTACTCGTGTACGGGATCTCGATCGATCTCTAGGCACGTTGGAATTAGATGTCTGGTAATAATGCTCGATATGATGGATGTTTTAATGCTTGTTGTTTTAGTTTGGATTTTATGAATGAATGCTTGATTTTGAAAATCATTTGAATATGATGATCGATATTGAATGCGAAATACCAATGAAGGTTTGTTACCACCCGATATTTGTTTATGAATTGATTGAACACGATTCTTCGGACAGAAGTGAGGGGAAAACGAACCGTAAGGTGTGAGTCTCCTTGTCGGAGAGCGAGTGGATTGGACATGTACATGATAGTGGTTCCCTTCATCGAAAAATGATCAAATGGACTTACTCGAACATTGGATTTTCTCGTCGGAGAGTGATCCCAACATGAATTAACAATCGGAGAGATGAGAGACCAGAGATTAAGTTAACGATCCGGGGAGATCAGAAATTGAATTGGATACCAATTACCCAATTCAGAGAGGAGATCAGACCTTAGACTGGGCATTGATTGTCCGATCCGAAATGATAAAAAACTAGACTTTGAATTCGAATACAAAGTTCACTTTGACACTATTTTATCATAATTACCAAATTACGTCATTGCCTTGATTCGGCCAGACTCGTGATTGATGGGATGCTCGGTTATTTTAGATAATTTACAAACGATGTTGCGATTGGTGGTAATTCACTTTCCGGATTGGTGACTTATAATAACCTGATTATCAATGAAAGTCATTGCTTCGATTCGAGGGGACGTTCTTATGATGGGATACTAGGCAACACTAAACGATTCATAAATAATGTTCCAACCAATGACGATGACTTACACAATCATTGACTTTTTATTACTCGGCACATGATTTGCCTACGATAACTTAAATTTCGGACGAACATGCGATGACATTGATTTTAATACATGATAATTAACTCCTGCACGAATACGAGACAACATTAATTTACAATATATGATGTGATAATTCCAGAGGAACACAAAATGATTATGATTTTTGACTAACACCTGAGCAAGGACTTGAGTCCTTAGCGATAATGGTCTAGAACGATCTTTGATTTACGGGTGAATCCGAAGGAACCAAATGATTTGCCATGATTAGTCCAGTAGATAGTCGAAGAGCTCGACTACCAATGATTGACCATTACCAATATTTGCTCTTGAGCCAAGCACACATTCTCTTCATAATGCGTGCTTTGGAGGGCAAAGTGTTATCAACAAAATTTTCAGTCTCCGAACAGACTTAAATAATTAAATTGGACGAACGGACAATGAATAATGGACCCAAAAATTTGTGAAGCATCGCACAAAAGCAAGATGCAAAAAAAACAAGAAATGGATGAAAAAAAGCGACTTAAGTTTCACAATTCGATGGTGCCAAGTCGGGCCGGAGTTGCGACTTGACGATCCATGGAAGTGATGATCTAACCCGAAGCGAGAGATGGTAGAACCTGGAGCAAACGAAGAGAAAACACGAAGCAGAGCAATGCATGAGCTCAAGCCAAACTCGAGTTAAGTGCCAAGTCGGCCCGATTCAGCTTTGCGCTGAGTTGTAACTCACAACTCAGGTCCGACTTGTGACACTTGAGTCGGGTTGGTCGAGCTATTTTTGGGGATGACGTGCGTGATCTGAGGGAATATGCTGGAGCTAACTACTGAGTCAATGTTGGAGATTTTCGCCTATAAATAGAGATGCATGACACTTTGGAATGAAACTTTTTCCTTCTTCTTCATTCTGAACTTCTAACTACGACAAGTTGTAAAATCATAACTTTGAAAATTACCGAGTTGGATTGCCACCGAGTTGTGACTACCAAGTTGTAAGAATAGCTCCATAAAAACATATCGACTAAGTGGACGTAGGCTGGAGTCGTCAGACCACAATAAAAATCTTGTGTTTTTTTCTTGCTATTTTTTTTTGTTTTTCTTTGATATTTTCTATTTTCATTACTTTATTGGGTGTGCCAATTTTGGTCCAAACGATTATCAAAATCAACTTATATAAAGAATTGAAAATATCTTCAAAATATTTAAGAAATGCATTTCATTCTTGCTGTATTAACAATATTTTGGAAGTCTGTTACAAACTTGTAATGAAAAATATTTTAATTATATCACCACATGTTAAAAAATTCTGTTCTTCAGTTATTGATTCGTTTCCTGAAAAAACAGGTATATCGAAAATTATTTTCTACTGTCATGAATGCCTATTTACGTTAGTGGGCTATGACAGTCAATTTTTAAGCCTATGCTTCTCTTAGTATTAGTTGTAACGTCTATTTTATAGGTTCTGTTATATTATTCAGGTCAGTATCGAAAGCAATTATCAAATTGTTAAAAGATTTGCCTTTTGAAATAGTTTTTGTGAAACGTTTGTGAAATGACTGAAGATATGAACACAACATATTAACAACAGTTACTGCATTGTTCGTAGTTCATGCATATATACATGATATAGCATTTTAAACATAGTTAAATAACTGAACACTCAACCGCATTTCACACATCATTTTTGATTGCCTTGCTGTATCCAGTCTGGTCGTCATAATATTTAGACCACAACATAACCCCTCCATATTTGTTTGAACTCTTGAGTGTTGGAAGCACTTGTGATGTCAAATCAGTAGTAGGAATGAATCCACTACCCGCTGCATCTGGTGCAGCTGGCAACCCCAGAAATATATTTGTTGCATTGATTCCTGACACCCATTGCTTCCATGCATCGTCCAAACCTGTTACTTGTCCCGACGAATATTGGCATGGTGGATTGTTATAGAATTGAACCCAGACATTATCGAACAATCCAGTGTCCAATGCCCCTCCAACCCAAGCATCAGGGTATGGACATTGTGGTGCTGCTGTCAAATACACCTTTTTACCCTGTGCACTGTAACCCGATAGATATGTAGCAAGGTCATCATAATGATCCGGGCTTCCACCCTCGATGTCAAAATCAACACCGTCTAACACAGCATCACCTAGTGGCCTGTTAGGAGACTGACCACCGAGGTAATTATTCCATATGTAGTCAGCAACTTGCTTTGCGTCATCTTTTGATGTTATAATGTAAGATCCTGCACCACCTCCAATTGATAATATAACCTTTACACCTGCTGCTTGACATGACTTTATATCATCACTTAAGCCTGTGCATCCATTAGAGGTAGGATCACAATGGCCTGCTAGGTTTAGTTGTGGTGCTTGGCCATTGCCGAAAACACAGAGAAATGCAAGGTTTACGAATGCATAGTTTCCAGTAGCACATGTTTCAGCTAGTGTGCCTTCTTGACCATTTTGTCCCCAATAAACTGCTATCTTTCCAGCATGGGACAGAGATAAAACCGAAGTTAGCAAGATGAATAAAGCTAGGATGTTAGTAGAAAGTGCCATTTTAGTTGTAGTGATTAAAGAGTTTTTGAAGGTTGGATGTTTGGTGATGAACAATGGTTCTCCTTTTATAACATGAATGCCTTTGCAATGGACGTGTCTACATAGATTTTAGGATAGCGTAGCTTCTCAGTTATGTTGCCGTATAACTATTTTAAGAGGATGTATACTACACCAATTTGAAGGAAGACTGGTTTTATCTGCAGTGTAGGTTCTTGGTTGATTACTTGAATTATGGCTTCATGTTATTTAATAGTAAATTAGAGTTGGATTGTATTATTTGTTGTATGTTCATTTTTGTCTCGTTATCTTTGGTCTACTTTTCCACAGATTTGTATTGTGGGCCGATAATAAGATTTTAAATACCGATTATTAATGTTATTTAATGGTCATGTCACTCGTGGGCTCTATTTATCACATTTAGAGGAAATATTCATGTTCACACTTCACACTTGCAGAATACGTGTGACCACCTTCACGGTATTTGCTGAATGAATTGGTTTGTTCAAGCCATTAGTTTATGCTCAATTACCACTTACTGTGTACTTTATTGCTTAACATGTCATCCATGTTTTGGCATATTTAGCTTGTTGCATAAATTCTGAATCTTGCTAAGCACGTCGATTCATACTCTTTTTAATGCACGGTATACAACATACTAATTACTTATCCATATACCTACAAAACACCAATTCCTTGCTAATATACCTGGATCTGTTCATGTTAGAAAATATTCGCATGGGGATGTTCAATCAAATTAACTTAAGTTCATTTGACAATAAAAGCCAAGCAACGAAAAATAATTAAATGCAACAATATTCCTCTGAATTTTTTTTAGTTCATTGCTGTCAAATGTATAATTAACTTTGGCATTTAAAATTTTAACTTTTACTGTTCTAAATTTTCAAAACCAGTTATTAGGAAGAGAAAATAGTAGCGTCATTAGCAAAACTCTAAGTTACTCACATTTGATTTTAGGGGGTGCTGTGTGTTTTGTAACCAGTAGTTGTATTGATTTTAGGTGTGCTGTCTCATATTTGATCTTTCAAATTAAAATCTGATCAAACCAATCTATTTTTAACATTTTCTTATCATAAGAATGCATTTAGGAATTCTAATGCAATTAGCAAGTTACACAACTGACATGGCACACACCATATACAAATACACAAACAAACCCACAAGCCATGAAATAGCTATTCTTGTTCAATTCATGTAAGGAGCTCAAGTCTACGATGTTTTTTCACTCTGATGCTAGTTGGTTATTGAAAACTATTCTCCGACACCGACCTACTATAAAATTTCCTGCTTTAATTCTAGTGTGTAGTCTTTTTTCCTAAATACAGGCAATAATATTGTTTTCAATTGAATATAAATAAATTATAATAAGAATAATGAACTACACCAAACGCCAAACCAATGAAACACACAGGAGTGTAACGTGGTTCGATCAAACCGACTAGCTTGCATCCATTTAGCAACTTTTATTATTATTATTTTTGAACAATTTTTAAGTTTGCAAGAGATAATAATTGGTTACAGGACAAATGAAGCATAAGGAGGCTACTCATTGTGTTACTTTTATCTTAATGTAAATACGGTCAATGCGGGTTCTATCTGAAACGGGAAGCCCACTTATGTAAACAACTTTATATAAAAGCCTGGTACAAGATACCGAAATGTAACTTTATAATGTTAGTGCTACTGAAACATCATTTTCAATAAAAAAAGCTTTCAGTTTACAACTTCAATTTCTTCAATTTCATCTTATTCAAATTTTCTTCAAATTCTATCTTGGTATCAGAGCCATATAAGGAAAAACTGCACTGAAAGCTTTCAGATAAAGAAGATACTAATCTCCATCAGAGAAATCTCATCATTTGGAGATTTGTTACCCATTAGAAATATTTTCATCATTTGGGCAGTATAAGATGTCTCCAAAGACTAGTGCCTCGCTAGGTAAGTCCGGCTGCACACAGTCTCCTTCATTGATCAAATTTTAATTTGAAAAGGCCGAAAATCAGTCAAGAATTCAAGAAACTCATTAAAATAGAAAGGAAGTAAGTGCCTTACCACTGGTTTATCAGATTAGGAATCATTTTCAACCCAGTTGCAACATACCTGAATCCTGCAGAAACAAGTTCTTGATTATTCTGTTTGATTTCTAACCTTTCAAGTATTTCTTGATTCAAGAAGCTTCATCATGGCTAATGATAACTCAGAAACTTCTGATAATGCATCCAATCCACCACAACAAGCCACTGCTGCAGCAGAAAATCTTCTGAAAGCCACAATCAATCCTCAGTTTCAACTCATAACTGCTCAACTTGAAGAAGATAATTATCTTCTCTGGAAAGTTCAAGTTGATACTACAGCAAGAGGGTATGACTTGGAAGGATTTATTCCTAGCACTGTTGCTGTTCCTCCCAGATTCATCATTGATTTAGAAAACAAAACAGTAAGTAATGGAGAATATGCAAAGTATCAAAGGCAAGGTAGTCTTATAAGTACTTGGTTACTTTCATCAATAAATGTAAAACTACTACCTCAAGTAATTGGTTGCAGAACTGCTAATGAAATCTGGTTAGTAGTTGAAAGAATCTTTAATACTCAATCTACAGCCAGAGTAATGCATTACAAAAGACAATTATAAAATGTCAGAAAAGAAAGTCAAACAAAGAGGTACTATCTGGAAAAAGTAAAGAACATATGTGATATGCTTGAAGCTGCAGGACACAAAATCTCAAAGGAAGTTTTAACTATCCTAACTGGTTTAGGTGATGAGTATGAATCAGTAGTAGCAGTGATATCCTCTCAAGAAACTCGGCCATCTCTTGAGTATGTCAGTTCCATCTTTCTTGCACATGAGGAAGATTGGATTTCAAGAAACCAATAGACAGTGATATGTCTATCAACTTTTCCTCATCTAATAATAAGATAAGAAATCAAAATTACAATAATCAATAATATCAAAGGGGAAACTCTACTGTCAGAGGTAGAGGCAGAGGGAGATGGAGCAACAATAACAAATCAAAGTGTCAGATCTATGAGAAAATTGGTCACACTGCACCAAAATGTTATTTCAGATTCAATGCTAACTATGTTCCAAGGCAAAACTCAAACAGTCAAAGAAATGGCAACTACAGTGCAAACTTAGCATAAATTCAGAAAGAGTCTAATAAACAGTCTAGTGGCAACATAAATCAGCATCAAGATGAAACAGCAAGGTCAGAACACATACTAGATGAAGCATGGTACCCAGACTCAGGTGCAACCAATCATTTGATTAATAATCTTGACAACTTAAATCTTGGCAACAACGAGTACAGAAGTAAACAGTCAATATCTATGGGAGATGGTAAACTTATTAGAATCACTCATATTGGTAATGCCTATATCAAAGGTGAAAGGCAACTATATCTCAATGATCTGTTAAGAGTACCAAGAATAAAGAAAAATCTTATGAGTGTATCTCAATTTGCACATGATAATAATGTGTACATTGAATTCTATCCTAAATATTGTTTAGTAAAAGACATACTAACTGGTGAAAAACTTTTGCAGGGTGATGCAGTGAATGGGTTGTACAAGTTCACTGTGACTAACTGCAGAAACGCTGTTGGGAAAGTAAAGTGTAGCAATAATTATGAAATATCATCTGTTGAAAACAATAAAAGTGCATTTGGTAAATGACATTGCATGTTGGGGCACCCCAAATGCAAATGTTGTAAAACAGGTTCTGAAAGAAATTAAATCTCTTTTAGTGATCTTACTTTACCATATATCTGTACCTATTGTCAAATGGGCAAAAGCCACAAATTACCCTTTGCTGATTCTATGACTGAATAAAAATGCCACCAGAACTACTTACAACTGAACTTGGGTCCTGCACCCATTAGTTCTGACTATGGCTATAAATATTATATATCTTTTGTTGATGCCTTCAATAGATACACATGGATATACTTTCTGAAAACAGAGGCAGAAACTTATAAAGCTGTCATACATTTTATTACTCAAGTTGAAAGGCAAACATGTCACAAAGATAAAGTTTTTCAAAGTGATGGCGGTAGTGAATATGAGTCACTTGACAAAATTTTCTTAAATAGAGGTATAGTATATAGAATCACATGTCCATACACCTCTTAACAGAATGGTCTGGTCGAGAGAAAACACAGACACATAGTAGAAACAAGGATAACTTTACTTGCTCAGGCATCTCTACCTCTAAAATTCTGGTCTGACTCATTTAGTTCTTCAGTGTTTTTGATCAATAGACTCCCGACTAAAGTGCTAAATGGAGTGAGTCCAGTTGAAATACTCATGGGAATTAAACCCAATTATGGTAATCTTAGAACATTTGGGTGTCCGTCCTTTTCCTATTTAAGACCATATAACAAATAAAAATTAGACTTCAGATCTCATCCCTGTACATTTCTGGGTTATGCAACCAAGCAGAAAGGTTACAAATGCTTGGGCAACTCAGGGAAAATATTTATTAGTAGACATGCAGTGTTCAATGAAAAGATATTCCCCTTTGCTGTGCAAATACTAAAACTACTCAGAAAATATATAATCCAAGAACATCTATCTCAAATATACCTATGTATTCTGAGACATGGAATCCCAGGGCGGCAGGCTGAGGGAAAAGCCGGACTCTATTCCTTACTCAAGGAATCTTTGAACCACAACACACTGTGTTGCCTGACCCAGGTCATGGAACAAAAGAACAGCCTGACATACGTGTACAGTCATCCACTACATGAAGTAATCAAAGTCAAGGAATCAACAGTAACAGACTTCAAGAAAAATCTCATGACAACACTGGTGAAGATGATAGTTCAACATTAACAGACACTGAATCATCAACCAAAACAGGTCATCACTTGATTACAAGATCCAAAAGTGAGATATTCAAGCCAAAAATCTACACAGCAAAACAAATATTGATGAGCCCGAGTCATTTGAGCAAGCATACAGAGATGAAAACTAGAAGACATCAATGAATGAAGAATATCAACCACTAATGAAGAATAAAACATGGAGCCTTGTACATCTTCCAACAAACAAAAATATAATAGGATGCAAATGGACCTATAAATCGAAGAAAAATCCAGATGGAACAGTGTCCATATACAAGGCCAGACTAGTTGCCCAAGGATATACTCAACAGTATGAATTTGACTTCAGTGAAACATTTTCACCTGTGGTAAAGCCAACGACTATCAGAGTTGTGCTCACAATTGCTTTAAGCAAAAACCGAGACATAAGTCAACTGGATTGTAACAATGCATTCTTAAATGGCATTCTACAAGAAGAAATCTACATGGAACAACCACAGGGATATAAACAGAATGATAGTCTAGTTTGCAAGTTAAATAAGGCCATATATGAAACAAGCACCAAGAGTATGGTTTGATAGACTGAAGGCCACCTTAACCTCTCTAGGCTATCAGTCTATCGAATCTGATAACTCTTTATTTGTCAAAAGTTACAATAATTATATTATTTATATTCTAATAATGTTGATGACATGATCATAACAGGTGATGATACAGCAGAAATTACAAGCACCATATAATATCTTAAGAAGCAATTTTCCATCAAAGACCTTGGCAATCTCAACTATTTTCTAGGCATTGAAGTTAATAGAAAATCAAACACAGAGATATTTCTAAGTCCGAAGAATTATATTAGAGAGACACTTATCAAATCAAAAATGCATGAGGCAAAACCACAATTCACTCCTATGATCAGCAATCAACAATTGTCCAAAAACAGGGGAGAATCCATATTAAATATTAAACAATATAGAAGTATTGTAGGAGCACTACAGTACACTACTATTACTAGGCCAGACATATCATTCAGTGTTAACAAAGTTTCACAGTTTATGCGGGAACCACTTGATGAGCACTGGAAAGCAGTAAAAATGATTCTCAGATATCTTAAAGGAACCGTAGATTTTGGATTAATGTTGAGAGCATGCAAAAACTTAAACATCACATCATATGCAGATGCGGACTGGGCTACAGACATTGATGATAGAAAGTCTATAACAGGGTACTACATCTATATTGGGGACAATCCTGTGTCATGGTGCTCAAATAAGCAGACCACTGTATTAAGATCGAGCACAGAAGCAGAATATAGAAGTGTTGCAAGTGCTACTGTAGAGATAACTTAGCTACAATCTCTACTAAAGGAACTACAAATCATTACAGCACTCAAACCAATACTATGGTGTGATAATCAATGCACTGTATACATGACAACAAATCCAATATTGCACGCACGAACAAAACACATTGAAATTGATTTATATTTTGTTCGTGAACAAATTCAAAGAGGAAATCTACAAGTCAATCACATACCTTCGACTTACCATACTTACCAAAGCTCTGTCAGCAAGAAAGTTCTTAAAGTTTCGAGCCGAACTAAGATTAAAGAGAAAAGTAAATCTCAAAAATCTGACCTTTGACAAGGAGATGAAAGCTCGGATCAAATTACCTCGAGCGGTCGTAACTATAGCAAGCAAGTCTCTTAAGGATGATACTAGAGCCAGATTAAGTGAAGAAGAACATAAATCTATCTCTGGAGAGAAATCTATAGCCGCTGAGATTTCTCAAAGACAATCTTTGGAAGGAGAATTCTCAACAAAACCTAAAGACTTGTGAAGAATCGAAGAAAATCAAGTTGATTCTCAGTCGCCGCCATGGATCTGAAACAACAGAAGAAACCCAAAACCTAATATTGGTTTGGGAGGCCGGAGGGGGGTGGGGGGTGGGGGGTGGGGGGGGGAGGGGATGAAGTATAAGGCGGCTACTCGTTGTGTTACTTTTATCTTAATGTAAATACGGTCAATACGGGTTCTATCTGAAACCGAAGCCCATTTATGTAAACAATTTTATATAAAATCCTAGTACAAGATACCGAAATGTAACTTTGTAATATCAGTGCTACTGAAACATCATTTCCAATAATAAAAGCTTTCAGTTTACAATTCAATTTCTTCCATTTCATCTTATTCAAATTTTATTCAAATTCTATCTAGGACCATTAAATCACAATAGCGGAACAATTCTCAATAATATTCATCAAATAGTTGATTTTTAGAGGACATCACTCAATCAAATTTCTACTTCAACGTTTTTTATTTGATTGTCAATTTGATTTATTTGTACGAGATGTCGCAATTAAAGAGAGAAAACTCGATTATATTATAACCTGTAATCATTAATAACCATCGAATAAGTTGAAATATTAATTTGGAACGTCCAAAAGTGCCCAAAAAATGTTGTTTTTTTGGCGCACTGCCATTGATCACCATTAAAATGTGTGGTGACCGCTCTTTGGACTCGGTCTTGAATTCTACACACGATCGATCACGATAAAAAAGTCTTTGGTCACCTATCTTTTGCTTCTATCAATTTTCAACAATCAGCTCCAAAACAGAAACACGCGTCCTATTGTCCATGGCTTTGATTTATCTTGCATTTTCTCCATTGCTACGCTCTCAGTTTCATCGAAATGAGCATAATATCATGTTGCATTTTTTCTAACATATACAAATTTAATTAAAGATATGCTAATATGGAACCATATAACCAAATATATTACATATTGTATGCACAACTATGTGAGTTTTACGTACAAAACTTAAGCTATTAAGGAAATTTGAAAATTATTAACTAATTTGATCATTTGAAACAAAAAATTCGAAATGATTCTAGCAATTAGTTTAGTTAGAAAGTTTGACCTTTTTAGAACAGTTTTTTCTAAATCGATTGAAAAAGGGAAGATGTATTTTCTGAATTTTTATACTGCAAAAAATAATTAATGTCGGATAGAAATTCCAAAATTTAATTTTTATTTACAAATAAAATAAAATTTGATCGAAAAAATATAAATTTTTTCTCAAACGTCGTGTTTCGAAAACACATTATATAAAATGATTTTAATTTTTGGAATTATTTTTATCATGGATTCTCTACAATACTTGATAAAATTAGAATCAAACATCTTGTTTAGATTAAAGTCAATCATTAAAGATATTAATAAATAAATATCTTTGAACAAAATCCTTAAGTTTAACATCTTATAATTTGATATGCATCCTGAAGTTCAAAATTTTATAATTTGATATCCTCAATATATATATATATATATATGCACAAAGCACCATAACCTAAAACATGAACATTTTTTATATGTATAGCCCAAAACTCTTATTTCCATGTGGTAATTTGAAAAGTTCAAATTTTCATTTAATTCCAAGAATATTACTAAAATCAACATTTACAAAGAAATGAAAATATCTCCAAAATATTTAAGTAAAGTATGTCATTCTTTTTTTTAACAATACTTCAAATCCCGTCAACATACTTATTCTGGACGATATTTCAATCATATCACCACACGTAGTTTTTTTAAATTATTGATTCTTTTTCTCAGAAAACTGGTACAACATAAATTATTTTCTTCTGTCATGAATGCTTATTTACATTAGTGGGCTGTGACAGTAAACTTTTAAGATATGCTTTTATGTATAGCTGTAATGTCTAATTTATGTCTCTCTCATGTAAACAATCTTAACAAGCATTATATCGTATTCTATAGACACCGTTATATTATCCAGATCACTATTATCTGCAATATTCAAACTATTAATAGATTTGACCTTTTGAAATGGCTTTTGTGAAATGTTTCTGAAATGATTACATATTAACAAAAGCTGCTGCATCGTTCATACATACATACATATACACATACATACATACATACATATAGACATATATATATATATATATGTGTGTGTGTGTGTGTGTGTGTGTGTGTGTGTGTGTGTGTGTATTGTTGCAATCATAATTCCACAACTGAATACTCAAGTTCCTTTTCAAACGTCATGTTTGATGGCCTTGAGTTAAAGGATGTAAATGAATGAGATAACATAACGTCTCATATTGTATCAAACTGTAACAAGCTGATACGATAACAAGGCCATATGTTATATTATGTACAAACGACTGTAGAAATACAGTCCAAAACTCATGTATTAAAACAATCAATTCATATCAATACAAAATCATCTGTTTCTTCAAATCATATTTTCATCAATCATAATATGGTATTAGAGCTTCCAAGGCTAAACAACATCAAATGTTTACTCACTGATCAAAAAGATGAAAATAGAGAAAACTGATTATCATCAGATTGATTATCATCAAATGATAATAAAAAACCATCAGTGTTTAATCTCATCATTTGGGATTTTTTTATCAAGATTTCACCGAAGTTCGGTGCCCTACCTGGAAATACAGCATTCCGGCTGCAACTCAAACATTGGCAAACTAGATATTCAAAAAATCAAGGCAGAAATCAAGGGCTCAGTCAAATCTTTTAAGAAAAGTAAGTGCCATGCCAGGAACATATCAAAGCAGCCTCATCATTTAAGTTTAGCTGCAACAAAGCCGATTCTTGATCGCCGAAGGTTTTCTTACATCTGCTCATCCCCCAATCTTCTTGAATCACTTAGTTTCTTGTTAATCATCATGACAGGAGATAACAGCAACACTGCAACATCTGAAAGTTCAGCCAATACAAAACAGCTTGATGCTGCAACTGAGAATCTCATCAAAACTGTGATCATCCCACAAAGCCAATTGAAACTATTCATCTTGAAGATGACAATTACTTGCTATGGAAGCTTTAAATCAAAATTGCACTTCAAGGTTATGACATTGAAGGGTTCATTTTTGGCGTCATCTCTATCCCTCCAAAGTTCATAACTAATCAAGAAAATAAATTGATCAGCAATGAGGAATACACAAAATATCATAGACAAGACAGGCTTATAAGTTCATAGTTATTATCATCTATTAGTACTAACTTGTTATCATAGGTTCTTGGCTGTAGAATATTTAATGAAATATGGGGTACTGTTGAAAGGATATTCAACATACAGTCAACTCCAAAGGTAATGCACTACAAAAGAATGTTGCAAAACAACAAGAAAGTTAACTTACCCATGAAATATTATCTACCAAAGATCAAAGTAACATGTGATATGTTAGAAGCAGTAGGCCACAACGTGTCAAACACAGAACAAGTTCTGACCATTTTAAATGGTCTTGGTGAGGAATATGAATATGTGGTGGCAGCGATCACATGAAAGAAAACCATGCCATCCTTAGAGTACATGCATTCAACTCTCTTTGCTCATGAAGGGAGAATTGACAACAAAAAGCCATTGGATGCCGATATGTCAATCAACTATGTAGCCAACTACAAAGGCAAAAGTCAAGGCAACAACAGAACAAATCAAACATATCAAAGAGGTGGTTACGACAACGGAGCAAGAGGCAGAGACAATATTAGCAACGGATCAAAGTGCCAAATATGTGAGAAAATGGGCCACATTGCAGTCAAGTGCTACTTTAGATTCAATGCAAATTGCACAGCAAGCCAAAATAAAAAAATAATCAAAGAAGAGCAAATTAAAATGTTAACATGGCATATGTTGACTCAAACAACCAATCTGATGCATCAAGAAACTGTAAACAAAATTCTGGTATAAAGACGAAGATGTAGCAGACGAAAGCTGGTATCCTGAATCAGGGGCTACCAATCACATCACAAATAATTTGGACAATCTGAATTGGGACAAAAGGAGTACGGAGGTAAAGAGTCCATGCATATGGGCAATGGTTAGAGTATTGAATCACACATACTGGACACACTTGCATAAAAGGTCAAAAACTTTTGTATCTCAATAATTTGTTGAGAGTACCACAGATAAAGAAAAATCTAATAAGTGTGTCACAATTTGCTAGTGATAACAATGTTTACTTTGTGTTCAATCCAAACTATTGCTTAGTTAAAGATATACTTACTAAAGATATTCTCTTGCGGGGTAATGTTGACAAAGGATTATACAAGTTTAATCTTGCTAATTCAAGAAAATATAGAGGTTATGAAAAATCAAGTAGAAAGGATTTTATCGTTTGTACCTAATGATTGAATGTGACATAAACTGTTTTTCTTTAAACCTGTTATAATCAACCAGAGAAGTTACCTTGTAACTAAGTTATTGTTTAGTACAAGTGTTAATATAGTGTTATGTATTATTTCAGATTGAATAATGTTAGTCTTAAACTCTACCGTGACAATGTTTTGTGAATAGGCAACGGTATAACTCTGTGTGATGTGTAATAAACAGTCAGAAAGACATATTATGCATAACTGTCATGCAACATCAGTTGTATATTTGTGCTGATTGAGTTTAGTTATTCACCACTTTCATTATTATTACTACTACTATTTTTCTTGTTGAAATGGTACTTAAAAACAACATGTTATTAATATACCATAACACAAATTACATGCCAATATATGTTCGAATCACGCTACGCAAGTTTCGAATTTGTAGCCACTCGCACTAAAGCCGAATCACTTAACCGTTGGAACAATGGTGTTTGTCCCCACTTCCATTATTTTGATGATAATACCTAAATAGCATGTTGAATAAAGTTGATATGTATTGAGGTTTTTGCAAGGTATTTTGAGTGTTTTATGTGTATTACAGTTGATTAACGTCATTATAATGTCTTGATTGCCTGCATAATGATTGCATAATTATAATCTTTTTAGTCGGAATGAATTTTAGATCATGGATAGCGGAATTTATTATGTGTACCAATCTTATTTTAAGAGTATGCATGAGTTCAATTTTGTATGCATTATTTCAATTTTCTAGGAGTTAAGCGGAGTTTATATTTTAAGTCAACCAGCTAATGTTATCTTAACGCCATTTGTATAAAATTATATTGAGCTTGTACATATGTAACAAGATTTGAATTTAATTATGACCACAATGCGATTCAACCTTAAATTGACATGTCTCGAGTTAGGAATCACCTTCATATATTTTTTCTGCATTGTTATATGAATATCATGATGGTTGATCTGAGTTGTATTTGAGGTTCACATAGTTGCATACTTAAATTGTTGTTGTAGAGTCTCGTAGTCATACTAACTAATGATGCATCTATGATATAATAAGTTGCTTTTTAGCCCACTGGGTCAAGAATCAATTTTTTAAGAAAAAGGAGAGAGGTGAACATCCGCATGAAATATGAAAAGCTCTAGGATTAACATCAGGTAGTCTTTTTTGAACGTCCAAACGTTTTCCTATAAAATTTAATAATAATATGATCAATCAACACATCAAAATTAAACAATGTTGTTAGTCATAATGAAGCAAATCATATCTTCATATTTGAACCATTAACCTTGACCTCTTACATCATTAATGTTGAGTTTAAGATCCATCAATACATTATCAAGCTCTTTAAAAAACCCAAGTCCCGATGTGTCATCCACTTTAATATAACCAAGAAAGCATTCCTCCACTTTTGTTTTTCTTACCTCATCAACATCCACACATCTTATAATAATTGGCATTTGATCTTTATGGCTCAAATCCGGAGTGCAATCAAGGATAATTGAAAAGAACTTTGCTTTTAATTTTTTTTACAAGTACTGTTTCTTTAATCTTCTTAGCCAATAAGCCTATCAATTCATTTTGAATTTTGTTAATGATTATTAGTTTCATTATTTATCACACATCTTAAGTGATCTTTCATTATTGGATCAAATTCAGTAACAAATTGGATAAGTTGACAAAAAAAGTCCATTGATTTTTCATATATTCTCTCATTAGATCCACGAAATGGTAAATTATTTCGAGATAAAGTCTTTACAACACCAATGATATGCACAAGCACTTGCTTCCAACGTTGTCTCTCTTTGTCAATTCTAGATTCCTTTCTTTTTCAATAGTTTCCTTTTGTTTTGGACCTCTATGCAAATCAACCCATTTGATAAGATTTGTGATGTGTTGTGGATTGCTTTCATGATATCTAAGTTTTGAAGAAATATTATGCCAATCATCTATCCCTTCTTTGGCTAGCTTTGATGTTTTTTGAGTGTGTTTGAATAACTTACAGCAAAAACAAAAAACTTTGTCACATTCATTTGAGTACACTAACTATTTTCTTTCATGCTCTTCTCCATATGGATAACGACTAATGTAGTGTTTGGAAGTAAAGTGTCTACTATTAGCTTTGTCTTTTGGAAAAATGTCATTTTCTTTTAGGATTTAATAGGTCCTTGTAATGACCCGTAAATTTTAGTGGTTTACTTATTTAATTAATTGACATTTTGTGAAATTTTGTAATAAAATTTTGAATTGAAAATTTAATATTTGGAATAAGTCTAATTTAATATAGAAAATGGCAAATTTTCAATTAATAATGTGGAAGTTTAATTTCTTGTGTAATTTTATTTAAATTCAAATCAATTAATATTTGATGATAATAAAATGTTTTTTCCAAACCTGAATATTTTTACATAATAAGTTTGTAAATCATCTTCTGAGTGAGACGTTATATTTCGTTTGTTCGAATTTGGACTGCTGTTGCTTCGTTTATCTTGTTTTTGACATTTTAGCAGCATTTTGGTACCGATTATCGACTTTTGATGGAATGATTATACCACCGATATCTGTATACTGTTTTGATCATCTTGTCGCCCTGATCCCTGCGGTATATTCAATTCTTTGTTTTGAAGTCCGATTCGCAATAGAATCCGCGAAACAATTAATCATGCTGGTATCAAATTTCAAACTTTTGGGTTCCTGTGCTTTCATCTACCTAACTCTTGAAATCTCAGCCACTTGCTTTTCATATTCCCGTAATTATGATTTGACTGTTGCTTTTTCCTTGGTTTGCTCGTTTTCTCGGTTTCATTCGAGTATAATTTAATATAGCTTGTTCATTCTCTTCATCTTCATTTGCTCTGTAAAATAAAAAAAAGCTGTTTCATTTTTTACAGTTTGACTCTTAAAACTGTTCGTGCATGAAGCTACCCAAAGCCGATCCGCTTCCCCTTACTTCGAAACCAGCCTCCATTCACCGACGATGTCCCCATCAACTGTTGGGCCACCTCTCCTCTTCTTCCCTCCAACAGCCCGAGCTCTTGCTCTTTCCTCCACCATCGGACCAAGGAACCCAGTCGAGCACTGCGACCACCTACAAAAATCCTCCCCTTCGCCCAAGACCGTGACCGCTCCTTCATCTCACCACCTTCCTACGCCGTGATCTCCTCCTACAACCTGGCCACTTATTTTCCTTTCTCTGGCCATTTGCAGCCTCTTCTTGTGTTAATGTGTAAGTTATTTGTAAGTAAGTTTATATATATAGTTTGTATATAGGTTATATTATGGCAAAACATATATTTTCATTTTAAAAGCTGCTGTTGTCTCTTATTCTATTTGTATTTTTGTTTCCATAACTAATAATAGTATCTTTAATACTTTGCATTTTAATGAGTATGTATGTATGTGTGTGTGTGTATATATATATATATATATATATATATATATATATATATATATATGCCGTATACTTTCGAATCACTTTTGTCTTGTATTTTTAACTTACAGTTTGTATATATATGTCCATATACGTTTATATATTAGTGTATATATATATTGTTGATTCCAAGTGTTATACGTATGTCAATATATATATGTAGTATCCTTATTGTATATTGGCTTTGTGAAATGATTTTTCTTTGATTATGATCTATGTTCATATATAAAGAGTTTATAAAGTTATACACACACACACACACACACACACATATATATCAAGCTTGGTTTCCATTGTTTTATACTTCTCAATTTTTCATTCGATTCTAAAGGTGTATATTTATATATATATATATATATATAGGTATAATATATGATGTTTGTGTATATATATATATATATATATATATATTACTTTATATATATGGTCTGTGGAGTTTTATTTTAAAGTTATATATATAACCTGCTGCTATACGCGTGTTGTATATCACCCATTGTAGATATGCAGCCTATATTAGCTGATATGGCAGGTTGTTAGTATTTTAGATATACATATATATGTTCTGTATTTATGTCAGTTCTCATAGATATGTTTTAAACTGATTTTAAAATACAATTAGTACATGAGTTATATATATTAGTGTATTAGTATATGTATACTTAAGTTAGACAATCTGTTATGGGTTCTATAGCTTCTTACTTTTCTCTTATTCATAGTTTGTATATATGCAGTTCTGTTTAGTCATTTACTAGCCTACTCATGTATAAAGTTGCATATATGTTGTATACCCGAATATGTTTGCATATATTTTAAGTATGTATATAATAGTTATTATTTTAAATATATATATATTTAATTTAAAATGTGTTTGAAATTAGAATATGCTTTATATAAATTGTTATATATAGTTACACACACACACACATAAGTTCACTTATACAATTAATCTTCATCAATTCAGTTTGATTTGATTTCGTTGATTCCAAACTATCAGCTTTTCTCTTCGAATTCGTATTCAATCTTGCTTTGCTTTTGAATTCATGTTTGGATTCATAGCTCAATTTCTTATTCATCTCTAGCCTTGAAAGGTGAGCAATTTCTCACGATTGACGTTCTTATATTTATAAAATTTGATTTCACTTGAAACGACAATTGAAATATGCTGTTGTTAGTTATTTACATTGCTATATATATGCTATTATTTATATCTGTCACCCATGACATCGCACACCGTTATCTGTTATTTATATTGATGATATATGCCTGTTATATTATTATCATATATGTTCTCACTCTGCAAGTTTCTAGTTAGTATAGAATTCACTATGGGTTAAAATGATACAAACCCAAATGATCTGTAGAATAGGAGAAAATCATTATGAGTTGAAATGATAAACCCAAGTGATTTTCATTGAATTGAATTTGGGATTGTGGATTGAAATGAAATATACCCGTATATATTCAAATTAGGATTGAAATGATAAATATCCATATCACTTGACCATAGGATAGAAAATTATATACAGACACCGTTAGTCAATATGTATACATATATTTTGAAATGATTTCCAAGGTTTTGAAATGAATATTTTGTTTTTAATAAATATTAATTTTAAGATATATATATATATATGGTATTTTTATAAAGGTTTTAAATTTTGATTTTTAAAAATTATATGTTTTGAAAATTTTAAAATTATAAGTTAGTTTTGGATTATAAATTTTAAGATTTTACTTGCAATTTTACTATTTTAAAATATATATAAAATAAGTTTAATAAGATTTGATTTACTGAAGTTGAACTAATAAAGTTGATTTAATTAATATATAATATGTTTAAGTATTTATTTAAAATTTATATTTTCAAATATAGAGTTTATAATGATTTTAATAAAATTCTGGTTGGAAAGAGAAATAGAAATTGGTTTGAAATTGAATTTATTTAAGAATTATACTCAAATAAGTTTGATTTGAAATTTATTAAATTTTGGATTTTAAAGATATGATTTTATAACTTGATTTTGATTAAAAGTGATTTAAATGAATATTTTAAATTTACATAAATTTAAATGGTTTATTTAGTTTTATTGAAATTTGAAATTTGAAGTTTTATTTAAATGTTATTTGAATAATTAAGTAAATTTAAAAATAAATAACAACAAAGCTAATTTGATATATATATATATATATATATATATATATATATATGAAATTGTCAAATTTATTTTGGAATGTTGAATATTTAAAGCTTTGAAATATATTGAAATTGAAATGGTTTATTTTGTGGTTCAAATCTGTATTTGAAGTTGATATAATTTTAAATTTTTTATTTAGAAACTGAATTGAATTGAAATTGATGAATTGAGGTTTAATTAAATTGGAAATTTAGAATCTGAGTTGATTTGAATCGATTGGTGAAATTTGAGGAAACTATTTTATTAATAAAGTATTTTTAAATTATATTTAAAACTATTTTATATTTTACTTTATAAATCATTTCTAATATAAAATATTTTAATATAATCATTTTAATATAAACTATTTTACTTTATGACTATTTTTATATAAACAATTTTATTTTATAAACTATTTTATTATATATACTATTATTAATATTTAAATTGTTTAACTGGTGGAAGTTACGTTTTCAAAGTTATGAATTTCAAAGTATTATGTTATCAAGTGTTATGATTTCCAGTATATGGTTTTGGAAGTGTTATAATTTCAAGTGTTTTTTTTCAAGAGTGTTATAACTTTGAAAGTGCAATGATTGTTGAAATGGATATATTTGAAGTGAAAATGATATTGTATTGATATGGTTTTGAAATGGAAATGATATTTTGGTTTTAGAGTATAACTATTTTGAAATGACCGTGGTGTTATAATAACGTTTGGTTGTTAAAGAGATCGAGATCGGTTATTGTCATACTCTCTGCAAATACCGAAAACCATTTTAACAACCGTGTACGCGGCGGAGATTTCAGAATCAACTAGGATGTCAGCGACATCATATATGAGGTATATACGTGGATCCGACTCCCATGAGTTGCCATAAGATGGCTAAAACAGGAGCAATCGACGGGCCAAGTGAGATAGCTCCTCTGATCGGACACACTTCTTCATATGCCACTCTATTATTTTGTGACTTATTTGGTGCACACCTTTGATTTGGGAGTGTGGCTCGAGGCGGGCGGAAGCTGCGACTATGCGTTACCACCATCTCGGAAGTGTAATTGGTATATCTACCTTTGCATTGCCTGGTTGTGTCGTGTCACCTGCCCTATCAAGACCGCTACGAGTTTGTTTGTGTCGTACCTATAGAGTACCTCTGGTAGCCTTCCGATCAGGAGGTATTACGGTACTGTATAGAACATTGGCACCATAAAATGTGTTAAGGGGGATATGGGTAACACCTTAGCGCTATTTTAATAGTTTACTTTACTTTAGACATCAATATAATAGTGTATATTATTGCATAGTAAATAGTTTAATGGATCCTTAGAGGATGACTATCCCTAACATCCTTTAAGTTACTTGTATTTCAGTTGATATTTCACTTGAGTTGGATTTATTGATATAAGAATGTTAATCCTGACTCGAGTATTTTGTATTTTGTTTTACGCTCGGGTCAGTCTGAGTGTCGCAACATTCAAGCCTCACCTTTGGAGTTTGGAGCTTTGCTTGGAGATCCAACTATCGATTCAGCTTTCAGATCTTTTGTCAATTTCAGTGATGTATTCAAATCTTGTATTTGACGATTGTATTGACACTTCTGTGTATTCAAGACTACTGTTGTATCTTGTTTAAACTCTGTTATATATATAGTAGCTTCATGAACTACTATTCTTTTGTTTCTGCTGCTTATTGTTATATTACTCTGTTGTCTGTGATTTTGTGATTATTTATTTACTATATATGCTGATTTTTTCCAAATATAAATTAACAATATGATATTTTGAGCAATTCATCCGACATGTGCAGTTGCGAATGGTTGAAAATATCGGGCTGTTACAGTTGATATCAGAGCTTTGGTTTTAGGCAAAACTTAGCATATATGGTAAATTTAATTACGGAATTACTTTCGTTCGAGCTTGAATCTCTTCCTCTTTGACTCGGTTTTCTTTGAATTTTAGAACTTACCTTTCGTTCTGAAATTCATTCTTTTCTCATCCTGTTTGTATTTTTTTGATTCTGGAGTATCCCATAGCTCCATTGTATGAATTGTAAAGGGGTGAAACTCCTTTATAATAGGCATTGATTTACCGAAGATTTCTATATCCTCGGTTTAGATGCTGCTATCTCTTGCTATGTCCGAATTCTATTTTCTTGCGATTAATCTTATTCTGCATCAATCTTATTCTTGAAGTCATGGCTAACCGGTGAAGGTTGCCCACGATTTATATAAGTCTATCCATCTTCCTTGCTTGAAATTCAGTCATCTTACCTCCTTATCGGGTCTATCTTCTAGTAGGAATTCTTTAGATTAGAATCTCTTTAATTTGAATCTCTATCATTGCTTTGAAATCCATTTTTGTATTATCGAGTAAGGGAGTGTACTTGTATCAATATAAAATGTTTTATATGTTGTGTTGTTTGAATTGTTGATGTTGATTTGGGTTTTCGATCGATTCGTCTGATCAATGCCATCGATAAGAATTCCAAAACACTTGAACAGATCAAACTGACATAATTTTGTTTTCAAATTTGGTAAATGAAATAAATTTCTATGATTATATTATATATATAAGTAAATTTTCTGAAAGATAATTATAAATGAATTGGTTAACAAAATTATAATATTTCAATTATATTTTTTAAAACCAATGACTATTGCCATATGATATAAATAAATAAAATTATAGAACTTGGCTTACAAATTGATTTGGAATTCAAATTAAGAATTTGAGAATTTAAATTTTTGATGATTCTAAACTTTTGTTTTAAAATTTTAAAATACATATTGTTGAAAGTATTTCCGAATAGAAATTGTTTCTAAATAATTTTAAATGTTTAAACCAGTGCTCTCCGCTTATGTCGATGGAAAATAATTTCGGTGATGATGGCCGCATCATCGACATTCATGTTCTAGTTTCAGAGTGGTAAGACCATTCTGTAGCTTTGATACTCTTTTATTTTGGAAATTAAATTGATTTGAATTTCTAAAGTATGACTTGATTTATATATATACGTATATATAAAGAGGTATATGATATTAGATTTGATATATAGGATGTATATATAATTATCTCTAAATTGTTTGAAGTTCACCAAAAATTTAGTTCTTAAAATTTCTTAAAGGATGATTTCAATTATAAAGTAAAGCCAAATTTTGAATAAATATTCAAACTTGAAATAATTGAGTTGAAAAAATTTATTTGTATATTTCTCAATTGCATTCCAATATAACTTATCTAAATTATTCAGAAGTTAACTACATAATTGAAGAGTATACATTATAAAATAATATTAATGGGATTTATAAATAAATTTGAGTGGTTATTGTAAGTATCAATCTACTTAATTTATGTGATAACATATATTAAGTGGATAAATTTAACCATTAATTCAGGAAAAAAGAGAATTAATTTGATTTGAATAAGTATGATCTTAATAAATGTTTATAGACTCAAATTATGATTTTTAGAAAATGTTAATTTTGATAAATTTGATAATGTGGTAATAAATAAATATGAATTTAGAAATAGTTAAGATTTAATTATAAGTGAAATTAATCTAAGTAAAATAAATGAATTAAGTAAATAGGCTAAATAAAATAAATTTTGTTTTGAAAATTTATAAATTGAAACAAATCAAATTGAATGAAAATACCTTGAATTGAAATCATCGAGTTGAATATAAACCAATTTAAAAATAATTGAAATTTATATGGTTTTAAATTAATTCTTTATTTATATTTCAATCTATTTTCTTTCTGCTTGTTTCTATTCTCCTACCTCGTTCCTTTTTGGGGATGAAAAGTTTTGAGTGGGGGAGAGAACAACGACCCGTAAATTTTAGTGGTTTTATTTATTTAATTAATTGAAATTTTGTGAAATTTTAAATAATAAAATTTTGAATGGAAAATTTAATATTTGGAATACGTCTAATTTAACATAGAAAATGGCAAATTTTCAATTAATAACGTGGAAGTTTATTTTCTTGTGTAATTTTCTTCAAATTCAAATGGTTAATATTTGATTATAATAAAATGTTTTCCAAACCTGAATACTTTTATACAATAAATTTGTAATCATCTTTTGAGTGAGACTTCATATTTCGTTTCTTCAAATTTGGACTGCTATTGTTTTGTTTATCTTATTTCCGACATTTTAGCAGCATTTTGGTACCGATTATCGACTTTTGATCAGATGATCGTACCACTGATACATGTATACCATTTTGATCGTCTCGTCATGCTGATCTCTGCGGTATATTCAATTCTGTGTTTTGAAGTCCGATTAGCAGTAGAATCCTCGAAATAATTAACCATGCCGGTATCCAATTTCAAACTTTTGGGTTCCTGTTCTTTCATATACTTAACTGATGAAATCTAACAGCCACTTGCTTTTCATATTCCCGTAATTATGATTTGACTGTTGCTTTTTCCTTGGTTCGCTCATTTTCTCGGTATCATTCGAATACAATGTAATACTGCCTGTTCATTCTCTTCATCTTCATTTGCTTTGTAAAATAAAAAAAGCTATTTCATTTTTTTACTGTTTGACTCTCGAAACTGTTCGTGCATGAAGCTACCCAAAGCCGATCCTCTTTCCCCTTGCTTCGAAACCGGCCTCCATTCACCGATTCCGTCTCCATCAAACGTTCGGCCACCTCTCCTCTTCTTCCCTCCAGCAGCCCGAGCTCTAGCTTTTCCCCCCATTATCGGACCAAAGAACTCAGCCGAGCACTACGACCACCTACTAAATCCTCCACTTCTCCCAAGACCGTGACCACCTCCTTCATCTCACCACCTTCCCACGCCGTGATCTCCTCCTATAACCATAGCCACTTCTTTTCCTTGCTCTGGCCATTTGCAGCCTCTTCTTCTTTTAATGTGTAATTTATTTGTAAGTAAGTTTATATATATATAGTTTGTATTTATATTATGGCAGAGCATATATTTTCATTTTAAAAGCTGTTGTTGTCTCTTGTTCTATTTGTATTTTTGTTTGCACAACTTATAATAGTATCTTTAATACATTTCATTTTAATAAGTATACATATATATGCCGTACACTTTGAAATCACTTTTGTCTTGTATTGTTAACTTACAGTTTGTATATATATGTGCATATACATTTGTTTATATATTAGTGTATATACATATTGTTGATTCCAAGTGTTATACGTATGTTAGTATATATATGTAGTATACTTATTGTATATTGGCTTTGTGAAATGATTTTTCTTTGTTTATGATCTGTGTTCATATATAAAGAGTTTATAAAGTTATATATATATATATATATATATATATATATATATATATATATCAAGCTTGGTTTCCATTATTTTATACTTCTCAATTTTGCATTCGGTTCTAAAGATGTATATATATAGATATAATATATGATGTGTGTGTGCGTGTATATATATTACTTTATATATATATGGTCTGTTGAGTTTTATTTTAAAGTTATATATATATATAAGCTGCTGCTATACGCTTGTTGTATATCACCCATTGTAGATATGCAGCATGTATAAGTTGATATGGCAGGTTGTTAGTATTTTAGATATACGTATATATGTTTTTTGTTTATGTCAGTTCTCATAGATATGTTTTAAACTGATTTTAAAATACAATTAGTACATGAGTTATATATATTAGTTTATTTGTATATATATATACACTTAAGTTAGAAAATCTGTTATGGGATCTATAGCTTCATATTTTTCTCTTATTCACAATTTGTATATATATACAGTTCTTTTTAGTCATTTACTAGCTTACTCATGTATAAAGTTGCATATATGTTGTATACCCGAATATGTTTGCATATATTTTAAGTATGTATTTAATAGTTGTTATTATTTTAAATGTATACATATTTAATTTAAAATGTGTTTGAATTTAGAATATGCTTTATATAAATAGTTATATATATATATATATATATATATATATATATATATAAGTTCACTTATACCATTAATCTTCATCAATCCAGTTTGATTTTATTTCATCAATTCCAAACTATCAGCTTTGCTCGTCCAATTCGTGTTTGGATTCATAGCTCAATTATCGTTCATCTCTAACCTCGAAAGGTGAGCAATCACTTACAATTAACGTTCTTATATCTATTAAATTTGATTTCAACCGAATCGAAAATTGAAATATGCCGATGTTAGTTATTTACATTGCTATATATATGCTATTATTTGTATCTGTTCACCCGTGTCATCTGACACCATTATCTGTTATTTATATTGATGATTTATGCCTGTTATATTATTATCATATATATTCTCACTCTGCAAGTTCTCTGCTAATATAGAATTCACTATGGATTGAAATGATACATACTCGAACGATCTATAGAATATGAGAAAATAGTTATGGGTTTAAATGATAAACCCAAGCGATTTTCATTGAATTGAATTTGGAATTGCGGCTTGAAATGATATATACCCTGATGCAGCTCAGGCCAGAAAAGAAGGGATAAGTCGTACACGACTTAAGGAGGAGGAGTTAAGTTGTCCACGACTTAAGATGGAAGGCTTAGATCGTTTTCGGGTTAAGGAAGGTTGGCCACGACCTAACAAGTCACATGGGATGGCAACACGACTTAACCAAGCTTCGGTTTTAGGTCGGCAACGACCTAAGGACTTAAGTCTTAAGTCGTGCACGAGTCAACCAGGGAAGGAAGGTCTTAAGTCGCAGGAAGCTTCGGTTTTAGGTCGGCAACGACCTAAGGACTTAGGTCAGCAACGACCTAAGGAATTATGGCTGAAGGAAGAGGCAACACTTGACGCTGCTGATTTGAGTCGCGCCATATGTCGTAAGTCGGCATGTAGTTGAGTCGGCCGAAGGCTGTTGAGATGTAATTGCTTTGAGTCGCCTATGTGATAAGGCACACATTGTGTTGTGAGACGAGTCGCTACCGACTTAGGTAAGTCGTGGCTCAACTAATATTGAGTTGCGTTTATTTTTAGGTCGTGTAAAGGTATTGTGTTGTAATTAGGTCGGTAACGACCTTGTCTAAGTCGTATGTGTTGTATATATGTGCTGTGTTGCAATTGAGGCGAGTGGTATCTGTTAGGTCGGCAACGACCTAGTTGAGTCGTGAGTCATGAGTCGGCAACGACTTAAGGGGAGTTAAGTCGGCAACGACTTAAGGGTCAAGGTGTGAAACTTCTATAAATAGCGAGTGTGTTGTAATTTCAAAGGGGGTTGATTTTGTTGAATAAAATTGTTGTTGATTGCTGTGTGCTTTCATCTTAAATTGGTAGTTGAGTGTAATCTCCTATCTCCACTTTCGGTTAATCGAGTGCACTCGATTCAACGATTGTTGAAGCCAATTCACGGTATCAAGTGCACTTGATCAATGTTTGAAGAATTGTAGATCTTCTTTCACGGTATCGTGCGCGATCAACGTGTCGAAGATAGCTAGAATTCGGTATCTTTGTGATCAACGAATTTGGGCATTTCAGTATCTTCAATCCACCGTTTGCTACTTTCATCGATCTATATCGTTTCGTTAATTATCCGCTGCGTCAGTTTTGTTATCAGAGCTTGACTTAGCCAATCATAGCTAAGACGAGTCTTAGAGCCAAGGAGTTTGAAGTGTTCATCTTGAAGTTGCAACAAGAGGAGAACTTTCGATCCATTCCATTTTGGATCAAAGTGTGGAAGTTGTTTGAATTTGATTTGTGTTAAAGTGAATGAGGCCGAGCCAAGTTGAGTTGGAGCCGTGACTTGTTGTACAAGTTAGTGTTGAAGAGTTTGAAGTTTGCATTTGCATTCGTTGAAGGTAGGCCGTGTATACTTGTGAAAAGTAGCCGAGCCTTGGTGAAGTTTGTTGAAGCGTTTGTGATTGTGAAATCATGCCGCCAAGAAGAGCTAATCGTCATCAAAATGTTGAAGCGTTGTATAGAAGAGAAGAAGCCGAGCAAATGGAACAACGTATTAATGAGAAATTTGATGAAGGCATTGGAAAGTTAGAGAAGTTGATGAATGATTTGAATCAAAATCAAAGTAGAAGATCACCAATCTCGAACCATGGAGGAAATAGAGTTTCGCCATCGGTTACGGAAGCGAGGAGGGTATCACCGCAATCTTTTAGAGAGAGAAGAGAAACATCAATTTCGTCAAGAAGAGATCACCATGACTGTGGACATGAAGAGAGGAGAACTCCACGAGAGTTTGAAAATGAGCCATATAGAGATGAAGAGAGACATAGTAGAAGAGACATGCGTGATCAAAGGGATGTTGATGGTCAAGATCGATATAGACGTACATTTGATTATGATGAAAATGGTGATAGAGCTAGCATTCATTATCAAGATCGAGACCAAGTTCGAAATGTATATTGGGAGGTAGATGATGATCGTCGATGGGAGTCGGGTATGAAGATGGAAATTCCTGAATTTAAGGGAGGAATGGTAGCTGAAGAATTTCTTGATTGGTTGTCTAATGTTGAAGAGATTTTTGACTTTAAAGAAGTTCCTGAGCATAGAAGAGTGAAGTTGGTTGCTACTAGGTTGAGGGGGAGAGCTTTGGCATTGTGGAAGCAAACTAAACTTACACGGGAGAGAATGGGAAAGTCGAAGATTGAATCATGGGAGAAGATGAAGAAACTGATGAAAGCTACATTTTTACCTTACAATTATCAATCACTCATGTATCAGAGGTTGCAGAACTTGAGGCAAGGGACGAAGACTGTTAATGATTATGCTGACGAATTTTATCAACTGATTGCTCGAAATGATATTATGGAGACGGAAGAACAGCTGACTGCTAGATTTGTTGGAGGGTTGAGGATACAGATTCAAGATATGGTGAATATGTTTGATCCTAGATCTGTAGCAGAAGCACATCAGAAAGCGTTGGCTTGGGAGAAGCAGGGAAGGCGTGGAGGTGGTGTGTTTACTAATTCCAACAATCAAGTGAAGGGTGCTAGTGCGAGTTCCAATGTTTCCAAAGCTGTTACAAAACCAGTTGTGAATGAAGTTGCGAAGGCAAAAGTCAAAAACAGTTTCAAATGTTACAATTGCCAGGAAGTGGGTCACAAGAGTAATGAATGTCCTAAGCCAAAGAAACGAACTATGATTGCTGAAGTTGAAGATGAGGGTGTTGGGGAAGGTTATTCTAGTCCAGTAGAGGAGGATGAACAGGATATTGCGTCAGGAGATGAAGGGTGTAATCTGATGATGAGGAGATCTTGTTTGATACCGAAGCAAGAAGAAGAAGCTAGTTGGTTGAGGAGTAACATCTTTCAGTCAACTTGCACTATTCTGGGAAAGGTTTGTAAATTTGTGATTGACGCTGGAAGTTGTGACAATATTATTTCTACTGAGGCTTTGAGAAAGCTGAAGTTGAAGACGGAGAAACGTCCAAATCCTTACAAGTTAGCGTGGTTGAGAAAAGGAGGAGAAGTGAAGGTGGACAGGCGAGTTCGAGTTTCATTTTCTATTGGGAAGAAATATAAAGATGAAATTTTGTGTGATGTACTTGAGATGGATGTTTGTCACTTACTTTTGGGAAGACCGTGGCAGTATGATCGAGCAGTGCAACATGACGGTCGGACCAATAGCTACAGTTTTATGTTTGAAGGTGTTAAAATCATTTTGGTTCCAAAGAAGAGACAGCAAAAAGAAAGTAAATCTGAAGAGATTGAGGAGCTGAAGACTTTATTGACTTTGAAGGAATTTATTGAAGAAGTAGAAGAGAGTCCAGAGGTATTTTTGTTGATTGGGCATGAAACCACTAAATCGGTAGAAGTTCCAGAGGAAGTAAAGCCGGTATTGGAAGAATTCAGTGATGTGTTTCCTGAAGAGTTGCCAACGGAGTTACCACCGTTGAGGGATATTCAACATCAGATAGATCTTGTGCCAGGGGCAGTATTACCACACAGGCCACATTATAGGATGAGTCCTAAGGAGCATGAGGAACTGAGAAGGCAGGTGGAGGAGTTGTTAGAACAAGGGCGTGTTCAGGAGAGCTTGAGTCCTTGTGCAGTGCAAGCTTTATTGGTGCCAAAGAAGGATGGTTCGTGGAGAATGTGTACGGATAGTCGAGCTCTAAACAAGATCACCGTGAGATACAGATTTCCTATGCCAAGGTTGGATGATTTACTAGATCAGTTGAGTGGGGCTACTATATTCTCGAAGATTGATTTGAAGAGCGGATATCATCAAATTCGTATTAGACCAGGTGATGAGTGGAAGACTGCTTTTAAAACCAGGGAGGGTCTATACAAATGGTTAGTTATGCCATTTGGTTTATCAAATGCACCTAGTACGTTCATGCGGGTGATGAATCAAATCTTTAGACCATTCATTGGGAAATTCGTGGTGGTATATTTTGATGATATTCTGATATATAGCAGGAGTATGGAGGAGCATGTTCAACATTTGAGGGAAGTGTTGATTATTCTTCGTGAGGAACAATTTTATGCTGCTACGAAGAAATGCGTGTTTATGACGCATAGTGTTTTATTTTTGGGTTATGTTGTTTCGGAGGAAGGTCTACATGTGGACCAGAATAAAGTTGAAGCAGTCAGGAATTGGCCACAACCGAGGACAATTACAGAAGTGAGAAGTTTTCATGGGCTAGCGTCATTCTACCAAAGATTCATTCCACACTTCAGTAGCGTGATGGCTCCAGTTACCGATTGTATGAAAGGGAAACAGTTTTCTTGGTCGGAGGAAGCAGGGTTTGCTTTTGAACAAATTAAAGGACTTTTGACGACAGCACCAATTCTTGTATTACCTGACTTTCAGTTGTTATTTGAGTTACACACTGATGCTTCTTCGGTTGGGATTGGAGGGGTGTTGAGTCAGAAGGGGCGTCCTATTGCATACTTTAGCGAGAAATTATCAGGGGCAAAGATGAGATATAGTACGTATGATGTGGAGTTTTATGCCGTAGTGCAAGCAGTGAAACATTGGAGACACTATCTGTTCCATAAGGAGTTTGTTCTTTACACAGACCATGAAGCTTTGAAGCATTTGCAAGGGCAGGATAAGATTTCATCAAGACATGCATCGTGGATTGCCTATTTACAGCAGTTTACTTTTGTTGTGAAGCACAAATCTGGCGTAACAAATCGTGTAGCTGATGCTTTGAGTAGGAGGAGTCATTTATTGACAACAATGAAAGTTGAGGTGACAGGTTTTGAACTATTGCCAGAATTGCTTGAAGAAGATCCTTACTTTATGAAATTTGTTGAGAAAGTCAAGGATGGGAATACTGGTGAATTTGTGTTGATAGATGGATTCTTATTCAAAAGGAATCAATTATGTGTACCAGATTGCAGTTTGAGAATGAAAATTGTGAAAGAGTTACACGAAGAAGGCCATGTGGGTAGAGATCGTACTTTGCAGTTAATTTCTCAGTCTTATTATTGGCCGTCAATGAGAAGGGAAGTTGAAAGGTTTGTGCGTAGATGTCATGTTTGTCAAGTTTCGAAAGGGACAGCTACAAATGCGGGTTTGTATATGCCTTTACCTGTACCTACAAAACCTTGGGTGGACGTTAGTATGGATTTCGTATTGGGTTTGCCGAGAACGCAAAGGGGAAATGACTCGATATATGTTGTGGTGGATCGTTTCTCGAAGATGGTACATTTTGTTGCTTGTAAGAAGACGGCGGATGCTGTTCATGTTGCTCAGTTATTTTTCAAAGAGATCTATCGACTTCATGGATTGCCAGAATCTATTGTGTCGGGTAGAGATACTCGTTTTCTGAGTCACTTTTGGGTAAGTTTGTGGAAGATGGTTGGAACGAAGTTAAGCTTTAGCAGCGCCTATCATCCGCAAACAGATGGACAAACAGAAGTTGTTAACAGGTCGCTGGGGAATTTATTGCGATGTCTTGTGAAGGACAATCTGAAGAGTTGGGACATGAAGTTATGCCAGGCAGAGTTTGCTCATAATCATGCAGTAAATCGTAGTACGGGATTCAGTCCATTTCAGATTGTATATTCAAATTTACCCAGGGGACCGCTGAATTTAGCAGTAGTACCACAACCGAAAGGGACGGTTAAACGAGCTATAGATTTTGTTGATGGATTGACTGAATGTCATAAAATCGTTCAGGAACGATTAGTGAAAGCCAATGAGAAGTATAAGCAAACTGCAGATTTGAAACGACAAAATGTTGAATTTAACGAGGGTGATTTGGTGTATGCTGTGTTAACGAAGGATCGTTTTCCAGTGGGCGCTTATAACAAGTTGAAATCCAAAAAAATTGGCCCTGTAGAAGTTGTGAAACGGATTAATGAAAACGCTTATAAATTGAAGCTGCCGGAGGATGTGTACACTTCTGACGTGTTCAATATTAAGCATCTTGTACCATATTATGGAGATGAACAATCTGATATGGAAAAATTTACAAATTCGAGGACGTATTTTTCTCAAACAGGGGAGGATGATGCAGCTTAGGCCAGAAAAGAAGGGATAAGTCGTACACAACTTAAGGAGGAGGAGTTAAGTCGTCCACGACTTAAGATGGAAGGCTTAGATCGTTTCCGGGTTAAGGAAGGTTGGCCACGACCTAACAAGTCACATGGGAAGGCAACACGACTTAACCAAGCTTCGGTTTTAGGTCGGCAACAACCTAAGGACTTAAGTCTTAAGTCGTGCACGAGTCAACCAGGGAAGGAAGGTCTTAAGTCGCAGGAAGCTTCGGTTTTAGGTCGGCAACGACCTAAGGACTTAGGTCAGCAACGACCTAAGGAAATATGGCTGAAGGAAGAGGCAACACTTGACGCTGCTGATTTGAGTCGCTCCATATGTCGTAAGTCGGCATGTAGTTGAGTCGGCCGAAGGCTGTTGAGATGTAATTGCTTTGAGTCGCCTATGTGATAAGGCACGCACTGTGTTGTGAGACGAATCGCTACCGACTTAGGTAAGTCGTAAGTCGTGGGTCAACTAATATTGAGTTGCGTTTATTTTTAGGTCGTGTGAAGGTATTGTGTTGTAATTAGGTCGGTAACGACCTTGTCTAAGTCGTATGTGTTGTATATATGTGCTGTGTTGCAATTGAGGCGAGTGGAATCTGTTAGGTCGGCAACGACCTAGTTGAGTCGTGAGTCATGAGTCGGCAACGACTTAAGGATCAAGGTGTGAAACTTCTATAAATAGCGAGTGTGTTGTAATTTCAAAGGGGGTTGATTTTGTTGAATAAAATTCTTGTTGATTGCTATGTGCTTTCGTCTTAAATTGGTAGTTGAGTGTAATCTCCTATCTCCACTTTCGGTTAATCGAGTGCGCTCGATTCAACGATTGTTGAAGCCAATTCATGGTATCAAGTGCGCTTGATCAACCTTTGAAGAATTGTAGATCTTCTTTCACGGTATTGTGCGCGATCAACGTGTCGAAGATAGCTAGAATTCGGTATCTTTGTGATCAACGAATTTGGGCATTTCAGTATCTTCAATTCACCGTTTGCTACTTTCATCGATCTATATCGTTTCGTTAATTATCCGCTGCGTCATACCCCCATATATTTAAATTACGGATTGAAATGATAAATATCCGTATCACTTGACCATATGATAGAAAATTATATACAGACACCGTTGGTCTATTATATATATATATATATATATATATATATATATATATATGTACATATATATAGAAATGATTAACAAGGTTTTGAAATGAATATTTTGGTTTTATAAAATATTGATTTTAAGATATATATATATATATGTGTGTGTGTGTGTGTTATTTTTATAAAGGTTTTAAATTTGGATTTTTAAAAATTATATGTTTTGAAAATTTTAAAATTATAAGTTAGTTTTGGATTTATAAATTTTAAGATTTTACTTACAATTTTGCTATTTTAAAATATATATAAAATAAGTTTAATAATAAGATTTGATTTATTAAAGTGGATTTAATAAAGTTGATTTAATTAGCATATAATATGTTTAAGTATTTATTTAAAATTTATATTTTCAAATATTGAGTAGATAATGATTTTAATAAAATTTAGTTTGGAAAGAGAAATAGAAATTGGTTTGAAATTGATTTTATTTAAGAATTATCTCAAATAAGTTTGATTTGAAATGTATTAAATTTGAAATTTTAAAGATATGATTTTATAACTTGATTTTGATTAAAAGTGATTTAAATGAATATTTCAAATTTACATAAACTGAAATGGTATATTTAGTTTTATATAAATTTGAAATCTGAAGTTTTATTTAAATGTTATTTGAATGATTAAGTAAATATTTCAAAATAAATAATAGTAAAGCGAATTTGATATATATATATATATATATATATATATATATATATATATATATATATATGAAATTTTCAAATTTATTTTGAAATGTTGAATATTTAAAGTTTTGAAATATATTGAAATTGAAATGGCTTATTTTATGGTTCAAATCTGTATTTGAAATTGATATAATTTGAAATGGTTTATTTAGAAACAGAATTGAATTGAAACTGATGAATTGAGGTTTAATTAAATTGGAAATTTGGAATCTGAGTTGATTTGAATCGATTTGTGAAATTTGAGGAAACTATTTTATTATATAAGTATTTTTAAATTATATTAAAAATTATTTTATATTTTATTTTATAAATCATTTTTAATTTAAACTATTTTAATATACTAATCATTTTAATATAAACTATTTTACTTTATAAATATTTTTAGATAAACAATTTTATTTCATAAACTAGTTTATTATATATACTATTATTAATATCTAAACTGTTTAAATGGTGGAAGTTACGTTTTCAAAGTAATGAATTTCAAAGTGTTATGTTATCAAGTGTTATGATTTCAAGTATATGGTTTTGAAAGTGTTATAATTTCAAGTGTTTTGGTTTCGAAAGTGTTATAAAACTTTAAAAGTGCTATGATTTTTGAAATGGATATATTTGAAGAGAAAATGATATCGTATTGACATGGTTTTGAAATAGAAATGATATTTTGGTTTTGAAGTATAAACTATTTTGAAATGACCGTGGTGTTATAATAACGTTTGGTCGTTGAAGAGACCGGGATCGATTATTGTCATATTCTCTGCCAATACCGAAAACCACTTTAACAACCGTGTACGCGGTGGAGATTTCAGAATGAAGTAGGATGGCGGCGATGTCCTATATGTGGTATATATGTGGATCCGACTCCCGTGAGTTGGCATAAGGTGGCTAAACAGGAGCAATCGACGGGCCAAGTGAGGTAGCTCCTCTGATCGAACACACTTCTTTGTATGCCATTCTATTATTTTGTTATTAATTTAATGCGCACCTTTGATTTGGAAGTGTGGCTCATGGTGGGCGGTAGCTGCGGCTATGCGTTACCGCCTGACCGAAAGTGTAATTGGTATATCTACCCTGGCATTGCCTAGTTGTGCCGCGTCACCTACCCTATCGAGACCACTACGAGTTTGTTTTGTGTCGTACCTATGGAGTATCCTCTTGATCAGGAGGTATTACAATACTGTATAGACTATTGGCACTATAAAATGTGTTAAGAGGGATATGGATAACGCCTTAATGCTATTTTAATAGTTTACTTTGCTTTATACATTATTATAATAACATATATTACTACATAGTAAATAGTTTAACGTATCATTAGAGGATGACTATCTTAAACATCCTTTAAGTTACTTGTATTTCAGTTGATATTTCACTTGAGTTGGATTTATTGATATAAGAATGTTAATCCTGACTGGAGTGTTTTGTGTTTTGCTTTACGCTCGAGTCAGTCTGAGTGTCACAACATTCGAGACTCACCTTTGGAGTTTGGAGCTTCGCTTAGAGATCCAACTATCGATTCAACTTTCAGATCTTCAGTTGATTCCTGTGATGTATTCAGATCTTATATTTGACTATTGTATTGACACTTCTGTGTATTCAAGACTTCTGTTGCATCTTGTTTAAACTCTGTTATATATATAGTAGCTTCATGAACTACTATTCTTTCGTTTCTGCTGCTTATTATTATATTACTCCGTGTTTGTAATTTTATGATTATTTATTTACTACATATGCTGAGTTTTGCCAAATATAAATTAACAATCTGATATTCTAAGCAATTCATCTGACATGTGCGGATGCGAATGGTTGAAAATATTGGGCTGTTACAGTTGGTATCAGAGCTCTGGTTTTAGGCAAAACTTAGCATGTATGGTAAATTTAATTACATAATCACTTTCGTTCGAGCTTGAACCTCTTCCTTTTTGACTCGGTTTTCTTTGAATTTTAGAACTTCCCTTTTCTTGAAAAATGATTTCGATGATGACGGCCGCATCATCGACATTCATTTTCGTGTTTCAGAGTGGAGAGACCATTCTGTAGCTTTGCTACACTTTTATTTTTGAAATTAAATTGATTTGAATTTCTAAAGTATGACTTGATTTATATATATATATATATATATATATATATATATATATATATATATATATATATAGAGGTTTACGATTTTTGATTTGATATATAAGATGTATATATAATTATCTCTAAATTGTTTGAAGTTAGCTGGAAATTTAATTCTTGAATTTCCTTAAATGATGGTTTCAATTATAAAGTAAAGCCAAATTTTTAATAAATATTTAAACTTGAAATAATTGAGTTGGAAAAAATTTATTTGTATATTTCTCAATTGCATTCCAATATAACTTACCTAAATTATTCAGAAATTAACTACGTAGTTGAATAGTATACATTATAAAATGATGTAAATGGAATTTATAAATAAATCTGAGTGGTTGTAATAAGTATCAACTACTTAATTTATGTGATAAGATATATTAAGTGGATAAATCGAACCATTAATTCAGGAAAAAAGAGAATTAATTTGATTTGAATAAGTATGATCTTAATAAATGTTTATACACTCAAATTTGCGAAAGTTTAAATTAATTGAATAAGTATTTAACAAATACGATTTTAGTATGTTGAATAAGTATGATTTTAATCAATACATTGAATAAGTATGATTTTAATTAATTGAACCATTAATTCGGGAAAGCTGGTAGGAATTCTGACCTTTGGCTGTAGCATCCATTCGACTCCTTCAAAAGGCTTTGTTGATTCTATCATCTCTTGTACATCCTTCTCTTCTATTCATCTTGGGTTCGACAAGGTTGAAGTGAGAATTGGTGGAAACACTTGCCCCCCTAAAGGGATGCCTATCACTTTTCAGGTCATCTGCCTTGATATTCCTCTTTATTTTTTAGCATTGGGATTTCCCGCCTTTTCACATTCTTGTATAAATCTTGGCCATAATTTAAATTTGAACGTACGGTCTATCCTTCATGCTTATAAATCATGCTTCTTTCTTACCCTCTTTCATTTACCTGCGATTAAAAGCTTCCACTAGGAATTAAAATTATCATTTTCTTCATAAATTCCTATTTCTAGCAAATAAAAGCTCGAATTAAAAGTAAGTGCTTATTATCCTGCTTTTTGAACTAACTTTCCACTCTAAATTTTGATTTTAAAATTCATTAGGTTTGAATTTGAATTACTATTCTAATTTCATAAAGATAATTTAAGTTTTTCGTATACATTAACGTACCCTTTGGTTTATTAATGTTGATGGCTTATTTTGTTCCATTTCTCATGTCAATTTATATTTAGAATTCATTTGATTTGGTTTTCTTATGGTTCGAATTTACATTTTGGGGATTTTTATGATTATTGATTGTAAATCCACACTCAAATCAATTTAATCATTAATTTTTTTTGAAGTATTGGGTTAAAATTGAATTTGGGGAAGAAAGGTTTTTTCAGTTACTTCACGGAGAAGTTTAAACCGTACGAATCACAACTTGATATTGTAATTTTACTTTTCTACCCCTTCGAAATTGGTTAAGACGGCTAATCTCGTTTTTCTTCTTCAACCTCTTTCGATGGGGCCGAAAGAAGGTCTTGTATCTCTCTTCATTGATCTCATCGAAGGTGTTTGATGTTGCCAATATGAAGTGGACTTCTTCAAAATCATATGTATGCTTTATTATATTCTGATACCTTTCGAAGAAGTTGCATGATGTGCTTCACTAAATCATTATAGAATATATACTTTCGAAAGTATAATTTTTATTCTATAGGTTTCAATACCTCTAGTATTTGCATAATTTTAATTTACTTTAGGAAATGTTGGGAGTTAGAAATTCACTCTTCTTTTTCATAAACTAGATTGAGAAAAACATATTTTTTTAAAGTTGAAAACCAAATCAAGCCTTTCGACTTGATCCAAACCTACTATGTTGAATCACATTTGGCTATTTGTACGCATTCGAAACCTTGCACCCGTTTCGACTTACTCGAAACCTATTATAGTTAACTGGGAATTGATCATCATTTTATACAAATATTATCGAAACGCCCTAAAGCCTTCATTTATATTAATATTATTCAAGTCCAAGTCTTTCGACTTAATTGGTATATAGGGTTTCGACTACGTTCATATTCTTTGAGTAAAACAAAATTCATGGGTTTCGACTTTGTCAAAAGGTTTATTAGTCCTATTTTCGAAATGCAGTTAGCGTATATTTATATTCAAACTAGTTGTGTAAGCTTTAACTATTCGTTTTAGCAGTGCAATTTCACTTAGGCTTTCAACATTGTCGAAGGGTATTCGTAGGTTTTCCCATTCAATTTACCCCTTCGACACTATTGAAGTTCAACGAATTTCATGTTCTAAACTAACTTTAACATTCTATCAAGGATTTCAAATTTCATATTCTTATTGATATTTGAATTGTTGTAATAGATTCTCGACATCCTTGGAAAATGTTGACGATAGAACAAGTTATATCTTTTACTGAAATAATTTCACCTAATTAGGTGCTACCCACTCAGACTTGCTGCATCTCCCTTGCTTTTCAGTCATTCCGGGTTGAAGAGGCAAGATACTATGATAACCTTCTTAAGGAATTTTCACCTAAAATGCTCATTGTCCTCCAATAACAATGCACTGATAGCATTCATTCATAAAGTCCGTTTTGGGTCCGAACGGAACCAATGGCACTATTTCTACTACATCCATTTTGGAATGATCCTCAAGATTAGTAGCGATTAGCCTTGCACTTCACTGCTCCATCTTCGACTCCATGCTCTTGTTATCACATAGAAAATGTACTCGTTGGATCGAAGTTGTTTTTGGATAACAAATCTGATCCCGGTCTTTTCGAAAACAACGTTCGTTATTTCTGGTGAACTCAACTCCGGTTCTTTAGGAAATAAATAGATGAAAATAAGATTGGAGATCACCTCCTAACCGTTAGTCGACGGATTTTCTTATCAACGTCTTAGAAGAACGAAACGAGTTAATACGTATAGTATAGCACCTCGAACGGTAACTCCACCATATAATTATCGTATTTCTTCTAGATATTCCCTAAGTTATATTTGGGTCCAAATTTGATAGGTTATTTAACCATCAAATAACAATCATTCAACCATATATTCTATTTTCCACTGAAAAACTATGTCTCATTTTTATTTAATTTTAATAAAGTTAAATCTCTTTATCCAAAATACTTATACTTATCTTATCAAATTTTAGTAAAATTCACCAACTATCCCTTTTTCAAAAAGAATATTTGAAACCCATTTAAAAATAATATGGAAAGTACCTCTGCCGTATTAACCTATGGATTCACAATTTCATGGTTACTTCTCCATCCTAGAGAAATGCAAGACTTAACTGCAGGCACTCACTGCCTCCGATTTCGCCATGTGGGTTCACCAATACTTCCCGAAATCTTTATTTTAAAAAATTTCCAAAATATTACTTATGAAATTTCTATAATAATTTTTCCAAGCTAATTTTAGGCAAACTATTTTTAAATAAAAGTTATTGTATAAAATATTAATATTAAATAATTTATCCTTTAAAAAAAATATCGATTAATTCTAAATAATAATTAACTTAATATAACTAACTTAATTCATAAATTAATATACTTCAAACAAATTTAAAAAAATTAAATAATTTATTTTTTGAAATATTCTTAAACACTTTTAATTTTTCTGGCTAATACTTAAAAATCTTCCTTTTTAAAATAAAATTAGCTTCTCATGAAAAATACATTTTCAACTCCAATATAGTCAGTCAAATTATTTATAAATCCCTCTCGTGTTATTCCAGTTCGATTTACGTTCTAATTCCGTAAATTCCATTTTGCACATTTCCAAAAAAATAAATCAGCTATTTATTTTTTTAAAACCGATTCATCCATCTCTTTATAAATCCTCATTGTGAATTTATAATTCTCATTTATCCACCGATAATTTACTTTACTTAATTTATAAACTTCGTTTATAAATTTCATAGTCTCATTTCCCATTTTAAAACGTTTTCACTTAATCGATTTTAATTCGATTTCTAAATTAATTCCATTTCCAAATAAATTTCTTAACAACCCAACCATATTCCACTTTTCTTTTCAACATTAAATCTTACTTAAAATCTGGTATAATAATTTCATGTTATATTTTCAAATTTCTTTTTATTCTTTCCCAAACTTTCTAAATCTCGATTTTAAAAGTAAATCCTTTTATACTTAAACAAAATCACTTAAATTCTATTACTTAAATACTTTTGTTCAAATATTCCAAAATCTCTATCTTTAAATATTCAGAAAGGGTTTTTAGGCTTAAGGAAAAAGTTGAAGAAAATCTTAGTTTTAGGGACAAGAAGCTTGCATTTTAGGCCGAAGGACACTTTTTAGTGTAAACCATAGAATGATAGTTGTAACTATCATTTCCTGCTTACACTAAAAAGTGTCCTCCAGGCTAAAAAGCAAACTTGTTGTTGCTGAAACTAATTTTTTTTTGCAATTCTTCCTTATGCCTATTTTTCTGATTCAGAAATTATCAAGTACAATTTAAAAAGCAAACTATTTATTTCACCCGAAGTTCATTTCTTTAATTTATCCAAATTTCACTATAAATATTTTTACTTCAAATTTTCCTTTTTGATACCTTTCTAAAATTTTAAACATTCATCATCGAATTTTAAAATACCAAAATCTAACCAGTAATTCCATAGCACCAAATAAATTCAAATCATGCTATAATCAATCACAGATTATCCAATATATCATATTATTGAATATGAAAATAAATTCAACATTTTTGAGGAATCCAGTTGGATCCCTCCAACCTGTTTCCCTGCATTCAGGGATGTTAACATGATATAAAAGTACCAATCCCAAATCGAGGGGGATATCACGGTATGCAGGGTCATCCACTATTATGCGGATGCAAAGGGTCTCATCCGTTGTATATATGCATGAATATCAATCGCTCCAACATATATATATGCACACACACATAAATATATATAATATCACATCCAATTGATAATAATTTATCAATTCAATCAATCAATAATTAATCTTAACTATTTAAAATTAATTTCCGTAATCCAAAGGTGAGTAATATTAACTCAATTTGAAATTTTCAGTTGCTTTCGCGTTCTGGTTCCGATTTAATTTGAATGCGTTTTAAATTGTTTGAAAATTCCAGAAGCTCCAGTTTTGTCCAAACCATCTTTAATGCGTATATGACGACATCACGATCCCAACGAATCTTGAATCGTCCGAATCAGACTTCATACGCATAAGATATAAATTTTATAAGTTTAAACGTAATTTGTATAAACAAATTCGTTTTATTTTAAAGTAAAACAAAGACCACTACCTTAAAACTGACCCTGCCGAAAATGCCTTCTTCCCTAAATGCCTGCATTGCACACAAACAAGCAACCCAACTCCACTGTGCACGCTCGTGCACTGACACGCCTCCCCGACCCCCGATGATCGATGGCACCATCGCCAACGTCCCCCTTTCGACATTCCTTATACGTGATGCCCCCAAAATCCAGCTCGATGCTTTGAACAAAAACACGACACGCTCAACGCACCCAGGTCGTACGATATCCTACCCCACCAAACAAAGCCGCGAGCCACCGTTTCCCCATGCCATGGTGCGCCTCTAACCCACGACATGCCGATGTTCTCTAATCGACCTCCTTCTCCATGAATAAGTTAGAATTTCAAGCCCTAGCTCCTTCCAACAAGTCGCCTTCGGCCGAGAATGCGCTCTCCCCTTTCCTGTTGAATGCATGCGCGAGTACCAGCATGCAATTTGAATTTGAGCTTTCCCTCCTTCCCCTTTTCTTTTTTTGATTAATTTCGGCCATTTTTCTGCTTTTCTTTCACTATTGTGAAAAAAGAATTGGAGAGAAAACATGATTTAAAAGAAAGGCAGCAAGTCGCTGTAGAAAAAAGAAAGAATGATTGATGGAAAAAAGTGTGACAGCCCAGTCTAGTCAAATACATACATATATATTACTTAAACTTAAATCATCTCGAATTCATAGCTAAAAATCTTGATCTCCTATCAAGGCATGCCACTATGCATTTATAATGTTATGCCCCTGTTTCGAATGCAATGGAAAAGTTTTCAGCCCTAATTCGATCGTATGGGGAAGATAGGTTTTTGGACCCAAGTATTATATTGAATTTTCGATATAAATTCCTGCGCGTTTATATTCCATACGGCCAAACAATAACTCCAATACTACGAAATTTGAAATTCGATAATAATACACTATTACGGATCCAAGGAACTAGTTTCGTCAAAATCCAAGACTATGCCTCGAAAAGCTATTTTTAAATGTTAATTCAAATGATATATTATCAAAACTAAGCAAATTATTTTTAAATTCAATTTTAAAAGTTCGATTACCTTCATTATTATTAATACGAAATTTATAAGCCTTTAAATTATTTTTAACATGCTTAAAACTCTAGATTCAATATTTTACGAAATCTTTAATTCTTTAATTCGATAATTAAATTACACAATAAATAGTTATATTTGAAATTCTAGTTAAAAATTAACTATTAAAAATTTAGAATCAATTAAATATTCCAATTTTAAATATCTAGAATTCTAGGTACTTACATTCCTCCCCCCTTATAAGAATTTCGTCCTCGAAATTGCTAGGTAAGAAGAATAGTCCAAAACCCAATAACTAATTCCTAAAACTACATAATTTTAAACAACTTCTCGAAAACAATTTTTTTTGAAAACACACTATCTCTTTTGCTGATTTCCAAACTCCTTCATAGATTCCAAATGACAAATTCCCTCAATCATCCAAATTATAATTCAAAACCAAATTTTAAATTATTAAAATTTTCTTCAAAATTTTTTTGACTCCTTAAATTTTTGAAAATTTTCGTCAGCATCTTATTTGCGCGGCAAGATTCGAAAAAACTATTAAACTACCTCTACAAGGCTCAATCATCAAAAGAAAACAAAAGCCTAGTGGCTCAATCAGAAAATCATCACTTCCATACAACAATTTAAACATGTACCCTTTTATCGGGCAATCAAAATTTATTTCTGAAATCGAAGATATTAACTTGGCTTTTGCTTTTAAATAACCCTACTTACTAATAGTATTCAATCATACAATTCAAAATCATTTTATTCGGCATTTTCAAATTTCCAACATTCACTTTACTTAAGCCCGTATGATGTACATATATCATTCGTACGTAATATCAAATCTGATCACTCACTCGATCACACCATTTCACTTCTGAACCAGTATCATTCATACAACTCTCTAGTGCGAACTCAGATCTGATTTCTTGATTAGAAACCGTCATTCTCCTTGCATAACCATATATTTTGATAGAAAACTCCAAAATCAATAAAAAATCCATATACAGGGTTCGCTATTGAAAATGAAGTGAAAAATCCCAACTCGGATCGATATAAACTATCTTGAAATTTTATGCTCATATCTAGATCAAATCGTTATGCGAATACAATAATGTGCGTATAACATATGTTTTTATTTCAATTGGTTCTTTGGTATATCCAATTCTTTCTATTCACGTTTATTTTAATTTCCATTCAACTTTTTCGCAAACCATTATTCACATCTTTTACTCAATCTGTATTCAAATGTTTACTTGGCACATATCTTAAGTACCAATTTCACTTAAGGATTCACCATTGACCTTTTTAAGTCCATTATAAACATTTCATACAACTTCTTATATTTTTTCCACTTCACCACTGAAGTCTATATCCTTTTTTATTCAAATTAAATTTTCAAATCCCATTTGAATTCAATTTGCCCTCCATTTACTAATTTATTTCCAACCAGATTTAATACTAAATTTTATCAACCATCTCTCAAACCATATTTAATCCACTGATTATTTTAAATTAGTTCCATCTACTAATTTATTTCCAAACTTTCATTTTATTTAGTCCACTCAAACTAATTTTTCAATTTCACTTTGTTCAACGTAATTCAAACTTATTATCATTCCAATATTAAATTTGAATTCCATTTACTTAAAAATTAAATTATTTTTTTCATCCACCAATTTATTTATTACTTAATAAAATTTATTTTAATAATTATTCCATTTAGCCTACTTAGGCTATTTTTTCCTAAATTCTCTTGTATTTCAGTTAATTTAAGTTTATTTCCATTCTAATAATCAAATTTCAAAATTTTACAAGTTAAGTTTTCCAAACTTATTTATATTCCGTACAACATTTTAGATCAAACTCCAAAGTCTAAACAATTCCTTTAGATTTTCAAAAACCATTTTTGAAATCATATATACCCAAATTCCTCGGCATATCAAATCATTTATTTGAGTTTCAAAACCATAAGCAGCATTGTAAACAACTCCAATTCAAATCATTGAGGTAGCGACCCCTCCCTTGGAAACTTGAAAATGCGCACCGATGATGTCCTGATCATCATCGGAATTATTTTCCAACGATCGAAGTGAGTTTAGTGCTTTTATTCCTTTAAAAACTATTTTTTTAATATTTTTATTCCAAATCTCAATAGGTTCCATTTTCAATTCAAAAATATTTCCAAATAATATTACTATGATTTCCAAGGCTTCGAAAATCATTTTCAAATCCAAAAGGATTTAATTTTTTTCCAAATTTCCAGATTTGAAATCCTTTTAACCCTGCATTTAAATATACTCCAGAATTTCATTCCATTTTAAATTATAAATCATAATTATAAACTCATGTTTACAAATTCATTTTGTTATATGAATTAATTTCTTGCTTTTGGTTTATAATATCAACTTTCATTCAATTACCATAGCAATAAATGATAACAGTTTAATATTATCATTTATTGACAACCAAGCAAACCATATGTGACTATAATTAATTTTGAAAAATTATTTCTTTTACATAGAAATTTAATTTGGGTAAATTTTTTTCATTTACCCAATTTCTAACTAATACTGTGTCGAATTTTCTCTATTCAAGTGTTTAGAGATCCCTATCAATAACGTTAATTACTCGTATTGACTAGAATCCATAAGCGACTCATCAAACCAACCAAAAAAATATAAAACAACTTTTATATTCACTAACAAATACATGCTCATATCTATTAATACACTCAAACTCATTCTATTGCACTACTAAGCCCATCTTTAATGAGTAATTCCCACCAGAGCCAAGGTTCTCGCTTAACCTTCAGCTCTGATACCAAATGTCACGACCGAGATTTTCGACCTTCAAAAATCAACGTCAATACACCCGCTATATTACATGCCGAACGATCAAATGCCGAAAATAAAAGATCTTTAGGGAAAAGAAGGAATAAGTAGAAGAAAAAAAGAAAACAACAACATAGAATCTCACAATCGTAGCGAAACAATATATAATAGGTAACAACTGGTCTCTATACAAAAAGAACTATGACTACTTTTATACATTGCATCATCAGAGTACAATACATCAATAACATCACACCTCCTCACAAAAATTGAATATACAGCCTATATTACACAGCGTAATATAAATTAGATATGAAAAATACGTCTTCGTCATCCAGCTCATCTCCTGAGCTCCATAGCATCCTGTCCTGAATCTGTAATACTCGTTCTGACCCGAGTATTATAATAAAATAACACCCGAGTCAGTCTGGAAAACTGGTGTGAGAAAACACACTTAATTTGAATTATTGAAGTTTTTGAAATCCTTTGAAAATCAAGGGTATCTCGTAAGACCACACCACACATAAACACGGTGGGTTTTTACTTTACGATAACCAAACATTTCATATCAAATCCACTGATATTAGAATAGTGTTCAAGTACAATACTTATTCAAATAGTTGAAATGCTTGCATCTCACGTTCCAGCATACTTGGGCGCAATCAAAAATGTACGACGCTTATTGGAGAATGGATTCCATACGAATGACTAAGTACTGAGGTATCACCTGTCACAGTACACCTTGAGAACAGCGTACCGAGGACCACACCAGGATCCTCTACTACACAAGACTGATCTACCCCTAACCTGGATAGACCGAGTATGCTATCACCACCGGTGTTCCATCCTTTCTTCGAGCTCCTTTCATAAAATGTAGCAATAATATCTGAGGGTATCTGAAAAGGTGATAAACATACCTTAATTGAAAGGTACTCACTTAGCCTTGTTGCATCTCCCCTGCTTTTCAGTCATTCCCGGTTGATGAGGCCAGAGGCGGCGATTACCTTTTTAAGAAATTTTTACTTAGAATGCTCATTGTCCTCCTCTGACAACGTACTGATAGCATTCATCTATATAAGTCTGTTCTGGGGCCGAACGATGCTATTCCTACTACATCCATTTTGGAATAATCCTCAGGATTAGTAGCGATTAGCCCTGTAGTTCACTGCTACATATTCGACTCCATGCTCTTGTTTTCACATACAAAACATACTCGTTAGATCGAAGTGGTTTTCGGTTAACAAATCCGATCACGGTCTCTTCGAAAACAACGTTCGATATTTTCTAGAAAGCTCAACCCCGGTTCTTTAGGAAATAAGTAGACGAAAATAAGATCGAAGATCACCTCCTAAACGTTAGTGGATGGATTTTCTTATCAAAATCCTAGAAGAACGAAACGAGTTTATACGTGCAGTATAACACCTGAACGATAACTGCACCATATAATTCTCATATTTCTCCTAGATTTTCCCAAAGTTATATTTTGGATCCAAATTTGCTAGTCGATTATTTAACTATTAAATAACAATCATTCAACCAAATATTCTATTTTCCACGGAAACACTAAATCTCATTTTCATTTAATTTTAATAGAATTAAATCTCTTTATCCAGAATATATATACTTATCTTATCGGATTTTAGTAAAATTCACCAACTATCCCTTTTCCAAAAAGAATATTTGAAACCCGTTTAAAAATAATATGGAAAGTACCTCTGCGGTATCAAACCATGGATTCAAAGTTCAATGGTTATGTCTCTATCCTAGGAAAATCCAAAACTTAACTGCACGCGCTCATTGTGTGATATCCCGGAAATTTTAAGCAATAAATATGTGATAATCTCCTTTATTAAATAATTTTAATTGGTAAAATTGTTATTTCCAAACAATAAAAATAATATGGATTGTTTATATATAAATATAAATAGATTTAAGTAGAATTATTATTTTCAAATTGAATTTATGTTTGTTTAAATATATATATTTGAATTGATTTTAAATTGGATTTTAAACTGAATTTGGATTTGAAATTTAAAAGATGTATATCTTAAAAATATTTTGGATTTAAAATATATGTATAAGATTTTTTGAGCAATATATAATTTATTTTCTTTAAAGATATTTAAATTATATAAATTAAAAAATGTACTTATTAATTAGGAAATTTAATATAAAAACTTTTAAATCATTTTAAAATTAATTAAACATGCATTATTACAAGTGTTAGATTATTAATCTTTTTAATAACATGTGTAAGGAGATAAATATTTGTAATTGACAAATGTTAGTTGAATTAACAAGTGTCACTTATTACATTTTATTTTTAAATTTCTAATAAATCTTAATTTAATCTTGTATAAACATATATCTCCTCTCTTCTATTCTTTTTACTATCGTCAATTCAAAAGCAAAGAGAAAAAAAAATCAAACCTGTTAACAATTCACTCCAGATCAAATTAAAACCCTGCTAACATTTCACCAACTCAAATCATCAAACCTGTAACCAATTCTCAAACCAAGTTAAAGCCTGTAACATTTTCATAATATCAAGCAAAGATTATCAAGCAACCAACTACATTCAACCTACAAAATCAAAACCTTGATCATCTCAGTTTTCAAAGTTAAACCATCTCAACAACAACAGATTTCTAGCAATTCAAAGTTTCCAGATTCAAGCAATTTTTATCAAATTCCAGTTCTTAAGCATCTGCTTCAAACTCTCTGTTCAACATCACTAACAGGTGAGTAAACATTCTTTTTACAAAGCTTAATTAAGTGAAAATCTATTGCATGTGATCTGTTGAAATGAACTATGCTTTGTATGTGTATATATAAGTGATACCTCTATGCATATGAATGTATTGTAGTGTGCATATATGATATGTCTATGTATCCCTGTTCCATATTACAGAGTTTAGATTTGATAAGAAATTCCAAAAATCTCTTCTTCTGTTCTCTGTTAGGTTCTAGTTTTCAAACAATTTAAGTTTTTTTAAACATTAACTAGGATTTAAAAATAGTTTTAAATCTTTGGTATATATATTATCTGAAAATCAAAATTTACAGTAAAAATTTACAAACATGGTTAATTCCAGTAGCATGATCCTTTGATCTACTTAGATAATCTAAATCATTGACTTAATCCATGATTTTTAAGAGATGAATCACGATTTTTAGTTTCGAATCAAGTGTGTAAATCAGAGATGACTAAAAAGTATGTTTTGAGGGTTTTCTGGCAATCGGTGGTCTCAGGGCAGGCGGGTCACTTCTGGAGGTGGCAAGGAGGCAGATGAGCTTGGCAATAATGGTGGCTGGTCGTATTGACCATTATGGCGTTGGAATTCGATCGGAGTAGGGTTTTAAGCCCTAAAATGGTCGAGTTCGGAAACGAGATCATTGTGGCGTCTCTGATTGTTTGAGTTGCATCGGACCAAGGGGGATGGCTGTATGGACGGCCGAAGAGTGTGTGGCCGGAGTTGCATGATCGTTGGTGGTTGGAGACGTGGGTTCTAGGGGTTTTCCAGGCATTGGGTTTGGTTCCAGGTTCGACTAAGTTCCTCGATTTTGATTGTGGGCTTGTACCAGTAATTGGGGAGTCAGGATTTGATGTAGAGGCGATCGTAGATGGGTGGAAGGTGTCAGCGGTAAACGATGCAGCCGCGATCATCTATGCAGGTGCACCAGGGTGTCACTAGTGTCTGTAGTTTGGGTAATGGATGACTCGAGGAATGACTCGAGGCAATAGGCAGGTGGCTCGGGATCATCTTCGGGTTAGCATGAGTTTTTCGTGCAACAGGTTTGAGTTTAAAATTAAATATAAGTTTTAAAAATAAAAGAGGGGAAAAAAATGGGTTTACTCGGAGTAGCTCTCAGGTGAGGATCGGGTTTGACCCGAATCAAGTTATAAACAGTTTTAAAAATTATTTATAAAACAAGTTTTAAATTTAAATTAAATCTAAATTTAAAAGTATTATGTAAAATAAATGTTTCTTTTAACATTGGATTAAGAAGTTGTGTAAATTATCTAACTTAAATTTTGTTAGGTTAAATTGTAAGTTATTTTAAATATTAAATTATAAATGAATTTAAAAGATAATTTAGAAGTATAATGTTTAAATGCATATGTTAATGATAATTAAGTTATTAACAAGATAATGTATTTATTAAAATTAATTAAGCTCTTAATGATTTAAGGATTAATTAAATAAATACGGTAATTAAAGAATAATTAATTAGTTTAATTAATTAATGATTAAGCATTAATTAATAGATAATTAAGGATAACAAACTAATTAATTAAAGGTTAATTAATTAGATAATTAAAGATTAATTAATCAATGATTAGGATTAATTAAATAAGAAATTAGAGATTAATTAACTGGTAATTAAGAAGTGCTTAATTTGTAATTAAGTTTTGTTAATTAATAATTAAGGTTTATTAATTAATAGTTAAAGGATAGTTAATTAATTAATTAAAGATTAACTAATTAATTATAAAAGTAATTAAGGAATGATTAATTAATTAAATAATTGTAATTAATTAATGATTGATTTAAGTAGGATTAAGTGATTAATTCTAAAGTAATTAATTCAATTTGAATTCATTAAATTAATTATAATAAGGGTTAATAATTCTTGCTTGTGGATGATTGTTTGAGTAGAATGTCTGGATTGATTGATATCTATTGAATGGTAATCTATGATATTCTATGATGTGATATTGGGTATACATGTGATAAATGTGTGATTTATCTGTGATAAATGCTGTGTGAATTCAATGTTTTGGAATTGAATTAAATTGTTTAACTTTAAACAACTTGGCCTTTAAGATACGTTTGGATTTCGATGAGTCCGGGATCGGATATCAAGTTTGATTATCCGAAAACCACATCGATCCGAGTTAAACATTAGGTCGTGAAATCTCAAAGTAAAGATCAAGATGGAGTTTCAGAGTGCAAGGGTTATTGTCGTTAACTATGAGGGTGATTCCAAAATGAGTGTAACGAGATAATGCCTTCGGTTTCGTTCGAACCCGAATTGTATGGATTGAATGTTATCAGACCATCGTCAATGGAGGACAATAAGCATTCTAAGATGTGTTCTTTAAAGGTAATCATAGCCTCAAGCCTCATCAACCGAAAATGGCTAAAACAAGGGAGGTGCAGCAAGGTTAAGTGGGTGACACCCAAGTAGGACGAGATTTACCCTTGTCTAGAGGTCCCTTTTTATTCGACTTAGTGGGTAGTGGTTGGCCGCAACTACGAAGTTGTCTCATTCAGGGCTGTCTATTAAGGGATGTTCCGGCCTTGTGTTGTAGGGGATTTAGGGTAGAACCTCAGTACGTTGATCTAGACCACGTAGTATGACGGGCGGTATCCCAATAGCCCTGCTATTGTATGGAATCACATCTCCAATAAGTGCCTGTACGATTTTGATTGTGCCCAACTATGTTGGAACGTGAGATGTAAGCATTCCACCTATTTCTGTATTTAATATTGAAAACCCTAGACCCTATTATAATAGCATGAGATTTCCTATCAAATGTTTTGGTTAGCGTAAGGTAAAAACTTACCTATGTTTATGTGTGGGAAGTCTTATGTGATACCTTTGTTTTCAAATGATTTTTAAAGTTAAACAACTTTAACCCGTTTACTCACACCAGATCCATGTCTGACCTAGAGTTTATTTCCGTTTTCTTAAAATCTTGGGTACTCAAATTTTTATGAGTAGCCAAGTGGTCAGGTTTGGCTTGACGTATTTTGGATAGCTTGGAGCAGGAGCCTAGCATAGCTATATATATATATATCTTTCCGTTGTGTAGTGTTGTTTGTTTGTTATATTTTGGATGTAATGGATAGACATGTCAATATAAATGTCTAATGTGATGAAGTTGTATGATTGTGTGAACTTTGATATGCATAAGACTATGTAGTTGTATAATTGTGTGAACTTTGATATGCATAAGACTATGTATTAGTTATGTGAGATATTATACTTTGTTCTTTTCCGCTATAAGATTCTGATGTTGTTGTTCTTTCTTTTATCTTTTCTATTTCTACCTATTTCTTTTCTTATTGATGATGCGTCTTTCTGTGGAATGAAAGGCGGGTCGTCGCAGTTGGTATCAAAGCGAGGCTGAGATAATACCTAGGCTCTGGAATAGTATCTATATTGAGAGTGCGTATTTATAATTTTTATATAACTATATACCTATCTAAATTTGTCGGGTTACCTTTTCGGGTTGCCAATATGAGTTCAAAAGGCAGGAGAGGCAAAGTTGTAGGGAGCACATCGACCCATGATGGAAGAGGTCAGACTGCTAGCAAGGCTGTGAATCCAGCACCGCCTCGAGTTAGTTTTGCTGCTTTGTGTAAAGATTTCACCAACCTTGGAGGGAGACCTTTTAAGGGATCGGAGACTATAATTGAGGTTCAGGCTTAGCTACGCTCATGCGAGCGCATCTTTAAGAGTTTGGATTTGTCTGATGACCAGAAAAGAGTGATGGCTTCATGGCAACTGCATGAAGGTGCTGCAGCTTGGTGGGATGCAGTTATAGCAAATATCTAAGAGGACGACATTTCTTGGAGTAGATTTAAGGAGTTGTTTGAGGAACAATTTATGCCGACAGTTGGAAGAACTCGTATATACCGAGATTTTCTAGATTTGATGCGGGGAAGCATGACTATAGCAGAATATGAGACCAAATTTAATGAACTATCTCACTACGTTCTAGGACTCATAGACACTCCCTAAAAAAGAATGAGATGTTTGTGCAAGGAATGAGGCCAGAGTTTCACGAAAAGATGACAGCGCATTTGAAGGGATCTTTTGTTGAGTTGATTAATATGGCACTTAGATATGAGAAGTTGATGAATAAGAAACCAGTGACATCTGTAGCAGCATCAGGAGGGAATTCTTCCAACCCGAATACGAGAAAGTTCAATCCAAATTGGAAGAAGCAGAATAAGAAGAAACCCAGAAGCAACAAAGGAGATCGGGAATGTTATATTTGTCAGCAAGTAGGGCATGTGGCTAATTAGTGTCCTCAGGGTAGAACTTAGCAGCAGCAGCAGCAACGTCAGAATGGACCAGGATCAGCAATGGTTCAGAAATCGTTATGTTTCAATTGTCACCAGCCGGGCCATATGGTGAGAGCTTGCCCGCTACTTCAAAAAGCTTCGCAGAACAAGGTGTTTGCTCTGAAGGGTGCACCATCAACTTCTTCTAAAGACAAAGGAGTATTGGAAGGTGCATTACTTTTAGATGGAAAGTATATTAAAGTATTGTTTGATTCGGGTGCGTCTCTTAGTTTTATACCTTTAGAATCAGTAGAGAGGTTTCATCTTACCCTTAGTACTGTAGAACGTCCTATTCTTGTATCTAATCCTATAGGGGGAGTAACCAAATTAGATATAATCTATAAGGATCTAATATTTTCCTATCTATCCTACTGTTTTTCGTGCAACCCTTATGTGTTGGATTTTAAGGGGTTTGACCTTATATTGGGGATGGATTGGCCTGATAAGTATAAGGCTGTTCTGATCTGTGAAGAGAGAATAGTTTCATTGGAAACTGATCTGTTTAGGGTTGCGAGAGTGATGGGTGATAGTTTTGGAATTCACTTGAGTAGTCTTTTACATGGAGTTGAGACTTCTTAAGAGGAGGAAAGAGATATCGTAATAGTCAAAGATTTTCTAAGTGTATTCGAGGAAGTCAAGTGTTTACCTCCGCATCGGGAGATAGAGTTTTTCATTGATTTGGTTTCGGGAGCGATACCAGTGATTCAACCTAGCAGAAGGATGGCTCCTAGAGAGAGGGAGGAGCTAGTGAGGCAGACTCAGGATCTGTTGGGGAAGGGATTGACTAGGCCCAATTTTCTTGTTGGGGTTTTACTGCAGTATTCGTCACCAAGTTGGACGGGTCTCTAAGGTTCTGTGTTGATTATCGAGATTTGAACAAAGTGACCATCCAAAATAAGTATTCTTTTCCTCGCATAAATGATCTCTTTGATCAGCTGCATGGAGCTTCTATTTTCTCCCAACTAGATTTAGCTTCAAGTTTCCACCAGCTAAGGGTAGCTGAAGATAGTATACCCTTGACTGCGTTTAGGGGACCCAATTGTCTTTATGAGTGGTTGGTTATGCCTTTCGAGTTAACCAACGCTCCTGCTTATTTTGTGGACCTGATAAACTGAGTTTTTCAGGACGTATTGAATAAGTTTGTTCTTGTGTCCATCAATGATTTTCTTGTCTACTCTAAGTCTAAGGAAGAGCATAAGCAACATGTGGAAATAGTGTTGGAGACTCTGAGGAGTCATGTTCTAAAGGCTACGTTTTCAAAACGCCATTTTTGGAAATCGAAAGTCAGATTTTTGGGGCATATGGTATCTGAAGAGGGCATTTCTATAGATCCAGCCAAGGTAGCGACTATTCTGGAGTGGAAGCAACCGCAGACTCCGACTGAAGTCCGTAGTTTTCTGGGTTTAGCAGGCTACTAAAGGAAGTTCATCAAGGATTATTCCAAGATCTCTTCACACTTAACCAAGTTGACTAGGAAGGGAGAAAAGTTCAAGTGGACCCCTGAATGTGAGGAAGGTTCCTAGAATCTAAATGTAAAGTTGACAAGTGCTCCTGTGTTTATTAACCAGACGTCTGGCTTTCATATATTTTTTTATATCCGAATGCTTTTCAAATGTCTGAGTTTATTAACCAGACGTTTGATTCTTTCTGAGTTTCGAACCAGAGGAACCAATCAGACATCTGGTTAGTGTACTCAGACGTCTGGATGTGTGCATGTTGCTTTTTCTGTGCCTGTGTTATCCCTCTTCCAATTCTATTGACTTGTAGTCGTTTGATACTTCTTTTGAGTCTTATTCTTGTCTCTTTGATGATGTTACTTTATCAACTACCTGTAAATATAAATATATATGTACATTCGATTTCCATTGTATAGTTGTTGTCATCGAAACCATAGAATTGATTTTCTAACAATCTCCCCCTTTCTGATGATGACAACTATTCAATGTACTTATAGATTATAAATCTCCCCCTGAATATGTGCTTATTTTTAATGTTATATGATTCTACCTATATTTTCTCCCCCTTTGCATTATCAAAAAGAAGCATAAGATTGAAGCCCATCGTCAAACAAAAAGAAAATTTTCATTAATAAAATGAAGGGGTTACAATCATAGATTTTTACAAACTTTATATACAAAAACATAAAAATTACGATTCCCAAATTTTAGATTTCCTTTGGGGAAGCTTTATTTGGATCATCTTCCTTTGGTACTTCTTTTTCAGAAGTGCTAGCTTTTGAAGGAGATGTCAAAGCTTCCTTTGGAGGTTCATCCTCAGATAGTTTGGAATGTTTTGCTAGATAAGAAGGTACAGGGGTTTGCCAATCCTCAGAGGGTGGTGTTGGACCACGAACCAGTTGTAATACTTCTTTAAGAACTGATAGAAAAGTCGAAAGAGATTCTTCAACTGTGGCTAGACGTGTAGCAAATGAAGTTTCAAAATTGTCAATTCGCTTAGCCAAATATTTTTGGTTTTAGGATAGTGTATGTTGGTTTCGATGTGTGAGATCTCGAATACTTTCATTTGGATTTGTATCCAGTCGAGTCTCTACAATTTCATCTTGTCCCGGATAATCAAATGGCATAGGAGGAGGAGGAGTGACTTCTAGATTTTGTACTTCCTCTTGGGATAGATCAATATGCGGTTGAGGAGGAGGCTCAACTCTTCTATATTGGCGATTGTGCGTCTAATCTTCGAAGGTCATGAATTCTGGAAGGATTTCAGGTGGGTGCATTAGAGAGAAGAATTTGGTGGAAGCATATTTTGGCGAGATTTCTTCGAATGTCGATAGGTAGGAAGGAATACTATGTGCACGAAGAAGTCTCATAATACAGGTTGGGTAAATAATCGATGGCCGTGATCGAGTCCAAAAGTGTTTGAGCTCGCCGAAGATGAATTTGGCTTAATTTACCCGAGTTCCACTATATTGATTATCATTCTTGTCAAGAGTCGAGCTTTTGGGCGTAAATATTTCGAAGCAAATTTCGGCATTTCGTCCTCCCAAATTTGAAGAGTAATACTATTTCATGGCTTGAAGCGCATATCCGGAATGTTGTGTAAATATTCTCCGGTATCAGAGCATCCCAAGGTTCTACCTATTAAGCCTGGAGTTAATCTAATCGTATTCCCATAAACACTGGACCAGAGCCAGTTGTCCTCATCTTCAGTTTTCCACACTGAAGTACTATCTAGATTAGCGTAGAATAAAAATATAGCTAGTTGATCTATTTGAACATCATTAGGAGTAAAAGAGATTAGGGTTTCCAATCCAGCATTTTCACAAAGTTCATCTAGATCATACATTGGGAATTTAAGTAAATTGTAGAATGGTCCTATATGGAGTTTCTTCTTTTGAATATCTTGATACCTTTTGATGGAATGTGGTGCTTTATTCATCCACCTCTCGATCTGATCGTCGGAGCATACCTGAGGGTTTGAAAATAAAGTGGGCTGGTCTTGTTTGCGTTTTGAAACTTTGATATTCTTAGTGCGAGGAGGCATTTGGATTTAATTGTGTTAAAGACGTCGATTTTGAAGAAAAAATCGTCACGAGGTAATTCGTAGATTGGAATAATTTTGAGATAAAGGAAAAAAAATGACATTATCTGGGTGTTTATAAATGGTCGATTGGATTCCAGACGTCTAGATTTGAAATTAGACGTCTGGTTTGCCCTAAAAAATTATACAGAAGATACAAACAGACGTCTGGTCTTTGGAGTCGACGTCTGTTTTGGTCGAATTTATAAGAGTGAATATGCATAAAGTTTAATCAGACGTCTGGTTTTATATGTAAGACGTCTGGTTTAGGTAAATTTTGTAAGTATTTGTGACAGAGAACTTAGTCAGACGTCTGGTTCAATGTTTTAGACGTCTGAAATTCTCTGGATTATATTTTTAGGAGGCAGAGCTTAAGTTCAGAAGTCTGGAGGGTATATAAGACGTCTGACATATGCACAATGCTTAATTTTTAATTAGTATATCATTGTGTCAGACGTCTGAAGGCTAGTGTCAGACGTCTGGAATTTGCAGTTTGGCTAAAAAATAGCCTAAGGTTTGATGGTTTAACTTATTTATCGAATTTTGATAACAAATAATTTTATTGTTAAAATAAAATAACACATAAGTATAGATACATATAATAATTAATATGATTTATTTATTTAGAAGGCGACGGAGTTTTACGATCTCCTGACTCGTTATCCCTCCACGGTCTAAGTGGAGACAATATATTTCCACGTTCGTGGGTCCGTAGGGAGCCAGAATATCGTCTTGGTGAAGGGTCTGAAGAAGTATGATACGAAGAAGATGGATCCAAGGAACTGCAAGATTTTGATAGTGGTTCATGAACATCTTTCTTTCGTGAAGAACAAAACTTCATCCCTACTTGCTCTAAAAAGCTTAGTCGTCGCGCCGTAACTTTTTGTTCGAAATATAGCTCTCGTTGAAGATCTATCTGTTGTTTCTGATAATGATGAATTTCATCAATTTTCTCCTTTGTGTTAGGAGAAACAAACAGAGATCTTTCGGTTTTCTAATTACCGGGAGTAAAACCCGTACGATACGAGGACCACCTATTTGTTGGTTCCATCTTTGGTGTAGGCGTAGGAAGCCGTTGTGGTGTGTCAACCGAGCTTTCCGTTGATGGTGTTGAGATGGAGATGGATATATAGGAGTCCCCAGAAGACATTGCTATATTATATTATTTATAAATTGTTTGTATATAGTTTTTATGTAACTATGTATATATATAAGATGAAAACATTATTTATAGACAAACAAACTAACTAAAAATTTAAAGGTTCAGAAATAAGTACAATTTGTGGTAATAAAGTATATAACTAAACTTAGCCTTAAATGATGTAGTTAATTTTTTAAGGAGAAAGGTCATGAAGTGAGCAAATACCTAAACCTCGTCGGAGTTTAATGAAAGTTTGTTCATTTAATGGTTTTGTTAAAATGTCGGCTACTTGATTTTCAGTATTTACGTATTCCAATGAAATAGTTCCTTTTTCAACATCGTCTCGTAGAAAATGATGTCGTATATCTATATGCTTGGTTCGTGAGTGATTAATAGGGTTTTTTGATAAATTTATAGCACTTGTGTTATCACAATATATTGGAGATTTATTGATAATTTTGCCGAAATCCGTTAGTGTTTGTTGCGTGTATATCACTTGTGCACATGCTAGAGCTGCGGAGATGTATTTGGCTTCGCAAGTAGATAAAGAAACACAATTTTTCTTTTTTCTAAACCATGAAACTAGAGATTGTCCGATAAAGTGACAAGTTCCACTAGTACTCTTACGATCTGTTCTACATCCACCGAAATCCGCATCGCTATATGAAACAAGTTCAAACGATGATCCTTTAGGGTAAAATAAACCATAATCTCTTGTACTAGATAGATAATCTAAAATACGCTTAACAGCTCATAAATTAGATTCTTATGGTTTTGCTTGAAATCGAGCACAAAGACATACACTCATCATAATATTAGGTCGATTGGCCGTTAAGTAAAGTAAAGAACCAATCATGCTTCTATATATCTTTTCATCTAAATCTTTTCCATTTTCATCTTTTTCTAAGTGAACAGTGGTACTCATTGGTGTTGGTATGCTTGATGTTTTATCCATTTCAAATCGCCGCAATAAATTATTACAACATTTTCCTTGGTGAATAAAAATTCCATTTTCGAGTTGTTTTATTTGTAGACCTAAGAAGAAATTTAATTCTCCCATGTGTGACATTTCAAATTCATTTTCATAATATTTGAAAATTGATTACATAGATTTTCGTTGGTTGAACCAAAGATGATATCATCAACATAAATTTGTACAACTAAAATATCGTTGTTTTTTCTTTTAATAAATAAAGTTGTATCTATTTTGCCTATATGAAAACCAGATGTTATTAAGTGATTTTAAAGACGTTCGTACCATGCACGAGAGGCTTGTTTTAATCCATATAGTGCTTTATGTAATTTAAAAACATGATCGGGATATTATTCGTGAAAAAATAATGGTGGTTGCTCGACGTATACATTTTCCTTAATAAAACCATTTAAAAAATCACTTTTGACATCCATTTGAAATAGTTTGAAATTGTGATGAGTTGCAAAGGAAAGTATTGTACGAATGACCGCTAATCTTGCTACTCGAGCAAAGGATTCATCGTAATCGATACCTTCTTCTTGATTATAGCCTTGAGCAACTAAACGAGCTTTATTTCTAACAATATTTCCATTCTCGTCTGCTTTGTTTTTAAATACCCATTTTGTTCCTAGAACTGACTGGTCTTCAGGTCTTGGTACTAATTTTCAAACATTATTACGTTCAAATTGATTTAATTCTTCTTGCAAAGCTATTATCCAAAAATTGTCACTTGAAGCTTCTTTATAATTTTTTGGTTCAAAACTTGACACAAAAGATATATGACTTATTTGATTAAGTTGATTTCTAGTTACTCTAGAATTAAGATCTCCAATGATATTATCTTTTGGATGATTCTTAAGAATCCTAGGAGATGATATTAACATGTTATTTTGAATATTTTTTTTAGTGCTAACGGAATTCGTTGAATTTATTAGTGGGATAATTTCTTCTTCATCATTGATATTATGATTAAAGAGATTTTCATCGAAGGGAACATGTAAACTTTCTTCAATAGTATTATTTCCTTTATTAAAAATTCTATAAGCTTTGCTACGATCCGAATATCCAACAAAAACACCTTCATCGGCCTTTCGGTCAAATTTTCCTAAATTATCTTTTGTATTTAGTATAAAACATTTTGAACCGAAAGTTTTAAAGTATGATACTTTAGGTTTTTTACCAAAAAATATTTCAAAGCAAGTTTGTTTTGTCATAGGACGTATGGTTACTCGATTTAATACATAACAGGATGTGGCAATAGCTTCAGCCCAAAAGTGTTTTGGTAGACCACTGCTATTTAGTAATGTTCGTGCACATTCTTAAAATATATGATTTTTCCCTTCCACAACACCATTCTGTTGAGGTGTGTGAGGAAAAGAAAAATTATGAGTTATTCCTTTTTTATTACAAAAATTAGTAAAAAGGTCGTTTTCAAATTCTCCTCCATGACCACTTCGTATATTTTTAATTTTTAAGTTCATATGTGTTTTAATCCTTTTAGCAAATATCTTAAACACACCAAAAGTGTCACTTTTATGTTTTAAAAATAAAGTCCATGTATATCTTAAGAAATCATCAACTATGACGAAAACATATTTGTTGTGATTTATAGATCATATTTGTGTTGGTCCAAATAAATCTAAATGTAACAATTCTAATGGTTGTTTTGTAAAAATATTTTGTTTAGACTTAAAAGGGCTTTTCTTTAATTTTCCAATTTGACAATCAACACATAAATTTTCTGCTTTGTAATTCATTTTAGGTAATCCTCTTACCAATTCATATTTTGCTAACTTATTAATACTCTTAAAATTGATATGACAAAATCGTTTATGCCATAACCGTGGATCATCATGTTTGGCGGTTAAACATAAGTTTGAATTTTTATTTATATAAATGTTTAATACATAAATATTTTTGTTTCTAAATCCTTCAAAAATGAGTTGTTTGTTATTATCTAAAATATTACATCTATCTTTTTCAAAATTTATTTGAAAACCTTTATCGCATAATTGACTAATGCTTAGTAAGTTGTGTTTTAGATTTTCTACTAATAAAACATTTGTAATAATAGGAGAGTTAGATATAGCAGAGTTGATGACTTCTCCAATGCCTATGACATATCCTTTTGAATTATCTCCAAAAGTCACCTTTCCACCATCGATGTATGTTATATTTGATAACATTTTTGAATTTCCGGTCATATGCTTGGAGCAACCGCTATCTAGTATCCATTTCTCCTTATTTTTTATTATGGGTACCTGCAAAATAAAAAACGTTTTAATTGGTACCCATATATTTTGTTAGGGGTAGCCATAACCAAGATGATTTGGTACCTTTATAAATGTAATTTTTATTATAGACTACATTCTTTAAATAATTATTATATGCTTTTGTCTAATCAAGCTATTATTTTTTTAGGAATCCAAATTTTCATTTTTTTGATATTCAATTTAGATTAGGTAAACTAATATTGTTAGCATCATTTCCTTTTTGTTTAGAAGAATTTTTAAATCCTATTCCATTTCTATTGCCCGATGGTTTTGAAGTTTTGATAAGATTTTTCAAATCTTGTTTTCCTTTATTAAATTTTGACACATTGTAGTAATATTATCTAATTTTACTTTTAATTCTATATTTTCAATTGTCAATAATTCAATACTATTTTTAAAATCAACATTTTCTTTTAACAAATTCTCTTTTACTATAGTAATATTCTCACTTTATATCAAATTATTTCTAATTTTTTCTTGAGATATTTCAAGTTCTTCTTCTAGAATAATATTTTCATCTTTCAACATTCCTACCTCAAGTTCTAATCTATTTATTTTGACTATATATTCTTTGTTCAATTTTTTTATTTGTCTAAATTTATCATCTAATTTTATGCTAAGTTCTAATAGTTCATCATAGCTAAGTTCAGGACATACCTCTTCAGTTTGTGCCATAAAACACATATTAGCCTATTCTCCGTCACTATCGCTATCACTTTCAGAAGATGAAGCATCCGAGTCATCCCAAATTACTTTGAAAGCCTTCTTCTTTTTGAATTTTTGAACTTTGTTATTCTGTCATTATTGAGTTTGGGGCAATCCTTCTTCATATATCCATATTGATCACATTCATAGCACTTGATTTGAGACAGGTTTGTGTTGGACTTCCCTTCTTTTTGAAATTTGGTCATCTTTCTAAATTTCTTGAACCTATTATAATTCTTGGCAATGAAGACTATTTCTTCTTCATCTAAATCAGAGTCATCATTTTTTGTTGCTGGAAATGCTATATTCTTTTTCTTCGAATTTAGTTCTTTTCATGCCTGCAAATTAGCTTCATAGGACATTAAATTTCCTATCAACTCTTCAAATTTGAGAGTAGAAAGATCGTTAGCTTCTTCAATAGCTAAAACCTTCGTTTCCTAATCTAATGTTAAAGAGTTGAGTATTCGAGAAACTAAATCAAAATCAGTAAATTTAACTCCTAATGCCATAAGATCGTGTTGGATAGTTTGAAATCTAGAATACATGTCAATAATAGTTTCATTTTGCTTCATTTTGAATGAAGAAAATTGGTTTTGTAAAATTGAAATCTTAGTTTGTTTGACCCTTGTTGTACCTTCCTGTGTAATTTTTAAGGTATGCCAAATATCAAATGCAGTGGTGCATAACATGACACGTGAAAATTCATTTTTGTCTAAACAGCAAAATAAAACATTCATAGCTTTAACATTGTTTGATGCTAAGGTCTTTTGTGCATCGATCCAAGTGTTCATAACAGCAGTAGGTGCGTCATATTTATCTTGTGTGGCTGATCAAATTTCAAGACCATTAGCTTCCATAAAAATTCTCATACGTGTTGACCAATATGCATAGTTAGATCCATTAAAGAGTGGGGGCCGTGCTGTGGATTGTCCTTCTTGAAAAATACTTGCCATATTGAAGTGATTCAAAAAACATGTTACAGTAATTTGATCAAAACCTTGCTCTGATACCAATTGAAATTCTATATGAGTGGATCGTATAGGATATATATATATATATATATATATATATATATATATGCAAGTATAAACAACTAACTATATAATATAACTTGATATATGATAGTAGCAAAGTAAATTAAAATAATCACACCAGGATTTTATACCGGTTCAGACCACCCGTCCTACGTCCAGTCTCGAAGCTCCTCTTCGGAATTTCCTTTCGACTAACCCTCACTTGACCCGGAGGAACAGGTTTACAATAGCAGTGTTTCTTTGTCAAGAATGTGTTTAATAACACGGATGTTGACTATTAAGTACTATTTCTTCCAATATATGTATATATATATGTCTATCTAGAGAATATTGAATGAGGTGTTCAGAATATATGGAAGAGTTAACTATACGTATTTGATTGCTTAAAGATCAGGTATAAATCAAAGTATAAGAGTTAAGAGCGTAAGTGAGTAAGGTCAGTTCTTTTCTTGAATTCTCGATTCTATTTATAGTGGTTGAGAGATCCTTTGTGTAGTTGCAACTGTTAATAAGTGCTCTAAGGTCGCTTATCATGGTGATGAAGAGTTGCAGTGAAGAGAAGCGAACGTGTCTTTTCGGATGTGACAGTTGTTCTTTGCATTTACACAACCGAGTTCAAAATCAGACGTTTGGAAAATATTTCAGACGTCTGGTCTGCATTTATTTTTTGTATCTAGTTGCATTTCAGACGTCTGTGTTTATTAACCAAACATCTGGCTTTCATATATTTTTTATATCCGGATGCTTTTCAGACTTCTGAGTTTATTAAACAGACGTCTAATTCTTTCTGAGTTTCGAACCAGAGGAATCAATCAGACGTCTGGTTAGTGTACCCAGACGTCTGGATGTGTGCATGTTTCTTTTTCTGTGCCTGTTCATCCCTCTTCCAATTCTATCGACTTGTAGTCATTTGATACTTATTTTGAGTCTTGTTCTTATGTCTTTGATGATGTTACTTTATCAACTACCTGTAAATATAAATATATATGTACATTTGATTTCCATTGTATAGTACTGTTTGCGAAGGACCAAAAGGGGAAATGAAGGAATATGGGAAATTGTGGACCGTCTAACCAAGAGCGTACATTTTATTCTGGTTAAGGCAGCCCGTACTACAACATCTTTGGCTAAGATTTTCTTGAAGGAGATCATCAGATTGCATGGTGTTCTAGTCAGCATAGTAAGTGATGGTGATCCTATCTTCGTCAGCAAATTTTGGGAGGCTTTGCAATCAGCTATGGGTACGAGTTTGAGTACTGCATATCATCCCCAGACCGACGGACAGACAGAAAGGTTGAATCGAATTGTAGAAGATATGTTGAGGGCCTGTGTTTTGGATTTGGTGGATCTTGGGAGGACCATCTACATTTAGTGGAATTCTCATACAATAATAGTTATCAGGCAAGTATCAAGATGGCACCCTATGAAGCTTTATATGGAAGACCTTGTAGATCCCCATCTTGTTGGGTAGAGTCAGGAGATCGTCTTGTTCTTGGTCCAGATTTGATTAGGGAGGCATCTGCGAAGGTAGCGCTTATCAAGAAGAGAATGAGAGTAGCGCAGGACCGTCAGAAGAAATATTCGGACAAGAGACGAAGACGATTGGAATTCGAGATTGGAGATTTGGTCTTTATCAAAGTTTCCCCGATTAAAGGAGCGATAAGATTTGGTAAGACGGGAAAACTTGCCCCTTGGTATATTGGTCCGTTCCGAGTGCTCGATAAGATTGGTACTGTGGCCTACAGGATTTAATTGCTAGTCCGGATGGCTGGAATTCACAATGATTTTCACGTATCTCATTTGAGGAAATACGTTCACGATCCATCTCTTGTTGTGGAACTAGTAGTGCATGAAAACTTAGAGATTGAACCAGACTTATCTGCTGTCACGCATCCTGTCCAGATTGTTTGTCAAGATGAGAGCCAACTCAGAAGTAAGGTGGTGAAGCTAGTCAAGGTGCAGTGGAGCAAGGATCCTATTGTACCTGGGAGACTTTGGATAGTGTTACGAAGGCTTATCCGGATTTGTGTCCGGATAGCTAGTGACGTTTGTTGAATAAATTTCTTGTTTGGATGAATTGGTTATTTAGTTGACATGGTATGGTTAATATGTATGCTTGAAATTTTTGAAATCAAATAATGATTTTGGATTATTTTTTGTTTTAAATTTCGAGGACAAAATTCTTTTAAGGGGTGAGGAATGTGATATCCCAGAAATTTTAAGCAATAAATATGCGATAATCTCCTTTATTAAATAATTTTAATTGGTAAAATTGTTATTTCCAAACAATAAAAATAATATGGATTGTTTATATATAAATATAAATGGATTTTAAGTTGAATTATTATTTTCAAATTGAATTTATGTTTGTTTAAATATATATATTTGAATTGATTTTAAATTGGTTTTTAAATTGAATTTGGATTTGAATTGAAATTTGAATTTGGATTTAAATTTGAAATTTAAAAGATGTATATCTTAAAAATATTTTGGATTAAAAATATATGTATAAGATTTTTTAGTAATATATAATTTATTTTCTTTAAAGAGATTTTATTTATATAAATTAAGAAATGTACTTATTAATTAGGAAATTTAATATAAAAACTTTTAAATCATTTTAAAATTAATTAAACATGCATTATTACAAGTGTTAGATTATTAATCTTTTTAATAATATGTGTATGGAGATAAATATTTGTAGTTGACAACTGTTAGTTGAATTAACAAGTGTCACTTATTACATTTTATTTTTTAAATTTCTAATAGATCTTAATTTAAGCCTATATAAACATATATCTCCTCTCTTCTATCCTTTTTACTATCTTCAATTCAAAATCAAAGATAAAAAAAATTCGAACTTGTAAATAATTCACTCTAGATCAAACTAAAACCCTGTTAACATTTCACCAAATCAAATCATCAAACCTGCAACCAATTCTCAAACCAAACAAAAGCCTGTAACATTTTCATAATATCAAGAAAAGATTATCAAGCAACCAACTACATTCAACCTGAAAAATCAAAACCTTGATCATCTCAGTTTTCAAAATTAAATCATCTCAACAACAACAGATTTCCAGCAATTCAATGTTTCCAGATTCAAGCATTTTTATCAAATTCCAGTTTTTAAGCATCTGCTTCAAACTCTCTGTTCAACGTCACTAACAGGTGAGTAAACACTCTTTTTAAAAAGCTTAATTAAGTGAAAATCTATTACATGTGATCTGTTGAAATTAACTTTGCTTTGCATGTGTATATATAAGTGATATCTCTGTGTATATGAATGTATTGTAGTATGCATATCTGATATGTCTGTGTATTCTTTGTTTCATGTTATTGAGTTTAGATTTGATAAAAAATTCCAAAATCTCTTCTTTTGTTCTCTTTTAAGTTCCAGTTTTCAAACAATTTAAGTTTGTTTAAACATTAACTAGGATTTAAAAATAGTTTTAAATATGTTAGGTATATATTATATGAAAATCAAAATTTACAGTAAAAATTTGCAAACATGGTTAATTCAAGTAGCATGATCCTTTGATCTACTTAGATAATCTGAATCGTTGACTTAATCCATGATTTTTTGGAGTTGAATCACAATTTTTAGTTTCGAATCAAGTGTGTAAATCAGAGATGACCAGAAAGTGGTTTTTGAGAGTTTTCTGGCAATTGGTGTTCTCGGGGTGGTCGGGGTCACTTCTGGAGGTGGCAATGAGGTAGACGAGCATGCAAAAATAGTGGCTGGTCGTATTAACCATTGTGGCGTTGGAATTCTATCGGAGTAGGGTTTTAAGCCCTACAATGGTCGAGTTCGGAAACGAGATCATTGCGGCGTCTTTGGTTGTTCGAGTCGCATCGGACCAAGGGGGTGACTGTATGGATGGCCGAAGAGTATGTGGCCGGAGTTGCACGATCGTTGGTGGTCGGAGACGCGGGTTCGAGGGGTTTTCCAAGCATTGGGATTAGTTCTGGGTTCGACTAAGTTCCTCGATTTCGATAGTGGGCTTGTACCAGTGATTGGGTGGTCGGGATCTGATGTAGAGGCGGTCATCAATGGGTTGAAGGTGTCAGCGGCGAACGATGCCGTCGCGATCATCTGTGCAGGTGCACCAGTGTGTCAGTAATTTGGGTAATGGATGACTCGAGGAATGACTCGAGGAAATAAGCAGGTGGCTCGGGATCGTCTTCGGGTTAGCATTAGTTTTTTGTGTAACAAATTTGAGTTTAAAATTAAATATAAGTTTTAGAAATAACAGAGGGGAAAGAAATGGGTTTACTTAGAGTAGCTCTCGGGTGAGGATCGGGTTTGACCCGAAGCAAGTTATAAACAATTTTAAAAAGTTTTTATAAAATAAGTTTTAAATTTAAATTTAATTTAATTTTAAAACTGTTATGTAAACTAAATGTTTCTTTTAACATTGGATTAAGAAGCTGTGTGAGTTGTTTAACTTAAATTTTGTTAGGTTTAATTGTAAGTTATTTTAATTCTTAAATTAGAAATGAATTTAAAAGATAATTTAAAAGTATAATGTTTAAATGCATATGTTAAAGATAATTAAGTCATTAATAAGATAATGTTTTTATTAAAATTAATTAAGGTCTTAATGATTTAAGGATTAATTAAATTAATAAGGTAATTAAAGAATAATTAATTAGTTTAATTAATTAATGATTAAGCATTAATTACTAGATAATTAAGGATTATAAACTAATTAACTAATGGTTAATTAATTAGATAATTAAGATTAATTAATCAACGATTAGGATTAATTAATTAAGAAATTAGAGATTAATTAACTGATAATTAAGAAGTCTTAATTTGTAATTAAGTTTTATTAATTAATAATTAAGGTTTATTAATTAATAGTTAAAGGATAATTAATTAATTAAAGATTAATTAATTGATTATAAAAGTAATTAAGGAATGAATAATTAATTAAATGATTTGTAATTAATTAATGATTGATTTAAGCAGGATTAAGTGATTAATTCTTAAGTAATTAATTTAATTGAATTCATTAAATTAATTATAATAGGCATTAATAATTCTTGCTTCTGGTTGATTGTTTGATTAGATTGTCTAGATTAATTGATATATATTGAATGATAATCTATGATATTCTGTGATGTGATATTGGATATATATGTGATAAATGTGTGATTTATCTGTGATAAAGGCTATGTGAATTCAATGTTTTGGAATTGAATTAAATTGTTTAACTTTAAACAACTTGGCCTTTAAGATACGTTTGGATTTCGATGAGACCAGGATCGGATATCATGTTTGATTATCCAAAAACCACATCGATCCAAGTTAAACGTTAGGTCATGAAATCTCAAAGAAAAATCGAGATGGAGTTTCAGAGTGCAAAGGTTATTGTCGTTAACTTTGAGGGTGATTCCAAAATGAGTGTAACGAGATAATGCCTTCGGTTTCGTTCGAACCCGGAGCGAACTTGTATGGATTGAATGCTTTCAGACCATCGTCAATGGAGGAAGATGAGCATTCGGTGTTCTTTAAAGGTAATCGTAGCCTCAAGCCTCATCAACCGAGAATGACTAAAACAGGGGAGGTGCAGCAAGGTTAAGTGGGCAGCACCCAAGTAGGACAAGATTTACCCCTGTCTAGAGGTCCTTTTTTATTCGGTTCAGTGGGCAGTTGTTGGCCACAACTGCGGGGTTGTCTTATTCGAGACTGTCCAGTAAGGGATAGCTCCAGCCTTGTGTTGCAGGGGATTTAGGGTGGATCCTCGGTACGGTGATCTAGACCACGTACTGTGACGGGCGGTACCCCAGTAGCCCTGCCATTATATTGAATCCAATCTCCAATAAGTGCCTATATGATTTTGATTGTGCCCAACTATGTTGGGCCGTGAGATGTAAGCATTCCAGCTATTTCTGTATTTTATATTGAAAATCCTAGACCCTATTATAATATCACAGGATTTCCCACCAAATGTTTTGGTTAGCGTAAGTTAAAAACTTACCCATGTTTATGTGTGGGAAGTCTTACATGATAACTTTGTTTTCAAGATTTTTAAAGTTAAACAACTTTAACCCGTTTACTCACACCAGACCCATGTCTGCCCCAGAGTTTATTTTTGTTTTCTTGAACTCTTGGGTACTCAAAATTTTATGAGTATCCAAGTGATCAGGTTTGGCTTGACGTATTTTGGATAGCTTGGAGCAGGAGCCTGGTGTAGCTATATATATCTCTTTCCGCTGTGTAGTGTTGTTTATTTGTTGTATTTTGGATGTAATGGATAGACAGGTCAATATAACTGTCTAATGTGATGAAGTTGTATAATTGTGTGAACTCTGATATGTATAAGACTATGTATTAGTTATGTGAGATATTATATTTTTTTCCATTTCCACTGTGAGATTCTGATGTTGTTTTTCTTTCTTCTATCTTTTCTATTTCTACCTGTTTCTTTTCTTATTGATGATGCGTCTTTCTGTGGAATGAAAGGTGGGTCGTCACACATTGCCTCCGATTTCACCATGCGGGTATACCATTACTTCCCAAAATCTTTATTTTAAAAATTTCCAAAATATTACTTATGAAATTTCTATAATAATTTTTCTAAGCAGGCAAACTATTTTTAAATAAAAATTATTATATAAAATATTAATATTAAGTAGTTTATCCTTTTAAAACAATAATACCGATTAGTGCTAAGTAATAATTAACTTAATATAACCAACTTAATTCATAAATTAATATACTTTAAACAAATTTAAAATAACTAAAGAAATTATTTTCTGAAGTATTTTTAAACACTTTTAAATTTTCTAGCTAATACTTAAAGTTCCTCCTTTTTAAAATAAACTTAACTTCTCAGGAAGAATACATTTTTAACTCTAATATAGCCAGTCTAATTATTTATAAATCCCTCTCGATTTATTTCCAGTTTGATTTACGTTCTAACCCTGTAAATTTCCTTTTTTCACATTTCTAAAAAATAAATCTGCAATTTTTTTAAACCGATTTATCCATCTCCTTATAAATCCTCATTATGAATTTGTAATTCCATTTATCTACTGATAATTTACTTTTCTTAATTTATAAACTTCGTTTATAAATTTCATAGTCTCATTTCTCGTTTTAAAACGTTTTCACATAATCAAATTTAATTTGATTTCTAAATGAAATTCCATTTCCAAATAAATTTCATAATAAACCAACCATATTCCACTTTATTTTCAACATTTAAAATCTTTTTTAAAATCTGGTGTAACAATTTCATATTCTATTTTCAAATTTCCTTTTATTCCTTCCTAAACTATTTTAAATCTCAATTTTAAAAATAAATGCTTTTATACTTAAACAAAATCGCTTAAATTCTATTATTTAAATACTTTTATTCAAATATTCCAAAATCTCTATCTTTTCATATTTAGAAAGTATCAAGTACAATTTTAAAGTCAAACTATTTATTTCACCTAAAGTTCATATCTTTAGTTTATCCAAATTTCACTATAAATATTTTTACTTTGAATTTTCCTTTTTAATACCTTTCTAAAATTTTAAACATTTATCATCGGTATTTTAAAATACCAAAATCTAACCAGTAATTCCATATCTACAAATAAATTCAAATCACGCTATAATCTATCACAATATATCAAAATAAATTCAAATTTTTTGAGAAATTCAGTTGGATCCCTCTAACCTGTTTCCCTGCATCCACAGATGTTGACACAATATTAAAATACCAATCCCACTTCATAGGGTAGATCGGTATATAGGGTCGTCCGTTGTTATGCGGGCGCAAAGGGGCTCATCCGCTATATATATGTGGGAATATCAATCACTCCAATATACATATACATACATACATACATATATATATATATATATAATACCACATGCAACTGATAATAATTTATCAATTCAATCAATCAATAATTAATCTTAACTACTTAAAATTAATTACGGTAATCCAAAAGTGAGTGAGGTTAACTCACTTTTTAAATTTCCAAATACTTTTGCATTCCATTTTTGATTTAATTTGAATGCATTTTAAATTGTCTGAAAATTCTAGAAGCTCCAATTTCATCCAAGCCATCTTTAATGCATAGATGATGACATAAGGATCCCAAGAATCTTGAATCACCGAATCGGACCTCGTACGCATGAGATATAAATTTTATAAGTTTAAACGTAATTTGTATAAATAAATTCTTTATTTTATTTTATTTTAAAGTAAAACAAAGTTCACTACCTTAAAACAGACCCGACCCAAAATGCCTTCTTCCCTAATGCCTGCACTGCATAAGAACAAGGAACCCAGCTCCACCATGCACGCTCGTGCACTGACATGCCTCCTCGACCCCTGATGATCGATGCCTCCATCACCAACGTCCCCCTCTCGTCATTTCTTATATGTCGATTCCCTCAAAATCCAGCTTGATGCTTCGAATAAAAACGTGAAACGCTCGACGCACCACGAACGTACGACATCCTACCCTACCAAACACAACTGCGAGCTGCCATTTCCCCATGCCAAGGTGTGCCTCTACCCCACAACATGTCGATGTCCTCCAATCGACCTCCAACTCCACAAATAAGTTAGAATTTCAAGCCCTAGCTCCTTTCAACAAGTCGACTTCGGTTGAAAGCACACTCCCCCCTCTTTCGATGAATGTGTGCTCGAGTACCAGCTCGCGATTTGAATCCGAGCTTTCCTACCTTCCTTTTTTTGGGGTTTATGTTCGGCCATTTTTTTTCATGCTTTGCTTTCACTGTTTTGTGAAACGAATTGGGTGGGGGGTGGGATACTTGATTTAAAAGAAAGGCAGCAAATCACTGTAAAAGAAAGAAAGAATGGCTGATGGTAAGAAGTATGACAGCCCAGTCTAGTCAATTACACACATATATAATTTTTAAATTTAAATCATCTCGAATTCATAGCTTAAACTCTTGACTTTCTATCGAGGGTGCTGCTAGACGTTTATAATGTTATATCTCTATTCTGAACGCAATGGAAAAGGCTTCGAGTCCTAACATGATCGTATGGAGAAGATAGTTTTTTGGTTCCAATTATTATATTGAAATTTTGATATAAATTCCAATGAGTTTATATCCCATACGGCTAAACAATAACTCCAAACATCATGAAATTTGAAATTCCATAATACACTATTATGAATCTAATGGAATTGGTTTCGTTGAAATGCGAGACTATGCCTAGAAAGGATATTTTTAAATGTTAATTCAAATGATATATTTTTAAAACTAAAAAAATCGCTTTTAAATTCAATTTTAAAAGTTCTACTACCTTCATATTGTTAATATAAATGTTATAAGCCTTTAAATTATTTTTAACAAGCTCAAAACTCCAGATTCAATATTTTACCAAATTATCAATTCTTAAATTCGATAATTAAACTGCCCAATAAATAGTTATATTTGAAATTTAAGTTAAAAATTAACTATTAAAATATTTAAAATCAATTAAATATTTCAATTTCAAATATCCAAAATTCTGGGTCGTTACAAGAAGAAAGCCCATGGATCGAGAGAAGAAATCAGAAAGTTTTGCCTATTCCATGAGATGGATGGACATGAAACAAATGAATGCAGACACCTACGAGATCTAATTAAAGAGTAGGTTCGGAACAATTGGCTACAACGATACATGTGAAACCAAACCACAGAGGTGTAGTAGGAGAATCCACCATCTATGGCGAATGCATCTTGAAGTGGCCTTTGGTCTAAGTCAAGAATGATTATCCTATGATCGAAAATGCAAATAGTCAGGCTCGATTCCCACACTTTGCTTTGTTTGCAAATAAATGTTTGCAAATAAATGATACAGTATTATTATCAGGCTGCTTACTCGTGTACTGGATGTCGATCAATCTTTGGGCACGTTGGAGTTGGATGTTTAGTAATAATGCTTGACATGATGGATGTTTTAAATGGTTGTTGTTTTAGTTTGGATTTTATGAATGAATGCTTGATTTTGAAAATCATTTGAATATGATGATTGATATTAAATGAGAAACACCAATGAAGGTTTGTTACCGCCTGGTATTCGTTTATGAACTGATTGAACACGATTTTTCCTACTGAAAAGAGGGGACAACGAACCATAAGGTATGAGTCTCCTTATCGGAGATCAAGTGGATTAAACATGTACATGATAGTGGTTCCCTTCATCGACAAAAGATCAAATCGACTTACTCGAACATTAGATTTCTTCGTCGGAGAGTAAGATCAACATGAATTAAAAATCAGAGAGATTAGAGATTAGGTTAACGATCGGGAGAGATTAAAGACTAAGTTAACGATCCGAAGAGATCGGAATCTGAATTGGATATCGACTACCCAATCCAGAGAGGAGATCAATCCTTAGACTGGGCGTTGATTGTGCAATCCAAAATGATAAAAAACTAAACTTTGAATTCGAACTCAAAGTTCACTTTGAGACTATTTGATCATAAATACCAAAATACGTCATTGCCTTGATTCGGTCAGACTCGTGAATGATAGGATGCTCGGTTATTTTAGACAATTTATAAACGATGTTGCGATTGGTGATAATTCACTTTTCGGATTGATGACTTATAACAACCAGATTATCAATGAAAGTCATTGCTTCGATTCGAGTAGATGTTCTTACGATGGGATACCAGGCGACACTAAACGATTCATAAATAATGTTCCAACCAATGACATTGAACTTACACAACTGTTGACTTTTTATTACTCGGTACATGATTTACCTACGATAACTTAAATCCCAGACGAATACGTGATGACATTGACTTTAATACATTATAATTAACTCCTGGACGAATGCGAGACAACTTTAATTTACAATTTATGATATAAGATGTGACAATTCCAGAGAAACACAAAATGATCATGATTTTTGACTTACACCTGAGCAAGGACTTGAGTCTTTAGCTATAATGGTCTATAACAATCTTTGATTTACAGGTGAATCCGAAGTAACCAGATGATTTGCCACGATTAGTCCAGTAGATAGGTGGAAAGCTCGACTACCAATGATTGATAATTACCAATATTTGCACTTAAGCCAAACACACATTCTCTTCATACTGTGTGCTTTGAAGGGCAATGTGTTATCAACAAAATTTTCACAATCTCCGAACAGACTTAAATAATTAAATTGGACGAATGGACAGTGAATAATGGACCAAAAAACTTGGGAAGTGTCACACAAAAGCAAGATGAAAAAAAACAAGGAATGAATGAAAAATGTGACTCAAGTTTCACAAATCAATGGTGCCAAGTCGGGCCCGAGTTGTGACTTGACGATCCATGGAAGTGATGATCTAACCCGAAGCGTGAGATGGTAGTACCTATCTTGGATGAGCAAAGCAATGCATGAGCTCAAGCCAAACTCGAATTCAGTGCCAAGTCGGCCCGAGTCAGCTCGGCGCCGAGTTGCAACTCACAACTCGGGTCTGACCTGTGATACTTGAGTCCGGGTTGGTTGAGCTATTTTTGGGGACGACGTGCGTGATGTGAGGGAACATGCTGGAGCTAACTACGGAGCCTATCTTGGAGATTTTCACCTATAAATAGAGATGAATGGCACTTGAAATGAGACTTTTTCCCTCTTCTTCATTATGAACTTCTAATTACGACAAGTTTTAAAATCATAACTTTGAAAATTACCAAGTTAGATTGCCACCGAGTTGTGACTACCAAGTTGTAAGAATAGCTTCATGAAAACATATTGACTAAGTGGACGTAGGCCAGTGTATTCGTCAAACCACTATAAAAATCTTGTGTGTTTTTCTTGCCACTTCTTGTTTTTCTTTGATATTTTATATTTTCATTACTTTATTAGGTGTGTGCCAAGTTTGATCCAAACCATTACCAATATCAACTTACATAGAGAATTGAAAATATCTTCAAAATATTTAAGAAAAGTATTTCATTCTTGCTGTTTTAACAATATTTCAAAAGTCTGTTACAAACTTGTAATGGAAAATATTTTAATTATTTCACCACAAGTGAAAAAAAATTCAGTTATTTTAGTTATTGATTCGTTTTCTAAAAAAACCGGTATAACAAAAATTATTTTCTACTGTCATGAATGTAAACGTTTAAACTTGTTTTACTTAGTCAAAATTCTGTTTTATTCAGTTGCTAGTTTTCAGGATTAGTTAGCATTTTATTTTTAGCAAATAAGACGTGTGATTGTGGATGAATAAGTCACACACGATGCACATTGTTAGGAGTCAGTTTAGGAGTAAGTTGAGCGTATGAATCTCCATTCTCAAGTTGCATAAGTATGAGGTGGAGCTAGAGGTTTTTGCATCCGAACGTACTGAATTTTCCTCTATTGAATGAAAGAAGAAATTTTGCAACAAAACACTCTCAAAACTTTATCCTTCATCACATTGTTTTAAACACCGTGCTTTTCCAACATCTGGTATCAAAGCATTTGGTGAAATTCGATCACTAAAGAATGCCTTAAAGAGGAACAAGAGATAGAAGCACTGGGAACACCACACCAACCAACACAGGCACCATTGCTTCAGATGGAGATGGAGTCAGGATCAATGACAAGGAGGGATTCGTGACACTCAAATATCCTATGATGACAAAAAACAATTATGCAGCATAGGCCATCAAAATGGAGGTATTTATGATGGCTCAAGGAGTATGGGATACTGTGGAGGCTGAAGGACCTGTGGAAAGCCGAAAAGATAAGATGGCTCTAGCAGCCATCTATCAAGGCATAAGTGAAGATACATTACTTCAACTTGGTGCCAAGAAGATAGCCAAGGAAGCATGGAGCATGCTCAAAACCATGAACCTTGGCGTTGAAAAGGTGAAGGAAGTCAGAACACAATCATTGTGGAGAGAGTTGAAAGCCGTGAAAATGAATGATGGTGATAGCATTGATGAGTTCTCTGGCAAGCTTCATATTGTTGTCAACAAACTAAGAGGGTTAGGAAACAAGGTGGATGAGGAACATGTTGTGAAGAAGTTGTTGAGATCAACTTCACCAAGTTCTTGCAGATTGCATCAACAATCGAGGAGTTTAGTGATCTGAAAACCAAAACCAGATGAGGTTATTGGATCACTCAAAGCGCACGAGGAGAGGATGCAAGGTCATGGAGAAAAAGAAGATGAAACTATGCTTCTCACTCGAGCAGAATGGAAGGCGAGATAAGATAGTAAATCTCAGAAGAAATACACCAGAGATCAAAGCAACAATAGAGGTGGAAGAGGCAGAGGCAAAGGAAGAGTAAATGGTGGGTTTCAGAAGAAAGAAGGAGAGCCACAAAAAAAGAGAAAATTTGATAAGTCAAAGATCAAATGTTTTGGCTATGGAAAGATGGGGCATTTTGCTTCTGAATGTCCATCAAAGGAGAAGGAAGAACAAGCCAATCTGACGGAGAAAGAAGAATATGATCAACCTACCTTAATGATGATTGAAACACGTGAGCTCACAAAATCACATATTTCTGAAAGAAAAGAAGAAATGTCTTTTGCAAAAGGAGACGCCAAGAAGGAGTTAAACTAGTATCTTGACACTGGTGCAAGAAACTATATGACTGATGACAAAAGCTGTTTCACTGAGACCGATCATTCAGTACATGGCAAAGTGAGGTTTGGAGAAAACTCGGTGATTAATATACATGGACAGGGTTCAGTGTTATTCCAATGCAAAAATGGAGAGCACTTAATTCTGTCAAATGTATAGTACATACCAAAACTGAGAAGCAACATCATAAGCCTTGGACATCTTGATGAGAATGGTGGCAGAGTGATCATACAAGGAGGAGTGTTGAAATTCTATGACAACAACAACAGGCTCATGATCAAAGTGCAAAGGCAACACAACAAGCTTTTCATAGCAAAGTTGAAGACTGCAGAGAAGGTCTGTCTAATGGCAAGTATGACAGACAAGGCTTGGTTGTGGCATGCCACGTACGGGCACCTTAATTTTCAAGCTTTAAAGAGACTCACAAGCCAGAAGATGGTTGTAGGTAAGCCAAAAATTGCTCAAACCAATCAAGTGTGTGATGGTTGTATGGTGGGGAAGCAACACAGAGCTGCATTTCCAAAGAAGGCAGCTTTTAGAGCACAAGAGAAGCTTGAACTAGTTCATGGGGACTTATGTGGACCAATCTCACCATCCACACCAGGAGGTAACAATTACTTTATGCTTCTGGTCGATGATTATTCATGTTTTATGTGGATATTTCTATTGAAGAGTAAAGGGGAAGCTTTTGAGGCTTTCAAAGGCTTCGAAAACTTGATTGAGAATGAAGCTGCAAGAAGATTTAAGTGTTTCAGAATAGATCGTGGTGGTGAGTTTACTTCTCATGAGTTCAAGAAGTTCTGTGATGATGAGGGTGTAAAGAGGCATCTAATTGCACCATATTCCCCTCAACAGAATGGTGTGGTTGAGAGGAGAAACCAAACTGTCATGGAGATGGCTAGAAGTTTGATGAAAAGAAAAAGCATGCCAACAAAATTTTGGGGTGAAGCAGTGAGAACTTCTGTGTATATTCTGAATAGGGCTCCAATAAAGAGTGTGGAGGGGATGACACCCTATCAAGCTTGGCATGGGAAGGCTCCAAATGTATAACACCTACGTGTATCTGGATGCTTGGCTCATGCTAAGACAGTGTCTCCTCATCTCACTAAGCTGACTGACAGAAGCATAAAGACAATGTTGCTTGGATATAAAGAAGGCACTATGGCTTACAGGATGCTAGATCAAAACAATGAGAAGATTTTGGTGAGTAGGGATGTGGTATTTGAAGAAGAAAAAGGGTGGTCGTGGAAAGAGTGTCAAGACAGGGAATTGGAGAATGGTGGAAACGCATTCACAGTCAGTGCGAGTGAGAAGAAAAATGGGGAAGGTGATGTGACTTCAACACCAAGCTCTTATGAGGGAGGTGAAGAAGCATCACCTTTGCCATCACCACAAAATTCTCCCATGGGCACACCTGGATCATATGCCAGTTCAGGATCAAGTGCAGGTCCACTGAGTTTCAGATCTCTGCAAGAAATTTATGATGCAACCAGAGAAGTGGATGAGGAAGCAAGTTTCTGTTTCTTATCTATTGAGGAACCTACAAACTATGCTGAAGCTGCTGGAAATGGAAATTGGAAGGAAGCTCTGGCTCTTGAGATTGATTTCATACAAAAGAATGGAACTTGGGTGCTATCTGACTTGCCAAAGAATCACAAGGCTGTGCTTGAAATGGGTCTTCAAACTAAAGAAAGATATAGAAGGAAAGATCATCAAGCACAAGGCTAGATTGGTTGCAAAGGGGTATGTGCACAAGTTTGGAGTTGATTACAAGGAGGTGTTTTCTCCTGTAGCAAGAATGAAGACAGTAAGAGTCTTGCTAGCATATTCAGCACATAGAGGATGGAATGTTCACCACATGAATGTTAAAACAGCTTTTCTTAATGGAGAGTTGAAGGAGGAAGTGTATGTCATGCAGCCAGAAGGTTTTGTTGACAGAAACCATCCAAGCAAGGTGCTTAAACTGGACAAAGCCTTTATGGCTTGAATCAAGCGCCAAGAGCTTGGAATGAAAAGCTGGATAAGTGTTTGAAGTCCCTGAATTTTGAGAGATGTCCTTTTGAGCATGCCGTGTACATGAAGAAATCAGGAAATCATGTCACAATTGTGGGGGTGTATGTCGCACAATTGTAGGGGTGTATGTCGATGACCGTATTCTCACAGGCTCAAGCATAGAACTCATTCAAAACTTCAAGTCAAAGATGATGCAAAAGTTTGAGATGAGTGATCTGGATCTCCTTAGCTACTATTTGGGGATAGAGGTGAAGCAAGACAAGGATGCCATAACTCTATGTTAGTCAAGTTATGCAAGAAAAATTATTGAAAAAATGGGTATGATAGAATGCAACCAGTGTTGTCTTCCCATGGAACCAAGGTGCAAGCTGAGAAAATATAATGGAGAACCACCAGTAGGTTCCACCTTATACAGAAGTGTCATTGGAAGCTTGAGTTATCTTGTAAACACACGGCCTGATCTTACCTACTCGGTTGGAGTTGCCAGCAGATACATGGAAGCTCCAACCACCATACATATGAATGCTGTGAAATAGATTTTGAGATATGTGAAGGGCACACCTAATCTGGGGTGTGTGTTCAGAAAAGGTCAAGAAAATAAGGAACTGATAGGCTTCAGTGACAGTGATCTGGCAGCGGATACAGATGACAGAAAGAGCACTACATGAATCATGTTTTTTCTTGGTGAAATCCCCATCACTTAGGTGTCACAGAAGCAGAGAATTGTGGCACTTTCGTCTTGTGAAGCTGAATACATCTCAGCAACAGGAGGAGCTTGTCAGGGAATTTGACTCACAAGGCTGGTGGAAAGCTTGAGAGGAGATAATCAAGTGAAGCCAATTCTGAAAGTCGATAACAAGTCAGCAATTGCCTTAGCCAAAAATTCAGTTCATCATGAAAGAAGTAAGCACATTGATACTAGATTTCATTTCATCCGTGAATGTATTGAGCATGGCATTGTTCAACTTGAATATACCAGCACAAAAACTCAGTTGGCTGACACACTGACAAAGCCTCTTGGAAGACAAAGATTCATTGAACTGAGAGAGAAGATCGGTGTGAAGATTATCAAAGGAAAACAAGTTTAAGGGGGTGAATGTAAATGTTTAAACTTGTTTTACTTAGTCAAAATTATGTTTTATTCAGTTGCTAGTTTTCAGGATTAGTTAGCATTTTATTTTAAGCAAATAAGACGCGTGATTGTGGAAGAATATGTCACACCACGATGCACATTGTTAGGAGTCAGTTTAGGAGTAAGTTGAGCGTATGAATCTCCGTTCTCAAGTTGTATAAGTATGAGGTGGAGCTATAGGTTTTTGCATCCAAATGTACTGGATTTTCCTCTATTGAATGAAAGAAGAAATTTTGCAGCAAAACACTCTCAAAACTTTATCCTTCATCATATTGTTTTAAACACTGTGTTTTTCCAACAATGAATGCCTATTTACGTTAGTAGGCTATATGACAGTCAATTTTTAAGCGTATGCTTCTCTTAGTATTAGATGTAACCATGGTTCGAGATTCCGCCCGGCACGTCGGAATCCCGGTCATTCCGGCCCGGTTCCTTGTTGACCGGGTTGGAATTTGTTTCCAAAACTGTTTCCGGTGATCGATGAGAAAAAATATATTTATAATCAACCACTTACCACGTCAGCAGCTTCCAGCAGCGGGGGAAGTAGAAGATTCGAGCATCACCGTTTAGGCTCTTTTTTGAATTTAGGGTTACATCGAGCAAGAGAAATTGTAGATTTCAACGTTGAGCATCAACATGAAGCGGGAAAAAACAGAGCTATCGTACGAGCTTGAAGCAAAAAAACAAAAACATAAAAAAGGGGAAAAGCAGCTAAAAGGAAAGTATCGAGCATGGGTAAGAGGAGGAGGGAGGAGGAGATACTTGGAAAAGGGAAACTGAGAATGAAAAAGGAGGCTGCTATGTAGTAAGTCATACTCTAGGGTTATACGGAAGGTTTCTTGGATTATAGCATAATACAAAAGTTCACTTGGGCCATTATTGTTGATGGGCTTTGATTTGTCAATTTTATTCTTTTCAATTTCAATAAAGAAATTAAATGGAAGTATAACTTATAGCTAAGAGTTTATGTATTTGTTTTTATTTATTTATATATAAATAGTTCAAAGTGCCATGGATCCGACAGCGGAATTTAAACGGAATTTCCGAAAATATGATGATGGCATTTTTAAGTTCGGATCAGATACAGCAGTATGCTTTTCCAGCATATTATAACCCGACACAAGATGAAGAGATCGATGGACAAAATTTATATGATAATCAGAGAAATAGATTTTGGTATTAAATTTTTATGTTGTATGTTTTGTAACTTCTATGTCACTTGAATAATTTAGTGTAATTGACTATCAGTATTGCATATTTATTTGCGTATTTATAACAAAAATATACCGGAATTCACAAACCGAATTTAAAACGGAATTTCTGGAAATACCGAAACAAGATCGAAATTTTGAATTTTTCATATGACCGGAACGGAAACGGAAACCGGAACTTCGAACCTTGGTTGTAACGTCTATTTTATAGGTTCTGTTATATTATTCAAGTCAGTATCGAAAGCAATTATCAAATTGTTAAAAGATTTGCCTTTTGAAATAGTTTTTGTGAAACGTTTGTGAAATGACTGAAGATATGAACACAACATATTAACAACAGTTACTGCATTGTTCGTAGTTCATGCATATATACATGATATAGCATTTTAAACATAGTTAAATAACTGAACACTCAACCGCATTTCACACATCATTTTTGATTGCCTTGCTATATCCAGTCTGGTCGTCATAATATTTAGACCACAACATAACCCCTCCATATTTGTTTGAACTCTTGAGTGTTGGAAGCACTTGTGATGTCAAATCAGTAGTAGGAATGAATCCACTACCCGCTGCATCTGGTGCAGCTGGCAACCCCAGAAATATATTTGTTGCATTGATTCCTGACACCCATTGCTTCCATGCATCGTCCAAACCTGTTACTTGTCCCGACGAATATTGGCATGGTGGATTGTTATAGAATTGAACCCAGACATTATCGAACAATCCAGTGTCCAATGCCCCTCCAACCCAAGCATCAGGGTATGGACATTGTGGTGCTGCTGTCAAATACACCTTTTTACCCTGTGCACTGTAACCCGATAGATATGTAGCAAGGTCATCATAATGATCCGGGCTTCCACCCTCGATGTCAAAATCAACACCGTCTAACACAGCATCACCTAGTGGCCTGTTAGGAGACTGACCACCGAGGTAATTATTCCATATGTAGTCAGCAACTTGCTTTGCGTCATCTTTTGATGTTATAATGTAAGATCCTGCACCACCTCCAATTGATAATATAACCTTTACACCTGCTGCTTGACATGACTTTATATCATCACTTAAGCCTGTGCATCCATTAGAGGTAGGATCACAATGGCCTGCTAGGTTTAGTTGTGGTGCTTGGCCATTGCCGAAAACACAGAGAAATGCAAGGTTTACGAATGCATAGTTTCCAGTAGCACATGTTTCAGCTAGTGTGCCTTCTTGACCATTTTGTCCCCAATAAACTGCTATCTTTCCAGCATGGGACAGAGATAAAACCGAAGTTAGCAAGATGAATAAAGCTAGGATGTTAGTAGAAAGTGCCATTTTAGTTGTAGTGATTAAAGAGTTTTTGAAGGTTGGATGTTTGGTGATGAACAATGGTTCTCCTTTTATAACATGAATGCCTTTGCAATGGACGTGTCTACATAGATTTTAGGATAGCGTAGCTTCTCAGTTATGTTGCCGTATAACTATTTTAAGAGGATGTATACTACACCAATTTGAAGGAAGACTGGTTTTATCTGCAGTGTAGGTTCTTGGTTGATTACTTGAATTATGGCTTCATGTTATTTAATAGTAAATTAGAGTTGGATTGTATTATTTGTTGTATGTTCATTTTTGTCTCGTTATCTTTGGTCTACTTTTCCACAGATTTGTATTGTGGGCCGATAATAAGATTTTAAATACCGATTATTAATGTTATTTAATGGTCATGTCACTCGTGGGCTCTATTTATCACATTTAGAGGAAATATTCATGTTCACACTTCACACTTGCAGAATACGTGTGACCACCTTCACGGTATTTGCTGAATGAATTGGTTTGTTCAAGCCATTAGTTTATGCTCAATTACCACTTACTGTGTACTTTATTGCTTAACATGTCATCCATGTTTTGGCATATTTAGCTTGTTGCATAAATTCTGAATCTTGCTAAGCACGTCGATTCATACTCTTTTTAATGCACGGTATACAACATACTAATTACTTATCCATATACCTACAAAACACCAATTCCTTGCTAATATACCTGGATCTGTTCATGTTAGAAAATATTCGCATGGGGATGTTCAATCAAATTAACTTAAGTTCATTTGACAATAAAAGCCAAGCAACGAAAAATAATTAAATGCAACAATATTCCTCTGAATTTTTTTTAGTTCATTGCTGTCAAATGTATAATTAACTTTGGCATTTAAAATTTTAACTTTTACTGTTCTAAATTTTCAAAACCAGTTATTAGGAAGAGAAAATAGTAGCGTCATTAGCAAAACTCTAAGTTACTCACATTTGATTTTAGGGGGTGCTGTGTGTTTTGTAACCAGTAGTTGTATTGATTTTAGGTGTGCTGTCTCATATTTGATCTTTCAAATTAAAATCTGATCAAACCAATCTATTTTTAACATTTTCTTATCATAAGAATGCATTTAGGAATTCTAATGCAATTAGCAAGTTACACAACTGACATGGCACACACCATATACAAATACACAAACAAACCCACAAGCCATGAAATAGCTATTCTTGTTCAATTCATGTAAGGAGCTCAAGTCTACGATGTTTTTTCACTCTGATGCTAGTTGGTTATTGAAAACTATTCTCCGACACCGACCTACTATAAAATTTCCTGCTTTAATTCTAGTGTGTAGTCTTTTTTCCTAAATACAGGCAATAATATTGTTTTCAATTGAATATAAATAAATTATAATAAGAATAATGAACTACACCAAACGCCAAACCAATGAAACACACAGGAGTGTAACGTGGTTCGATCAAACCGACTAGCTTGCATCCATTTAGCAACTTTTATTATTATTATTTTTGAACAATTTTTAAGTTTGCAAGAGATAATAATTGGTTACAGGACAAATGAAGCATAAGGAGGCTACTCATTGTGTTACTTTTATCTTAATGTAAATACGGTCAATGCGGGTTCTATCTGAAACGGGAAGCCCACTTATGTAAACAACTTTATATAAAAGCCTGGTACAAGATACCGAAATGTAACTTTATAATGTTAGTGCTACTGAAACATCATTTTCAATAAAAAAAGCTTTCAGTTTACAACTTCAATTTCTTCAATTTCATCTTATTCAAATTTTCTTCAAATTCTATCTTGGTATCAGAGCCATATAAGGAAAAACTGCACTGAAAGCTTTCAGATAAAGAAGATACTAATCTCCATCAGAGAAATCTCATCATTTGGAGATTTGTTACCCATCAGAAATATTTTCATCATTTGGGCAGTATAAGATGTCTCCAAAGACTAGTGCCTCGCTAGGTAAGTCCGGCTGCACACAGTCTCCTTCATTGATCAAATCTTAATTTGAAAAGGCCGAAAATCAGTCAAGAATTCAAGAAACTCATTAAAATAGAAAGGAAGTAAGTGCCTTACCACTGGTTTATCAGATTAGGAATCATTTTCAACCCAGTTGCAACATACCTGAATCCTGCAGAAACAAGTTCTTGATTATTCTGTTTGATTTCTAACCTTTCAAGTATTTCTTGATTCAAGAAGCTTCATCATGGCTGATGATAACTCAGAAACTTCTGATAATGCATCCAATCCACCACAACAAGCCACTGCTGCAGCAGAAAATCTTCTGAAAGCCACAATCAATCCTCAGTTTCAACTCATAACTGCTCAACTTGAAGAAGATAATTATCTTCTCTGGAAAGTTCAAGTTGATACTACAGCAAGAGGGTATGACTTGGAAGGATTTATTCCTAGCACTGTTGCTGTTCCTCCCAGATTCATCATTGATTTAGAAAACAAAACAGTAAGTAATGGAGAATATGCAAAGTATCAAAGGCAAGATAGTCTTATAAGTACTTGGTTACTTTCATCAATAAATGTAAAACTACTACCTCAAGTAATTGGTTGCAGAACTGCTAATGAAATCTGGTTAGCAGTTGAAAGAATCTTTAATACTCAATCTACAGCCAGAGTAATGCATTACAAAAGACAATTACAAAATGTCAGAAAAGAAAGTCAAACAAAGAGGTACTATCTGGAAAAAGTAAAGAACATATGTGATATGCTTGAAGCTGCAGGATACAAAATCTAAAACACAGAACAAGTTTTAACTATCCTAACTGGTTTAGGCGATGTGTATGAATCAGTAGTAGCAGTGATATCCTCTCAAGAAACTCGGCCATCTCTTGAGTATGTCAGTTCCATCTTTCTTGCACATGAGGAAGATTGGATTTCAAGAAACCAATAGACAGTGATATGTCTATCAACTTTTCCTCATCTAATAATAAGATAAGAAATCAAAATCACAATAATCAATAATATCAAAGGGAAACTCTACCGTCAGAGGTAGAGGCAGAGGGAGATGGAGCAACAATAACAAATCAAAGTGTCAGATCTATGAGAAAATTGGTCACACTGCACCAAAATGTTATTTCAGATTCAATGCTAACTATGTTCCAAGGCAAAACTCAAACAGTCAAAGAAATGGCAACTACAGTGCAAACTTAGCATAAGTTCAGAAAGAGTCTAATAAACAGTCTAGTGGCAACATAAATCAGCATCAAGATGAAACAGCAAGGTCAGAACGCATACAAGATGAAGCATGGTACCCAGACTCAGGTGCAACCAATCATTTGATTAATAATCTTGACAACTTAAATCTTGGCAACAACGAGTACAGAAGTAAACAGTCAATATCTATGGGAGATGGTAAACTTATTAGAATCACTCATATTGGTAATGCCTATATCAAAGGTGAAAGGCAACTATATCTCAATGATCTGTTAAGAGTACCAAGAATAAAGAAAAATCTTATGAGTGTATCTCAATTTGCACATGATAATAATGTGTACTTTGAATCCTATCCTAAATATTGTTTAGTAAAAGCCATACTAACTGGTGAAAAACTTTTGCAGGGTGATGCAGTGAATGGGTTGTACAAGTTCACTGTGACTAACTGCAGAAACACTGTTGGGAAAGTAAAGTGTAGCAATAACTATGAAATATCATCTGTTGAAAACAATAAAAGTGCATTTGGTAAATGGCATTGCAAGTTGGGGCACCCCAAATGCAAATGTTGTAAAACAGGTTCTGAAAGAAATTAAATCTCTTTTAGTGATCTTACTTTACCATATATCTGTACCTATTGTCAAATGGGCAAAAGCCACAAATTACCCTTTGCTGATTCTATGACTGAATAAAAATGCCACCAGAACTACTTACAACTGAACTTGGGTCCTGCACCCATTAGTTCTGACTATGGCTATAAATATTATATATCTTTTTTTGATGCCTTCAATAGATACACATGGATATACTTTCTGAAAACAGAGGCAGAAACTTATAAAGCTGTCATACATTTTATTACTCAAGTTGAAAGGCAAACATGTCACAAAGATAAAGTTTTTCAAAGTGATGGCGGTAGTGAATATGAGTCACTTGACAAAATTTTCTTAAATAGAGGTATAGTATATAGAATCACATGTCCATACACCTCTTAACAGAATGGTCTGGTCGAGAGAAAACACAGACACATAGTAGAAACAAGGATAACTTTACTTGCTCAGGCATCTCTACCTCTAAAATTCTGGCCTGACTCATTTAGTTATTCAGTGTTTTTGATCAATAGACTCCCGACTAAAGTGCTAAATGGAGTGAGTCCAGTTGAAATACTCATGGGAATTAAACCCAATTATGGTAATCTTAGAACATTTGGGTGTCCGTCCTTTTCCTATTTAAGACCATATAACAAATAAAAATTAGACTTCAGATCTCATCCCTGTACATTTCTGGGTTGTGCAACCAAGCAGAAAGGTTACAAATGCTTGGGCAACTCAGGGAAAATATTTATTAGTAGACATGCAGTGTTCAATGAAAAGATATTCCCCTTTGCTGTGCAAATACTAAAACTACTCAGAAAATATATAATCCAAGAACATCTATCTCAAATATACCTATGTATTCTGAGACATGGAATCCCAGGGCGGCAGGCTGAGGGAAAAGCCGGACTCTATTCCTTACCCAAGGAATCTCTGAACCACAACACACTGTGTTGCCTGACCCAGGTCATGGAACAAAAGAACAGCCTGACATACGTGTACAGTCATCCACTACATGAAGTAATCAAAGTCAAGGAATCAACAGTAACAGAATTCAAGAAAAATCTCATGACAACACTGGTGAAGATGATAGTTCAACATTAACAGACACTGAATTATCAACCAAAACAGGTCATCACATGATTACAAGATCCAAAAGTGAGACAAGCCAAAAATCTACACAGCAAAACAAATGTTGATGAGCCCGAGTCATTTGAGAAAGCATACAGAGATGAAAACTAGAAGACATCAATGAATGAAGAATATCAACCACTAATGAAGAATAAAACATGGAGCCTTGTACATCTTCCAACAAACAAAAATATAATAGGATGCAAATGGACCTATAAACCGAAGAAAAATCCAGATGGAACAGTGTCCATATACAAGGCCAGACTAGTTGCCCAACGATATACTCAACAATATGAATTTGACTTCAGTGAAACATTTTCACCTGTGGTAAAGCCAACGACTATCAGAGTTGTGCTCACAATTGCTTTAAGCAAAAACCGAGACATAAGTCAACTGGATTGTAACAATGCATTCTTAAATGGCATTCTACAAGAAGAAATCTACATGGAACAACCACAGGGATATAAACAGAATGATAATCTAGTTTGCAAGTTAAATAAGGCCATATATGAAATAAGCACCAAGAGTATGGTTTGATAGACTGAAGGCCACCTTAACCTCTCTAGGCTATCAGTCTATCGAATCTGATAACTCTTTATTTGTCAAAAGTTATAATAATTATATTATTTATATTCTAATAATGTTGATGACATGATCATAACAGGTGATGATACAGCAGAAATTACAAGCACCATATAATATCTTAACAAGCAATTTTCCATCAAAGACCTTGGCAATCTCAACTATTTTCTAGGCATTGAAGTTAATAGAAAATAAAACACAGATATATTTCTAAGTCAGAAGAATTATATTAGAAAGATACTTATCAAATCAAAAATGCATGAGGCAAAACCACAATTCACTCCTATGATCAGCAATCAACAATTGTCCAAAAACAGGGGAGAATCCATATTAAATATTAAACAATATAGAAGTATTGTAGGAGCACTACAGTACACTACTATTACTAGGCCAGACATATCATTCAGTGTTAACAAAGTTTCACAATTTATGCGGGAACCACATGATGAGCAATGGAAAGCAGTAAAAATGATTCTCAGATATCTTAAAGGAACCGTAGATTTTGGATTAATGTTGAGAGCATGCAAAAACTTAAACATCACATCATATGCAGGTGCGGACTGGGCTACAGACATTAATGATAGAAAGTCTATAACAGGGTACTACATCTATATTGGGGACAATCCTGTGTCATGGTGCTCAAATAAGCAGACCACTGTATCAAGATCGAGCACAGAAGCAGAATATAGAAGTGTTGCAAGTGCTACTGTAAAGATAACTTAGCTACAATCTCTACTAAAGGAACTACAAATCATTACAGCACTCAAACCAATACTATGGTGTGATAATCAAAGCACTGTATACATGACAACAAATCCAATATTGCACGCACGAACAAAACACATTGAAATTGATTTATATTTTGTTCGTGAACAAATTCAAAGAGGAAATCTACAAGTCAATCACATACCTTCGACTTACCAGCATGCAGACATACTTACCAAAGCTCTGTCAGCAAGAAAGTTCTTAAAGTTTCGAGCCAAACTAAGATTAAAGAGCAAAGTAAATCTCAGAAATTTGACCTTTGACAAGGAGATGAAAGCTCGGATCAAATTACCTCGAGCGGTCGTAACTATAGCAAGCAAGTCTCTTAAGGATGATACTAGAGCCAAATTAAGTGAAGAAGAACATAAATCTATCTCTAGAGAGAAGTCTAAAGCCGCTGAGATTTCTCAAAGACAATCTTTGGAAGGAGAATTCTCAACAAAACCTAAAGACTTGTTGTGAAGAATCGAAGAAAATCAAGTTGATTCTCAGTCGCCGCCATGGATCTGAAACAACAGAAGAAACCCTAAACCTAATATTGGTTTGGGAGGGGGGGGGGGGTGGGTGGGGGATGAAGTATAAGGCGGCTACTCGTTGTGTTACTTTTATCTTAATGTAAATACGGTCAATACGGGTTCTATCTGAAACCGAAGCCCATTTATGTAAACAATTTTATATAAAATCCTGGTACAAGATACCGAAATGTAACTTTGTAATATCAGTGCTACTGAAACATCATTTCCAATAATAAAAACTTTCAGTTTACAATTCAATTTCTTCCATTTCATCTTATTCAAATTTTATTCAAATTCTATCTAGGACCATTAAATCACAATAGTGGAACAATTCTCAATAATATTCATCAAATAGTTGATTTCTGGAGGACATCACTCAATCAAATTTCTACTTCAACGTTTTTTATTTGATTGTCAATTTGATTTATTTGTACGAGATGTCGCAATTAAAGAGAGAAAACTCGATTATATTATAACCTGTAATCATTAATAACCATCGAATAAGTTGAAAAATTAATTTGGAACGTCCAAAAGTGCCCAAAAAATGTTGTTTTTTTGGCGCATTGCCATTGATCACCATTAAAATCTGTGGTGACCGCTCTTTGGACTCGGTCTTGAATTCTACACACGATCGATCACGATAAAAAAGTCTTTGGTCACCTATCTTTTGCTTCTATCAATTTTCAACAATCAGCTCCAAAACAGAAACACGCGTCCTATTGTCCATGGCTTTGATTTATCTTGCATTTTCTCCATTGCTACGCTCTCAGTTTCATCGAAATGAGCATAATATCATGTTGCATTTTTTCTAACATATACATATTTAATTAAAGATATGCTAATATGGAACCATATAACCAAATATATTACATATTGTATGCACAACTATGTGAGTTTTACGTACAAAACTTAAGCTATTAAGGAAATTTGAAAATTATTAACTAATTTGAAACAAAAATTCGAAATGATTCTAGCAATTAGTTTAGTTATAAAGTTTGACCTTTTTAGAACAGTTTTTTCTAAATCGATTGAAAAAGGGAAGAAGATATATTTTCTGAATTTTTATACTGCAAAAAATAATTAATGTCGGATAGAAATTCCAAAATTTAATTTTTATTTACAAATAAAATAAAATTTGATCGAAAAAATATAAATTTTTTCTCAAACGTCGTGTTTCGAAAACACATTATATAAAATGATTTTAATTTTTGGAATTATTTTTATCATGGATTCTCTACAATACTTAATAAAATTAGAATCAAACATCTTGTTTAGATTAAAGTCAATCATTAAAGATATTAATAAATAAATATCTTTGAACAAAATCCTTAAGTTTAACATCTTATAATTTGATATGCATCCTGAAGTTCAAAATTTTATAATTTGATGTCCTCAATATATATATATATATATATATATATATATATATATATATATATATATATATATATATATATATATATATGCACAAAGCACCATAACCTTAAACATGAACATTTTTTATATGTATAGCCCAAAACTCTCATTTCCATGTGGTAATTTGAAAAGTTCAATTTTTCATTTAATTCCAAGAATATTACTAAAATCAACATTTACAAAGAAATGAAAATATCTCCAAAATATTTAAGTAAAGTATGTCATTCTTTTTTTTAACAATATTTCAAAGCCCGTCAACATACTTATTCTGGACAATATTTCAATCATGTCACCACACGTAGTTTTTTTAAATTATTGATTCTTTTTATCAGAAAACTGGTACAACATAAATTATTTTCTTCTGTCATGAATGCTTATTTACATTAGTGGGCTGTGACAGTAAACTTTTAAGATATGCTTTTATGTATAGCTGTAATGTCTAATTTATGTCTCTCTCATGTAAACAATCTTAACAAGCATTATATCGTATTCTATAGACACTGTTATATTATCCAGATCACTATTATCTGCAATATTCAAACTATTAATAGATTTGACCTTTTGAAATGGCTTTTGTGAAATGTTTCTGAAATGATTACATATTAACAAAAGCTGCTGCATCGTTCATACATACATACATATACAAACAAACATACATACATATAGACACACACACACACACAAATATATATATATATATGTGTGTGTGCGCGTGTGTGTGTGTGTGTATTGTTGCAATCATAATTCCACAACTGAATACTCAAGTTCCTTTTCAAACGTCATGTTTGATGGCCTTGAGTTAAAGGATGTAAATGAATGAGATAACATAACGTCTCATATTGTATCAAACTATAACAAGCTGATACGATAACAAGGCCATATGTTATATTATGTACAAACGACTGTAGAAATACAGTCCAAAACTCATGTATTAAAACAATCAATTCATATCAATACAAAATCATCTGTTTCTTCAAATCATATTTTCATCAATCATAATATGGTATTAGAGCTTCCAAGGCTAAACAACATCAAATGTTTACTCACTGATCAAAAAGATGAAAATAGAGAAAACTGATTATCATCAGATTGATTATCATCAAATGATAATAAAAAACCATCAGTGTTTAATCTCATCATTTGGGATTTTTTATCAAGATTTCACCGAAGTTCGGTGCCCTACCTGGAAATACAGCATTCCGGCTGCAACTCAAACATTGGCAAACTAGATATTCAAAAAATCAAGGCAGAAATCAAGGGCTCAGTCAAATCTTTCAAGAAAAGTAAGTGCCATGCCAGGAACATATCAAAGCAGCCTCATCATTTAAATTCAGCTGCAACAAAGCCGATTCTTGATCGCCGAAGGTTTTCTTACATCTTCTCATCCCCCAATCTTCTTGAATCACTTAGTTTCTTATTAATCATCATGACAGGAGATAACAGCAACACTGCAACATCTGAAAGTTCAGCCAATACAAAACAGCTTGATGCTGCAACTGAGAATCTCATCAAAACTGTGATCATCCCACAAAGCCAATTGAAACTATTCATCTTGAAGATGACAATTACTTGCTATGGAAGCTTTAAATCAAAATTGCACTTCAAGGTTATGACATTGAAGGGTTCATTTTTGGCATCATCTCTATCCCTCCAAAGTTCATAACTAATCAAGAAAATAAATTGATCAGCAATGAGGAATACACAAAATATCATAGACAAGACAGGCTTATAAGTTCATAGTTATTATCATCTATTAGTACTAACTTGTTATCATAGGTTCTTGGCTGTAGAATATTTAATGAAATATGGGGTACTGTTGAAAGGATATTTAACATACAGTCAACTCCAAAGGTAATGCACTACAAAAGAATGTTGCAAAACAAAAAGAAAGTTAACTTACCTATGAAATATTATCTACCAAAGATCAAAGTAACATGTGATATGTTAGAAGCAGTAGGCCACAAAGTGTCAAACACAGAACAAGTTCTGACCATTTTAAATGGTCTTGGTGAGGAATATGAATATGTGGTGGCAGCGATCACATGAAAGAAAACCATGCCATCCTTAGAGTACATGCATTCAACTCTCTTTGCTCATGAAGGGAGAATTGACAACAAAAAGCCATTGGATGCAGATATGTCAATCAACTATGTAGCCAACTACAAAGGCAAAAGTCAAGGCAACAATAGAACAAATCAAACATATCAAAGAGGTGGTTACGACAACGGAGCAAGAGGCAGAGACAATATTAGCAACGGATCAAAGTGCCAAATATGTGAGAAAATGGGCCACATTGCAGTCAAGTGCTACTTTAGATTCAACGCAAATTGCACAGCAAGCCAAAATAAAAAAAATCAAAGAAGAGCAAATTAAAATGTTAACATGGCACATGTTGACTCAAACAACCAATCTGATGCATCAAGAAACTGTAAACAAAATTCTGGTATAAAGACGAAGATGTAGCAGACGAAAGCTGGTATCCTGAATCAGGGGCTACCAATCACATCACAAATAATTTGGACAATCTGAATTGGGACAAAAGTAGTACGGAGGTAAAGAGTCCATGCATATGGGCAATGGTAAGAGTATTGAATCACACATACTGGACACACTTGCATAAAAGGTCAAAAACTTTTGTATCTCAATAATTTGTTGAGAGTACCACAAATAAAGAAAAATCTAATAAGTGTGTCACAATTTGCTAGTGATAACTATGTTTACTTTGTGTTCAATCCAAACTATTGCTTAGTTAAAGATATACTTACTAAAGATATTCTCTTGCGGGGTAATGTTGACAAAGGATTATACAAGTTTAATCTTGCTAATTCAAGAAAATATAGAGGTTATGAAAAATCAAGTAGAAAGGATTTTATCGTTTGTACCTAATGATTGAATGTGACATAAACTGTTTTTCTTTAAATCTGTTATAATCAACCAGAGAAGTTACCTTTGTTGAATATGCGCTTATATGTTTTTGTTTGATGATAATAAACATATATATTCATTTAAATGTATTTGGTAATGTACTATTTTGTTTTTCATAGATTAAATAAATATTTGTTGAATAAAATAAATTACACAGAATTTGAATTTGAATTCAAACAGAACAAGTTACACAGTTTTTGAATTCAAACGAATATTTTATTCAAACGAATATTTATTACAAACTTGAATAGTACAAATTCATGCTCTCACTATACATATACATTTCTGATTACATCACGATTACATCACAAATATTTTTACATTGATAACCTCACTACATATCACTCACACTCGTATTTAGTCATCAATTGCATTCCGGTTTGAATCCAGCATCTGAGTAATCTGCAAAAATATTTTCAAACGCAGTAAAATTGAAAGAGAAATATTTTTGAAATTTGAAAGAAACGATGATTTTGAAAACATTGTTTGCCTCAGTTATTTGGGTTGTTCGTCATCATTCACACTTGATTTCATCACAAAGTAGTGCACATAGATATTACAGGGACAGGTAGCCATAAGTGGCTGCAATACACACGTGTACATTCATACACGTGTGCACTGCCTCGCCAACTCGTGTGCGCAGCCAACAAGAGCAAGTGTACAACAGTGTCAAGTTGCTAACAGTTCAAAGCTTCGACAATGCACTATGCAATGTACAACAAGACTGACCAGAATACAAATGAACAGCCATCATGAGTGCAGTTGCAACATGAATGAAAAGGCCAGACACAAGGGCAGTAATACAAAGTAAAGTGGCAACAAACATGAAGTGAATCAAGTTCAAGCCACAAGTGTACATGAATACAACTCGACTACAACAGCCAGTCCAATGATCAAATAAACTAATGAATGAATGCAAAGGCAACAGCTCAGGTCAGAGACAACCAACAGCCCAAATGAGCAACAGAGATCAGAGACCAAGCAAAGCATAGTAACTGCAATAAATAATGCAACATGACCAAATATGGAAACTGCAGACTGCGGCATAAAGTAAAAGACCAATATATATGCACAGAAGCAACTACTATAATGCAACAGGGTAGCAGTGCAAATCACCAAATGAAGACCACAAATATGTCAACTACATGAAGCAACAGTCAGAAGGCTACATGAAGTATGAAAATTTCAATCTCTTCATTAAACAACTCAGGACCAAAGAGAAGTAGTGCAAGCATATGAAATAGGAACAACATATTGAATACTGCAACAGAGTACATGCATGAAACAGTGCATGAACCAGTGATACAAATGCTGCAGTGAAGACCTGAAGGCAACATGAAGAAATATACATGCACCAGTGATGAAAGCTACAAGATACACAAGTTTTCCAGTGATACAAATGCAACACAGTGAGAACAACAATGAATACTGCAACATGACCAATTGTCAAAACTGCATCAATCACAAATGCAATGCAAGTGGAGTAATGGGTGATACTGTAACAACAAACTCAACCAAGACAAGTATTGCAGTAATGAATGCATCACATACACAACATCAAAGTGAGACAAATGTAGAACTGACAAATGTATCAACTCAACTACAGCCAGTGCCGACATGAACAGAAGTTCTGAATCAACAATGCAGACACAAGTAAGTTGCAACATGAAACAAGACATGAAGACAGTTCGAAGAAGACTACAATATCAAGTACATGAAGACCAACGTCACAGTAAACATGCAGATGAACAGAAGATAGTGAGCATATATTTTTGTATAAAATGCAAAGTTCAGATCTACAGAATGGGGATGAGCTCGACCGAGTAAAGTATGCAGCAGAGATGATCGAAGTTAAATATAAATCGAAGTCAGAATTTAATGAAACTCAAATTTGTAATCTTTGAAATAGTCAGCAAAATTAAAAAGGGAAAGTGTCTGTTACAAGAAGGATCGAACGCTCTCAATTCAAAACCATGATTATCAAGTTAAAACATATCAGGAAAGCCGTGAGTATCACGTGTAACAAAATCAGGAAAGACGTGCGCATCAGGCAATTAAGAATTTAGGAAAGTATCAAGTTAATTCGAACGAATTCAAGTGTCTCAAATTCATATAAATACAATCCCAATTCATCATCATCGGCCATCGAGTTCAATCAAGTGCAATCAAGTTAAAGCAAGCAATTGAACCAGTAACGAAAGTAATACATACCGCAATTTAGTGAACTCGATCAAGAGAAGCAGCTGCAAACAATTTGCAATCTCGAAGAATCAATTATCAGAGAACAAGCGACGCAAGTCTTCGGTCATCAGAGAACGAACATGAGAAAGATCATCAGAGAACGAGCTAGCAACAATAATCAATCATCAGAACGAAGCCCTAATTCGAGAAAGAAGACGAAGCCCTAATTCGACAATAAGAGGCCGACATTTTTCACAAGCAAAAGAAAAGGGGACGGTGAAATTCAAGTGGGCCGGCCTTTATTATTTTAAAGGGGAATTAGTCTTTATTTAGGGTTTAATTTTTAGAAGTTTTTTTCTTATTTTTTAATTGAACAAAAATTACGCATTCAAGTCCGTATTTTAATTTTTGCTCCGGTGTTATTTTTGAAGTTGTTTTTTCTTTTCAAAGAATCTGTAAATCACCACCTAGGGATTAGGTAGTGTCAGATTGTCTATTTAGAATTAGTTCAGTGAGCAGGGAGTGCGAGTTTGCAAAGCTCTATAGGCGGGAGCAGTGTTTGCGAGTGAGCGAAACTCTATAGGCGGGAGCAGGGTGTGCGAGTCTAGTAGAGTGTTTGTGAGCGGGAGCAAAAGGGTCTGCAAGTCTAGTAGAGTGTTTGTAAGCGTGATACTGTTTAATTCTAATAGAAATCTGTGAATGCAGCAGTAGGCAGGGGTTGCCGAAGCTGGGTAAATTTTGTGTGTGATTTACTTTTCAGCATATTTATTTCTGCTATTATATTTCTGTGTTTAATTCGAGAAAATTTGCTATAACCCTATTCACCCCCCCTCTAGGGTTAATCTAGATCCTACAAGTGGTATCAGAGCCCGGTATATTTTTTATTTAACTCTAGAGTCATGAGTCTACAAAATAATGCTTTTTCTGAGGGGCAATCTATCGTTAGGCCACCCATGTTTAACGGGAACGATTATGCTTATTGGAAAGTTAGGATGAGTATTTATCTTAGTTCCGTTGATTATGATGTTTGGGATATTATTGAAACTGGCTATAAACCTCCCACTATAATCGTTGGTGGTACTGAGATTCCTAAACCTAAGGATAGATGGGATGCTAACGATAAGAGATTGAAAACAACAAATGCTAAAGCCATGAATGCTTTGATATGTGCTCTTGATAAAAATGAATTTAATAGAATTTCTCATTGTACAACAGCACAGGAAATTTGGCACACTTTGGAGGTGACACACGAAGGAACTTCTCAAGTCAAGGAGTCTCGTCTAGCCCTATTCAGCAATGAATACGAGAACTTTGTGATGGACAAAGGCGAGAACATAAAAGACATGTTTGGACGCTTTTCAACTTTGGTGTACAACGCTAGAGCACTTGGGAAGGTATTCACTGAGGTAGAGCTTGTGCGAAAGATACTACGAGTCTTACCAATGAACTTTGAGGCAAAAGTCACGGCAATCCAAGAATCGAAAGATCTGAGTAAGCTAAGCATGGAGGAGTTGATTGGAAACTTGATGACATATGAGCTTGAGCTAAAAGCAAAGGAAGAACGCAACAACTCCGAACCAAAGAAGAAGACGATTGCCTTAAAGAGCAAAGAAGAAAGCGATGAAGAAGATCCAATTGAAGAGCTTGCAATGGCTGTCAATAATCTTAGAAGATGGTCTAGATTCAAGCCACGCAAGAAGAAAACAAAGGGCAATAGGTCAAAAGATTTCGAAAATTCCGATAATGAACTGACATGTTATAACTGCAACAAGCCTGGCCACATCAAACCAAAATGTCCACTTCTCAAAAACAACAAAGGAAAGAAAAAGGCGAAGAAGGTATTTGCAGCAACTTGGGATGATGAAGAAGGAGAAGAAGCTTCGGATAGCAGCGCAGAGGAGGCTAACTTGTGTCTTATGGAGAAATCAGATTCAGATTCAAGCTCAGAGGAATCTAGTGAGGAAGGTGAGTATTCCTATAGAGATCTTGTTTTTATGTGTTCTGATCTTACTAAAGTAGTTGATGCTCTTGAATCTAAAATTGAAAAACTGAAAACTGATAGGAAAGAACTTGCTCGTAAAATTTTTAGGTTAGAAACTGAACTTGAAAATGTTCAAAACCTAGAATGTAAAAGATGTAAAGTTTTAGATTCAGAATTGAAAAGACTTAAGAATAACTCTGAGAATCTTGAAAAAGAAAACTTGAATCTTAAGGAAACCATCGACACTAGGAAAAAGGATTTTATAAATCGATGCACCTCACTTGTCACTGAAAATACAACACTAAAAACTAAAGTCCAAAATCTTGAGAAATCTTTGAATAACTTTTCAAGAGGCGAAAAATCTTTCAACATGCTATTGGGAAATCAAATTTTTGCTAACAACAGAAAAGGACTTGGTTTTGGGAAAACACAAGCTGAGGATAATGCAAAAGGGAAAAGTGTCTTTGATAAATGTGAAATAATTGAACATCATGTTGAAAATTGTAGTCATAGGAACAAGAACACAAAATTTATACAAGTTTGGGTTCCTAAGAATTCTACAAACAAATTTCATGTCTATTGGAACAAGAATGAAAAGTCTAAACAAGTTTTGGTTCCAAAGGGTTTGTTTATTCATAATGTTTCTGCCACTAACAATCATGGACCTAGAAATAGGTCACAAAAATCTTTCATCGTGTAGGTGTGGTGGAAGGCTAAGGAACAACAACGGTGTTCTCTGGATTTTGGCTGTTCCAGAAACACAACGGGCAACAAAGCAAAGTTCCTTAGCCTAATATAAAGGTGTCAGAATCACAATGGGCAATCACGAGAAATTATCGTAAAGGTAAAACAGGTGAAGGTATATTAAATGTGATAATCTGCACCATATTCTGAATTAAATCAGCCAAAATTGCGATAATGATGTGATGTCTTTAATTCTGACTTACTGATATGATTTTTCCTTTGACTTGTTCTTACTTTGATTTGTGCTTAAAAGTAGACTAACCATCCTATCATCATTGAACTTAATATGTTTGGTCAAATGATGGTATTTTATTGATCCTTGATTACTCGTGCTACACTTAGACATATTTTGACATTTTGATCATTGCTTGTAAATTCGCACGATTTCAAACTCATGTGAAAAAGGATTTTAAGAAATTGTTGAAACTTCAAGAAATTGTTTTTGAAATAATTAAGATGTTGATTGACTGTTGATTACTCATGAATATAATTGTTTATCCTATGGTTTCTGAAATTAACACCATGATATTTGGTTGAGTGTGAACATGGCTTCAATTCAAAATCCAAAGAATCACATTTAAATTGTTGCTAAAATTGGGTTTGAAATTTTTGATGCACACTTCATGTCTGGTTTACCAAATCCAGTTAGTGATATTTTGGATTGAAAAAGAAATTCAGATGCAATTCATACTAGTAATCTAGTTGATAGAAAACTTACGAGTTGAACGTGATTTATTGTGAAACCTTCATTTGCTGCATCGTTTTTTCAAAGAAAATATCTGCATATTTTTCACTTGAAATAATTTTTCATTTAGCAGAATTTTTTTTCTCATATAACCCCTTCGAGAAAATAATTGTTTGACCATTTTTTTCAGATTAGTTAATTTTATTTGATTTTAAATGACAAATTTTGACTGATCCGACTCCCTACTAATTATCAAAGAGATAAATAGTGATTGAAAAAGTGATGAGTGTTGATATTTAACATACATTACTCAAGAGAGTATATTTGGAAAATTTCTTTAGGAATTAAAACAAGAATTATAAAACTTTTTGTTGGGTAAAGATTCCATGACCATTTCTATATCTATCATTATTTCTATCGACCATGGTTTATCAAATATTCAGAATAGCTTTGAAATACATATATACATACATACATACATATATATATATATATATATATATATATATATAAAATTCTAGAATTGGTTTTGAATAGGATAATTTGGAGAAATTAACTTCTTAAAATTGTTTTGAATCCTTTAAGTAAAGATTTATTGAGTTGATATAGAAATGATTATTTCTAAGATTTAATCAATAATTGTTTTAGAAAATAGTTATTTAAATAGTTATACTCTATCTACTAATTTTATTTTGAAAATTAGTTTGGACTTAAATTATATGTAATATTGGTAAAATATTTTTTTTATAACTAATATTTTAAGTAAAGTGTTTAAAGAAAAATAATTTTTATTTCAAAGCGTGTTCCCGATATATTTTGGATAAGTGTTATAAATTATTTTAAAGTATTTGAACCCGGCAGATTTCCAGTGAAAATGAATAATTATTCGGGAGTGTTCCCGCGTAAGGAGAATGATTTGATTTTTTTTTTCAAAAGTTGTAAAGGTGAAAAGTCATTTGAAATTTGTTTTCAAATGGCTGAAGTGTGGAAAAATTTATCTTGTAAAGATATTTTTGAAAAAATAAATAATTTGGGAAAATCATTTGGAATCTGGTGATGTTGTGCATATCTATTGATAGTTAAATAACTGACTATCAATATTTACCTTTAAATGGTTATTTGTTGTGTTTTTCTTGAATTTGAATGCTACACTTATTTTAAAAAAAAGCGCTCGTTATTCGGTTTAGCCGGGAGAGGACCTTTGGGTCATGAATCCCATTCCGAATAGTGATACGTCGTAATGGATAGCATTTTAAGACCGGTGTTGAAGACCGGATATTTTCGAAAATGGAAGGATTACCATCGAATGTCTCTACATCGGCCGATCTCCGGTATAGAGATTTTATCACCCTTTGTGATGGGAAGTCCGGACGTGATTAGTGAATATCCGGATTGCAAGGGCTTCTTTGGAAGTGCCTTCGGTTCCGTTCGACCCCGGAACCGACTTGTATGGATGTGTCTGACATTACAATTTGAGATGTAAAGCTGGCTTCTATCAAATACATTTCTGTTGGTGGCGGAGAATTTATTCTCTTAGATTAACACCCTTCTCTGAGACGTACGAGCTCAGAGGTTATGTAGTTGATGGTTACTAGAGATACATTCCCAATTTGGTAATGTGGCATACAAATTGCTGCTGATGATTTGTGGATCAAATCATAGCTTTTGTGAAAAGCGTAGCTTTGTGGACGAGACTTCGTCGAACCTCACACCCCGGTAATGGTCAAAACAGGAAAGATGCAGCAAGGTTATAGGGAGTAGCGCCCTTTAGGGTATGTGCATTTCCTTCTGGATAGAAGTGGTATCATGGTATGGAGCCCAGATACTTAGCTTATGTGAATTCGCAAATATATATGACTTTGTGATTGTTGTTGGTTGAGGATCCTCAGATAAAGGTTGTTTACAACCGGAGGATGGCATACTCGTGTCAGTAGTTACCTACTTTTGCAGAGGTAACTCGGCCTTGTGTTGGCAGAGATCCGGTTAGGTTCTCGGGGCGTCTTTCCAGAGGCGTGCCCATGTGGAAATGGGAAGTTCCTTGGCCTGACCATTTGTTGAAAAATCCAGAGAAACAATACGAGCCCCGTACGGTTTTAGTTGTATAACATGCCATGGAATGTGGCGGTAACCTGCTATTGAACATGGTAGGTACAGCAGGCATAGTTTGGAATGTCTATGTTGGCTAAGATTTATATCATACTTTCGAAATGTTTTCCTACACTTTGCACTTATAATAATAATATCAAATAAATTTTTCTACGTATCAAGCATGTTTGACTATCATAAGGAGAAATCTCCTCCGATTCTGCGTTTGCGTTGTGTGTGCGTGCGGGACGCCTTATGGTAGTTTCATGTTCCAAAAGCATTGCGGATCTATATTAAAATATTTATTTGTTGTTTTAAGATAAATTGTTTTAAGTTCTCACACCAGTCTCATGACTGACCTGAAGTTTATTGTTCCCTTCCTAAACTCTGGGTGCCCACCAATTTCCACACGGGCAGTCTAGAGTCAGGTTATCAGGTCATTTTGGAATTCAGAAGGTGCTGTGGAGCTCAAGAGGCGAGCTGGATGGCGCAACGTATCACATGTATATGATATAATCTTTTCCACTATGTATTCAGTTGTGAGGACAGGTTTATATAACTGTCCATTATTGTATGTTGTTGTTAACTCTGATAATGTAATATAATGTGATGTAATGTAATAACTGACATAGTTCCTTGTTTTAAAGATTATTCATTTATCTATTATATGTTGTTCCGCTGCGAATTGTGAGATTCTGATATTGTTTCTGTTGCTTCTTCTTTCTTTCTTCTTCTACCTCTTCTTCTTTAACCCTAACAATACGGTTTTTCCGTCCTTTGATTGCTCGACAGTTGATACAGTGGACGTATTAATGTCGATTTTCGTGAGTCGGAAAATCTCGAATTTTACATTTGGTATCGGAGCAATTGGTTAAGCGACAACCTTGGCTCTGTTGGGAATTACTCATTAGAGATAGAGTTAGTAGTACTCTAGAATGAGTTTGAGTGTAATAATAGATATGAGCGCGTATTTGTTAGTGAATATAAATTGTTTTATATTATGTTGATTTATCGGTTGATTGTTTATAGATTCTAGTCGGTGCAGTCTAGCTAACTGTATCGATAGGAGTTTCTAAACGCTTAAACAAGATAAACCGACACAGTATTGTTTTAAATAGGGGTAAATGAAATAATTTTACCCAGACTATTTCGTAAATAATAGGAATGATTTTTCGAAAATTATTATGGTTGCTTGGTTGTTAGGAAGAGATAATATTAAATTATTATCATCGATTATTGAATAAGAAATTAAAATCATATTCAAAAGCTGAGAAATAAATCCATATACAAATGAGATTTGTAAATATAAATTGTAAATGTGATTCATAATTTCAAATGGAATTCCAGAGTAATATTTGAAAACAAATTTAAAGAATTTGAAATTTTGAGATTTGGGAGATTTAAATTCTTTGGAGTTTGAAAATGATTTGTCAAGGGTTTTGGAAAATTGTTTTGAAGGGAAGAAAGCACTAAACTCTTTTCGGTCGCTGGAAAATAAATCCGATGATGATCGCGACATCATCGGTGTTCATCTTCGAGTTTCCATGGGAGGAATTGCTGCTGAATTATAATTAAATGGAAGTTGTTTGTGAAATTGAGTTTGGTTTTGGAAATTCAAAAGATAATTTGAATAGATTTCATAAATAATTTTGAAAGATCGAAAAGACTCTGGAATGTTATATAAAATGTTTATGGAATATTTAATAAGTTTGGATGACTTAGGAAATTCAGATTTAAACTGAAATTGACCTGAGTTAATTGGAATAAATGTGAATTTCAGAAATCTAATAGACTTAATGGTTGGAATACAATTATTAAGTTGGAAAATAAACTGTGAATGAATAAATAAAATTTGCAATTGCAAGTGCAAGAAAATGAAATTGAGTGTTGAAATTCATTTTGAATTTGTAAGTAAATAGAACTTGAATTGGAATTGAATTTGATTTGTGAAAAACAAAGTGAAGTATTAAACTAAAATTAGTAAGAGCAACTAATTGAAGAATGACTAAATGGATAAGGTTTAAAATGAATTAAATCCAATATTTTTTTATGAAAGTAAATTGCATTCATATAGAATTGGAAATCTAGTGTAATATATGCAAGTGAAACCAAATGATAAAATGGTTAAACAATTTTGTCAAGCAAAACGAGATATGAATTTGAATAAGTGACGAAATTTGACTTTGGTAAAAGTTAAATAGAATTGGAAACTGAACTGGATTTATAAGGGGAAATTTAAGTTAAGTTAAACAAGTGATGTTTGAAGTAGAATATAACTTAAGTGATATTGAATGAAGTTGATTTTGATATCAAAGTAAAATAATAAAGTGAATTAAATGGATGTGGACTTGAGTTATATAAATGAAATTCAACCTTATTTGTCAAATGAATTGGCAATTGAATTAATAAATGGATTGAATGTTAATCAATCAAACGTAAAAGAATTGATATGGAATAATGGATGTACGTGTTAATTCGAAAAAAAACTAGTAAGTTGAAAAATTGAATGAAAGTCAATTTAATATCAACCAATTGGAATTAAAAGTGTTAAACCAAATTGACTGTAAATTTAATAAATTTGGTTATAATTTGGTTGTTATATGATTGTAGTTGATTGTATAGAAATTCATATGAAGTTGAATTGATAAATGGAAAGCGATGTAATTTAATTTGAATTGAAAGTGAACTAATGTGAATTGGTTGTAAGCAATTAAAATTTGTATCGAAACCTTATAAAATGCTTATGGGAATTATTTTGATTTCATTTCTTATGAAAACTATGTGTTTTCTATTGAAAGTTAGTGAAATGTAAATGGATTTTCTATATATGTCACTTACATGTTTAAATTGAGTAAGTACAGGTACCGGGGCTGTAGTTGTCTAATTTGGTCACGCTAAAATGCTAATAAATAACTGCTTTGCTTAAAAATGCAAAAAAGGTACGCCTACGCAATAAAAATAGGTAATATGAACTGTTTTTCTGTTTTTCGACCGTGTGGGTCGATGTATATATATTTATATCTATTGTGATATTGCAAAAGCTCCTTCGTACAAGGGAGACTCTGCCAAAATTTTCCGTAAATTTTGGGAGTTCGAAAATTTTTAGAAAATTTTTGTTAACGAAAAGTCAATTTCTAGATTGAAATGAAAATGTAGGATTTGAAAACTTAGTAAAGTTATTGTAAGAAGTTTAACTATGGATTTTGGAAAAGTTAAAATGTTTAAATGAATTTGAAAATTTAATTTGAACAAATGGTTTTGAAAAATTAATGGATTTTGTAACTTTTTCTTATTTGGCAATTTCGAGGACGAAATTCTTTTAAGGGGGAAGTTTGTGACGACCCATAATTTCTGTCATTTGACATTCGCATATTTATTTGATTTTAAATATTAACAAGTAAAATTTGTAAGTCGAATAATTTTTTTCTTCGAAAATCTAGATTTAATTGGATAATTAAATCGATAATTTAATATTTGAAATTACAGAAATAATGGAAAATTTGGTTTAATGTGATTAAAATTGATGGGTAAAGTCGTATTAAATCATATTGGAGTAAGAATGATGTTATAGAACTTTTAAAATTGAATCAAAAGTTAATTTTGGAAATTGAATATTTTAATATTTAATTGACGAGTAAAAATAGTCATTTTTTAAACAGTCTCGGATTTCGACGAAACTAGTTTCATCGGATCCGTAATGCTATATTATTTCAAGATTTCAAATTTTGTGTCATCGGATTTACGGTTTGTCCGGTGCAAGCTAAAACGCGTAGAAATCGGTTTAAGTGTATTTTGAATTTAAATATTCGATTCGAAAAACCTATCTTTCAAATACGATCGAATTGGCTCCCGATACATATTCCATTGCATTCGGAATAGGGGTAAAACATTAATGCCAGGTGGCACGCTTCCTTTCGAGTTCGGGAAAAATCCGGATGAATAGTGTCGCGAGAATTTTCTACAAAATGACCTTTATTATTTCCATTTTCACCATAACCCTAACCTTATTCTTCAACCGCCACCCTATATTCTAATGGACAAAAATTATTCTCCTTTCTCCTCATTTTTTCTTTCAATCCGTCAATCGATTCGAAACGTTTTCAACTGCAAAAACGTAGAGGGCAACGAGTACTATCAGATCAACGGTCAAGATCGAAAAATATGCTACGGATCGATGGCAAAGCTCGCTCAAATGTCGCACGTTCGAGCTCAAAAATCGAGGCTATATGACAACCGAGCTATGCCGCGTTCGAGGTGGGGGTGAGGCACGTCACGGGCTTCGAAACCCTAGTAGTTGATCATCGTGAAGATGTAAGATGAAGGCTCGGAAAATTCAAAATCGATGGCAGCTTTTGGGTTATTTTCCCGAACCATACCTGGGAACAAAACGTGGGGGGGGGGGGGGGAGAAGAAAAAGGGCACGACCCTGATTTGGAGAAGGCAATTCGAATGGCTGCAGTGAATCTAGGTTAATATAAGTAAAAAGAAAATGTAAATATTTATATATTAAATTCGTTCAACCTTTAAAACTTGATATCTTGTTCATACGAGGTCCGTTTCGCACGAAATGAGTTGCGTCGGGTTCGTATTGACGTGCACTGCACGATGGAGCTGGATTGGAGTTGATTGGAGATAGTTTGAATTTTGAGTAAAATTAAACGCGTGTTTAATTCTATTCAAGAAAACGCTGAAACCGCTATTGCAGCAAGGTGAGAACTTCTCGCTCAATCGAATTTGGTTCGATTTAAATTTTAAATAGTTAGATTTAAAATTGCTTGATTGTGTTGATTTTATACTTGGATGATAAGTTGCTATCCGTTATATTGAAAAAGACCCTATGCACCGTATATTAAGCGGACGTTATTATATTAAACACATATACTGTGATATTCCACCTTGAAGTGGAATTGGTATTATATATGTACTTGGAGTTGATTTCCCGCATTATATAGCGGATGAGACCCTATTGCGCCGCATAATAGCGGATAATATTTTATATAAACCCATGTACCGCGATATCCCGTCTTGAAACCGGATTGATATTTTGCTAACATCTATGGATGCAGGGAAACAGGTTGGAGGGATCCAACTGGATTCCTCAAATAACTGAATTTGTTTCAATATTGTGTGTTGATTATTTATAATCTCTATGTGATTATCTTTATGATTGAAATCTTCGAAGGCTAAAATTTAGCCGAACAAAATTTTGGTATTGTTAGATACCGGAAATAAATAAAAATTTTGATTTTTGAAAATTCCGGTTGGAAGTTTATATAAAAAATTTATTTTTGAGGATTGGATAAATTTAAAAGAAGGAATTCTAAAATAATAAAGTTTTATTTTTAATCTTATTGAATAAAATTTTAAAATATGGGAAAAGCTTTAATAAATGGATTTCGGGTAATATAATATAAAAATTGAAGAATTTATTCAAAATACGGATTTTAAAAAGTTCGAAAAAAATAAAAGAATTGGTTTTCTTTAACAGGAATTTATTTTTAAAAAAGGAAATAAATTTAGAAATCCATTTGGGGATTGGTTTTAGTGATTGAAAATAAATCTTTTGAAAATCCATTTGGAAATTTATTTGGTGTTTTGAAATGAATTTGGAATCAATTTGAAAATTGATTTGGGGTTTAGTAGAAATTGATTTCAATTTGAGATTTTGAACGAAATTCACTTGTTGTTTAATTTCTTGGAAAATCAATATAGAATTTGATTTAGTTGTTTTTGAAATCAATTGAAAAATTGTATTGTTGTTGAAAGTGAATATTTGAAATCGATTTGAAAACCGTATATCAGCGGATATTTTGAAATTAAATTCAGCGTGGAATTTATGAAGGAAAGGGAAATTTGTTTAAAAATAAATATTGATTTATTTTTGGAGTGTGGAAATAAATTTACGGATTTGGAACGTAAAAATTTAAAGTAAATCGGTAAGGATTTATTTAATTGGTTTAAATGAACCATTTTGAAATGAAAGTGTATTCTCCCTGGAGAGCCGAATCAAATTTCTGAATAACTTTGAAATACACACACACACACATATATAATTCTGGAATTGGTTTTGAGAAGGATACTTTGGAGAAATTAACTTCTTAAAATTGTTTTGAATCCTTTAAGTAAAGATTTATTAAGTTGATATAGAAATGATTATTTCTAAGATTTAATCAATAATTGTTTTAGAAAATAGTTATTTAAATAGTTATACTCTATCTACTAATTTTATGTTGAAAATTAGTTTGGACTTAAGTTATATGTAATATTGGTAAAATATTTTTTTATAACTAATATTTAAGTAAAGTGTTTAAAGAAAAATAGTTTTTATTTCAAAGTGTTTTCCCGATATATCTTGGATAAGTGTTAAAAATTATTTTAAAGTATTTGAACTCAGCAGATTTCCAGCGAAAATGAATAATTATTTGGAAGTGTTTCAGCGTAAGGAAAATGATTTGAAATTTGCTTTCAAAAGTTGTAAAGGTGAAAAGTGATTTGAAATTTGTTTTCAAATGGTTGAAGCATGGAAAAATTTATCTTGTAAAGATATTTTTGGAAAAATAAATAATTTGGAAAATTATTTGGAATCTGGTGATGTTGTGCATATCTATTGATAGTTAAATAACCGACTATCAATATTTACCTTTAAATGGGTATTTGTTGTGATTTTCTTGAATTTGAATGCTACACTTATTTTAAAAATAAGCGCTCGTTATTCGGTTTAGCCGGGAGAGGACTTTTGGGTCATGAATCCCATTCCGAATAGTGATACGTCGTAATGGATAGCATTTGAAGACCAGTGTTGAAGACCAGATATTTTCGGAAACGAAAGATTACCATCGAATGTCTCTGCATCGGCCGATCTCCGGTATAGAGTTTTATCACCCTTTGTGATGGGAAGTTCGGACGTGATTAGTGAATATCCGGATTTCAAGGGCTTCTTTGGAAATGCCTTCGGTTCCGTTCGATCCTGGAACGGAATTGTATGGATGTGTGTCTGACGTTACAATTTGAGATGTAAAGCTGGTTTCTATCAAATACATTTCTGTTGGTGGTGGAGAATTTATTCTCTTAGCTTAACACCCTTCTCTGAGACGTACGAGCTTAGAGGTTATGTAGTTGATGGTTACTAGTGATACATTCCCAATTTGATAATGTGGCATACGAAGTGCTGCTGATCATTTGTTGATCAAATCATAGCTTTTGTGAAAAGCGTAGCTTTGTGGACGAGACTTCATCGGACCTCACCCCCGGCAATGGTCAAAACAGGAAAGATGCAGTAAGGTTATAGGGAGTAGCGCCCCTTAGGGTATGTGCATTTCCTTCTGGATAGAAGTGGTATCACGGTATGGAGCACAGATACTTAACTTATGTGAATATCGCAAATATACATGACTTTGTGATTGTTGTTGGTTGAGGATCCTCGGATAAAGGTTGTTTACAACCGGAGGATGGCATACTCGTGTCTGTAATTACCTACTTTTGCAGAGGTAACCCGACTTTGTGTTGGCAGAGATCCGGTTAGGTTCTCGGGGCATCTTTCCAAAGGCGTACCCATGTGGTAATGGGAAGTTTCTTGGCCTGACCTTTTGTTAGAAAATTCAAAGAAACAATACGAGCTCTGTACGGTTTTAGTTGTATAACCTGCATTGGAATGTGGCGGTAACCTGCTATTGAACATGGTAGCTATAGTAGGCATAGTTCGGAATGTCTATGTTGGCTAAGATTTATATCATACTTTCGAAATATTTTCCTACACTTTGCACTTATAATAATAATATCAAAGAAATTTTTTTGCGTATCAAGTATGTTTGACTATCATAATGAGAAATCTCCTCCGATTCTGCGTTTGCATTGTATGTGTGAGTGCGGGAGGCCTTATGGTAGTTTCATTTTCCAAAAGCATTGCGGATCTATATTAAAATATTTCTTATTTGTTTTAAGATAAATTGTTTTAAGTTCTCATACCAGTCTCATGATTGACTTGGAGTTTATTGTTCCCTTCCTAAACTCTGGGTGCCCACCAATTTCCACATGGGCAGTATAGAGTTAGGTTATCAGGTCATTCTGGAATTCTGAAGGTGCTGTGGAGCTCAAGAGGCTAGCTGGATGGCGAAACGTATCACTTGTATATGATATTATCTTTTCCGCTGTGTATTCAGTTGTGAGGACAGGTTTATATAACTGTCCATTATTGTTTGTTGTTGTAAACTCTGATAATGTAATATAATGTGATGTAATGTAATAACTGACATAGTTCCTTGCTTTAAAGATTATTCATTTATCTATTATATGTTGTTCCGCTGCGAATTGTGAGATTCTGATATTGTTTCTGTTGCTTCTTCTTTCTTTCTTCTTCTACCTCTTCTTCTTTAACCCTAACAATTCGTTTTTTCCGGCCTTCGATTGCTCGGCAGTTGATACAGTGGACGTATTGATGTCGATTTTCGTGAGTCGGAAAATCTCGAATTTTACATTTGGTATCGGAGCAATTGGTTAAGCGACAACCTTGGCTCTATTGGGAATTACTCATTAGAGATAGAGTCCGTAGTACTCTACAATGAGTTTGAGTGTAATAATAGATATGAGCGCGTATTTGTTAGTGAATATAAATTGTTTTATATTATGTTGACTTATCGGTTGATTGTTTATAGATTCTAGTCGGTGCAGTCTAGCTAACTGTATCGATAAGAGTTTCTAAATGCTTAAACAAGATAAACCGACACAATATTGTTTTAAATAGCGGTAAATGAAATAATTTTACCCAGACTATTTCGTAAATAAAAGGAATGATTTTTCGAAAATTATTATGGTTGCTTGGTTGTTAGGAAGAGATAAAATTAAATTATTATCATCGATTATTGAATAAGAAATTGAAATCATAATCAAAAGCTGAGAAATAAATCCATATACAAATGAGATTTGTAAATATAAATTGTAAATGTGATTCATAATTTGAAATGGAATTCCAGAGTAATATTTGAAAACAAATTTAAAGAATTTGAAATTTTGAGATTTGGGAGATTTAAATTCTTTGGAGTTTGAAAATGATTTTTCAAGGGTTTTGGAAAATTGTTTTGAAGGGAAGAAAGCACTAAACTCTTTTCGGTCGCTGGAAAATAATTTCGATGATGATCGCGACATCATCGGTGTTCATCTTCGAGTTTCCATGAGAGGAATTGCTGCCGAATTATAAGTAAGTGGAAGTTGTTTGTGAAATTGAGTTTGGTTTTGGAAATTCAAAAGATAATTTGAATAGATTTCAAAAATAATTTTTAAAAGATTGAAAAGACTCTGGAATGTTATATAAAATGTTTATGGAGTAATAAATAAGTTTGGATGACTTAGGAAATTCAGATTTAAAATGAAATTGACCTGAGTTAATTGGAATAAAGGTGAATTTCAGAATCTAATAGACTTAATGATTGGAATACAATTATTAAGTTTGAAAATAAACTGTGAATGAATAAATAAAATTTGCAATTGCAAGTGCAAGAAAATGAAATTGAATGTTGAAATTCATTTCGAATTTGTAAGTAAATAGAACTGGAATTGGAATTGAATTTGATTTGTGAAAAACAAAGTGAAGTATTAAACTAAAATTAGTAAGTGTTGGGTGTGTTTAGACCGGCCCTATACCACCGAACCAACCATCTCCCCCTACATAGCCGAACCAAGCTTCATCAACTCACCACCGGACCAAGTCCCACCGAATCAACCACCACCGGACTAAGCTACGTCACCATCACCGAACCATCCTGCTCCAAGTGTCTACCGAACCAAATCAAAGTGTCACCGCCGGACCAGAAGCAAGAGAAGCACCACCGAACCACCTCCTCTCCAAACAATGCCGAACCAACCCTCTCTAAACAATGCCGGACCAACCCACTTCACCTACCACCGGACCAACCTCTACCGGACCAACGTCCCACCGGACCAACTCCACTTCCATGAACGACCGAACCAACCCACTTTACCTACCACCGGACCAACCTCTACTGGACCAACCCACTTCCATGCATCACCGAACCAAGGCCTTGCCGAACCAACGTTGCCAGACCAGATTGCATCAACCCAGGCCCACCAGCAGCTATATACATCCAGGACCCCTGCCCCCAGCCTCACTCTATAAATAGAGGGGCAGGGGTACAACAATGGCAGACAAGTTTGAGAGCTCAAGCACGGATAGAACTTTCAAACAACTTTCAGATACTTGTAATCAAAGCTTTGTACTTGTAACCTGAAAAGAAAAGGAGAATAACATATAAAGTGGACGTAGGCACATTCTGGCCGAACCACTATAAATCTGTGTGTCTTTTACAGTTTAGTCCATCTATTTTATATATTTGCATAAATCACCCAAATCACTAAGAACAACGTATAATCAACTAAATCATACGACTTGGAGGTGTTTGCCCATTTTTTGTGCAAACATTTTTGGTGCTTTCACTGAGAGCGGAGCTCGAAGCTTCAGCTTCTCGCACTTAACCCTTTTCCTATCAGCATCGTTCATTGCTTGAAAAACATGCCTCCCGGACGGAAGAAAGATGCTAACAAAGGAAAGAACATCGCAACTGGCATTATCCCAGATCCAGTGATCAGAGACCTAGACAATCGTCCGGTTCCAACAGCAAATGTAAATCAGGCAAATCCGACAACCCTTGCTACGGAACAACCAATTACAAGGGCGGATCTGGACAGGGTTGTGGCTGAAGTAACTAACTGCTTCACATCTCAACAAGAAGCCTTGGTGGATCAACTCATGTCACGCTTCAGGGATGTTGAAGAAACCAACCGCAACACTGAATCATGGGGTGAGTCCCGGTCTGGAGGATCTAGGAGACGACAAAGGTCTTTCTTCTTCGAAGAGGCTAACAACAGAAACAGCTATGGTTGGAGCCAAGCCCGGACTCAGCCCGAATTTCGACCCGAGGAAACACTTGGAACCGAACCCAACGGGGGAGGTACCAGGCAAGGGTCGGATGTAGCTGAGCCCGCCATGCTATCTAACCAAGGAAACACTAAGGGACGAGGCCGAGCTAGAGTCCTGGCCGAAGTTGGACCCGAGGAAGTGCTGAGAAGAGAACCCAGCAGGGAAAGATCAAGGCAAGGGCCAACTGTGGCTGACCCCAGCATGCCCTCGGAAGACCAGAGGCAGCCGTTGGAGAATGTTAGTAGTGATAGACGATACCATCCCTACAGGTCATCTGGATGGAACCAATCCCGCAGGGAAGAACCAAACTCATTTCTATCCGCTCCAAGTTCTGATGAAAGGATGGCGCGATTGTTCAGAGAGTGCGTCCAACGGGGACAAAGGGATCGGGGATCGATGCTAGGGTAACCAGCCCCTTCACCGGTAATATCGAAACTGCCATCACCTCCTCGGGAATGGAAAATGCCAACAATGGAACCTTACAAGGGAACCTATGACCCCGTTGTACACTTGCAGAGATATACACAGCATATGCTAATGTGCGGAGCAACAGAGGAAGTGTTGTGTAAATACTTTCCACTATTCTTGGCAGATCTAGCTACATCCTGGTTCTGCCATCTGCCCCAAGGATCCATCAGCTCATGGGAAATGTTGAAAGAAAAGTTCATCATCCAGTTCTGCATTCATGTGGAACAACCCAAGGACGCTTATTCCCTATCTAATATCAAACAGAAGCCCGGGGAGACAGTGCAACAATATCTAACCCGATTCAACGCCGCAGCAGCCGCAGTCCAAGATGCCAACGAGAAACTTATCCTAATGGCCCTCTGCAGTGTTGTGCATACAGATACTAAGTTTGCTAGGAGACTAACGAAAGAAAAGCCATCTACCTTACCCGATTTCTTCCACGAAGCCGGGAAATATATGAGACTTGAAGACGCTGCCATTGAAAGGCAGATAGGGCAACAAACCAAGGCAGCTCATGGCAACACATCCGCAGTAGCAAAGTACGTTCGAAGAAATGACTCCAGAGATAGTGCTGGGAGCAAGAAGGGGGAAAAGTGCTTATATAGGCCAGGACAGAGATTTGACTCTTACACTCCTCTAAATGAAACAATCGAAAACATCTTCTTGGCCACCCAGGATGAAGTTAGATACAAGCACCCTCCGCACAAGAAGGAATCAGATAATGCAATTAAGTATGGAAAGTTCTGCCGATTCCACGAATCTCATGGGCATGACACCAATGAATGCCATCATCTCCGGGACTTGATTGAAGAACACATCAGAAGGAAGAGACTAGAGCGCTATGTGAAAGGTCAGAACAGGACTTCAACTCCTATCAATGAAAACCCAGGGCTGCCCCTCCCGGAAGTAGGCGGAGGAAATCACAACACCAGCGGCTCCAGTCAAGAGAAGATAATGGTCCTTACCATATCAGGAGGACCACACATCTCTGACGGAAGCTGGGCAGAGATGGAGAGATACGGTAAATCACTTAGAAAAAATGAAGGCTACGTTAATTCTGTTACAGAAGAACGCCACCCGAAACGGAAAGAGAATGATGATATCACATTCAGTAGGCGTGATCTAAAGGGAAGGCAGTATCCTCACATGGATCCTTTGGTCATCTCTGCCTGGTTCGGTCCAGCCAAGGTTTTCCGAATTCTAGTAGACACTGGAAGCTCAGTAAATATCCTATTCAAGCATGCTTTCGACAAAATGAAGCTATCAATGAAGGATGTGTCTCCCTGCAACAAACCGCTACATGGCTTCACTGGAGATGCGAGGATGCCCCTCGGGCAACTGGACCTCTTTGTCGAAATAGGAAGTCATCCCCGCTCCGTTGTACGAAAACAAACATTTGTGCTAATATAGAACCACTCGGCCTACAACGCCTTTTTGGGAAGGCCAACCTTGTCTGACTTCCAAATTGTCCTAGCCCCGTGGTGCCTAAAGATGAAATTTCCAACAGACAACGAAATAGGAGAAATAGAGGGAGATCAAGACGCCGCTTGAGATTGCTATGTGACTGAACTTCGCAATAACCGCATGAAGAATAAAGGGAAGGATGCAGAGACTTCTCTCTGCAAGAAAAACTTGAAAGCATAGCAATTAAAGAAAGCCCCCCTCTTAGATACACCAGCGATCCTTTCAACGAATTAGACCCCAGGGACAAGGAGGAAGAGGCCACCACCGAGCCTGCAGAGGCTATGGAATTTGTATCTGAAGACAAACACGATCCAAGTAATTTGCTGAGAGTCGGGTCTCAGTTAAGAGCGGAATTGAAGGATCAACTCGTCGATTTTCTTCGCCACAACATGGATGTATTTGCATGGACGCACACTGACATGACTGGAATCTCTCCAGACTTAGCATGCCACGTATTGAACATCGATGCCACTAAGGTGCCAGTAAAACAGAAAAAGAGAAGCATGGGGGCAGAACGATCAGCAGCCCTTGAGGAAGAAGTAAAGAATCTACTTGCCAATAACTTCATACGAGAAGCCATCTACCCAGAATGGATCGCCAACATGGTACTGGTAAAGAAGGCTAATGGGAAGTGGCGAACATGCATCGACTTCTCCATCTTAAATGACGCTTGCCCGAAGGACTGCTTCCCACTCCCCCGAATCGACCAACTCGTGGACAGCACAGCGGGACACGAACTCTTATCCTTTATGGACGCATACTCAGGATATAATCAGATCCCTATGCATGCCCCCGATCAAGACCACACTAGTTTCATCACTGGCCGGGGATTGTACTGCTACAGGGTAATGCCTTTTGGACTTAAAAACGCCGGAGCTACTTATCAGCGCCTCGTCAACAGGATGTTTGCGGAATTAATAGAACGAACTATGGAAGTTTATGTGGATGACATGCTGGTAAAATCGAGAAAAGCCAACGATCATATAAACCACCTGGACGAGATGTTTCAAGTACTTCGCCAATATGGAATGAAGCTGAATCCTCTAAAGTGCTCCTTCGGTGTATCGTCGGGAAAGTTCTTGTGATTCATCGTCCATGCCCGGGGGATTGAAGCAAACCCCGAACAAGTCCGGGCTTTGCAAGATATCAAGATACCATCCACTCGAAGAGAGATGCAAAACCTAAACGGGAAAGTGGCCGCCCTAAGCAGGTTCATCTCTAAAGCAACCGACAAATGCATCCCTTTCTTTGAAGCTCTAAAGAAAGACAAAGGAAAGTTCGAATGGACTGACGAATGCTCGACAGCCTTCCTTAACTTAATCGAACACCTTCAGATACCACCAGTACTCTCAACTCCAAATGAAGGCGAGGAACTATACCTATACCTTGCTGTGTCATCCCACGCTTTAACGCCGCTTTGGTGAGAGAAGACAACCGCGCGCAGCGGCCCGTATACTTTGTAAGCAAGAGATTTACAGGGAAAGAAGGCAGATACCCTAAACTTGAGAAGCTAGCATACTGTCTGCTAATCACGTGCTACGACACTATTTCCAATCTCATTCCATCAGAGTTCTAACCGATCAACCGCTAAGGCAGGTACTCCATCGCCCCGACACTTCTGGGTGACTACTTAAGTGGTGCATTGAACTGAGACAATATGATATCATCTACCATCCTCGCACCGCCATCAAAGGACAAGCCATGGCCGATTTTATTGCCGAATTTACTACCAACGAAGGTAAGGACCAATCTGAAATAGCAAAAGATATCAAGTGGAATCTCTTTGTAGATGGAGCATCAAACGAACAGGACTCGGGGGCAGCCATTGTGATAATCACCCCCAGGGAAAGGAAGCTGCTCTATGCCCTAAGGTTGGAATTCGCTGCCACCAACAACGATACGGAATATGAAGCAGTAATAGCAGGACTGGAACTTGCCTTAGAGATTGGAGTCAGTTCTTTATGTTTCCATAGCGATTCTCAACTTATTGTGAATCAAATACTGGGAGAATTCCAGACTCGAGGAGAACGACTCACAACATATCTAAAGAAGACATTGGATCACTATTTAATCAAACACGTTCCTCGAGAGGAGAACCGAGAGGCCGACGAACTGCAAAGCAAGCTAGCATGAAGAACAGCACCATTTCTGGAACGGTAGCCATCTCAAAACAACCAGCCCCAAGTTTCGAACAAGAAGATCTGATAGCTACAATCGAAGAAGAAACTTGAACGATTCCTATCCGGAAATACTTGCAAGATGGCACACTACCCAACGAGCGTAACGAAGTCAGGAAAATCTTGAGGAGTGCTTCCCGCTACACGATACAAGAAGGCATCCTCTATCGGCGCGACTTCTCTAACCCCTTATTAAGATATGTCGTTGGAAGGGAAGCCAAGGAAATCTTATCCAACATCCATGGAGGAAGTTGCGGAGACCACACTGGAGGGCAGACTCTAGCAAAGAAGGTACTCCGATATGGATATTTCTGGCCCACCTTAAACAAAGACGCCTTGGACTTCGTCAAAAAATACGACAGATGTCAGAAATTTGCTAAAATCCCTCGACTACCAACCAATGAGATTACTCAGATGACCAGTCCTTGGCCCTTTGCGGTATGGGGAATTAACCTGATTGGCGAACTGCTGATGGACCGAGACGGAGCCAAATATTCTATAGTGGCAGTCGACTATTTCACCAAATGGGTGGAAGCGGAACCTTTAAATAAAATATCTTCGGCAAAAGTTATTAACTTCTTGATCAATTTTTTTTATGCAGGTACGGGGTTCCACTCAAAATCATATCGGACAATGGACTTCAATTTGGCAGCGAGGAATTCACCGACTGGTGCCAAGAGCACGGAATTCACAAAAGCTTCTCATCTGTAGCTTATCCCCAGGAAAACGAACAAGTCAAAGCTATCAACAAAATTCTCAAAACTCTAATCAAGAAGAAACTTGAAAAGTCAAAAGGCGCTTGGGTGGATGAACTTCCTACGGCACTTTGGGCCTACCGCACATCTTACAGAACATCAACAGGACATACTCCTTTCTCTTTGGCATACGGATCGGAGGCCATGCTCCCAGTTGAAACTGTAGTGGCCTCCCACCGTAGGATCCACTACAACCCAGAAGAGAATGAAGAACTCCTACACATGTATTTGGACCTAATTGAAGAAAGAAGAAATGGTGCAACACTTAAAGCGGCAGCTCACAAGCAAAAAGTGGCAGCACGATACAACTCCAAAGTCAAGCACCGCAGCTTACGAGAAGGAGATCTTGTTCTCAAACGGATCTTCCCACGCCCCGGAGCACTAGATCCTATCTGGGACGGACCCTATGTAATTCATAAAGATCTCCACAACAGAGCGTATATTTTGTCAACAGTGGTCGGGGAGGTGTTCCAGAGGGCATGGAACATCCAACACCTTCGTCGATACTTTTCTTAACTTGTACTGCCCATATGAAGTGAATTAACAAAGAGGATCAGTGGACGTAGGCATTTTCGTCCCGAACCACTTTAAAAATCTTGTCCCTTTTTAACTTGTTCCTTTATATCTTGGCTGCTTGTTAAGCTTTATCCTTTTCTGTTGAACAAAATCCTATATAACGGCATTTCCATTCTGGACACTTCATGGCACAACCTCACCTGGACAAGACCCAACATGTACTATACGAATCTATGCCCTCGTCAATGAGACACTTATGCTCCAGCGTCCCTCTGCTACGGGTTAACTCATTGCTCGCGACGACCCTCAAAGCCAACTGTAATGAGCCGATCATAAGCCATCGAGAAGTCCGACTATAGCCGAGGCAGCTCATTACGGCGTTCGGCTCGCCGGCGACTGTGAACCGATTATAAGCCCCAACATAAGGTGTGGCCAGCCAGGGGCAGTTCACAGTTGATGATCGGCACCCACGCTAGCCGGCCACGGTAAATCGAATAATACCCACGATTACGGGCCATAATGGCCCGAGTAGTTACTGTGCGCGATCTCGGCTCCGATGTGTCTTAAGTACGGCTGTGGTAAAAAAGAAAACTTCCCGCGGAGGCGTAAGATGGGTGACGAATGTCTCCAAGACCCACAGCTAGGGAAAGTGACTACAAAACCCGTTTGCCACGAACTTAAGCACATCGAAGGCCTTCCATGATTGGAAGTTTTTCTATTTCTTATATTTCCATTTTATTTATAAAAACTTTCCTCCAATCCTCTATAAGGATCACTAAAGTATAGGACACAAAATGGGAGACACTCGCTAGTGGAAATGAGAACTCACAACTGGATAACAGGTCACTCAGCTGCGTTACATCCTCAGTCACACAAGACATTCAAAGCTGCCGTCTACAACTAAAACATGAAGGGCGGTACTTCCTTTTCTTGTACATAAACATGTAGCTATTGCCTATTCACACATCACACTAACATTGCGAGGCATGAAATTATATTTTAAGCAAGAGCTTAGCATCAAACACGATTAAAGCACATGCATATACACAACTATATTTCTTATGCAACACATCAAAATAACGACAGCATTCAAATATGACAGAATCAGCTTATGTTATAAAATTATATAAGAATAAACTCATTCGCTACAATGACATAATTACAGCTTGAAAGTACATTATTGTTTTGGAATAGTATATTCAGAAATGCCAAGTAAACCAAAAAAGTAGTCAACTGCGGCAGGGCTCCACCTCTATCCCGTTAGCCCTCCGGGACCTACTTGATCGCTGGATCAGAGCTCTCAACATGCTGGCCAGAGGTCCCACCTGTCCGATTCAGGAGAAGAATCCATCAGATAAATGATACGCAATCAAGTTAAGAAAAGATTGAGAGGGAAGACTTACCAGCATCTGCTCCCCGATCATTATCCCCTAACCGCACACCCACTTCCTCCGCGGTAAGCAGCCACATGCCCTCCTTCACTGCCACTTTCTCCTCCTCAGTAAACTGGGCCGTGACCACATCCATTCTGAAAGCTACACCACCCTCCTTATCCGCCTCAGCCTTGGCCTCCTCCAAAGCCTGGAGATATATCCTAGCCATGACCCGGGGACAATCGTCCATCCAGGACAGGTTGCCCTGCTTCCAAGTATGGAAGTACATGTCCTGGAGCATCTCATCCATCATCCCCTCGTTCTCCTCAAACTCCCTCATCCGGGCCTCGGAAGCCGACAGCCTTGCAACGGCAGCATCTCCCTCCAATCGGTATCTTGAGCAGTCGGCCTGAAGGGATTTCCGCATCGCCTCCATCTCCTCCTTCAGCTTGGCTTGAGCAAGCTCTGCGGCCTTGAGCCTCCCAGATAACTCCTCTATCTGCTCAAGATCCGCTCTCCGAACCTCATCCATCATGGCAATTGCCATATCGATTCGTTCCTTGCAGGTGGCCTCCATTTTTTGCAGCTCGGCTCTTCTAGCGCCCTACATAGTTTTCTTTAGCCGTCTGGAGGCCGCCTCATGCTGGGAGATCTGAATGGCCTGATCGGCAAGCTATTTGGCTTGATCGAAAACCATTAGCCGCAGCTGAATGTTAGCACTTCCGATTTCCTCTCCAGCCTTGACCAGTCGGGCGTGATGCCCCGTCAACTTCTTGGTCTCTTCAGCCACCCGATCGATGTTTGCCTTGGCCTCATCCCCCATAGTCACAATCGAGTGGTCAACATGTCGAGATCCAAAGACTTAGCTTCATCAAGCACCCTTACCATAGGATTGCGAGGTAGGAGGTGCTCACCAGTAACCTCATCGAAGGAAATATCATGAGAACTCGGGTCCAGATCTAGATGACCCGCAAATGGGTTACGAGCCAAGCCGGGACGATCAACATGAGTAACAGAAGGATTTTCTGATGGATGCGGAGATGGTATAGACTTAGTATTCCCCCTCGTGATGTCATGAATAGGCTGGGTTGGGGGCTGAGGTCGAAGTGAAGGTTCGAACATGGAACGCCTCCTCTTTCTCTTTTGAATATCCTCTTCAATGACTCCGAGAAGAGGACGGTAGCCGACTACGCCCCCAGAACGGTCAGTCGAGGGCTTCGGTTTAGCAGAAGCTTTGAAGAGTTTGAATTGCTCGAGGCGGTGCCCAATGTCTGATGTCTTGGCCGCCTTACCCGTTCCTGGAATAAAAACCAAGTGTTACAAGCGTGCATGAGACTATAATCCAAGAAACATGTGAAGTTAAAAGAGGAGTCGAAAATTCAACTTGAACCGCCGGAATTGCCCTAGCTGAAATGCTCTCAGAAGATGGACTGGCACCAGTCCCGGCCTTATCAGATTTCTTCGGTTTCTCCACCAAGGCCTACCCTTCCTCCAACCCCTCAAAGGCTTGGCGGAAAGCATCATCCGTCCAATCTTGAATCTCACCTGCTTGCCCAGAGGTCAAGGCACCAACTCCACTACCACTCTGTCCTTTGCCATGGTTACCACCATCACCTTCTCCATCACCACCGCTCTCCTCCTCGCCTCTTTCCTCCTCTCCATTTTCCTCCTTCGGAACATCTGGGCATGTGCTGGGAGAGGGTCCATCAGATTTCTTGAGCTTCTTCCCCCCGACGATTGGAGGTATCGAAAAGGGTCTCCTCTTGCTGCTCTTTTCCGTGGCCCCTCCTTTGGCTTTGGCAGCTCTTTCCTCAGCCGTATCCCTCTGCTTGACTACAGACTGATGTGGTAGAATCAAGTTGTGTCCCAGGAGAGTGGCAATCCTGATTAGGTAAGAAGCTGACCTATCCCTTCCCGAAATGGCCTCTATCTCCGCGGCCATCTAAACTAGGTGATCATTCTCCCCGACCGCAAAGCCACCTGCGCTAGCAAGAAATAAAAGCACATAAGAAGAAGCATCTCAGTCAGAACGGAAATTATAAATAAGTTGTAACTTACAGCCAGAGGTGAAGCGGTGGATTGAAACGGTGTCATCCTGGACGAAGAACCATTCCTTCTTAAACATGGTGAACTTTGAATACAAGTCCAAGACCTGCTTGAAGGATACGACCGATTCCAAGCTGATGTATGGGGACCCCTTCTTGTAACCTCTCAAGTTATATAGATACCGAATCTCCCGGTTAGAAGGGGCGCCCGTACTTTCTCTGGAAAATCATGAACATGCACACCAAGATAGCGTGGAGTTGGGCTGGAGTTGGAAAGGGGCCACCTTCAAATAGGTGACAAGCTAACTATCCAAGCATTGATTGGAGGAATGGCCCCGCATATGCAGTGGTACCTACTATAAGCAAAGTATCCTTCGGGGGGATTATATGGCATGACACCCTTCCTTGGAAACAACATGCATGCTCTATCAATCCCAAAGGAGCGGGAGATAACATCAAGATGCTCCTCTCTGAGAGAGCTAGGAAAATAGTCAGGCGGAGAAATCAGAAGCTCTTGGGGACCATGCACATCTACTAGCGATCTCGGGGTGGGTCCACGACGTTCCAGCCCTGGCTGAGCTGGGGGCACTACGGAGGGCTCTCTTCTGTCCGAAGATTTCTTCTTATCCGATCGAGTTTCCACTTTGTGAGACATTATCTGCAAATAAGCGCTCGTTATTCGGTTTAGTCGGGAGAGGACCTTTGGGTCATGAATCCCATTACGAATAGTGATACGTCGTAATGGATAGCATTTGAAGACCGATGTTGAAGACCGGATATTTTCGGAAATGAAGGATTACCATCGAATGTCTCTGCATTGGCCGATCTTCGGTATAGAGTTTTATCACCCTTTGTGATGGGAAGTTCGGACGTGATTAGTGAATATCCGGATTTCAAGGGATTCTTCGGAAATGCCTTCGGTTCCGTTCGATCCTGGAATGGACTTGTATGGATGTGTGTCTGACGTTACAATTTGAGATGTAAAGCTGGTTTCTATCAAATACATTTCTGTTAGTGGTGGAGAATTTATTCTCCTAGCTTAACACCCTTCTCTGAGACATACGAGCTTAGAGGTTATGTAGTTGATGGTTACTAGTGATACATTCCCAATTTGGTAATGTGGCGTACGAAGTGCTGCTGATCATTTGTTGATCAAAGCATAGCTTTTGTGAAAAGCGTAGCTTTGTGGATGAGACTTCGTCGGACCTCACCCCCTGGTAATGGTCAAAACAGGAAAGATGCAGCAAGGTTATAGGGAGTAGTGCCCCCTTAGGGTATGTGTATTTCCTTCTGGATAGAAGTGGTATCATGGTATGGAGCCTAGATACTTAACATATGTGAATATCACAAATATATATGACTTTGTGATTGTTGTTGGTTGAGGATCCTTGGATAAAGGTTTTTTACAACCGGAGGATGGCATACTCATGTCAGTAGTTACCTACTTTTGCAGAGGTAACCCGACCTTGTGTTAGCAGAGATCCAGTTAGGTTCTCGGGGCGTCTTTCCAGAGGCGTACCCATGTGGCAATGGGAAGTTCCTTGGCCTGACCATTTGTTGGAGAATTTAAAGAAACAATACGAGCCCTGTACGGTTTTAGTTGTATAACCTGCATTGGAATGTGGCGGTAACCTGCTATTGAACATGGTAGCTATAGTAGGCATAGTTCGGAATGTCTATGTTGGATAAGATTTATATCATACTTTCGAAATATTTTCCTACACTTTGCACTTATAATAATAATATCAAAGAAATTTTTTTGCGTATCAAGCATGTTTGACTATCATAATGAGAAATCTCCTTCGATTCTGCGTTTGCATTATGTGTGTGCGTGCGGGAGGCCTTATGGTAGTTTCATTTTCCAAAAGCATTGCGGATCTGTATTAAAATATTTCTTTGTTGTTTTAAGCTAAATTTTTTTAAGTTCTCATACCAGTTTCATGACTGACCTGGAGTTTATTATTCCCTTCCTAAACTCTGGGTGCCCACCAATTTTCACACGGGCTGTCTAGAGTCAGGTTATCAGGTCATTCTGGAATTCTGAAGGTGCTGTGGAGCTCAAGAGGCGAGCTGGATGGCGAAACGTATCACTTGTATATGATATTATCTTTTCCGCTGTGTATTCAGTTGTGAGGACAGGTTTATATAACTCACCATTATTGTTTGTTGTTGTAAACTCTGATAATGTAATATAATGTGATGTAATGTAATAACTGACATAGTTCCTTGTTTTAAAGATTATTCATTAATCTATTATATGTTGTTCCGCTGTGAATTGTGAGATTCTGGTATTGTTTCTGTTGCTTCTTCTTTCTTTCTTCTTCTACCTCTTCTTCTTTAACCCTAACAATTTGGTTTTTCCGGCCTTCGATTGCTCGACAGTTGATACAGTGGACGTATTGATGTCGATTTTCATGAGTCGAAAAATCTCGAATTTTACATTTGGTATCGGAGCAATTGGTTAAGCGACAACCTTGGCTCTGTTGGGAATTACTCATTAGAGATAGAGTCAGTCGTACTCTAGAATGAGTTTGAGTGTAATAATAGATATGAGCGCGTATTTGTTAGTGAATATAAATTGTTTTATATTATGTTGACTTATCGGTTGATTGTTTATAGATTCTAGTCGGTGCAGTCTAGCTAACTGTATCGATAAGAGTTTCTAAACGCTTAAACAAGATAAACCGACACAGTATTGTTTTAAATAGGGGTAAACGAAATAATTTTACCCAGACTATTTCGTAAATAAAAGGAATGATTTTTCGAAAATTATTATGGTTGCTTGGTTGTTAGGAAGAGATAATATTAAATTATTATCATCGATTATTGAATAAGAAATTGAAATCATAATCAAAAGCTAAGAAATAAATCCATATAGAAATGAGATTTGTAAATATAAATTGTAAATGTGATTCATAATTTGAAATGGAATTCCAGAGTAATATTTGAAAACAAATTTAAAGAATTTGAAATTTTGAGATTTGGGAGATTTAAATTCTTTGAAGTTTGAAAATGATTTTTCAAGGGTTTTGGAAAATTGTTTTGAAGGGAAGAAAGCACTAAACTCTTTTCGGTCGCTGGAAAATAATTCTGATGATGATCGCGACATCATCGGTGTTCGTCTTCGAGTTTCCATGAGAGGAATTGCTGCCGAATTATAATTAAATGGAAGTTGTTTGTGAAATTGAGTTTGGTTTTGGAAATTCAAAAGATAATTTGAATAGATTTCAAAAATAATTTTTAAAAGATTGAAAAGACTCTGGAATGTTATATAAAATGTTTAGGGAGTAATAAATAAGTTTGGATGACTTAGGAAATTCAGATTTAAAATGAAATTGACCTGAGTTAATTGGAATAAAGGTGAATTTCAGAAGTCTAATAGACTTAATGATTGGAATACAATTATTAAGTTGGAAAATAAACTGTGAATGAATAAATAAAATTTGCAATTGCAAGTGCAAGAAAATGAAATTGAATGTTGAAATTTATTTCGAATTTGTAAGTAAATAGAACTGGAATTGGAATTGAATTTGATTTGTGAAAAACAAAGTGAAGTATTAAACTAAAATTAGTAAGTGTTGGGTGTGTTTCGACCGGCCCTATACCACCGAACCAACCGTCTCCCCCTACATAGCCGAACCATGCTTCATCAACTCACCACCGGACCAAGTCCCACCGAATCAACCACCACCGGACCAAGCTACGTCCCCATCACCGAACCATCCTGGTCCAAGTGTCTACCGAACCAAATCAAAGTGTCACCACCGAACCAGAAGCAAGAGAAGCACCACCGAACCACCTCCTCTCCAAACAATGTCGAACCAACCCTCTCCAAACAATGTCGGACAAACCCACTTCACCTGCCACCTGACCAACCTCTACCGGACCAACGTCCCATCGGACCAACTCCACTTCCATGAACGACGGAACCAACCCACTTCACCTACCGTCGGACCAACCTCTACCGGACCAACCCACTTCCATGCATCACCGAACCAAGGCCTTGCCGAACCAACGTTGCCAGGCCAGATTGCATCAGCCCAGGCCCACCAGCAGCTATATACATCCAGGACCCCTGCCCCCAACCTCACTCTCTAAATAGAGGGGCAGGGGTACAACAATGGCAGACAAGTTTGAGAGCTCAAGCACGGATAGAACTTTCAAACAACATTCAGATACTTGTAATCAAAGCTTTGTACTTGTAACCTGAAAAGAAAAGGAGAATAACATATAAAGTGGACGTAGGCACATTCTGGCCGAACCACTGTAAATCTGTTTGTCTTTTACAGTTTAGTCCATCTATTTTATATATTTGCATAAATCACCCAAATCACTAAGAACAACGTATAATCAACTAAATCATACGACTTGGAGGTGTTTGCCAATTTTTTGTGCAAACAGTAAGTGCAACTAATTGAAGAATGACTAAATGGATAAGGTTTAAAATGAATTAAATCCAATATTTTTTTATGAAAGTAATTGCATTCATATAGAATTGGAAATCTAGTGTAATATATGCAAGTGAAACCAAATGATAAAATGGTTAAACAATTTTGTTAAGCAAAACGAGATATGAATTTGAATAGGTGACGAAATTTGACTTTGGTAAAAGTTAAATAGAATTGGAATCTGAATTGGATTTATAAAGGGAAATTTAAGTTAAGTTAAACAAATGATGTTTGAAGTAGAATATAACTTAAGTGATGTTGAATGAAGTTGATTTTGATATCAAAGTAAAATAATAAAGTGAATTAAATGGATGTGGACTTGAGTTATATAAATGAAATTCAACCTTATTTGCCAAATGAATTGGCAATTGAATTAACAAATGGATTAAATGTTAATCAATCAAATGTAAAAGAATTGATATGGAATAATGGATGTACGTGTTAATTCAAAAAAAAAACTAGTAAGTTGAAAAATTGAATGAAAGTCAATTTAATATCAACCAATTGGAATTAAAAGTGTTAAGCCAAATTGAATGTAAATTTAATAAATTTGGTTATGATTTGGTTGTTATATGATTGTAGTTGATTGTATAGAAATTCATATGAAGTTGAATTGATAAATGGAAAGCCATGTAATTGAATTTGAATTGAAAGTGAACTAATGTGAATTGGTTGTAAGCAATTAAAATTTGTATCGAAACCTTATAAAATGCTTATGGGAATTATTTTGATTGCATTTCTTATGAAAACAATGTGTTTACTATTGAAAATTAGTGAAATGTAAATGAATTTTCTATATATGTCACTTACATGTTTAAATTGAGTATGTACAGGTACCGGGGCTGTAGTTGGCTGGATTTGGTCACGCTAAAACGCTAATAAATAACTGCTATGCTTAAAAATGCTAAAAAGGTACGCCTACGCAATAAAAATAGGAAATATGAACTGTTTTTCTGTTTTCCGACCGTGTGGGTCGATGTATATATATTTATATCTATTGTGATATAGCAAAAGCTCCTCCGTACAAGGGAGACCTACCAAAATTTTCCGTAAATTTTGAGAGTTAGAAAAATTTTGAAAATTTTTAGAAAATTTTTGTTAACAAAAAGTCAATTTCTAGATCGAAATGGAAATGTAGGATTTGAAAACTTAGTAAAGTTGTTGTAAGAAGTTTAATTATGGATTTTGGAAATGTTAAAATGTTTAAATGAATTTGAAAATTTAATTTGAACAAATGGTTTTGAAAAATTAATGGATTCTGTAACTTTTTCTTACTTGGCAATTTCGAGGACGAAATTCTTTTAGGGGGGAAGTTTCTAACGACCCAGAATTTCTGTCATTTGAAATTCGTATATTTAATTGATTCTTAAATATTAACAAGTAAAATTTGTAAGTCGAATAATTTTTTTCTTCGAATATCTAGATTTAATTGGATAATTAAATCGATAATTTAATATTTGAAATTACAGAAATAATGGAAAATTGGGTTTAATGTGATTAAAATTGATTGGTAAAGTTTTATTAAATTATATTAGAGTTAGAATGATGTTATAGAACTTTTCAAATTGAATTAAAAGTTAATTTGTGGAAATTGAATATTTTAATATTTAATTGAGGAGTAAAAATAGTCATTTTTCAAATAGTCTCAGATTTCGACGAAACTGGTTTCATCGGATCCGTAATGCTATATTATTGAAATATTTTAAATTTCGTATCAATCGGATTTACGGTTTGTCGTGGCAAGCTAAAACGCGTAGAAATCGGCTTAAGTGAATTTTGAATTTAAATAGTCGATTCGAAAAGCCTATCTTCTAAATACTATGGAATTGGCTCCCGATATATATTCCATTGCGTTCGGAATAGGGGTAAAACATTATAAACGCCAGGCGGCACGCTTCGTTTCGAGTTCGGGAAAAATTCGGATGAATGGTGTCGCGAGAATTTTCTATAAAAGGACCTTTATTATTTCCATTTTCACCAAAATCCTAACCCTATTCTTCAGCCGTCACCCTATATTCTAATGGCCGAAAATTATTCTCCTTGCTTGTAACGACCCAGAATTTTTATAAATTTAAATTTGAATATTTAATTAATTTTTAATATTAATAAGTGAATTTATAAGTCAAATAAATTTTTATTTGAATTTTTGGATTTAAATTGAATAATTAAATCGATAATTTAATACGTTAAATTATGGAAATAATTGAAAATCGGGTTAAATATGATTGAAAATGATTTGTAAAATTTTATTTTATCATATGGGAGTTAGAATGATATTTTAGAACTTTTAAAATCGAATTTAAAGTTAATTTGTGAAAATTGAATATTTTAATAATTTAATCGACTAGTGAAAATAGTCAATTTTTGAACAGTCTCAGAATTGAACGAAACCAGTTCCATTGGATCCGTAATAGTTAGTTATTATCGGATTTCAAATTTCGTGTCAATCGGAGCTATCGTTTGATCGTGGCAGCTCGAAACGCATCGAATCGTTTTTAATTTAAATTTGGCGAGCTAAAATAGCCATTTTTCAAAAAGCCTCGGATTTCGAAGAAACCAGTTTCATCGGATCCGTAATGTGATATTATTGTAAGGTTTCAAATTTCAAGTCAATTGGATTTACCGTTTGTCCTGTACAAATTAAAACGCCTAGAAATCGACTTAAATCGGTTTAATTTAAATTGAGCGTTTATAGCCATAACTCGCACATACTTCCGAATTAGCTTCCGAAACCTGTTCCATTGTGTCCGGAACGCGGGATAAACCCTAGGTACGTCAGTTTCGGCGCCTAAATCGGAGTTCGGAATTTCCGGGTGAATAGTGTCGATCGGTTCTCTATAAATACACACCCACACCCTTCATAAATTAAAAAAAAATATCAAAACCCTAATTTTATAACCCTAGCCGCCATTTTAATATTCAATGGCCAGAAATCACTCTCACTTCTTCATCAATCTCTCTCAATCCGTAAGGAATTACGCGAAGTGTTCAACACGGAAGTCGTAGAGCACGACGAGAGCTTCGATTCCATACGGTGATGATCGGAAATGGTGCAACGGAGAGGGAGCTAGGGGGGGCCGTTCCCTACAGGTCGCGCACGCATTCCTAGGAGGAGGAGGGGGCCGAGCTTGCTGTCCTTCAGGCCGAACATGGTGGAGGAGGAGAGCTTCGAGTTGCAACGTCTTGATCGAGTTATCGTTGAGTATTGATGTTGCATAATTAAACCCTAATTCTATGTATATGGGTTCTATGCGCGTGTGATGGTCTGGAGATGAACACGAGAGGATGGAAGATGATAGGGACGGTCCAGATGTGGTTGGGGTTGAGATGGAGGGCTGTGATTTATTTTAGGTTATAAATATTTTAGTTATGTTGAGATTTGTTTATTTAAATCGTGTACAAACTTCATTTAATCATAACTTTTTCATACGAGGTCGAAAAAATGCAAACTCAGTTGCGTTGGAATCATATGGACGAGCACTACGCGATGGAGTTGGTTTGGAGTCGTTTGGAGTTAGTGAGAATTTCCGGTAAAATTAAACGTCCGTTTAATTTTATTCGAAATAAATCGCTAAAACGGGAATAAAACCAAGGTGAGAACTTCTCACTCAATCGAATCAGTTTCGATTTTATTTTAAATAGTTAGATTTAAAATATTTGAATGCATGTTTGAATGATGATTGTTATGTATTGATTGTTAAAATAGACATTATACGCCGTTAGTAAGCGGATGTTATTTAATAAAAACATATACCGCGAATATTTCATAAACAGTGAAATTGGTATTATAAATAATATCAATATATATATATTGGCATATGTATATATTGCAGTTGTTGATTTCCCGTATTTTTAGCGGATGAGACCCTATTACGCCGTTATTAAGCGGATAATATTTAATAAGAACATGTACCGCGATAATTTCGTACTGGAGCGAAATTGGTATTGTGCTAATCTTTTTGGATGCAGGAAAACAGGTTGGAGGGATCCAACTAGATTCCTCCACAGTTTTTATTTAATTTCAGATATTTTGATATTTGATTGATTATCATATACGATATATGATGTTGTTGTTGTCGTGATTGACTATTTGGTGTGTAACATCATTGGACCCAGAATTTGGAATTTTAAAATGATTTTAAAAGTGATTTTGAAAGTATACTATATTTTTGGAATTGATCCATTATAAATAAATAAACGTTATAATTTTTAAAAGTTATAAAAATTATGATTTTGTGAAATATAGTTAAAAGTTGATTTTTGAGAAATATGGGATTTATGATTTTATAAAAATAGTTTGAATTGGATTTCTGAATCTATTATGAAAAGATTAAAAATAGGATTTATAAAATTTAATTATTTTATAAATCAATAGAATGGTGAAATTATAAAGGAATTTAAAGACGTTTTAAAGAATAATATAAATTGATTTATATTAAGAGATTTATAAATAGATATTTATAAATTGAAATATTGACATTATAAAACGAGTTTTTATAAGTGTTTGAATGAAGTGAAAATGAATTTCATAAATGAATGAAATTTATAGAATTATAAACTGTGAAGTTATAAATGAAATTTATAAATAGTAAGATTTATAAATTTGGTGAAATTATTTGAAGAATAGATTGGTTAAATAAATGGATCTTATAAGTTATAAGATTTATAAATTGGAAAGTCTTTAAAAGAACGATTTTGTAAAATAATCGTTTTATAAGTAATTAACTTATAATATGAACTTTGAGTTATAATTGAGTTATAAACTGGAATAGGTTAATAAAAGAATTTATAAAAAGGAAGTTTTTATAAATAAATAGAAATGGAATTTATAAACATTGTTTTATAAATCCGCAAACAACTTATTTTGATAAGTTAATTGTCATAACTTATTTAATGGAGTTATATTCACATTTTTGAATAGTGAATAACACGTTAAAGAAATTGTTTTGGATTTGGTGTTTTAAATAGAATTAAAACGATCTAACGATGTTTTAAAATATGTTGAGATTCGAAACCATAGATTTCAACATTTATTGTTGAAATAGACGTTTTCGAGAAATAAAAGGAAATGGTGGACTATAGCACTATTGTTATAGTAAATGATTTCCGAAAGGAAATGTTTTGAATAGTATTGGGATTTATATATCTATTTAATTTCGAATCCCTATACTAGTGATTTTGGGTTGTTGTAACGATGTTTTATGCAACATTCGTTTTGACCCAAATAAATATGTTTAAGTGAATGATTTCCTTAAAGAATGAAATATATACTTAATCTCGATTTAAGTATATCGAAAATTTTCTAAGTGTTGAAAATAAATAAAATTTGTGAATTACTTATGAATAAATAAGTATGGAAATGTTTTCCAATATGAAGTGAATATTTAGAATTTATCTTTTTGAAGATAAATTGAAAAGAATAATTGGAATCATCTATGCATGAATATTTTGGAATATAAATTCACTAAGGAATTTATAAAAGAAAGTGGAATTTGTTAAAAATAAATATTGATTTATTTTGAGGTGTTGAAATTATATATCTTGTAAAGATATTTTGGAAAATAAATAATTTGGAAAATTATTTGGAATCTGGGGATGTATGCATATCAATTGATAGTTCAATAGCCGACTATCAATATTTCCCTTTGAATGGGTATTTGATGTGAATTGATTGAATTTGAATGTCACACTTATTTTTGAATAAGCGCTCACTATTCGGGTTAACCGGGAAAGGACCATGGGGTCGAATAACCCATTCCGAATATGTGATACGTCGTTATGAATTGCATTGAAGACCGAGTATTTGCAAAAGCGATAGGATGACCTGTCGATTGACTCTGCACCGAGTAGCTACGGTATTGAGTTCTCCATATGTGATGGTGAATCCGATCAGGATTGTGAATACCCGGAATTGCAAGGACTTCTTGTAAGTGCCTTCGGTTTTGTTCGAGCCCGGAACAGACTTGTATGGATTGTATGTCTGACGTTACAAATTGAGATATAAAGCCGATTTCTTTCAAATATATTTCTGTTGGTGGCGGAGAATTTATTCTTTTAGTTTAACACCCTTCTCTGAGACGTACTAGCTCAGAGGTTATATAGTTGAAGTTATCAGCGATATATTCCCAATTTGGTAATGTGACATGCTGAGTGATGCTGAAATGATCATTGTGTTGATTATTTGTGATAGGATCGTTTATTTGATCGTCTATCCTTGTGATCATTGTGTTGATCATTTGTTGACCCAAAGCATGGCTTTTGTATAGAGTATGTTTTTGTGGACGAAACTTCGTCGAGCCTCACATCCCGGAATGGTCAAAACAGGAAAGATGCGGCAAGGTTATGAGGGGTAGCTCCCTTTAGGGTATGTGCGTTTCCTTCCGGAAAGGGTGGTATCATGGTATGGAGCCCAGATACTTACTCATGTTGATACACTATATTTATTACTGTGTGGTGTTGTTGGTGACGAGCGCTCGGTTAAAAGGTCCAATGGGACCGGGGGATGCCATATTCATGTAGTAGTTACCTAGTGATAAAGGTAACCCGGCCTTGTGTTGGCAGAGAGCTGGTTAAGTTCTCGGGGACGTTCAGCCAGAGGCGTTTCCATGTGGCAATGGGAAGTTCCTTGGCCTGACCATTTGTTGGAAATCCAAAGAAACAATACGAAACTTGTACGGTTTTAGTTGTATAACCTGCTATGGAATGTGGCGGTAACCTGCTATTGAACATAGTAGCTATAGTAGGCATAAGTGCGGAATGTCTATGCTGGCTAAGATTTATATCTTTATTTTTGAATGATTTTTGCTACATTATGCACTAATAATAATATCAAATATTATTTTAAATGCGTATCAAGCATCTTTGACTATCATAAGGACAAATCTCCTCCAATTCTGCGTTTGCATGTGTGTGTGTGCGGGAGGCCTTATGGTAGTCTCATTTTTAAAAACATTGCGAATTGAATTTAAAAATATTCCTCTATTTTGATTTTAAAGTTAAGTAAACTGTTTTGAGTTCTCACACCAGTCACATGACTGACTTGGAGTTTATTGTTTTCCTTCCTAAACTCTGGGTGCCCACCAATTTTCACACGGGCAGTCAAGAGTAAGGTTTATCAGGATATTCTGGATATTCTGGAGTTGCTGGAGGCAAGCTGGATGACATGGCATATTACTTATATAGTATTTCTTTTTCCGCTGCACTGTTTGATGTTGTTGTTGTACACTCTGATGATATGATGTAATGAAATGAAATGAAATGTAATAACTGATATAGTTCTTTGTTTAAAGATTATTCATTTATTATTATATGTTGTTCCACTGTGAATTGTGAGATTCTGAAGTTGTTCTGTGTTTCCTGTTCTGTTCTATGTTCTTTTCTCTATTTTCCTTTTCCCTATCTTTCTCTATTCTCTTTTACTTCTATTTTAAAATTTTCTATCTTCTGTTTTTTTCTTTTCTCTCTATTTTCTACCTTCTTATCTCTTCTTCTTTCTTTTTCTTTTCTTAAATTCTTTTTAAAACCCATAACTATTTGGTTTTTCGGCAACGAAAATCCGCGTGCGTTACATTGCTCCTCATTATTCTTTCAATCCGTCAATCGATTCGAAATGTTTTCAACTGCAAAAACGTAGAGGGCAACGAGTACTATTAGATCAACGGTCAAGATCGAAAAATATGCTACGGATCGACGACAAAGCTCGCTCAAATGTCGCACGTTCGAGCTCAAAAATCAAGGCTAGATGACAACCGAGCTCTGCCGCGTTGGAGGTGAGGGTGAGGCACGTCACGAGCTTCGAAACCCTAGTAGTTGATCGTCGTGAAGATGTAAGACGATTGGCTCAGAAAATTCAAAATCAATGGCGACTTTTGGGTTGTTTTCTCGTACGATACCTGGGAGCAGAACGTGGGGGGGGGGGGGGGGAGAAGAAAAAGGGCACGGCCCTGATTTGGAGAAGGCAATTCGAATGGCTGCAGTGAATCTAGGTTAAAATAAATAAAAAGAAAATGTAAATATTTATGTATTAAATTCGTTCAACCTTTAAAAATTGATTTCTTGTTCATAAGAGGTCTGTTTCACACGAAACGAGTTGCGTCAAGTTCGTATTGACGAGTACTACGCGATGGAACTAGATTGGAGTTGATTGGAGATAGTTCGAATTTTGAGTATAATTAAACGTGCGTTTATTTTTATTCAAAAAAACGCTGAAACCGCTATTGCAGCAAGGTGAGAACTTCTCACTCAATCGAATTTGGTTCGATTTAAATTTTAAATAGTTAGATTTAAAATTTCTTGCTTTTGCTGATTTTATACTTGGATGATAAATTGCGATCTTTTATATTGAAATAGACCCTATACGTCGTATATTAAGCGGAGGTTATTATATTAAACACATATACCGTGATATTCCACCTTGAAGTGGAATTGGTATTATATATGTACTTGGAGTTGATTTCCCATATTATATAGCGGATGAGACCCTATCGCGCCACATAATAGCGGATAATATTTTATATAAACCCATGTACCACGATATCCCGTCTTGAAACGGGATTGGTATTGTGCTAACATCTGTGGATGCAGGAAAATAGGTTGGAGGGATCCAACTGGATTTCTCAAATAATTGAGTTTGTTTCAATATTGTGTGTTGATTATTTATAATCTCCGTGTGATTATCTTTATGGTTGAAATCGTTGAAGGCTAAAATTTAGCCAAATAAAATTTTAGTATCGTTAGATACCGAAAATAAATAAAAAATTTGATTTTTGAAAATTCCGGTTGGAAGTTTATATAAAAAATTTATTTTTGAGGATTGGATAAATTTAAAAGAAGGAATTCTAAAATAATAAAGTTTTATTTTTAATCTTATTGAATAAAATTTCAAAATATGGGAAAAGCTTTAATAAATGGATTCGGGTAATATAATTTAAAAGTTGAAGAATTTATTCAAAATACAGATTTTAAAAAGTTTGAAAAAATAAAAGAAGTCGTTTTCTTTAAAAGGATTTTATTTTTAAAAAAGGAAATAAATTTAGAAATCCATTTGGGAATTGGTTTTAGTGACTGAAAATTAATCTTTTGAAAATCCATTTGGAAATTTATTTGGTGTTTTGAAATGAATTAGGAATCAATTTGAAAATTGATTTGGGGTTTGTAGAAATTGATTTCAATTTGAGATTTGAATGAAATTCACTTGGTGTTTAATTTCTTGGAAAATCAATACAAAATTTGATTTAGTTGTTTTTGAAATCAATTGAAAAATTGAATTGTTGTTGAAAGTGAATATTTGAAATCGATTTGAAAATCGTATATTAGCGGATATTTGGAAATTTAAATTCACCATGGAATTTATGAAGGAAAGGGAAATTTGTTTAAAAATAAACATTGATTTATTTTTGAAGTGTGGAAATAAATTTACGGATTTGGAATGTAAAAATTTAAAGTAAACCGGTAAGGATTTATTCTATTGGTTTAAATGAACCATTTTGAAATGAAAGTGTATTCTCCCTGGAAAGCCGAATAAAATTTCTGAATAGCTTTGAAATACATACATACATACATACATACATACATACATACATACATACATACATACATACATACATACATACATATATATATATATATATATATATATAAAATTCTAGAATTGGTTTTGAAAAGGATACTTTGGAGAAATTAACTTCTTAAAATTGTTTTGAATCCTTTAAGTAAAGATTTATTAAGTTGATATAGAAATGATTATTTCTAAGATTTAATCAATAATTGTTTTAGAAAATAGTTATATAAATAGTTATACTCTATCTACTAATTTTATTTTGAAAATTAGTTTGGACTTAAGTTATATGTAATATTGGTTAAATATTTTTTTTATAACTAATATTTTAAGTAAAGTGTTTAAAGAAAAATAGTTTTTATTTCAAAGTGTTTTCTCGATATATTTTGTATAAGTGTTATAAATTATTTTAAAGTATTTGAACTTGTCAGATTTCTAGTGAAAATGAATAATTATTTGGAAGTGTTTCCGCGTAAGGAAAATGATTTGAAATTTGTTTTCAAAAGTTGTAAAGGTGAAAAGTGATTTGAAATTTGTTTTCAAATGGTTGAAGTGTGGAAAAATTTATCTTGTAAAGATATTTTTGGAAAAATAAATAATTTAGGAAAATTATTTGGAATCTGGTGATGTTGTGCATATCTATTGATAGTTAAATAACTGACTATCAATATTTACCTTTAAATGGGTATTTGTTGTGATTTTCTTGAATTTGAATATTACACTTATTTTAAAAATAAGCGCTCATTATTCGGTTTAGCCGGGAGAGGACCTTTGGGTCATGAATCCCATTCCGAATAGTGATACGGCATAATGGATAGCATTTGAAGACCGGTGTTGAAGACCGGATATTTTCGGAAACGGAAGGATTACCATCGAATGTCTCTGCATCGGCTGATCTCCGGTATAGAGATTTTATCACCCTTTGTGATGGAAAGTCCGGACGTGATTAGTGAATTTTCGGATTGCAAGGGCTTCTTTGGAAGTGCCTTCGGTTCCGTTCGATCCCGGAACGGACTTGTATGGATGTGTGTCTGACGTTACAATTTGAGATGTAAAGTTGGTTTCTATCAAATACATTTCTGTTGGTGGCGGAGAATTTATTCTCTTAGCTTAACACTCTTCTCTGGGACGTACGAGCTCAGAGGTTATGTAGTTGATGGTTACTAGTGATACATTTCCATTTTGGTAATGTGGAATACGAAGTGTTGCTGATCATTTGTTGATCAAAGCATAGCTTTTGTGAAAAGCGTAGCCTTATGGACGAGACATCGTCGGACCTCACACCCCGGTAATGGACAAAACAGGAAAGATGCCGCAAGGTTATAGGGAGTAGCGCCCCTTAGGGTATGTGCATTTCCTTCTGGATAGAAGGGGTATCATGGTATGGAGCCCAGATACTTAACTTATGTGAATACGCAAATATATATGACTTTGTGATTGTTGTTGGTTGAGGATCCTCGGATAAAGGTTGTTTACAACCGGAGGATGGCATACTCGTGTCAGTAGTTACCTACTTTTGCAGAGGTAACCCGGCCTTGTGTTGGCAGAGATCCGGTTAGGTTCTCGGGGCGTCTTTCCAGAGGCGTACCCATGTGGCAATGGGAAGTTCCGTGGCCTGACCATTTGTTGGAAAATCCAAAGAAACAATACGAGCCCTGTACGGTTTTAGTTGTATAACCTGCCATGGAATGTGACGGTAACCTGCTATTGAACATGGTAGCTATAGTAGGCATAGTTCCAAATGTCAATGTTGGCTAAGATTTATATCATACTTTCGAAATGTTTTTCTACACTTTGCACTTATAATAATAATATCAAAGAAATTTTTCTGCGTATCAAGCATGTTTGACTATCATAGGGAGAAATCTCCTCCGATTCTGCGTTTGCATTGTGTGTGTGTGCGGGGGGCCTTATGGTAGTTTCATTTTCCAAAAACATTGCGGATCTGTATTAAAATATTTCTTTGTTATTTTAAGATAAATTGTTTTAAGTTCTCACACCAGTCTCATGACTGACCTGGAGTTTATTGTTCCTTTCCTAAACTCTGGGTGTCCCCCAATTTCCACACGGGCAGTCTAGAGTCAAGTTATCAGGTCATTCTGGAATTCAGAAGGTGCTGTGGAGCTCAAGAGGCGAGCTGGATGGCGAAACGTATCACTTGTATATGATATTATCTTTTCCACTGTGTATTCAGTTGTGAGGATAGGTTTACATAACTGTCCATTATTGTTTGTTGTTGTAAACTCTGAAAATGTAATGTAATGTGATAACTGACATAGTTCCTTGTTTTAAAGATTATTCATTTATCTATTATATGTTGTTCTGCTGCGAATTGTGAGATTCTGATATTGTTTCTGTTGCTTCTTCTTTCTTTCTTCTTCTACCTCTTCTTCTCTAACCCTAAAAATTCGGTTTTTCCGGCGTTCGATTGCTCGGCAGTTGATACAGTGGATGTACTAATGTCGATTTTCATGAGTCGGAAAATCTCGAACTTTACAATTATTGATTGTAAATCCGCACTCAAATCAATATAATCATTAACTTTTTTTGTAGTATTGGGTTAAAATTGAATTTGGGAAAGAAAGGTTTTTTTAGTTACTTCACAGAGAAGTTTAAACCGTACAAATCACAACTTGACATTGTAATTTTACTTTTCTACCCCTTTGAAAGTGGTTAAGACGTCTAACCTCGTTTTTCTTCTAAAATCTCTTTCGATGGAGCCGGAAGGAGGTCCTGTATCTATCGCTTAATTGATCTCATCGAAGGTGTTTGATGTTGCTAATATGAAGTGGATTTCTTTGAAAGCATAAGTATGCTTTATTATATTATGATACCTTTCGAAGAAGTTGCATGATGTGCTTCACTAAATCGTTATAGAATATATACTTTCGAAAGTATAATTTTTATTCTATAGGTTTCAAAACCTCTAGTATTTGCCTAATTTTAATTTACTTCATGAAATGTTGGGAGTTAGAAATTCACTCTTCTTTTCATAAACTTGATTGAGAAAACCATATTTTTTTTTAAAGTTGAAAACCAAATCAAACCTTTCGACTTGATCTAAACCTACTATATTGAATCACATTTGGTTATTTGTATGCTTCCGAAACCTTGCACCCGTTCTGACTTACTCGAAACCCATTATAGTTAACTGGGATTTGATCATCATTTTATACAAATATTATCGAAACGCCCTAAAGCCTTTTCATTTATATTAATATTACTCAAGTCCAAGTCTTTCGACTTAATTGGTATATTGGGTTTCGACTACGTTCATATTCTTTGAGTAAAACAAAATTCGTGGGTTTCGACATTGTCGAAAGGTTTATTAGTCCTGTTTTCGAAATGTTGTTAGCATATATTTATATTCAAACTAGTTGTGTAAGCTTTAACTATTCCTTTTAGTAGTACAATTTCGCTTAGGCTTTCAACATTGTCGAAGGTTATTAGTAGGTTTTCTCATTCAATTTACTACTTCGACACTATTGAAGTTCAACGAATTTCATGTTCTACACTAACATTAACACTCTATCAAGGATTTCAATTTCATATTCTTATTGATATTTGAATTGTTGTAATAGATTCTCGACGTCCTTGAAAAATGTTGATGATAGAACAAGTTATAGCTTTTACTGAAATGATTTCATCTAACTGGATCATGGGTATGAAAAAGGTCAAACATACAAAAATACATTACCAATGATAGAATCCTCTCCAAAGAAGATCGAAACAGTTACCAGACATTCTTTAATATTCTCCCAGAATGAGGTAGACGCCATTCTAAATGACTTTGGCACCGTTGGGGTAGAAGCTCTTCCCTCAGAAGATAGTGACACCATTCAAAATCCCCTCGAAGGATATTTAGCCTATACTCCTATCCTTATTTGGCATGGTGGCTTCCTACCTTTCTTCGAATATTTCTTGTCCAAATTCTTGACCCACCAGGGCATTGCACCCATCTCGCTGTCTCCCAATGTATATGCATACCCTTTTTCATTGGAACTTATGGCTCTGGAGTCAGGCCGTCCTTCGTTAACTTGTCCTCACAAAAGATGAATATATAGCATACAGTACACAGTGGAATATAAATCAGATACGTAAAATATGACTTTGCCATCTAGCTCGTCTCCTGACCTCCATTGTATCCTTTCCTAAATCCGTAATACTCGGTCTGATCCGAACATTATAATAAAATAACACCCAAGTCAGTCTTGAAAACCAATGTGAGAAAACACACTCAATTTGAATTATTAAAATTTTCAAAATCCTTTGAAAATCAAGGGTATCTCGTGCGCCACACATAAACATGATGGGATTTTACCTTACGATAACCAAAACATTTCATATCAATTTTTCTAATATCAGAATAGTATCTAAGTACAAGTACTTATTCAAATAGCTGAAATGCTTGCTTCTCGCATTCCATTGTAGTTCGACGCAATCAAAACCGTATGGCGCTTATTTGTGAATGGATTCCATACGAATGACTAGGTAACAGGGTATCGTCTATCACAGTACACGTCTAGAACAGTGGATTGAAGCCCACATTAGGATCCCTTGCCACACAAGACTAGTCTACCGCTAACGTGGATAGACCGAGTATGCTATCACCCCGGGTGTTCCCACCCTTTCTCCGAGCTCCTTCCATAAGACGTAGTAATAATATCCGAGGATATCTAGAAAGGTGATAAACATACCCTATTAGGGTGCTACCCACTCAGCCTTGGTGCATCTCCCCTGCTTTTCAGTCATTCCCGGTTGATGAGGCTAGAGGCAACAATTACCTTTTTAAGGAATTTTCACTTAGAATGCTCATTATCCTCTAATGATAATATACTGATAGCATTCATCAATACAAGTCCGTTCTGGGTCCGAACGGAACCGAAGGCACTATTCCTACTACATCCATTTTGGAATAATCCTTAGGATTAGTAGCAATTAGCCCTTGCACTTCACTGCTCCATCTTCGACTCCATGCTCTTTTTTTCACATAATTGTTGGATTGAAGTGGTTTTCGGATAACAAATCCGATCTCGTCTCTTTGAAAACAACGTTCTTTATTTTCCGATAAACTCAACGCCGGTTCTTTAGGAAATAAACAGACGAAAATAAGATCGGAGATTACCTCCTAACCGTTAGTGGATGGATTTTCTTATCAACGTCCTAGAAGAACGAAACGAGTTTATACGTACAGTATAGCACCTCGAATGGTAATTGCACCATAATTTTTTCGTATTTTTTCCAGATATTTCCAAAGTTATATTTTGGGTCCATATTTGATAGTCAGTTATTTAATTATCAAATAAAAATCATCAACCAAATATTCTATTTTCCACTGAAACACTAAATCTCATGTTTATTTAATTTAATAAAATAGAATCTATTTATCCATAATATATATACTTATCTTATCGAATTTTAGTAAAATTCACCAACTATCCCTTTTCCACAAAGAATATTTGAACCCTTTTAAAAATAATTTGGAAAGTACCTCTGCTGTATCAATCCATGGATTCACAGCTCAATGATGACATCTCTATCCTAGAGAAATCCAAGACTTAACTACGGAGACTCACTGCCTCCGATTTCGCTATGCGGGTATACCATTACTTCCTGAAATCTTTATTTCAAAATTTTCAAAAGTATTAGTTATGAAATTTCTATAATAATTTTTCCAAGTTAATTTTGGGCAAACTATTTATAAATAAATCTATTACATAAAATATTAATATTAAATAGTTTATCCTTTAAAAAAATAATACCGATTAATTCTAAATAATAATTAACTTAATATAATTATCTTAATTCATAAACTAATATACTTTAAACAAATTTAAAAAAAAGTAAACAATTTATTTTTTGTAATATTCTTAAACACTTTTAAATTTTCTAGCCAACACTTAAAAATCTTCCTTTTAAAAATAAACTTAACTTCTCATGCAAAATACATTTTCAACTCTAAAATATCCAGTCTAATTATTTGTAAGTCCCTCTAGATTTGTTCCCAGTTTGATTCACGTTCTAATTTCGTAAATTCCCTTTTTCACATTTCTAGAAACATAAATGAGCTACTTATTTTTTTAAACCGATTTATCCATCTCCTTATAAATCCTCATTGTGAATTTATAATTCCCATTTATCCACTGATAATTTACTTTACTTAATTTATAAACTTCATTTATAAATTTCATAGTCTCATTTCCTATTTTAAAACATTTTCATTTAACTGGATTTAATTCGATTTCTAAATTAAATTCCATTTCCAAATAAATTTCTTAATAACCTAACTATATTCCACTTTCCTTTTCATCATTTAAAATCTTATTTGATGTCTAGTATAATAATTCCATATTCTACTTTCAAATTTCCTTTTATTCATTCCCAAACTATTTTAAACCTTGATTTTAAAAATAAATCCTTTTATACTTAGAAAAAATCACTTAGATTATATTATTTAAATACTTTTATTCAAATATTCCAAAATCGCTTTCTTTCCACATTCAAAAATTATCAATTACAATTTTAAAATCAAAATATTTATTTCACCCAAAGTTCGTTTTTTTAATTGATCCAAATTTCACTATAAATATTTTTACTTCAAATTTTCCCTTTTAATACCTTTCTAAAATCTTAAACATTTATCATCGGTATTTTCAAATACCAAAATCTAACCAGTAATTCCGTAGCACCAAGTAAATTCAAATCACGCTATAATCTATCACAGATTATCCAATATATCATATTACTGAATATGAAAATAAATTCAACATTTTTGAGCAATCCAGTTGGATCCCTCCAACCCGTTTCCCTGCATTCATGGATGTTAACACGATATAAAAGTACCAATCCCACTTTTAGGAGGATAACGTGGTACATAGGATCATCTGCTATTATGCGGGGCGCATATGTTCTCATCCGCTATATATGTGTGGGAATATCAATCGCTCCAATACACACACAAAAAATATATATAGAATATCACATCCAATTGATAATAATTTATCAATTCAATCAATCAATAATTAATCTTAACTATTTGAAATTAATTACGGTAATCCAAAAGTGAGTGAGATTAACTCACTTTTAATTTTCTAGTTGCTTTCGCATTCCGGCTCCGATTTAAATTGAAACTGTTTTAAATTGTCTGAAAAATCCAGAAGCTCCAATTTCATCCAAACCATCTTCAATGCGTAGGTGATGACATCACGAAACCAACTGTCATGACTCGAAATCCAACGTTCGAAAATCGACATCAAATACCTCATTTGTATTCGACTGCCGGAGATTCAAACGTCGAACTCCCGTTCGGATGGAGTTATAACAACATTAGATGAAATTAAACAGCGGAAAAAAAAGATGATATCACTAATCATAATGCAGATACAACACTTGAGCACAACATCATCACAATATTTTGTTACAACAAAGCGCCACCATCATCAAAGTACTACCCATATAATACTACAACAACATGGTAACAACACAGCGGAACAACAAAGTTATCGCAACTACAAGAGAGTCTTCAAAAGAAAGAAAGCGAGAATCCCAACTAAGCACCTTCAATCCAAAGCTCCCAAAGACTTCAAACCAAAAAGCTTTCCAAAATCCGATAGCTTCCAAACCAAAAGACTTCAAAATCCAAGCTAGCTCCAAAACACGGATAACCTGCTTCTAGGCTGCCCATGTGGAAATTATAGGCACCTAGAGTTTAGGAAGGGAACAATAAACTCCGGATCAGTCATGGGACTGGTATGAGTAAACAAAAACATTTGTTTGTACAAAAACAATTTATAAAAGAAATCTGTTCATGCTTTTAGAGAATGAAACTACCATAAGGCCTTCCCGCACACACACAATGCAAACGCACAATTGGAGGAGATTTCTCTTTATGATAGTCAAACATGCTTGATAAGAGAAAACTCTTCGATATTATTATTAGTGCATAGTGTAGAAAATATTTTCGAAAGTATAATATTAATCTTAGCCAGCATATGTACCATTATAGTATGCCTACTATAGCTACCATATTAGATGGTAGGTTCTGCAACTAAAACCGTACAGGGTTCATATTGGTGATTGGATTTCCATCAAATGGTCAGGCTAACTATCTTCCTGGGCCAAATGGGTACACCTCTAGAGGGACGTCCCGAGAACTTAACCAGCTCTCTGCCAACACAAGGTCGAGTTACCTCTGTAATTAGGTAACTAACTGTCATGAGTATGCCATCCTCCGGTCTTAACCGACCTTTATCCGGGGCCCCAACAACAACAACCATAAAGCAACATAATTGCAATATCAACAAAAGTTAAGTATCTGGGCTCCATACCATGATACCACTTCTATCCAGAAGGAAAAGAACATACTCTAAGGGGTGCTTCCCTAATAACCTTACTTCATCCTTCCTGTTTCGACCATTTCCAGGTTGTGAGGTTTGACGAAGTCTCGTCCACAAAGCTACGCTTTGCACAAAAGCCATGCTTTGATCAACAAATGATCCGCAGCACTTAGCATGCCACACTACCAAATTGGGAGTATATTACTGATAACCATCAACTACATAACCTCTGAGCTCGTACATCTCAGAGAAGGGTTTTAAGCTAAGAGAATAAATGCTTCGCCACCAACAGAAATGGTTTTAAATGAAATCATCTTTGTATCTCAAAGTGTAATGTCAGACATACAACCATACACGTCTGTTCCGGGTACGAACAGAACCGAAGGCACTTCGTCCAATAAACGAAGAAGTCCTTGCAATCCGGGCATCCCCAATTTGGATTGGACTCCCCATCACATATGGAGATCTCTATACCAGAGAAACTCAGTGCAGATTCATTCGATAGGTTATCCTATCGTTCTCGAAGACACACGGTCCTCACCACCGTCTTCAAATGCTATCCATTTTGTCATATCACTATTCGGAATGAGTTATATGACATAAAGTCCTCTCCCGGCTAAACCGAATATGAGCGCTTGTTTAAAAAAAGCACGTGGATATATCAATCACAGAGATTCACCATCCGTATTCGATGTGGGTACCGGATAACCAACTAGAATCCGACTCACTGTCGCATCGAAATTCAATTTCCATTTTACGGGCCAATGGGTTTTCACATTCACACAGAAACAAATCACAGATATCATAGCTCAACACAAAGCAATTCATATCACATGGTATCACAATCACATATCAAAGATATCAATCAATACAAAGCATTTAATAATAATCGATCATCTACAAGTAAGATGAATTAATCGTGTGATTATAATTAATAAATCACAAAATTAATTTCATTAATTATCCTTAATTAATGATTAATTATTCTTAATTTTGAACTAATTAGTCCTTAATTATTTGTTAATTAATCCTTAGTTATTAATTAAATAAATCTTAATTACCTTCATTAATTAATTATTCTTAATTAATTATCTTAATTAATTAATCTTTAATTATAAATTAATTAACTTAAATTACTAATTAATTAACCTTAAGTATATTTTTAATTAACCTCTAATTAATTATTGTTTAATTAATTAAGTGATTATAAATCATTTATCTTAATAAATCATTTAATTATTTCAAAATCTTTAATTAACAAATCTTATAATTAATCATAATTAACATAACCGATTAAGGTTAATTAAGAATTTTAAAAAAAATCAATATTTCATTTTAATTTTACTCTTAGTTACATTATTTATTCAAAATAATTAATTTATAATGTTACAAAATTAAATAAATTACTTTAAAAATATCTTACTTAAAACCTAAATTAATTCAAACTTAAAATTAAAACCATTATTTGAAAACATGGATAAAAATGTTTAAAAGTTTGAATTTTACGTCAAAGTAATAACTGTTTTATATTTCAAACCCGAGACGCACTCGAGTATTACCCGAGTTAAAACATTTTCTGCTTTGAGTTTTTCCCAAAACTTACCCGTATGGTTTTTCCCAAACTTAAATTTTTTGTTTAAGTGTTAAACCCCGTGCAACCCAAAAATACTTCGAGCCTATACCCGAGCCTGTTCCCCTATTTCCCAAAGAACACTTCGAGTCACAACACTGTCTTCCCACACCATAACTCACCGACACAACCCAACCATTGTGCACATGCACAGAGACTCTGGCGAACTTTGATCGATGTCGCAACCTTTGACGAGTCGGCGACAACCACCATCAACCATTAGAGCACCCAGAAATCCACCATGTCGACGAATACGAGATTTGCTATTTTCCACAAACTCTAACGAACTTCGTTCCCCCAACTTTGATTTGCTTCGTCGCCACAGGCCATTAGAGGCCACGGGATTTTTGTTAGATCATCGCCAAACTCCAACACATCGATCTCACGCACCTCGATATGACCCGATTCGACCTAGACGACGCCATTGCCTTGAGATACGATCGATAAAAATACGGGGATAAAACCCTAGATCGACTCCGATCACCATCCACGATGGATTTTAAATTCATTTCACATTTTTCTCGAGTTCGACGGCCACCCAATCACCTCTGGAAGCAACCCCGACACCCAATAGCTCGCCGATCACCTGGATTTCGCCACAAACTAATTTCCATTCATCTTGTAAATACTACCTCAATTCAAAACTAAATACCCTGATTTTAGTTTTAAAAATCATTGTTTTACAAATTGATTTGGATGATGTAAATGAATCTTGAATCCTTGCAAGTTAAAAATTGGATAGGTTTTGAGTTTTCACTGTATTTCTTCTTCTGGTCAGAAATCATCTCATATTTTTCTTGGAAATATATTTTTAAATTAAGTTATGGTAATTTTAAGGCTATTTTGTTTTAACATCACAAGCTGTTGAAGATCAGGGAAAGTGGAATCGAATTTTGAATAGGATTTTGAATTGCTGTAACCTGGAACAGAGGGTACTGACATGCACAATCACCTTAGCACATACACTTACACATCTTTGCATGCATGTAAGTATTTTACATTTTTTTATTTCAAGCATGATTAAACGAAAGATCAAATTCTAAGATTTCAAAAGGTTTACTCACTTGTAAAGTAGAAACAGAGGAAAACTGGATGTTGAAAACAGAAAGCCTTGACTTTTCTTGAATTTGAAAAACTGGAACTTGCTTTCTGGTTTTAATCTTTTTAAAACAGGTTTGCCTTTGATCCGATTGTTGTAATAGTGATGATCCTTGCTTTACTTTAGCGGTTAAGTTGAAACCTTGCTTTGATTGAAAATTTGTTTTTTGGTTTGAAATTTTGAAAAGATTGTCTCAGGTTTGAAAAGAATTCAAGCTTCAGATCTTAAAACTTATAGAGGGTTTTTTGTTTTTGTGAGGTTTTGCTTTCAATCTTCTTTTCTTTCTCTGGTTAGAATTTTTACAGGATTTTGAAAATAAAGATAAAAGAATGAGAAAAAGGAGATTAGAGATGTTATATAGCTTTATTTTCTTTTTTATAAATTTTCTCAAAAATAGAAACAAAGAGATGACACTTGTTAAATAACTTGTTAATATTTATACTTAAAATTTAACACTTGTTAACTTATATTTTTATATTATTTTTTTAAATCATATTTCCTATTTTATAAATACATTTTTCCTAATCATTAATATATATAATTTTAAAAGAAAATGTTTTAAAACCAATTACACATTAAATAAATCATATATATATTATTTTAAATCCAAATCATTTTATTAATTTCAATTCTAATTTCAAGTTCAAATTCAATTTTGAATTACAATCCATTTATATTTGTATAAATCAATACTAATTCTATTTGTCTTGAAAATTTTCAAATTAATTCAAATTAATTTCCAGAAATTCAAATTAATTACTAATATTAAATTGATTAAATTTGGGATGTTACAAATACCCCCCCAAAGAAAATTTCGTCCTCGAAATTTGAAAGAGAGAGAAACAAATAAAGAATATAAGAACACAGAAAAGATAGAGAAATGGCTTACCAATCAAGCCGGAATATCCACTCTACAATTGGGATAGGACTTCTACATGTTGTTTCCTATTTCCCAAGTAAAGTAGTTTGGATCACCACTCCATTGCACTTTAACCAGTTTCACAATTTTATTCCTTGATTGCTTTTCATCACGATTAATTATTATCAATGGATCTCTTTTAACTACCAGATTTGGTGTGATCTCCAAATCCTATTGAGCAGCTTCCTTAATAATACAATTCGGATTGTGCATATATTTCCGTAGATGTGAAACATGAAACACATTGTGTATGCCAGATAACCAGTTGGGTAGCTGCACTCGAAATGCCAAAGGACCGATCCTTTCCAGTATAGGAAAAGGACCAATATATCGCGGTGCCAGCTTACCAGTCTTCCCAAATCTCAATACACCACGCATTGGAGATACTTTTAGAAATATAGAATATCCAACCTAGAATTCTAAAGATCTTCTCCTGCGGTTGTAATAATTCTTCTGACGTCTTTGAACCGTTTTCAATTTATTTCGAATAAAATCCACTTTCTCAGTAGCTTCTTTGATCATATCAGGTCCAAGGACGAGTCTATCACCTGACTCGATCCAACATGCAGGTGATCAACGGACGACCATATAAAGCTTCAAAAGGAGCCATTTCGATACTGGCCTGATAGCTATTCTTATATGAGAATTCAACTAGATGCAAATGGTCCTTCGATGAACCGCCAAAGTCAAGAATAAAAGCACGCAAAAGTTCTTATGAGATTCGGTTTATTCTTTCAGTCTTCCCATCAGATTGTGGGTGGTAAGCAGTACTGAAGTTCAGTTTGGTTTCCAATGCGGCTTGAAATGCCTCCCAAAATCTACCAGTGAAGATTGGATCACGATCACTCACTATATAACTGGGTATACCATGGAGACGAACAATCTCTTTTATATATAACTTTGACAAACTTCCCGCTACTCGGGTAGATCTTACTGGGATGAAGTGGGCAGTCTTGGTTAGATGATCCACGGTAACCCAAATTGCCTCATTACCTTTCTGAGTTCTTGGCAAACCGTCTAGGAAATCCATAGACACTTGATCTTCCACTTTGGCACCTCTAATGGTTGGAGTAAACCCGCCATTTTCTTTTGATCACTTTTAATTTGCAGACAAGTTGCACAATGAATAACATAAATAGATATGTCCATTTTCATTGTTTTCCACCAGAAACTGTCTATTAACTCCTGGATGGACACTGAGTTTAGACTTGTGACACTCATCCAAAAGTTCACGTTTCAGGCCATGGATGTCTAGAACACACAACCTGCCTTTTGGCCATATAATTCCATTATGATTGGTTTCAAAACTGGTATCTTCGCCTCAGAGAATTCTCCCATAAATATCTCGAAGAAACTTGTCTTCTTTTTTTCTGCTGGCGATCTTCTCAAGAAGAGTAGGAGTGACAACAAGATGAGCAAGAATAGCATGCCTTCTACTCAAAGCATCGGCAACTAAATTTGCTTTTCTAGGCATATATAGAATATTTAGGTCATAAGACGCTAGAAATTCTAACCATCGTTGTTGCCTCAGATTTAAATCTTTCTGGGTGAAGAGATATTTCAGGGATTTATGATCGGTGAATAATTCAAATTTTTCACCTAGATAAAGAAGGATTTATTAAGTACAATATTAAGTTAAGTTAAACTTTAAATTTTTAGAAAAGTTGAAAGAAATTTTACCCAGAAGATAACGTCGCTAGATTTTTAGAGCGAAAATAACTGCTAGAAGCTCAAGCTTGAGATCGTGGGTTGGGTAGTTTTTCTCATGTGGTCTTAATTGTCTACTCGCGTAGGCAATCACTTTCCCATTTTTCATTAGAACTACACCCACACCATCACCACAAGCATCTGTATAAACAGATAAACCTTGATTCCCGTTAATAATAGCGAGAATGGGAGCAATAGTTAATATCCTCTTCAACTCTTGGAAAGCTTCATCACACTTCAGAGTCCAATCAACTTGTCATTCTTCATTGTCAGCTTAGTCAACGGACTGGCCAACTTGGAGAAATCTTGCACCAACTTTCTATAATATCACGCTAACCCTAGAAAACTTCGAACTTCTTTTGGAGTAGTGGGTTTCTTCTAGTCAAGAATAGCAGAAATCTTGCCCGGGTCAACAGAGATTCCCTTTTCATTAACAATGTGCCCGAGAAATCTAACTTCCTTGACCCAAAAATGACACTTAGAAAATTTAGCAAATAGAATGTTCTTCCTCAATATCTCCAAAAAAATTCTCAAATGCTCAGCATTCTCCTCCTCAGTCTTGGAATATATTAGAATATCATCAATAAATACCAGAACAAATTTATTCAGTACTCCTCGGAATACATGGGTCATTAAGTCTACGATGTATGCGGGAGCATTGGCTAGTCCGAAAGGCATGATTAACCATTCGTAGATTGTGTCTGGACCCCTGAAAGCAGTTAAGTGAGCATATTCTTCAGCAATACACAGTTGATGGAATCCCTGGGCTAGATCCATCTTTGAAAAGAATCGAGCGCCGTGCAGTTGATCGAACAAGTCGTCGATCCGGGGTAAAGGGAATTTATTTTTGAGAGTTAGTTTACTGAGATCGCGGTAGTCCACACATAATCTCAAAGATCCATCATACATGGCTACGAACACCACAACTGAGCCCCAATCGGAAACACTAGGATGTATCGATCCTTTTTCTTGCAAATCCTGGGTTTGATTGACTAGTTCTATTCTTTCCCTGGGTGCCATCCTATGAGTTGCATGGACGACAGGACAAGCATTTGGAACTAAATCAATTCTGAATTCAATTTCTCTGTGTGGAGGTAAAGTTTTGACTTTTTCGAATACGTCGGCAAATTCTTGGACAATTGGAATAGACTCCAGACTAGGTTCGGGATATCCCAAAGTATACATTAGTTTATCTCTCTTAGGACTCGAATCCTCACAAAAGATTTCGATAAAATTTCCCAGTTTTGTTCTGATCGAAATTGTTCGACCGTTACAGTCTAATTTGGCTTCGTATTTCCTTAACCAGTTCATCTGAAGTAATATTTCGAATTCATTAAAGTCGAGGACAAAGTCACTAATAGGAAATCAATGTCAAGAATACGAGATAGGAACCTCTTGACAACGTAGACAAAGGTTCGCAGGGCCACCAACTGGATACTTCACACAAATGGGCTCGCCGACAAATTCAGGTTTAAGTTTCAATTCGTCTAGTGTTTGTTGGGAGATAAAGCTATGTGTAGCTCCCATGTCAAACCAAACTCAAACAAATCTATCATAAATTGTAAGGTTACTTGAGCTTCCTTCATCATCGGGCAATTTTTAACTACATGTCCAGGCTTGTGACAATTATAGCATTCTCTGACTCCCTGACTAATCTTCATATACCGTTCTTTCTTTACTTGTTTCTTTGGATTCTCGCATCTACTTGAGTAATGGCCCTTCTGCTGACAATTTTAACAACTAATATTCTTTGCCGGTTTTCCTGATTTCTCTTCTTCTCCTTGCCTTGATATGGTTTCTTACCTCCGAACCTTCTTTTTTTCCAATTTGGATTGCTCGTATTTCCTTTCTCCTTCAGAACTTCCTGCGTATCCCGAGTAGCATATCTATAACCCATATTGATCAATTCAGAGAAAGCTTCTTTTACGTGGGCTGTCATTCTTTTGTGAAATTTCTTATTCATCCCACGAATAAACCTTTCGTTCTTCTTCAAAGGTGTATTCACTAACTCTGGACCAAATCCAGATAATTCGTAGAATTTGTTCAAGTATTCCTCAAACGATAAACTTCCCCGCTTCAAATCCGTGAACTCCTGGTACATTCAGAAGATACCAGCAGAAGACATGTATCGCTGCTCAAACACTTCTTTGAATCGACTCCAAGTAAACTCTTCTTCTGGTTCATCCACAGTAACTGTCTCCCACCAGGCTAGAGCTTGAGTTGCCAAGAAGCTATTAACCGCATTTGATCGTCTTCCAACTTCAATCATCTAAAAATTCTTTCACACGATCTGATCCAGGCTTGTGATTCGACAATAGACTCCTTGCCAGTGAACGACTTACCACCAAGTCTGGAAAAACTTCGATACAGATCATCCAGATTCGGTTGAGGTTGAGTAGGTATAGCTGCTTCTGCTATTGCAGGGACTTGACTAGTTGTAGTGGTATTTCCCCGTCCCCAAGCTCGTCCTCTTCGCCCGCTCATTCTCACTATCTGTAACAGTAAGAAAACTTGATTTAGGTATATGGACAAGATATTAAGGCATATCAACAGTTAAAAGAAATATACTAAGAAATTTTAGAGTTTTGGTCTCTCAGGTTATACTCATTCTAGGGTATACTTCACTCTATCTCTAATGAGCCACCTAATGTGTTATACTTCGTAACTAAAGTTCTTACTCAACCTTTAGCTATGATACCACTTGTCACGACCTGAAATCCAGCATTCGAAAATTGACATCAAATACTTCATTTGTATTCGATTATCGGAGATTCAAACGTCGAACTCCAGTTCGGATGGAGCTTATAACAACATTAGATGAAACTAAATAGTGGAAACAAAAGATGATATCATTAATCAAAATACACATACAACACTTGAATACAACATCATCACAATATTTGGTTACCACAAATCGCCACCATCATTAGAGTACTACCCATATAATACAACAACAAAATGGTAACAACACAGCGGAACAACAGAGTTATTGAAACTACAAGAGAGTCTTCAAAAGAAAGAGAGCGAGAATCCCAACTAAGCACCTTCAATCCAAAGCTCGCAAAGACTTCAAACCAAAAAGCTTTCCAAAATCTGATAGCTTCCAAACCAAAAGACTTCAAAATCCAAGCTAGCTCCAAAACACGGATAACCTGCTTCTAGACTGCCCGTGTGGAAATTATGGGCACCCAGAGTTTAGGAAGGGAACAACAAACTCCGGATCAGTCATGGGACTGGTATGAGTAAACAAAAGCAGTTGTTTGTACGAAAACAGTTTATAAAAGAAATCCGTTCATGCTGTTAGAAAATGAAACTACCATAAGGCCTCCCCGCACAAACACAATGCAAATGCACAATTGGAGTAGATTTCTCCTTATGATAGTCAAATATGCTTGATACGAGAAAACTCTTTGATATTATTATTAGTGCATAGTGTAGAAAATATTTTCGAAAGTATAATATTTATCTTAGCCAGCATACGTACCATTATAGTATGCCTACTATAGCTACCATATTAGACGGTAGGTTCTACAACTAAATCCGTACAAAGTTCGTATTGGTGATTGGGTTTCCAACAAATGGTCAGACAAAGTAACTTCCTGGGCCACATGGGACATCTCTGGAGGGATGCACCGAGAACTTAAGCAGCTCTCTGCCATGACAAGGCCGGTTACCTCTATAACTAGGTAACTAACTGTCATGAGTATGCCATCCTCCAGTTGAAACCGACCTTTATTCGGGGCCCCAACAACAACAACGACAAAGAAACATTATTGCAATATCAACAGAAGTTAAGTATCTGGGCTTCATACCATGATACCACTTCTATCCAGAAGGAAATGCACATACCCTAAGGGGCGCTACCCCCAATAACCTTGATGCATCCTTCCCGTTTTGACCATTTTCGGGTTGTGAGGTTTGACGAAGTCTCGTCCACAAAGCTACGCTTTACACAAAAGCCGTGCATTGATCAACAAATGATTAGCAGCACTCAGCATGCCACGCTACCAACTTTGGAGTATATCATTGATAACCATCAACTACATAACCTCTGAGCTCGTACTTCTCAGAGAAGGGTGTTAAGCTAAGAGAATAAATTCTCCGCCACCAACAGAAATGCATTTGAAAGAAATCAGCTTTATATCTCAAAGTGTAAGGTCAGACATACAACCATACAAGTCTGTTCCGGGTTCGAACAAAACCGAAGGCACTTCGTTCAACAAAGGAAGAAGCCCCTCAATCCAGGCATTCCAAATCCTGATCGGACTCCCCATCACATATGGAGATCTCTATACCGGAGCAACTCAGTGTAAAGTCATTCGACAGGTTATCATATCTCTCCTCTTTCTTTTTCTTTTCTTCTTTCTTAAACCCATAATATTTCGGTTTTTCGGCAACGAAAAATCATGATCCTTACAATGTGGTATCAGAGCATATGGTTAAGCGACAACCATGGTTCTGTTGGGTATTACTCATTAGAGATAGAGTCAGTAGTACTCTAGAATGAGTTTGAGTGTAATAATAGCTATGAGAGCGTATTTGTTAGTGAATATAAAATTGTTTTATATTGTGATGATTGGTTTGTTGAGTGGTATATAGATTCTGGTTAATACGAGTAATTAACGTTGTTGATAAGGATCTCTAAACACTTGTACAGAACAATTGGACATAATATTGTTTTAAATTGGGTAAATGAAATAATTTTACCTTGATTATATTTTATATATAAAGAAATAATTTTTCAGAATTATTAAAGTATATAAGTTGATTGTTTAGATGTTTGAATAATCTAAATTGAAGAATAATTGTATAAGCAAAAGAATTATAAGAATTGAATTATAATTAAAGTGATTTGCAATTGTGAAATAAACTTATATATATAAGAAGTGAAACTATATGAATATATATTTATGAATATGAGTTGTAAATAAAAAAAATGAATTCAAAGTTAAATGGAATATAACTTAAGAATATGTTGAATGAAGTTGATATTGATATCGAAGTAAATCAATAAAGTTAAGTGATGGATGTGAACTTGAGTTTTATAAATGAAATTCAACTTTAGAAATTGAATTGAATTGAATGAATGGATTTAATATTAATCAATTAAATGTAAATTAAGTTGATATGGAATAATGAATGTAAGTGAAATTCATTAAAATCTTATGTTATTGGAATTTGAATAATTGAATGAAAATCAATTTAATTAAACCAATTGAAAGTGATGGTGTTAAACCAAATTTGAATGAATGAAAGCAAAGGAATTTGGTTGAATTAATATATATTGGTTGTTATATGATTGTTAGTTGATTGTGTATAATTCATTAAATATTAATGAAATTGAAAGCTAAAGTAATTGAAATTCAATTGGAAGTTAAGTGAATCTTAAATAAAATTGAATTTGATTTGGAAGTGAACCAACTTGAATATGAATTAGTGAATATAAACTAATTGAAAATGAATGTTAGTAAAAACATCCACTGTTAATGAATCAAATGTGATTTAAATTGAAAACCATTTCATTGAATATTAATGAGAATATGAATGAATATATATTGGTTATGGATGATAGTTGGTTGATGGTTGAATATATTGCTTTAGTTTCATTTGCTATGTTGGCATGTATAGTTATTATGTTGCTATATGATGTATATTGAGATTATTTTCATATATGCATGTTCTCATGTTGTTTGTTGAGTGTTTAGTAGGTGCGGATCGCGTTTGCTTCGCATTTGGAGCTCGCTTTCGCGCTATATTAGCCGTATATGCTTGCTAATAAAATATAAGGTACATATCTCGGATTAAATATCGTACTTTTATACTTTTTTTCCCTACCGGATGCCTCATTACTTGATGAGATGTATATTTGTGATATATATACTGTCATTTTTTTTTCGGATCGAGCCGCGCAAAGGAGACTATGGCGAATTTTTCCGGAAATTTAAGGCGTTAGAAAAATTTGAGAAAATTGGAAAGTTTTGAAAATTTTAACTTTGATTGGAATTGAAAGTTAAATAATAGTAGTTGTTTTTGAAAAGATAACTTAGTATGATTTGAAAACATAGTAAAGTATTATAAGAAATTTAATTATGAATTTTGGAAAGTTAATAGATTCTGTAACTTTTCTTACTTAGTAATTTCGAGGACGAAATTCTTTTAAGGGGGGAAGATTGTAACGACCCAGGATTTTAAGTAATTAAAATTTGAATATTTAATTAATTTTAAATATTAATAAGTGAATTTATAAGTCAAATAAATTTTATTTTGAATAATTGGATTTAATTGGATAATTAAATCAATAATTTAATATGTTAAATTATAGAAATAATTGAAAATTGAGTAAAATATGATTGTAAATGATTTGAAAAATTTTATTTTATCATATTGAAGTTAGAATGATATTTTAGAACTTTTAAAATCGAATTAAAAGTTAATTTGTGAAAATTGAATATTTTAATATTTAATCGACTAGTGAAAATAGTCAATTTTTGAACAGTCTCAGAATTGGACGAAACTAGTTTCATTGGATCCGTAATAGTTAGTTATTACCGGAATTCAATTTTCGTGTCAATCGGAGTTATCGTTTGATCGTGGCAGCTCGAAACGCATCGAATTATTTTTAATATTAATTTGGCGAGTTAAAATAGCCATTTTTCAAAAAGTCTTGGATTTCGATGAAACCAGTTACATCGGATCCGTAATGTGATATTATTGTAAGGTTTCAAATTTCGTGTCAATTGGATTTACCGTTTGTCCGGTACAAATTAAAACGCCTAGAAAATCATTTAAATCGGTTTAATTCAAATTGAACGTTTATAGCCATAACTCGCACAGATATCCGAATTAGCTTCCGAAACCTGTTCCATTGTGTCCAGAACACGGGGTAAACCCCAGAAACGCTGGTTACGGCGCGTGAATCGGAGTTCGGAATTTCCGGATGAATAGTGATTGAAAAATTCCCTATAAATACACCTAAATTCTCAAAAAAAAAAAAAAAAGAAAATAAAACCCTAGCCGCCAGCATTATGTTCAAAGGCTGAAAATCCATCTCCTTCCTCCCTCAATTACTCCCAATCCATTCAATGATTTCGAAAACTTTCTAAATGAAAGTTGTAGAGCGTGGAGAGATCTCCACATCCATACGGTGGAGTGGCGAATAACTCGACGAATTGATGGCAATTCGTTTGTGAAGGCGTGCGTTTGGACACGGTTTTCGAGGAGCTTGGGGCCACCGAGTGTCGTCGGTCTCTGGCCGTGGGTAGAGCGTGGATAGGCGTGTCGAACGGAGGTTGCTGATCGAGTGGACGTCGACGTATGTTGGAGCGGCCATCTAGGGTTTCACGCGTGTTATGGGTTGTTCGGCCTCGTTTCCAAACGTTGGAGAGTAGAAGAGGATAGTCGGCCCTGATGCAATATGAAGGATATGGACGGCTGTGATTTGGCTTGGGTAATAAATAGAAATATATGTTGTAAATTAGTTAATATAAATTCGTGTAAAACTTTGAAAATGCATAACTTTTTCATACGAGGTCGAAAACGCGCGAAACCAGTTGCGTTGGAATCGTATGGACGAGCACTACGCGATGGAATTGGATTGGAGTCGTTTGGAGTTAGTGAGAATTTCGGGTAAAATTAAATGTCCGTTTAATTTTATTCGAAATAAATCGCTAAAACGAAATTGAAATCAAGGTGAGAACTTCTCACTCAATCGAATCAGTTTCGATTTTAATTTTAAATAGTTAGATTTAAAATATTTGAATGCATGTTTGAATGATGATTTTTATCTATTGATTGTTAAAATAGACATTATGCGCTGTTAGTAAGCGGATGTTATTTATTAAAAACATATACGCGAATATTTCATAAACAGTGAAATTGGTATTATATATAATAGCAATATATACATATTGGCATATGTATATATTGGAGTTATTGATTTCCCGCATTTGTATAGCGGATGAGACCCTATTGCGCCGTCTATTAAGCGGATAATATTTAAATCCCATATACCGCGATAATTTCATACTGGAGCGGAATTGGTATTGTGCTAATGTTTTTGGATGCAGGGAGACAGGTTGGAGGGATCCAACTGGATTCCTCAACAGTTTTTATTTGATTTCAGATATTTTGATGTTTGATGGATTATCATATCGATATATGATATCGTTGTTGTCGTGATTGGCTATTTGGTGTGTAGCATCATTGGACCAAATTTTGGAATTTTAAAATGGTTTTAAAGAGATTTTTGAAAGTGTAAGTTATAAAATATTTTTGGAATTGATCCATTTTAAATAAATAAACGTATAATTTTAATGTTATATAAAAATTATGATTTTTGAGAAATATAGTTGAAAACTGATTTTTGAGAATATGATGCTAATGATTTTATAAAATAGTTAAATCGGAATTTTAGAATTTATTGTGAAAAGTTTAAAAATAGAATTTATGAAATTTATTTATTTTATCAATCAGAATGATGGAATTATAAAGGGGATTAAAGATGTTTTAAAATAATAGTATAAATTGATTTATATAAGATTTATAAATTGATAATTTATAAATCAAAAATATTTAAGTTATAAAACGAGTTTTATAAGTGTTAGAATAAATTGTGAATGAATTTCATAAATGAATGAAATTTATAGAATTATAAACGGTGAAGTTACAAATCGAATTTTATAAGCAGTAGGTTTATAAAATTTGTAAAGTTATTAAAAGACTAGATTTGGGTAAATAAATGAATCTTGTAAATTATAATATTTATAAATTGGGATGTTTAAAAGAACGATTCTTGTAAACGAATAAATTATAAGTGTTTCACTTATAATATGAATTTCTAGTATATCATGAGATATGAATTGAGATATGTTAATAAAGGAGATTTATAAAAGGAAGTAGTTATAAAACAAATAGAAATGGAATTTATAAAAGTTGTTTTATAAATTCGCAAACGACTTATTTTGATAAGTAAATTGTTGAAACCTATTAATGGAGTTATATTCACGTTTTTGACTGTGAATGATCCTTTGAAATAAAATGAATAGAAGTGATGAAATTTGTTAACATAGTATATTCACGTTTTTGAATAGTGAATAATATGTTAAAGAAAATGTTTTAGATGTGATGTTTTAAATAGAATTAAAACGATCTAACGATGTTCTAAAATATGTTGAGATTCGAAACCATAGATTTCAACATTTATTGTTGAAATAGACGTTTTCGAGAAATAGAAGGAAATGGTGAACTATACACTATTGTTATAGTAAATGATTTTCGAAAGGAAATGTTTTGTATAGTATTGGGATTTATATATCTATTTTAATTTCGAATCCCTATACTAGTGATTTTGGGTTGTCGTAACGATGTTTTACGCAACATTCGTTTTGGCCCAAAATAAATATGGATAAAAGAATGATTTCCTTAAAGAATGAAATATATACTTAATTTCGATTTAAGTATATTGAATATTTTCCAAAGGTTGAAAATAAATAAAATTTGTGAATTACTTATGAATAAATAAGTATGGAAATGTTTTTCAATATAAAGTGAATATTTTGAGAATTTATCTTTTTGAAGATAAATTGAAATGAATAATTGAAATCGGATATCAGTAGATATTATGAAATATAAATTCACTATGGAATTTATAAAAGAAAGGGGAACTTGTTTAAAAATAAATATTGATTTATTTTTGAAGTATTGAAAATAATATATCTTGTAAAGATATTTTGGAAAATAAATAATTTGGAAAATTATTTGGAAACTGGTGATGTGTGCATATCCATTGATAGTTCAATAACCGACTATCAATATTTCCCTTTGAATGGATATTTGATGTGATTTGTTTGAGTTTGAATGCCACACTTATTTTTGAATAAGCGCTCACTATTCGGGTTAACCGAGAAAGGACCATGGGGTCGTATAACCCATTCCGAATATGTGATACGTCGTTATGAATTGCATTTGATGACCGGTGTTGAAGACCGGGTATTTGCGAAAGCGATAGGATGACCTATCGATTGTCTCTGCACTGGGTAGCTCCTGGTATAGAGATTCCTTAAGTGATGGGAAATTCGATCGGGATTGTGAATACCCGGATTGCAAGGGCTTCGTGAGAAGTGCCTTCGGTTTTGTTCGAACCTGGAACAGACTTGTATGGATTGTATGTCTGACATTACAAATTGAGATATAAAGCAGATTTCTTTCAAATATATTTCTGTTGGTGGCGGAGAATTTATTCTTTTAGCCTAACACCCTTCTCTGAGACGTACGAGCTCAGAGGTTATGTAGTTGAAGGTTATCAGCGATATATTCCCAATTTGGTAATGTGACATGCTGAGTGTTGCTGAAATGATCATTGTGTTGATTTTTTGTGATAGGATCATTTGTTTGATCGTCTATCCTGGTGATCATTTCTATGATCATTTGTTGACCCAAAGCATGGCTTTTGTATATAGTATGTTTTTGTGGACGTGACTTCGTCGAGCCACACACCTCGGGAATGGTCAAAACAGGAAAGATGCGACAAGGTTATGAGGGGTAGCGCCCTTTAGGATATGTGCATTTCCTTCTGGAAAAGGGTGGTATCATGATATGGAGCCCAGATACTTTTTCATGTTGAAAACACTTTATGATTGTGTGAATTGATTACGAGCGCTCGGTGAAAGGTCCCAAAGGACCGGGGGATGTCATATTCGGTCAGTTGTTACTCAGTTAGGGGTAACCCGGCCTTGTGTTGGTAGAGATCTGGTTTGGTTCTCGGGGATGTCCATCCAGAGGCATTCTCATGTGGCAATGGGAAGTTCCTTGGCCTGATCATTCGTTGGAAATCCAATTCCCAATACGAAACCTGTACGGTATTAGTTGTAGAACCTGCCATTCACTTATGGTGGTCACCACTGTTTGGATGGTAGCTATAGTAGGCATAGTTCGAAATGTCTATGCTGGCTAAGATTTATATTCTACTTTCGAAAATGAATTTTTCCTACACTATGCACTAATAATAATATCAAATGTTCTTTTAAATGCGTATCAAGCATCTTTGACTATCATAAGGAGAAATCACCTCCGATTCTGCGTTTGCATTGTGTGTGTGCGGGAGGCCTTATGGTAGTCTCATTTTTAAAAGCATTGCGAATTGACTTTAAAAATATTCCTCTATTTTTGATTTTAAAGATAAATAAACTGTTTTGAGTTCTCACACCAGTCACATGACTGACTCGGAGTTTATTGTTTTCCTTCCTAAACTCTGGGTGCCCACCAATTTCCACACGGGCAGTCAAGAGTTAGGTTTATCAGGATATTCTGGATATTCTGGAGTTGCTGGAGGCAAGCTGGATGGCATGGCGTATTACTAGTTATATAGTATTTCTTTTTCCGCTGCACTATTTGTTGTTGTTTGTTGTTGTACACTCTGATGATATGATGTAATGTAATGAAATGTATAAAATGTAATAACTGATATAGTTCTTTGTTTAAAGATTATTCATTTATTATTATATGTTGTTCCGCTGCGAATTGTGAGATTCTGTTGTTGTTCTACTGTTTTCTATTCCGTTCTATTTTCTATTTTCTTTTCCCTCCATTTTCTGTCTTTTCTCTCCTCTTTCCTTTTCTTTTCTTCTTTCTTAAACCCATAACATTTCGGTTTTTCGGCAACGAAAAATCGTGATCCGTCAGCGGTCACAACCGGTAGGCTTTTCAACCATCCCAGCCCCACCGTGGCTCACAAAGGTATACCAAACTTGCTTTTACGGCCACCCTTTCGAATGTCACGGCTTCGCCTAACCAACCCCGTAAAGAGGACGTGTGGGGGTAAGAGTCTCCCGTTCGCCACCAAACCGCGAAGCGAGAACCCCCCATCACATATCACCTAGCATAAGCAAGACTGGTGTGCGAACTCAAAACAGTTTATTTATCTTTAAAATCAAAAATAGAGGAATATTTTTAAAGTCAATTCGCAATGCTTTTAAAAATGAGACTACCATAAGGCCTCCCGCACACACTCACAATGCAAACGCAGAATCGGAGGAGATTTCTCCTTATGATATTCAAAGATGCTTGATACGCATTTAAAAGAACATTTGATATTATTATTAGTGCATAGTGTAGGAAAAATTCATTTTCGAAAGTAGAATATAAATCTTAGCCAGCATAGACATTTCGAACTATGCCTACTATAGCTACCATCCAAACAGTGGTGACCACCATAAGTGAATGACAGGTTCTACAACTAATACCGTACAGGTTTCATATTGGGAATTGGATTTCCAACGAATGATCAGGCCAAGGAACTTCCCATTGCCACATGAGAATGCCTCTGGATGGACATCCCCGAGAACCAAACCGGATCTCTACCAACACAAGGCCGGGTTACCCCTAACTGAGTAACAACTGACCGAATATGCCATCCCCCGGTCCTTTGGGACCTTTCACCGAGCGCTCGTAATCAATTCACACAATCATAAAGTGTTTTCAACATGAGTAAGTATCTGGGCTCCATACCATGATACCACCCTTTTCCAGAAGGAAATGCACATATCCTAAAGGGCGCTACCCCTCATAACCTTGCCGCATCTTTCCTGTTTTGACCATTTCCGAGGTGTGAGGCTCGACGAAGTCACGTCCACAAAAACATACTTTATACAAAAGCCATGCTTTGGGTCAACAAATGATCATAGAAATGATCACCAGGATAGACGATCAAACAAATGATCCTATCACAAAAAATCAACACAATGATCATTTCAGCAACACTCAGCATGTCACATTACCAAATTGGGAATATATCGCTGATAACCTTCAACTACATAACCTCTGAGCTTGTACGTCTCAGAGAAGGGTGTTAAGCTAAAAGAATAAATTCTCCGCCACCAACAGAAATATATTTGAAAGAAATCTGCTTTATATCTCAATTTGTAATGTCAGACATACAATCCATACAAGTCTGTTCCGGGTTCGAACAAAACCGAAGGCACTTCTCACGAAGCCCTTGCAATCCGGGTATTCACAATCCCGATCGAATTTCCCATCACTTAGGGAATCTCTATACCAGGAGCTACCCAGTGCAGAGACAATCGATAGGTCATCCTATCGCTTTCGCAAATACCCGGTCTTCAACACCGGTCATCAAATGCAATTCATAACGACGTATCACATATTCGGAATGGGTTATATGACCCCATGGTCCTTTCCCGGTTAACCCGAATAGTGAGCGCTTATTCAAAAATAAGTGTGGCATTCAAATTCAAACAAATCACATCAAATACCCATTCAAAGGGAAATATTGATAGTCGGTTATTGAACTATCAATGGATATGCACACATCACCAGTTTCCAAATAATTTTCCAAATTATTTATTTTCCAAAATATCTTTACAAGATATATTATTTTCAATACTTCAAAAATAAATCAATATTTATTTTTAAACAAGTTCCCCTTTCTTTTATAAATTCCATAGTGAATTTATATTTCACAATATCTACTGATATCCGATTTCAATTATTCATTTCAATTTATCTTCAAAAAGATAAATTCTCAAAATATTCACTTTATATTGAAAAATATTTCCATACTTATTTATTCATAAGTAATTCACAAATTTTATTTATTTTCAACCTTTGGAAAATATTCAATATACTTAAATCGAAATTAAGTATATATTTCATTCTTTAAGGAAATCATTCTTTTATCCATATTTATTTTGGGCCAAAACGAATGTTGCGTAAAACATCGTTACGACAACCCAAAATCACTAGTATAGGGATTCGAAATTAAAATAGATATATAAATCCCAATACTATACAAAACATTTCCTTTCGGAAATCATTTACTATAACAACAGTGTTATAGTTCACCATTTCCTTCTATTTCTCGAAAACGTCTATTTCAACAATAGATGTTGAAATCTATGGTTTCGAATCTTAACATATTTTAAAACATCGTTTGATCGTTTTAATTCTATTTAAAACATCACATCTAAAACATTTTCTTTAACATATTATTCACTATTCAAAAACGTGAATATACTATGTTAACAAATTTCATCACTTCTATTCATTTTATTTCAAAGGATCATTCACAGTCAAAAACGTGAATATAACTCCATTAATAGGTTTCAACAATTTACTTATCAAAATAAGTCGTTTGCGAATTTATAAAACAACTTTTATAAATTCCATTTCTATTTGTTTTATAACTACTTCCTTTTATAAATCTCCTTTATTAACATATCTCAATTCATATCTCATGATATACTAGAAATTCATATTATAAGTGAAACACTTATAATTTATTCGTTTACAAGAATCGTTCTTTTAAACATCCCAATTTATAAATCTTATAATTTACAAGATTCATTTATTTACCTAAATCTAGTCTTTTAATAACTTTACAAATTTTATAAACCTACTGCTTATAAAATTCGATTTATAACTTCACCGTTTATAATTCTATAAATTTCATTCATTTATGAAATTCATTCACAATTTATTCTAACACTTATAAAACTCGTTTTATAACTTAAATATTTTTAATTTATAAATTATCAATTTATAAATCTTATATAAATCAATTGATACTATTATTTTAAAACATCTTTAATCCCCTTTATAATTCCATCATTCTGATTGATAAAATAAATAAATTTCATAAATTCTATTTTTAAACTTTTCACAATAAATTCTAAAATTCCGATTTAACTATTTTATAAAATCATTAGCACCATATTCTCAAAAATCAGTTTTCAACTATATTTCTCAAAAATCATAATTTTTATATAACATTAAAATTATACGTTTATTTATTTAAAATGGATCAATTCCAAAAATATTTTATAACTTACACTTTCAAAAATCTCTTTAAAACCATTTTAAAATTCCAAAATTTGGTCCAATGATGCTACACACCAAATAGCCAATCACAACAAAAACGATATCATATATCGATATGATAATCCATCAAACATCAAAATATCTGAAATCAAATAAAAACTGTTGAGGAATCCAGTTGGATCCCTCCAACCTGTCTCCCTGCATCCAAAAACATTAGCACAATACCAATTCCGCTCCAGTACGAAATTATCGCGGTATATGGGATTTAAATATTATCCGCTTAATAGACGGCGCAATAGGGTCTCATCCGCTATACAAATGCGGGAAATCAATAACTCCAATATATACATATGCCAATATGTATATATTGCTATTATATATAATACCAATTTCACTGTTTATGAAATATTCGCGGTATATGTTTTTAATAAATAACATCCGCTTACTAACGGCGCATAATGTCTATTTTAACAATCAATAGATAACTATCATCATTCAAACATGCATTCAAATAATTTAAATCTAACTATTTAAAATTAAAATCGAAACTGATTCGATTGAGTAAGAAGTTCTCACCTTGATTTCAATTTCGTTTTAGCGATTTATTTCGAATAAAATTAAACGGACGTTTAATTTTACCCGAAATTCTCACTAACTCCAAACGAATCCAATCCAATTCCATTGCGTAGTGCTCGTCCATACGATTCCAACGCAACTGGTTTCGCGCGTTTTCGACCTCGTATGAAAAAGTTATGCATTTTCAAAGTTTTACACGAATTTATATTAACTAATTTACAACATATATTTCTATTTATTACCCAAGCCAAATCACAGCCGTCCATATCCTTCATATTGCATCAGGGCCGACTATTCTCTTCTACTCTCCAACGTTTGGAAACGAGGCCGAACAACCCATAACACGCGTGAAACCCTAGATGGCCGCTCCAACATACGTCGACGTCCACTCGATCAGCAACCTCCGTTCGACACGCCTATCCACGCTCTACCCACGGCCAGAGACCGGCGACACTCGGTGGCCCCAAGCTCCTCGAAAACCATGTCCAAACGCACGCCTTCACAAACGAATTGCCATCAATTCGTCGAGTTATTCGCCACTCCACCGTATGGATGTGGAGATCTCTCCACGCTCTACAACTTTCATTTAGAAAGTTTTCGAAATCATTGAATGGATTGGGAGTAATTGAGGAAGGAAGGAGATGGATTTTCAGCCTCTGAACATAATGCTGGCGGCTAGGGTTTTATTTTTTTTTAATTTTGAGAATTTAGGTGTATTTATAGGGAATTTTTCAATCACTATTCATTCGGAAATTCCGAACTCTGATTCACGCGCCGTAACCAGCGTTTCTGGGGTTTACCCCGCGTTCCGGACACAATGGAATAGGTTTCGGAAGCTAATTCGGTCATCTGTGCGAGTTATGGTTATAAACGTTCAATTTGAATTAAAGCGATTTAAACGATTTTCTAGGCGTTTTAATTTGTACCGGACAAACGGTAAATCCAATTGACACGAAATTTGAAACCTTACAATAATATCACATTACGGATCTGATGAAACTGGTTTCGTCGAAATCCGAGACTTTTTGAAAAATGGCTATTTTAACTCGCCAAATTAATATTAAAAATAATTCGATGCGTTTCGAGCTGCCACGATCAAACGATAACTCCGATTGACACGAAAATTGAAATCCGGTAATCACTAACTATTACGGATCCAATGAAACTAGTTTCGTCCAATTCTGAGACTGTTTAAAAATTGACTATTTTCACCAGTCGATTAAATATTAAAATATTCAATTTTCACAAATTAACTTTTAATTCGATTCTAAAAGTTCTAAAATATCATTCTAACTTCAATATGATAAAATAAAAATTTTCAAATCATTTACAATCATATTTAACTCAATTTTCAATTATTTCTATAATTTAACATATTAAATTATTGATTTAATTATCCAATTAAATCCAATTATTCAAAATAAAATATATTTGACTTATAAATTCACTTATTAATATTTAAAATTAATTAAATATTCAAATTTTAATTACTTAAAATCCTGGGTCGTTACAATATCGTTCTCGAAGACACCGGGTCTTCACTACCGTTTTTAAATGCAATCCATTTCGTCGTATCACTATTCGGAATGGGTTATATGACATAAGGTCCTCTCCCGGCTAAACCGAATAGTGAACGCTTGTTTTAAAAAAAACACGTGGATGCATCAATCACAAAGAATCACCATTAAATTTGATGTGGTTTTCGGATAACCAACCAGAATCCGACTCCCTGTCGCGTCGAAATTCAATTTCCGTTTTACGGGCCAATGGGTCTTCACATTCACACATAAACAAATCACCGATATCACAGCTCAGCACAAAGCAATTCATATCACATGGTATCACAATCACATATCAGAGATATCAATCAATACAAAGCATTCAATAATAATCAATCATCTACAATTAAGATGAATCAATCGTGTGATTATAATTAATAAATCACAAAATTATTTTCATTAATTATCCTTAATTAATGATTAATCATTCTTAATTTTAAATTAACTAGTCCTTAATTATTTATTAAGTAATCCTTAATTATTAATTAATCAAATCTTAGTTACCTTTATTAATTAATTATTCCTTAATTAATTACCTTAATTAATTAATCTTTTATTGTAAATTAATTAACTTAAATTGATAATTAATTAACCTTAATTATATTTTTAATTAACCTTTAGTTAATTATTCTTTAATTAATTAAGTGATTATAAATCATTTATCTTAATAAATCATTTAATTATTTCAAAATCTTTAATTAATAAGCCTTATAATTAATCATTATTAACACAAGAGATTAAGGTTAATTAAGAATTTAAAATAAATCAATATTTCATCTTAATTTTACTCTTAATTACATTGTTCATTCAAAATAATTAATTTATAATGTTACAAAATTAAATAGATTACTTTAAAAATATCTTACTAAAAACCTAAATTAATTCAAACTTAAAATCAAAACCATTATTTTAAAACATGGATAAAAATGTTGATAGTTTGAATTTTATGTCAGAGTAAAAACTATTTTATATTTCAAACGAAAGACGCACTCGAGTATTACCCGAGTTAAAACATTACTTGCTTCGAGTTTTTCCCAAAACTTACCCGTATGGTATTTTCCAAACTTAATTTTTTGTTTAAGTGTAAAACCCCGTGCAATCCAAAAATACTTCGAGCCTATACCCGAGCGTGTTCCCCTATTTCCCGAAGAGCACTTCGAGTCACAACACTGTCTTCCCACACCATAACTCACTGACATAACCCAAACATTATGCACGTGCATGGAGACTCTGGCAAACTTCGATCGATGCCGCAACCTTTGATGAGTCGACGACAACCACCATTGACCACCAGAGCACCCAGAAGTCCACCACGTCGACGAACACGAGATTTTACCGTTTTCCACAAACTGGAACGAACTTCCATCTCCCAAATTTGATTTGCTTTGCCGCCACATGCCATTAGAGGCAACAAGATTTTAGTCAGACCATCGATAAAGTCGAACACATCGATCTCACGCATCCTAGTGTGGTCTGATTCGACTTAGACGACGCCATTGCCTCGAGATACGATCGACAAAAATATAGGGCTAAAACCCTAGATCGACTCCGATCACCATCCACGATGGATTGTAAATTCATCTCACATTTTTCTCGATTTCAACGACCACCCAATCACCTCTGGAAGGAACCCCGACAGCCAATAGCTCCCCGATCACCAGAACTCCGCCACAAACTAATTTCCATTCATCTTGTATACACTACCTCAATTCAAAACTAAAAACCCTGATTTTAGTTTTAAAAATCATTATTTTCGAAATTGATTTGGATGATGTAAATGAATCTTGAATCCATGAAAATTGAAAATTGGATAGGTTTTGAGTTTTCCCCGTATTTCTCCTTTCAGTCAGAAACCATCTCATATTTTTCTTGGAAATATATTTTATAATTAAGTTCTGGTAATTTTAAACCCATTTTTTTTAACATCACACGCTGTAGAAGATCAGGGAACGTGGAATTGAATTTTGAACAGGATTTTGAATTCCTGTAACCTGGAACAGAGGGTACCAACATGCGCAATCACCTTGGCACATGCATGTACACATCTTTGCATGCATGTAAGTATTTTACAATTTCTATTTCGAGAATGAGTCAAACAACAGATCAAATTCTAAGATTTCAGAAGGTTTACTCACTTGTAAAGTAGAAACAGAGGAAAACTGGATGTTGAAAACATAAAGCCTTGACTTTTCTTGAATTTGAAAATTTGGAACTTACTTTCTGGTTTTGATCTTTTTGAAACAAGTTTGCCGATCTGATTGTTGTCTTGGTGATGATCCTTGCTTTACTTTAGTGGTTGAAGTTAAAACCTTGCTTTGATTGAAAATTTGTTTTCTGGTTTGAAATTTTGAAAAGATTGTTTCAGGTTTGAAAAGAATTCAGGCTTCAGATCTTAAAATTTATAGAGGTTGTTTTGTTTTTTTAAGGTTTTGCTTTCAATCTTCTTTTCTTTCTCTGGTTAGAATTTTTACATGCTTTTGAAAATAAAGATAAAAGAATGAGAAAAAGGAGATTAGAGATGTTATATAGCTTTATTTTCTTTTTTATAAATTTTCTCAAAAATAGAAACAAAGAGATGACACTTGTTAAACAATTTGTTACATGAATTACACTTGTTAATATTTGTACTTAAAATTTAACACTTGTTAACTTATATTTTTATATAATTTTTTTAAATCATATTTCCTATTTTATAAATACATTTTTCCTAATCATTAATGTATACAATTTTAAAAGAAAATGTTTTAAAACCAATTACACATTAAATAAATCATATATATATATATTATTTTAAATCCAAATCATTTTATTAATTTTAATTCTAATTTCAAGTTCAAATTCAATTTTGAATTACAATCCATTTATATGTGTATAAATCAATACTAATTCTATTTGTCTTGAAAATTTTCAAATTAATTTTCAAAAATTCAAATTAATTACTAATTTTAAATTGATAAAATTTGGGATGTTACAAATTCCCCCCTAAAGAAAATTTCGTCCTCGAAATTTGAAAGAGAGAAACAAATATAGAATATAAGAAACACAGAAAAGATAGAGAAATGGCTTACCAATCAAGCCCTAGCTCCTTCCAACAAGTCGACTTCGAACGAAATGCACTCCCCCTTTCCTGATGAATGCATGCGTGAGTACCAGCTCGCGATTTGAGTTCGAGCTTTCCCTCCTTCCCCTTTTCTCTTTTTTTGTTTAAGTTCGGACATTTTTTTCTGCTTTGCTTTCACTATTGTGTGAAAAGAATAGGGGAAAACTTGATTTAAAAGAAAGGCTACAAGTCAGTGTAGAAGAAAGATAGAATGGTTGATGGAAAGAAGTGTGACAGCCCAGTCTAGTCAAATACACACACACACACATATATATTATTTAAATTTAAATCGTCTTGAATTCGTAGCTTAAAATCTTGACCTAGGCGTGCCGCTAGACGTTCATAATGTTATGCCCCTATTTCGAACGCAATGGAAAAGGTTTCGATTCCTAATTCAATCATGGAGAAGATAGATTTTTGGACCCAATTATTATATTGAATTTTCGATTTAAATTCCAGTGCTTTTATATCCCGTACAGCTAAATGATAATTCTAAAACTACAAAATTCAATAATAATACGCTATTACAGATTTAACGGAACTAGTTTCGTCGAAATCCAAGAATGTGCCTCGGAAGACTATTTTTAAATGTTAATTCAAACGATATATTTTTAAAATTGAGAAAATCACTTTTAAATTCAATTTTAGAAGTTCGATTACCTTCATTATTACTAATATAAAATTTATAAACCTTTAAATTATTTTTAACAAGCTCAGAACTCTAGATTCAATATTCTACCAAATCTTCAATTCTTAAATTCGTTAATTAAATTTCCCAACCAATAGATATATTTGAAACTCAAATTAAAAATTAACTATTAAAATATTTAAAATATTTAAAATCAATTAAATATTTCAATTTTAAATATGCAAAATTTTAGGTCATTTCATTCCTTGTAACGACATATATTTTCGATAATTAAATTTTGTTAATTTAATAAGTTTTAGTCATTTAATTCGGAAAGAAAATAGAAAAAATCTATAATTTAATAATGAAATCACTAAAATAAAGGTAATAATGTTAATGCAAGTTAATAAATAACTAATCTAGTGCAAATCCAATTAAATGAAACAATTTCAAGGTCATAATTGATTGTAAATAATAAATTGAGAAATAAAATTCAAAGTTATATTAATTGACAAAATAATACGTAACAAGCTGTAATTGGGAAAAATCAATGTTAGATAATTAATTGAAATAATTGTTGGTCGATAATGAAGTATGAATAGGACGATGATTGAATATGTAGAATGGGAATCAAGATTTACTAATTTAAATTTAATAATTGGATTAGTTGGAATTAAATGAAAATTAATATTTAAATATTACGTAATAAGGATTAAGATGAAATTAGGAAATATTAATGTACCATGTTATAAACCAATGTTAAATATATCCTTATTAATAAAAGACTTGAATAACAAGGTTTAAAAGTTAATAAATGGATTTTGGAATGTTAAATGTATAAATTTCTGAATTTAGTGAAAGTGAAATTAAACACAGAAATTGAGGAATTAATCAATTTTAAATTGACATCTAAATTTTTTTAAATTAGTGTGAATGATCAAGAAATTTAAAAATTATAAAATTTGTCAATTATAGCATTGAAATTGAAAATTTGATTTAGTTAATTAATTATTAATCTAATTATTGTAAAATAGACATTTTAGCCACTGACTCGGATTTCGACGAAACTAGTCTCATCGGATCCATAACAGTGAATTATTGTAGGATTTCAAGTTTCGTAGCAATCGGACTTGTTGTTTGATCGTACGGACTCGAAACGCCTTGAAATCAATTTGAACTAATTTGATTTTAGCATAACTTCTTCATACGGTGGAATTAGGACTTGAAACCTGTTCCTTAGAGTTTAAAATATTCAAAAACATCTATTTTGATATATGGGTTGACCCAATTTCGTTCCGAAGTCAGAACGGGCTTTTCGGGCCGTTTATCGTTCAATGGTCCAAGCCAATCATGTCCATTCATCTCTATTTCTGAACTACCTATATATACCTTTTTATAAACCCTAAACTGTTTCTTGTTCCTCATTTCTATATATATAATTCTATTTTCTTCTCCTCTTTCAATGGCGGACAAAACCTAACTCCCAATTGCAAATCCAAATCAAATTTCAAGTCCAACATTTCAAACTCCTCAAAAAAATTTAGAAAAAATATATATCGAATATCTTTACAATATGGATCTACGTCAACTGTTTGTTTTTGGAAATGATGCTCGAGTTGATCTGGAAGCATGATCAAAATTGGAAAACGCGGATTTAGGGCTCGATTTGGGGTTTCCTGATTTTGTCGCTAATTGTTGAAATTGTTCTATGGGTCTGGTAAAGATCACCGTTTGGAGTCGTTGTACAGTGGTCCCACCGCTTAGAATTGACTGAGGCCATCGGAATTTGTGTATTAGGGTTTTGGACACCACTAGTTAAAGGTGACGGTCGGAGGAGCTTCGGGCGATCGGACTTGGGTTATTGGATGGGCGGCGGTAAGGTGAAGGTGATGGAGGTGGCGTCTCGTTCTATAGCGGCGTAGAGGCGGAGTTATAGCCGATCAAAGGCGGAGCTGCACTAGTTTCCTGGGTACGAACGAAGGGGGAGATGTTGTTTTGCCTGGTGACTTGGCCGCTTCTATTTGGGCGACCCTTTTTATTTATTTATTTATTTTTATTTCATTTCTATTCAAAGGTTCTAATTTGCATAACTTTTACGTACATGGTCCAATTCACGTGTGGTCTCAGGCATTTGGATCATATCGAAATTCTGGACATTTTGGCACTTGTTTGGATAGATTCTGAGATAGTTCAAATTTTGGGTTTAAATTGGATTTGAATTCAATTTAAATTCAAAAGGGTGAGTGTTTTAACCCACTCACAACTTCTAAAATTTCTTCTATTTGTTAAATTGATTTATGATGTGATTAGAAATTTATTTATGACTATTTGACATATTTTGAATCATCATCTCCGTTTATTTGAATTTATTTGGATAAAATAGTTATTTAATTTACTATCGAATATAACTGCCAGCAAATACCTATTATTTATTATCTGCTCCATATTGATGTTATTGATTGAATTGGATGATGATCGTGATAAATGTTTGATGATTGATATTGGATGAATGGATGTTCTATTTTATATTGTTATAAATTGCAAGTTTGTTATGGATTTTTATTTCATTTGGGATTGCGGTTAGAAATGATATATAACCGTAATTATATTTTAAATTACGGATTGAAATGATAAACATCCGTATCACTTGACCATAGGATAGAAAATTATATACAGACACTCTGGTCTATATGTATAAATATGTTGAAATGAATTCTATGGTTTTGTAAAGAAATATATGGTTTTATATAAATATTGATTCTAGATATTATATAAATGTTATTTTATTCTTAAATTTTAAGCTATGAATAAATTGTTTAATATAGAATAAGCTTAATAATAAGTTTGATTTCCATTGTGATAATATGGATAAGTATTTAAATTTTATTTTAATATAGAGTTTATATGATTTAAATAAATTAAGGTTGGAAGATAAATTGGAAATTTATTTGAAATTGAATTTATGTCAGAATTAAACTCAAATAAGTTGATGTAAAATTTATTAAATTTGGAACTTTAAATGGTATGATTTTATAACTTGATTTTGGTTTAGGGTGAATTAAACGAATATTCCAAGTATAAATAAATTTATTGGTAATTTGAGTTTTATTTAGATGATAATGGGTTTATTATGTAAAATATTTCAAACTAAATAATAGAAAAGTGAATTGTTGAATCGTAATTACCAAACTTAGTTTGAAATTGTGAATACTTAAAGTTTGAAATATATTAAATTTGAAATGGTTTATTCTGTGGATCAAATCCTTTTTGAAATCAATATAATTTGGAATAATTTATTTGGAAACTGAATTGCATTGAAATTTATAATTTGGGATTTGGTTAAATTTAAAATCTAGAAATTCGAGTTGTTTTGGAATTGATTGGTGAAATTTAAGAAGCCAGTTTATTATATAAAGTATTTTAGTATTTGCACTGTTTAAGTGATGGAAGTTATGTTTCAAAGTTACGAGTTTCAAAGTATTATGATTTGAAAGTGTTTTAATTTCAAGTGTTTGGTTTCGAAGTGTATAACTTTGAAAGTGCTTTGATTTTTGAAAAAAGGATATATTTGAAATAAAAATGATATTATATGATTTGGGTTTTATAAAAATGATATCATATTGATTTAGTTTTTGAAACGAAAATGATTTCGTAATTATATGTTTTCGAAATGGATATTATATTCTAGTTTTGAAGTATAATTATTTTGAAATGACCATAGTGGTATAATAACGTTTGGTTTTTAAAGTGATCAGGATTGGAAGTTTTCATACTCTCGGCCAACTCCAAAAAACACTTTAACAACCGTGTACGCGGTGGAGATTCCAGAATAAAGTAGGATGGCGGTGGCATTTCCTTTGAGGTAAATACGTGGACCCGACTCCCGTGAGTTGGCATAAGGTGGCTAAAACAGGAGCGATTGACGGGTTAAGAAGGTAGCACCTTTTATCGGACACACTCCTTCGATACCATTCTATTACTTTGTGATTGATATGGGCCCTTTTTATTTTGGGGGGAGGTGGGCGGTAATAGCTGCTACGCGTTACCACCGGTCCGGAAGCGTAATTGGTATATCTACCCTGGCATTGCCTAGTTGTGCCGTGTCACCTACCGTAGCGCGCCTTGTACGAGTTTGGTTTTCTCCCGTAGCCCGTGGAGCGTTTAGGGTAGTCTTCCGATCTAGAGATGCGCTGATACTGGATGGACTACTGGGACTATTACGTGGTAAGGGCTATATGTTTAACCCATTAACGTTATTTAAAAGTAAGTTTATTTTACTATTAGACATTATTATAATAGCGCATATTACTACATAGTAAATAGTTTAACGGATTCTTAGGAGATATAAATCCCGAACATCTCTTAAGTTACTGCACTCACGTTAGACATTGGATAGGAGATGTCAAATCCCATAAACATCTCTGACGCCGTTCCACTCATATTCATTTCTATTGATTTAACTCACATAATATCTTTTAGTTCTGACTCGAGTGTTTTGTCTTTTCAATTCGCTCGGGTCAGTCAGAGCATTTCAGGATTCGAAGACTTTATTTCTGGAGGACGAAGACGAAGATCTTGTTACTATTATTATTATATTATTTCGCTGCATTCATACTATTCCGCTGCATTGTTATTTATTCTTTGGTATGTGTAACTCTGATATGTGTTGTATAAGTATAATAAAATGTTTTGTAAAACAGCTTTGAGATTCTGTTTTGTTACTATTTTGTATAATAAAAATGCTTTGAGATTATGTTGTATAAGTATGATATGTGTTGTATAAGTATAATAAAATGTTACTATTTTGTCATTCCATTATGAGATTCTGTTTTGTTTTATTTCTTTCTCTACTTTTCTTATTCACCCAAATAACAATCTTCCCTTTTATATGGTTTGAGTCGGCACTGTCTGCCTAAGAGTAAAAAAAGGCTGGATGTTACTCATGGTATCAGAGCTTTGGTTTAGCGATAAATTTTAGCTTTATGGGGTCAGACTCTTTATTAATAGGGCAGTAATACATATGATGAGTCTTTGAGTGTATATATATGAGAGAGTGTATTTGTTAGTGTTATAAAAGGTTTTGATATTGTGTTAATTTGTTTCATTTTGTATTTATAAATTCCGGTTGGTGCATAGGATGCTATGACATCAATAAGGATTTCTAAACACTTAATAGGACAGGCTGGCACAATATTTGGTTTGATAACAGGTAAATGAAATAATTTTTCCTATTATATTTTCTATATATAAAATATTTTTTTTATAAAGGCTATATTTGGTTGTAATATATTGGTTGTTAGGTAGTGAAATTTATAAATATTGATTAGAAACAAAATTTGAAGAAAATAAAATAAATGAAATATGGAAATTTTAGAACATAAGTTTCGGGATTTTTAAATTTCCTTCAAAGGATTTTGGAATATATAATAATATTAGAAGTATTTTCTAGTATAAATATTTCAATATAAATTGAAAGAATTGTTTTAAAGAAATTTTGGAAAGAAATAAGTTATGTACTCCCCTCTCTGTCGCTGGAAAATAATTTGGCGATGAGTGCACGCATCATCGACATTCATTTTCGAGTTTCAAAGTGGGAAGACCATTGTAGTAGTTTTACTACAGATTTGTTTTGAAAAACAAATATAAATTTTAAATTGTTTTAAATATAATTGGATATATAAATTGTAAATATATACGTTTATCTACTGTTTTTAAAATGATTTGAAATTTAACCTGATATTTAGTTCTTAAATTTTCGTTAATTAATAGTTTCAATTATTGTAGTGAAACGGAATGTAACTAATTAATAATTGGAAACTCTAATTAAAATAAGAGATTAGATGCTAGGTTATAAATGAAACTTCAGGAAGGTTGAAATATGTAACCTATAAAACAAAGGATATTATTATTGAGCATTAAGTTTATTAAAAGAAATAAGATGAACTTGTATAATTTTCAATTACATTCTTAAAAAGCATATATATAACTTACCAAAAGATGTAAAAGTTGAAATGTCTAATAAGAAAATGTAAAAGAATATTATACCATAAAACTTAAAGTAATGAAAGCATTTAATGAAGTCCTTTATAAATAAGAAATTGATGTTATAGTGTTATAATCTTAAGTTATAATTGAAATGTTACTATAATTAAATATAATAGAAGGGTAAGTATTATAAATAAATGATTATAAATTTAAGTAAATAAATTGAAATGATAAAAAATTGAATGGAATAGGAATACTATTGATAAATAAATGTAAATAAATGAAATCAGGTAATGAATGAATAAATAATAATGGATTTATGTAAGTATAAGCACAGATAAGTGAAATAAACACTGAATCAATGGATGGAAATGAAAATTTGCAACAAATTAATGTAAATTAAAAAGGTAAATCATCATATGAATGAAAAGGGTAATCAAACAATAAATGTAATGGAATGAAATTAATAAGAATGATCTCGTCTATTGTTTGAAATTGTTGTTTGTTTGGTTTATGGTAGTTTGGGCAAGGATACTTTAATTCGTTTGGATGTATGAATAATCTATTTAGTTTCATCTAAAACTGTTGAGTAAATGGTGCACTTAATAGTTATTTTTCATTCTGTACCGTTTGAAGTTTTCAAACCCGAACAACTATTAGTTTTGTTTGATATGAATGGATACTTGATTGTGTTGATTTTCGATTGTATATGAGTTGCAAGTGATTGTTGTTGTTTGACATTGAATTGTTTGTAAGTGGCTGAAACAACTTTAAATATTTCATTTTATATAATTATTAACTCTTTTTAGATTATATAAGTGAAATGCAGGTTATGGAAGCAACTGCTTTTGGTTTCATAATTAAGCGTTTGTTTCCCGACAAATAGGCACATTCTCGGATTACGGTTTTATAGCGTTATTATATTATTTTTTCCATTATTGGGATATATTATTTTGAGATATTGTGATATATATATATATATATTGTTATATTTGATATTATATTTTCTTTCGAACCTTCCCGTACAAAGGAGACTTTGCCAAAAATTTCGTCAATTTGAACGTACAAATTTTTTGGAATGTTTTCCAAACTTTAATAATTTAAGTATAAAAAGATTTGATGGTTATAAATTGGTATATTCTATTTAAATTAATTAATTTTGTAAATTTATTTGTTATAAATTTAATATTTTAAGGAAGGTATATTGTTTCCTTAATTCTTCTTTTCCCTTCTTTTTCCTTTTCGAGGACGAAAAGTTTTGAGTGGGGGAGAATGTAACGACCCTTAATTTTCGATAGTTAAATCATATTAATTTATTAAGTTTTAGTAATTTAATTCGGAAAGAAAATAAAAAAAATCTGCAATTTAATAATGAAATCGCTAAAATAAAGGTAATAATGTTAATGCAAGTTAATAAATAACTAATCTAGTGAAATCCAATTAACTGAAACAATTTCAAGCTCATAATTGATTGTAAATAGTAAATTGGGAAATGAAATTCAAAGTTATATTAATTGATGAAATAATACGTAATAAGCTGTAATTGAGAAAAGTCAATATTAGATAATTAATTGAAATAATTGTTGGTCAATAACAAAGTATGAATAGGATAATGATTGATGGAATAGAAAGAATGGGAGTCAAGATTGATTAATTTGAATTTAATAATTGGATTATTTGGAATTAAATGAAAACTAATATTTAAATATTACGTAAATAGGGATTAAGATGAAATTGGAAAATATTAATGTACCATGTTATAAACCAATGTTAACTATATCCTTATTGTAATAAAAGACTTGAATAACAAGGTTTAAAAGTTAATAAATGGATTTTGGAATTTTAAATGTATAAATTTTTGAATTTAATGAAATTGAAAGTAAACACTGAAATTGAGGAATTAATCAATTTTAAATTGACATCTAAATTTGTTTAAATTAGTGTAAATGATCAAGTAATTTTAAAACGATAAATTTTTTCAATTATAGCATTGAAATTGAAAATTTGATTTAGTTAATTAATTATCAATTTATTTACTTAATGTAAAAATATCCATTTTGGCCACTGATTCCAATTTCGACGGAACTAGTCTCATCGGATTCATAACTGTGAATTATAGTAGGATTCCAAGTTTCGTAGCGATCGGACTTATCGTTTGATCGTACGAACTCGAAACGCCTTGAAATCAAATCAATTGAAATCAATTTGAACTAACTTGATTTTAGCATAACTTCTTCATATGGTGGAACTAGGACTTGAAAACTGTTCCATCGAGTTTAAATTATTCAAAAACATCTATTTTGATATATGGGTTGAACCAATTTCGTTTCGCAGTCAGAACGGGCTTTTCGGGCCATTTGTTGTTCAACGGTCCAAGCCAATCGTGTCCATTCGTCTCTTTTTCTGACCTACCAATATATACCTTGTTATAAACCCTAGACTATTTCTTATTCCTTATTTCTATACGTACAATTCTATCTTCTTCTCTTCTTTCAGTGGCAGACAAAACTAACTCCCAATTGCAAATCCAAATCAAACTTCAAATCCAACATTTCAAACTCCTCAAAAAAATTCAGAAAAATTATATATCAAATATCTCGACAATACGAATATACGTCAACTGTTCATTTTTGGAAATGATGCTCGAGTCGATCTAGAAGCACGGTCAAAATTGGAAAACGCGGATTTAGGGCTCGATTTGGGGTTTCCTGATTTTGTCGCTAATTGTTGAAATTGGTTTATGGGTCTGGTAGAGATCACCGCTTGGAGTCGTTCTACGGTGGTCGCACCGCTTAGAATTGACCAAAGCCATCAGAATTTGTATATTAGGGTTTCGGCACCATTAGTTAACTGTGACGGCGGGAGGAGCTTCAGGCGATCGGACTTGGGTTATTGGATGGGCGGCGGCGAGGTGAAGGTGATGGAGGTGGCACTTGGGTCTATAGCGGCGTATGGGCGAGTTATGGCCGGTCAAAGGCAGAGATGCACTGGTTTTGTGGGTTCGAACGAAGGGGGAGACGCTGTTTTGCCTGGTGATGTGGCCGCTTCTATTTAGGTGACCATTTTTATATTTTTATTTCATTTCTATTCAAAGGTTCTAATTTGCATAACTTTTGCATACGAGGTCCAATTCACGCGCGGTCTCTTGCGCTTGGATCATATCGAAATTCCAGACATTTTGGTGCTGGTTTAGATGGATTCTGAGACCATTCAAATTTTAGGTTTAAACTGGATTTAAATTCAATTTAAATTCAAAAGGGTGAGTGTTTTAATCCACTCACAACTTCTAAAATTTCTTATGTTTGTTAAATTTATTTATGATGTGATTAGAAATTTATTTATGACTATTTGGCATATTTTAAATCATCATCTCCGTTTATTTGAATTTATTTGGATAAAATAGTTATTTAATTTACTAGCGAATATAACTGCCAGTAAATACCTGTTATTTATTGTCTGCTCCATATTGATGTTATTGATTGAATTGGATGATGATCGTGATAAATGTTTGATGATAGATATTGGATGAATGGATGTTGTATTTTATATTTTATAAACTACAAGTTTGTTATGGATTTTATTTCATTCGGGATTGCAGTTTGAAACGATATCTAACCGTAATTATATTTTAAATTACGGATTGAAATGATAAACATCCGTATCACTTGACCATGGGATAGAAAATTATATGCAGACATCGTGGTCTATATATAAAAATATTTTGAAGTGATATTCTATGGTTTTGTAAAGAAATATATGGTTTTATATAAATATCGAGTCTAGATATTATATAAACGTTATTTTATTCTTAAAATTTTAAGCTATGAATAAATTGTTTTAATATAGAATATGCTTAATAATAAGTTTGATTTCCATTGTGATAATATGGATAAGTATTAAAATTTTATTTTAATATAGAGTTTATAATGATTTAAATAAACTAAGGTTGGAAGATAAATTGGAAATTTATTTGAAATTGAATTTATGCAAGAATTAAACTCAAAAAGGTTGATGTAAAATTTGTTAATTTTGGAACTTTAAAAGGTATGATTTTAAAACTTTATTTTGGTTTAGGCTGAATTAAACGAATATTTCAAGTATAAATAAATTTATATGTAATTTGAGTTTTATTTAGATGATAATGGGTTTATTATGTAAAATATTTCGAACTAAATAATAGAAAAGTGAATTGTTGAATCGTAATTACCAAACTCAGTTTGAAATTGTGAATACTTGAAGTTTGAAATATATTAAATTTGAAATGGTTTATTCTATGGATCAAATCTGTTTTGAAATCAATATAATTTGGAATAGTTTATTTGGAAACTGAATTGCATTGAAATTTTAATTTGGGATTTGGTTAAATTTAAAATCTAGAAATTCGAGTTGTTTTGGAATTGACTGGTGAAATTTAAGAAGCTAGTTTATTATATAAAGTATTCTAATATTTACGCCATTTAGGTGATGGAAGTTATGTTTCAAAGTTACAAGTTTCAAAGTATTATGATTTGAAAGTGTTATAATTTCAAATGTTTGGTTTCGAAGGGTATAACTTTGAAAGTGCTATGATTTTTGTAAAAAGGATATGTTTGAAATAAAAATGATATTATATTGATTTGGGCTTTATAAAATTGATATCATATTGATTTAGTTTTTGAAACGGAAATGATATCGTAATTACATGGTTTCGAAATGGATATTATATTCTAGTTTTGAAGTATAATTATTTTGAAACGACCGCGGTGTTATAATAACGTTTGGTTGTTAAAGAGACCGGGATCGAAAGTTGTCATACTCTCTGCCAACTCCGAACACCACTTTAACAACCGTGTACGCGGTGGAGATTTTAGAATGAAGTAGGATGGTGGCGGCGTTTCCTTTGAGGTAAATACGTGGACCCGACTGCCGTGAGTTGGCATAAGGTGGCTAAAACATGAGCGATTGACGGGCTAAGAAGGTAGCACCTTTTATCGGACACACTCCTTCGTTAGCATTCTATTACTTTGTGATTGATTTGGACCATTTTTATTTTGGGGCTGTGGCTCAAGGTGGGCGGTAGTAGCTGCTACGGGCTACCACCGGTCCGGAAGCGTAATTGGTATATCTACCACGGTATTTCCTAGTTGTGTCGTGTCACCTACCCTAGCGCGCCTTGTACGATTTTGGTTTTCTCCCTAGCCCGTGGAGTATTAAGGGTAGTCTCCTGATCCGGAGATGCATTGATACTTGATGGACTATTGGGACTATTACGTGGTAAGGGCTATATGGGTAACCCCTTAACGCTACTTAAAAGTAAGTTTATTTTACTATTACACATTATTATAATAGCGTATATTACTACATAGTAAATAGTTTAACGGATCCTTAGGAGGTGTGAATCTCGAACATCTCTTAAGTTACTGCACTCACGTTAGACACTGGATAGGAGATGTCAAATCCTGTAAACATCTCTGACGTCGTTCCACTCATATTCATTTCTGTTGATTTAACTTACATAAGATCTTTTAGTTCCGACTCGAGTGTTTTGTCTTTTCAATTCGCTCGGGCCTGTCTGAGCATTTCAGGATTCAAAGACTTTATTTCTGGAGGACGAAGACGAAGATTTTGTTATTATTATTATTATACTGTTCCTCTACATTCATACTGTTCCACTGCATTATTATTTATTCTCTGGTATGTGTAACTCTGATACATGTTATATAAGTATAATCAAATGTTTTGTAAAACAGCTTCATGAACATTTATTTGATTATTATATTTTGTCATTCCGCTGTGAGATTTTGTTTTTTTTTATTTCTTTCTCTGCTTTTCTTATTCACCCCAATAAAAATCTGCCCTTCTGTATGGTTTGAGTCGGCATGTGTGTCTGCTTAAGCATACAAAAAGGCTGGATGTTACATTCCTCCCCCTTATAAGAATTTCGTGCTCGAAATTGTTAGGTAAGAAGAATGGTCCAAAACCCAATAACTAGTTCGCAAAACCACACAATTTTAAACAACTTCTCGAATACAATTATTTATTTTGAGAACACATTATCTCTTTTACAAATTTCCAAACTCCTTCATAGATTTCAAATGACAATATTCCCTCAATCATACAAATTATAATTAAAAACCAAAATTTAAATTATCGAAATTTTCTAACTCCTTGAATCTTGGAAAAATTTTGTCAGCATCTCCTTTGCACGGCTAGATCCGAAAACGTACAAAACTGCCTCTACGGGACCCAATCATCAAACGAAAACAAAAGCCAAGTGACTCAATCAGAAAATCATCAATTTCATACAACAATTTAAACATGTACCCTTTTCGTCGGGATATCAAATTTTACTTCAGAAAACGAAAATATCAATTTAGCTTTTGCTTTTACATACTTCGCCCTACTTACCAATAATATCCAATCATACAATTTAAAATCATTTTATTCAGCATTTTCAAATTCCAACACTCACTTTACTTGAGCCGGTATGATGTATGTATATCATTCGTACGTAATATCAAATCTGATTGCTCATTTGATCAAACCATTTCACTTCTGAACCAGTATCTCTTGTGCGGAATCAGATCTGGTTTCCTGATTAGAAACCGTCATCCTCCTTTCATAGCCATATACTATGATAGAGAAATCCAAAACCAGTCAAAAATCCATAGCCAAGGTTCACAGTATAAAATCTAATGAAAAATCCTAACTCGGATCGATATAAACTATCTCAAAATTCTGTGCACGAATCTAGATCAAATCGTTATGCAAATATAATAATGTTCCTACGACATATCTTTTATTTTTGTAATGACCTGATATTTTCAACCATTCGCAGCCGCACATGTCGGACTTGAATAGCTCAAAATACCGAATTGTTAATTTAAATTTGGCAAAATTCAAAACAGACAGTAAATAAATAAATCACAGAACATAGATACAAAGTAATAAAATGCTGCGGAAGTAAAGAAATAGTAGTCCATGAAGCTACTATACGCATACATCAGAGTTAAATAAGATACAACAGAAATAACAAGATGATAATCCAGTACAAAGCTGAATACAACACTGGAATAAACTGAATAACTGGAATGAAATAGATAACAGGGTCTTCAAGCAAAGCTCCAGCTCCGAAGGTGGGTCTCAAACGCCATGCCACTCAGTCTGACCCAAGCGTAAAGCAAAACACAAAACACGTGAGTCATGACATACATACTTATACAATGTAAACCAACTCAAGGGAACTGTAATATAAGGTACAAGTAACCTAAAGGATGCTTGGGACCGCCTATCCTCTGAGGATCCGTTGAACTATTTACTATGTAGTAATATTTCGCTGCTATAATAATGTGTATAGTAAAATAAACTTATTTTTAAATAGCGTTAAGGGGTTACCCATATAGCCCTTAACATGTAATAGTGCCAATAGTCTATACAGTACAATAATACCTCCTAATCGGGAGGCTGCCAGAGGATACTCCATAGGTACGACACAAATTAAACTCGTACAAAGCGCGCTAGGGTAGGTGACATGGCACAACTAGGCAATGCCAGGGTAGAAATACCAATTACGCTTCTGGACCGGTAGCAACGCGTAGCAGCAACTACCGCCCATCTCGAGCCACACCCCCAAAATCAAAGGGCTCTAATCAGTCACAAAGTAATAGAATGGTATCGAAGGAGTGTGTCCGATAAAAGGTGCTACTTTTTTATCCTGTCAATCGCTCCTGCTTTAGCCAACTTATACCAACTCACGGGAGTAGGGTCCATAAATACACCTCAAAGGAACACCTCCACCATCCTACTTCATTTTGGAATCTCCACCGCGTACACGGTTGTTAAAGTGGTTTTCGAAGTCGGCAGAGAGTATGATAACTTCCGATCTCGGTCTCTTTAACAACCAAACGTTATTACTACCCATGGATATTTATTTCAAAATCATTTCTATTCCAAAACCATTTAAAATCAAATACCATTACTTTTCAAATAATATCCATTTCAAAATGGTAATATTTCCAAATCCATATGCTTTCCAAATAATATCCATTTTCCATTTCAAAACCAAATCAATATGATAACTTGAAATACTCTTTAAAATCATCTTAAACCAAAACCATATTATAAAGTCATATTCTTAAATCATTAATTTCGATGTGTTTCAAATCATTATATTTAAAGACAATTCTTAAATAAATTCAATTTCAAATAAATTCATTTCCAAAACCATACTACTTCTGAAGTTATAACAGTTATGAGACCAAACACTTTGAAACCATAATACTTTGAAATCATAACACTTAGAAATGTTATCATTCGTAAATCATAATATTTAGAAAATCATAACACTTTGAAACATATTTATTTAAACCTTTTAAATTCAATGTTAATATCTTCAAAACAAGATTCATTTAAACCACTTAAATCCAATGTTAAATAATATTCATTTCAAAGTTGTAGCATTTCTAATTTCATTCATTTAATTATAAAATTTCCAATACATTGTAAAATTCAGCTACCACAACATTTATGAAGTGCTACAGTAGATATATTAGTATTTCAAAAACATTGTGAAATTCAGAAACAACTGCACTTATAAGGTGCTGTAATAGATATTTAGTTATTTCAGAACTTAGTTAAGTTTCAAAATTGATAGCAGTTAGCAAATGCTATCTTAGAACCACAGTATTTCTGAAGTGCTACCAATACTAATTCCAGATTCTTTTATAATATTTCAGAAACAATAAAACTTCAATTTTAGCCATTTTTAGCTTATAAAACATATTTCAGGCTTCAGAAAAGGTCCATTTGGATATCATTTAACTTATGATTTAAATAGAAAAAATTTAGTAAATAAAATATTCAAATTCAATAATTCATTTGTTGAGTCAAGGTACACTATTCAACTTAACCTTATTTTAACAAATAACTTAACACTTATTTCAAAACACTCATTTCATAAAATAAGACATTCTTTTAATAAGTCAAACTTCAAATTTCCATTTGAAAAGCCAATTTCCAATTTATAAGTCAAGTCATATTAATAATACATTTTTCCCATTTAAATTATAATCATTCATTTTACAAAACATATCCATAAATAAAATATTTTATCATAGTTAATACAATAATCAATTATCTTTACATCAAATAACTATGATTTTCTAGTTAAATAAATTTTATTACAACAAGTCCAATTAAGACTGCATTTCATTTTATCAATCCAAGTACATTATTTATTATACAAAAACATATCCATTTCAGGAATTAACCTTCATTAACATTACTAAGTTAGATTTAAGATTTCAAATTAAATCAAACTTAATTATTAAGATATTTATCATTGGTAAAATCTTTAAATTCAACTTAAAACCAATAATAGATTTATAAAATTCTAGCTTATAGAAAAACCAAATCTCTTTATATTCTAAGTCATTAAATCAAATCTTTGTGCTAAAATTTCATATATTCAAAATATTCAAAATACTTAATAACTTTTTAAGAAATCATTATTTTAAAAATATTAACCATATGCATGTATAATATTTCTAACCTAGGTCAAGTGATACGGATATGTATTATTTCAATCCGTAATTTAAAAAGAAAATTTTGGGTTTTATCATTTCAAACCAACAATCCAAAAAAAAAAATACAAATAAAAACCACCTGGGCCTATCATTTCATCCCATAATGATTTTTTCTTATTCCATCGGGTATGTATTGTTTCAACCCATAGTGATAAGGGAAATTGCAGTGTGACAAATAGGAAATAAAATAATAGTATAGCATATAATATCATATTAGATGATGTAACAGGTACTGAAACAACATTTAACATCATATAAATATATCATAAGCATGTATGAACATAGCATATTAATTTATACAATTCACTTGTCATCATTCCACAATTATAAATGTATGTATGCTTAGAGTGATAAACTCACCTTCTAAAGCTGGAGATAACAATTCAAGACACACAACCAAACTCTGAAAAGCAAGACAAAGCAAGAATTTTGAAGCAAAGCACGATGGCGACGAGTTCCATGGACAAAGCTAATAAATAGGAATTGAGGAAATCTAATCAGAATTGGACCGATGAAGATAATTGGCATAAGTGAATATATATAGCTATATATAACTATATATATATATGTATATATAATCATATTCTAAATACAAACACATTTTTTTTCAAATATATGTGTACATATATATATTTCAAAATCGTTATTCTTAATTAAAACACATATATTGAAAACATATATATATATATATATATATATATATATATATATATATATATACTTATCAAAAATGCAAACTATTTACCCATATTATGTATATTCAGTTGAAATTATCTATATATAGTCCCAAAAATCAATTTTAAACATATACCAATAAAAACACAACTCATGTATGTAATACAAACTCATGTAAACAGATAATATAGAATACTAATATACATATCTATGGAGACAAGTGCATATTCATTCTACCAAAATATGTGCAGACTCTAAACAAATATGCAACTATACTTATACCCAAATATGTGAAATCCAACTATACTATCTTATATGCAGAACAATGTGTGTGTGTGTGTGTGTGTGTATACATAAATCAGACCGTTCCTCCCTATATGCAGACTGATATGTTAACATATTTTATACTTCAAATTTTCATGCCACGTTATATATGCAAGCCAAAATATATTCAGATATATACCTACATTATAGCAAAGCATGGTATAACTTATAGATCATATATCTGACATCAAAATATATACATACTTTAAGCTTAACTATATAAATGTAAGCAGTTTTCTAAAATTAACAATTATAGCTATATATATAATGTTAACCAAGATATATATACCAGATTATAACAAGACATATATTATATAAATCTAGCAACCACATATATACGAACTTACGCTTTAGGTACTTTCCTAGACTAATATATTTAAGCTAACTTTTATAAAGCCGTAGCAATACATACATACATACATACATACATACATACATACATATATATATATATATATATATACCTAATGTACAATAGCTATTGAAGGAGGGGAAGGCGAACATCAAGGGAAAGCTGCTGCGGGGTGGAGGCTGTCGACGAGGCCAGCAGGAGGAATCCAGTTATAGCCGAAGTGAGGAGAGAAGAAAACACGGTGGTGTGGATCTCGGGTGATTGGACTTGTTGTAACGATACGGATTTTCGTTGCCGAAAAACCGCATGGTTATGGGTTTTAAAAAGAAAAGAAAAGAAAAAGAAATAAAAGAAGATAGAAAATAGAGGGAGAAAAGAAATTTGAAAACAGAAATTTTTTAAAATAGAAGATAGAAGAATTTTAAAATAGAACGGACAGAAGACAGAATAGCACGGGACAGAAAGGAACAACAGAACAACAACAGAATCTCACAATTCGCAGCGGAACAACATATAATAATAAATGAATAATCTTTAAACAAAGAACTATATCAGTTATTACATTTCATTTCATTTCATTACATCATATCATCAGAGTGTACAACAACATACAACAACAAACAGTGCAGCGGAAAAAGAAATACTATACAAACTAGTAATACGCCATGCCATCCAGCTTGCCTCCAGCAACTCCAGAATATCCAGAATATCCTGATAAACCTAACTCTTAACTGCCCGTGTGAAAATTGGTGGGCACCCAGAGTTTAGGAAGGAAAACAATAAACTCCAAGTCAGTCATGTGACTGGTGTGAGAACTCAAAACAGTTTATTTATTTTAAAAATCAAAAAGAGGGATATTTTTAAATTCAATTCGCAATGCTTTTAAAAATGAGACTACCATAAGACCTCCTGCCACACACACAATGCAAACGCAGACTTGGAGAAGATTTCTTCTTATGATAGTCAAACATGCTTGATACGCATTTAAAAAGAGCATTTGATATTATTACTAGTGCATAGTGTAGAACAAATCCTTTCGAAAGTAGAATATAAATCTTAGCCAGCATAGGTACCATTATATTATGCCTACTAATAGCTACCATATTAAATGGCAGGTTCTACAACTAATACCGTACAAGTCACGTATTGTTTCTTTGGATTTCCAACAAATGGTCAGGCCAAGGAACTTCCCATTGCCACTGAGAATGCCTCTGGAAAGACATCCCCGAGAACCAAACCGGAACTCTGCCAACACAAGGCCGGGTTACCCCTTAACTGGGTAACTACTGACACGAGCACGCCATTCCCCGGTCCTTTAGGACCTTTTCAACCGAGCGCTCGATATCCAACATCACACCATAATAAATAGAGTGTTTTCAACATGAGTAAGTATCTGGGCTCCATACCATGATACCACCCCTTTCCAGAAGGAAATGCACATACCCTAAGGGGAGCTACAGCAACCCCTAATAACCTTGCCGCATCTTTCCTGTTTTGACCATTTCCGGGATGTGAGGCTCGACGAAGTCACGTCCACAAAAACATACTTTATACAAAAGCCATGCTTTGGGTCAACAAATGATCAACACAATGATCACTAAGATAGACGATCAAATAAATGATCCTATCACAATAATCAACACAATGATCATTTCAGCATCACTCAGCATGTCACATTACCAAACTGGGAATATATCGCTGATAACTTCAACTATATAACCTTTGAGCTCGTACGTCTCAAAGAAGGGTGTTAAGCAAAGAATAAATTCTCCGCCACCAACAGAAATATATTTGAATGAAATCGGCTTTATATCTCAAATTGTAATGTCAGGCATACAATCCATACAAGTCTGTTCCGGGATCGAACAGAACCGAAGGCACTTACAAAGAAGTCCTTGCAATCCGGATATCCACAATCCTGATCGGATTTCCCATCACTTAGGGAGTCTCTATACCGTTGCAACTCAGTGCAGAGACAATCGATAGGTCATCCTATCGCTTTCGCAAATACCGGGTCTTCAACACCGATCTTCAATGCAATTCACAACGACGTATCACATATTCGGAATGGGTTATACGACCCCATGGTCCTTTCCCGGTTAACCCGAATAGTGAGCGCTTATTCAAAAATAAGTGTGCATTCAAATTCAATCAATTTACATCAAATACCCATTCAAAGGGAAATACTGATAGTCGGTTATTGAACTATCAATTGATATGCACAACATCACCAGATTCCAAATAATTTTCCCAAATTATTTATTTTCCAAAATATCTTTACAAGATATATAATTTCAACACTTCAAAAATAAATCAATATTTATTTTCAACAAGTTTCACTTACACATATAAATTCCATAATGAATTTATATTTCAAGATATCCATGCATATGCGATTTCAATAATTCATTTCAATTTATCTTCAGAAAAAGATAAATTCTAATTATTCACTTCATATTGGAAAACATTTCCATACTTATTTATTTATAAGTAATTCACAAATTCCTTTTATTTTCAACACTTAGAAAATATTCAATATACTTAAATCGAATTAAGTATATATTTCATTCTTTAAGGAAATCATTCTCTTAAACATATTTATTTGGGCCAAAACGAATGTTACGTAAAACATCGTTACGACAACCCAAAATCACTAGTATAGGGATTCGAAATTAAAATAGATATATAAATCCCAATACTATACAAAACATTTCCTTTCGGAAATCATTTACTATAACAACAGTGTTATAGTCCACCATTTCCTTTTATTTCTCGAAAACGTCTATTTCAACAATAAATGTTGAAATCTATGGTTTCGAATCTCAACACCTTTAAAACATCGTTAGATCGTTTTAATTCTGTTTAAAATATCACATTCTAAAACATTTTCTTTAACATGTTATTCACTATTCAAAAACGTGAATATACTATGTTCACAAATTCCATTATTTCTATTCACTTTAACTTAAAGGATTATTCACTGTCTAAAACGTGAATATAACTCCATTTATAAGTTATAACAATTAACTTATCAAAATAAGTCGTTTGCGGATTTATAAAACAACGTTTATAAATTCCATTTCTATTTATTTATAAAAACTTCTTTTTTTATAAATTCCTTTATTAACATATTTCAGTTTATAACTCAATTATAAACTAAATGTTTATATTATAAGTTAAATACTTATAAAACGATTATTTTACAAAATCGTTCATTTAACTTCCCAAATTATTTATCTTAACTTATAAGATTGTTTATTTATCCAAAATTCATTCTTTCGATAACTTTATAAATTTTATAAACCTATTGCTTATAAAATTTCATTTATAACTTCACAGTTTATAATTTCATAAATTTCATTCATTTAGGAAATTCATTTTCACTACATTCAAACACTTATAAAAACTCGTTTTATAACGTCCATATTTCAATTTATAAATATCCATTTATAAATCTCTTAATATAAATTAATTTATATTATTCTTTTAAACGTCATTAAATTCCTTTAAAATTTCACCGTTCTCTTGATTTATAAAATAATCAAATTTTATAAATCTTATATTCAAACTTCTAATAATAAACTCAAGAATCCAGTTTAAACTATTTTATAAAATCATTGGTTCATATTTCTCAAAAATCGACTTTTAATCGTATTTCTAAAAATCAGCTTTTTAACTATATTTCACAAAAACCATAATTTTTATAACTTTAAAAATTATAACGTTTATTTATTTATAATGGATCAATTCCAAAAATAAAGTATATTTTCAAAATCACTTTTAAAATCATTTTAAAATCCCAAAATTTGGGTCCAATGATGCTACACATCAAATAGTCAATCACGACCACAACGACATCATATATCGTATATGATAATCCATCAAATATCAAAATATCTGAAATTAAATAAATACTGTTGAGGAATCCAGTTGGATCCCTCCAACCTGTTTCCTGCATCCAAAAACATTAGCACAATACCAATTTCGCTCCAGTACGAAATTATCGCGGTATATGTTCTTAATAAATATTATCCGCTTACTAACGGCGTAATAGGGTCTCATCCGCTAAACAAAAAATGCGAGAAATCAACAACTCCAATATATACATATGCCAATATATATATATTGATACTATATATAATACCAATTTCACTGTTTATGAAATATTCGCGGTATATGTTTATATTAAATAACATCCGCTTACTAACGGCGCATAATGTCTATTTTAACAATCAATAATTTACAGTCATCATTCAAACATGCATTCAAATATTTTAAATCTAACTATTTAAAATAAAATCGAAATCTATTCGATTGAGTGAGAAGTTCTCACCTTGGTTTTAATTTCCGTTTAAGCTTTTATTTCGAATAAAATTAAACGCGCGTTTAATTTTACCCGAAATTCTCACTAACTCCAAACGACTCCAAACCAACTCCATCGCGTAGTGCTCGTCCATACGATTCCAACGCAACTGAGTTTGCATTTTTTCGACCTCGTATGAAAAAGTTACGTATTTTACAAGTTACACGAGTTTATATACTTATATTTACAACATAACTATTTATACTTTTAACCTCAACTATTTCCAGCCACTAGATCCAGATCCTAGGCCTCTCCTTCATCTTTCCCACTCACGCACAAATCTACAGGTTGTAGATATGGAGGTCGAACCCAATTAGTAAACTAGGGTTAAATAATACGATCTCCACACTCGACGAGAGCTCGATCAGGATACATCATTGCAAAGGCCTCCTCCTCCACCACACTCGCCCCCTCCTAGGTGAAGCTCGGCCACCTAGATAGCCTCGAAAACCGTGCCGACCTGATGGTGAACGGCCCCCTGTAGCTTCCTCCACACGACTCCGTTTCCGATCATCACCGTATGGAATTAAAGCCCTCGCCTTGCTCTTCAATCTTCGTGTTGAACACTTCGCGTGAATGTGAATGGATTTGGAGAGATTGATGAATGAAAATGGAGCATTTCTGGCCCTTCATGGTGAAGGTGGCGGCTGGCAAATATAATTAGGGTTTTAGTTGTTATTTTTTTTTTTTTATTAAATGAAGGGGGTAGTGTGCATATTTATAAGGAACGAGCAAGCGTAAACACTATTCATCCCGGAAATTCCGAACTCCGATTTAGACGCCGTAACCAGCGTACCTAGGGTTTATCCCGCGTTCCGGACACAATGGAACAGGTTTCGGAAGCTAATTCGGAAGTATGTGCGAGTTATGGCTGAAAACGTTCAATTTGAATTAAACCGATTTAAATCGATTTCTAGGCGTTTTAATTTGTACCGGACAAACGGTAAATCCAAACGACTTGAAATTTGAAACCTTACAATAATATCACATTACGGATCCGATGAAACTGGTTTCGTCGAATTCCGAGACTTTTTGAAAAATGGCTATTTTGACTCGCCAAATTTAAATTAAAAACGATTCGATGCGTTTCGAGCTGCCACGATCGAACGATAACTACGATTGACACGAAAATTGAAATCCGGTAATAACTAACTATTACGAATCCAATGAAACTGGTTTCGTTCAATTCTGAGACTGTTCAAAAATTGGCTATTTTACTAGTCGATTTAAATATTAAAATATTCAATTTTCACAAATTAACTTTTAATTCGATTTTAAAAGTTCTAAAATATTTCTATAACTCCAGTATGATTAAATAAAATTTTCCAAATTATTTTCAATCATATTTAACTCAATTTTAAATTATTTCCATAATTTAACGTATTAAATTATCGATTAAATTATCCAATTAAATCCAATAATTCAAATAAAAATTTATTTGACTTATAAATTCACTTATAAATATTTAAAATTAATTAAATATTCAAATTTTAATTTCTAAAAATTCTGGGTCGTTACAATCTTTCCCCCTTAAAAGAATTTCGTCCTCGAAATTACAAGTAAGAAAAGTTACAGTATCTATTAATTTTCCAAAATTCATAATTAAACTTCTTACAATTCTTTACTAAGTTTTCCAAATCATACTTAGTTATCATTTCAAAAACAAATTACCTTGTTTAACTTTCAATTCAAAAATCAAAGTTAAAGTTTTCAAAAATTTCCAATTTTCTCAAATTTTTTCTAACGCCTTAAATTTCCGGAAAAATTCGCCATAGTCTCCTTTGCGCGGCTCGATCCGAAAAAAAAAATGACAGTATATATATCACAAATATACATCTCATCAAGTAATGAGGCATCCCGAAGGGAAAAAAGTGTAAAAGTACGATATTTAATCCGAGATATGTACCTTATATTTTATTAGCAAGCATATACGGCTAATATAGCGCAAAAGCGAACTCCAAATGCGAAGCAACGCGATCCGCACCTACTAAACACTTAACAAACAACATGAGAACATGCACATATGCAAATAATCTCAATATACAACATATATCTCCATAACAACTATATATGTCACATAAGCAATGTATTCAAAACAACAAATGCAAACATCAACCAACTACCATTCATAATCAAATGAATTTTCATTCATATTCTCATTATATTCAATGAATTGGTTTTCACTTTAAATCACATTTGATTTATTTACATTGGATTTTATCAACATTCATTTTCAATTCAATTAGTTATCATTTACTAATTTAAATCTAATTCACTTTCAATTCTATTCAAATTATTTTCTTCAAGTTTGAATTCAATTTCATAGCTTTCAATTTCATTAATACTTAATGAATTTTATACAATCAACTAACAATCATATAACAACCAATTTATATTAATTACAACCAAATTCTTTTCACTTATATTCATTCAATTTGGTTTAACATTAAATTGATTTCCATTCCAATTTATTCAACTTCTAATAACATTAGATTTCAATGAATTAACACTTACATTCATTATTTCATATCAACTTTATTCACATTCAATTGATTATCAATTCAATTCATTATAAAGTTGAATTCTATTCACATAACTTAAGTTCACATTCATTTTAATCCACTTGATTATTTACTTCGATACCAATATCAACTTAATTCAATATCTCTTAAGTTATATTCCATTTAACTTTAAATTCACTTTTATTTACAACTCATATTCATATAGTTTCACTTCTTATATATATAAGTTTATTTCACAATTGTAAATACTTTAATTATAATTCAATTCTTATAATTCATTTGCTTATACAATTATTCTTTTATTTAGATTATCCAAACAACCTAACAATCAACTTATATACTTTTAATAATTCTGAAAAATTATTTCTTTATATATAAAATATAATCAAGGTAAAATTATTTCATTTACCCAATTTTAAACAATATTGTGTCGGTTTATCTTGTTTAAGAGTTTAGAAACCCCTATCTACGATAGTTAGCTAGACTAGATCGATCGAAATCTATAAACAATCAACCGATAAGTCAACACAATACAAAACAATTTTATATTCACTAACAAATACGCTCTCATAGCTATTATTACACTCAAACTCATTCTAGAGTACTACTGACTCTATCTCTAACGAGTAATACCCAACAGAACCATGGTTGTCGCTTAACCATCAGAGCTCTGATACCAACTGTAACGATACGGATTTTCGTTGCCGAAAAACCGCATGGTTATGGGTTTTAAAAAGAAAAGAAAAGAAAAAGAAATAAAAGAAGATAGAAAATAGAGGGAGAAAAGAAATTTGAAAACAGAAAATTTTTAAAATAGAAGATAGAAGAATTTTAAAATAGAACGGACAGAAGACAGAATAGCACGGGACAGAAAGGAACAACAGAACAACAACAGAATCTCACAATTCGCAGCGGAACAACATATAATAATAAATGAATAATCTTTAAACAAAGAACTATATCAGTTATTACATTTCATTTCATTTCATTACATCATATCATCAGAGTGTACAACAACATACAACAACAAACAGTGCAGCGGAAAAAGAAATACTATACAAACTAGTAATACGCCATGCCATCCAGCTTGCCTCCAGCAACTCCAGAATATCCAGAATATCCTGATAAACCTAACTCTTAACTGCCCGTGTGAAAATTGGTGGGCACCCAGAGTTTAGGAAGGAAAACAATAAACTCCAAGTCAGTCATGTGACTGGTGTGAGAACTCAAAACAGTTTATTTATTTTAAAAATCAAAAAGAGGGATATTTTTAAATTCAATTCGCAATGCTTTTAAAAATGAGACTACCATAAGACCTCCTGCCACACACACAATGCAAACGCAGACTTGGAGAAGATTTCTTCTTATGATAGTCAAACATGCTTGATACGCATTTAAAAAGAGCATTTGATATTATTACTAGTGCATAGTGTAGAACAAATCCTTTCGAAAGTAGAATATAAATCTTAGCCAGCATAGGTACCATTATATTATGCCTACTAATAGCTACCATATTAAATGGCAGGTTCTACAACTAATACCGTACAAGTCACGTATTGTTTCTTTGGATTTCCAACAAATGGTCAGGCCAAGGAACTTCCCATTGCCACTGAGAATGCCTCTGGAAAGACATCCCCGAGAACCAAACCGGAACTCTGCCAACACAAGGCCGGGTTACCCCTTAACTGGGTAACTACTGACACGAGCACGCCATTCCCCGGTCCTTTAGGACCTTTTCAACCGAGCGCTCGATATCCAACATCACACCATAATAAATAGAGTGTTTTCAACATGAGTAAGTATCTGGGCTCCATACCATGATACCACCCCTTTCCAGAAGGAAATGCACATACCCTAAGGGGAGCTACAGCAACCCCTAATAACCTTGCCGCATCTTTCCTGTTTTGACCATTTCCGGGATGTGAGGCTCGACGAAGTCACGTCCACAAAAACATACTTTATACAAAAGCCATGCTTTGGGTCAACAAATGATCAACACAATGATCACTAAGATAGACGATCAAATAAATGATCCTATCACAATAATCAACACAATGATCATTTCAGCATCACTCAGCATGTCACATTACCAAACTGGGAATATATCGCTGATAACTTCAACTATATAACCTTTGAGCTCGTACGTCTCAAAGAAGGGTGTTAAGCAAAGAATAAATTCTCCGCCACCAACAGAAATATATTTGAATGAAATCGGCTTTATATCTCAAATTGTAATGTCAGGCATACAATCCATACAAGTCTGTTCCGGGATCGAACAGAACCGAAGGCACTTACAAAGAAGTCCTTGCAATCCGGATATCCACAATCCTGATCGGATTTCCCATCACTTAGGGAGTCTCTATACCGTTGCAACTCAGTGCAGAGACAATCGATAGGTCATCCTATCGCTTTCGCAAATACCGGGTCTTCAACACCGATCTTCAATGCAATTCACAACGACGTATCACATATTCGGAATGGGTTATACGACCCCATGGTCCTTTCCCGGTTAACCCGAATAGTGAGCGCTTATTCAAAAATAAGTGTGCATTCAAATTCAATCAATTTACATCAAATACCCATTCAAAGGGAAATACTGATAGTCGGTTATTGAACTATCAATTGATATGCACAACATCACCAGATTCCAAATAATTTTCCCAAATTATTTATTTTCCAAAATATCTTTACAAGATATATAATTTCAACACTTCAAAAATAAATCAATATTTATTTTCAACAAGTTTCACTTACACATATAAATTCCATAATGAATTTATATTTCAAGATATCCATGCATATGCGATTTCAATAATTCATTTCAATTTATCTTCAGAAAAAGATAAATTCTAATTATTCACTTCATATTGGAAAACATTTCCATACTTATTTATTTATAAGTAATTCACAAATTCCTTTTATTTTCAACACTTAGAAAATATTCAATATACTTAAATCGAATTAAGTATATATTTCATTCTTTAAGGAAATCATTCTCTTAAACATATTTATTTGGGCCAAAACGAATGTTACGTAAAACATCGTTACGACAACCCAAAATCACTAGTATAGGGATTCGAAATTAAAATAGATATATAAATCCCAATACTATACAAAACATTTCCTTTCGGAAATCATTTACTATAACAACAGTGTTATAGTCCACCATTTCCTTTTATTTCTCGAAAACGTCTATTTCAACAATAAATGTTGAAATCTATGGTTTCGAATCTCAACACCTTTAAAACATCGTTAGATCGTTTTAATTCTGTTTAAAATATCACATTCTAAAACATTTTCTTTAACATGTTATTCACTATTCAAAAACGTGAATATACTATGTTCACAAATTCCATTATTTCTATTCACTTTAACTTAAAGGATTATTCACTGTCTAAAACGTGAATATAACTCCATTTATAAGTTATAACAATTAACTTATCAAAATAAGTCGTTTGCGGATTTATAAAACAACGTTTATAAATTCCATTTCTATTTATTTATAAAAACTTCTTTTTTTATAAATTCCTTTATTAACATATTTCAGTTTATAACTCAATTATAAACTAAATGTTTATATTATAAGTTAAATACTTATAAAACGATTATTTTACAAAATCGTTCATTTAACTTCCCAAATTATTTATCTTAACTTATAAGATTGTTTATTTATCCAAAATTCATTCTTTCGATAACTTTATAAATTTTATAAACCTATTGCTTATAAAATTTCATTTATAACTTCACAGTTTATAATTTCATAAATTTCATTCATTTAGGAAATTCATTTTCACTACATTCAAACACTTATAAAAACTCGTTTTATAACGTCCATATTTCAATTTATAAATATCCATTTATAAATCTCTTAATATAAATTAATTTATATTATTCTTTTAAACGTCATTAAATTCCTTTAAAATTTCACCGTTCTCTTGATTTATAAAATAATCAAATTTTATAAATCTTATATTCAAACTTCTAATAATAAACTCAAGAATCCAGTTTAAACTATTTTATAAAATCATTGGTTCATATTTCTCAAAAATCGACTTTTAATCGTATTTCTAAAAATCAGCTTTTTAACTATATTTCACAAAAACCATAATTTTTATAACTTTAAAAATTATAACGTTTATTTATTTATAATGGATCAATTCCAAAAATAAAGTATATTTTCAAAATCACTTTTAAAATCATTTTAAAATCCCAAAATTTGGGTCCAATGATGCTACACATCAAATAGTCAATCACGACCACAACGACATCATATATCGTATATGATAATCCATCAAATATCAAAATATCTGAAATTAAATAAATACTGTTGAGGAATCCAGTTGGATCCCTCCAACCTGTTTCCTGCATCCAAAAACATTAGCACAATACCAATTTCGCTCCAGTACGAAATTATCGCGGTATATGTTCTTAATAAATATTATCCGCTTACTAACGGCGTAATAGGGTCTCATCCGCTAAACAAAAAATGCGGGAAATCAACAACTCCAATATATACATATGCCAATATATATGTATTGATACTATATATAATACCAATTTCACTGTTTATGAAATATTCGCGGTATATGTTTATATTAAATAACATCCGCTTACTAACGGCGCATAATGTCTATTTTAACAATCAATAATTTACAGTCATCATTCAAACATGCATTCAAATATTTTAAATCTAACTATTTAAAATAAAATCGAAATCTATTCGATTGAGTGAGAAGTTCTCACCTTGGTTTTAATTTCCGTTTAAGCTTTCATTTCGAATAAAATTAAACGCGCGTTTAATTTTACCCGAAATTCTCACTAACTCCAAACGACTCCAAACCAACTCCATCGCGTAGTGCTCGTCCATACGATTCCAACGCAACTGAGTTTGCATTTTTTCGACCTCGTATGAAAAAGTTACGTATTTTACAAGTTACACGAGTTTATATACTTATATTTACAACATAACTATTTATATTTTTAACCTCAACTATTTCCAGCCACTAGATCCAGATCCTAGGCCTCTCCTTCATCTTCCCCACTCACGCACAAATCTACAGGTTGTAGATATGGAGGCCGAACCCAATTAGTAAACTAGGGTTAAATAATACGATCTCCACACTCGACGAGAGCTCGATCAGGATACATCATTGCAAAGGCCTCCTCCTCCACCACACTCGCCCCCTCCTAGGTGAAGCTCGGCCACCTAGATAGCCTCGAAAACCGTGCCGACCTGATGGTGAACGGCCCCCTGTAGCTTCCTCCACACGACTCCGTTTCCGATCATCACCGTATGGAATTAAAGCCCTCGCCTTGCTCTTCAATCTTCGTGTTGAACACTTCGCGTGAATGTGAATGGATTTGGAGAGATTGATGAATGAAAATGGAGCATTTCTGGCCCTTCATGGTGAAGGTGGCGGCTGGCAAATATAATTAGGGTTTTAGTTGTTATTTTTTTTTTTTATTAAATGAAGGGGGTAGTGTGCATATTTATAAGGAACGAGCAAGCGTAAACACTATTCATCCCAGAAATTCCGAACTCCGATTTAGACGCCGTAACCAGCGTACCTAGGGTTTATCCCGCGTTCCGGACACAATGGAACAGGTTTCGGAAGCTAATTCGGAAGTATGTGCGAGTTATGGCTGAAAACGTTCAATTTGAATTAAACCGATTTAAATCGATTTCTAGGCGTTTTAATTTGTACCGGACAAACGGTAAATCCAAACGACTTGAAATTTGAAACCTTACAATAATATCACATTACGGATCCGATGAAACTGGTTTCGTCGAATTCCGAGACTTTTTGAAAAATGGCTATTTTGACTCGCCAAATTTAAATTAAAAACGATTCGATGCGTTTCGAGCTGCCACGATCAAACGATAACTCCGATTGACACGAAAATTGAAATCCGGTAATAACTAACTATTACGAATCCAATGAAACTGGTTTCGTTCAATTCTGAGACTGTTCAAAAATTGGCTATTTTACTAGTCGATTTAAATATTAAAATATTCAATTTTCACAAATTAACTTTTAATTCGATTTTAAAAGTTCTAAAATATTTCTATAACTCCAGTATGATTAAATAAAATTTTCCAAATTATTTTCAATCATATTTAACTCAATTTTAAATTATTTCCATAATTTAACGTATTAAATTATCGATTAAATTATCCAATTAAATCCAATAATTCAAATAAAAATTTATTTGACTTATAAATTCACTTATAAATATTTAAAATTAATTAAATATTCAAATTTTAATTTCTAAAAATTCTGGGTCGTTACACTTGTCGTGGTCGAAGGCAAAAAAAACCTGCTCGATTCAAGGCTACTTGAGTGGTTGTTCGAACAGTAGGTGGGAGGCCGATCAATTAAATAGTGAGGGAAGGTTAGAGAGAAAGATAGAGGGAGGAGGAAGTGAGAAGGCGGAGGAGAAGACTTTTAAAAGGAAGATGAAGCAGAGCAATTAGAAATGGGTTTCTGGAAAAAGGTAAATTGTTAAGCCATGAAAAGTTACCTTTGTTATATAATTGGACTATTAGAAAATTAATAAAGAGTAGAAACGTGTGGAGTAGAAACATCGGTGATTAAATATGGGGAACCGTGAAAGTAGCACCAGAATTTTTGAAATAGCAAAAGCAGACGACCGTTTGATTTTTCAAGGTTGATAATTGAAAAGATCACAGAACATTCTTCACTCGAAATGGGCACCGATACAATGAACTGTTCAATCGTTTCGTCGTGCATCAGACATCAAAATAAAAAAAAAATATACTGTGGAGATAGCATGGCGAGACGATCAAAACAGTATACAGATATTAGTGCATGATTATCAAATCAGAAGTCGATTTCAGTACCGAAAATGCAGTTAATTTGCCAGAAATAAGATAAACGGAATAATAACAGTCAAAATTCGAAAAAACGAAATATGACATGTCACTTAGAAGATGATTTACGAATTTATTATATAAAATATTCAGGTTTTGAAAATATTTTATTATCATTTAATATCGATTGATTTGAATTTAAATAAAATTACACAATAAAATAAATTTTCATGTTATCCGATGAAATTTTTCCAATTGCTATATTTAAAAAGGCGTATTTCAAATACTAAATTTTTATTCCAAAATTTTATTATTTAAAGATTCACCTAAATTCAATTAATTAAATAAATAAAACACTAAAATTTATGGGTCGTTATATTCTCCCCCACTCAAAACTTTTCGTCCCCAGAAGGGAATGAGATAGGAGAATAAAACAACCAGAAAGAAAAATATATTGAAATTCAAAGAAAACAATTAATCTAAACAATATAGATTTCAATTTAAATAAATTTATATTAAATAATTGATTTTAAATTCTAGGTATTTCGTTAAGTTGATTTAATTCCAATTTAATTATATTTGTTACAAAATGGTTTCATTCAAAACAAAATTATCTCCTTATTATTCAATTAACTTATCATTCTATTTATCTCTATTAATATTTTATAAGTAAAATTTAAGTGTATCACACTTATTATGACCACTCAAATTCTATTTATAAAATCTTCTTTATATTGTATGTTTTCCAATTACATAGTTAACTTTTAATAATTTAGTAAGTTACATTAGAATGTAGTTGAGTATTACACAAATAAAGCTTTCTAATTCAATTATTGAAGCTTAATTATTTATTGAAATTTTTTGATTTCCTTTTATAATTGAAATTTTTCTTCAAGACAAAATTTAAGAATTAAATTTTCAATTAACCTTCAAACTATTTTAGAGATAAATATATATATTATATCGAATCGGATTTAAATCATATATCAATATATATTATAAACTAAGTCATATTTTAGAAATCAAAATCAATTAAATTCTCCAAAGCAAGACTGTAGCAAAATTTCAGAATGGTCCCTTCACTTCGAAACTCGAAAATGAAAGTCGATGATGCTGTAGTCATCACCGAAATTATTTTCCAACGACAAAGTAAAGAGCACTGATTTAAAACTTATAAAATTCTTTAAAACAATTTCTATTTCAAATACTTTAAATAATACACCCTTTAAAAATTCAAACACAAAGGTTGAAACCGTCAAAAATTAAATTCTTAGTTTCTTGTTTTAAATTCATTTAAATTTACAAATTAACATATAACCATGTTTTATAGTTCAATTATTTATATATGAAACAAAAGCCAATGGTTACAAGCTATATATATAGTAAAATATTATTTTTCAACATCCAATTCAATTAACTATCAAAATTCAGAAAATTATACTTATATATATACAACATAATCATAAAAAAACTTATTTCAGTTACTAAATTTGAAAACTATATTGTGTCAGTTTGCTCTGTTCAAGTGTTTTGGAGATCCTATAGATAACGTTGATCACACGAATCGATAAAACACCCAAATCAATATCTACAACTCAAACAACACAATATCTAAAACATTTTAAATATAGATTTACAAATACACTATACAGGAATAGATTTTCAAAGCAAGGATAGAGATTCAAATTTGATTAACTCAAATCAAAGAAAATTCTGATTTGAAAATAAGTTTGAAACAAAAGATGAGATGATTAACTAACCGAATAAGGAAATGTATAAGCTTACATAAATCGTGGGCAATCTTAACCGGGTCAACCGCGATTACAGAATTGGATTGATGTGGAATTGTAAGGCAAATCTACATTCGATCTCAAGAGGTGGAATTCAGGCATAGCAAGGGATAACATCATCATAAATCGAGGATACCGAAATCTATGGTGAATCAATGCTTGTTGTAAAGGAGTTCCACCCCTTTACAATCATTTGAAGATTGGCGAGGTCGTCGATTCATTAAGGAGATCATTCGAAGTGGAGTTATGGGATACGCTAGAATCAATGAACACAAACAGTGAGGGATAAGAATGGATTTCGGAACCGCAGGGAACGTTCCAAAATTCAATGGAAACAGAATCAAAGAGAAAGAGATTCAAGCTTGAATGTAAGTGATTCTGTAAACAAATTTACCATATATGCTAAGTTTTGCCTAGAGCTAAAGCTCTGATACCAACTGTAACAATCCGATATTTTCAACTATTCGTAGCCGCACATGCCGGACTTGAATAGCTCAAAATATTGAATTGTTAATTTAAATTTGGCAAAATTCAGAACATACAGTAAATAAATAAATCACAGATCACAGACATAGAGTAATAAAATGCAGCGGAAGTAAAGAAATAGTAGTTCATGAAGCTGCTATATACACACATTAGAGTTAAACAAGATACAACAGAATAACAAGATGATAATCCAGTACAAAGCTGAGTACAACACTGGACTCAACTGAATAACTAGAATGAAATAGATAGCTGGGTCTTCAAGCAAAGCTCCAGCTCCAAAGGTGGGTCTCAAATGTTGTGTCACTCAGTCTGACTCGAGCGTAAAGTAAAACACAAAACATTCGAGTCAGGACATACATATTTATACAATGTAAACCAACTCAAGAGAGCTGTAATATAAGGTACAAGTAACTTAAATGATGCTTGGGACCGTCCATCCTCTAAGGACCGCCAATCGAAAATATCAATTTGGCTTTTACTTTTAAAAACTGCACCCTACTTACCAATAGTATCCAATCATACAATTCAAAATTATTTTATTCAGCATTTTCAAATTCCAACATTCACTTTACTTAAGCCCGTATGATGTATGTATATCATTCGTACGTAATATCAAATCTAATTGCTCATTCGATCACACCATTTCACTTCCGAACCAGTATCGTCCCCACAACTCTCTTGTGCGGAATCAGATCTGGTTTCTTGATTCGAAACCGTCATCCTCCTTGCATAGCCATATACTATGATAGAGAACTCCAAAATTAATCAAAAATCCATAGCCAGGGTTTGCAGTAGAAAATCTAATGAAAAATCCAAACTCGGATCGATATAAATTATCTCGAAATTCTGTGCTCGAATCTAGATCAAATCGTTATGTAGATATAATAATGTGCGTACGACATACGTTTTTATTTATGTAATGACCCAATATTTTCAAGCATTCGCAGCCGCACATGCCGGACTTGAATAGATCAAAATACCGAATTGTTAATTTAAATTTTGGCAAAACTCAAAACATACGGTAAATAAATAAATCACAGATCACAGATACAGAGTAATAAAATGCAGCGGAAGTAAAGAAATAGTAGTTCATGAAGCTACTATACATATACATTAGAGTTAAATAAGATACAACAGAAATAACAAGATGATAATCCAGTACAAAGATGAATACAACACTGGAATCAACTGAATAACTGGAATAAAATAGATAGCAGGGTCTTCAAGCAAAGCTCCAGCTCCGAAGGTGGGTCTCAAATGCTATGTCACTCAGTCTGAACCAAGCGTAAAGCAAAAAACAAAACACGCGAGTCATGACATACACACTTATACAATGTAAACCAACTCAAGGGAACTGTAATATAAGGTACAAGTAACTTAAAGGATGCTTGGGACCGCCCATCCTCAGAGGATCTGTTAAACTATTTACTATGTAGTAATATTTCGCTATTACAATAATGTGTATAGTAAAATAAACTTACTTTTAAATAGCGTTAAGGGGTTACCCATGTAGCCCTTAACACGTAATAGTTCCAATAGTCTATACAGTATCATAATACCTCCTGATCGGGAGGCTACCAGAGGATACTCCATAGGTACGACACAAATCAAAGTCATACAAAGCGCGCTAGGGTAGGTGACATGGCACAACTAGGCAATGCCAAGGTAGATATACCAATTACGCTTCCGGACCGATGGTAACGTGTAGCAGCTACTACCGCCCATCTCGAGGCATACCCCCAAAATCAAAAGGCCTAGATCAATCACAAAGTAATAGAATGATATCGAAGGAGTGTGTCCGATAAAAGGTGCTACCTTCTTAGCCTATCAATCGCTCTTGTTTTAGCCACCTTATGCCAACTCATGGAAGTCGGGTCCATATATATACCTCAAAGGAACGCAGCCACCATCCCACTTCATTCTGGAATCTCCACCGCATAAACGGTTGTTAAAGTGGTTTTCGGAGTTGGCAGAGAGTATGACAACTTCCGATCCCGGTCTCTTTAACAACCAAACGTTATTATTACCCATGCATATTTATTTCAGATCACTTCTATTCCAAAACCATTTAAAATCAAATACCATTACTTTTCAAATAATATCCATTTCAAAATGGTAATATTTCCAAATCCATATACTTTCCAAATAATATGCATTTTCCATTTCAAAACCACATCAATATGATAACTTGAAATACTTTTTAAAATCATCTTAAACCAAAACCATAAAATAAAGTCATATTCTGAAATCATCAATTTCGATGATTTTCAACTTATTATATTTAAAGACAATTCTTAAATAAACTCAATTTCAAATAATTTCATTTCCAAAACCATAGAACTTCCGAAGTTATAAAACTTATGAGACCAAACACTTTGAAACCATAATACTTTGAAATCATAACACTTAGAAATGTTATCATTCGTAAATCATAATATTTAGAAAATCATAACACTTTGAAACATATTTATTTAAACCATTTAAATTCAATGTTAATATCTTACAAATAAGATTCATTTAAACCATTTAAATCCAATGTTAAATAATATTCATTTCAAAGTTATAGCATATCTAAGTTCATTCATTTAATTATAAAATTTCTAATACATGGTAAATTTCAACTACCACAACATTTATGAAGTGCTATAGTAGTATATTAGTATTTCAAAAACATTGTCAAATTCATAAACAGCCGCGCTTATAAAGTGTTGTAATAGATATTTAGTTATTTCAGAACTTAGTTAAGTTTCAGAATTGCTAGCACTTAGCAAATGCTATCTTAGGACCACAGCGTTTCTGAAGTGCTACCAATACTAATTCCAGATTATTTTATAATATTTCAGAAACAATAAAACTTCAATTTTTGCCATTTTTAGCTTAGAAAACATATTTCAGGCTTAAGAAATGGTCTATTTGCATATCATTTAACTTATGATTTAAATAGAATAAAATGTATTAAATAAAATATTCAAATTCAATAATTCATTTATTAAGTCAAGGTACACATTCAACTTAACCTTTATTTCCAATTATAAGTCAAGTCATATTAAAAATACATTTTTCCCATTTAAATCATAATCATTCATTTTACAAAACATATCCATAAATAAAATATTTTATCATAGTTAATACAGCAATCAAATTTCTTTACATCAAATAACAATGATTTTCTAGTTAAATAAATTTTATTACAACAGTCCAATTAAGACTGCATTTCATTTTATCAATACAAGTACATTACTTATTATACAAAAACATATCCATTTCAGGAATTAAACTTTATTAACATTACTAGGTTAGATTTAAGATTCCAAATTAAATCAAGCTTAATTATTAAGATATTTATCGTAGGTAAAATCTTTAATTCAACTTAAAACTAATAATAGATTTATAAAATTCTAACTTATAGAAAAACCAAATCTCTTTATATTCTAAGTCATTAGCTCAAATCTTTATGCTAAAATGTCATATATTCAAAATATTCAAAATACTTCATAACTTTTAAGGAAAACATTATTTTAAAAATATTAACCATGGGCCTATATAATATTTTCTAACCTAAGTCAAGTGATATGGATATGTATCATTTCAATCTGTAATTTAAAAAGAAAAATCCAGGTTCTATCATTTCAAACCGGCAATCCCAAGTAAAATAAATATAGATAAAAATCACTCGGGCCTATCATTTTAGCCCATAATGATTTTTCCTTATTTTAAAGTCTGTTCAGGTATTTATCGTTTCAACCCATAGTGATAAGGGAACTTGTAGTGTGACAAACAAGAAATAAAATAACAATATAACATATAATATCATATCAGATGATGTAACAGGTACAGAAACATCATTTAACATCATATAAATATATCACAAGCATGTATAAACCATTTTAATTTATACAATTCAATTGTCATCATTTCACAGTTATAAAAGCACGTATGTCTAGAGTGATAAACTCACCTTCTAAAGCTGGAGATAACAATTCAAGAAACACAACCAAACTCTGAAAAGCACCACAAAGAACGAATTTCAAAGCAAAGCATGATGGCTACGAATTCGATGGACGAAGCTGATAAATAGGAGTTGACGAAATTTAATCAGAATTGGACCAATGAAGATAATTGGTATAAGTGAATATATATATAACTGTATATAACTATATATATAATCATACTCAAAATACAAACACATTTTTTTCAAGTATATATGTGCATATATATATTTCAAAATCGTTGTTCTAAATTAAAACACATATATTGAAAACATACATATATATATATATATACATATATATATGTATGTATGTATACACTTATCAAAAATGCAAACTATTTACCTATATTATGTATGTTCAGTTGAAATTATTTATATCTATTCCCAAAAATCAATTTTAAACATAAACCAATAAAAACCCAACTCATGTATGTAATATAAATTCATGTAAACAGATAATATAAAATACTAATATACATATCATATATATGCAGACAAGTGCATATTCATTCTACCAAAATATGTGCAGACTCTAAACAAATATGCAACTATACTTATGCCCAAATATATGAAATCCAACTAACTATCTTATATCCAGAACAATGTATATATATAAATCAGACCGTTCCTCCCTATACGCAGACTGATATGTTAACATATTTTATACTTAAAATTTTCGTCCCACTTATGTATGCGAGCCAAAATATATTCAGATATATACCTATATTATAGAAAAGCATGGTGCAACTTATAAAACATATATCTGACATCGATACACACACACTTTAAGCTTAACTCGTGTATAATTGTAAGCAGTATTCTAAAATTAACAAATATAGATATATATTTAATGTTAACTAAGATATATATACCAGATTATCACAAGAAATATATTTTATAAATCTAGCAACCACATATATATAAACTTACGCTCTAGGTACTTGCCTAGACTGATATATAAGCTAACTTTTATATAGCTGTAGCAATATATATAAATACCGAATGTACAGAAGATATTGAAGGAGGGGAAGGCTAACATCAAGGGAAAGCTGCTATGTGGTGGAGTCTGTCGACGAGGCCAGCAGGAGGAAGCCGGCTATAGTCGAAGTGAGGAGAGAAGAAAACACGGTGGTGTGGATCTTGGGTGATCTGACTTGCCGTGGTCGGAGGCAAAAAAAAACTGCTCAGTTCAAGGCTGCTTGAGCGGTTGTTCAAATAGCAGGTGGGAGGCCAATCAATTAAATAGTGAGGGGAGGTTGGAGAGAAAGATAGAGGAAGGAGGAAGTGAGGAGGCGCAGGGGAAGGCTTTTAAAAGGAAGATGAAGCAGAGCAATTAGAAATGGGTTTTCGGAAAAAGGTGAATTGTTAAGCCGTGAAAAGTTACCTTTATTATATAATTGGACTGTTAGAAAAATAATAAAGAGTAGAAATGTATGGAGTAGAAACGCCAGTGAATTAAATATAGGGAACCGTGAAAGTAGCACCAAAATTTATGAAATAGTAAAAGCAGACGACCGTTTGGTTTTTCAATGGTTGATAATTGAAAAGATCACATAACATTCTTCACTCGAAACGGGCACCGATACAACGAACTGTTCAATCGTTTTGTCGCGCATCAGACCTTAAAATACAGATATAAGTATAGTGCGAAGATCAGCACGGAGAGACGATCAAAGCAGTATACATATATTAGTGCACGATTATCAAATTTAAAGTCGACATCAGTACCGAAAATCTAGTTAATTTTCCAGAAATAAGATAAACGGAGCAATAAAAGTCAAATTTTGTAAAAATGAAATATGACGTGTCACTCAGAAGATAATTTACAAATTTATTATATAAAATATTCAGGTTTTGAAAACATTTTATTATCATCTAATATCGACTGATTTGAATTTAAATAAAATTACACAATAAAATAAACTTCCATATTATCTAGATGAATATTTACCAATTGCCATATTTAGGAAGGCGTATTTCAAATATTAAAATTTTATTCCAAAATTTTATTATTTAAAACTTCACCAAAATTCAATTAATTAAATAAATAAAACACTAAAATTTACGGTCCTTACAATTTCAATTGATTCTTTGCTATATCCAATTCTTTCTGTTCACATTTGTTTTAATTTCCATTCAGTTCTTTCCCAAACGATTATTCACATCCTTTACTAAATATGTATTCAAATGTTTACTTAGCATATATCTTAAGTACCAATTTCACTTAAGGATTCACCGGTTACCTTTTTAAGTCCATTATAAATAATTTATACAACTTATTATATTTTTCCACTTCACCATTGAAGTCTATACCCATTTTCATTCAAATTAAATTTTCAAATCCTATCTGAATTAAATTCGCCCTCCATTTACTAATTTATTTCCAATTAGATTTATTATTGAATTTTATCAACCATCTCTCAAACCGTATTTAATACACTAATTATTTTAGTTCCATCTACTAATTTATTTTCAAACTTTCATTTTATTTAGTCCACTTAAACTAATTTTTCAATTTCACTTTGTTCAACATAATTCAAATTAAATATCATTCCAATATTAAATTTCAATTCAATTTACTTACAAATTAAATTAATTTGTTCATCCACCAATTTATTTATAACTTAATAAATTCTATTTTAATAATTATTCCATTGCGCTTGCTTAGGCTAATTTTCCCAAATTCTCTTATATTTAACTTAATTTAAGTTTACTTCCATTCCAATAGTCAAATTTAAAAATTTTATAAGTTTTCCAAACTTATTTATATTCCATAAATAAGTTTTAGATCAACCTCCAGTGTTTAAACAATTTCTTAAGTATTTCAAAAATCATTTTTGAAATCATATACACCCAAATTCCTTGGTATATCAAATCATTTCTTTGAATTTCAAAACCAAAACTAGTTTTGAAAACAACTCCAATTCAAATCATTGAGGTAGCAACCCCTCCCTTGAAACTAAAAAAAGAACACCGATGATGTCGTGATCATCATCAGAATTATTTTCTGTAACATCCCAAAATTTTTATCAATTTAAATTAGTAATATATTTAAAATTTTGGAATTTAATTTGAAAATAAATTGAAAAAATCTCAAACAAATAAAATGAGTGATAAATTTTATATGAATAAAATTCCAATTTCTTTTGAGTTTAAAATTTTGAAATAATAGATGTTTTAAAAATCATTTGAATTTGAATTTTATATATATAATGCATATATGAGTAGATTTGAGTGTATATATTAAAAGAAATTTAAAATTGTACAAGTATATGTATGAATATATATATGAACATAAATGGTTATAATTCAAGTTGAATTTTAATTTGAATTTTAATTTAAAATAAACGTTTTAGAAAAATAATTGGCATTTAAAATCATTAAGGTGTAATTTATATAATGCAAATATTGGTTAAAACAATTCTTCTTTTAACATTGTATATATGTATATAAATATGAATAAGGGGTATAATTAATTATAAAGTGAATATGATATTAAATTTATTAAAAGTCCTCTTGTCTTTGTAAAATTACAAGTGTTAGACAAGCATAAAGGACATGGAGTAAAATTAACAAGTGTTTAGATCTCATGATTATTTTTAACAAGTGGCATTCGATATAATTGGTTGAATAAAATAATAAAATTTAAAAATCATAAAACTTTTCAGCTTCCATTTTCAAATTATTTAGCCTCCCAAATCTCTAAAAGAACAGTAACAAAGATTTGAGCATTTCAAACTCCAACACTCAAAGAAAATAAAAGAGAAAATCAGAAAAACCGCAACTTCCTCTTGAAGAAAAAAATCTAAAATCTGAAGATTTTCTTAAACATAAAGCTGTAGTTTTACATTTCATCTCTCAGGTAACCTTTAAGCTACATAGCTTAGTGAATTTGTAATTTTAAAATCAAGTTTTAATAAACAAATTCATACTGCAGATTAGTATAAACATAGTGCTTCAATTTAGGCTAAAGAGGCAGAGCTGGATTCTCTGAAGTAATCTAAGGCAAGTGAAATTATCTTAAAAAATTTAATTTGAAGTTGTTAATCAGTAATATAGCAAGAATTTAAGAAAATTATATCAATCAGTTGCAGGAAACAAATCAAGTTCAAAGATTAAAATTAATTTCTGGGTTCAAGCTATAGATCTGTTCTCTGTTGCATAAAAAGATTTCAAAACTGTAAGTAAATCAAAGATTGTTTGTTATCGATGAATTAAGTAAATAAATACAACAAAGAAGAACCAAAGATCTGTACTTACAAGTTGCAGATTTAATTTCAAGATTAAAGTAGAAAATCCAGGCTTCATCCTTATTTTAGAAACAGTCAGGAGCATCTGTTTACACTTTGCAAGGTGAGTAAACTTTGCGAATTTGGATTCTTTGTGTTGTTTGACTCAAGCTAGAGATTGAATTGCAAAGTATATACATACATGTGAATATTGGTGTGATGTGGATGCATGTTTGATATGCAAACAGAGATGTCTCTGTTTATTTCCAGGTTTCAAGGAATAAAAAGAAATCATGTCTAAAAAAAATCAGTCTCCACTTCTCTGATTCACTTCAGGCTATAGTATCTGAAGGGAAGTTGTTAGTTTTCACATGATTCAACCCTTAAAAATAGTTTTAAGCAAATCAAAATGAAGAATTTCCTGAAAAATCGAATTACAGGCAAAAATCAAAACCTGTTGGAAAATTGATCGTCACAATCTTTGATTTCAATTATATCAATCAAAACGTTTTTACAATTGATGATTTTTGAAAGAAAAATCAGATTTTTTAGGAACATATTCACTGAGAAATTGGGCTTGATCAGAAAAGTGAAATTTTGTCAATTTCTGATGAACTAAGCGTTTGTGGGCCTCGAGTTCGTCGTCATAGCTAGCTTGAGGGTTTTTAATCCTCAGAAAAATATAGTTGAATTTTTAAATCATTATGTTGTTAATTCGAGATTGAATTAGGGTTAAAAACCCATTTCTGCTCGCGTTTGGAATGATGGTGCTACGTCGTCGTTAGGTGATCGGCTTCCTGTCGCTGGTGCCAATTGCAACGTCTAACGTTGGCGAAGCCTCGGTCAAGTTTTGGTGACCGCTGATGGCCAGATGAGGTGGGGCGAGGCCATTTTCTGGTGATGGCCACTGTGTCTATTTGGATCGAGATAACTCGATTTTGTTTCCGAGTTTAATCCAAGTTTCTTCGTGTTTGGGTAGCAAGAGGGGATCGAGGGTAGTCTGCTGGTGGTGATCTTGGAGGCCGGAGGCGACGGTTTCAACGGCGCACGTGCACGTGGTGGTCGTTTGTATCAGTGCTGATGGTTTGAGAAGAAAGGGGGTGACTCGAAGCGAACATCGGGGGAAATCGTGTGGTAGCTCGAGTTTTAACTCGAGTGGAATGTTGGTGCGTCGGGTAAAACAAAAATTTACTTAGAAAAAAAATTCAAGTTTTGGAAATTTTAAGCATACAGGGTGAATCTTGGTAAAATTCGAATTAATGGGCATTTCTTCTCGGGGACGACTCGAGACGGCCTCGGGTTGGCCACGAAAACAGCTAATTCCAGTTTGAAAATTTTGAAAACTTAAGTTTAACAATTTTCTAAAGCATTCTTTATAAAATAACGATAGTTTGTTAATGGAAGGTGAAGTAAATAGTATTGAAATATTTTTTTTTTGAAATTAATGAAGTTCAAAGATATTTCAAATTTTTATTTTTAAATAAATTCGTTTTACATTTAACTTAATAAAATTGAGAAGTAAATCAAACATTCAAGTGTTAACTTTAAATCAAATTTATTTATAATGATTAAACAATTAATCATTTGTAATTACTTTATAATTAATAATTAATCAATTAAAGAATAATTAATTAATAAAAGTAAATAACATTTAATTAGTTAACAATTAAGAATTAATAAATTAAGATAATTAATTAAATAATAATTAATTAATAAAGTTAATTAAGATTTAATTAATTCCTAGTTAAGAATAATTAATCATTGATTTAAAATAATTAACAAAAATAAGTATGTGATTGATTCACTTAAATCACATTCACCTTAATTAAAGATGATTTACTATCATCAAATGTTGTGTACTGGATTGATAATTCTGTTGTGATACTGTAACGATGTGAATTGCCTTGTGCTGAACTGTGATTTGTGATTTGTTCCTATATGTATATGAAAACCCTTTTTGCCCGTAAAACGGCATTTAAACTTCGATGCGACAGGGAGTCGGATTCCAGTCAGTTATCCGAAACCCACATCGAACCCTGAATGTGAATCCTTGTAATTGATACACCCACGCGTTTTAAAGTTGAGCACTCACTATTCAGTTTAGCCGGGAGATGACCTTTGTATCATATGACCCATTCCGAATAGTGATACGACGAAATGAATAACATTTGAAGACGACATTGAAGACTGGGTGTCTTCGGAAATGATAGGTAACCTATCGAATGTCTCTTCACTGAGTTGCTCCGGTATAGAGATCTCCACATGTGATGGCGAGTCCGATCGGAATTGTGGATACCCGTATTTGCAAGGGCTTCTTCCTTTACTGGATGAAGTGCCTTCGGTTCTCTTCGAACCCGAAACAGACTTGTATGGTTGTGTTTCTGTCACTACACTTTGAGATATAAAGCAGATTGCTTTCAAATACATATCTGTTGGTGGCGGAGAATTTATTCTCTTAGATTAACACCCTTCTCTAAGACGTACGGGCTCAGAGGTTATGTAGTTGAAGGTTATCAGCGATATACTACCGATTTGGTAGTGTGGCATGCTAAGTGCTGCTGTGTGTTGATGATCATTTGTTGATCATTTGTGATCAAAGCATGTCTTTCGTGTAAAGCGTAGCTTTGTGGACGAGACCTCATCGGACCTCATACCCCGGAAATGGTCGAAACAGGAAAGATGCGGTAAGGTTATAAGGTCGCACCCTTTAGGGTATGTCATTTCCTTCTGGAAAAAGGTGGTATCATGGTATGGAGCCCAGATACTTTACCTATGCGGTTGCTGCAATCTCATTTACTGTGTGGTTGTTGCTTTGTGATAGAGGGCCCTCGGATAAAGGTCGCAAACGACCGGGGAATGGCATAGTCGCGTAGTAGCTACCTAGTTACAGAGGTAACCAGGCCTTGTGTTGGCAGAGAACTGGTTAAGTTCTCGGGACATTCCTCCAGAGGCATACCGATGTGGCAGTAGGAAGTTCCTTAGCCTGACCATTTGTTGGAAATCCAAAGAAACAATACGAGCCCTATACATTTTTAGTTGTATAATTTGCCATGCAGCATGGCGGTAACCTGCCACAAAACATGGTAGCTATAGTAGGCATACAATAATGGTTGTATGTTGACTAAGATTAATATTTTACTTTCGAAATAGTTTTCTACACTATGCACTAGTAATAATATCAAAGAATTTTTCTCGTATCAAGCATATTTGACTATCATAAGAAGAAATCTCCTCCAATTCTGTGATTGCATTGTGTGTGTGGCGGGAGGTTTTATGGTAGTTTCATTTTCCAAAAAAGCATATCGAATTTTCTTTTATAAATCTTGTTTAATTTAAAAGCAACAATTTTTGTTTACTCATACCATTCCCATGACTGACCCGGAGTTTATTGTTTTTCTTAAACTCTGGGTGCCCATCATTTCCACACGGGCAGCTTAGTAGCAGGTTTTCCGTGTTTTGGTGTTAGCTGTATTTTGGAGACCTTTTGGTTTGGAGGCTATCAGTTTTTGGAGGCTTTTACCTTGGAGATATTTTGGAAGCTTTTGGATCACAAGGTGCTTAGTTTTGGAGGTTCGCTATCACTCTATTTCCTTGAAGACTTTTTGGCATATGATCACTTACTATTCTATTGTGATGTTCTATTTGAAGTTGTGATATATGTATAAGAATACTCTGATGTTGTAATGGATATTATGATGATGTTGTATCTGTGATGTAATGCATGATATTCATTTTGTTTCTGCTATTTTATATTCATCTAATATTGTTATAAGCTCCATCTGACTGGAGTTCAATGTTTGAATCTTCGGCAGTCGAGTACAAGTGAGATATTTGATGCTAATTTTCGAACATTGGATTTCGGGCCGTGACATTTTCCAATGATCGAAGTGAGTTTAGTGCTTTTATTCCTTTAAAAATCATTTTTTAATATTTTTATTCCAAATCTCAATAGATTCCATTTTCAATTCAAAAATATTTCCAAATAATATTAATATGATTTCCAAGACTTTGAAAATCATTTTCAAATCCAACAGGATTTGATTCCCAAATTTCCAAATTTTAAATCCTTTTAAACCTGCATTTAAATATACTGCGGAATTTCATTCCATTTCAAATTATAAATCATAATTATAAACTCATGTTTAAAAATTCATCTTGTTATATGAATTAATTTCTTGATTTTTGTTTATAATATCAAATTTTATTCAATTACCATAACAACAAAAGATAACCGTTTAATATTATCATTTCCTAACAACCAAGCAAACCATATATGACTACAATAATTTCTAAAAAATTATTTCATTCATATATAAAAAATAATTTGGTTAAAATTATTTTATTTACCCCATTTTAAAACAATAGTATGTTGAATTTGCTCTATTCAAGTGTTTAGGTATCCCTATCTATAACGTTAATTACTCATATCGACTAGAATCCATAAGCCACTCATCAAACCAATCAACACAATATAAAATAATTTTTATATTCACTAACAAATATGCCCACATATCTATTAATATACTCAAACTCATTCTACGATGCTAGTGAATCTATCTCTAATGAGTAATTCCCACCAGAGCTTAGGTTCACGTTTAACCTTCAGCTCTGATACCAAATGTCATGACCGAGATTTTCGACCTTCAAAAATCGATGTCAATACACCCACTATATTACATACCGAACAGTCGAATGTCGAAAATATCGAACCGTTAGGGAAAAGAAGGAAGTGGTAGAGGAAGAAAAAAGAAAACAATAAAACAGTATCTCACAGTTGTAGCGGAACAATATATAATAGGTAACAACCAGTCTTTATATAAAAAGAACTATAACTATTTTTATACATTGCATCATCAGAGTACAATACATCAATAACATCTCATCGGACAGTTATAATAACTTATCCTCGCAAAATCTGAATATACAGCCTACAATACACAGCGGAATATAAATCAGATACGGAAAATACGTCTTTGCCATCCAGCTCGTCTCTTGAGCTCCATAGCATCCTATCCTGAATCTGTAATACTCAGTCTGACCCGAGCATTATAATAAAATAACATCCGAGTCAGTCTGGAAAACCAGTGTGAGAAAACACACTCAATTTGAATTATTAAGTTTTCAAAATCCTTTGAAAATCAAGGGTATCTCGTACGACCACACCACACATAAACACGACGGATTTTTACCTTACGATAACCAAAACATTTCATATCAAATCCTTTAATATTAGATAGTGTCTAAGTAGAAATACTTATTCAAATAGCTGAAATGCTTGTATCTAACGTTCCAGCATAGTTAGGCGCAATAAAAACCGTACGATGCTTATTAGAGAATGGATTACATGTGAATACTAGGTACAGGGGTATCACCTATCACAGTACACGTCCATAACAACATACCAAGGACCACACCGAGATCCCCTTCCACACAAGACCGGTCTACCCCTAATCTGGATAAACTACGTACGCTATCACCCCGGGTGTTCCCACCCTTTCTCCGAGCTCCTTCCATAAAATGTAGCAATAATATCCGAGGGTATCCAGAAAGGTGATAAACATACCGTAATTGGAAGTTACCCACTTAGCCTGCTGCATCTCCCCTGCTTTTCAGTCATTCACGGCTGATGAGGCTGGAGGCTACGATTACCTTTCTAAGGAAATTTTTACTTAGAATGCTCATTGTCATCCGATGACAATGTACTGATAGCATTCATCCATACAAGTCCGTTCTGGGTTCGAACGGAACCGAAGGCACTATTCCTACTACATCCATTTTGGAATAATCCTCAAGATTAGTAGCAATCAGCCCTTGCACTTCACTGCTCCATCTTCGACACCATGCTCTTGTTTTCACATAGAAAACGTACTCGTTGGATCAAAGTGGTTTTCGGACAATAAATCTGATCCCGGTCACTTTGAAAACAACGTTCGATATTTTTCGGTAAACTCAACCCCGGTTCTGTAGGAAATATACAGACGAAAATAAGATTGGAGATCACCTCCTAACCATTAGTGGATGGATTTTCTTATCAACATCCTAGAAGAACGAAACGAGTTTATACGTACACCATAACACCTCGAACGGTAACTACACCATATAATTCTCGTATTTCTTCTAGATATTCCTAAAGTTATATTTTGGGTCCATATTTTATAGTCAGTTATTTAACTATCAAATAAAAATCATTCAACCAAATATTCTATTGTCCATTGAAACACTAAATCTCATTTTTACTTAATTTTAATAAAGTTAAATCTCTTTATCTAGAATATATATACTTATCTTATCGAATTTTAGTAAAATTCTCCAACTATCCCTTTTTCAAAAAGAATATTTGAAACCCTTTTAAAAATAATATGGAAAGTACCTCTGCAGTATCAACCCATGGATTCATTGTTCAATGCTTACGTCTCTATCCCAGGGAAATCCAAGACTTAACTGCAGGTACTCATTGCCGTCGATTTCGCCATGCGGGTATACCATACTTCCCGAAATCTTTACTTTAAAATTTCTGAAATATTACTTATGAAATTTCTATAATAATATTTCCAAGTAGGAAAACTATTTTTAAATAAAATTTATTATATAAAATATTAATATTAAATAGTTTATCCTTTTAAAACAATAATATCGATTAATTCTAAATAATAAATAACTAAATATAACTAACTTAATTCATAAATTAATATACTTTTAATTTTTTTTAAAATAACTAAACAATTTATTTTCTGAAATATTCTTAAACACTTTTAAATTTTATTGCTAATACTTAAAATTCCTCCTTTTTAAAATAAACTTAACTTCTCAGGAAAAATACATTTTCAACTCCAACATAGCCAGTCTGATTATTTATAAATCCCTCTCGATTTATTCCCAGTTTGATTTACGTTCTAACTTCGTAAATTCCCTTTTTTCACATTTCTAAAAAAATAAATCTACATTTTTTAAAACTCAATTTATCCATCTCCTTATAAATCCACATTGTGAATTTATAATTCCCATTTATCCACTGATAATTTACTTTACTTAATTTATAAACTTCGTTTATAAATTTCATAGTCTCATTTCCCGTTTTAAAACATTTTCACTTAATCGATTTTAATTCGATTTCTAAATTAAATTCCATTTCCAAATAAGTTTCTTAATATCCCAACCATATTCCACTTTCCTTTTCATCATTTAAAATCTTATTTAAAATCTGGTGTAACAATTTCATATTCTATTTTCAAATTTCCTCTTATTCTTTGCGAAGCTATTTTAAATCTTGATTTAAAAAATAAATTCTTTTATACTTAAACAAAATCGCTTAAATTCTTTTATTTAAATACTTTTATTTAAATATTCCAAAATCTCTATCTTTTCAAATTCAGAAATTATCAAGTAAAATTTTAAAATCAAACTATTTATTTCACCTAAAGTTCATTTCTTTAATTTACCCAAATTTCACTATAAATATTTTTACTTCAAATTTTCCTTTTTAATACCTTCTATAATTTTAAACATTTATCATCGGTATTTTAAAATATCAAAATCTAACTAGTAATTCCATAGCATAAAATAAATTCAATCCACGCTATAATCTATCACAGATTATCCAATATATCATATTACTGGATATGAAAATAAGTTCGATATTTTTGAGAAAACCAGTTGGATTCCTCCAAACTGTTTTCTTGCATTCATAGATGTTAACACAATATTAAAGTACCAATCCCACTTCGAGGGGGATATTGCGGTATATAGGGTCATCCGCTATTAAACGGGCTCATAAGGACTCATTCGCCATATATATGCGGGAATATCAATCACTCCAATAAACACACACAACTATATATAATATCACATCTAATGATAAAATTTTATCAACTCAATCAATCAATAATTAATCTTAAGTATTTAAAATTAATTATGGTAATCCAAAAGTGAGTGAGATTAACTCACTTTTAAATTTTCAGATGCTTTCATATTCCGGTTCCGATTTAATTTGAACACGTTTTAAATTTTTTGAAAATTTCTGAAGCTCTAATTTCATCCAAACCATATTTAATGCGTAGATGACGACATCAGGATCCCAACAAATCTTGAATCATCCGAATCGGACCAAGTACGCATGAGATATAAATTTTATAAGTTTAAGCGTAATTTGTATAAATAAATTCTTTTTATTTTATTTTATTTTAAAGTAAAACAAAGACCACTACCTTAAAATATACCCGGCCCAAAATGTCTTCTTCTCCAATGCCTGCACTACATATGAACAAGCAACCCAACTCCACCGTGCACGCTCGTGCACTGACACGCCTCCCAACCCCCGATGATCGACACCGCCATCACCAGCGTCCCCCTCTCGACGTTCCTTATATGTCGATGCCCCCAAAACCCAGCTCGATGCTTCGAATAAAAACGTGACGACATCCTATTCCACCAAGCATAGCCGTGAGCCACCGTTTCACCATGCCAAGGTGCGCCTCTACCCCACGACAAGCCGATGTCCTCTAATTGACCTCCAGCTCTACGAATAAGTTAGAATTTCAAGCCCTAGCTTCTTCCAACAAGTCGACTTCGGCTGAGAACGTACTTCCCCTTTCCCCATGAATGTATGCGCGAGTACTAGCTCGTGATTTGAATTCGAGCTTTCCTACCTTCATATTATTAACATAAATTTTATAAGCCTTTAAATTATTTGTAACAAGCTTAGAACTCCAGATTCATTATTTTACCAAATCTTCAATTCTTAAATTTGATAATTAAATTGCCCAATAACAGTTATATTTGAAATTCAAGTTAAAATTAACTATCAAAATATTTAAAATCAATTAAATATTCCAATTTTAAATATCCAAAATTATGGGTTGTTACAAAAAGAGAGCCCATGGATCGGGAGAAGAAATCAGGAAAAAATTTCCTATTCCATGAGCTAGATGGACATAAAACAAATGAATACTGACAGCTGCGAGATCTGATTTAAGAGCAGGTTCGAAACAATCGGCTACAACGATACATGAGAAATCAAACCGCAGTGGTGCGGAAGGAGCAGCCACCATCTACGGCGAATGCGTTTGGAAGTGGCCTTAGATCTAAGTCAAGAATGATTATCCTATGATCGAAACGACAGATTGTCAGGCTCTATTCCCACGCTTTGCTTTGTTTGCAAATAATGTTTGCAAATAAATGATACAGTATTATTATCAGGCCGCTTACCCGTGTACGAGATCTCGATCGATCTCAAGGCACGTTGGAGTTGGATGTCTGGCAATAATGCTCGACAAGATCGATGTTTTATATGCTTGTTGTTTTAGTTTGGATTTTATGAATGAATGCTTGATTTTGAAAACTATTTGAATATGATGACCGATATTGAATGCGAAACACCAACGAAGGTTTGTTACCGCCTGATATTTGTTTATGAACTGATTGAACATGATTCTTCCGATTGAAGAGAGGGGATAATTACCGTAAGGTGTGAGTCGCCTTGTCGGAGAGCGAGTGGATTGAACGTGTACATGTAGTGGTTCCTTTCATCGATAAATGATCAAATGGACTTACTCGAACACTGGATTTCTTCATCGGAGAGCGATTTCAACATGAATTAACAATAAGAGAGATCGGAGATTAGGTTAACAATCGGGAGAGATCAGAGATTTAGTTAACGATCCGAAGAGATCAGAAATTGAATTGAATATCGACTTCCTAGTCCAGAGAGTAGATCAAACTTTATACTGCGTGTTGATTGTGTGATCCGAAATGATAAAAAAACTGGACTTTGAATTCGAACTCGAAGTTCACTTTCAGGCTATTTGATCATAACCAAAATATGTCGTTGCCTTGGTTCGGTCAGACTCGTGAATGATGGGATGCTCAGTTATTTTAGACAATTTATAAACGATGTTGCGATTGGTGGTAATTCACTTTCTAGATGGATGACTTATAATAACAAGATTATCAGTGAGAGTCATTGCTTCGATTCGAGTGGACGTTCTTATGATGGAATACCAAGCGACACTAAACGATTCGTAAATAATCTTCCAACCAATGACAATGAACTTACACAACCATTGACTTTTTATTACTCGGCACATGATTTACCTATAACAACTTAAATCTTGGACGAAGACGTGATGACATTGATGTTAATACATGATAATTAACTCCTGGACGAATACGAGACAACTTTAATTTACAATATATGATATATGATGTGACAATTCCAAAGGAACAAAAAATGATTATGATTTTTGACTAACTCCTGAGCAAGGACTTATGTCTTCAGCGATAATGGTCTAGAACGATCTTTGATAATTATATCATCACATGTTAAAAAAATTCTATTTTTTAGTTATTGATTTGTTTCCTGAAAAAAACTGGTATAACGAAAATTATTTTCTGCCGTCATGAATGCCTATTTATGTTAGTGGGCTATGACGGTCAATTTTTAAGCATATGCTTCTCTTAGTATTAGTTGTAACGTCTATTTTATAGGTTCCGTTATATTATTCAGGTCAGTATTGCATGCAATTATCAAATTATTAAAAGATTTGCCTTTTGAAATAGTTTTTGTGAAACGTTTGTGAAACGACTGAAGATATGAACACAACATATTAACAACAGTTACTGCATTGTTCATAGTTCATGCATATATACATGATACATCATGTCAAACATAAATACATAACTGAATACTCAACCTCATTTCACACATCATTTTTGATTGCCTTGCTATATCCAGTCTAGTCGTCATAATATTTGGACCACAACATAACCCCTCCATATTTGTTTAAACTCTTGAGTGTTGGAAGCACTTGTGATCTCAAATCAGTAGTAGGAATGAATCCACTACCCGCTGCATGGCAACCCCAGAAATATATTTGTTGCCTTGATTCCTGACACCCATTGCTTCCATGCATTGTCCAAACCTGTTACTTGTCCCGACGAATATTGGCATGGCGGATTGTTATAGAATTGAACCCAGACATTATCGAACAATCCAGTGTCCAATGCTCGTCCAACCCAAGCATCAGGGTATGGACATTGTGGTGCTGCTGTCAAATACACCTTTTTACCCTGTGCACTCACTACAACAAAGGCAGCGTATAGCGACGGCTAATATGCGTCGGCGGACGTTGCTAGCCGTCGCTTTTGGCCGTCGCTATTTAATCCGTTGGCAACAGGAAAAGCAACGGCAAAAGCGACGGCTCCGTCGCTAAAAAAGCGACGGCAAGCAACGGCAACGTACACGTGTCAACGCCACGTGGCAGTTAGTTTGTTTCCCGGAAGTCTGTTACTTGCCGTCATTGGCCGTCGCTTCTTTGCCGTCATTGGCCGTGGCTAGCCGTCGCTCTATTTGACCAGAAAGCCGTTGCTAGCCGTCGCTTTTCTGGGCAAAACCTGCTGTGCACACAGCAGCTATTCTTCCGTCAAACCTCATCCTAAACCTCAAACCTCATCTCAAACCTCAATAATATCAACAATAACACATCTCAAAAATACCCACAACATCAATATTCAACAATATAACCAAAAAAACACAAAAACCAACCAAACCAACATAATATACAAAACCACACCAAGTATCAAGGTACAAGGATCAAATCCAAATATAACCAAACCCAAACATCATCCAAAATACCAAGTATCCAATCCCAAGCATCAAATCTAGTCTAAATATGTACATAAATACATACCAACAAGAATAGTAAAACTATGCATCATCATCCTCCTCATCATCCTCGGCATCATCAGGTCCATCTCCCTGCTCACCAGGCATAGAGCCGTGCTCCTGATAAAATGCTGCAATGCGCTCATCTATCTGCTGTGCCAATTGGCCCTTTCGTCAACCGTTGAGCTCATCCAGCTGCCTCTGCATCTGAGCAATACGCTCCTCCTCCATCGATTTGCTATAAGCTCTTTGGAAATTAACAGCCTGTGAAATAACTGAAGTTAATACGATAGCATTTTACATGAATTTTGAATGAATTGGATAGTATATAAATAATTCTTTTGATGTGAGAATAATATGGATCTTTTAATATGAAGTTAGTGAAATGGTTTACCTCCTGATTGCCGAAACCATAACGCCTATTTCGAGTAGGCGGTGCAATAACGGAATCCCAAATCCTGTTGGACTCCTCAACTGTAAGCTCTGCTCTTCCACTCGCCTGTGTCAATGCCGATGCCTTTGCCTCATATCGCCCCTGCAATTACAAACATAATCTTGAAACAATTGGTATACAATTTACATATATACAATTTGAATCACGAGTTAGCATATTTACCATCGCTTCTTCAGCTTTGCTGTCGGTCCAATCATAGGTCGCATTCCCCTCATCATCAACAGACTCAACAGCGTGTGTGGCTCTAAAAACCTCAGCCATTGTAGGCTCCCTTCCGTACTTTGCAAACTGAAGATATACACGAATAAGATATATTGAAAATAAGCATAAATGTTACACATGAAGATATGCATCACCATATGCTAAATATATTTTATATTTACCAATTTTCTCCTATGCTGTTGGAAAGATTTAGAGCCACCTCGATGTAAACCAGGATTCTTATTCCTATTGGCTTGGTTTCTTGCTGCTACTTCCTATTAATTTAGATACACGATTAAAATAATGCAATTAACATAATTGTAAGCATTTTCATCATAGCTTACTTTAGCTGCTTCTGACTCCCAATATGTGAGAAATCCGTTCCAGACTTCATCGCTCATCCAACCTGGCTTTTTGCCAGCCTTCTTCGCCCTTGATATTGTCTCTCTATAATTCTTCCGCATTTTTTGGTTCCAATTATTGCTAAAAACATCTAAATCATGCGGCTCCACTCGTACAACAGCCTGCATATTGAATTTATTTTGAATTACATACAGCATATTATTTTCAATAGAAATATATAAATTGTAATTACCATCAAGTCGGCCCATATAGCATTTTTAATATGATTTGGAATGCTATCCTAATGTGGCCAAGCTGCTGACATCCAACTCTTATATGAATTCTTCGAGACATCTAAATAAACTGTGATGGTTCCACTTTGAACCCCCGTAATTGTTAACGTGCATAGTTTATATATTTTAAATAATATAATTGAAATAAATTTTACATTTACCCAACACTCTTCGGAATAATCTCCGCAACTCGGCGTGTATCTGCCTCTAAGCTACTAGGACCCGCTGCAGCTCCAGGAGACTGAGATGGAGAAGGCTGAGATGTACTCCTACGTCTTCTATCAGCCATATCTGCCACAATCATATATTATATATAAAAGCATAATGATCAAATGAGCATCACATAATCATACAATAAAACGATAACGCATAAATCAGAATAATACATCGCTCAGAATAGTACATCGCTCAAAATATTACATAGCATAAGTGAATACATAGCTCTGAATAGTACATTGCATAAGTGAATACATCGCTCAGAATAGTACATTGCATAAGTGAATACATAGCTCAGAATAGTACATTGCATAAGTGAATACATAGCTCAATATAACACATGACATAACTAGATACATAGCTCTTAATATAGTACATCACATAATACAACAAACGATGCCATCTGTAATCATTCTTCATCATCTTCTGATTCAGACTCGGTCTCGTACTCTATATCGTTTTCTTCATTACTAACAAATGCATCTATTAAAACATTCTCTTCATCATTCAACGATCCTACATCGATGTCATCGGCTATTATTATTTCGGTATTTGGCTCAAGATCTGCTTGATACGCTGCTTCATCTGGAATATTATTTCCATCAAATGTAAATCTTGCCTTTGTTTTAAAAACAGCCCACCAGTCTGCTTTATCTTTTTTTAAGGATGGATACAGAGCAAAATAAACTTGTAATGCTTGCTTAGCTAACACGAAAGGATCATATTTATAGTAATGTGACGTATGCTTTATTTCAATTAACTTATAATCCTTATGTACGTTAATTCCAAAACCGGGAACGTTGCTAAACCAGTTGCATTTGAATAAAAAAAACTTTCTCTAGCAGTTGTGTATAATAAGTCAACTCTAAAATTTGTGTTAAGACGCCATAAAAATCTTTTATATGCTCTTCTGGATCATCGCTGCCTTTGACAAATACACCGCTGTTATACGTTGATTTTTCAGCTCCGTAATCTTTGGTGTTAAATTTAAAATCGTTGACGAAGTATATAGGATAGGTCTTGACATTTCTTCTTGGTCCGATAGCAAGGTGTCGTATTCCTTCGTCAACAACACTGTTATTCGGATCGTGAACATAGCTTGCAAACCACCCAGCAAATTGTTTACTGAAATCACCAGATGGATGTTGTGATTCGTATATATAAATATACGTATAATTGAACTGTACAATCATTCAGTATTACCTGATAAATGGTGCAACTTCAACACAATTTAAAAGAACATATGTGTGTGCCACATGGTAGTCTCTATCATCTAACCATATTTCCACACATTTTCCAGCAGGTCTTCCATGTTGTCTAAAAATAGATAACATTGTTTGAGAAGAATCATGCTCAACAGCTTCTTCATTACGGGGAACACTTACAAACGATAAGTTCACATCGTCACTAAAGTAGTGGGAGAAAAAAAGAAGAAGCTTCCTCTTCAAGGTACGATTTGCAAATCGAACCTTCTACTCGTGCTTTTTGTCTAATTTTTTTCTTCAAATGATTCAAGTACCTATAACAAAAATAATTAATTTAGTATATTGGTACAAGAATATACATTTTCAACTAATCAACAAGAATATTGAGGAGTTTAAAATCACCTCTCAAATGGATACATCCATCCATATTGCACAGGACCTCGAAGGAGTGCTTCGGATGGCAGATGCACAGGCAAATGCTCCATTACATTAAAAAAACCGGGCGGAAATATTTTCTCGAGTTTGTAGAGCAATACAGGAATTTCTTCTTCAAGTTTACGTAAATGATCTACCTTTAACGTGGTCGAACAAAGCTGTTTGTAAAACATACTTAATTCTGTTATAACACTCCATATTTTTGTTGGCAACAGATCTTTGAATATCACAGATAAGAAATATTCCATCATGATATAGCAATCATGACTTTTCATCCTACTCAATTTATTGTTTTTCAAGTCAACACATCTGCGAAGGTTAGAAGAAATCCCATCATGACATCTTAGTCCTTCCACCCATTTGAGTACGAGTTTTACTTGCATGTTGTCTAGCTCATAACATGCTTTGGGTTTTTTGTTATCGTCGTACAACTGAAGTTCGGGCCGCTTACAGAAATGTAATATATCACGTCTCGAATTCGCATCGTCCTTGGTTTTCCCCTTTACATTCAAAACTGTATTAAAAACGTTATCAGACACATTTTTTTCATTGTGCATGACGTCAATATTATGTCGCAGTAAGAGATTTTTCCAATAAGGTAACTCCCAAAATATACTTTGCTTGCACCAGTTATGAATGTCCGATTTACCCGGAATGTCGACCTGTTTCCCAGTTTCATGAATCTTAGGATAGTCTTTCACGATTTCATATATCTCTTCACTTGTCCAAACTTTAGGTGGTAGCATATTCTCTACTCTGTTAGCTTTAAAGTTCATTTTATCCATTCTGAATTTATGATTAATATGTAGAAAACACCGATGACAGTCAAAATAGGAAATTTTCTTGTCGTACTTTAATGAAAATGCTCATGATTCTTCCATACAATATGGATAAGCTAGACGTCCAGCTGTGCTCCAACCTGAAAGCATGCCATATGCGGGAAAATCATTAATAGTCCATAATAAAGAAGCGAACATACGAAAATTTCTTTTTCTCGAAATGTCATATGTTTCAACTCCTTCATGCCATAGTGTTTTCAATTTTTCGATCAACGGTTGTAGATAAACATCAATTCCTTGAGTCGGATCATCAAGACCGGGAACGACGATCGTTAAAAACATATATGGAGTTTTCATACACATCCATGGAGGTAAGTTATAAGGAGTGACAATAATAGGCCATGATGAATATTTACTACCAAATTGAGAGAATGGCGAAAATCCATCTGTATATAAACCGAGCCTAACATTACAGCTCTCTCGAGCAAATTCAGGATACGTCCTATCGAAATGTTTCCATGCTTCTCCATCAGCTGGATGTATCAATGTTCCTTCTACTGGTGTTCTCACGCCGTGCCATCGCATATGACATGCTGTAGCAGAAGAAGCATATAGCCGTTGAAGTCTGGGAGTGATGGGTAAATAATGCATTCTTTTATAAGGGACTTCTTTTCCTTTCTTTTCCTTGGTTTGTATCTTTCCTCGTTACATATTCTGCATTTTCTAAGGTGAGCGTCGTCTTTCCAAAATAACATGCAACCTTTAACACATGTATCTATCTTCTGGTATGGCAATCCAAAAGCAGACATAAGTTTTTTAACTTTATAATGACTATCGCACATCAAATTATTGGGTGGCATGTGTCGTTTAGCAGTTTGTACAATTGCTGTAAACGCTGCTTCTGTAAGATTGAATTTTGATTTCATCGTGATGTATTCAGCGGTTACAGATAATTCGGTTCCACTTTCACATCCATCCTACAATGGTCTCTTAGCGGAATCCAATAAATCGTAAATTTTTTTAGCTTCCATAATCGGTTCTTCACCATTTTCGTTTTCAATGTCGTCTTGATCAATGGATGGAAACATTGATCGGGGTGCATCTTGCACCATATTTTCTATTGGATTTGCCGATGTATTATCATCCTCTTCCACTACAGGATTAGGTGTATATTGAACAAACTCTCCGTGACGATCCCATAAATAATAATTCGGTACAAAACCAAATTTATACAAGTGAACTTCTACTACATCTGCCTTCCAATGCTTCAGATGTTTGCACTTAGCACACAGACAACGAATGTCTATGTTATTTCCATTATTAGATTTAACAAATCTAATAAACTCGTGTACACCGTTAACAAAATGTTCCTTTATTGATCCTTTCATACCTTTTCTGGATTCATACATCCAACTACGATCGAGAAAATAATCGAACATATCTCCTGATTTGCAAAAATTATATTAGACAATTCAAACAAACACTTCACTGAAACAAATTAGACTGGAATTTAGTAAATTTTATTAATTTAGTAACTTTATTAATTTGACAAATTAGACTGAACTTTAGTAAATTTATTAATTTGGTAAATTAGACTAACTTTATTAATTTGGTAAATTTTAAACTAACTTTAGTCAATTTTAAACAAACTTTAATAAATTAGACTGAACAAATTTATTAGTTTCAAACTAAGTTTTAAATTAAATTTATTAGTAAATTTATTGTTTAACGGCCGGTCATCCTACTTCCCATTACAAACACAATAACGTAATCATATTTTATAAATCATTTCAGATTAAACGATTCAACAAAATTTCGGCAGCACTTCCCTTTATTCCCTGTATCGTACACCAAAGCATGTACACAGGGAAAAAAAGGAAGTGCCATCGAAATTTCGTTAACCGTTTAAACTGAAATGATTTATAAACTGCGATTACGTTGTTGCGTTTGTAACTTGTCCAATACTGGGACAAATCCAACAAATATTGTATCAGATGAATACAGATGTCCGTTCTGTGTAAAAATGAACATCCATATAACGATCATATACAACACTTGTCAGACGGGGCCAAAAATTGTCTAAGGGGTTCACACAAATAAAAAAAAAATTCTAATTTATATTTTAACAACTATAAAATTTTTAATAATACGTTCAATAAATATTTGTCAACTAAATTTCACATTTTGACACGTACTTTAAAATTTGGCTAACTAAGTCAAATTTTAAATAACGAATTTTTCTAAATCAAATTAGAAGTTAGCACTTATAATAAATTGAATTATTTTTATTTTAAACAATATACGTTTAATTGGAAATTCCACAATGAGACAAAAGTGAATCGTTGTAATTCATTTAGGCTATGAGTACTTTAGCATGGCCATTGCAAGTGAGCATAAATGATATATTTGAACAAAATACACAATTGTAGTGTACTTACACTTATAACTAACGCATGCTAAATAATTAAATTTTCACCTAATCGGCAACCAACATTGCATAAACTTATCAATAAGCATCTTAAACATGTTGTCACCATCTTAATCCAAATCACATCACCAATCATTAATTCTACAATAACCAACATCACAATAGTATGCGTTAATCATCGTTTTCAACTTCGAAATAAAATGATTTTATTCTCAAATCAACCTACAATACTACTATCACCATACATATACCACATAACTACCAATCTCAAACCCATAATCATGCCATTAACAACCAATTTATAAACCCAATTAACATGCAAATAAACCCAAATTAAACCCTAATTGAATACAAAATAGGGTTAGAACACATACCGGATCAATTTGGGAGGTAGGGAGCGAATTTTTGAGCACCGAATCGACGGGGCGACGGGGGGGCGACGGGTAGGGTTTGGTGTGTTTTTTTTTTCGTTTGCTGAATGGGGAAGAAGGAAGCTCGTGTTGGCAGATATACAGGTCGAGCAACGGCTAGCGACGGCCAATAAAAATATTTCCATTGAAAATTAAAAATGAAGCATTTCCATGTTTTGCTAATATTGTTAATGATAAGTCATGGCTTTGGCATCTTCGTTATAATCACTTGAGTTTTAGCACTCTATCCAAGATTTGCAAAGATCATATGGTGAGAGGCATCCCAAATATTAGCAAACAAGATCAAGTATGTGAAAGTTGTGTTTTTGGCAAGCACCATCGAGATCCATTTCCAAAAGAAAAGGCATGGCGAGCAAAGAATCCTTTGGAGCTAGTGCATTCAGATTTATGTGGACCTATGCGCACAACCCCTCAACAAAATGGGGTGGTCGAAAGAAAGAACCGTATCATCATGGAACTTGTTCGAAGTATGTTAAAGACAAAAGGATTACCTAAAATATTTTGGGCCGAAGCTATAGCATGTGCATGTTATGTTCTCAATCGTGCGGCAACTAAAAGTGTTCAAGGAAAGACTCCACAAGAAGCATGGAGCGGTCACAAGCCATGTGTCTCCCACTTCCGAATTTTTGGAAGCATTTGTTACTCTCATGCCGGATGAAAAGAGAGGAAAACTTGATGACAAATCTGAAAAGTGTATCTTTGTTGGCTATAGTGAAAGATCCAAGGCATATAAATTATATAACCCCATCACAAACAAGACTATTATTAGTCGTGATGTAATTTTCAATGAGGAAGAAGCATGAGAATGGAAAAATGAGAAAAAGAGTATAAGTATCTTGCTTGATAATGATGCATTTGAGCCAATTGAAGAAGAAGGATCGACTCCACCTACTCCACCATCTAATTCTCCTCCAAGCTCATCATCTTCAAGTTCAGAAACAACACCTAGAATGACAAGACCTCTTGCGGAGATTTATGGAGAAACAAGAAGAATTTTAGAAGATGAATTTTTTGATTTTTCTTTATATGCAACTGCGGATCCAGTTGATTTTGAAGAAGCCGTCAAGGAAGACAAATGGAGACAAGTCATGGATCAAGAAATTGATGCAATTGAAAGGAACCAAACATAAGAGTTAGTTAAAGTACCTAAATGGAAGAAACCCATTGGAGTCAAATGTGTTTACAAGACAAAGATGAATGCACAAGGTGAAGTTGAAAAACATAAGGCACGATTAGTTGTGAAATGTTACAAGCTAAAGTATGGTGTTGATTACAAAGAAGTTTTTGCTCCCGTGGCACGTCTTGAAACAATTCGTTTGATAATTTCATTGGCCGCTCAAAATAAGTGGCAAGTTTATCAAGTGGATGTTAAATCTGCTTTCTTGAATAGAGTACTACAAGAAGAGTTATACATTGATCAACCTTTCGGCTATGTGATAAAGGATGAAGAGCATAAAGTCTATTTGGTTGAAGAAGACATTGTATGGCCTTAAGCAAACCCCTCATGCATGGTATAGTCGCATAGATGACTATTTTGTGAAGATGAGATTCAAGAGGTGTCCATTTGAGCATACTCTTTACATCAAGGAGAACAAATGTAACATTCTTATCATTGGTTTATATGTGGATGATTTAATTTTTATGTAAAATAGTCTTGATAATATTAAAGAATTTAAGAGAAGTATGATGCAAGAATTTGAGATGATCGATTTGGGTCTACTTCATTAGTTTCTTGGTATTGAAGTAAAGCAAGATAATGATGGTATATTTATCTCTCAAGAAAAGTATGCAAAAGATTTGATGAAGAAGTTTAGAATGGAAGAGGCAAAGCCAATTAGCACTCCAGTTGAAGTTAGCTTGAAACTAAGTAAGGATGACAACTCTAAATATATTGATCCAACATTGTTTAGAAGTCTTGTTGGGAGTTTGATGTATTTAACAGCCACTCGTCCGGACATTACATATGGTGTGAGCTTGATTAGTAGGTTCATGGAGCTACCAAAGAAGACACATTGGGATGCCGGAAAAAGAATTTTGAGATATGTGCGTGGAACACTTGGGGATGGAATTTATTATCAAAAGATAAATAATCCTAAGGTGCTTGGATATCGTGATAGTGATTGGGTTAGAAGTGTTGATGATAGTAAAAATACTTTGGAAATGTTTTCTACTTTGGATCAAGTGCAATCACGTGGATGTCAAAGAAACAACAAGTTGTGGCTCTCTCAACCGCCGAGGAAGAATATATTTCACTATTTTTAGCTAGTTGTCAAGCTTTATGGATTAAATGGGTGCTAAAAGAACTTAAGCATACTACAAAAGAAAGTCCACTTAGATATTGTGATAGCAATTCTGCTATAGCACTCACCGAAAATTCAGTTTTTCATGGAAGGAGCAAGCATATAAGAATCAAGTATCATTTCATTCGAGAATTGGTTGGGAAATGAGTAGTTGTCAAACATTGCAAGACGCAAGGTCAAATTGCCGATATTTTAACGAAGCCTTTGAAGTTGGAGATTTTCAAGGAGTTGAAGAAGAAACTTGGTATACGTAAAAGTTTAGCTCAAAGGGGGGCAAATCAAGTTTAAATGGGTGTGTTGGAATATAAACTTAATTTATTGGTTTCTAGAGAATTCTTATATTATGTTTAAAGGAGGGTGAGAGTTCTAGAATTATGTTTTCTTTGTAACCAAGTAAAAGTATTTCTAGAATTATGTTTTCTTTGTAATCAAGCAAAGGTAATTCTAGAATGATCTATTAGGGACTGTAAATAGAGGATCTCTCCTCTCATTTGTAATCAAACAATCTAACAAAGGAAAAATAATATTAAAACATTATTTGTGAGAACAAGTTTCTTCTCTCAAGTCTCCAACCTTTTTTTTTAATATATATTTCAACACATAGTTCATAGTTCACACATATATACATGATACATCATTGCAATCATAATTTCACAACTGAGTACTCAAATTCCTTTTCAAACATCATGTTTGATGGCCTTGCTATATCCAGTCTGGTCATCATAAAACTTGGACCACAACATAACTCCTCCATACTCGGTTGAACTCTTGAGCATTGGAAGCACTTGTGATGTCAAATCACTTGCAGGAATAAATCCACTACCTGCTGCATCTGGTGCAGCCGGAAGCCCTAAAAATATATTTGTTGCCTTAATTCCGGACACCCATTGCTTCCATGCATCATCCAAACCTGTGACCTGTCCGGATGAATATTGGCATGGTGGATTGTTGTAGAATTGAACCCAAACATTATCAAACAATCCAGTGTCCAACGCTCCTCCAACCCAAGCATCAGGGTATGGACACTGCGGTGCTGCAGTCAAATATACCTTTTTACCCTGTGCACTGTATCCCGATAAATATGTAGCAAGGTCATCGTAATGATCCGGGCTTCCTCCCTCGATATTGAAATCAACACCATCCAACACAGCATCACCTAATGGCCTGTTAGTAGACTGACCACCTAGGTACTTATTCCATATGTATTCGGCCACTTGTTTTGCGTCATCTTTTGATGTGATAATGTATGACCCTGCACCGCCTCCAATTGACATTATGACTTTGACTCCTGCTGCTTGACATGATTTTATGTCATTGCTTAAGCCTGTGCATCCAATTGACCTAATGGCCTGCTAGGTTAAGTTGTGGAGCTTGGCCATTGCCGAAAACACTGAGAAACGCAAGGTTTACAAATGCGTAGTTTCCAGTGGCACATGTTTCAGCTAGTGTGCCTTCTTGACCATTTTGTCCCCAGTAAACTGCTATTTTTCCAGCATGGGAAAGAGATAAAATCGTAGTTAGCAAGACTGATAGAATTAGGTTTCTAGTAGGAAGCGCCATTCGTTACGATTATAGCTTTTAGTAAAATGATGTTTAGTGGATAACTACGATCCTCCTTTTATAGCAAGATTGTGTTTTTTCCAGACACGTAGATCCATTTTAGAAGTGCGGAGTCTTGCAGTTAAGTTGCCGTATCAACCGCCTATATTATATGATGGACTGTATGCTAGTTTAAGAAGTATTATTGGTAAACACAGCGTAAATTCTTAGTTGATTCAGTTTAAGTGTTTGCATATGATTTAATTATAAGTGGGTTGGATTTTATTGTTTGTAGCTGATGATTGAATGTGACATATACTGTTTTTCTTTAAACCTGTTATGATCGACCAGAGAAGTTACCATTTAACTTAGTTATTGTTTGGTACAATTGTTAATATAGTGTTATGTATTATTTCAGATTGAATAATGTTATGGTCTTAAACTCTACTGTGACAATGTTTGGTGAATAGGCAACAACTGTATAACCTTGTGTGATGTGTAATAAACAGTCAGAAAGATATATCATGCATACGTATCATGCAGCATCAGTTGTATACTTGTGTTGATTGAGTTTAGTTATTCAGCACTTTCATTACTACTACTACTACTACTATTGTTTTTTGTTGAAATGACACTTAAAAACAACATGTCAGTATACATGTCAATATATATTCGAATCACGCCACGCAAGTTTGAAATTTATGACCATCAAAGCCGAACCACTTAACCACTGCAGCAATGGTATTTGTTTCCCCTTCCATTATTTGGATGATAATACTTAAATAGCATGTTGACTAAAGTTGATACGTATTGAGGTTTTTGCATGGTATTGTGGGGGTTTTATGTGTATTACAGTTGATTAACACCATTATAATGTCTTGACTGCTTGCACAATGAATGCAGAATTATAATCTTTCTTGTCGGAATGGAATTTTAGATCATGGATAGTGGAATTTATTATGTGTGCCAATCTTATCTTAAGAGTATGCATGAGTATGCATTATTTCAATTTTCAAGGAGTTAAGCAGAGTTTACATTTTAAGTCAACCAGCTAATGTTATCTTAACGCCATTTGTATAAAATTATATTGAGCTTGCAAATATGTAAACAGATTTGAATTTAATTATGACCACAATGCAATTCAACCTTAAATTGACATATCCCAATTTAGGAATCACCTTCATATATTTTTTCTGCATTTTTATACGAATATCATGATAGTTGATCTGAGTTGTATCTGAGGTTCACTTAGTTACATACTTAAATTGTTGCAGTAGAGTCTCGAAGTCATACCAACTAATGATGCATCTACCATATAATAAGTTGCTTTTTTGCCCACTGGGTCAAAAATTAATTTTTTAGGACAAAGGAGAGAGGTTCAGGTAATTTTCTTCAGAAAAATAGGCAGGAAAAAAGTTGCAAAAAAATTTAGATACAAAGACAACAAGTTTGCTTTTTAGTCTGAAGTATATTTTTTAGTATAAACTGAAAATGATAGTTACAACTATTATTCTGTGATTTACATTAGTGTACTTCATGCTAAAAAGCAAACTGTTGTGATTTAGACTAATTTTTTTTGCAACTTCTTCACTGAGCCTAAAATTCCCAAAAAGGGTATGAGCATAGATGATGTCTCTGTAAAAAAGGGTATGTGCACAAAATTTGCATTATTATGCAGCTTCTTTCCAATAAAAAGGTGAGTGGAAGGTTTGAATCTTCCAATACACTGTTGTCAAAAAAGTCGAAAACATGCAACTATTGTGGAAAATAAACTTCAAAGAAAAGGAAAATATTTTGTTTTTGAATTTATACCTGTTTTAGGATTTAAAGTTAAATTTTTTTGCCTAAATTAAAAATCCGAACAAATTTTTTTTATGCAAAAAACCATTTTGTGTTTTATGTAGTATATAGGGCCAGTCTTGTGAGTTAGATTGCCTATGGCGAGATTTATTTTGTTACTCACTATTTTGTCAAGTACAAAGTTAAAAGAAGCATAAACAAAAAATTTGAGGTATATTCACCATATCACGTATTCACATATAAAATATATGGTTAAGACAAAATGTTACATTATAACTTCCTACAATATCATTTTAACAAAAAAATAACTTCTTCCATTCTTTGTAACAAATTCTTCAATTATGTTTTCATAATTTAGCACATCCAAATATTCATTTTCGAATGGAACCATAGCTAATCCATTTAATCTCTCATGTGATATAGCAGTCCGAAATAAGTTTTGACTAACTTCTATTTTGACAATCTCCTTTCCGCCGAAGCAACCGTGACCGGTATAGTCAACAAAATTCTATAAGCCACCCATACGTTTAAAAACCCACTTACACCACGATAAGCATTAAAAAATCAAAAATGTCAATTGATTTTATAATTTTCAATGGTAGAATTCTTTTCAATTGTCGAAGTTCATGAAATAATTCTTCTTCGCGAATATCACGTTCTTCATCATGTTTCAAAAAAGTTTCTAAACTGAAACATTGCTCTTTTAATTCTTCACATTGAATATTTTTGAACTTTGCATTCATGGGACCCCAAATGTCTCTTCATAAAGCTCAAATTGCTCAAATTGATCAAATCGCTCTTTAAGTGAAGAAAGAGCTTGATCAATAATGTGAAGAAAGTAAGTAATTCTAAAGTTATCTTTTAGAGATTGGCCATCGAGAGCATCCACTTTCACATCTTCGTCAAATTGTTTCTTTCTACAAACAATTCTCTTTTTTACTAGGATCAACAAGACCAACTTTTTCTGCAAGTTCCTTAGCTTCATTCATAAAACTTTCAAAACCATCTTCTTTAAGCTTTTTGAAAAATACAATAAGCCTGTTTACTCTTACAATGGTATCTTCTATATTCATATCCTCTCATTGAAGTATTTCGCTAACTCGATTAATGTTATCAAGTATTGTATACCAAATGCATAGGCTAATCAAAAATTCAACTGCAAAGCATTATGACACAAATCTTTAACCTCCATCATTACAATAGCATCATTGGAATTATTTTTAATTTCAATTAAAGCACCTCTTAGCTCCATAGCATGATTTCTTATTGCTTTTGCATTTTCGATGTGACTTTCCCAACGTGTAGCGTATAACGCTTGTGGAGTCAAACCTTTCACATAATCTTAATGTATATCCCATTGATGAGTTAAATCGGAAAATAAGGTATAACTTTTTTGCGCACAAGAAAAATAATTTCTAACTTTAATGCATGATTTGGCCATATCACAAAGTGCAAAATTCAAGCTATGACATCCATATGAAATATGAAAAGCTCTAGGATTAACATCAAGTAGTCTTTTTTGAACGCCGTGATGTTTCCCTACAAAATTTAATAATAATATGATCAATCAACACATCAAAATTAAACAATGTTGTTAGTCATAATGAAGCAAACTATACCTTTCATATGAAACATTATCATAACCTTGACCTCTTACATCATTAATGTTGAGTTTAAGATCCATCAACACATTTTCAAGCTCTTTAAAAAGACCAAGACCCGATGTGTCATCCACTTTAAAATAACCAAGAAAGCATACCTCCACTTTTGTGTTTCTTGCATCATTAACATCCACACATCTTATAATAATTGACATTTATTCTTCATAGTTCAAATCCAGACTGCAATCAAGGATAATTGAAAAGAACTTTGCTTTTAATTTCTTTTTACAAATTGTTTCTTTAATCTTCTTAGCCAATAAACCTATCAATTCGTTTTGAATTTTGTAGCTAAGATAATGATTATTAGTTTCATTATTTACCACACGTCTTAAGTGATCTTCATTTTTAGATCAAATTCGGCAACAAATTGGATAAGTTGACAAAAAAGTCCATTATTTTTTCATATATTCTCTCATTAGATCTATGAAATGGTAAATTATTTCGAGATAAAGTCTTTACAACACCAATGATATGCAGAGGCACTTGCTTCCAAAGTTGTCTCTCTTTATCAATTTGAAATTCCATTCTTTTTTTAATAGTTTCTTTTTGTTTGAGCCCTCTATGCAAATCAACCCATTTGATGAGATTTGTGATGTGTATTGGATTGCTTTCATGATGTCTAAGTTTAGAAGAAATATTATGCCAATCATCTATCCCTTCCTTAGCTAGCTTTGATATTTTTTGAGTGCCTTTGAATAACTTAAAACAAAAACAAAAAACTTTGTTACATTCATATGAATACACTAACAATTTTCTTTCATGCTCTTTTCCACGTAGATAACCACCAACGTAGTGTTTGGAAGAAAAGAGTCTAATATTAGCTTTGTTTTTTGAAAAAATGACATTTTTTTTACGATTTAATAGGTCCTTGTTGAACAAGCATAATTCTCTTTGCGTCGGTGGTCTTTCCCCACAATCCTGGATCATAATTAACATCAACATCTTTTCAAGATTAAGAACAACTTCATCATTAGCATATTCACCAATAACAAAAAATTTATGATCATCCATGAAAATATCTTCATTATGCTCCTCTTCATTCATGGCAATGTCATTGACATTTTCATCTTCATGTGCTACATCAATGATTTCAGGACCTTCATCTACCTCAACTTTTTTATTGATGTAATCATCTCCGCTATTACTTTCTCCAATTTTACTTTAAGATTAAGGTTGAGAGTTTTGAGCTTTTACTTGAAATAAATTGGAAATCGGACCAGTTAATGATTCAACTAGTTTTCCTTTTTGTTGTTTAACCTTCTTGTCGTAAGCTCCAAAATTCTGTTTTTGAAACCTTATATGATTTTTGTCATCTTCATTCTTTGTCATTATCCTCTATTTATAATAAGAGTGAAATGATACAAATATTGCAGAATAAACATATTTAAAGCTGCATAACTTTTATATCCAAAATTTTAATTATTCAACTTGCTTATCTAATAATTGTTTAAATTCAAAATCATAAATAAACATAGCATAAGTTATTAATTTTATTGTTAAGTGAAAAAAATATCAGTTCTTCCAAAACTTGCTCCAGTTATACTTTGGTTCATGAAATTGTATTTCTTCCTTTAATCAGCTTAATGGAATTATGGACAATGGTTGTTTGAAATTCTATCTAAAACAAATTCAATAATCTATCAAAAACAAATTCTATTTAAAATAAATTTGAATTAGCTTCATAAAATTCATTATAAAACAAATTTATAACCTATTATGAAACAAATTCTTTCTAAAACGAATTTGAATTAGCTTCATGTAATTCTATACAAAAACAGCGACTGATAAAAACTAATCAAATGAGCATTCAAAAAAATAGCGACTAAACCCTAATTTAAAATTTTTCTCAAATCGAACTCAAATCAAAAATCACCTGTGTAGCGCTGTTGTGAAGGGCTGCCTAGCGTAATCCGCTACCTCTAGTCGCTGCTCTTCGTATGATTTCGTTGGTCGCGCGTTCTTTCTTTGTGCGCTTTTTTTATTCTATCGATGTTTTCTTTTTGTCGCTGTTTTTTTTACTTAAGCCTGGGGAGCTGCTACGCCAAGGGAGGTTGCCCTAGGCCTTTGTCTTGTCTGCCTTATGAGTGGGCCGGGCCTGATAGTATATACATATATAATTATGTTAATGTGTATGTGTATTTATTTTATATATTAACAATTTACTAATTAATATTTTCAAATTATATTTATATGTGTGTGTGTGTATATTTCGAATTAATTAAATATTTATACATGAAAAAGTTCTTTTCCTCTAAAAAAGGAAAAGTTGAATGAATTGATTGTAAATTACGGTATTTTGGAATTTGTTTACTAATCACAAGGGAAATGCAATTTTCACAATAATTATGAAACTTTCTGATATAATTTGAGAATTAAAAAAAAGTTGTGAGCGTGATCGATAACTACATTTTGATACTTGAAGAGAACAAAGAGCCAAAGGTATTCATGCATTCACTGTAGCATACTTTGTACCATGTAAAATGCCGAGGTCCCCAGAAATTTAACTGCAACTTATTGGATACAGTAAAGTGCCAATAATTCTAGACACTCACTGCGGCTTTTAAGAATACATTTCTTACATTTAAAGCCTAAAAATATGTGGTGGTAGCTCCAAAGAAGAGAATAGAAGAAGATAGATTTGAGTAATTTTACGTTTTACAAGTGATAAACTAGATTTACTATCATAACCAAATACTTTTATGGGTTCATAAAAAATCAAACCATTTAAACCAAGATTTACCTTTTTCTAAATGTCCTTGTAATTCTTCCATTGAATTTAATTTCTACCTGAACAAGAAATAACAGGTATTTCTTGTATTATCAAATTTTACATAGCGCAATACGGTTAGAACAGAGTATGTATCACATATGAAAAAAAATATCCTGGAAATACAGAGTCCAATCAAAAAATCCTTTTCCTCTCTCCTTCTACTATCCAATGTTTATCTTCGTTATATTGAATAAATTATCAAAGGATGAAAAATCTTCTATTTTTGCAACCCGATCGCTCTTTTGACTTTGGAATTTTTTTGTGAGTATACTTTTTCTATACACATTAGTTTCCAATCAATAATAGAAAATAGGTAAGATTTTTTTTTGTTCTACAAAAAATGAATCAAAGGTCCATTTACAGCAGACCTTTTCCCCCACATCAGATGGTAAGTTATTTTTAACTTTTATTTAGACCGAGAAATTATTCAAATTTGGAATAAAAGCTCAGTGCTTTTTTTTAACTAGAATTAGAGCCATAGAACTCTATCCATTTATACACTGGACCATACTCTAATTATGAATTTTTTAAAATAAAACAAAAACAAGAAAGAATATATATGAAATTCAATAATGAAAATTCAAGTCCATCTTTCTTATTATTTTATTATGACATGCGGTTTTTTCCATTCATTACCTTCAGGATCAGTCAAGGTCTTATAGACTACTAAAAGTTTGAACGAATTCATTACTTCTTTCAAATTTGTAAAAAAGCATAATCGCTGTCAAAAGCCGAGTACTCCTACCACTGAGTTAGCAACCCAGATAAATATGTATATGCAAGCGGAAAAAATGAAATTGAACTGTACAACTACGTAAAAACATTGAATTTTGAATTCAAAAGAAATATAAAGGAAAGATTAGATGATCAACTAAACAAAATAACAAAGTAGATTGGATTAAGTTAAGGACAAATAAAAATATGTAAAAATGTACATTTAAGGACCGCCCCCTTTTTTTACAAAATAGAATTTTTTTTATTTTCATTAAAAAAATTATCTTATATAACAAATAGTAAATGGGAAAACCCATAATTTGAATGAAGTAAAGGAAAAACCCATAAACAAATAAGGATCGAGATAAATAGATATATTTATCTATGATCGAATTATATGTGTTCGACACAACATTGTCAATGTGAATAAATTGTTGAGAAAAAAAATGAAAAAAATGAAATCAAATAAGGATTTGTGTTGGATTGGCACAAACAACAATAAATATGGTAAATATAAAACATAATATAGCACAAGAAAAGGGCAATTGCGAGTAAATAGTTACCACACAAATTTATACTAGTTACTTCTATTTTTCCTACTTTTATTTATATATTTTATAATTCTTTTAAAAGTTCTGCTTTTCTTAAAATATTATGAACAGTTTGTTGATACACGAAGATTTTGATCAATGACAATAAGCTTCAACAAATAAGGAAGAGAATGCAAAAGCTAGAAGAAGATAGATGAAGACCAAAGTATAAACATTAGTATGATTTTTCTATGTGTCTTAGTCTAGATTATTTGTTAAAATCTATCCTCAAGAGATTTGCACGAACATTAGAACACAATTCATAAAAACTTCATTCACATGTTCACTGTGCATACTTTAATACTTCAGTCGACTGAACAGACATGGCCAGTCGACTGAAACTATACACATATACAAAAAAGCACAGTTTCAGTCGACTGAATTACCTGCATAGTCGACTGAAATTGTTCCTGAATTTTTTTTTTCACATTTTCAGTCGACTGAATCTCCTGCTCAGTCGACTGAATTTAAACCTGCGAATTTTTTCTGAAAAGACACCTTCTTCTTCCCAAGAGTTGCAATCATTCATCAATGGAAATGGAAGCATCTCTTGTTTGCAACCTTTGACAACTTATGCACCTCTTCTACAAGTATATATACATGATTCTAACATCATTTAATTAACCGAATTCTCTTGCTTTAATCTAACTATTCTCTTGTTCATATTTTCTAGATACTCTCAAAGCATTCATTAATCTATTGCTTGAATCATTGTTTTTGTCTGTAACATTCTTTTGATTCATAGAAATTCACATTTCCTAAATCTTCACAAACACATTGCATATTCTCGAGGATAAGATTATAGGAATATTGTACTACATTAGACTCATTAGTGTTGACAAGAACACAACAAGTCGAATATTGTATTTTAGTAATTGAGTTGAAGTCCTCTTCGGTAGTTGAGGCAAGAAATACCGTTCGGTTGTTCGGCTAAGTTGTAAACCTATTCCTCCGGGTGAAGTGAGGGTATTAGTTAGTGAAATTCCTAAGTGAAGCTTAGGGACTGGACGTAGGACGAGAGGTCCGAACCAGTATAAAATCTTGGTGTCTCCTTGTATTTACCTACTTTATCTACCTAGACTATTCCGTTATTCCATGTTACACGATCCTACCGCATAGCCCATCCTTTCAATTGGTATCAGAGCAAGGCCGTCCTATAACCATAACACCGTTATTAGACATATTGATAATATGGAAAATAACGCAAGCACAAGGTCAACATCTGCCTATAGTTCTACATTTGCGGAAGGACAATCCACCCAAAGGCCTCCTCTATTCAATGGACTAAACTATAACTATTGGGCTACAAGGATGAGAATTTATATGCAAGCAACAAGTTTCGAAGCCTGGAATGCTACTCAAGCAGAGTTCGTTGTACCCACAACCGATTATCCTACATGGACACAAACTCAAAAGAATGAAGCAAGTGCAAATGCTAAAGCTATGAATATGTTGTTTTGCGCCCTGGATAGAAATGAATTCAACCGTGTTAGCATATGTACTACCATATATCAGATATGGAAAACACTTAAAGTCATACATGAAGGCACAAACAAGGTTAAACAAACAAAGATATCCATGTTGAAGAATCAATTCCAAAACTTTAGAATGCGACAAAATGAATCCATCAATGGCATGTACTCAAGATTTCAAGACATTCATCATGCACTAATCGGACTAGGAGAAAGATACACGGACTTTGACATTGTGTCTAAAGTTCTAAATTCACTCACTGATGAATGGGAGAGAAAAGTACTAGCAATCGAGGAAGCAAATGATTTATCTACAATGAAACCAGAAGAATTTATTGGAAATCTTATGTCATATGAAGTAAATATGCAAGCTAAAAAGGATCAAGCTCAAGAAAGAAAGAATATTGCTTTTCATGCGGAAAAGGAAGAATCAGAGTCTGAAGATGAGGATCTAGCATTTATAGCCAAAAATTTCAAGAAATTCCTGAAGTATAGAAAAGGAAACAAAAACGGATTCAAAAAGAATTTCTTGAACAAACCATCATCGTCAAATATAGAATGCTTCAATTTTCATAAGAAAGGACATATGCAAAAAGATTGTCAAGAACAAATGAAGGAAAATCAGAAAAACTTCAACAACAAAAACAAGAAGGATAAATTCAAAAAAAGGCATTTTCTGTAACATGGGACGATTCAGATTCATCATCATCCGAAAGTGATAGTGATGGCGACAATGAACAAGCAAATGTATGCTTCATGGTTCAAGAATCTGAGGTAAATAATTTAACTTTCGACGATTTAATTGAAGTAAACACTGAACTTTTAAGCACAATAAAAATTCTTAAAAAGAAAATTAAGGAAATTCGTGAAAATCAAAACAAAGCTGAGTTTGAGAGAGATATGTTAAATGATGAAAAGAAAATTCTTGAAGAAGAACTTGAAAAAGTTCAAGAATCTTATTTAAATTCGGAAACACAATTATCACTTTTAAGTCAAGAAATTGAAACTCAAAAATTAAAGAATGATATAATTATTTCTGAAAATCATGATTTAAAAACTAAAATTAAACAAGTTGAGTTAGAAAATAATAGTCTTCAAACTAGATTAGAGAACATCACTAAAAATGTTTCTAACTTTAACAGAGGAAGAGAAAATTTATCTAAGATTTTAGAAAATTCTCAATCCTCTTCAAATAAACATGGATTAGGATATAATAAGGAGTCAAAAATTCCTAAAAAGAAAAATAAATTTTTTAAAAGGAATATGAATTCAAAACAACTAAAATTAATTAAGAAATCTATTAAAACAAAAGTACAAAACAAGGTAGTTACAATTTGGGTACCAAAAACTAACAATGTATTAATAAGAAATAAATATATTAAAACATTTATGGATAATGTTCATCATAATAAAAACTATATTTATAAAAAGGACACTAAACCAAATTGGGTTTGGTTTCCTAAAACTCTAACTTCTTAGGACCCTATTAAATAGTGGGTACCAATAACTTCATATCTATTTTTCAGGTCCCACTTAAAAAGAAGAAATGGATATTAGACAGTGGTTGTTCAAAACACATGACCCGAGACAAAGATATGCTTACAAACATCGCATACATTGATGGCGGCTCGGTTACCTTCGGAGACAATTCAAAAGGCTATATCATTGGCAAATGAGATGTGAACAATTACGGTACATCAAAATTACCTTTTATAACAAATGTTTCATTAGTTGAAAATTTAAAACATAATCTACTTAGCATAAGTCAACTGTGTGACAAAGGTTTTAAAATAACTTTCTCGAATAATAAATGTAGTATTTTTGATCAAAACCAAAATCTTATTTTTGAAGGAAATAGAGATAGAAATATTTATGTTTTAAATATGAATATTAATCATAATTCAAGTATGTGTTTACTTGCCAAAGATAATGATCCTTGGTTATGGCACAAAAGATTTTGTCATATAAATTTTAAAACTATTAGAAAACTTTCTAAAAATGAACTAGTAAGAGGATTACCCAAAATAAATTTTAAAATAAATAACTTTTGTGATGATTGTCAAAAAGGAAAATTAATGAAATCATCTTTTAAATCTAAGAAAAATATTTCAACTTTACAACCATTAGAATTACTACATATGGATTTATTCGGACCAACACAAGTTCAATCCATTAATCATAGTCAATACGTATTTGTAATTGTTGATGATTTTTCAAGATATACATAGACTATTTTTATGAAAAATAAAAGCGACACTTTTGAGCATTTTAAAACATTTGTCAAAAGAATTCAAAACATTAAAGATTTGAAAATTAAAAATATTAGAAGTGATCATGGAGGCGAATTCGAAAATGAAGTTTTTGAAACATTTTGTAAAAAGAAAGGAATTAATCATAATTTTTCTTCTCCTAGAACTCCTCAACAAAATGGAGTTGTAGAAAGAAAGAATAGAACATTACAAGAATGCGCAAGAACATTGTTAAATGGGTGTTCTCTACCAAAACATTTTTGGGCAGAAGCAGTTGCTACTGCATGTTATGTACTAAATAGAATTTCAATTAGACCTTTAACTAAAAATACTTCTTATGAACTATTCAATAATAAAAAACCAAATATATCTTATTTTAAAATATTTGGATCAAAATGTTTTATTTTAAATACAAAAGATCAACTAGGAAAATTCGATTCAAAAGCCGATGAAGGAATTTTCGTAGGATATTCTGAACGAAGTAAAGCATATCGAGTATTTAATAAATGAACAAACTTAATTGAAGAAACTTTACATATATCTTTTGATGAAAACTTTAATAAAAAGTTAAATATAAAAGATGATGAAGAATTAATAAATATAGAAGAAATAAACCCTGAAAATAATAATGAACTAAGATCTCCTCGTAGAATATTACGAGATCATCCAACTCAAAATATAATAGGAGAAATAAATTCTTAAGTTAGAACAAGAAATCAACTAAATCAAATGGGTCATGTGGCTTTCATTTCATCTATAGAACCTAAAAATCCAAAAGAAGCATCAACAGATGATTATTGGATTATTGCAATGCAAGAAGAATTAAATCAATTTGAACGTAACAATGTTTGGGAATTAGTTCCCCGTCCGAATAATCAATCAGTAATTGGAAAAAAATGGATTTACAAAATTAAAGTAGATGAACAAGGTAATATAACAAGGAATAAAGCAAGACTAGTAGCACAAGGGTATAATCAAGAAGAAGGTATTGATTTTGAAGAAACATTTGCTCCCGTTGCAAGATTGGAAGCAATACGTATACTATTAGCCTTTGCTTGTTTTCACAATTTTAAACTTTATCAAATGGATGTTAAAAGTGCATTTTTAAATGGTTTTATTAAAGAAAATGTATATGTAGAACAACCTCCATTATTTATACATGAAAAATATCCGGATCATGTATTTAAATTGAAAAAAGCACTATATGGTCTTAAACAAGCTCCTCGTGCTTGGTATGAAAGACTTAAAAGTTATTTATTAAACTCAGGATTTAAAATTGGAAAAGTAGATCAAACACTTTTTATTAAAAATACTGCCAAAGATATTTTAATAATTCAAATTTATGTAGATGATATTATTTTTGGTTCAACAAATGAAAATTTGTGTAAAGAATTTTCAAAAATAATGACTAATGAGTTTGAAATGTCTCATATGGGAGAACTATCTTATTTTCTCGGACTTCAAATCAAACAATTAACAAATGGAATTTTTATAAACCAAGAAAAATATTGTGATAATTTAATAAAACGATTCGGCATGGAAAACACTTCTGCTAAACCTACTCCTATGAATACCACTACACATCTCGAGCGAGATGAAAATGGCAAAAGCGTTGATCAAAAATTGTTTAGAAGTATGATAGGTTCTTTGCTCTACTTAACCGCTAGTAGACCTGACATAATGATGAGTGTTTGTTTGTGTGCACGTTTTCAATCCGATCCTAAAGATTCACACTTAAGAGCAGTAAAACGTACAATGCGATATCTTAACCAAACTAAAGATTTCGGTCTTTTCTATCCAAAAGAATGTTCGTTTGAGTTAGTGTCATTCAGTGATGCTGATTTTGGTGGATCCCGAACGGATAGAAAAAGTACAAGTGGTACTTGCCATTTCATTGGAAAATCACTTGTGTCTTGGTTTAGTAAGAAACAAAATTGTGTCTCACTTTCCACATGCGAAGCAGAGTATATATCAGCTGCTTTAGCTTGCACACAAGTTATATATATGCAACAAACACTTAAAGATTTTAATATAAATTTAACAAATTCTACAATATATTGTGATAATATAAGTACCATAAACTTATCTAAAAATCCTGTTAATCACTCTCGTACAAAACATATAGATATTCACCACCATTTTTTACGAGACAATATCGAAAAAGGAATAATTAATTTAGAACATATTTCTACCGAAAATCAAATTGCCGATATATTTACTAAACCTCTATTAGAAAACTCCTTTATAAAACTTCGACAAGAATTAGGTATAATATCCTTTAAAGATATCAATTAAATATAATTTTAAAATATTCAATCATTTCAGTCGACTGAAAAAAAAATTCCAGTCGACTGAATGAAAATATCCAATATTTTTCAGAAATGTTATATGTTACATTATGTAATTTTTAAACCACACGTTTTAAAACTGAATTATTAATATGAACCATACTTTTCTATCAACATTCTCCTAACCACTAAATCATTGTGCGGTTACAAATTTTAAAATAAATTATAACCATTAGTTATTTAGTAAAGCTCGACTATAAATAAAGTCAAATTTTTTTTTCACATCTCGATCTTACAATTAAAAGCTTAATCAAATTTCAATACAAAATGTCGTCAAACAACTCCTTCTCTCCAATCAATATCACCTCGTCAGTTGATAACACTCCAACATCGCCAAAACTTCCCACACCAACACCAGCACATGAGTCGGTTTACAAATGGGAAAATTATCGTACTGGTTTCACACCAGAATCTAAAAAGGCAAAACGAGGACTATTTATTTCCCCTGACACAAAAAGAAAGATTGATGAAATTCATCACTTTCAACAACAATAAATAGATCTTCAACGAGAGCTATACTTCGAGCAAAAAGTTACGGCAAGACGTTTGAGTTTTCTAGAACAAATCGGTTTACGCTTCTGTGAATCAAAGAAGAACAAAGTGGCTGAACCCCTACCTCGCCCTGTTAGCTCACTTAATCCATCTTCATCTTATCGTACACCAGTCGATCCTATGAATCCTTGGGCGTCTCCTAAGACTCCTCAATATAGTCCGAATTCATGGGATATAAATTACATGAAGAATGAAGGAAAGAAGACTCCAAGTCCATCCCAAAAGAAATAGTTGAATTTTGAAATATTTATATCAATATTTTTGTAACTATTCCTTTAAATAAATTGTTTAATTTCAAAAATTAACTGAAACAACAACATTGCATGTTTCAGTCGACTGGATTCCTCTAGACTGAAAATATGACAGAAAATAATATATGCAAAGTTCAGTCGACTGGAAACATCTAACCAGTCGACTGAAAATTCAACATAAAATTTCAGCAACAAAATTCAGTCGACTGAATGTACTGCTCAGTCGACTGAATCTATCACAGAACACTTCGGCCTTTGATTCAGTCGACTGAACAGAACATTCAGTCGACTGAACGCTGCTTCCCAGGCAGAATTTCCCCATTTTAACCACCAAAATTTACCATACCTATTCACTTTTACCTCCTACAAACCTTCTTCCCCAAATCTATTCGAAACCCTAGCTCTCAAATTCCTCAAAATCAAATCAATTCTCACCAAAATGGCACCAAAAAGATCAAGAGCCTCATCTTCTTCATCCTCCGGGCCAATTGATGCTCAAATAGCACAATGGCTTTATGATCGAACTGCTGTCACCCGATGGAACAAGATGAAGAATTCTCGAATCTTTGAGCATTCTTTTGTTGATTTTCATAGCTTTCAAACCTACAACCTTTAATCATTAACAGATCCGGCAGGTTTGACTCCACTTCTAGACTTAAAAAGAAATGATCATGCCATTAATCATGTAATGGTAAAATTATTTTACGCTAATCTTAATCTTGGACACCAAACTCCAAGAAATCCAAACAATAGTGTTTGGAGTATGGTGTGTGGAAAGAAAGTTTGGTTCTCCTTGGATAGAATAGCACACATTTTAGAGTCCCCAAATGTTGGAAGAAAGCTCGAGGAGATAGAATTCAATCCACACAATCGTGACAACATCAACCATCGATTTATGGAGGATAATATCAACTTTAGGGATTTTAAGTCCACCTCCCTTCGACCTATGGCAAGAATTCTCCATAAAGCCCTAATGAGAACAATTACACCTCGTACAGGATCGTACGAAATTGTCTACCAAAATAACTATCGAGCACTATATGCTATTTTTGGCAATATACAAGTTAATTGGGTACAGCTTATTCTTGATGAGTTTCTCACTTTCAACAATGGCAAAATGCGCACTATTTACTTTGGAGAGTACATCATGCGTCTTCTCCTAAATGTCGATACGCCATTACCTGAATCAGAGAATACAATGGTCCATCAGATTAACCATCGGACCATAAGCCTAATGCAACTCCCATCTCGACCTCCTCGCATAATATCACTTGCCGAATGGGAAGCAAGGCATCAAGAACAACAACAACAACAACAACAACAACCTCCTCAACCTCGCCACGAAGAACATCTCGAGCAAGATGATGAAATTCGTCTTGTTGACCCAAGCTTCACTACCAACCTATCCTTGGGGATATTGTCAAGAAATCAACAAATTCTTGACACTCGTCTTAAAAAGGTAGATCATAAGCTTGATAAAATCAAAGGATTCTTCAACAAGCTTTGGGATGCAATCTCATGCTCAAGCACCACTACTGCTTCAACATCTCGCGGCAAACGTCCGGCACCCACGTTTACATGGACGACATCCGAAGAGCATACAAGTAGCAGCGCAAGCGGAGCTCGTTGTGGCCAAGGAGGAAGAGCACCTAGACCACCAATAGGAGGACCCGTCATACGTGAACCAACTGGAAGGGAAGGTTCATATGACTGGGATAAGGATGAGTGATTTTGTTGTTTTGATGTCTATTTTTAAACTTTCTAATGGCTTGTATAAATAGCTATTTTATGCTTGTCTGTCATAACATTTTTATTTCTCTTAATTCATGCTTATATTCTCTATGATTTAGTGATTGTTTTGATATATTATTACTGCTATTAGTTCTTCCTTTTTTTCGATGACAAAGGGGGAGAAAATCTATGGTACTAACTTTGTTTTTGTTTTGCAGAAAAGACAGTGCATACATTCAAGGGGGAAAAGGAAGCATATACATTTCTAGAATAGTATTGTCATCAATCAAAAAGGAGGAGAATGTTGATACACGAAGATTTTGATCAATGACAATAAGCTTCAACAAATAAGGAAGAGAATGCAAAAGCTAGAAGAAGATAGATGAAGACCAAAGTATAAACATTAGTATGATTTTTCTATGTGTCTTAGTCTAGATTATTTGTTAAAATCTTTCCTCAAGAGATTTGCACGAACATTAGAACACAATTCATAAAAACTTCATTCACATGTTCACTATGCATACTTTAATACTTCAGTCGACTGAACAGACATGGCCAGTCGACTGAAACTATACACATATACAAAAATGCACAGTTTCAGTCGACTGAATTACCTACACAGTCGACTGAAATTGTTCCTGAAAATTTTTCTTCGCATTTTCAGTCGACTGAATCTCCTGCTCAGTCGACTGAATTTAAACCTGCGAATTTTCTCTGAAAAGACACATTCTTCTTCCCAAGAGTTGCAACCATTCATCAATGGAAATGGAAGCATCTCTTGTTTGCAACCTTTGACAACTTATGCACCTCTTCTACAAGTATATATACATGATTCTAACATCATTTAATTAACCGAATTCTCTTGCTTTAATCTAACTATTCTCTTGTTCATATTTTCTAGGTACTCTCAAAGTATTCATTAATCTATTGCTTGAATCATTGTTTTTGTCTATAACATTCTTTTGATTCATAGCAATTCACATTTCCTAAATCTTCACAAACACATTGCATATTCTCGAGGATAAGATTATAGGAATATTATACTACATTAGACTCATTAGTGTTGACAAGAACACAACAAGTCGAATATTGTATTTTAGTAATTGAGTTGAAGTCCTCTTCGGTAGTTGAGGCAAGAAATCCCGTTCAGTTGTTCGGGTAAGTTGTAAACCTATTCCTCCGGGTGAAGTGAGGGTATTAGTTAGTAAAATTCCTAAGTGAAGCTTAGGGACTGGACGTAGGACGAGAGGTCAGAACCAGTATAAAATCTTGGTGTCTCCTTGCATTTACCTACTTTATCTACCTAGACTATTCCGTTATTCCATATTACACGATCCTACCGCATAGCCCATCCTTTCACAGTTCCTATAGGTTGTGCACTTCTTCAAGGAAATAACAAATAGCATGAACGTTTAAAAAAATTTATTTTTCATTAGATCATAAAAACCCACCTTTCGAAGATCCCTTCTTCTCATCGGGATCGAACATCAATTGCAACGATTTGATAGATCGCTCATTGGAATAGATATAGATAAATAACCCCCCTATAAACATATATGAGATTTTCTCCTCAAACGGCTCGAGAAAAAATGATTCCAATATTTCTATATATAATGTAAAATAACAAATTATGACTTACACTATTATACGTTTTTCTGTTTTTACTTACATAAAAAAGAAAAAAAAGAAATATCATTTTTACTTGTTAACAAGAAACTTATCAACACCCCTAAAGTAGAGTTATAGTATTGATGTCTGCTTCAAAACCTCTTTTTTTTATTAGGTAAAAATAGCTAGAACTTTATTATTCCCTTAAAATCTCCTTTCGAATAGGTCGTTGCAGTTAACGCTTCACCTTATTATGCCTTTCGATACAGTCAAAACACCTGATCTTGCTTATGACACCTTCTTAACTTGCTTAGTCAATTTCTTTTCTTTATTGACCTTTCGTCTCAATCGAAACACTTGCTTCCCTTTTTATTATGCCTGTCGAACTAGTTAAGTGTGTTTAGTACTCTTTCGAAAGCTCCTTTTGAAGCAGTTGGGAAAACTCATGGGTTGGATCTTAGGATATGAAGTAGATGGAAAGGTCTCGACATCGTTGAAAGCTTACCATTTGATGGCTTGGGTTAAGACCTATAAGCTGGTGGATTTTTGCTAAGCTAAAGGTTCGACTCTTACAAAAGGTGACCTTTCGACCAAATCGACGTAAACAATTCATGAACTGAATCCAATAGTACGTAAAACAAGTTTTTTATCCAAAAATTTCAATATCTTTCTTTGATTAAACTCAAGAAGTACAAATTGATCAAATTTCCCAGTCTAATTTGAAAATCTGGGTTTACAACTTTAAGAAATACAAGGATGAAGTGAATGAATTTAGATCCCCTAATTCAGACCTCTAGGGTCTTATTTATAGGTGTAGGTTGACACCATTCGACTCAGCGCTTTCGACTTGGTCGGAAGGCGGCCCTGGAGACCTTTTTTTGTTGTCAACGTTTGGGCATTCTTCTGCATTGCATTTGAATGGACTTGATTGCTTTCGACCTCATCGAAAGGGGTTGGTGCGCTTCTCTATTTTATGTTGCTGTGTAAGTAAGGAAAGATACGAGGTTTTGACTCTGTCGACATGTTGATCTTTGGAGCTTTAAAGGAGTCGAGACGTAGAAGGTTCCAAAGCTGAAGGAAGCTGTAACAACCCGGGGTTTTAGGACAGTTAATTATCGTTGTTTGACGATTATTATCGTTTGCTAATTCCTATTGGAATTTTATTGGATTAAAATTCGTTTGAAATTTTTTTTAAGAATTATATGGGCTTTATAATGTTGGCCCATGGGTTTCTTTTTTTGTGCCGTGTTATTTCGAGTAATACCCGATCCCCCTCTCTATTTTTCATTCGTTCGAAACCCTAAACCAAAAATAAACGAAGAAACGATAATGGCGGCTAGGGCTTCGTGTAATTTGCTCGTCTCTTTGATGCTTCGGCCGCTTGGTTTGAGTTCATCTCCGCTTCAAACAAGGTGAGTAATTTATACTCACATCTTAAATTCGAACCCAGTGTCATGCTCGCGTTCGATTTTGTGTTGATACTTGGGTTTTGAAATCTGACTTAGTTGAATCCCTGTCAATTGTTGACTTCGGCCATTCGATTTGTTTTGATGTTGAAGATTTCAACGGCTTTGATTTTGGACGGCATATTTCTTTTGATTTTGGCTTTGAAACATTTTCAATTCTCGGCATGGGTTAATTGTGTTCATACCTGACATCGGCTTTGCTACTGTTGGGTGTATTGGTTTCGGCCATTATACGTTTGTTTTACTTGGGGTTATTGACTTGAGTCTTTCGCATATTGAATTTCGTTGGTTAACTATGACTTTGATTTGTTATCTCACATCGGTAACTTTGGCACAGTGTGATTTGAACTACCAATGACTTGAGCATTTTTCTGTTGGCATCAGCATTAAAGTGAATTTGTATCTGCCTCCATTTGATTTATCTCCCGACTTGGGGTTGTGATGTTGTTTATGTGATGATTTTGGACTTTCATGGTTGAACTTGCTACTGTGATTTCTTTTGTGACTTCGGTTATTTTAAATATGTGATTTTATCACTTGACTGTCAACATTCTAATTCGTTGCATTAGTTTTATAACTACTGCATATAGGTATTTATGTGTTAAGCTTGTCACAAATCTTGTGCATTCACATGCTTATTTTACATGTAGCATTGTGACTTCACTGAAAACTGTGCTGTGCCTTGCTGCATTGCCATATGCTTGCTTTGACTTCATTGCATCTTCATTCACCTGCACATGGGAGTCTAGTTCACTGGTCATGACTTGTAATTTTAAGACTGAACAGTGGCTTTGTGATTTTAGTCGTATATACATGAATGAAGTTGAAATGTTGCTTGATCACTGTCTTTCACTACACTTATATATGCTGGTTGCCATGAATATAGTGTGTATATGAGTTTAGTTTAATTGGTGATATTGTTTCCAATTGAAGCTACATTGTAGTTTCATTCATGCCTGCGTTTATAATTGAGTTCACTGCACTCGAATTTGTAGTTTTTGTACTCGAGTCCGGTGCTTGCATTTTTGGGTCTCACAGTTGCATACATGTTGTACCTTGGGTACACATACTTGCTCCTGACCTGTTGCACTATTTTTAGTTGCTGCTGTGTTATGTAGTAACCCAGTTTTATTTGCATTGATGCATTGTTTTCATTGCATTTGTTCAATTTGGTTCATGTGTACTTGAGGCGCTGATTTTTGGATCGAGACTTGTTTTAGATGTCTTGACCATTTCCCCTATACTTGTACATTTTTAAATTTCACCTGTGTATGTCACTACATACATGTTGAACTCTTTCCTCCTGTTGCAGCGTAATCTCAGTGGTATAACATCACATATGTATATACATTCATGGATGTATATATGTGTATGTTAGTTATGTTTTTGTCTATCATTTCTGGGTTCATTGACCTGGTGTACACTTGTTCCACTTCTGAACTGATGCTGCCTCAGTCATGTTGTCCAGTTCATGTTGTTGGCAATGTGATTTGATTCTTCAGTTGCTTTTGATTCATTGACCTTATGTCCGTTTGTATACATCATCACTGTAGTGGCAAGGTAGTGCACGCAAGCGTGAACTGCAGCCACATGGTATTGAGCTTTTGTGTACGTCATCACTATAGTGGCAAGGCAGTGCACGCAAGCGTGAACTGCAGCCACACGGTATGCCTTTTATGATATTCTATTTTGTTTTGATTTATTGATCTTTTGGTATTCCATATGCTGTAGTGGTGAGGCAGTACACGCGTGCGTGTACTGCAGCCCTACTCGAATTGACATTCGTCACCGTAGTGGCAAGGCAGTGCATGCAAGCATGCACTGCAGCCCTATCGGATTTGAAGTTTTTAATTGTTATTTCAATGGTTTGAATGATGTTTTGATTTGGTTTAATTTAAATATTGTGTTGTTGTCTAATTATCTATTGGATAATTAGATTATGAGTTTCTAATTATTTATTTAATAATTATATTTTGTTGTTAATTGCCAATTAGGCAATTCTTATGTTCTTCTAAATTATCTTCATTGAAATTCTTTTCACTTATCTTTGTTGATGATTTGATTATACTGATTTGTTGTTTAACACTGTTATGTGTTATATTTATCGTTGTCCGATTTCTTTATTTAAGAATCAGATAGGTAAATTTATTGGGACTGTCGTCTATTTGATTATTTAATTATTATTGCTTCTGCGCATTAATAACTGAGTTTGAATTAGACTGACCCGTGTATTATTATTTTTTGAAAGTAATACTCGGGTCAGACCGAGTATTTACAGGTTGTTGATATCTTACTTTGGGTTGCTGCTAGAGCTATGAAGTCTTTTCATACTTTTTGAAGTAGTCGTTGTCTTAGTATAAGATGTTGTATATTCATGTATATTATTCACGTTAATGTACTTGTGTATATAACTTCCTGAGTCGACAGTTGTAGTTGTATCATATGTATTGTATCACATGTATTGTAACCGACATCAGTTATTATATATATGAGACTTTCTGTTTTATCTGTGTTCCGCATTTATATTATCCGTGCTATTATTATATTTTTTGTCCTAAGCTTTTGTGAACCATCGTAGTTCGTTTTATATTGGAACTGGGTATGTCGATGGGAGTAAATAAATAAGAGATGAAAAAATTAAAAATATATACCACTCCTACCGAAATAACCAATACTAATGTAAGGCCTAACTACGGATGGCCGCTCCTATCCAGCCTTATTCTTCGTAATAACAGACAGTATTTCTTGTAATACCCTTTGTTATTGTGAGCATAGAGGTGGGGCGTTACAGTTGGTATCAGAGCGTGGGGTTTATGGACATAATATAAAACATAACTTAGATGGAACATGTGTTACAACTATTAGTCGATGTTTTATTGTGCTTTGAGTCAAAACTAAAGTTTTGAAATTATGATGAAATTTTTAAATATCTTTATTTAAAAATAAATGTGAATTTGTGTTTTGTTTATCAGAGTGCGCAGCGGAAACAGTGACACCGTCTTCGTCGAGTACAGCTGATAACCTTTTTGATTTAAAAATCAAAATATGAAATTGAAATAAATTTCATTTGTTGTTTACATAGCCGTGTTTAATTTGTTTTCTTTGAAAATTTCGAATCCGATTTGTGGATCCGAAGCGATTGCAGTTATGTGAATTTGTTGAGATTTCTGCTGTTTTGAATTATCTTCATTGAAGATATATTCGACTGATTTCTTTGTTCATTTTGTAAGTATACGTGCAAATTTAAGTTGCACGTTACTACATAAATTTTACGTTGAACCAATGTTTGGTTTAAACGTATTTTGTTGCCGTTATTCTTATAACGGGATTTTTTTTTACACCAATGCTAAATTTTTGAAGCACGGTGTTTTGTTGACATTTTTGATGAATGGAAATTCACTGGTGTTATATTTTGATGCGAATTATTTTGATGAGATTTTGACATTTAAAAATCACCGTCGCTTTGACTTCAGTGACCGTCATATTTTAAAGTGGATTTTCAAGCGGTTATCCCGCAATGCTGATTTTGAGATTTGTTTCTACGGTGTTTTGCGAAGTGCAATTTTCTTGTCGAAATTGTCACTAATGTTGTTTTTTTCACGGATTTGCAAATCGTTTTAAAAATAAAATTGTTTATCAAATTTTTTATAGTTTACGCTTTCAGAAGAATGAGAAAGTGATTTAAACGTTTCAGCAAAATCGAGGACTATGACCCCTTTCTTTTACTCATTCTCTTAATTCTGGACTTGTTCGTTTGAGAATGTAAATTATTACTTTTATAAAATAAATGAAATTGTTTTCAGAAGTTTTGCAGTTTGCGCTTTCAAAAGAATGAGGAAGCAATTTAAACGTTTCAGCAAAATCGAGGACTATGACCCCTTTCTTTTACTGATTCGCTTAATTCCGGACTTGTTCGTTTGAGAATGTAAATTATTACTTTTATAAAATAAATGAAATTGTTTTCAGAAGTTTTGCAGTTTGCGCTTTCAAAAGAATGAGGAAGTGATTTAAACATTTCAGCAAAATCGAGGACTATGACCCCTTTCTTTTACTGATTCGCTTAATTCCGGACTTGTCCGTTTGAGAATGTGTAATGTCATTTTGAAAACACAATTTTGCACTTTCAAGGAAACGATGAAGAGAATCAAACGATTTAGTAAAACTCGTGGTATGGGACATGTGCGTTTGCTATTTCGGTTAATTTCGGACTCGTTAATTGAAACGTTTTGCTGTTTTGATGATTCTGATGATTTTATTTGGCTTTCGAGCCACTCTGATGGACCTTCGGGTCACATGTTGGACCTTCGGGTCATATGATGGACCTTCGGGTCATTTGTTGGGCTTTCGGGCCAATCTGATGGACCTTCGGGTCATTTGTTGGGCTTTCGGGCCACTCTGCTCGGGTCAAATACCAGTACTAGACCTTCGGGTCACTCTACGGACCTTTGGGTCAATCTGATGGGCGCCAAAATTTATAGTACTTGGTAGGCTTCGGCCACTCTGAGATGCACTGCGGCGTAGCTAAAACTCGCCATCTAATGGGATCGATCAAACCTTTTATGTTGATTTTCTAGAGTATCTTAATTGATTTCTAGATATTAGTGTTTCCAACTATCTGCAGGTAATTGGATATTTGTTGTTTCTGATTATTGCTTATGATAATTAGATATTTGAGATTTGATTATCATTTGTGATAATTAAATATTTGTTGTTTCTGATTATCGCTTGTGATAATTAGATATTTGAGATTTGATTATCGTTTTTGATAATCGAATATTTGTTAATTTGAGATTTGATTATCGTTTTTGATAATTAAATATTTGTTGTTTCTGATTATCGCTTGTGAAAATTAGATATTTAAGATTTGATTACCGTTTTTGATAATTAAATATTCGTTGTTTCTGATTATCGCTTGTGGTAATTGGATATTGGTTGATATGAGTTTCGATTATTGTTTTTGATAATCGGATATTTATTGATTTTGATTATCGTTTTTGATAATCGAATATTTGTTGCTTCTGATTATCGTTTTTTGATAATCGGATATTTGTTGATTTGAGATTTGATTATCGTTTTGATAATCGAATATTTGTTGATTTAAGATTTGATTATCGTTTTGATAATCGAATATTTGTTGATTTGAGATTTGATTATCGTTTGTGATAATTAAATATTTGTTGATTTGAGATATCTGATTATCGTTTTTGATAATTGGATATGTGTTGTTTTCTATCTGTCTTTGTAGATAGTTAGAGTTTGCTTATTATGGAGTTCGTGTTTTTTTGATTTTCTAGTTGATAACTAGATATTTGCGGTTTTGTGATTTGTGATTTGTGTTTTCTAATTATCTTTGTTGATAATTAGATTTTGCTTTTTTCTAATTATCGTATCAATAATTAGATATCGCTGTTTTGTGATTTCTGTACTCTAATTATGTAATTGATAATGAAATATAGGTGATAATCGTATTTATTCAGTTTTGCTGTTTCCTGAATTATCTAATGATAGTTAGATTTTGTTGAGAATTTGTGAATTCCTTTTTTTGGAATTAAATGATTTCTTTGGCCTTTGTGTCCTTGACCTTTATTTTTCTAGATTAACCAGTTTACGTTAGAAAATTGATTGTTATTGACAACCTTAATTATGAAAATTGCGGGGACGCAATTTTTGTGAGGAGGGGAGTCTGTAACAACCCAGGGTTTTAGGATAGTTAATTATCGTTGTTTGAAGATTATTATCGTTTGCTAATTCCTATTGGAATTTTATTGGGTTAAAATTCTTTTGAAATTTGTTTAAGAATTATATGGGCTTTATAATGTTGGCGCATGGGTTTCTTTTTTTTGTGCCGTGTTATTTCAAGTAATACCCGATCCCCCTCTCTATTTTTCATTCGTTCGAAGCCCTAAACCTAAAATAAACGAAGAAACGATAATGGCGGCTAGGGCTTCGTGTAATTTGCTCATCTCTTTGATGCTTCGGCCGCTTGGTTTGTGTAACGACCCGTAAATTTCGACGATTAAATTTTAGTTAAAAAGGGATTATGTAATATAAAAAAATTTGTAAAGAAAAATAAAGATATATATAAAAGAGATAGAATTTATGCTAGAATGAACGCTAAATAAAAATCCAATGATTGAGATAGTGTAAGATGTATACCTGTGTGTAAGTTGAATAAATAAAGGATATTTAAATTTATAACTAATAATGAATTGTAGAAACGGGTATTTAACTTAATTGTTGAAAGTTAGGTGAAATATCAATAAAGAAATAGCGTAAATTGTCGCACTTGAATAAAATACATTGGCATCATTGGGGTAGATGCTCTTCCCTCAGGTGATAGTGACACCATTGAAAATCCCCTCGAAGGATATTTAGCCTATACTGCTATCCTTATTTGGCATGGTGGCTTCCTGCCTTTCACGGAATATTTCTTGTCCAAATTCTTAACCCACCAGGGCGTTGCACCCATCCCGCTATCTCCCAATGTATATGCATACCCTTTTTCATTGGAACTTATGGCTCTGGAGTCAGACCTTCCTTCGTTAACTTGTCCTCACAAAAGCTGAATATATAGCACAAAAGCTGAATATATAGCATACAGTACACAGTGGAATATAAATCAGATACGAAAAATACGACTTTGCCATCTAGCTCGTCTCCTGACCTCCATTGCAACCTTTCCTGAATCTGTAATACTCGGTCTGACCCGAACATTATAGTAAAATAACACCCGAGTCAGTCTTGAAAACCAATGTGAGAAAACACACTCAATTTGAATTATTAAAGTTTTCAAAATCCTTTGAAAATCAAGGGTATCTCGTGCGCCACACATAAACATGACACGCTTTTACCTTACGATAACCAAAACTTTTCATATCAATTTTTCTAATATTGGAATAGTATCTAAGTACAAGTACTTATTCAAATAGCTGAAATGCTAGCTTCTCACGTTCCAGCATAGTTGGACGCAATCAAAACCGTATGGCGCTTATTGGAGAATGGATTCTATACGAATGACTAGGTAACATGGTATCATCTGTCACAGTACACGTCTAGAACAGTGGACCGAAGACCACACTGGGATCCCTTGCCACACAAGACCGGTCTGCCGCTAGCATGGATAGATCGAGTATGCTATCATCCTGGGTGTTCCCACCCTTTCTCCGAGCTCCTTCCATAAAACGTAGTAGTAATATTCAAGGATATCTAAAAAGGTGATAAACATACCCTATTAGGGTGCTACCCACTCAGCCTTGGTGCATCTCCCCTGCTTTTTAGTCATTCTCGGTTGATGAGGCTAGAGGCAACAATTACTTTTTTAAGGAATTTTCACTTAGAACACTCATTATCCTCTAATGACAATGTACTAATAGCATTCATCCATACAAGTCCATTCTGGATCCGAACGGAACCGAAGGCACTATTCCTTGGAATAATCCTCAAGATTAGTAGCAATTAGCCCTTGCACTTCACTGCTCCATCTTTGACTCCATGCTCTTGTTTTCACATAATCATTGGATCGAAGTGGTTTTCGGATAACAAATCTGATCCCGTCTCTTCGAAAACAACGTTCGTTATTTTTCGGTAAACTCAACCCCGGTTCTTTAGGAAATAAACAGAAGAAAATAAGATTGGAGATTACCTCCTAACCGTTAGTGGACGGATTTTCTTATCAACGTCCTAGAAGAACGAAATGAGTTTATACGTACAGTATAACACCTCGAACGGTAATTGCACCATAATTTTTTCGTATTTTTTCTAGATATTTCCAAAGTTATATTTTGGATCCATATTTGATAGTCGGTTATTTAATTATCAAATAAAAATCATCAACCAATTATTCTATTTTCCACTGAAACACTAAATCTCATGTTCATTTAATTTAGTAAAATAGAATCTCTTTATCAATAATATATATACTTATCTTATCGAATTTTAGTAAAATTCACCAACTATACCTTTTTCACAAAGAATATTTGAACCCTTTTAAAAATAATTTGGAAAGTACCTCTGCCATAACAACCCATGGATTCACAGTTCAATGATTACATCTCTATCCTAGAGAAATCCAAGACTTAACTACAGAGACTCACTGCCTCCGATTTTGCTATGCGGGTATACCATTACTTCCTGAAATCTTTATTTTAAAATTTTCAAAAATATTATTTATGAAATTTTTATAATAATTTTTCCAAATTAATTTTGGGCAACTATTTATAAATAAACCTATTATATAAAATATTAATATTAAATAGTTTATCCTTTTAAAAAAATAATACCGATTAATTCTGAATAATAATTAACTTAATATAATTATCTTAATTCATAGACTAATATACTTTAAACAAATTTTAAAAAAAGTAAATAATTTATTTTTTGAAATATTCTTAAACGCTTTTAAGTTTTCTAGCTAGTACTTAAAAATCTTCCTTTTAAAAATAAACTTTACTTCTCATGCAAAATACATTTTCAACTCTAAATATCCAGTATAATTATTTGTAAGTCACCCTCTAATTCCGTAAATTCCCTTTTTTCACATTTCTAGAAAAATAAATGACCTACTTATTTTTTTAAACCGATTTATCCATCTCCTTATAAATCCTCATTGTGAATTTATAATTCCCATTTATCCACTGATAATTTACTTTACTTAATTTATAAACTTCGTTTATAAATTTCATAGTCTCATTTCGCATTTTAAAACGTTTTCATTTAATTGGATTTAATTCAATTTCTAAATTAAATTCCATTTCCAAATAAATTTCTTAATAACCCAACTATATTCCACTTTCCTTTTCATCATTTAAAATCTTATTTAAAATCTGGTATAATAATTCCATATTCTACTTTCAAATTTCCTTTTATTCATTCCCAAACTATTTTAAATCTTGATTTTAAAAATAAATCCTTTTATACTCAGACAAACTCGCTTAAATTATATTATTTAAATACTTTTATTCAAATATTCCAAAATCGCTTTCTTTCCATATTCAAAAATTATCAGGTACAATATTAAAATCAAACTATTTATTTCACCTAAAGTTCTTTTCTTTAATTGATCCAAATTTCACTATAAATATTTTTACTTCAAAATTTCCCTTTTAATACCTTTATAAAATTTTAAACATTTATCGTCGGTATTTTCAAATACCAAAATCTAACCAGTAATTCCGTAGCAACAAATATATTCAAATCACGCTATAATCTATCGCGGATTATCCAATATATCATATTACTGAATACGAAAACAAATTCAACATTTTTGAGCAATCCAGTTGGATCCCTCCAACTAGTTTCCCTGCATTCACGGATGTTAACACGATATAAAAGTACCAATCCCACTTTTAGGAGGATATCGCGGTATATAGGGTCATCTGCTATTATACGGGGGCGCATATGGTCTCATCCGCTATATATGTGTAGGAATATCAATCGCTCCAATACACACGCACACAAAAATATATATAATATCACATCTAGTTGATAATAATTTATCAATTCAATCAATCAATAATTGATCTTAACTATTTAAAATTAATTATGGTAATCCAAAAGTGAGTGAGATTAACTCACTTTTAAATATCCAGTTGCTTTCGCGTTCCGTCTCCGATTTAAATTGAACCTGTTTTAAATTGTCTGAAAATTACAGAAGCTCCAATTTCAATCAAACCATCTTCAATGCGTAGATGATGACATCACGAAACCAACTATCACGACCCGAAATCCAACGTTCGAAAATCGACATCAAATACCTCACTCGTATACAACTGCCGGAGATTCGAACGTCGAACTCCAGTTCGGATGGAGGTTATAACAACATTAGATGAAATTAAACAACGAAAACAAAAGATGATATCACTAATCACAATACAGATACGGCACTTGAATGCAACATCATCACATTACTTGGTTACAACAAATCGCCACCATCATCAGAGTATTTCCCATATAATACTACAACAACAACATGATAACAACACAGCAGAACAACAAAGTTATCGCAACTACAAGAGAGTCTTCAAAAGAAAGAGAGCGAGAATCCCAACTAAGTACCTTCAATCCAAAACTCCCAAAGACTTCAAACCAAAAAGCTTTCCAAAATCCGATAGCTTCCAAACCAAAAGACTTCAAAATCCAAGCTAGCTCTAAAACATGGATAACTTGCTTCTAGGCTGCCCGTGTGGAAATTATAGGCACCAAGAGTTTATGAAGGGAACAATAAACTCCAGATCAGTCATGGGATTGGTATGAGTAAACATAAACATTTGTTTGTACAAAAACAGTTTATGAAAGAAATTCTTTCATGCTTTTAGAGAATGAAACTACCATAAGGCCTTCCCGCACACAGACAATGCAAACGCACAATTGGAGGAGATTTCTCCTTACGATAGTCAAACATGCTTGATATGAGAAAACTCTTTGGTATTATTATTAGTGCATAGTGTAGAAAATATTTTCGAAAGTATAATATTAATCTTAGCCAGCATACGTACCATTATAGTATGCTTACTATAGCTACCATATTAGGTGGCAGGTTCTACAACTAAAACCCTACAGGGTTCGTATTGGTGATTGGATTTCCAGCAAATGGTCAGGCTAAGGATCTTCCTGGGCCACATGGGTACACCTCTAGAGGGACGCCCCGAGTACTTAACCAGCTCTCTACCAACACAAGGCCGGGTTACCTCTGTAACTAGGTAACTAACTGTCACGAGTATGTCATCCCTCGGTCTTAGCCGACCTTTATCTGGGGCCCCAACAACAACAACCACAAAGCAATATAATTGTAATATCAACATAAGATAAGTATCTGGGCTCGATACCATGATACTGCTTCTATCCAGAAGGAAATGCACATACCCTAAGGGGCGCTACCCCAATAACCTTACTACATCCTTCCTGTTTCGACTATTTCCGGGTTGTGAGGTTCGACGAAGTCTCGTCCGCAAAGCTACGCTTTACAAAAATGTCATGCTTTGATCAACGAATGATCAGTAACACTCAGCATGCCACACTACCAAATTGGGAGTGTATTACTGATAAACATCAACTACATAACCTCTGAGCTCGTACATCTTAGAGAAGGGTGTTAAGCTAAGAGAATAAATGCTCCGCCACCAACAGAAATGTATTTGAATGAAATCAGCTTTGTATCTCAAAGTGTAATGTCGGACATATAGCCATACAAATCTGTTCCGGGTTCGAATGGAACTGAAGGCACTTCGTCCAATAAATGAAGAAGCCCTTGCAATCCGGGCATCCCCAATTTCGATTGGACTCCCCATCACATATGGAGATCTATATACCTGAGCAACTCAGTGCAGAGTGTTCGTCGACGGAATTTCTATCGGTTTAGAAAACCGTCGAAAAATTTCAAACTAAAAATAACCGCAAGCGCACGGTGTACGAATGTAGCAAGTGGCGAATACAGGTCGATCCGTAGGGAATTGATGATTTTAAAATTCTATTCAATCAAATTATACCAAAGTCGAGAGTGTGTTTAAGCTAGAAAATGAGAAAATGAACTGACTAACCAAAAGATAAGAAATGCAAATATGAGAGTCAAATGGCAATTTAGAGAATAAATTCACTCTCTAGATCATGTAGTTCAACACATGAAATCATGATCTCTCTTTTATAATCATTAGTGTTTTAATTGATGTGTTTATCATAAGTATGACATATTTGAGCTATTGATTAGCCAACATAAGCCATCAAACTATAACACACCCCTTAAAACACTTACTAACTTTCATGAAACTTGACAAAGAAAATGAAAATGAAATCTATTTTAAGTATGGCCTATTAACTATTGATTAGAAACATAGACCGTCAAATTTTAATTTCAAATCACTTTCTTATGCCATAATCATATATTGATGAAGAGGCATTTGTGTTAGTGATTGTTTAAGCATAGCCTATTTGGTGTCAACAATATAGACTATCAAATTCAAAGCAAAAACAATAAATAAAACCACTTCTATCATCATCATTAAGCACAAAAAGAGAGCATGAATTAACAAAATGTTGAAGCTACATTAATTAGAGAGCTTCATTACCCCTAAATTGAAGGGGTTTAGCTTCTCATATTTGTCATTTTATTAACAAATGTAGCTAACAATATGAAAGCAAAATGCAGAGGAAAAAGAGAGAAAATGAAAAGATAATCTAATTAACTTGCATAAAAGAAAAGAGATCTACACTACAACATGAAAGTAAATGAATATGAAAAGGAAAGAGCATGTATTAAATTGCATAAAATAAAAAAGATTACATAAAATAAAAATGGCTAAGTAGCCATGAAAAGAGAAAGAGGAGCTTTCATTTTTTTTTGATCTAAACTAAAATAAAGATAAGGAGGCCTAAGAGAGACAAAGACAGAAGATAGCCTAAGAGAAGAGAGGAGGCTACATGAAACATATCGGTATTTATACATGTCTGAAACCCTAATTCATATTTTTAGGGAATGCCCAAAATGCCCCTTAGGAAGTTTGGAGGCCAAGTAACCATTAACATGACTTAATCCCACATTAAGTGTACATGAAACCATTAACTCCATAAGCATGTGCATTAGCCTTTAATTTATACATTAAGGTAGGTGGGTAGATGGGGTCCTTCATGATCTTCACTTTGAATTATTTCCATCTTCATTCCTATATATTCTTTGTGCATGCATATTCCTTCATGAAACCACTCCTATTTGAGACCATTTTCCTACAAAAATATATATAAATTTCCAATCAATTTTTCTCAAAGAAATATATGCACTTAAATGACCGTTTTGCCCCTATACGAAGATGAATATGTGAAAATTTGGAATTAATATGAATTTTGGTTAAAACAAGTTAAAATACCCAATATGATCATTTATTTAATTTAAAAGAATAAGTATGGTGGTTAAAATATGCACATTTACATGCACATCAAATACCCCCACACTTATCTTTTTATTCATCCTCGAATAAACTAAAACTAAGGTAAATCCGTTTTCGTAGGGAGCACGATTGCATTGAGCGTATGCAACAAGCCGTTAAACCTCTGGGTGTCCACAGTAGGACGGGTGTTGTCTCGTGAGGGTTTTCAGCGGATACTACCCACAAAATCCAAATGCATGATGAAAAATATTTACAAAATGCAAGATTTATTTACAAAGAGATGAATGCAAATTTTTGAAAATATTTACAAATGAAGGATTTATTTTTAAATTGACACAAATAAGTTAAATATAGGTTTTGGTTATTATCTTGAAAATTTATGTCATTTACTCGTCAAAATTTTCAACAAAAATCAAGTTATCATAACAAATAGACAATAGTTTAATTTGTTGTTTCGGTTGATAACAAAGTGTAATTATAAAATGGATCCTTAGTTGATTATCAAAGTTTATCAAAGTGGTATTTCCATTTCTTTTCAATAACAAATCAAATCAAATAAGTAAAAATAGTGCTAGGATTTCAATTGCTTGCTCTCTCATTATTTAGAAGAAAAATTACACACCTAGCTCAGGTAAACTGAGGCCAGATATACCACCCATGCACTGCCTTTCGGAATTATGTGAGGGTAGTACAAAGCATGGCGAGTGCACGCACTTTCGTGCATACACCTATCGACCGTAGGTGGTTTTTATTAAGTCTATTTTTTTTACATGTGTTACATACATGCGTAAACGTGAGGACTTTTAAATGAGTATGAAAACACAAAATCTTTATCAAAGATTCCAAGTAATTCACCCATGCATAACCGTGAGGACTTTTAAATGAGAGCGATACTTTGGATGTTATTTTTTTTATTTTTTTTATTTTTTAAGAGAGAGAGAGAGTTTTGCAAAATCATCTTAGCACCATTTAACTTAGAAGACAAAAAAAATGTTATATCCTTTACTTTAAATTCACCACTTTTAAAACAAAGATTTTCAATTGGGATGTATTTCATAATAAACACGTATGAATCTTCCTATATACTAGTTAAACCATTGTTATTTATAATACAACTTCATTTTTGTTTTTGTTAAGACAGATAAATTTTCAATAATTTCAATTTAATAAACCAAAACCATATATTTATCCTATGGTGTTTCTTTAAAAATAAATCAAAAACGCTAAAAAAAGAAAAATTCTTCTTTTGTTTTTGGATTTTTTTTGAGTTTTTGGAAGAAAAATGAAAAATTAATCCTGAAAAAATCAGAAGAAGATGAGTCTCCCCCACACTTGATTTTGACTGTGTCCCCACAGTCAACCCAAGTGAAAGGAACGTTTATTATTATTTACATGAAAATGAAATGTATTTACACGGATCAGAAAGTATATCGTCAAAAAATAAATGAAGCGGTCTTCCAAAGACCAATTCATTTGTCTCGTCAAGTATACGAGACACGGCTTAAGCTCGAAAAACCAATTCATAAAAGATTCTGAAGTTGATTGTCGATTTGGAAAAATGAATGTCGTTTTATTGAGAACTGTATGAGTTGTTTTATTTCCAATGATTTTCGGGGTTGATAAAACAATTGCTTGAAATTTATTTCCACCAAATTCAAGTTTATCATCGATTTCAAAATCGAAATGGTGATTCAAATCGTCCCCTACAGAATTTAGCAACTCGTTTTCAAAAAAGTCCATAAAACTCATGTTCGTTAAATTAGACTTCCTTCATTGGATTATCAACAACTTCATCATGTAAATCGAGTTTAAAATTCAAAGTTATCGTATTCAAATTTTCAGAAAAAGGAAGATCGAAGTTTAAATCGAGTTTCACACCCTCAAAAGAATTGAAATCCAACTTAATTACCCTATTTTCAACAACTTGATTAAGATCGTCATTATCAAATTCAAAAGTTGTTATTTGAAAATTGTCGATTTGGGTAAAGGGTGGATTATCACTTGACTCATCACATGTTGAGATTTGATTTTGTTGTTCACGTTGTTTCATATAAGTTTCAAACAACAAATCCATATGATCATCGTAAATTTCATTCATTTGTTCAACAAAATCCAATTTATAGTTATTAAATTGAGAATTTTCGATTTGGATTTGTTGAAAACAAAATTTTTCACTCGTAACATGGTTAAGATTATTCCCATTGCCATATTCGTTTGAGAAGTTTTTTCCATTTTCATGTTGAGTTTGGAATTCATTTTAGAGTTCAAAATTAAATTGGCATGGGTTATAATCGTAATCGTTTGAATTTTGAATTGAATTCAAATTTTGAAATCCTTGACTCGAGTTATTACACAAATCAAAATTACATAAATCATTTATCTCTTGATTTTTTCGTGCAGAAAGTTCGAGTAAAGATGAAATCATTTCAATGCTATTTTCAAGAGTTGAACGTTGGTCATCGTTTTGAAAATTTTGTTGTTCGAAATTTGAATTATTTACAAAATAGTTGTTGTTAAAATATCCATACGAATTCGGACTGAAATCATATGGATTATATTGATTTTCACAACTATTGTAAAATTCAAGTGGATATGGATATTCAGACATTTTCAAGAATGTTTTTTTTTTGGTTTTTTTATAAACGAAAAATATTTACAAAGAAATTTTATTTTTGAAAAGGGAAATCGATTTTTGTTTTGTTTTTATTTTTCAATTTTTTTTTTGAATTTTGGTTTTTCTAAATTTTTTTTTTGGATTTTTTCGAAATTTCAAAGAAAAGGATTTAAAAAAATTTGAAGGAAAAAGAAAAAAACTAAGTTAAGAAATATTTACAATTTTTTTAGTTTTGGATTTTGAACTTTTTTGTTCTTTGTTTAAGTATGCATGAACTAACTTAACTAAATGAATGCAAGGGTTAATTACAAATGATTTATCCTAAGTTAACCCAAAATTGTATACTCACAAACTGTCTTAAATAAACAAGATAGTTCTCAGCCAGGTAACGGGCAGGATTTATCGGTGCACCACGAATCACCGTAGCAATGCAGCCGAAGGTTTAAGTACCTTCAAAGGAACAACCACTATAATATTTACGAATCACCGTAATATTTATAAATGGTTATTACTCTGCCGTAGCCTAGACACCAAGAAATAAAATTGTTCAAAGAAAACAATTGTGAATATACAATTAAAAGTTATCGACGTCTACCCGTTATTATTAACAAAATTCTAAGATGAAATGGAAAACAGAAATTAAACGTGAATTAACCATGCAAATATGAATGAATTTTTGTTTTTTTTTTGTTTTTTTTTTCAAATGCAAGACAAACAAAAACAATAGATATATACAATGCAAGACAAATAAAAGGAAAATTATAAATAAGCAAGCAGTTATTTTTTTGTGGGCAAGATCAGCAAATCAAGAAATTTATTTTAGCAAGCACTTCTGTCTTTTCCTTTATCTTCTTTGGCAACCTAAAACGAAAAACAAGATATATACACAACTGTTTTTATTTATTTATTTCTTTATTTTTTGGTTCTCTCAAAAGGAAAATGTTGCTTCCCAAAAGAAACAAAAACAAGCCCTTTTTTTTTATTAAAGAAGAAATGCAAACAAAAACTAATTTTTTTTTTGTAAAGATGGACTAAAAAAAAAGGTAAAACGATCAACTTAAAACTAAGCAAAAGAAGAATAAATTTCTCTACAGCCTACACGTTAGGCTTTATAACCCTGCCCAGTTAAAATAAAGTTAAAAATCGTGTTTACTCCTTCACAATTAAACAGCAACAGAACCAAACTCTCAAATAGATTTTCTCACCACTCCACATTCTCAAATCGAATTCAACTTTGCTAACCGAATTTTTTGTCAATGGGAAGTAGCGAGGTTTGGGTAAATCATTTGAATTGATTTGGCTAGATTGACAGGCAAGGCAGTTGCTTGATTTAGGTAGAGGAGTTCGATGTATGGTGGTGGAAGGTGATTCTTTGGGGAAGACGTGACTGGAGGACATGATTGGAGGACGTGATTTGATTGCAGGTTTCGATTGAGGATGTTGGCGGATTTGGGTGCTTGATTTTGATTCGGTGGTTGATCGTTGATTCGAACTTGGTTGATTTGGGGTGTTGTTCGATGCTCGCTGGGGTGGAAGTCATGTTGTGGTCTGCTGGATTCGATTAGTGTGAAGTGAGTTGAAGCTGAAGAGGGGAGGTGATGTAGCAGAGGTGGTAGAGGCTTGAACGGGTTATGATAGACGATCTGGATGAAGACAACGTGGGTTGTAAAAGTGAAGTCTGGATGCAGTGATTTTGTTTGAAGTTGGTGGACGAGTTGATGAGGGATGGTTTGTAACAGTTGGATGTGGTGTTTGTAGAAATGTGTAGTGGTTAGGAGTTGTGGTGAGCAACAAGTATTTGATGATGAAGTGGTGGTATATTGCTGTTGGTATAACAATGTATTGAAGTGGATGTGATGATTTGCTGTAATGATTTGCTGTGGTCGGTGGTCAATGGGTGACAGAGGGACTGTGCAATGGGAATTGCTGCTCGAACTTGCTCGAAGTGGCTGTTGTATTGAATAATGGTGGTTGGATACGGAATTGCTTTGAGGTAATGAAGCAGTGAGGACTGAATGTGTACTGGAAGGTAAGACGTCACAGCAGTGATCGGGCATAGGGGTAAATGGTTATTGTTGTTTGCATTGCTGGTGATGAACTGTCTTTTAGATGCGGTGAATGATGTGAATTGGTGGTCAGCTAGGGGATAAGGGGTGTGATGGCAGTGAATGCAAGTTGTAAACTGTAGTAGAAAAGGTGGAAGTGAATGAAGTTGTTCGTATGGGGTTGGAAAGGTGTGGTGGGTGGAACAGAAGTGTGTTTGCAGTGGCTTTGGGTAAAGGAGATGTGTGAGTAGGTTGAATGAATGAAGAAGGTTTACAGGTAGTGGAGGGGGAGATGTAGGCAGAAGAAGTCGTGTGTTCAGTAGTCAGCCGTGGAGAGGGTTGTTGTATTGATGGAAAGAGTGATGATGATGACTGGTTGTTCAAAGGAGGGTGCTGTTGCAGAGTGATTGGCATTCTTCACTGTTTTGGCTGATGTCAATGGCAGAAGGATCAAGTTGATGGTTGTTGTGGTCTGAAGTGCAGCGGGGAGGTAGAAATGTAAGTTGAAAACAGAGTTGTTGTTTAGAGAAATTGAAGGCAGGGATGGCAGTTGTGAAATGTTGGCGAGTAAGGCTGAAATTGCAATCAAGTTGCAAGTTAACGTGAATAGAAGTGGAAGAATGAAGGAGCTTGGTGTGTGAAAGTGATGTATTTGTTGTGGTCAGTTTGCTTGCAGTATTGTTGAATCGGGTATTGAGGAGTGCGGTGAACACAATGGTATGTGTCGATTGATGTAGGGGGATTGTGGCCTGTGTATGCTTGTAGTGGGGGTATTTTTGGTTGTTGAGTATAAAATGAAGAAAGCAAGTGTTTGTATCTGATGGTTAGGAGTTTGTGACTGGTAGCTTGCAATTGGGTAATAGGCAGTGGCAACAGAGGCAAGCTTTATGTTTTTAGTTGTTTTTTTTGAATGGTAGCAGAGTAGTAGGAGTAGACTGTGATGACTGGATGTTGTAGTGGCTGGCGTGGTTTCTGGTGTTGGAGAGAAGTAGTTGTATGTATGGTAGGAGGAATGTTGTACTGATATGTAAGGGAAGTGAAATGAACAAGCAAACACAACTGTTGGTAGATGGTTCTCTGGTTGTGGCAGATGGTCAGAAGGGAATATGGTTGTGGATTATTGAAATGACAATGGCTTGCAAGGGGATGATTGGTGGAAATGTAGATGGTAACAGTGGTGAAAGTTTGTGGAACTTGAGGGAAGCAGTGGAGATGCTTGCTGCAGTAAGGTTGAAGTTGTTGATCAGGGAGGTGGAATGATGGTAGATGGTGGTTAGATGAGTGGATACGGCAAATGGTTGGTTGACAGTAATGAACTGCAGTGTTGTGGAGAATGAAATGTTGAATGAAGCAGGCTGTAGTTGTTATGGTGGTAGGGAATTTGACAACAGTTTGATGATGGTTGAGGGGATGTTAAATTGTTTGGCAGAGGATCGCGTGAGGTTGCAGGCAACTAGGGTGTGTGGTTGATCATTGCAGTTGATGGTTTGTAATTGTGGTTTGATGAATGTATGAAGTGCAGTGGTGGGCTGCTGACAAGGTAGTGATGTTAGGGGCGATACCAAGTTCGGGTATTGAAGCAGAGATATGTTGTGGAGTTGTTTGTATTGCAGAGTTGATGGCAATTGGGAGTTGCGAGTTTTATAGAGTGGCAGTGTATAGGGTTGCAAGTGTTGAATGCAGAGGTGGGTTGAAGAGATGACAAGGAGAAGAGAATGGTTTTGAAGGCAGTGCACAGTTTGCAGTGCACAGAAGCAGTAAACACAGCAATCACAGCAATGAAACAAAAGTAATGTATGCACAGTGTAAACCAAAAGAAGAAAATGAAGAATGTAATTGTAAATTAAAATGCAATGGAATTTTTTTTCTTTTTGAAAGTGTATATGCTCTTTTTTTTTTTAAATATGGAAATGCAAATGAAAATAGGCTACAATAACGTGCACAAGAACAAATGTAAACAACAAACACACGATTTTTTTTTAAAATTGCAAACAAACACACAAAATAAAACACACAAAAATCAATCAAAAATAATCCGAAGAATAGAAAATTAAAACCAAGACCATTCCCCGGCAACGGCGCCAAAAACTTGTTCGTCGGCGGAATTTCTATCGGTTTAGAAAACCGTCGAAAAATTTCAAATTAAAAATAACTGCAAGCGCACAGTGTACGAATGTAGCACGTGGCGAATACGGGTCGATCCGCAGGGAATTCATGATTTTAAAATTCTATTCAATCTAATTATACCAAAGTCGAGAGTGTGTTTAAGCTAGAAAATGAGAAAATGAACTAACTAACCAAAAGATAAGAAATGCAAATATGAGAGTTAAATGACAATTTAGAGAATAAATTCACTCTCTAGATCATGTAGTTCAACACATGAAGTCATGATCTCTCTTTTATGGTCATTAGTGTTTTAATTGATGTGTTTATCATAAGTATGACATATTTGAGCTATTGATAGCCAACATAAGCCATCAAACTATAACACACCCCTTAAAACACTTACTAACTTTCATGAAACTTAACAAAGAAAATGAAATCTATTTTAAGTATGGCCTATTAACTATTGATTAGAAACATAGACCATCAAATTTTAATTTCAAATCACTTTCTTATGCCATAATCATATATTGATGAAGAGGCATTTGTGTTGGTGATTGTTTAAGCATAGCCTATTTGGTGTCAACAATATAGACTATCAAATTCAAAACAAAAACAACAAATAAAACCACTTCTATCATCATCATTAAGCACAAAAAGAGAGCATGAATTAACAAAATGTTGAAGCTACATTAATTAGAGAGCTTCATTACCCCTAAATTGAAGGGGTTTACCTTCTCATATTTGTCATTTTATTAACAAATGTAGCTAACAACATGAAAGCAAAATGAAGAGGAAAAAGAGAGCAAAATGAAAAGATAAGCTAATTAACTTGCATAAAAGAAAAGAGATCTACACTACAACATGAAAGTAAATGAATATGAAAAGGAAAGAGTATGTATTAAATTGCATAAAATAAAAAAGATTACATAAAATAAAAATGGCTAAGTAGCCATGAAAAGAGAAAGAGGAGCTTTCATTTTTTTTGATCTAAACTAAACTAATGATAAGGAGGCCTAAGAAAGACTAAGAGAGAAGATAGCGTAAGAGAAGAGAGGAGGCTACATGAAACATATGGGTATTTATACATGTATGAAACCCTAATTCATATTTTTGGGGAATGCCCAAAATGCCCCTTAGGAAGTGTGGAGGCCAAGTAACCATTAACATGTCTTAATCCCACATTAAGTGTACATGAAACCATTAACTCCATAAGCATGTGCATTAGCCTTTAATTTGTACATTAAGGTAGGTGGGTAGGTGGGGTCCTCCATGATCTTCACTTTGAATTATTTCCATCTTCATTCCTTTATATTCTTTGTGCATGCATATTCCTTCATGAAAGCACTCCTATTTGAGACCATTTTACTACAAATATATATATAAATTTCCAATCAATTTTTCACAAAGAAATATATGCACTTAAATGACCGTTTTGCCCCTATATGACGATGAATATGTGAAAAATTTGGAATTAATATGAATTTTGGTTAAAAAAAGTTAAAATACCCAATATGATCATTTATTTGATTTAAAAAGAATAAGTATGGTGGTTAAAATATGCACATTTACATGCACATCACAGAGTCATTCGACTGGTTATCCTATCGTTCTCCAAGACATCCGGTCTTCACCACCGTCTTCAAATGCTATCCATTTTCGTATTACTATTCGGAATGGGTTATATGACATAAAGTCCTCTCCCAGCTAAACCGAATAGTGAGCGTTGTTTAAAAGAACCACGTGGATATATCAACCACAAAGATTCACTATTCGTATTCGATGTGGGTTCCGGATAACCAACTGGAATCCGACTCACTGTCGTATCGAAATTCATTTTTCGTTTTATGGGCCATTGGGTTTTCACATTCACACAGTGTGACGACCCGCAAATCCGTACCCCTTGAATATACACTAATCTCCATAGATTAATTCAAGATGAACAGATATACGAATTATCAATGTTTTAGAAAAAGAAAGAGATAGAAGAAGAGAGAAAAGATAAGAAGATAGGGAGAAAAGAAAATAGAAAATAGAACGGAAAGAAAATAGAACAATAACAGAATCTCACAATTCGCAGCGGAACCACATATAATAAATAAATGAATAATCTTTAAACAAAGAACTGTATCAGTTATTACATTTTATACATTACATCATATCATCAGAGTGTACAACATCATACAACAACAAACAGTGGAAAAGAAATACTATATACTAGTAATACGCCATGCCATCCATCTTGCCTCCAGCAACTCCAGAATATCCAGAATATCCTGATAAACCTTAACTCTTGACTGCCCGTGTAGAAATTGGTGGGCACCCAGAGTTTAGAAAGGAAAACAATAAACTCCGAGTCAGTCATGTGACTGGTGTGAGAACTCAAAACAGTTTATTTATCTTTAAAATCAAAATAGAGGAATATTTTTAAAGTCAATTCAAAATGCTTTTAAAAATGAGACTACCATAAGGCCTCCCGCACACACACACAATGCAAACGCAGAATCAGAGAAGATTTCTCCTTATGATAGTCAAAGATGCTTGATACGTATTAAAAAGAACATTTGATATTATTACTAGTGCATAGTGTAGGAAATATTTCGAAGGTAGAATATAAATCTTAGCCAACATACGACCATTATCGTATGCCTACTATAGCTAACTATGTTCAATAGCAGGTTACTGCCACATTCCATAGCAGGTTATACAACTAAAACCGTACAAGTCTCGTATTTTTTCTTTGGATTTCCAACGAATGATCAGGCCAAGGAACTTCCCATTGCCACATGAGAATGCCTCTGGATGGACATCCCCGAGAACCAAACCGGATCTCTAACAACACAAGGTCGGGTTACCGCTAACTGAGTAACAACTGACCGAATATGCCATCCCCCGGTCCTTTGGGACCTTTCAACCGAGCGCTCGCATTCAATTCACACAATCATAAAGTGTTTTCAACATGAGTAAGTATCTGGGCTCCATATCATGATACCACCCTTTTCCAGAAGGAAATGCACATATCCTAAAGGGCACTACCCCTCATAATCTTGCTGCATCTTTCCTGTTTTGACCATTCCCGAGGTGTGAGGCTCGACGAAGTCACGTCCACAAAAAACATACTTTATACAAAAGTCATGCTTTGGGTCAACAAATGATCATAGAAATGATCACCAAGATAGACGATCAAATAAATGATCCTATCACAAATAATCAACACAATGATCATTTAACAGCAACACTCAGCATGTCACATTACCAAATTGGGAATATATCGCTGATAACCTTCAACTACATAACCTCTGAGCTCGTACGTCTCAGAGAAGGGTGTTAAGCTAAAAGAATAAATTCTCCGCCACCAACAGAAATATATTTGAATGAAATCGGCTTTATATCTCAATTTGTAACGTCAGACATACAATCCATACAAGTCTGTTCCGGGCTCGAACAGAACCGAAGGCACTTCTCACGAAGCCCTTGCAATCCGGGTATTCACAATCCCGATCGAATTTCCCATCACTTAGGAAATCTCTATACCAGGAGCTACCCAGTGCAGAGACAATCGATAGGTCATCCTATCGCTTTCGCAAATACCCGGTCTTCAACACCGGTCATCAAATGCAATTCATAACGACGTATCACATATTCGGAATGGGTTATACGACCCCATGGTCCTTTCCCGGTTAACCCGAATAGTGAGCGCTTATTCAAAAATAAGTGTGGCATTCAAATTCAAGCAAATCACATCAATTACCCATTCAAAGGGAAATATTGATAGTCGGTTATTGAACTATCAATGGATATGCACACATCACCAGTTTCCAAATAATTTTCCAAATTATTTATTTTCCAAAATATCTTTACAAGATATATAATTTTCACACTTCAAAAATAAATCAATATTTATTTTTAAACAAATTCTCCTTTTCATTCATAAATTCCATAGTGAATTTATATTTCACAATATCCATGCATATACGATTTCAATTATCCATTTCAATTTATCTTCAAAAAGATAAATTCTCTAATATTCACTTTATATTGGAAAACATTTCCATACTTATTAAAAATAAGTAATTCACAAATCTTTTTATTTTCTACACTTGGAAAATATTCAATATACTCAAATCGAAATTTAGTATATATTTCATTCTATAAGGAAATCATTCTCTTAACCATATTTATTTGGGTCAAAACGAATGTTGCGTAAAACATTGTTACGACAACCCAAAATCACTAGTATAGGGATTCGAAATTTAAAATAGATATATAAATCCCAATACTATACAAAACATTTCCTTTCGGAAATCATTTACTATAACAACAGTGTTATAGTCCGCTATTTCCTTCTATTTCTCGAAAACGTCTATTTCAACAATCAATGTTGAAATCTATGGTTTCGAATCTCAACCCAATTAAAACATCGTTAGATCGTTTTAATTCTATTTAAAACATCAAATCTAAACATTTCTTTAACATATTATTCACTATTCAAAAACGTGAATATACTTTGTTAACAAATTTCATCCTTTTATACATTTCATTTTAAAGGATTATTCACAGTCAAAAATGTGAATATAACTCCATAAATAGGTTTCAACAATTTACTTATCAAAATAAGTCGTTTGCGAATTTATAAAACAACGTTTATAAATTCCTTTTCTATTTATTTTATAACAACTCCTTTTATAAATTCCTTTATTAACCTATTCAATTTATAACTCAATTATAAAACAAAAGTTCACGTTATAAGTTAAATACTTAGAATCTATTTGTTTGCACAATCGTTCCTTTGACTTCATAATTATAAATCTTATAACTTATAAGATTCAATTATTTATCTAAATCTATTCTTTCAATAACTTTATGAAATTTATAAATCTTATTATTTATAAATTTCACTTATAACTTCACCATTTATAATTCTATAAATTCAATTCACTTATGCAATCCATTTTCACTTCATTCAAACACTTATAAAAACTCGTTTTATAATTCAAATATTTTAATTTATAAATATCAATTTATAAATCCTTTATAAATTCAATTTATACTATTATTTTAAAACATCTTTAATCTCCTTTATAATTTCATTATTCTGATTTATAAAATAATTAAATTTCATAAATCCTATATTTAAACTTTTCACAATAATTTCAAAAATCCCGATTTAACTATTTTATAAAATCATCAGCCTCATATTTTCAAAAATCAACTTTTAACTATATTTCTCAAAATCATAATTTTTATAACTTTAAAAATTATAACGTTTATTTATTTAAAATAAATCAATTCCAAAAATATTTTATAAACGTATACTTTCAAAAATCACTTTAAAATCATTTTAAAATTCCAAAACTTGGTCCAATGATGCTACACACCAAATAGTCAATCACGACAACAACGATATCATATATCGATATGATAATCAATCAAATATCAAAATATCTGAAATCAAATAAATACTGTTGAGGAATCCAGTTGGATCCCTCCAACCTGTCTTCCTGCATCCACAAACATTAGCACAATACCAATTTCGCTCCAGTACGAAATTATCGCGGTATATGGGATTTAAAATATTAACCGCTTAATAGACGGCGCAATAGGGTCTCATCCGCTATACAAATGCGGGGAATCAATAACTCCAATATATACATATGCCAATATATATATATATTGCTATTATATATAATACCAATTTCACCGTTTATGAAATATTCGCGGTATATGTTTTTAATGAATAACATCCGCTTACTAACGGCGTATAATGTCTATTTTAACAATCAATAGATTACAATCATTATTCAAACATGCATTCAAATATTTTAAATCTAACTATTTAAAATAAAAATCGAAACCGATTCGATTGAGTGAGAAGTTCTCACCTTGATTTTATTTTCGTTTTAGCGATTTATTTCGAATAAAATTAAACGGACGTTTAATTTTACCCGAAATTCTCACTAACTCCAAACGACTCCAATCCAATTTCATCGCGTAGTGCTCGTCCATACGATTCCAACGCAACTGGTTTCGTGCGTTTTCGACCTCGTATGAAAAAGTTATGAATTATACAAGTTTACTCGAATTTTATAATTAAAATTACAACATAAATTATAATTTTTATAACCTAAATTAATATTGGCCGCTGGATCCAACGTGCTTGCATCAGGGCCGTTCACCCTTCTCCTTCATCACGCGTTCACCCTACAGGCCATTCACGAAGCCGAACCCATTTGAGCGAATTAGGGTTTAATTTTGCCTCCTCCACGTCGCATTCTAGCATGATCAGGATACACCATTTCGACCCCCTTCGTGAACTTCACCTTCGGCCAGAAACACTTCGGGCTCGGCGGTCCCCAGCCCCCTCAAAACGCGTGCGACCTACCCACGAACGCGCCTCCCCTGCTCCCTCCACGTTGCTTCGTTGTTGATCATTACCGTATAGATCTGTAGTGCTCGAGACCATCTACAATTCTCGTGTTGAAGCTTCGTTGAATCGATGAATGGATTGGGAGTAATTAAGGGAGGAAGGAGGGAAAATTCTGGCCTTTGGTTTGTTGGTGGCGGCCGGCCATTTAGTTTAGGGTTTTTTTTTTTTTTTTACGAGAGAGAGGGGGCTATTTATAGAAGAACGAACGGCACTATTTATTCCGGAAATTCCGAACTCCGATTTACGCGCCGTAACCAGCGTTTCTAGGGTTTACCCCGCGTTCCAGACACAATGAAACAGGTTTCGAAAGCTAAATCGGACATCTGTGCGAGTTATGGCTATAAACGTTCGATTTGAATTAAACCGATTTAAACGATTTTCTAGGCGTTTTAATTTGTACCGGACAAACGGTAAATCCGATTGACACGAAATTTGAAACCTTACAATAATATCACATTATGGATCCGATGAAACTAGTATCGTCGAAATCCGAGACTTTTTGAAAAATGGCTATTTTAACACGCCAAACTAAAATTAAAAATAATTCGATGCGTTTCGAGCTGCCACGATCAAACGATAACTCCGTTTGCTACGAAATTTGAAATCCGGTAATAACTAACTATTATGGATCCAATGGAACTGGTTTCGTCCAATTCTGAGACTGTTCAAAAATTGACTATTTTCACTAGTCGATTAAATATTAAAATATTCAATTTTCACAAATTAACTTTTAATTCGATTTTAAAAGTTCTAAAATATCGTTCTAACTTCAACATGATAAAATAAAATTTTACAAATCATTTTCAATCATATTTAACTCAATTTTCAATTATTTCCATAATTTAACATATTAAATTATCGATTTAATTATTCAATTAAATCCAGTTATTCAAATAAAAATTTATTTGACTAATAAATTCACTTATTAATATTTAAAATTAATTAAATTTTCAAATTTTAATTACTAAAAATCCTAGGTCGTTACAATCTTCCCCCCTTAAAAGAATTTCGTCCTCGAAATTAACAAGTAAGAAAAATCACAGAATCTATTAACTTTCCAAAATTCATAATTAAAACTTCTTACAATACTTACTAAGTTTTCAAATCATACTTAGTTATCTTTTCAAAAACAACTACTATTGTTTAACTTTCAATTCCAAATCAAAGTTAAAGTTTCCAAAATTTTCCAATTTTCTCAAATTTTTCTAACGCCTTAAATTTTCGGAAAAATTCGCCATAGTCTCCTTTGCGTGGCTCGATCCGGAAAAAAAAATGACAGTATATATCTCACAAATATACATCTCATCAAATAATGAGGCATCCCGAAGGGAAAAAAGTATAAAAGTACGATATTTAATCCGAGATATGTACCTTATATTTTATTAGCGAGCATATACGGCTAATATAGCGCGAAAGCGAGCTCCAAATGCGAAGCAAACGCGATCCGCACCTACTAATTACTCAACAAACAACATGAGAATCATGTATCTAGACAATAGTATCAATATACAACATATAGCAACAAAATAACTATATATGTCAACATAACAAATGCAATAAAAGTAATATACTCAACCATCAACCAACTAACATTCATAACCAATAAATATTCATTTATATTCTCATTAATATTCAATGAAATGGTTTTCAAATTTAATCACCTTTGATTCATTAACATTGGATTTTACTAACATTCATTTTCAATTAGTTTATATTCACTAATTCATATTCAAGTTGGTTCACTTCTAATTCAAATTCAATTCTATTTAAGATTCACTTAACTTCCAATTGAATTCCAATTACTTTAGCTTCCAATTCCATTAATACTTAATGAATTATATACAATCAACAAACAACCATTGTATATCAATTACAACCAAATTTCTTTGCTTATATTCATTTCATTCAATTATTCAACTTTCAAATAACATTAGATTTTAATGAATTACACTTATATTCATTATTTCATGTCAACTTAATTTACATCCAATTGATTAACATTCAATCCATTAATTCAATTCAATTACAAAAGTTGAATTTCATTTCATAACTTAAGTTCACATTTATCACTTAACTTTATTATTTTACTTTGATACTAATATCAACTTCATTCAACATCTCTTAAGTTATATTTTATTTCATAAACATCACTTTGTTTTACATAACTTAAATTCCAACTTATAAATAAATTCAGATTTCAATTCTAAAGTAAATTTTCCATTTAACTTTAAATTCATTTTTATTTACAACTCATATTCATAAATATATTCATATAGTTTCACTTCTCATATATATAAGTTTATTTCACAATTGTAAATCACTTTAATTATAATTCAATTCTTATAATTCTTTTACTTATACAAGTATTCTTTTTTTATTTAGATTATTCAAACAACTAAACAATCAACTTATATACACTTTAATAATTCTTAAAAATTATTTCTTTATATATAAAAATATAATCAAGGTAAAATTATTTCATTTACCCAACTTAAAAACAATACTGTGTCGAATTTTTCTATTTAAGTGTTTAGAAACCCCTTCGATTCAATTTCGAGGCTGCGCCGATGAAGGTTCATATACCACTCAACAAACCAATCATCACAATGTAAAACAATTTTATATTCACTAACAAATACGCTCTCATAGCTATTATTACACTCAAACTCATTCTAGAGTACTACTGACTCTATCTCTAATGAGTAATACCCAACAGAACCATGGTTGTCGCTTAACCATATGCTCCGATACCACCTGTGACGACCCGCAAATCCATACCCCTTGAATATACACTAATCTCCATAGATTAATTCAAGATGAACAGAAATACGAATTATCAATGTTTTAGAAAAAGAAAGAGATAGAAGAAGAGAGAAAAGATAAGAAGATAGGGAGAAAAGAAAATAGAAAATAGAACGGAAAGAAAATAGAACAATAACAGAATCTCACAATTCGCAGTGGAACAACATATAATAATTAAATGAATAATCTTTAAACAAAGAACTATATCAGTTATTACATTTTATACATTACATCATATCATCAGAGTGTACAACATCATACAACAACAAACAGTGGAAAAGAAATACTATATACTAGTAATACGCCATGCCATCCATCTTGCCTCCAGCAACTCCAGAATATCCAGAATATCCTGATAAACCTTAACTATTGACTGCCCGTGTAGAAATTGGTGGGCACCCAGAGTTTAGGAAGGAAAACAATAAACTCCGAGTCAGTCATGTGACTGGTGTGAGAACTCAAAACAGTTTATTTATCTTTAAAATCAAAATAGAGGAATATTTTTAAAGTCAATTCGAAATGCTTTTAAAAATGAGACTACCATAAGGCCTCCCGCACACACACACAATGCAAACGCAGAATCGGAGGAGATTTCTCCTTATGATAGTCAAAGATGCTTGATACGTATTAAAAAGAACATTTGATATTATTACTAGTGCATAGTGTAGGAAATATTTCGAAGGTAGAATATAAATCTTAGCCAACATACGACCATTATCGTATGCCTACTATAGCTAACTATGTTCAATAGCAGGTTACCGCCACATTCCATAGCAGGTTATACAACTAAAACCGTACAAGTCTCGTATTGTTTCTTTGGATTTCCAACGAATGATCAGGCCAAGGAACTTTCCATTGCCACATGAGAATGCCTCTGGATGGACATCCTCGAGAACCAAACCGGATCTCTACCAACACAAGGCCGGGTTACCCCTAACTGAGTAACAACTGACCGAATATGCCATCCCCCGGTCCTTTGGGACCTTTCAACCGAGCGCTCGCAATCAATTCACACAATCATAAAGTGTTTTCAACATGAGTAAGTATCTGGGCTCCATACCATGATACCACCCTTTTCCAGAAGGAAATGCACATATCCTAAAGGGCGCTACCCCTTATAACCTTGCTGCATCTTTCCTGTTTTGACCATTCCCGATGTGTGAGGCTCGACGAAGTCACGTCCACAAAAAACATACTTTATACAAAAGCCATGCTTTGGGTCAACAAATGATCATAGAAATGATCACCAAGATAGACGATCAAATAAATGATCCTATCACAAATAATCAACACAATGATCATTTAACAGCAACACTCAGCATGTCACATTACCAAATTGGGAATATATCGCTGATAACCTTCAACTACATAACCTCTGAGCTCGTACGTCTCAGAGAAGGGTGTTAAGCTAAAAGAATAAATTCTCCGCCACCAACAGAAATATATTTGAATGAAATCGGCTTTATATCTCAATTTGTAACGTCAGACATACAATCCATACGAGTCTGTTCCGGGCTCGAACAGAACCGAAGGCACTTCTCACGAAGCCCTTGCAATCCGGGTATTCACAATCCCGATCGAATTTCCCATCACTTAGGAAATCTCTATACCAGGAGCTACCCAGTGCAGAGACAATCGATAGGTCATCCTATCGCTTTCGCAAATACCCGGTCTTCAACACCTGTCATCAAATGCAATTCATAACGACGTATCACATATTCGGAATGGGTTATACGACCCCATGGTCCTTTCCCGGTTAACCCGAATAGTGAGCGCTTATTCAAAAATAAGTGTGGCATTCAAATTCAAGAAAATCACATCAATTACCCATTCAAAGGGAAATATTGATAGTCGGTTATTGAACTATCAATGGATATGCACATATCACCAGTTTTCAAATAATTTTCCAAATTATTTATTTTCCAAAATATCTTTACAAGATATATATAATTTTCACACTTCAAAAATAAATCAATATTTATTTTTAAACAAATTCTCCTTTTCATTCATAAATTCCATAGTGAATTTATATTTCACAATATCCATGCATATATGATTTCAATTATCCATTTCAATTTATCTTCAAAAAGATAAATTCTCTAATATTCACTTTATATTGGAAAACATTTCCATACTTATTAAAAATAAGTATTTCACAAATCTTTTTATTTTCTACACTTGGAAAATATTGAATATACTCAAATCGAAATTTAGTATATATTTCATTCTATAAGGAAATCATTCTCTTAACCATATTTATTTGGGTCAAAACGAATGTTGCGTAAAACATTGTTACGACAACCCAAAATCACTAGTATAGGGATTCGAAATTTAAAATAGATATATAAATCCAAATACTATACAAAACATTTCCTTTCGGAAATCATTTACTATAACAACAGTGTTATAGTCCACCATTTCCTTCTATTTCTCGAAAACGTCTATTTCAACAATCAATGTTGAAATCTATGGTTTCGAATCTCAACCCAATTAAAACATCGTTAGACCGTTTTAATTCTATTTAAAACATCAAATCTAAACATTTCTTTAACATATTATTCACTATTCAAAAACGTGAATATACTTTGTTAACAAATTTCATCCTTTTATACATTTCATTTTAAAGGATTATTCACAGTCAAAAATGTGAATATAACTCCATAAATAGGTTTCAACAATTTACTTATCAAAATAAGTCGTTTGCGAATTTATAAAACAACGTTTATAAATTCCTTTTCTATTTATTTTATAACAACTCCTTTTATAAATTCCTTTATTAACCTATTCAATTTATAACTCAATTATAAAACAAAAGTTCACGTTATAAGTTACTTAGAATCTATTTGTTTGCACAATCGTTCCTTTGACTTCATAATTATAAATCTTATAACTTATAAGATTCAATTATTTATCTAAATCTATTCTTTCAGTAACTTTATGAAATTTATAAATCTTATTATTTATAAATTTCACTTATAACTTCACCATTTATAATTCTATAAATTCAATTCACTTATGCAATCCATTTTCACTTCATTCAAACACTTATAAAAACTCGTTTTATAATTCAAATATTTTAATTTATAAATATCAATTTATAAATCCTTTATAAAATCAATTTATACTATTATTTTAAAACATCTTTAATCTCCTTTGTAATTTCATTATTCTGATTTATAAAATAATTAAATTTCATAAATCCTATATTTAAACTTTTCACAATAATTTCAAAAATCCCGATTTAACTATTTTATAAAATCATCAGCCTCATATTTTCAAAAATCAACTTTTAACTATATTTCTCAAAATCCTAATTTTTATAACTTTAAAAATTATAACGTTTATTTATTTAAAATAAATCAATTCCAAAAATATTTTATAAACGTATACATTCAAAAATCACTTTAAAATCATTTTAAAATTCCAAAACTTGGTCCAATGATGCTACACACCAAATAGTCAATCACGACAACAACGATATCATATATCGATATGATAATCAATCAAATATCAAAATATCTAAAATCAAATAAATACTGTTGAGGAATCCAGTTGGATCCCTCCAACCTGTCTTCCTGCATCCACAAACATTAGCACAATACCAATTTCGCTCCAGTACGAAATTATCGCGGTATATGAGATTTAAAATATTATCCGCTTAATAGACGGCGCAATAGGGTCTCATCCGCTATACAAATGCGGGGAATCAATAACTCCAATATATACATATGCCAATATATATATATTGCTATTATATATAATACCAATTTCACTGTTTATGAAATATTCGCGGTATATGTTTTTAATAAATAACATCCGCTTACTAACGGCGTATAATGTCTATTTTAACAATCAATAGATAACAATCATCATTCAAACATGCATTCAAATATTTTAAATCTAACTATTTAAAATAAAAATCGAAACCGATTCGATCGAGTGAGAAGTTCTCACCTTGATTTTATTTTCGTTTTAGCGATTTATTTCGAATAAAATTAAACGGACGTTTAATTTTACCCGAAATTCTCACTAACTCCAAACGACTCCAATCCAATTTCATCGCGTAGTGCTCGTCCATACGATTCCAACGCAACTGGTTTCGCTCGTTTTCGACCTCGTATGAAAAAGTTATGAATTATACAAGTTTACTCGAATTTTATAATTAAAATTACAACATAAATTATAATTTTTATAACCTAAATTAATATTGGCCGCTGGATCCAACGTGCTTGCATCAGGGCCGTTCACCCTTCTCCTTCATCACGCGTTCACCCTACAGGCCATTCATGAAGCCGAACCCATTTGAGCGAATTAGGGTTTAATTTTGCCTCCTCCATGTCGCGTTCTAGCACGATCAGGATACACCATTTTGACCCCCTTCGTGAACTTCACCTTCGGCCAGAAACACTTTGAGCTCGGCGGTCCCCAGTCCCCTCAAAACGCGTGCGACCTACCCACGAACGCGCCTCCCCTGCTCCCTCCACGTTGCTTCGTTGTTGATCATCACCGTATAGATCTGTAGTGCTCGAGACCATCTACAATTCTCGTGTTGAAGCTTCGTTGAATCGATGAATGGATTGGGAGTAATTGAGGGAGGAAGGAGGGAAAATTATGGCCTTTGGTTTGTTGGTGGCGGCTGGCCATTTAGTTTAGGGTTTTTTTTTAATGAGAGAGAGGGGGCTATTTATAGAAGAACGAACGACACTATTCAGTCCGGAAATTTCGAACTCCGATTTACGCACCGTAACTAGCGTTTCTAGGGTTTACCCCGCGTTCCGGACACAATGGAACAGGTTTCGGAAGCTAATTCGGACATCTGTGCGAGTTATGGCTATAAACGTTCGATTTGAATTAAACCGATTTAAACGATTTTCTAGGCGTTTTAATTTGTACCGGACAAACGGTAAATCCGATTGACACGAAATTTGAAATCTTACAATAATATCATATTACGGATCCGATGAAACAGGTTTCGTCGAAATCCGAGACTTTTTGAAAAATGGCTATTTTAACACGCCAAATTAAAATTAAAAATAATTCGATGCGTTTCGAGCTGCCACGATCAAACGATAACTCCGTTTGCTACGAAATTTGAAATCCGATAGTAACTAACTATTACGGATCCAATGGAACTGGTTTCGTCCAATTCTGAGACTGTTCAAAAATTGACTATTTTCACTAGTCGATTAAATATTAAAATATTCAATTTTCACAAATTAACTTTTACTTCGATTTTAAAAGTTCTAAAATATCGTTCTAACTTCAACATGATAAAATAAAATTTTACAAATCATTTTCAATCATATTTAACTCAATTTTCAATTATTTCCATAATTTAACATATTAAATTATCGATTTAATTATTCAATTAAATCCAATTATTCAAATAAAAATTTATTCGACTAATAAATTCACTTATTAATATTTAAAATTAATTAAATATTCAAATTTTAATTACTAAAAATCCTGGGTCGTTACACACAGAAACAAATCACAGATATCACAGCTCGGCACAATGCAATTCATATCATATGGTATCACAATCACATATCAGAGATATCAATCAATACAAAGCATTCAATAATAATCAATCATCTACAATTAAGATGAACTAATGTGTGATTATAATTAATAAATCACAAAATTATTTTCATTAATTATCCTTAATTAGTGATTAATTATTCTTAATTTTAAATTAATTAGTCCTTAATTATTTATTAATTAATCCTTAGGATATTAATTAAATAAATCTTAATTACCTTCATTAATTAATTATTCTTAATTAATTATCTTAAGCAATTCATCTCTAAATATAAATTAATTAACTTAAATTAATAATTAATTAACCTTAATTATATTTTTAATTAACCTTCAATTAATTATTTTTTAATTAATTAAGTGATTATAAATCATTTACCTTAATAAATCATTTTATTATTTCAAAATCTTTAATCAATAAACCTTATAATTTATCATTACTAACATAAGAGAATAAGGTTAATTAAGAATTTAAAAAAAATCAATATTTCATTTTAATTTTACTCCTAATTACATTATTTATTCAAAATAATTAATTTATAATGTTACAAAATTAAATAGATTACTTTAAAATTATCTTACTAAAAACCTAAATTAATTCAAACTTAGAATCAAAACCATTATTTGAAAACATGGATAAAAGTGTTTAAAAGTTTGAATTTTACGTCAAAGTAATAACTGTTTTATGTTTCAAACCCAAGATGCACTCGAGTATTACCCGAGTTAAAACATTACTTGCTTCGAGTTTTTCCCAAAACTTACCCGTATGGTTTTTTTCAAACTTAATTTTTTTGTTTAAGTGTTAAACCCCGTGCAACCCAAAAATACTTCGAGCCTATACCCGAGCCTATACCCGAGCATGTTCCCCTATTTCCCGAAGAACACTTCGAGTCACAACACTGTCTTCCCACACCATAACTCACTGACACAACCCAACCATTGTGCACGTGCACAGAGACTCTGGCGAACTTCGATCGATGTCGCAACCTTTGACGAGTCGGCGTCAACCACCATGAGCACCCATAAATCCACCACGTCGACGAATATGGTATTTACTATTTTCCACAAACTGGAATAAACTTCGTTCCCCCAGCTTTGATTTGCTTCGTCGCCACAGGCCATTAGAGGCCACGGTATTTTTGTTAGAGCATCGCCAAACTCCAACACATCGATCTCACGCACCTCGATATGACCCGATTCGACCTAGACGACGCCATTGCCTCGAGATACGATTGACAAAAATATACGGCTAAAACCTAGATCGCCTCCGATCACCATCCACGATGGATTGTAAATTCATCTCACATTTTTCTCGAGCTTGACGGCCACTCAATCATCTCTGGATGCAACCCCGACACCCAACAGCTTGCCGATCACCTGATTTCGCCACAAACTAATTTCCATTCATCTTGTAAATACTACCTCAATTCACAACTAAAAACCCTGATTTTAGTTTTAAAAATCATTGTTTTCGAAATTGATTTGGATGATGTAAATGAATCTTGAATCCTTGCAAGTTGAAAATTGGATAGGTTTTGAGTTTTCACTATATTTCTTCTTCCAGTCAGAAATCATCTCATACTTATCTTGGAAATATATTTTTAAATTAAGTTATCGTAATTTTAAAATCATTTTGTTTAACATCACAAGCTGTAGAAGATCAGGGAAAGTGGAATTGAATTTTGAATAGGATTTTGAATTCCTGTAACCTATAACAGAGGGTACTGGCATGCACAATCACCTTAGCACATACATATACACATCTTTGCATGCATGTAAGTATTTTACATTTTTTGTTTCAAGCATGATTCAAACGACAGATCGAATTCTAAGATTTCAAAAGGTTTACTCACTTGTAAAGTAGAAACAGAGGAAAACTGGATGTTGGAAACAAAAAGCCTTGACTTTTCTTGAATTTGAAAAACTGGAACTTGCTTTCTGGTTTTGATCTTTTCAAAACAAGTTTTCCTTTGATCTGATTGGTGTCGTAGTGATGATCCTTGCTTTACTTTAGTGGCTAAGTTGAAATCTTGCTTTGATTGAATTTTTTTTTCTGGTTTGAAATTTTGAAAAGATTATCTCAGGTTTGAAAAGAATTCAGGCTTCAGATCTTAAAATTTATAGAGGTTGTTTTGTTTTTGTGAGGTTTTTCTTTCAATCTTCTTTTCTTTCTCTGGTTAGAATTTTTACAGGCTTTTGTAAATAAAGATAAAAGAATAAGAAGAAGGAGATTAGAGATGTTATATTGCTTTATTTTCTTTTTTATAAATTTTCTCAAAAATAGAAACAAAGAGATACAGTTGTTAAACAACTTGTTACATGAATTACACTTGTTAATATTTGTACTTAAAATTTAACGCTTGTTAACTTATATTTTTATATAATTTTTTTAAAATCGTATTTCCTTTTTTATAAATACATTTTTCCTAATCATTAATATATACAATTTTAAAAGAAAATGTTTTAAAACCAATTACACATTAAATAAATCATATATATATATTATTTTAAATCCAAATCATTTTATTAATTTTAATTTTAATTTCAAGTTCAAATTCAAATTCAAATTCAAATTTGAATTACAATCCATTTATATGTATATAAATTAATACTAATTCTATTTGTCTTGAAAATTTTCAAATTAATTCAAATTAAATTCCAGAAATTCAAATTAATTACTAATTTTAAATTGATAAAATTTTGGATGTTACAAATTCCCCCTTAAGAAAATTTCGTCCTCAAAATTCGAAAGAGAGAGAAATAAATAAAGAATATAAGAACACAGAAAAGATAGAGAAATGGCTTACCAATCAATCCGGAATATCCACTCTGCAAAAGATAGAGAAAGTCACCACTCCATTGCGCTTTAACCAGTTTCATAATTTTATTCCTTAATTGCTTTTTATCTCGATCAATTATTTTCAATGGCTCTTTTTTAACTGCCAGATTTGGTGTGATCTCCAAATCCTATTGAGAAGCCTCCTCAATAATACAGTTCAAATTGTCCATATATTTCAGTAGATGTGAAACATAAAACACATCGTGTATGCCAGATAACCAGCTGGGTTGCTGCACTCGAAATGCCAAAGGACCGATCCTTTCCAGTATAGGAAAAGGACCAATATATCGCGGTGCCAACTTACCAGTCTTCCCAAATCTCAATACACCACACATTGGAGATACTTTTAGAAATATAGAATTTCCAACCTGGAATTCTAAAGATCTTCTCCTGCGGTCGTAATAACTCTTCTGACGACTTTGAACCGTTTTCAATTTCTTTCGATTAAAATCCACATTCTCAGTAGCTTCTTTGATCATATCAGGTCCAAGGACGAGTTTGTCACCTGACTCGATCCGACATGCAGGTGATCAACACGGACGACCATATAAAGCTTCAAAAGGAGCCATTTCGATACTGGCCTGATAGCTATTGTTATATGAGAATTCAACCAGATGCAAATGGTCCTCCCATGAACCGACAAAGTCAAGAATACAAGCACGCAAAATGTCTTCTAAGATTCGGTTTATCTTTTCAGTCTGCCCATTAGATTGTGGTGGTAAGCAGTACAGAAGTTCAGTTTGGTTCCCAATACGGCTTGAAATGCCTCCTAAAATCTACTAGTGAAGATTGGATCACGATCACTCACTATACTAATGTGTATACCGTGGAGACGAACAATCTCTTTTATGCATAACTTTGCCAAATTTTCCCCTACTCGGGTAGATCTTACTGGGATGAAGTGGGCAGTCTTGGTTAGACGATCCATGATAACCCAAATTGCCTCATTACCTTTCTAAGTTCTTGGAAAACCGTTTATGAAATCCGTAGACACTTGATCCCACTTCTACTTTGGCACCTCCAATGGTTGGAGTAAACCCGCATTTTCTTTTGATCACTTCTAATTTGCTGACAGGTTGCACAATGAATAACATAAATAGATATGTCCCTTTTCATTGTTTTCCACCAGAAAGTTCTTTTGATATCTCTATACATCTTATTAACTCCTGGATGGATGCTGAGTTTAGACTTATGACACTCGTCCAAAACTTCATGTTTTAGGTCAGGGATGTCTGGAACACACAACCTGCCTTTCGGCCATATAATTCGACTATGATTAGTTTCAAAATTGGTATCTTCGCCTTGGAGGATTCTCCCATAAATATCTCGAAGAAACTTGTCTTCTTTTTGTCTGCCGACAACCTTCTCAAGAAGAATAGGAGTGGCAACAAGATGAGCAAGAATAGCATGCCTTCTACTCAAAGCACCGGCAACTACACTTGCTTTTCCAGGCGTATATAGAATATGTAGGTTGTAAGATGCTATAAATTCTAACCATCGTTGTTGCCACAGATTTAAATCTTTCTGGGTGAAGAGATATTTCAGGGATTTATGATCGATGAATAATTCAATTTTTTCTCCTAGAACAAGAAGGATTTATTAAGTACAATATTAAGTTAAGTTAAACTTTAAATTTTTAGGAAAGTTGAAAGAAATTTTACCCAGAAGATAACGTCGCCAGATTTTTAGAGCGAATATAACTGCTAGAAGCTCGAGATCGTGGGTTGGGCAGTTTTTCTCATGTGGTTGTAATTGTCTACACGCGTAGACAATCACTTTCCCATTTTTTATTAGCACTGCACCCACACCATCACCACAGGCATCTGTATAAACAGATAAACCTTGATTCCCGTTAATAATAGCGAGAACGAGAGCAATAATTAATCTCCTCTTCAACTCCTGGAAAGCTTCATCACACTTCAAAGTCCAAACAAACTTGGCATTCTTCATTGTCAGCTTAGTCAACGGACTGGTCAACTTGGAGAAATCTTGCACCAACTTTCTATAATATCCAGCTAAGCCCAGAAAACTTCGAACTTCTTTTGGAGTAGTGGATTTCTTCCAATCAAGACTAGTGGAAATCTTGCCCGGGTCAACGGAGATCCCTTTTCATTAACAACGTGCCCGAGAAATCTAACTTCCTTGACCCAAAAATGACACTTAGAAAATTTAGAAAATAGAATGTTCTTCTCTCCAAAACAATTCTCAAATGCTCAGCATGCTCCTCCTCAGTCTTGGAATAGATTAGAATATCATCAATAAATACCAGAACAAATTTATTCAGTACTCCTCGGAATACATGGGTCATTAAGTCTATGAAGTATGCGGGAGCATTGGTTAGTCCGAAAGGCATGACTAACCATTCGTAGAGTGTGTCTGGATCCCTGAAAGCAGTTAAGTGAACACAGTCTTCAGCAATACACAGTTGATGGAATCCCTGGGCTGGATCCATCTTTGAAAAGAATCGAGCGCCGTGCAGTTGATCGAACAAGTCGTAAATCCTGGGTAAAGGGCATTTATTTTTGAGAGTTAGTTTATTGAGATCGTGGTAGTCCACACACAATCTCAAAAATCCATCAGACTTGGCTACGAACACCACAGCTGAGCCCCAATCGGAAACACTAGGACGTATCAATCCTTTTTCTAGCAAATCTTAGGTTTGATTGACTAGTTCTATTCTTTCCCTGGGTGCCATCCTATGACTTGCGTGAACAACAGGGCAAGCATTTGGAACTAAATCAATTCTGAATTCAATTTCTCTGTGTGGAGGTAAAGTTTTGACTTCTTTGAATACGTTGGCAAATTATTTCACAATTGGTGTTGACTCCGGACTAGGTTCAGGATATACCAAAGTATACATTAGTTTATCTCTCTTAGGACTCGGATCCTCACAAGAGATTTCGATAAAATTTTCCAGTTTTGTTCTGATCGAAATCGTTTGATCGTTACAATCTAATTTAGCTTCGTATTTCATTAGCCAGTTCATCCCAAGTAATATTTCGAATTCATTGAAGTCGAGGACAAAGTGACTAATACGAAATCGATGACAAGAATACGGGATAGGAACCTCTTGACAATGTAGACAAAGGTTCGTAGGGCCACCAACTGGTTTTTTCACACAAATGGGCTCGTCGACAAATTCAGGTTTAAGTTTCAATTCGTCAACGGTTTGTTGGGAGATAAAGCTATGTGTAGCTCCTATGTCAAACCAAACTCTAACAACTCTATCATAAATTGTAAGGTTACCTTATAAAACTCCTTTTCCTTTATTCGCCTTTGAAGTTGAGGGGTCATCCTTTATCGCGTACACATTCGGCACTTGAGCTTCCTTCATCGTTGGGCAATTTTTAACTACATGTCCAGGCTTGTGACAATTATAGCATTCTCTGACTCCTTGACTAGTCTTCATATACAGTTCTTTCTTTATTTGTTTCTTTGGATTCTCGCTTCTACTTGAGTAATGGCCCTTCTCCTGACAATTGTAACAAGTAATATTCTTTGCCGGTTTCCTAATTGCTCTTCTTCTCCTTGCCTTGATATGGTTTCTTGCCTCCGAACCTTCTTTTTTTCCAATTTGGATTGCTTGTTTTTCCTTTCTCCTTCGAAACTTCCTGCGTATCCAGAGTAGCATATCTATAACCCATATCGACCAATTCAGAGAAAGATTCTTTTACGTGGGCTGTCATTCTTTTGTGAAATTTCTTATTTATCCCACGAATAAACCTTTCGTTCTTATTCAAAGGTGTATTCACCAACTCTGGACCAAATCGAGATAATTCGTTGAATTTGTTCAAGTGTTCCTCAAATGATAAAATTCCCTGCTTTAAATCCGTGAACTCCTGGTACATTCGAGAGATACCAGTAGACGGCATGTATCACTGCTCAAACACTTCTTTGAATCGACTCCAAGTAAACTGTTCTTCTGGTTCATCAACAGTAACTGTCTCCCACCAGGCTAGAGCTTGAGTTTCCAAGAAGCTATTAACTGCATTTGATCGTCTTCCAACTTCAATCCTCAAAAAATTCTTTCACACGATCTGATCCAGGCTTGTGATTTGATAATAGACTCCTTGCCAGTGAACAGCTTGCCACCAAGTATGGAAAAACTTCGATACAGATCAGCTAGATTCGGCTGAGGTTGAGTAGGTATAGCTGCTTCTGCTATTGCAGGGACTTAACCAGTTGTAGTGGTATTTCCTCGTCCCCAAGCTCGTCCTCTTCACCCGCTTATTCTCACTATCTGTAATAGTAAGAAAACTTGATTTAGGTATATGGACAAGATATCTTAAGGAATATCAACAGTTAAAAGAAATAAACTAAGAAATTTTAGAGTTTTGGTCTCTCAGGTTATACTCATTCTACGGTATACTTCACCCTATCTCTAATGAGCCACCTAATGTGTTATACTCCGTAACTAAAGTTCTTACTCAACCTTTAGCTCTGATACCACTTGTCACGACCTGAAATCCAGCATTCGAAAATTGGTATCAAATACCTCACTTGTATTCGACTATCGGAGATTCAAACGTCGAACTCCAATTCGGATGGAGCTTATAACAACGTTAGATGAAATTAAACAGCGGAAACAAAAGATGATATCATTAATCACAATACAGATACAACACTTGAATACAATATCATCACAATATTTGGTTACAACAAATCACCACCATCATTAGAGTACTACCTATATAATACAACAACAAAATGGTAACAACACAGCGGAACAACATAGTTATCGAAACTACAAGAGAGCCTTCAAAAGAAAGAGAGCGAGAATCCCAACTAAGCACCTTCAATCCAAAGCTCGCAAAGACTTCAAACCAAAAAGCTTTCCAAAATCTGATAACTTCCAAACCAAAAGACTTCAAAATCCAAGCTAGCTCCAAAACATGGTAACCTACTTTTAGGCTGTCCGTGTGGAAATCATGGGCACACAGAGTTTAGGAAGGGAACAACAAACTCCAGGTCATTCATGGGACTGGTATTAGTAAACAAAAACAATTGTTTGTACAAAAACAATTTATAAAAGAAATCCATTCATGCTTTCAGAGAATGAAACTACCATAAGGCCTTCCCGCACATACACAATGCAAATGCACAATTGGAGGAGATTTCTCCTTATGCTTGATACGAGAAAACTCTTTGATATTATTATTAGTGCATAGTGTAGAAAATATTTTTGAAGTACAATATTAACCTTAGCCAGCATACGTACCATTATAGTATGCCTACTATAGCTACCATATTAGATGGTAGGTTCTACAACTAAATTCATTCGGGGTTCGTATTAGTGATTGGATTTCCAACAAATGGTCAGGCTAAGGAACTTCCTGGGCCACATGGGACGCCTATGGAGGGATGCACCGAGAACTAAACCAGCTCTCTGCCAACACAAGGCCGGGTTACCTCTTTTACTATGTAACTAACTGTCATGAGTATGCCATCCCTCCATCGTAACCGACCTTTATCCAGGGTCCCAACGGCAACAACGATAAAGCAACATAATTGCAATATCAACATAAGTTAAGTATCTAGGCTCCATACCATGATATCACTTCTATCCAGAAGGAAGTGCACATACCCTAAGGGGCGCTACCCCAATAACCTTGCTACATCCTTCCCGTTTCGACCATTTTCGGGTTGTGAGGTTTGACGAAGTCTCGTCCGCAAAGCTACGCTTTACACAATGCCATGCATTGATCAACAAATGATTAGAAACACTCAGCATGCCACACTACCAACTTGGGAGTATATCATTGATAACCATCAACTACATAACCTTTGAGCTCGTACGTCTCAGAGAAGGGTGTTAAGCTAAGAGAATAAATTCTCCGCCACTAACAGAAATGCATTTTAAAGAAATTAGCTTTATATCTCAAAGTGTAAGGTCAGACATACAACCATACAAGTTTGTTCCGGGTTCGAACAAAATCGAAGGCACTTCATCCAACAAAGTAAGAAGCCCTTATAATCCAGGCATTCCCAATCCCGATCGGACTCCCCATCACATATGGAGATCTCTATACTGGAGCAACTCAGTGCAGATTCATTCGACAGGTTGTCATATCATTCTCGAAGACACCAGGTCTTCACCACCGTCTTCAAATGCTATCCATTTCGCCGTATCACTATTTGAAATGGGTTATATGACATAAAGTCCTCTCCCGGCTAAACCGAATAGTGAGCGCTTGTTTTAAAAAAAAAACAAGTGGATATATCAATCACAAAGATTCACCATTAATATTCGATGTGGGTTTCGGATAACCAACCAGAATCCGACACCCTGTCGCATCGAAATTCAATTTCTGTTTTACGGGCCAATGAGTCTTCACATTCACACATGAACAAATCACCGATATCACAGCTCAGCACAAAGCAATTCATGTCACATGGTATCATAATCACATATCAGAGATATCAATCAATATAAAGCATTCAATAATAATCAATCATCTACAATTAAGATGAATTAATCGTGTGATTATAATCAATTAATCACAAAATTATTTTCATTAATTATCCTTAATCAATGATTAATTGTTCTTAATTTTAAATTAATTAGTCCTTAATTATTTATTAATTAATCCTTAATTATTAATTAATTAAATCATAGTTGCCTTCATTAATTAATTATTCCTTAATTAATTACCTTAATTAATTAATTTTTTAATGTAAATTAATTAACTTAAATTAATAATTAATTAACCTTAATTATATTTTTAATTAACCTCTAGTTAATTATTCTTTAATTAATTAAGTGATTACAAATCATTTATCTTAATAAATCATTTAATTATTTCAAAATCTTTAATTACCAAGCCTTATAATTAATCATTATTAACACAAGAGATTAAGGTTAATTAAGAATTTAAAAAAAATCAATATTTCATCTTAATTTTACTCTTAATTACATTATTTATTCAAAATAATTAATTTATAATGTTACAAAATTAAATAGATTACTTTTAAAATATCTTACTAAAAACCTAAATTAATTCAAACTTAAAATCAAAACCATTATTTGAAAACATGGATAAAAATGTTTAAAAGTTTGAATTTTATGTCAAAGTAAAAACTGTTTTATATTTCAAACCCGAGACGCACTCGAGTATTACCCGAGTTAAAACATTACTTGCTTCGAGTTTTTCCCAAAACTTACCCGTATGGTATTTTCCAAACTTAATTTTTTATTTAAGTGTAAAACCCCATGCAACCCAAAAATACTTCGAGCCTATACCCGAGCATGTTCCCCTATTTCCCGAAGAACACTTCGAGTCAGAACACTGTCTTCCCACACCATAACTCACTGACACAACCCAAACATTGTGCACATGCACGGAGACTCTGGCGAACTTCGATCGATGCCGCAACCTTTGATGAGTCGATGACAACCACCATCAACTACCAGAGCACATAGAAATCCATTACGTCGACGAACACGAGATGTTACTGTTTTCCACAAACTGGAACGAACTTCCATCCCCCAAATTTGATTTTCTTTGCCGCCACAGGCTACTAGAGGCAACAAGATTTTTGTTAGACCATCGCCAAACTCGAACACATCGATCTCACGCATCCCGGTGTGGTCCGATTGGACCTAGACGACGCCATTGCCTCGATCGACAAAATATAGGGCTAAAACCCTAGATTGACTCCGATCACCATCCATGATGGATGGTAAATTCATCTCATATTTTTCTCGAGTTCGACGACCACCCAATCACCTCTGGAAGGAACCCCGACACCCAATAGCTCCCCGATCACCAGAACTTCGCCAAAAACTAATTTCCATTCATCTTGTAAACACTACCTCAATTCAAAACTAAAAACCCTGATTTTATTTTTAAAAATCATTATTTTCGAAATTGATTTGGATGATGTAAATGAATCTTGAATCCATGCAAATTAAAAATTGGATAAGTTTTGAGTTTTCACTGTATTTCTCCTTCAAGTCAGAAACCATCTCATATTTTTCTTCGAAATATATTTTATAATTAAGTTATGGTAATTTTGAACCCATTTTTGTTTTAACATCACAAGCTGTAGAAGATCAGGGAAAGTGGAATTGAATTTTGAACAGGATTTTGAATTCCTGTAACTTGGTACAGAGGGTACTAACATGCACAATCACCTTAGCACATACATATACACATCTTTGCATGCATGTAAGTATTTTACAATTTCTATTTCAAGCATGATTTAAACAACAGATCAAATTCTAAGATTTCAGAAGGTTTACTCACTTGTAAAGTAAAAACAGAAGAAAACTGGATGTTGAAAACATAAAGCCTTGAGTTTTCTTGAATTTGAAAAACTGGAACTTGCTTTCTGGTTTTGATCTTTTTAAAACAGGTTTGCTGATCTGATTATTGTCTTAGTGATGATCCTTGCTTTACTTTAGTGGTTGAAGTTGAAACCTTGCTTTGATTGAAAATTTGTTTTCTAGTTTGAAATTTTGAGAAGATTGTTTCAGGTTTGAAAAGAATCAGGCTTCAGATCTTAAAATTTATAGAGGTTGTTTTCTTTTTGTAAGGTTTTTCTTTCTCTAGTTAGAATTTTTACAGGCTTTTGAAAATAAAGAAAAAAGAATGAGAAGAAGGAGATTAGAGATGTTATATAGCTTTATTTCTTTTTTATAAATTTTCTCAAAAATAGAAACAAAGAGATGACACTTGTTAAACAACTTTTACATGAATTACACTTGTTAATATTTATACTTCAAATTTAACACTTATTAACTTATATTTTTATATAATTTTTTAAATCATATTTCCTATTTTATAAATACATTTTTCCTAATCATTAATATATACAATTTTAAATAAAAATGTTTTAAAACCAATTACACATTAAATAAATCATATATATATATATATATTGTTTTAAATCCAAATCATTTTATTTATTTAAATTTTAATTTCAAATTCAAACTCAAATTCAAATTCAAATTTGAATTACAATCCATTTGTATATGTATAAATCAATACTAATTTTATTTGTCTTGAAAATTTTCAAATTAATTCCAAATTAAATTCCTGAAATTCAAATTAATTACTATTTTTAAATTGGTAAAATTTGGGATGTTACACCAACGAATCTTGAATCGTCCGAATAAAACCTTGTACGCATTAGATATAAATTTTATATGTTTTAAGTAATTTGTATAAATAAATTTGTTTTAGTTTATTTAAAGTAGAACAAAGACTACTACCTTAGTACAGATCTGGCCCAAACTTCCTTCTTTCCCAATGCATGTACTGCACACGAACAAGCAACCTAACTCCACCATGCAAGCTCGTGCACTAACACACCTCCCCGACCCCAGATGATCGACGCCACCGTCACCAACGTCCCCTTCTCGTTGTTCCTTATTGATCGATGCCCCCAAAACCCAGCTCGATGCTTCGAATAAAAATATGACATGCTTGACACACCAATGTCATACGACATCCTACCCCACCAAACACAGCCGTAAGCCACCGTTTTCCCATGCTAAGGTGCTCCTCTACCCCACGACATGCCGATGTCCTCCAATCGACCTCCATCTCCACAAATAAGTTAGAATTTCATGCCCTAACTCCTTCCAACAAGTTGACTTCAAACGAAATGCACTCCCCCTTTCCTGATGAATGCAGGCGTGAGTACCAGCTCGCGATTTGAATTCGAGCTTTCCCTCCTTTCCCTTTTCTCTTTTTTTGTTTAAATTCGAACATTTTTTTCGCTTTGCTTTCACTATTGTGTCAAAAGAATAGGGGAAAACTTGATTTAAAAGAAAGGAAACAAGTCAGTGTAGAAGAAAGATAGAATGGTTGGTGAAAAGAAGTGTGACAGCCTGGTCTAGTCAAATACACACACACACATATATATTATTTAAATTTAAATCGCCTCGAATTCGTCGCTTAAAATCTTGACCTAGACGTGCCGCTAGATGTTCATAATGTTATACCCATATTTCGAATGCAATGGAAAAGGTTTCGAGTCCTAATTCAATCGTTTGGAGAAGATAGTTTTTTGGACCTAATTATTATACTGAATTTTCGATATAAATTCCAGCGCGTTTATATCCCGTACAGCCAAATGATAATTCTTAAACTACGAAATTTGAAATTCGATAATAATACACTATTACAGATTCAACGGAACTAGTTTCGTCGAAATCCGAGAATGTGCCTCGGAAGACTTTTTTTAAATGTTAATTCAAACGATATATTTTTAAAATTGAGAAAATCACTTTTAAATTCAGTTTTAGAAGTTCTATTACCTTCATTATTATTAATATAAAATTTATAAACCTTTAAATTATTTTTAACAAGCTCAGAACTCCAGATTCAGTATTCTACCAAATCTTCAATTCTTAAATTCGTTAATTAAATTGCCCAATAAATAGCTATATTTGAAATTCAAGTTAAAAATTAACTATTAAAATATTTAAAATCAATTAAATATTTCAATTTTAAATATCCAAAATTCTGGGTCGTCACATTCCTTGTAACGACCTGTAATTTTTGATAATTAAATTTTGTTAATTAATAAGTTTTAGTAATTTAATTCGAAAAGAAAATAAAAAAAATCTGTAATTAAGTAATGAAATCACTAAAATAAAGGTAATAATGTTAATGCAAGTTAATAAATAACTAATCTAGTGCAAACCCAATTAATTTAAACAATTTCAAGGTCATAATTGATTGTAAATAGTAAATTGAAAAATAAATTCAAAGTTATATTAATTGACGAAATAATATGTAATAAGCTATAATTATGAAAAATCAATACTAGATGATTAATTGCAATAATTGTTGGTCGATAATAAAGCATAAATAGGATAATGATTGAATATAAAGAATAGGAATCAAGATTTATTAATTTAAATTTAATAATGGGATTAGTTGGAATTAAATGAAAATTAATATTTAAATATTACGTAAATAAGAATTAAGATGAAATTGGAAAATATTAATGTACCATGTTATAAACCAATGTTAATTATATCCTCATTGTAATAAAAGACTTGAATAACAAGGTTTAAAAGTTAATAAATGGATTTCGGAATTTTAAATGTATAAATTTCTGAATTTAGTGAAAGTGAAATTAAACACAGAAATTAAGTAATTAATCAATTTTAAATTGACATCTAAATTTGTTTAAATCAGTGTAAATGATCAAGAAATTTAAAAATGATAAAATTTGTCAATTATAGCATTGAAATTGAAAATTTGATTTAGTTAATTAATTATTAATTTATTTAATGTAAAAATAGCCATTTTAACCACTGACTCGGATTTTGACGAAACTAGTCTCATTGGATCCGTAACGGTGAATTATAGTAGGATTTCAAGTTTCGTAGTAATTGGACTTGTTGTTTGATCGTACGGACTCGAAACGCCTTGAAATCAAATTAATTGAAATCAATTTGAACTAACTTTATTTTAGCATAACTTCTTCATACGGTGGAATTAGGACTTAAAACCTATTCCATCAAGTTTAAAATATTCCAAAACATCTATTTTGATATATGGGTTGACCCAATTTCGTTCCCAAGTCAGAACGGGCATTTCGGGCCATTTATCGTTCAACGGTCCAAGCCAATCGTGTACATTCATCTCTATTTCTGACCTACCTATATATACCTTGTTATGAACCCTAGACAGTTCCTTATTCCTCATTTCTATATATACAATTCTAATTGCTTCACTCTTTCAATGGCAGACATAACCTAACTCCCAATTGCAAATCCAAATCAAATTTCAAATCCAACATTTCAAACTCCTCAAAAAAAATTCAGAAAAATTATATATCGAATATCTTGACAATACAAATCTATGTCAACTATTTGTTTTTGGAAATGATGCTCGAATCGATCTAGAAGAACGATCAAAATTGGAAAACGCGGATTTAGGGCTCGATTTGGGGTTTCCTGATTTTGTCGCTAATTGTTGAAATTGGTTTATGGGTTTGGTAGAGATCACCGTTTGGAGTCGTTCTACGGTGGTCGCACCGCTTAGAATTGACCGAGGCCATCGGAATTTGTGTATTAGGGTTTCGACACCACTAGTTAACGGTGACGGCCGGAGGAGCTTCAGGCGATCGGACTTAGGTTGTTGGATATGCGGCGGTGAGGTGAAGGTGATGGAGGTGGCGTCTAGTTCTATAGCGGCGTATAGGCGGAGTTATGGCCGGTCAAAGGCGGAGCCGCACTAGTTTCCTGGGTACGAACGAAGGGGGAGACGCTGTTTTGCCTGGTGATGTGGCCGCTTCTGTTTGGGTGACCCTTTTTATTTATTTATTTTTATTTCATTTCTATTCAAAGGTTCTAATTTGCATAACTTTTACGTACGAGGTCCAATTCACACGCCGTCTCTTGCGTTTGGATCGTATCGAAATTCTGGATATTTTGGTGCTGGTTGGACTGATTCTGAGATAGTTCAAATTTTGGTTTTAAATTGGATTTAAATTCAATTTAAATTCAAAAGGGTGAGTGTTTTAACCTACTCACAACTTCTAAAATTTCTTATGTTTGTTAAATTGATTTATGATGTGATTAGAAATTTATTTATGACTGTTTGGCATATTTTGAATCATCATCTCCGTTTATTTGAATTTATTTGGATAAAATAGTTGTTTAATTTACTATCGAATATAACTGCCAGTAAATACCTGTTATTTTTATCTGCTATATATTGATGTTATTGATTGAATTGGAAGATGATCGTGATAAATGTTTGATGATTGATATTGGATGAATGGATGTTATATTTTATATTGTTATAAACTGCAAGTCTGTTATGGATTTTTATTTCATTCGGGATTGCGGTTTGAAATGATATATAACCTTAATTATATTTTAAATTACGGATTGAAATGATAAACATCTGTATCACTTGACCATAGGATAGAAAATTATATACAAACACTATGGTCTGTATATAAAAATATTTTGAAATGATTTCTATGGTTTTGTAAAGAAATATATGGTTTTATATAAATATCGATTCTAGATATTATATAAATGTTATTTTATTCTTAAATTTTAAGCTATGAATAAATTGTTTAATATAGAATAAGCTTAATAGTAAGTTTGATTTGCATTGTGATAATATGGATAAGCATTTAAATTTCATTTTAATACAAAGTTTATATGATTTAAATAAATTAAGGTTGGAAGATAAATTGGAAATTTATTTGAAATTGAATTTATGTAAGAATTAAACTCAAATAAGTTGATGTAAAATTTATTAAATTTGGAACTTTAAAAGGTATGATTTTATAACTTGATTTTGGTTTAGGGTGAATTATACGAATATTTCAAGTATAGATAAATTTATTTGTAATTTGAGTTTTATTTAGATGATAATGGGTTTATTATGTAAAATATTTCAAACTAAATAATAGAAAAGTGAATTGTTGAATCGTAATTACCAAACTTAGTTTGAAATTGTGAATACTTAAAGTTTGAAATATATTAAATTTGAAATGGTTTATTCTGTGGATCAAATCTGTTCTGAAATCAATATAATTTGGAATAGTTTATTTGGAAACTGAATTGCATTTAAATTTATAATTTGGGTTTTGGTTAAATTTAAAGTCTAGAAATTCGAGTTGTTTTGGAATTATTGGTGAAATTTAAGAAGCTATTTTATTATATAAAGTATTTTAATAATTTACGCTGTTTAAGTGATGGAAGTTATGCTTCAAAGTTACGAGTTTCAAAATGTTATGATTTGAAAGTGTTATAATTTCAAGTGTTTGGTTTCGAAGCATATAACTTTGAAAGTGCTTTGATTTTGGAAAAAAGATATATTTGAAATAAAAATGATATTATATTGATTTGGGTTTTATAAAAATGATATCATATTGATTTAGTTTTTGAAACGAAAATGAAATCGTAATTATATGGTTTCGAAATGGATATTATATTCTAGTTTTGAAGTATAATTATTTTGAAATGACCGCAGTGGTATAATAACGTTTGGTTGTTAAAGAGACCGGGATCGGAAGATGTCATACTCTCGGCCAACTCCGAAAAACACTTTAACAACCGTGTACGCGGTGGAGATTGCAGAATGAAATAGGATGGTGGCGGCGTTTTCTTTGAGGTAAATACGTGGATCCGACTCCCGTGAGTTGGCATAAGGTGGCTAAAACAGGAGCGAATGACGGGTTAAAAAGGTAGCACCTTTTATCGGACAAACACCTTCGATACCATTCTATTACTTTGTGATTGATTTGGGCCCTTTTGATTTTGGAGGGAGGTGGGCGGTAATAGCTGCTACGCGCTACCACCGGTCCGGAAGCGTAATTGGTATATCTACCCTGGCATTGCCTAGTTGTGTCGTGTCACCTACCCTAGCGCGCCTTGTACGAGTTTGGTTTTCTCTCGTAGCCCGTGGAGTATTTAGGGTAGTCTCCTGATCTGGAGATGCACTGATACTGGATGGACTACTGGGACTATTACATGGTAAAGGATATATGGGTAACCCCTTAACGCTATTTAAAAGTAAGTTTATTTTACTATTAGACATTATTATAATAGCGTATATTACTACATAGTAAATAGTTTAACGGAACCTTAGGAGATGTGAATCCCGAACATCTCTTAAGTTACTGCACTCATGTTAGACACTGGATAGGAGATGTCGAATCTCGTAAACATCTCTAACGTCGTTCCACTCATATTCATTTCTGTTGATTTAACTCACATTAGATCTTTTTGTTCTGACTCGAGTGTTTTGTCTTTTCAATTCGCTCGGGTCAATCTGAGCATTTCAGGATTCGAAGACTTTATTTCTGGCGGACGAAGACGAAGATTTTGTTACTATTATTATTAAATTATTTCGCTACATTCATACTGTTCCGCTGCATTATTATTTGTTCTTTGGTATGTGCAACTCTGATATGTGTTGTATAAGTATAATCAAATGTTTTGTAAAACCGCTTCATGAACTACTATTTGATTATTATATTTTGTCATTCCACTGTGAGATTCTGTTTTGCTTTATTTCATTCTCTACTCTTCTTATTCACCCCAATAACAATCTTTCCTTTTGTATGGTTTGAGTCGGCATGTGTGTCTGCTTAAGCGTACAAAAAGGCTGGATGTTACACATGGTATCAGAGCTTTGGTTTAGCGATAAACCTTAGCTTTGTAGGGTTAGACTCTTTATTAATAGGGCAGTAATACCATATGATGAGTCATTGAGTGTATATATATGAGAGAGTGTATTTGTTAGTGTTATAAAAGGTTTTGATATTGTGTAAATTTGTTCCGTTTCATATTTATAAATTCCGGTTGGTGCATAGGATGTTATGACATCAATAGGGATTTCTAAACACTTAATAGGATAGGCTGACACAATATTTGTTTTGAAAATAGGTAAATGAAATAATTTTGTGTGATGACCCGGAATTTCTGACAATATCAATTTAATAATCTGAATTAAAAATTAAATTGATTTGATAATCTTTGTAATAAGATTTGAATTAATTTAATAATTAAATAAAATAAATAGTTAATTGATAGATTTTATCTTTTTAAATTAAATAATTTTTTTTATATTTATAATATATATAGAATATTGTATATACTGTATATAGATCTTGTTTTAATTTGATTAATAAATAAATCTTGTTTTCTATAAAATATGTATCTTTAGAAAATTGTAAATTATGATTTTATTTAATAGTTAAACTTTTAAAAGGTTATTTCATAAATAAATATGGTTTTAGATACATAAGAAAAATATTGAAATGATTTAAAATATGTTTAACTCAAGTTCAAAATTTAAATAAATAACAATAAGGTTATTTGATTATCTTTTAAATATCATGTGATAAAATAAATAACTTATTTATAAAGAAAATAATTTCTTTTAATAGTTATTTAGGGTTATTAAATATTGTTATTTCTAAAATATAATAATACATTGTTTCAACAAATAAATTTTAAAAAAAAAAATTGTTTTTCAAAATTTAACTTTGTAGTTGTATTTGTAAATAAATTGGATTTCAAAAAAAAAAATTCAATTTGAACATGAATTCAAAGTTTTAAATCTAAAGTATAATTGTTTTTAATTTATCTTGATTTTGAAATATTTGTATAAGTTTAATTTTATAATTATAGTTTGATTTATTTTATTTTAAAATCTATATACATATAAATAAATGCATGTTAATTCATTAACTAAACATATCTTATATTAAACATCTAACTCTAAATACAAGTTAACTAAATATATAGCTTATTAACTTTTATGTCAAGTGTAAACTTTTTTGAAACACAAATTAACATGTGTTAGGAAATAAAACATTTAGAGTGACAAATGTAATATTGGGGACATGTGGCATTTTTGTTTTTGGTTTCTTTTTATTTTATTTCAGTTTTTTTTAAAAAGCACATTCTCTTCCATCCTATTTCTTTTTGAAATCAAAAATCAAGAAACAATGGAAACAAATTTCTGAAAATCATTTTCAAAGCCACTTCTGTAATCAAAAATCTGTTAAACATTTTCCAAAATAAAATCATCTTCAAAAGCCCCCACATCTTTAGGTTTAAAAGCATATCTGTCACTATTTTGAAATCAAGAAGAAATTCTGCATTTCTGGAATTAGCCTGCATCATTTCAATATGGAGTTTTCTACATACAAACCTGGAATTAAAGCAAGTTTTTAAAGCATATGAACCTGGGAACAAATGCAAGTTGAAACATCAGTAACTCAGGTTTCAAAGATGAAGCATGCATGTAAGGTTTATAAATCAACAACAAAAGCACAAGTCTTCTTCTTTCAAATTCACCATTTTGCCATCAAAATTAAGGTGAGTAACTTTCTAAAACTTAAAATTAAATAATTTGTTGCATGCTGAGATATGGAATGAATTTGTGTTGACTAAATATTTATATGTGATGATTTTTCTATATATATATGGATGTGTGAATATGTGTATGTTAGTTTCTGTTCAATTCCTGTTACTAGTTTTCATGCTAAAACTAATCCAAATCTTTATCTTCTAACTTGATTCTTGATAGTGTTTAAGTCTAACCAAAGATTGTTTGTTTATCATAAAATAAATAAAAGAAAATTTTATAAGTAGAAATAAGTTTGGAAATTTTCTGGAAACCATGAGAAAACAGAATTGTGTAAGCATTATCAAATTTTCAAATAGAAAAATTTAATGTTCCAGGCTTAGAATCTGGAATCTCATTCAAAATAAAGATTTTTAAAACTTAAATCCAAAATTTTAGACTAAGGTTGAAGGAGCAGTTGTGAAATGAACTTAAATGAGAAAATTATGACTTTCTGGTGATATACGTGAGTGTGGAGTTAGGGGTTCTTCCTGGAATTAGAATGGTGATGGTTGATGTTGGGAAAAATGCTTGATGTAGTTGCACTTCGTCGTGGTGGAAGCGGCGACGTCTTCTTGTCCAAAACCCTAGTTTTTGATAGGGTTAGTAATCTGATCTTCTCATCTTCTACAAACGATCGAGTGCAGTGAGGATTTGAGGGAAGATGGCTTAACTATATTTGAAGTTGTAGCCAGAGTCGTTGCCGTTCCGGTGGACAGAAGGTGGAGGATGAGGCGGTTTACAGGTTTGGGTGAAACCTGTTTTCTCTGTTCTAGGTTTTGAATAGGAACTCGAATTCGATTTTGGACTATAGAAGAGTGGATTGATGGTTGTGTTGGAACGAGAGGTTGGACGCCGGCGTAGGGAAGCCACCAGAGGTGGCTGGTAATTGCTGGAGGCACGGTGCACGTGCACCGTGCAAAATCTTTGAGCCCGTTGTTTTCTGGGTATACGGGTGTTTGAACTCGAAGTGTAACTCGGGTATTTTTGTGTTTTGCTCGAAGAAAAGAGTCTGATGACTCGAAGCAGATGCGGGCAGGGTGGGGATAGTTTGGTACAGGTTTTAGCAGAACCTGTTAATCTGTTTAATTTTAAATATAAAATTTAAAAATGAATTTAAATGAAGTTAAGTATTTTAAACTCTGAGTCAGGTTTAAATCTAGTTTGTATTATAGTTTCAAATGATTTTGAATCCTACAAGTTTTAAATTTTTAAAAGTGGTTCTCAGTTTGAAAAATAAAATATAAAACCTGCAGTTTTCAGTAAAATTAAATTTCATTTTAAAATTTGAATCACGATTCAAAACACCAGTTTGAATCTAAATTTAAGTTCAGTTTCCTTAAGATTTTTGAATCTTTAGGTTTTAAAAATAAATTTGTATTTTAAATAAAAGTTTAAAAATCAAGGTTCAAATCAAAAGTTTATTTTAAGTTTAAATTATAAATAATTTGATTAAGGAATGGTTTCAAGTGTATTGAGTTAAAAATTTGGGATTTGAATAAGGTTTAAAATTTGAATGTTTTTCAAACAAGTTAAATTTAAATTGTTTATTTGAAGTAGATGTGTTTTCAAACATTTAATTTGATTTTCCTTTTAAATGAAATCATTAAATGGTTTATAAAGGTAGTTAAATGATGGTTAACTTGAATTTGAAATTTAAATGGTAATGTATTTTAAACTAAATTTTTATTAAATTAAGTATATTAAGATTTATCTTATATAAGTTTAATTTTAAGTAATAAATGTTATTTACATTTATTTTAAAGAATAATAAATGAAATTTAAATTGGTCAATTCTTAATATCATTTTAAATTTTAGATTCAAAATGAAATTTGAATTTAAAATTTTAAAATGAAATGTTCTAAGTACATTTTAGTATTTATGAAATTATTAATAAGGAATGGATTTCCTTAGAAATTATTAAGATATTTAATATAATTAAATAAATCGGATAATTAAGGAATAACTTATTTATTTAATTTATTTAATTAATAATTTGGGTTAATTTAAATTAGAAATTTATTAAGAAGAAATTAAAGAAAAATTAATTAAAGAATTAACTAAAGTTTATTTAGTAATTAATTAATATGATTAAATTTTAATAATTAATTAGATTGATTAATTAATAAATTGTAAAATTTATTTAAGTTAATTACTTAAATGAAAGTAATTAAGACATTAATTACTTAATGTAATTAATGAGTTTATTAAGATTGGTTTAAATTGATTTATTTAGTTTAATTAATTTTAAAAATGGGATTTGATAATAATTACCTGATGTAATTAATGAAGTGAAATTACTCAGTGAAGTAATTAAAGATAATTACTAAATGTAATTAATAGATGATATTGGGATTGTGAAAATAATTTGGATTAAATTATTTTGTATAATTAATCAAGTGATTAATTAAAGAAATTAATTAAGGAATAATTAATTTGATAAGTAATTAAGGGTAGTTAATTACAGAATGAGATTAATCAAAGGTGATTAATAATTATGGATTAAGTGAGATTAATTACAGAAAGTAATTAATTTAATGGAGTAATTAATTAAATATAATTAAGAATCATTAATTAATATAATTAATGATGTAATTAAGATTGATTAATTAAAATTAATTAATTAATAATAAGTAATTAAGGATAATTAATTAATTGTAATTAATTAAGGTTAAATGTAATTAATTATAGTTAATTAATTTATGAAGTAATTAAAGGTTAATTACTATAATTGGATTTAGAGTAATTAATTTTGTGAAATTAATTAAAGTATAATTAATCAGGATTGATTAATTAAGATGATAAATTAGAGGTAGTTAATTAATTAATTTGTAATTAATTAATAATGATGTAAGCAAGATTTATATTGTGTAAGAAATTAATTTAATTCATTTTAAATTAATTAAAGATAATGTAATTAATTTAATTCATTTTAAATTAATTATAGATGTTATGATTATAAGTCATTGCTTATAGATGGTTGATATTGGTTGCTTTGAATGGTTTTGAATCTCAGCTATGAGATTAAAAATGTTGAGTGATATAGATGCATTGATTGCTTTGAGATGATGATATTAATTATCTTTGATAGTGATAATATGGATTATCTGATGTTATGATAATGATAATTACCTGTTGTGAATCTATGAATTATCTATCTGTGTGTATATAGATAATATAATTGAATTGTTTTAAACTCTAAAACAACTTGGACCTAAAAGACACGCTTTGGATTTTGATGAGACCAGGATCGGGTTTCCATATTTGGATATCCGAAAACCACATCGATCCAAATTAACGACAGGTCGTGAATCATATGTGAAGAGTGAAGACTCGAGGTGTAAGGGCTATACGTCAGTATAACTCTGTGGGTGATTCCGCAATGAGTTTGACGGAATAGTACTTATAGATTCGAGATGGAGATTCAGAGTGCAAGGGTTATCGTCGTTAACTCTGAGGGTGATTCCAAAACGAATGTAACAAGATAATGCCTTCGGTTTCGTTCGAACCCCGAACTAACTTGTGTGGATTGAATGCTTTCAGAACATCGTCAGGTGGGCGATGAGCATTCTAAGATAATGTGTCCTCTAAAGGTAATCGTAGCCTCAAGCCTCATCAACCGGGAATGGCTAAAACAGGGGAGGTGCAGCAAGGCTTCGTGGGTAGCTCCCACTGGAGAGCAAGATTGATCCCTGTCTAGAGGTCCCTTTTTATTCGGCTATGTGGGCAGTTGGAATTGCGCACCAACTGCGGGGTTGTCTTGTTCGGAACTATTCAGTAAGGAATGGGTCCGGCCTTGTGTTGCAGGGGAGTGGGAGTACTCCTCGGTACGTTGATCTAGGCTACGTACTGAGACGGGCGGTACCCCAGTAGCCCTGCCATTGTATGGAATCCAAAATCCAATAAGTGCCAACGGTTTTGATTCTATTACCCACTTTTGTGGCTAGTAGCTAGAATTTAATAATGTAACAATTTCGGCTATTTCATATTTACTTGAAAACCCTAGACCTTTTATAATATCACTGGATTTCCTATCAAATGTTTCGGTTAGCGTAAGATAAAAACTTTTCCATGTTTATGTGTGGGAAGTCTTACGTGATACCTTTCTTTTCAAAAAGGGTTTTTTTAAAAGTTAAGCAACTTTAACCTGTTACTCACACCAGACCCATGTCTGTCCCCGAGTTTATTTTTGTTTTTCATAAACTCTTGGGTACTCAAATTTTTATGAGTAGCCAAGGGATTCAGGTTTGCTTTGACGAATATTGGAGGAGCAATGGAGCAGGAGGCTTCTACGTTAGATATTAGTATTCCGCTGTGTGTTCTGTGTTGTCTCTGAGTTGTATTATGTTGTAAATACTAGACGGGTGTTTATAACTGTCTAGTATGTGTTGTATTATCTGTGTACTCTGATAGTGTTTGTAAACTATGTAATATTTTATGTTATTAATATAATTTATTCGTTCCGCTGTTTAGATTCTGATGTGTTATTTCTTCTTCTTCTCTTTCTTTCTCTTTTCTATCCCTTTCTTTTCTTATTAGCGATGTGACTTCCTGGAGTTTGGAAGTTGGTTCGCATTAGGTGGTATCAGAGCGTTAGGTTGAGTGAATACCTAGGCTCTGGAGTGGTGTCTATCTTGAGAGAGCGTATTTGTAATTTTATATATATTTATATATATTTATCTATTTCTACCTATCTGTTGGGTTATTTGTTCAGGTTTTCCAATATAGGTTATAAAGGTAGATAAGGTAGTAGTGCTTGTAACACGATTACTACCCTTGGTTGGAGTTTATATGTTGAGATTGGAAGTTTATCCGTCGAGACTGTAGATCTAATACCGTCTCGAATAAGTTTTGTTGTGTTAAAGTATTTCATCGATCTCTGAAGGAAACCTGTTAAGGTTCGGAGTCCATCTTTGAAATATAGAGTTTGATCTGTTCAATTGGGCTGAAGCAAGTGATGGTATTTTGATACCTCAGGAAGTTGTAACTGCGTGATGAGATGCAGTGACTATGGTTGTTTCCGAAGATATTTCTTTGGAACAAGTTTTAGGAGGTGTGGCTGCTTCAATGTTGTGGCTGATGTCAGCAGGACGTTGTGGTGTTTCTGTCTGCTTTGAAGTCCGAGTTTCTCGAAGGGCTTTGGATTAGGAGGTTTTGGCTTTGGTGTCAGCAGTGCAGCTCGGAGTGTTCTGTGAGCCGAAAGAGAGGTCTTAGCTGAATAGTTTTTCTGAAGATGGAGTTCAGAAGCTGCTTAGTGAATCCGTTTCTTCAATGGATTGACTAGACCAATGTAAGCTGTTCTATTTGGTAAAGAGAGAACGGTTTTCTTTGGAAATTTAGCTGGCTGATCGCAAAAGTGACTTGCGATTGGTTGAGTGTTCTCTTGGATTGTTGGAGATTTTCTGGAGGTTTTCTGGAAAAGACAAAGGTTTGTCAGCATCTGGAGATTGAGTTTTCTTATCAACTAGAATTCCAGGAGTGAATTGGTAGTTCTGTTTAGTTGGGGAATGATTCCTAGAGATGGAGTTTGATGTAGCAACTCAGTTTTGAAGGAATTTCTGAGTCTTCATTATGGATCTGTAGAACCATATTTCTGGAGGGTGATGTCCAGTTGGTGCTTGTGTTCTTCGTCAGCTTTTTCTTATCTACTTCGGATCAGAGTTATGCAGCGGAAGCAGTTTGGATATGTTTCTGATTGTCTTTTCCGGATCAGGAGAAGTTTGTTGTTTTCTGCTATTTATGGAGTATAATTGTGTTTTGGGTTGGATCGATCTTGAGGAGATTATTGTGTTGGGTTGTTTTTAGTTCTGATTGTTTCTAGAGGAATCAGCAAGGGGTTGAGCTGATCAGTTTGGATGTTGGCAGCCCAGGATTTGTCTGAACCTTTTGTGAATAAGGGACAGAGAAATTTGGAATTCGAAATTGGAGACTTCATTGTTGTTGGAATTTTCTCTGATTCAGGAGCTATAAGTTTTGGCAAGACTGGAAAGCTAGCTCAGTGATATTTGGATCTCTTCTCTGTGTTTTGGTTGGATTGGTATTTGGTTTTTAGGATTGAATTGTCAGTTTGGATAACTGGAATTCGATGAGTATCCCGTATCTCTGAGGGAGTACGTGTATGGTCTATCTCTGGTTTTAGAACCAGCAGTTATAGAGGTTGGTTGTTGAATCAGACTCGTCTGTAGTCTGATATGTTATTCAGTCTTGTAGATATAGATGAATAGTAGCTCTGTAGTTTAATAGCATTGATTGTTTGGAATCTATAGAGCGAGTATCCCGATATTTTTACCGGGGAAACTCGTGAAAGTTTTATCCACAATTTTTCTGGATAATTAGATTTGTTTGATTTGGTGAATTGATTGCTATGTTTGTAAGCATATCATTGGTATATGCTTGTGTTTTAAAATTAAATCTTTAAATAGATTATTAAATTACCTTTGTTTTAAATTTTGGGGATGAAATTCTTTTAAGGGGGGAGGAATATGATGACCCGGAATTTCTGACAATATCAATTTAATAATCTGAATTAAAAATTAAATTGATTTGATAATCTTTGTAATAAGATTTAAATTAATTTAATAATTAAATAAAATAAATAGTTAATTGATAGATTTTATCTTTTTAAATTAAATAAATTGTTTTATATTTATAATATATATAGAATATTGTATATATTGTATATAGATCTTGTTTTAATTTGATTAATAAATAAATCTTGTTTTCTATAAAATATGTATCTTTAGAAAATTGTAAATTATGATTTTATTTAATAGTGAAACTTTTAAAAGGTTATTTCATAAATAAATATGGTTTTAAATACATAAGAAAAATATTGAAATGATTTAAAATATGCTTAGCTCAAGTTTAAAATTTAAATAAATAACAATAAGGTTATTTGATTATCTTTTAAATATCATGTGATAAAATAAATAATTTATTTATAAAGAAAATAATTTCTTTTAATAGTTATTTAGGGTTATTAAATATTGTTATTTCTAAAATATAATAATACATTGTTTCAACAAATAAATTTTTAATAAAAATAATTGTTTTTCAAAATTTTACTTTGTAGTTGTATTTGTAAATAAATTGGATTTCAAAAAAAAAATCAATTTGAACATGAATTCAAAGTTTTAAATCTAAAGTATAATTGTTTTTAATTTATCTTGATTTTGAAATATTTGTATAAGTTTAATTTTATAATTATAGTTTGATTTGCTTTATTTTAAAATCTATATACATGTAAATAAATGCATGTTAACTCATTAACTAAACATATCTTATATTAAACATCTAACTCTAAATACAAGTTAACTAAATATATAGCTTATTAACTTTCATAACAAGTGTAAACTTTTTTGAAAACACAAATTAACATGTGTTAGGAAATAAAACATTTAGAGTGACAAATGTAATATTGGGGACATGTGGCATTTTTGTTTTTGGTTTCTCTTTATTTTATTTCAGTTTTTTTCAAAAAGCACATTCTCTTCCATCTTATTTCTTTTTGAAATCAAAAACTAAGAAACAATGGAAATAAATTTCTGAAAATCATTTTCAAAGCCACTTCTGTAATCAAAAATCTGTTAAACATTTTCCAAAACAAAATCATCTTCAAAAGCACCCACATCTTCAAGTTTAAAAGCATATATGTCACTATTTTGAAATCAAGAAGAAATTCTGCATTTCTGGAATTAGCCTACATCATTTCAATATGGAGTTTTCTGCATACAAATTTGGAATTAAAGCAAGTTTTTAAAGCATATGAACTTGGGAACAAATGCAAGTTGAAACATCAGTAACTCATGTTTCAGAGATGAAGCATGCATGTAAGGTTTATAAATCAACAACAAAAGCACAAGTCTTCTTCTTTCGAATTCACTGTTCTGCCATCAAAATTAAGGTGAGTAACTTTCTAAAACTCAAAATTAAATAATTTGTTGCATGCTAAGATATGGAATGAATGTGTGTTGACTAAATATTTATATGTGATGATTTTTCTGTATATATATATATATGGATGTGTGAATATGTGTATGTTAGTTTCTGTTCAATTCCTGTTACTAGTTTTCATGCTAAAACTAATCCAAATCTTTATCTTCTAACTTAATTCTTGATAGTGTTTAAGTCTAACCAAAGATTGTTTGTTTATCATAAAATAAATAAAAGAAAATTTTATAAGCAGAAATAAGTTTGGAAATTTTTTGGAAACCATAAGAAAACAGAATTGTGTAAGCATTATCAAATTTTCAAATAGCAAAATTTGATATTCCAGGCTTAGAATCTGGAATCTCATTCAAAATAAAGATTTTAAAAACTTAAATCCAAAATTTTAGACTAAGGTTGAAGGAGCAGTTGTGTAATGAACTTAAATGAGAAAATTATGACTTTCTGGTGATATACGTGAGTGTGGAGTTAGGGGTTCTTCCTGGAATTAGAATGGTGATGGGTGATGTTGGGAAAAATGCTTGATGTAGTTGCACTTCGTCGTGGTGGAAGCGGCGACGTCTTCTTCTCCAGAACCCTAGTTTTTGATAGGGTTAGTAATCCGATCTTCTCGTCTTCTACAAACGATCGAGTGCAGTGAGGATTTGAGGGAAGATGGCTTGACTATATTTGAAGTTGTAGCCAGAGTTGTTGCCGTTCCGGTGGGTGGAGGATGAGGCGGTTTACAGGTTTGGGTGAAACATGTTTTCTCTGTTCCAGGTTTTGAATAGGAACTCGAATTCAATTTTGGACTATAGAAGAGTGGATTGATGGTTGTGTTGGAACGAGAGGTTGGACGCCGGTGTAAGGAAGCCACCGGAGGTGGTTGGTGATTGCTGGAGGCACGGTGCACGTGCACCGTGCAAAATCTTTGAGCCTGTTGTTTTCTGTGTATAGGGGTGTTTGAACTCGAAGTGTAACTCGGGTATTTTTGTGTTTTGCTCGAAGAAAAGAGTCTGATGACTCGAAGCAGATGTGGGCAGGGTGGGGTTAGTTTGGTACAGGTTTTAGCAGAACCTGTTAATCTGTTTAATTTTAAATATAAAATTTAAAAATGAATTTAAATGAAGTTAAGTTTTTTAAACTCCGAGTCATGTTTAAATCTAGTTTTTATTATAGTTTCAAATGATTTTGAATCCTACAAGTTTTAAAATTTTAAAAGTGGTTCTCGGTTTGAAAAATAAAATATAAAACCTGCAGTTTTCAGTAAAATTAAATTTCATTTTAAAATTTGAATCATGATTCAAAACACCAGTTTGAATCTAAATTTAAGTTCAGTTTCCTTAAGTTTTTGAATCTTTAGGTTTTAAAAATAAATTTGTATTTTAAATAAAATTTAAAAATCAAGGTTCAAATCAAAATTTTATTTTAAGTTTAAATTATAAATGATTTGATTAAGGAATGGTTTCAAGTGTATTGAGTTAAAAATCTGGGATTTGAATAAGGTTTAAAATTTGAATGTTTTTCAAACAAATTAAATTTAAATTGTTTATTTGAAGTAGATGTGTTTTCAAACATTTAATTTGATTTTCCTTTTAAATGAAATCATTAAATGGTTTATAAAGGAAGTTAAATGATTGTTAACTTGAATTTGAAATTTAAATCGTAATTTATTTTAAACTAAATTTTTATTAAATTAAGTATATTAAGATTTATCTTATATAAGTTTAATTTTAAGTAATAAATGTCATTTACATTTATTTTAAAGAATAATAAATGAAATTTAAATTGGTTAATTCTTAATATCATTTTGAATTTTAGATTCAAAATGAAATTTGAATTTAAATTTTTAAAATGAAATGTTCTAAGTATATTTTAATTTTTATGAAATTATTAATAAGGAATGGATTTCCTTAGAAATTATTAAGATATTTAATATAATTAAATAAATTGGATAATTAGGGAATAACTTATTTATTTAATTTATTTAATTAATAATTTGGGTTAATTTAAATTAGAGATTTATTAAGAAGAAATTAAAGAAAAATTAATTAAAGAATTAACTAAAGTTTATTTAGTAATTAATTAATATGAAGATGATTAATAACCCGTTGACCTAAATCCAGTGTATGAAGATGATGCTTTAGTTCCTTCACTTGAAGTCCTTGAAGCTGGAGCAGTGATTTGGAAAGATACTTTAGTTGGTTTCTTCCTTGACAGGCCTTTGTCGTACTCAGCTGTATTATTCAAGCTTAAAAAAATATGGAAATTAAAAGGATCGGTTATAGTTAAGTTTGATGGTAGTATTTTTTTATTCAATTTTACGTGCGCTGAGGACAAAGCTAAGATCCTACAAAGTGATCCTATCATTATGAATAATAAGTTGTTCATAGTCAAACCATACGATGCTTCTATCAGTAATGTTTCTGGTACCATCAATGCGGTTCCAGTATGGGTGCAACTGTATAATTTCCCAATATATGCTTGGTCGCCCCTTGGAATCAACTGGCTTTCTAGTCATTTGGGGAGAATGTTGTGTATGGATGAATGGACGGAAAAGCAGGAAAGACTGAGTTTTGCGAAATGTTTGGTGGAGGTTAAACCTGATAAGGAGCTGCCTGACGAGTTTTTGGTAAAGCTAGTGGAAGGAGGTTATCAAAAGATATATGTGCAGTATCTGTGGAAACCAGACGTGTGTGTGTTATGCAAGAAATTTGGACATACTACTGAACGTTGCGACAATGAGGAGATGAGTCAATATGAGACCAAAAAAGAAACCAAAAAGATTGCGAATAAAGTAAACATGGTTGAATCAACTGATATATCTCGAGTTAATAGAAATGTTAGATTTCTTCAGAATCGAAATATTGGAACATGGCAACGTGTTAACAAAAAGAAGATAGAGATAGTTGACAAAGATAATAGAATGGAACAAAACTCAGGTAGCAACGAGAGTAATGCAAAATACGAAGAGGATAAAAGTGTGAAGTATGTTAAAGGTCAATGTGGTATTACAGAAGTAAGGAATAAAGTCATTAGTGAAGGTGATACTGCTACCACTCAGAAATCAATTGAAACGAGGAGTAATGTAAGAAGTTCTGAAGTAAAAGGGATAATTGAGGAAAATGATACTGTAGGGCAACTATTAAAATCTAACAAATTTGATGCTTTGTGTTATCTGGATGATGAGGATGACATGATCGATTTGGATGAAGAAAGTATGAAAGATGAATCAAAAGGTCAAGCAGCACGTGGACATAATGAGAAACAAAAGGTGGTAGGTATTTATTTATTCCATAAAGAAGAAAGTAGCAGTATTAACAAGCAAGAAACAAACAAAGTGAATGTTAAAAATAAGAAGATTCAATGTCCAGCATCAGGTGAAGATGGAAACAAGAATGAAGAACAGAAAATTGAGAGAGAAAAAGGTCAAGAAAACAGTTCAAGTAGTGGTAAAAATAGAAAGAATGATAACATAATAACCAAACTCAGTGACAGTGCCCCAAAGAAGGAAAATATGCACAAAGAACAAAATTCATGCACACTGTATCACAATGACATTCAATCTGTATATTCCCCACCCCAAGAAATTGTCACAAACCCAAGCTTATCTCCACAACACAAATACTCCAAAATCAAACCACCTCTAGCTTACAAATCTCCTTACCCAGTAGAAATCCCCTCCTCTTCAAAATCTCTGCAAACCTCCCCCCTGATTGCTTCCAGAGTTCTGTTACCAGAAGAAACTAACATCAATGAAGATACCCCACTGTCAGCTACAATCCCTAATTACTTATCCTCAAAGCATGCGGTAACTAGGAGAATGAAGATAGAACTTCTCAACGCACGTGTATTCCAATGATGTCTTGCATTAGAGCATGGAACATACGTGGTGGACACCAAGTCATAAAGCAAGATCAATGTAAACAACTTATCAAAACTCACCATCTAACAATCCTAGCAATACTCGAAACCAAATTGAATCTTACCTGGTCAATCAAAGCAGCTTCTTATATTGCTCCGAATTGGAATTACATCCATAACCTGAATGAATCGCCTTATGGTAGGATTTTGATCCTATATAATCCCAGTCAAGTTCAACTGACTTCCATTCTTTCAACTCCACAACTAATCCACTGTCATGCCATTGATCTTTCTGACAAATCATCTTTCTATGTTTCCTTTGTGTACGCTTATAATTCATCAGCATCTAGAACAACGTTTCTTTCAACCATCCCTTCTCTCAGACAGTCCACTCACCCATGGATTATTCTAGGCGATTTCAATTGTAGTTACTCTCTATCTGATAGAGTAGGTGGTAATCCTCTCACTCTCTCTGAAATTAAACCCCTTGCGGATACTTTAAATGACGCGGATCTAGTTACGGTTAGGACTGTAGGTCTGCAGTACTCATGGAACAATAAGAGGATACATGGATGCAGAACCTTCTCCATGATTGACCACTCTTTCTCTAATCTTTGTGCTCTAACCAATTGGCCCCTTCTCTTCAATCTTCTCCCTCCTCCACTCCTGTCTGATCACTCCCCTCAAATTCTTCACCTTCGTGAGGCGGACAAGAGAGGAAAAATCAATTTTAATTTTTTTAATACTTGGGTTTCTGAACCAGACTTCAAATTAACGGTGTTATCTGCTTGGAATAAGTCTAAGTATGGCAATCATATGTTTGTTTTGCAGGAAAAAATAAAAGAAACTAAGGAAGCCTTGAAGCAATGGGCGTACAACAAATACAGAAAAGGTGACAAAATGAGCAACTTGATTAAAGACAAGCTAGTTGAAGTTCAAACTAAGATGACAGCTATGGTTAATAATGCTAATCTCTCTGAGATTGAAAGTGCACTGTCCCAACAATACCATGAATCCCTGGTTAAAGAAAATGATACGATTAGGTAGAAGTCCAGAATAAAATGGAAGGAAGAGGGTGACAGAAATAGTGCTTACTATCATGCTAGTCTCAAGAATAATCAAAGAAGAGAAAACATTGCTACTGTCTATGATACGAATGGTAATCTCCACTCATCTCCTTCTGATGTGAAGGATGCTTTTGTTAAACACTTCTCTGCCCTTTACAGCAATCAAAGCAACTTCATACCGAGAATTGATTTAATCCCCAACGAAATTTTCCCTAAAATTAACTCTGATGACTACTCATTTCTTTGCAATGAAGTCACCACTGAAGAAATAAAACAAGCTATGTTTTCTCTTAACACTTCTTCTTGTGGAGGACAAGATGGGATGAATGCTCAATTTTATACATCATGTTGGACTATTGTCTCTGATGAAGTCACCAAAGCGATAATACTTTTCTTCAAGAATTGTAGAATGTTCAGATCATTCAATTATACTAACTTAGCCCTATTACCCAAACTCAAGAACGCACACAGTGTTAGCGAGTATCGTCCTATCTCATGTTGTAACACTGTTTATAAATGCATTTCTAAGGTTATAACAACTAGGCTAAAACATGTTCTTCCTAGAATCGTCTCCAGGAATCAGGCTGCTTTCCTACCAGGCAGGAACATTCTCGATCACGTTCTTCTCTCTCATGAGCTCATTAAGGGGTATAAGCACAAAAATGCCCCTCCTAAAGATATGATGAAGCTTGACATCATGAAAGCGTTCGACATGCTGCAATGGAATAGCGTTGTTCGAATTATGGGGTACATGAACTTCCCTCCTCATTTTATAGCTTGGATTTATGAGTGTATCTCATCCCCTACATTTTCAGTTAATGTTAATGGTGTGAATGAAGGTTTTTTTGTTAGTAAGCAAGGGATCAGGCAGGGTGACCCCATCTCTTCCTATATCTTCATTCTAGTCATGGAATTGCTTACTAGGATGTTTGATAATCTTGTATCTCAAGGTAGATTCAGGCTTCATCCTACTTGCAAAGAACCGCAGATCACTGCATTAATGTTTGCTGATGATCTTGTTGTTTTTTGTACCCCTGAAATTAATACTGTCACAAACATAATGCATGCTCTTGACCAATTCTATGCTATGACTGGCCTAAAAGTTAATCTTGACAAATCGGCTATCTTAATTGCTGGAGTGAAAACTGATCAGTGCAATCAAATTTCCCAAATCACTGGCTTGTCTCTTAACTGCAAAACTGTTACATACTTAGGTCTCCCTCTATCTACATCGAAGATAACAACTAATCAGTGTCTTCCTCTTTACGAGAAGATTACCGCGAAACTTAGCTGTTGGACCTCCAGGTCGCTTAGTCAAGCAGGTAGATTAACTCTCATTAAGTCAGTTATATTTTCTATGCAAGTGTACTGGACTAGAACATTCATTCTCCCCTTCAAGCTGATAAACATGATCAGAAGTGCCTTTATGAGATTCTTTTGGAAAGGCAAAACGACTGGCAGATACATTGCACCTATAAAGTTTGGAAAAATTGAGAGGCCTCTTGACAAGGGGGGTCTTGGTATTCTCAGTTTAAAACATTGGAATATAGCAGCCTTTGCTAAACATATTGACACATTCTACAACTGTAATGATAGCCTTTGGGCTCTCTGGTCAGATAAGAATGTTATTAAGGGGAGGAGTTTATGGAACATGAATAAGCCTACTAGCCTAAGCTGGACTTGGCAATGTATTTTCAAGATTAGGGAGACGTTTCTACCTCATATTCAAATGAACACGAACCCTACCTTCAATGTGAGCTTTTGGGATGATCCATGGTCAGACAAAGGTTACATAATTCGACGTCAGCTATCGTATATTCAGATGCAGCAAACGGGGATCAACTTGGCAACTAAGGTTTGTGACATTCTATACAAATTTCAAGCTGCACGTAATACTTCTTCTAATCCACAAATACAAGACATATGGAACAAAATAAATATATTTACTTCTCTGTCCACTATCCATGGTTGTCTGGTTTGGGGAGACAAAAAGGCGAAATTCAAAATTGGTAATGCTTATGAACATTTGATGAAGAACAGTTCCCTCCCTTCCTGGAAATGGAGAAAGAAAATCTGGAATAAAGATAGTCCAATGAAGGAAAATTTATTGCTATGGAAAGTTTTAAATAGGGCATTGATGACCAAAGATAAGCTTGCATGCATAGGTTTGAACTTTAGCTTATGCTGTGTATTCTGTTGCATGCAAACCGAAACGGTTGAACACCTGTTCTTCGAATGCATCACAGTTCATCAAATCTGGAAAAATGTCAATGCTAAGCTTCAACGATTGGATGTCTCTCTTGATAGTCAGGCGGAGTGGGAAAAAATATATGTGCAATCAGGGATAAAATCAGAGAGCAAAAGAACTTTTACTGTTGTGTTGAAGAGCTTCATAAGCTCGGTTTGGAGGGAACGTAATACTAGATGTTTCGATGCCAGCAATGCTAAACTTGATACCAACTTCATGCGATGGATAACGCTCGAGATTAAGAACTCTTTGAGTATGCTCTCTTACTCGATTGATCCAGGGATATATGCTTTATTCCTCACGTAATTCTGGATTCTCCCTTTTATTTAGTTTTTTGTTCTCCCCTGTTCTTGTTGCGTCGTGTGTTCCCTGTTCTCTTTGTGTTTTGTTGTCTGTTTCCTAGTGTGTTGTAGTTTGTGTTGTTCCGTCCGGTGCAGCAATAAAATGGTCGGGGTCCATTCAACCCCGTCGGAATTTTTTTTAATAATTAATTAGATTGATTAATTAATAAATTGTAAAATTTATTTAAGTAATTACTTAAATGAAAGTAATTACGACATTAATTACTTAATGTAATTAATGAGTTTATTGAGATTGGTTTAAATTAATTTATTTAGTTTAATTAATTTTAAACATGGGATTTGATAATAATTACCTGATGTAATTAATGAAGTGAAAATACTGGTCATCGACGGAAATTCTATCGGTTTAGAAAACCGTCGAACGAATTTAAATTAAAAAATAACCGCAAGCGCACAGTGTACGAATGTAGCACGTGGCGAATACGGGTCGATCCACAGAGAATTGATGATTTTAAAATTCTATTCAATCAAATTAAAACAAAGTTGAAGAGAATGTTAAGCTAGAAAATTAGAAAATTAACTAACTAACAAAAAGAAAAGAAATGCAAATATAAGAGTTAAATGACAATTTAGAGAATAAATCCACTCTCTAGATCATGTAGTTCAACACATGAAATCATGATCTCTCTTTTATGGTCATTAGTGTTTTAATTGATGTGTTTATTATAAGTATGACATATTTGAGCTATTGATTAGCCAACATAAGCCATCAAACTATAACAAACCCCTTAAAACACCTACTAACTTTCATGAAAATTGACAAAGAAAATGAGAATGAAATCTATTTTAAGTATGGCCTATTAACTATTGGTTAGAAACATAGACCATCAAATTTTAATTTCAAATCACTTTCTTATGCCATAATCATATTTTGATGAAGAGGCATTTGTGTTAGTGATTGTTTAAGCATAGCCTATTTGGTGTCAACAATATAGGCTATCAAATTCAAAACAAAAACAACAATTAAACCAATTCTATCAATGCCATTAAGCACAAAAATAGAGCATGTATTAACAAAATGTTGAAGCTACATTAATTAGAGAGCTTCATTACCCCTAAATTGAAGGGGTTTAGCCTCTCATATTTGTCATCATATGAACAAATGTAGCAACAACATGAAATCAAAAAAGAAATAAAAATGAAAGCAAATGAAAAGAAAACTATTCTACTTGCATAAAAGTAAATCTACACTACTAGAATGAAAGGAAATGAACATGTAAGTAAAAGGAAACACTAATTAACATTGCATAAAAAGAAAAGAAAATTACATGAAATAAAAATGCTAAGTAGCCATGAAAAGAGAAAGAGAGCTTTCTTTTATTTGATCTAAACTAAACTAAAGAGAAGGGGGCCTAAGAGAGACTAAGAGAAGAGATTAACTAGGAAGGAGAGATGGCTACATGAAACATATGGGTACTTATACATGTATGAAACCCTAATTCATATTTTTGGAGAATGCCCAAAATGCCCATTAGGAAGTGTGGAGGCCAAGTAATCATTAACATGTCTTAATCCCCCATTAAGTGTACATGAATCCATTAACTCCAAAAGCATGTGCATTAGCCTTTAATTTGTACATTAAGGTAGGTGGGTAGGTGGGGTCCTACATGATCTTCACTTTGAATTATTTCCATCTTCATTCCTTTATATTCTTTGTGCATGCATATTTCTTCATGAAACCACTCCTATTTGAGACCATTTTCCTACAAAATTATATATAAATTTCCAATCAATTTTTCTCAAAGAAATATATGCACTTAAATGACCGTTTTTCCCGTATATGAAGATGAATATGTGAAAATTTGGATTTAATATGAATTTTGGTTAAAACAAGTTAAAATACCCAATATGATCATTTATTTAATTTAAATAGATTAAATATGTTGGTAAAAATATGCACATTTATGTGCACATCAAATACCTCCACACTTATCTTTTTATTCGTCCTCGAATAAAGAAAAACTAAGATAAATCCATTTTCGTAGGGAGCACGATTGCATTAAGCGTATGCAACAAGCCGTTCAACCACTGGGTGTCCCCAGTAGGATGAGTGTTGTCTCGTGAGGGTTTTCAGCGGATACTACCCACAAAATCCAAATGCATGACGAAAATATTTACAAAATTCAAGATTTGTTTACAAAGAGATGAATGCAAGTTTTTGAAAATATTTACAAATGAAGGATTTATTTTTAAATTGACACGAATAAGTTAAATATAGGTTTTGGTCATTATCTTGAAATTTAAGTTATTTACTCGTCAATGTTTCCAATAAAAACGAAGTTATCATAACAAATAGACAATAGTTTAACTCGTTGTTTTGGTTAATAACACAGTGTAACTATGAAATGGATCCTTTGTTGATTATCAATGTTTATCAAAGTGGTATTTTCATTTATTTTCAATAACAAATCAAATCAACAAAGTAAAAGTAATGCTAGGATTTCAATTGCTTGCTCTCTCATTATTTGCAAGAAAAATTACACACCTAGCTCAGGTAAACTGAGGTCAGATATACCACCCATGCACTGCTTTTCGGGCTTATGTGAGGGGAGTACAGAGCATGGCGAGTGCACACACTTTCGTGCATACACCCATCGGCCGTAGGTGGTTTTTATTAAGTCCGTTTTTTTACATGTGTTCCATGCATGCATAACCGTGAGGACTTTTAAATGAGTATGAAAGCACATAATCAAAGATTTCAAGTAATTCACCCATGCATAACCGTGAGGACTTTTAAATGAGAGTGAATACTTGGGATGTTATTATTTTTTTATTTATTTTTTTAAGAGAGAGAGAGTTTTGCAAAATCATCTTAGCACCATTTAACTTAGAAGACAAAAAAAATGTTATAACATTTACTTTAAATCAACCACTTTTTAAAACAAAGATTTTCAATTAGGATATACTTCATAATTAACACGTATGAATCTTCCTATATACTAGTTAAACCATTATTATTTGTAATCAAACTTCATTTTTATTTTTGTTAAGACTAATAAATTTTCAAAAATTTCAATTTAATAAACCAAAGCCATATACTTATCTTATAGCGTTTCTTTTAAAAATAAATCAAAAGAAAATTTACTTTTTGGGTTTTTTTTTTAATTTTTTTTTGTTTTTGTCATTTTAAAGCAAAAATAAACCATTAAAAAAATGAAGGTGAGTCTCCCCCCCACACTTGATTTTGACTGTGTCCCCACAGTCAACTCAAGTGGAAGGAGAAAAATAAAATAAAAATCCAATATTTATATGAAAGATTATTATTTACAAGAGATGAGAAAGTATACTGTCAAAAAGTAAATGAAACGGTCTTCTAAAGACCGACTCATTTGTCTCATCAAATATGTGAGACACAGCTTAAGCACGAAAAACCAAAACATAAATGATTTCGAAGTTGAATATGGATTTGGAAAAACGAATGTCGTTTTATTGAAAATCGTATGAGTTGTTTTATTTTCGACGATTATTGGGGTTGATAAAACAATTGATTGAAATTCACATTTATTTTCACCAAATTGAAATTCAAGTTTGTCATTGAAAAATTCTTCAAAATTATTGATTTCAAAATGGTGATGTGAATCGTCCCTTTTGGAATCTAACAACCCATCTTCAAAAAGTCCAAAGAAATCATGTTCGTTAAATTCGTCTTCCTTTGTTGGATTATCAACAACTTCATTGCGTATCTCAAGTTCAAAATCCAAAGCTGTTGTATTCAAATTTTCGAAATTGAGAAAAGGAAGATTGAATTTTAAATTTGGTTCCACACCCTCAAAAGAATTGAAATCCAACTCAATTATCCTATTTTCAACAACTTCATTAAGATCATCATTTTCAGTTTCAAAAGTTGTTATTTCAAAATCGTCAATTGTGGTAAAAGATGGATTATTATTTGACTCGTCACACGTTGGGATTTGATTTTGTTTTTCACGTTGTTTCATATATGTTTCAAACAACAAATCCGTGTGATCATCGTAAATTTCATTCATTTGTTCGACAAAATCCAATTTGTAGTTATTAAATTGAGAATTTTCGATTTGGATTTGTTGAGAACAAAAATTTTCACTCATAACATGGCTAAGATTATTCCCATTGCCAAATTCATTTGAAAAGTTGTTTCCATTTTCATGTTGAGTTTGAAATTCATTTTGGAGTACGAAATTAAATTGGCATGGGTTATAATCGTAATCGTTTGAATTTTGAATTGAATTCAAATTTTGAAATCCTTGACTCGAGTTATTACACAAATAAGAATTACATAAATCATTTATCTTTTGATTTTGTCGTGTAGAAAGTTCGAGTAAAGATGAAATCATTTCAATGCTATTTTCAAGAGTTGAAGGTTGGTCATCGTTTTTAAAATTTTGTTGTTCGAAATTTGAATTATTTACATAACAGTTGTTGTCATACGAATTTGGACTGAAATCGTATGTATTATATTGATTTACACAACTATTGTTTAATTCAAGTGAATATGGAAATTCAGACATTTTAAAGAATGTTTTTTTTTTTGGTTTTTTTTATAAACGGAAAATATTTACAAAGAAATTTTATTTTTTCCAATTTTTTTTTTTTGAATTTTGGTTTTTCTAAATTTTTTTGGATTTTTTTTTTAAATTTCAAAGAAAAGGATTTAAAAATTTCAAAGAAAAAGGAATATTTACAATTTTTTTAGTTTTGGATTTTGAATTTTTTTTTTTTTTTTAAATATGCATGAACTAATGCAACTAAATGAATGCAAGAGTTAATTACAAATGATTTATCCTAAGTTAACACAAAATTGTATAGTCACACACTGTCTTAAATCAACAAAAATATTTCTCAGCCAGGTAACGGGCAGGGGTTATCGGTGCACCACGAATCACCGTAGCAATGCAGCCGTAGGTTTAAGTACATTCAGAGGAACAAACACTATAATATTTACGAATCACCGTAATATTTATAAATGGTTATTACTCTGCCGTAGCCTAGACACCAAGAAATTAAATTGTTCAAAGAAGACAACTGTCAATATACAATTAAGTGAGTTATTATTTAATCAAATTCTAAGATGAAATGCGTTTGTGGGCTAAGGAAAGGGTGATGAAATCCCCCACCTTATGTGAATTGTGGTATTGCCCTTAGAAAAAAATCCAAGATGAGATGAATGCAAAGCAGAAATTAAACGTGAAATTACAATGCAACTAAAATGAAGTTTGTTTTTGTTTCTGGATTTTGAATTTTTTATATATATATACAAATGCAAATGCAAGCAACCAACAATGCAATAAAAAAACAAGGAGAAATGTGCACGATACCAGAGCGTGTAGATTATTTAGCAATATTTTTTTTAGCGGCGATTTTTCTTAGCAAAGCAAAGCAGTTTATTTGTTGGCAAACACTTTTCCCTTTCGAATTTCTGCTTTGGCAACTTGAAATGAAGAACAAGATATATTTACAATTTTTTTTATATATATCGAACGAAATAAAACAAAGGAAAATAACACAACTGTTGAAATCAAAGGAAACAAAACAAAAGATTTTCAAACAAAGCAAAAAGAAACTTATTTTTTTTTTTTTGTACATCAAAGGAGAAACTAAACAAAGTAACATCAAAACTATTGAAAAACCAAAACAAAACAAGTTTTTCTATGACAATTGTTTTTTTTCGGTAGAAATTAAACAAAACAATAAAAAAAAAAGACACACTAAAATCAAACACTCACAAGCCCCAAAAAATTCAAAATCTTCACTATTTTTTTTTTTTGAAAGGAAACTTAAAAGTAGGGTTTTACTTAAAAAAAAATTTTGAAGAAAGAAACAAAATTTAAACGTGAAGTTCTACTTAAAAAAAAGAAAATTTGAAAGGATAAAACACAAAAGAAAACACGTGTTTTTTTTCTTTTTTTTAAAAAAATAAAAATAAACAAAAGAAACTAAAACAAACTAATTAAATGAGACTGCAGAAACAATTCATGACACTTAAATTAATGCTACCTGGCCTACAAAATCAAAAGGAAGCAATAAAAAAAATGTACAGGCTTGCAACTTAAAGCTACCCGGCCCAAACTAATTATACTCGGCCCAAACTAATAATAATCTCATCTAAATAATATTTATCAAACCCAAAAGCAAATTTCTCTACTGAAACCAGATATTCTCAAACCCGCAGTTCCTCTCCCTCGTGAATTTTCAAATCAAGATTAAAATTCCAAATTAAAATTGAATTCGAAGAAAGAAGTTGCAGGTGATTTTGATTGTTTGTCAGGTGGTTCGGTTGTCACGGTGATGTTTCAGGCGAGTTCGCGGCGGAAGAGTTGAGGTGGCGGCGATCGATTGCTGGCGATTCGGGTGAGTTCGAGGCGATTGTTGAAGATGCTCGAGTGGCTGCAGGTGATTTGGAAATAGGGGATGTCGAGGTGGATTGAGTAGTTCAAAGAAGGATTGGAGGAGGCGATTGATGGTTATTGAATTTATTTTTTTGGCTGTGATTGTTGGTTTTGATGGTGGTAAGGGGAAGAGTATAATGATGTTTCAGTGTTTTGCTTTATGGATGGAACTGCAGTTGTATTGCTAGAGGCAGTTGAGGTATGTGATGTCGGGGTTGTGATGACAGTAGGGATGAGTGATGATGGAAGTGTTTTGTGGGTTTGGAGTGTAGAACGGCAGGTTGTTGAAGGATCGCTGATGAAGTTTCTGGTTGTAGGTTAAATTTATGGAATCGTTCGACGGTTTGAATATGAGAAGGAGGATGGAAATGTATGAATCAAGAAAACTTTGGCAATGGATTTTGTGAGTATATAGTGAATGTTTGGGAAGTGCACCGTTGAGGTCGGAGGGATGCAAAGTGTGGAATCAGTGTAGGAGGAGGAAGAATTATGAAGTTTTGACAGTGGTGGAGTTGAACTACGTGATGTAGAAGGGGACTGAAGGTAGTACTTCAGGCAAATGGTGGTGGTGGTTAACTGATGGGGTGGTAGATTGGAGTTTTGTTAGACTGCAGTGAAGTGTTGAAGGAGGAGTATGTAAGAAATGTGGCAATGATATGAGGAGCACTTGTATGGCGTTGTTATCGTTGAAAGGATTGAAATGGCAGTGGTGGGATGAAACAGGTGGATATGAATGTTGAAGTTCTGGGCGGTGGGTAGCTGTTGAGCAATAATGGTGAATGTGAGCTGTTGTAGGGAGTGAGGGAGTGAGACAGTAATTGTAAAAAGAAAAGGAAAAACAGAGAGATGTATACTGTACAATGTAAACTGAAATATAAACAGGAAAAAAATGGAATGAATTTTTTTTCTTTTTCAATTGAGATTGCGTGAATGCTTTTTTTTAATAGAAATGAAAACTGCAAATGCAAGAAGAAAACAAATGGAACAACTACTCTCACACAAGTTAAATGCACACAAAACAAACACTCAAACAAAAATCAAACAACAAACACACAACCATTTTTTTTTTAAATGCAAACACACAAAATAAAAACACGCAAAAATCAAAAGAAAATAATTCGAAGAATAGAAAATCAAAATCAAGACAACTCCCCGACAACGGCGCCAAAAACATGGTCGTCGACGGAAATTCTATCGGTTTAGAAAACCGTCGAACGAATTTAAATTAAAAAATAACCGCAAGCGCACTGTGTACGAATGTAGCGCGTGGCGAATACGGGTCGATCCACAGGGAATTGATGATTTTAAAATTCTATTCAATCAAATTAAACAAAAGTTGAAGAGAATGTTAAGCTAGAAAATTAGAAAACTAACTAACTAAAAAAAAGAAAAGAAGCGCAAATATAAGAGTTAAATGACAATTTAGAGAATAAATCCACTCTCTAGATCATGTAGTTCAACACATGAAATCGTGATCTCTCTTTTATGGTCATTAGTGTTTTAATTGATGTGTTTATTATAAATATGACATATTTGAGCTATTGATTAGCCAACGTAAGCCATCAAACTATAACACACCCCTTAAAACACTTACTAACTTTCATGAAAATTGAAAAAGAAAATGAGAACGAAATCTATTTTAAGTATGTCCTATTAACAATTGGTTAAAAACATAGACCATCAAATTTTAATTTCAAATCACTTTCTTATGTCATAATCATATTTTGATGAAGAGGCATTTGTGTTAGTGATTGTTTAAGCATAGCCTATTTGGTGTCAACAATATAGGCTATGAAATTCAAGACAAAAACAACAATTAAACCAATTCTATCAATGCCATTAAGCACAAAAAGAGAGCATGAATTAACAAAATGTCGAAGCTACATTAATTAGAGAGCTTCATTACCCCTAAATTGAAGGGGTTTAGCCTCTCATATTTGTCATCATATGAAAAAATGTAGCAACAACATGAAAGCAAAAAAGAAAGAAAAATGAAAACAAATGAAAAGAAAACTATTCTACTTGCATAAAAGTAAATCTACACTACTAGCATGAAAGGAAATGAACATGTAAGTAAAAGGAAACACTAATTAACATTGCATAAAAAGAAAAGAAAATTACATAAAATAAAAATGGCTAAGTAGCCATGAAAAGAGAAAGAGAGCTTTCTTTTATTTGATCTAAACTAAACTAAAGAGAAGAGGGCCTAAGAGAGGCTAAGAGAAGAGATTAACTAAGAAGGAGAGATGGCTACATGAAACATATGGGTATTTATACATGTATGAAACCCTAATTCATATTTTTGGGGAATGCCCAAAATGCCCCTTAGGAAGTGTGGAGGCCAAGTAATCATTAACATATCTTAATCCCCCATTAAGTGTACATGAAGCCATTAACTCCAAAAGCATGTGCATTAGCCTTTAATTTGTACATTAAGGTAGGTGGGTAGGTAGGGTCCTCCATGATCTTCACTTTGAATTATTTCCTTCTTCATTCCTTTATATTCTTTGTGCATGCATATTTCTTCATGAAACCACTCCTATTTGAGACCATTTTCCTAAAAAAATATATATAAATTTCCAATCAATTTTTCTCAAAGAAATATATGCACTTAAATGACCGTTTTGCCCCTATATGAAGATGAATATGTGAAAATTTGGAATTAATATGAATTTTGGTTAAAACAAGTTAAAATACCCAATATGATCATTTATTTAATTTAAATAGATTAAATATGTTGGTAAAAATATGCACATTTATGTGCACATCAATTACTCAGTGAAGTAATTAAAGATAATTACTAAATGTAATTAATAGATGATATTGGGATTGTGAAAATAATTTGGATTTAATTATTTTGTATAATTAATCAAGTGATTAATTAAAGAAATTAATTAAGGAATAATTAATTTGATAAGTAATTAAGGGTAGTTAATTACTGAATGAGATTAATCAAAGGTGATTAATAATTATGGATTAAGTGAGATTAATTACTGAAAGTAATTAATTTAATGGAGTAATTAATTAAATATAATTAAGAATCATTAATTAATATAATTAATGATGTAATTAAGATTGATTAATTAATATTAATTAATCAATAATAAGTAATTAAGGATAATAAATTAATTGTAATTAATAAAGGTTAAATGCAATTAATTATAGTTAATTAATTTATGAAGTAATTAAAGGTTAATTACTATAATTGGATTTAGAGTAATTAATTTTGTGAAACTAATTAAAGTATAATTAATCAGGATTGATTAATTAAGATGATAAATTAGAGGTAGTTAATTAATTAATTTGTAATTAATTAATAATGATGTAAGCAAGATTTATATTGTGTTAGAAATTAATTTAATTCATTTTAAATTAATTAAAGATAATGTAATTAATTTAATTCATTTTAAATTAATTATAGATGTTATGATTATAAGTCATTGCTTATAGATGGTTGATATTGGTTGCTTTGAATGGTTTTGAATCTCGGCTATGAGATTAAAAATGTTGAGTGATATAGATGCATTAGTTGCTTTGAGATGATGATATTAATTATCTTTGATAGTGATAGTATGGATTATCTGATGTTATGATAATGATAATTACCTGTTGTGAATCAATGAATTATCTATCTGTGTGTATATACATAATATAATTGAATTGTTTTAAACTCTAAAACAACTTGGACCTAAAAGACACGCTTTGGATTTCGATGAGACCGGGATCGGGTTTCCATATTTGGATATCCGAAAACCACATCGATCCAAATTAACGATAGGTCGTGAATCTTATGTGAAGAGTGAAGACTCGAGGTGTAAGGGCTATACGTCAGTATAACTCTGTGGGTGATTCCGTAACGAGTTTGACGGAATAGTACTTATAGATTCGAGATGGGGATTCAGAGTGCAAGGGTTATCGTCGTTAACTCTGAGGGTGATTCCAAAACGAGTGTAACGAGATAATGCCTTCGGTTTCGTTCGAACCCGGAACTAACTTGTATGGATTGAAAGCTTTCAGAACATCGTCAGGTGGGCGATGAGCATTCTAAGATAATGTGTCCTCTAAAGGTAAACGTAGCCTCAAGCCTCATCAACCGGGAATGGCTAAAACATGGGAGGTGCAGCAAGGCTTCGTGGGTAGCTCCCACTGGAAAGCAAGATTGATCCCTGTCTAGAGGTCCCTTTTTATTCGACTGTGTGGGCAGTTGGAATTGCGCACCAACTACGGGGTTGTCTTGTTCGGAACTATTCAGTAAGGAGCGGGTCCGTCCTTATGTTGCAGGGGAGTGGGAGTACTCCTCTGTACGTTGTTCTAGGCCACGTACTGTGACGGGTGGTACCCCAGTAGCCCTGCCATTGTATGGAATCCAAAATCCAATAAGTGCCAACGGTTTTGATTGTATTACCCACTTTTGTAGCTGGTAGCTGGAATTTAATAATGTAATGATTTCGGCTATTTCATATTTACTTGAAAACCCTAGACCTATTATAATATCACTGAATTTCCTATCAAATGTTTTGGTTAGCGTAAGATAAAAACTTTTCCATGTTTATGTGTGGGAAGTCTTACGTGATACCTTTCTTTTCAAAAAGTTTTTTTTTAAAGTTAAGCAACTTTAACCTGTTACTCACACCAGACCCATGTCTGACCCGGAGTTTATTTTTGTTTTTCATAAACTCTTAGGTACTCAAATTTTTCCGAGTAGCCAAGGGATTCAGGTTTGCTTTGACGAATATTGGAGGAGCAATGGAGCAGGAGGATTCTGCGTTAGATATTAGTATTCCGCTGTGTGTTCTGTGTTGTCTCTGAGTTGTATGATGTTGTAAATACTAGACAGGTGTTTATAACTGTCTAGTATGTGTTGTATTATCTGTGTACCCTGATAGTGATTGTAAACTATGTAATATTTTATGTTATTAATATAATTTATTCGTTCCGCTGTTTAGATTCTGATGTGTTGTTTCTTCTTCTTCTCTTTCTTTCTCTTTTCTATCACTTTCTTTTCTTATTAGCGATGTGACTTCCTGGAGTTTGGAAGTTGGGTCACATCATTTTGCCTATTATATTTTCTATATATAAAATAAAATCTTTATAAAGGCTATATTTGATTGTAATATATTGGTTGTTAGGTAGTGAAATTTATAAATATTGATTAGAAACAAAATTTGAAGAAAATAAAATAAATGAAATTTGGAAATTTTAGAACTTATGTTCTGGGATTTTTAAATTTCTTTCAAAGGATTTTGGAATATATAATAATATTTGAAGTATTTTCTGATATAAATATTTCAATATAAATTGAAAGAATTGTTTTAAAGAAATTTTGGAAAGAAATAAGTTATGTACTCCCCTCTCTGTCACTGGAAAATAATTTTGGTGATGAGTGCACGCATCTTCGACATTCATTTTTGAGTTTCAAAGTGGGTAGGCCATTGTAGTAGTTTTACTACAAATTTGTTTTGAAAAACAAATATAAATTTTAAATTGTTTTAAATACAATTGTATACCTAAATTGTAAATATATATGTTTATCTACTGTTTTTAAAATGATTTGAAATTTAACCCGCTATTTAGTTCTTAAGTTTCTTTTAATTAATAGTTTCAATTATTGTAGTGAAACGGAATGTAACTAATTAATAATTGGAACCTCTAATTGAAATAAGAGATTAAATGCTAGGTTATAAATGAAATTTCAGGAAGGTTGAAATATGCAATCTATCAAACAAGGGATACTATTATTGAGCATTAAGTTTATTAAAAGAAATAAGCTGAACTTGTATAATTTTCAATTACATTCTTAAAAAGCACATATATAACTTACCAAAAGATGTAAAAGTTGAAATGTCTAATAAGAAAATGTAAAAGCATATTATACAAGTAAAACTTAAAGTAATGAAAGCATTCAATGAAGTCCTTTATAAATAAGAAATTGATTTTATAGTGTTATAATCTTAAGTTATAATTGAAATGTTACTATTTAGAAGGGTAAGTATTATAAATAAATGATTATAAATTTAAGTAAATAAAGTGAAATGATAAAAAGTTGAATGGAACAGGAATACTATTGATAAATAAATGTAAATAAATGAAATCAGGTAATGAACGAATTAATAAAAATGAATTTATGTAAGTATAAGCACGGATAAGTGAAATAAACACTGAATCAATGGATGGAAATGAAAATTTGCAAGAAATAAATGAAAATTAAAGATAAACCATCATATGAATGAAAAGGGAAATCAAACAATAACTGTAATGGAATGAAATTAATAAGAATGAACTCGTCTATTGTTTGAAATTGTTGTTTGTTTGGGCAAGGATACTTTAAATTCGTTTGGATGTATGAATAACCTATTTAATTTCATCTAAGACTATTGAGTAAATGGTGCACTTAATAGTTATTTTTCATTCTGTACTGTTTGAAGTTTTCAAACCCGAACAACTATTAGTTTTGTTTGATATGAATGGATAATTAATTGTGTTGATTTTCGATTGTCTATGAGTTGCAAGTGATTGTTGTTGTTTGACATTAAATTGTTTGTTAGTGGCTGAAAAAACTTTAAATATTTCATTTTATATAGTTATTAACTCTTTTTAGATTATATAAGTGAAATGCAGGTTATGGAAGCAACTGCTTTTGGTTTCATAATTAAGTGTTTTTTCCCGACAAATAGGTACGTTCTGGGATTACGGTTTTATAGCGTTATTATATTAATTTTTCCATTGTTGGGATATACTATTTTGAGATTTGTGATATATATATATTGTTATATTTGATATTATATTTTCTTCCGAGCCTTCCCATACAAAGGAGACTTAAATTTTCCGTAAATTTTGGACTTAGAAATTTTTTGTAAATGTTTTCCAAACTTTATTAATTTAAGTATAAAAGATTTGATGGTTATAAATTGGTATATTCTATTTAAATTAATTAATTTTGTAAATTTATTTGTTATAAATTTAATATTTTAAGTAAGGTATATTGATTTCTTAATTCTTCTTTTCCCTTCTTCTTCCTTTTCGAGGACGAAAAGTTTTGAGTGGGGGAGAATGTAACGACCCGTAATTTTCAATAATTAAATTTTGTTAATTTATTAGTTTTAGTAATTTAATTCGAAAAGAAAATAAAAACAAATCTGTAAGTTAATAATGAAATCGCTAAAATAAAGGCAATAATGTTAATGCAAGTTAATAAATAACTAATCTAGTGCAAATCCAATTAATTGAAACAATTGCAAGGTCATAATTGATTGTAAATAGTAAATCGGAAATGAAATTCAAAGTTATATTAATTGATGAAAAAATAAGTCATAAGCTGTAATTGGGAAAAATCAATATTAGATAATTAATTGAAATAATTGTTGGTCAATAACAAAGTATGAATAGGATAATGATTGATGGAATATAAAGAATGGGATTCAAGATTTATTAATTTAAATTTAATAATTGGATTATTTGGAATTAAATGAAAATTAATATTTAAATATTACGTAAATAGGGATTAAGATGAAATCAGAAAATATTAATGTACCATGTTATAAATCAACGTTAATTATAACCTTATTTTAATAAAGACTTGAATAACAAGGTTTAAAATTTAATAAATGGATTTTGGAATTTTAAATGTATAAATTTCTGAATTTAATGAAATTGAAATCAAACACTGAAATTGAGGAATTAATCAATTTTAAATTGACATCTAAATTTGTTTAAATTAGTGTAAATGATCAAGAAATTTAAAAACGATAAAAATTTTCAATTATAGCATTGAAATTGAAATTTTGATTTAGTTAATTAATTATCAATTTATTTAATTAATGTAAAAATTGCCATTTTGTCCACTGACTCCGATTTCGACAGAACTAGTCTCATCGGATTCGTAACGGTGAATTATAGTTGGATTTCAAATTTCGTAGCGATCGGACTTATCGTTTGATCGTACGGAATCAAAACACCTTGAAATCAAATTAATTGAAATCAATTTGAACTAACTTGATTTTAGCATAACTTCTTCATATGGTGGAACTAGGACTTGAAACATGTTCCATCGAGTTTAAAACATTCAAAAACATCTTTTTTGATATATGGGTTGAACCAATTTCGTTCCGGAGTCAGAACGGGCATTTCGGGCCATTTATTGTTCAACGGTCCAAGCCAATCATGTCCATTCATCTCTATTTCTGACCTACCAATATATACCTTGTTATAAACCTTAGACTATTTCTTATTCCTTATTTCTATATGTACAATTCTATCTGCTTCTCCTCTTTCAATGGCAGACAAAACCTAACTTTCAATTGCAAATCCAAATCAAACTTCAAATCCAACGTTTCAAACCCTTCAAAAAAATTCAGAAAAACTATATATCGAATATCTCGACAATATGAATCTACATCAACTGTTCATTTTTGGAAATGATGCTCGAGTCGATCTGGAAGCACGGTCAAAATTGGAAAATGCGGATTAAGGGCTCGATTTGGGGTTTCCTGATTTTGTCGCTAATTGTTGAAATTGGTTTATGGGTCTGGTAGAGATCACCGCTTGGAGTCGTTCTACGGTGGTCGCACCGCTTAGAATTCACCGAGGTCATCAGAATTTGTGTATTAAGGTTTCGGAACCAATAGTTAACGGTGACGGCCGGAGGAGCTTCAGCCGATCAGACTTGGGTTGTTGGATGGGGGGCGGCGAGGTGAAGGTGATGGAGGTGGCGCTTGGGTCTATTGCGGCGCATAGGTGGAGTTATGGCCGGTCAAAGGCTGAGCTGCACTGGTTTTGTGGGTTCGAATGAAGGGGGAGACACTGTTTTTCCTGGTGACGTGGCCGCTTCTATTTGGGCGACCCTTTTTATTTATTTATTTTTATTTCTTTTCTATTCAAAGGTTCTAATTTGCATAACTTTTGCATACGAGGTCCAATTCACGCGCTGTCTCTTGCGTTTGGATCATATCGAAATTTTGGACATTTTGGCACTGGTTTGGAAAGATTCTGAGACTATTCAAATTTTGGGTTTAAATTGGATTTAAATTCAATCTAAATTCAACAGGATGGGTGTTTAAACCCTCACACAACTTCTAAATTTTTTTATGTTTGTTAAATTGATTTATGATGTGATTAGAAATTGATTTATGACTGTTTGGCATATTTTAAATCATCATCTCCGTTTATTTGAATTTATTTGGATAAAATAGTAATTTAATTTACTATCGAATATAACTGCTAGTAAATACCTGTTATTTATTATCTACTCCATATTGATGTTATTGATTAAGTTGGATGATGATCATGATAAATATTTGATGATTGATATTGGATGAATGGATGTTGTATTTTATATTGTTATAAACTGAAAGTTTTTTATGGATTTTTATTTCATTCCGGATTGCAGTTTGAAATGATATATAACCGTAATTATATTTTGAATTACGGATTGAAATGATAAACATCTGTATCACTTGACCATGGGATAGAAAATTATATGCAGACACCGTCATCTATATATAAAATTATTTTGAAATGATTTCTATGGTTTTGTAAAGAAATATATGGTTTTATATAAATATCGAGTCTAGATATTATATAAATGTTATTTTATTCTTAAATTTTAAGCTATGAATAAATTGTTTTAATATAGAATAAGCATAATAATAAGTTTGATTTCCATTGTGATAATACAGATAAGTATTTAAATTTTATTTTAATATAGAGTTTATAATGATTTAAATAAACTAAGGTTGGAAGATAAATTGGAAATTTACTTGAAATTGAATTTATGTAAGAATTAAACTCAAACTAGTTGATGTAAGATTTATTAATTTTGGAACTTTAAAAGGTATGATCTTAAAACTTGATTTTGGTTTAGGGTGAATTAAACGAATATTTCAAGTATAAATAAATTTATATGTAATTTGAGTTTTATTTAGATGATAATGGGTTCATTATGTAAAATATTTCAAACTAAATAATAGAAAAGTGAATTGTTGAATCATAATTACCAAACTCAGTTTGAAATTGTAAATACTTAAAGTTTGAAATATATTAAATTTGAAATGGTTTATTCTGTGGATCAAATCTATTTTGAAATCAATATAATTTGGAATAGTTTATTTGGAAACTCAATTGCATTGAAATTTTAATTTGGGATTTGGTTAAATTTAAAATCTAGAAATTCGAGTTATTTTGGAATTGACCAGTGAAATTTAAGAAGCTAGTTTATTATATAAAGTATTTTAATATTTACACCGTTTAAGTGATGGAAGTTATGTTTCAAAGCTATGAGTTTCAAAGTATTACGATTTGAAAGTGTTATAATTTCAAGTGTTTGGTTTCGAAGTGTATAACTTTGAAAGTGCTATGATTTTTGGAAAAAGGATACATTTGAAATAAAAATGATATTATATTGATTTGGGTTTTATAAAAATGATATCGTAATTATATGGTTTCAAAAGGGATATTATTTTATGGTTTTGAAGTATAATTATTTTGAAATGACCGCGGTGTTATAGTAACGTTTGGTTGTTAAAGAGACCGGGATCGGAATTGTCATACTCTCTGCCAACTCCGAACACCACTTTAACAACCGTGTACGCGGTGGAGATTTAAGAATGAAGTAGGATGGTGGAGGGGTTTCCTTTGAGCTAAATACGTGGACCCGACTCTCGTGAGTTGGCATAAGGTGGCTAAAACGGAAGTAATTGACGGGCTAAGAAGGTAGCACCTTTTATCGGACACACTCCTTCGATACCATTCTATTACTTTGTGATTGATTTGGGCCCTTTTGATTTTGGGTTTGTGGCTCGTGGTGGGCGGTATTAGCTGCTACGCGCTACCACCGGTCCGAAAGTGTAATTGGTATATCTATCCTGGCATTGCCTAGTTGTGTCGTGTCACCTACCCTAGCGCGCCTTGTACGAGTTTGGTTTTCTCCGTAGCCCGTGGAGTATTTAGGGAAGTCTCTCGATCTGGAGATGCGCTGATACTTGATGGACTATTGGGACTATTACGTGGTAAGTGCTATATGGGTAACCCCTTAACGCTATTTAAAAATAAGTTTATTTTACTATTACACATTATTATAATAGCGTATATTACTACACAGTAAATAGTTTAACGGATCCTTAGGAGATGTGAATCCCAAACATCTCTTAAGTTACTGCACTTACATTAGACACTGGATAGGAGATGTCAAATCCTGTAAACATCTATGACGCCATTTCACTCATATTCATTTCTATTGATTTATCTTACATAAGATCTTTTAGTTCTGACTTGAGCGTGGTGTCTTTCCAATTCGCTCGGGTCAGTCTGAGCATTTCAGGATTCAAAGACTTTATTTCTGGAGGACGAAGACGAAGATTTTGTTTTTATTATTATTATTATATTATTCTGCTCCATTCATACTGTTCCGCTACATTATTATTTATTCTTTGTTATGTGTAACTCTGATATACATTGTATAAATATAATCAAATGTTTTGTAAAACAGCTTCATGAACTGTTATTTGATTATTATATTTTGTCATTCCGCTGTGAGATTTTGTTTTGTTTTATTTCTTTCTCTGCTTTTCTTATTCACCCCAATAACAATCCGCCCTTCTGTATGGTTTGAGTCGGCATGTATGTCTTCTTAAGCATACAAAAAGGTTGGATGTTACATTCCTCCCCCTTATAAGAATTTCGTGCTCGAAATTGTTAGTTAAGAAGAATGGTCCGAAACCCAATAACTAATTCGCAAAACCATACAATTTTAAACAACCTCTCGAATACAATTTTTTATTTTGAAAAACATTATCTCTTTTACTAATTTCCAAGCTCCTTCATAGATTCCAAATGACAATATTCCCTCAATCGTCAAAATTATAATTCAAAACCAAAATTTACATTATCAAAATTTTCTTCAAAATTTTTCTAACTCCTTGAATCTTGGAAAAATTTCATCAACATCTCCGTTGCACGGCTAGATCCGAAAAAGTACAAAACTGCCTCTACAGGACCCAATCATCAAACGAAAACAAAAGCCAAGTGACTCAATCAAAAAATCATCAATTTCATACAACAATTTAAACATGTACCTTTTTGTCGGGCTATCAAATTTTACTTCAGAGATCGAAAATATCAATTCAGCTTTTGCTTTTAAATACTGCACCCTACTTACCAATAGTATCCAATCATACAATTCAAAATCATTTTATTCAGCATTTTCAAATTCCAACATTCACTTTACTTGAGCCCGTATGATGTATGTATATCATTCGTACGTAATATCCAATCTGATCGCTCATTCGATCACACCATTTCACTTCCGAACCAGTATCGTTCCCACAACTCTCTTGTGCAGAATCAGATCTGGTTTCCTGATTAGAAACCGTCATCCTCCTTGCATAGCCATATACTATGATAGAGAACTCCAAAATCAATCAAAAATCCATAGCTAGGGTTCGCAATAGAAAATCTAACGAAAAATCCTAACTCAGATTGATATAAACTATCTCGAAATTTTGTGCTCGAATCTGTATCAAATCGTTATGGAGATATAATAATGTGCGTACACATATGTTTTTATTTCTGTAATGACCCGATATATTCAACCATTCGCAGCCGTACATGCCGGACTTAAATATCTCAAAATACCGAATTGTTAATTTAAATTTGGCAAAACTCAAAACATACGGTAAATAAGTAAATCACAGATCACAGATACAGAGTAATAAAATGCAGCGGAAGTAAAGAAATAGTAGTTCACGAACCTACTATATATATACATCAGAGTTAAATAAGATACAACAGAAATAACAAGATGATAATCTAGTACAAAGCTGAATACAACACCGGAACCAACTGAGTAACTGGAATGAAATAGATAGTAGGGTCTTCAAGCAAAGCTCCAGCTTCGAAGGTGGGTCTCAATTGCTATGTCACTCAGTCTGACCCAAGTGTAAAGCAAAACACAAAACACACGAGTCAGGACATACATACTTATACAATGTAAACCAACTCAAGGGAACTGTAATATAAGGTACAAGTAACTTAAAGGATACTTGGGACCGCCCATGCTCTGAGGATCCGTTAAACTATTAAATATGTAGTAATATTTCGCTATTATAATAATGTGTATAGTAAAATAAACTTACTTTTAAATAGATTAAGGGGTTACCCATATAGCCCTTAACACGTAATAATGCCAATAGTCTATACAGTACCGTAATACCTCTTGATCGGGAGGCTACCAGAGGATACTCCTTAGGTATGACACAAATTAAACTCGTACAAAGCGCGCTAGGGTAGGTGACATGGCATAACTAGGCAATGCCAGGGTAGATATACCAATTACGCTACTGGACCGGTAGCAACGCGTAGCAGCAACTACCGCCCACCTCGAGCCATAACCCCAAAATTAAAGGGCCATAATCAGTCACAAAGTAATAGAATGGTATCAAAGGAGTGTGTCCGATAAAAGGTGCTACCTTCTTATCCCGTCAATCACTCCTGCTTTAGCCAACTTATACGAACTCACGGGAGTCGGGTCCATAAATATACCTCAAAGGAACACCGCCACCATCCTGCTTCATTCTGAAATCTCCACCGCGCGCATGGTTGTTAAAGTGGTTTTCGAAGTCGGTAGAGAGTATGACAACTTCCGATCTCGGTCTTTTTAACAACCAAACGTTTTTACTACCCATGGATATTTATTTCAAAATCATTTCTATTCCAAAACTATTTAAAATCAAATACCATTACTTTCCAAATAATATCCATTTCAAAATGGTAATATTTCCACATCCATATACTTTCCAAATAATATCCATTTTCCATTTCAAAACCAAATCAATATGATAAATTGAAATACTCTTTAAAATCATCTTAAACCAAAACAACATTATAAAGTCATATTCTTAAATCATCAATTTCGATGAGTTTCAAATCATTATATTTAAAGACAATTCTTAAATAAATTCAATTTCAAATTAATCCATTTCCAAAACCATATTACTTCAGAAGTTATAACACTAACGAGACCAAACGCTCTGAAACCATAATACTTTGAAATCATAACACTTAGCAATGTTATCATTCGTAAATCATAATATTTAGAAAATCATAACACTTTGAAACATATTTATTTAAACCTTTTAAATTCAATGTTAAAATCTTCAAAACAAGATTCATTTAAACCACTTAAATCCAATGTTAAATAATATTCATTTCAAAGTTGTAGCATTTCTAAGTTCATTCATTTAATTATAAAATTTCCAATACATTGTAAATTTCAGCTACCACAACATTTATGAAGTGCTACAGTAGATATATTAGTATTTCAAAAACATTGTCTAATTCAGAAACAGCAGCACTTATAAAGTGCTGTAATAGATATTTAGTTATTTCAGAACTTAGTTAAGTTTCAAAATTGATAGCACTTAGCAAATGCTATCTTAGAACCACAGCATTTCTGAAGTGCTACCAATACTAATTCCAGATTCTTTTGTAATATTTCAGAAACAATAAAACTTCAATTTAACCATTTTTAGCTTATAAAACATATTTCAGGCTTCAGAAAAGGTCTATTTGGATGTCATTTAACTTATGATTTAAATAGAATAAAATTTAGTAAATAAAATATTCAAATTCAATAATTCATTTATTAAGTCAAGGTACACTATTCTATGTAACCTTTATTTTAACAAATAACTTAACACTTATTTCAAAACACCCATTTCATAAAATAAGACATTATTTTAATAAGTCAAACTTCAAATTTCCATTTGAAAACCCAATTTCCAAGTTATAAGTCAAGTCATATTAAAAATACATTTTTCCCATTTAAATCATAATCATTCATTTTACAAAACATATCCATAAATAAAATATTTTATCATAGTTAATACAATAATCAAATTTCTTTACATCACATAACTATGATTTTCTAGTTAAATAAATTTTATTACAACAAGTCGAATTAAGACTGCATTTCATTTTATCAATCCAAGTACATTATTTATTATACAAAAACATATCCATTTCAAGAATTAACCTTCATTAACATTATTAAGTTAGATTTAAGATTCCAAATTAAATTAAACTTAATTATTAAGATATTTGTCATTGGTAAAATCTTTAAATTCAACTTAAAACCAATAATAAATTCATAAAATTCTAGTTTATAGAAAAACCAAATCTCTTTATATTCTAAGTCATTAAATCAAATCTTTATGCTAAAATTTCATATATTCAAAATATTCAAAATACTTAATAACTTTTTAGGAAAACATTATTTTAAAAATATTAACCATGGGCATGTATAATATTTTCTAACTTAGGTCGAGAGATACAGATATGTATCATTTTAATCCGTAATTTAAAAAGAAAAATCCGGGTTTTATCATTTCAAACCCAAAATCCCAAGTAAAAATAATACAAATAAAAATCACTCGGGCCTATCATTTCAGCCCATAATGATTTTTTCTTATTCCATCGAGTATGTATCGTTTCAACCCATAGTGATAAGGGAAATTGCCGTGTGACAAATAGGAAATAAAATAACAGTATAGCATATAATATCATATCAGATGATGTAACAGGTATAGAAACAACATTTAACATCATATAAATATATCATAAGCATGTATGAACATAGCATATCAATTTATACAATTCACTTGTCATCATTTCACAATTATAAAAGTACATATGTCTAGAGTGATAAACTCACCTTCTAAAGCTAGAGATAACAATTCAAGACACACAACCAAACTCTGAAAAGAAAGACAAAGCAAGAATTTCGAAGCAAAGCACGATGGCGACGAGTTCGATGAACAAAGTCGATGAATAGGAATTGACAAAATCTAATCAGAATTGGACCGATGAAGATAATTGGCATAAGTGAATATATACATATATATAACTATATATAACTATATATATAATCATATTCTAAATACAAACACATTTTTTTTCAAATATATAAGTGTATATATATATATTTCAAAATCGTTCTTAATTAAAACACATATATTGAAAACATATATATATATATATACTTATCAAAAATGCAAACTATTTACCTATCTTATGCACATTCAGTTGAAATTATCTATATATATTCCAAAAAATCAACTTTAAACATACATCAGTAAAAATCCAACTCATGTATGTAATACAAACTCTTATAAAAAGATAATATAAAATACTAATATACATATCATATATATACAGACAAGTGCATATTCATTCTACCAAAATATATGCAGACTCTAAACCAATATGCAACTATACTTATACCCAAATATATGAAATCCAACTATACTATCTTATATGCAGAAAAATGTGTATGTGTGTGTATATATATCAGACTGTTCCTCCCTATACGCAGAATGATATGTTAACATATTTTATACTTCAAATTTTCATGCCACTTTATATATGCGAGCCAAAACATATTCAGATATATACCTATATTATAGCAAAGCATGGTATAACTTATAGATCATATATCCAACATCAAAATATATACATACTTTAAGCTTAACTCGCATATAACTGTAAGCAGTTTTCTAAAATTAACAAATATAGCTATATATATAATGTTAACTAAGATATATATACCAGATTATAACAAGACATATATTACATAAATCTAGCAACCACATATATATAAACTTACGCTCTAGGTACTTGCCTAGACTAATATATATAAGCTAACTTTTATAAAGCTTTAGCAATATATATATATATAAATACCTAATGTACAGTAGCTATTGAAGGAGGTGAAGGCGAACATCGAGGGAAAGCTACTGTGGGTGGAGGCTGTCGATGAGGCCAGCAGGATGAAGCCAGCTATAGCCGAAGTGAGGGGAGAAGAAAACACGGTGGATCTCGGGTGATTGGACTTGCTGTGGTCGGAGGCAAAAAAACCCTACTCGGTTCAAGGCTGCTTAAGTGGTTGATCGAACAGCAGGTGGGAGGCCGATCAATTAAATAGTGAGGGAAGGTTGGGGAGAAAGATAGAGGGAGGAGGAAGTGAGAAGGCGGAGGAGCAGTGTTTTAAAAGGAAGATGAAGCGGAGCAATTAGAAATGGGTTTCTGGAAAAAGGCGAATTGTTAAGCCGTGAAAAGTTAGCTTTATTATATAATTGGACTGTTAGAAAAAGAATAAAGAGTAGAAACATGTGGAACAGAAACATCAGTGATTAAATATGGGGAACCGTGAAAGTAGCACCAGAATTTATGAAATAGTAAAAGCAGACGACCGTTTGATTTTTCGACGGTTGATAATTGAAAAGATCATAGAACATTCTTCACTCGAAATGGGCACCGATACAATGAACTGTTCAATCGTTTCGTCGTGCATCAGACCTCAAAATATAGAAAAAACTATACTGCTGAGATCAACACGGCAAGACGATCAAAACCGTAGATAGATATTAGTGCATGATTATCAAATCAAAGGTCGATTTCAGTACCGAAAATGCAGTTAATTTGCCAGAAATAAGATAAGCGGAACAATAATAGTCAAAATTCGGAAAAACGAAATATGACATGTCACTCAGAAGATGATTTACAAATTTATTATATAAAATATTCAGGTTTTGAAAACATTTTATTATCATTTAATATCGATTGATTTGAATTGAAATAAAATTACACAATAAAATAAACTTCCGTGTTTTCTGATGAAAATTTTCCAATTGCTATATTTAAAAAGCCGTATTTCAAATGTTAAATTTTTATTCCAAAATTTTATTATTTAAAACTTCACCTAAATTCAATTAATTAAATAAATAAAACACTAAAATTTATGGGTCGTTACATTCTCCCCCACTCAAAACTTTTTGTCCCCAAAAAGGAATGAGATAGGAGAATAAAACGACCAGAAAAAAAAATATTGAAATTCAAAGTAAACAACTAATCTAAACAATATGGATTTCAATTGAAATAAATTTATATTCAACAATTGATTTTAAATTCTAGGTATTTCATTAAGTTGATTCAATTCCAATTTAATAATATTTGTTACCAAATGGTTTCATTCAAAACAAAATTATCTTCTATATTATTCAATTAACTTATCATTCTATTTATCTCTATTAATATTTTATAAGTAAAATTTAAGTGTATAACACTTATTATAACCACTCAAATTCTATTTATAAAATCTTCTTTATATTGTATGTTATCTAATTACATTGTTAACTTTTAATAATTTAGGCAAGTTATATTAGAATGTAGTTGAGTATTATACAAATAAAGCTTTCTAATTCAATTATTGAAGCTTAATTATTTCTTGAAAAAATTTGATTTCCTTTTATAATTGAAATTTTCCTTCAAGACAAAATTTAAGAATTAAATTTTCAATTAACCTTCAAACTATTTTAGATATATATATATATATATATATATATATTATATATCGAATCAGATTTAAATCATATATCAATATATATTATAAACCAAGTCATATTTTAGAAATCAAAATCAATTAAATTCTCTAAAGCAAGACTGTAGCAAAACTTCAGAATGGTCTCTTCACTTCAAAACTCGAAAATGAAAGTCGATGATGCTGCAGTCATGACCAAAATTATTTTCCAGTGACAAAGTAAAGAGCACTTATTTAAAACTTATAAAATTCTTTGAACAATTTCTATTTGAAATACTTTAAATAATACACCCTTTAAAATTTAAACACAAAGTTTGAAAATTAAATTCTTAGTTTCTTTTTTTAGATTCATTTAAATTTCCAAATTAACATTTAACCATGTTTTATAGTTTAATTATTTATATATGAAACAAAAGCCAATGGCTACAAGCTATATACACAGTTAAATATATTTTTTCAACATCCAATTCAATTAACTATCAAAATTCAGAAAATTATACTTATATATATAGAACATAATTATAAAAAAAACTTATTTCATTTACTAAATTTGAAAACTATATTGTGTCGGTTTGCTCTTTTCAAGTGTTTTGGAGATCATATAGATAGCGTTGATCAGACGAATTGATAAAACACCCAAATCAATATCAACAACTCAAACAACACAATATCTAAAACATTTTGAATATAGGTTTACAAATACACTATACAGGAGTAGATTTTCAGAGCAAGGATAGAGATCCAAATTTGATTAACTCAATCAAAAAAAATTCTGATTTGAAAATAAGTTGGAAACAAAAGATGAGATGATTAACTAACTGAATAAGGAAATGGATAAGCTTATATAAATCGCGGGCAACCTTAACCGGGTCAACTATGACTTACAGAATTGGATTGATATGGAATTATAAGGCAAATCTACATTCGATCCCAAGAGGTGGAATTTAGGCATAGCAAGGGATAGCAGCATCGTAAATCGAGGATATCGAAATCTATGGTGAATCAATGCCTGTTGTAAAGGAGTTCCACCCCTTTACAATCATTTGAAGATTAGCGAGACCGTCAATTCATTAAGGAGATCATTCGAAGTGGAGTTATGGGATACTCTAGAATCAATGAACACAAATAGTGAGGGATAAGAATGGATTTTGGAACCACGGGGAACGTTCCAAAATTCAAAGGAAATAGAGTCGAAGAGAAAGAGATTCAAGCTTGAATGTAAGTGATTCTGTAAACAAATTTACCATATATGCTAAGTTTTGCCTAGAGCTAAAGCTTTGATACCAACTGTAACGATCCGATATTTTCAACTATTCACAGCCGCACATGCCGGACTTGAATAGCTCAAAATATTGAATTGTTAATTTAAATTTGGAAAAACTCAGAACATACAGTAAATAAATAAATCACAGATCACAGAAATAGAGTAATAAAATGCAGCGGAAGTAAGAAATAGTAGTTCATGAAGCTACTATATATATACATCAGAGTTAAACAAGATGCAACAAAATAACAAGATGATAATCCAGTACATAGCTGAGTACAACACTGGACTCAACTGAATAACTAGAATGAAACAGATAGCTGGGTCTTTAAGCAAAGCTCCAGCTCCGAAGGTGGGTCTCAAATGCTGTGTCACTCAGTCTGACCTGAGCGTAAAAAAAACACAAAACAATCGAGTCAGGACATACATATTTATACAACGTAAACCAACTCAAGGGAACTGTAATATAAGGTACAAGTAACTTAAAGGATGCTTGGGACTGTCCATCTAAGGATCTGTTAAACTACTTACGATGTATTAATATTTTGCTATTATAATAATGTCTATAGTAAAATAAACTTACTTTTAAATAGCGTTAAGGGGTTACCCATATAGCCCTTAACACGTAATATTGCCAATAGTCTATACAGTACCGTAATACCTCCTGATCGGGAGGCTACCAGAAGATACTCCATAGGTACGACACAAATCAAACTCATACAAAGCGCGCTAGGGTAGGTGAGACGGCACAACTAGGCAATGCCAGAGTAGAAATACCAATTACGCTTCCGGACCAGTGGTAACGCGTAGCAGCTACTACCACCCACCTCGAGGCATACCCCCAATATCAAAGGGCCATAATCAATCACAAAGTAATAGAATGATATCGGAGGAGTGTGTCCTATAAAAGGTGCTACCTTCTTAGCCTATCAATCGCTCCTGTTTTAGCCACCTTATGCCAACTCATGGAAGTCGGGTCCACATATAGACCTCAAAGGAACGCAGCCACCATCCTACTTCATTCTGGAATCTCCACTGCATAAACGGTTGTTAATGTGGTTTTCGGAGTTGGCAGAGAGTATGGCAACTTTCGATCCCGGTCTCTTTAACAACCAAACGTTATTATTACCCATGCATATTTATTTCAAATCACTTTATTCCAAAACCATTTAAAATCAAATACCATTACTTTCCAAATAATATCCATTTCAAAATGGTAATATTTCCAAATCCATATACTTTCCACATAATATCCATTTTCCATTTCAAAACCAAATCATTATGATAACTTGAAATACTCTTTAAAATCATCTTAAGCCAAAACCACAATATAAAGTCATATTCTTAAATCATCAATTTCGATGAGTTTCAACTCATTATATTTAAAGACAATTCTTAGATAAATTCAATTTCAAATAAATTCATTTCCAAAACCATAGTACTTTCGAAGTTATAACACTTATGAGACCAAACACTTTGAAACCATAATACTTTGAAATCATAACACTTAGAAATGTTATCATTCGTAAATCATAATATTTAGAAAATCATAACACTTTGAAACATATTATTTAAACCATTTAAATTCAATGTTAATATCTTCAAAATAAGATTCATTTAAACCATTTAAATCGAATGTTAAATAATATTCATTTCAAAGTTGTAGCATTTCTAAGTTCATTCATTTAATTACAAAATTTCTAATACATTGTAAATTTCAGCTGCCATAGCATTTATGAAGTGCTACAGTAGTACATTAGTATTTCAAAAACATTGTCAAATTCATAAACAGCGGTGATTATAAAGTGTTTTAATAGATATTTAGTTATTTTAGAACTTAGTTAAGTTTCAGAATTGCTAGCACTTAGCAAATGCTATCTTAGAACTACAGCGTTTCTGAAGTGCTATCAATACTAATTCCAGATCTTTTTAATAACATTTCAGAAACAATAAAACTTCAATTTTTGCCCTTTTAGCTTAAAAAACATATTTCAGGCTTAAGAAAAGGTCTATTTTCATATCATTTAACTTATGATTTAAATAGAATAAAATGTATTAAATAAAATATTCAAATTCAATAATTCATTTATTAAGTCAAGGTACACTATTCTACTTAACCTTTATTTTAACCTTTATTTCCATTTATAAGTCAAGTCATATTACAAATACATTTTTCTCATTTAAATCATAATCATTCATTTTACAAAACATATCCATAAATAAAATACTTTATCATAGTTAATACTACAAACAAATTTCTTTACATCAAATAACTATGATTTTTTAGTAAAATAAATTTTATTACAACAAGTCCAATTAAGACTGTATTTCATTTTATCAATACAAGTACATTACTTATTATACAAAAACATATCCATTTTAGGAATTAACCTTTATTAACATTACTAGGTTAGATTTAAGATTCCAAATTAAATCAAACTTAATTATTAAGATATTTATCGTAGATAAAATCTTTAAATTCAACTTAAAACTAATAATAGATTTATAAATTTCTAACTTATAGAAAAACCGAATCTCTTTATATTCTAAGTCATTAGATCAAATCTTTAAGCTAAAATGTCATATATTCAAAATATTCAAAATACTTAATAACTTTTTAGGAAAACATTATTTTAAAAATATTAACCATGGGCCTGTATAATATTTTCTAACCTAGGTCAAGTGAAATGGATATGTATCATTTCAATGCGTAATTCAAAAAGAAAAATCCGGGTTCTATCATTTTAAACCCGCAATACCAAGTAAAATAAATACAGATAAAAATCACTTGTGCCTATCATTTCAGCCCATAATGATTTTTTCTTATTTTAAAGTCCGTTCGGGTATGTATCATTTCAACCCATAGTGATAAGGGAACTTGCAGTGTGATAAATAGGAAATAAAATAATAATATAGCATATAATATCATATCAGATGATGTGACAGGTACAAAAACATCATTAACATCATATAAATATGTCACAAGCATATATAAACCATATTAATTTATACAATTCAATTGTCATCATTTCACAATTATAAAAGCACGTATGTCTAGAGTGATAAACTCACCTTCTAAAGTTGGAGATAACAATACAGGACACATAACCAAACTTTGAAAAGCACGACAAGCACGAATTTCGAAGCAAAGCATAATGGCTACGAATTCGATGGACAAAGCTGATAAATAGGAGTTGACGAAATCTAATCAAAATTGGACTGATGAAGATAATTGGTATAAGTGAATATATATAACTATATATAACTATATATATAATCATATTCAAAGTACAAATACATTTTTTTCAAGTATATATCTGCATATATATATATATATATATATATATATATATTTCAAAATCGTTGTTCTAAATTAAAACACATATATTAAAAACATATATACATATACACACTCACACACACTTATCAAAAATGCAAACTAGTTACCTATATTATGTATGTTCAGTTGAAATTATCTACATGTATTTCCAAAAATCAATTTTAAACATAAACCAATAAAAACCCAACTCATGTATGTAATATAAACTCATGTAAACAGATAATATAAAATACAAATATGCATATCATATATATGCAGACAAGTGCTTGTTCATTCTACCAAAATATGTGCCGACTCTAAACAAATATGCAACTATACTTATACCCAAATATATGAAATCCAACTATACTATCTTACATCCAGAACAATGTGTGTGTGTGTCTATATATATATATATATATATATATATATATATATATATATATCAGACCGTTTCTCGCTATATGCAGACTGATATGTCAACATATTTTATACTTAAAATTTTCGTCCCACTTTATGTATGCGAGCCAAAATATATTCAGATATATACCTATATTATAGAAAATCATGGTACAACTTATAAAACATATATCCGACATCAATACACACACACACACATTTTAAGCTTAACTCATATATAATTGTAAGCAGTTTTCTAAAATTAAGAAATATAGCTATATATTTAATGTTAACTAAGATATATATACCAGATTATAACAAGACATATATTATATAAATCTAGCAACCATATATATATAAACTTACGCTTTAGATACTTGCCTAGACTAATATATATAAGCTAACTTTTATATAGCTGTAGCAATATATATAAATACCTAACGTACAGAATATATTAAAGGAGTGGAAGGCGAACATCAAGGGAAAGCTGCTATGGGGTGGAGGCTGTCGACGAGGCCAGCAGGAGGAAGCCGGCTATAGTGGAAGTGAGGAGAGAAGAAAACACGGTGGTGTGGATCTTGGGTGATCGGACTTGCCATGGTCGGAGGCAAAAAAAATTGCTCGGTTCAAGGCTGCTTGAGTGGTTGTTCGAACTGCAGGTGGGAGGCCGATCAATTAAATAGTGAGGGGAGGTTGGAGAGAAAGATAGAGGAAGGAGGAAGTGAGAAGGCGAAGGGCAGGCTTTTAAAAAGAAGATGAAGTAGAGCAATTAGAAATGGGTTTTTGGAAAAAGGTGAATTGTTAAGCCGTGAAAAGTTACCTTTATTATATAATTGGACTGTTAGAAAAATAACAAAGAGTAGAAACTTATGGGGTAGAAATGCCAGTGAATTAAATAGGGAACCATGAATGCAGCACCAAAATTTATGAAATAGTAAAAGCATGCGACTGTTTGATTTTTCAATGGTTGATAATTGAAAAGATCACCGAACATTCTTCATTTGAAACGGGTACCGATACAACGAACTGTTCAATCGTTTCGTCGCGCATCAGACCTCAAAATACAAAAATAAATATAGTGCGAAGATTAACACGGAGAGACGATCAATGCGGTATACAGATATTAGTGCATGATTATCAAATTAAAAGTCGACATCAGTACCGGAAATGCAGTTAGTTTTCCAGAAATAAGATAAACGGAGCGATAAAAGTCAAAATTTGAAAAAATGAAATATGACGTGTCACTCAGAAGATAATTTACAAATTTAGTATATAAAATATTCAGGTTTTGAAAACATTTTATTATCATCTGCTATTGACTGATTTGAATTTAAATAAAATTACACAATAAAATAAACTTCCATATTATCTGATGAAAATTTACCAATTGCTATATATTTAAGAAGGCATATTTCAAATATTAAATTTTTATTCCAAATTTTTTTTATTTAAAACTTCACCAAAATTCAATTAATTAAATAAATAAAATGCTAAAATTTACGGTCGTTATAATTTCAATTGATTCTTTGCTATATCCAATTCTTTCCATTCACATTTGTTTTAATTTCCATTCAATTTTTTCCCAAACGATTATTCACATCCTTTACTAAATTTTTATTCAAGTGTTTACTTAGCATATAACTTAAGTACCAATTTCACTTAAGGATTCATCGGTTAACTTTTTAAGTCCATTATAAACAATTTATACAACTTATTATATTTTTTCCACTTCACCATTGAAGTCTATATCCATTTTTATTCAAATTAAATTTTCAAATCCCATCTGAATTCAATTTGCCCTCCATTTACTAATTTATTTCCAATTAGATTTAATATTGAATATCAACCATCTCTCAAACCATATTTAATACACTAATTATTTTAGTTTCGTCTACTAATTTATTTCCAAACTTTCATTTTATTTGGTCCACTTAAACTAATTTTTCAATTTCACTTTGTTCAACATAATTCAAATTAAATATCATTCCAATATTAAATTTTAATTCCATTTACTTACAAATTAAATTAATTTTTTCATCCACCAATTTATTTATAACTTAATAAATTCTATTTTAATAATTATTCCATTGAGCTTGCCTAGGCTAATTTTCCCAAATTCTCTTATATTTAACTTAATTTAAGTTTAGTTCCATTCCAATAGTCAAATTTAAAAAATTTATAAGTTTTCCAAACTTAATTATAATCCATAAATAAGTTTTAGATCAACCTTTAGTGTTTAAACAATTTCTTAAGTATTTAAAAAATCATTTTTGAAATCATGTACACCCAAATTCCTTGGTATACAAATCATTTCTTTGAATTTCAAAACCAAAACTAGTTTCGAAAACAACTCCAACTCAAATCACTAAGGTAGCAACCCCTCACTTGAAACTCAAAAATGAACACCGATGATGTCGCGACTATCATCAGAATTATTTTTAGTAACATCCCAAAAAAATTTATCAATTTAAATTAGTAGTATATTTAAAATTTTGGAATTTAATTTCAAAATAAATTGAAAAAAAAAACTCAAACAAATAAAACGAGTGATAAATTATATATGAATAAAATTCGAATTTCTTTTGAGTTTAAAATTTTGAAATAATAAAATATTTTTAAAATCATTTGAATTTAAATTATATATATATATAATGCATATATGAGTAGATTTGAGTGTATTAATCGAAACTGAATTTAAAATTGTACAATTATATGTATGAATATATATATATATATATATATATATATGGACATAAATGGTTATAATTCAAGTGAATTGGAATTTAAATTTAAATTTAAAATAAATGTTTTAGAAAAATAATTGGCATTTGAAATCATTAAGGTGTAATTTATATAATGTAAATATTGGTTAAAACAATTCTTCTTTTAACATTGTATGTAGTATATACAAATGAATAAGGGGTATAATTAATTATAAAGTGAATATGATATAAAATTTATATAAAAATCCTTTTGTCTTTGTAAACTTGCAAGTATTAGACATGTATAAAGGAGATGGAGTAAAATTAACAAGTGTTTAGATCTCATGATTATTTTTAACAAGTGGCATTCAATATAATTGGTTGAATAAAATAATAAAATTTAAAAATCATAAAAACTTTTCAGCTTCCATTTTCAAATTATTTACCTCCCAAATCTCTGAAAGAACAGTAACAAAGATTTGAGCATTTCAAACTCCAACACCCAAAGAAAAAAAAGAGAAAATCAGAAAAACCGCAACTTCCTCTTGAAGAAAAAAAATCTAAAATCTGAAAATTTTATTAAAATCAAGATGTAGTTTTACATTCCATCTCTCAGGTAACCTTTAAACTTCATAGCTTAGTGAATTTGTAATTTTAAAATCAAGTTTTAATAAACAAATTCATACTGCAGATTAGTATAAACACAGTGCTTCAGTTTTGACTAAAGAGGCAGAGTTGGATTCTCTGAAGTATCTAAGGCAAGTGAAATTCTTTTAAAATTTTTAATTTGAAGTTGTTAATCAGTAATAAAGCAAGAATTTAAGTAAATTATATCAATCAGTTGCAGGAAACAAATCAAGTTCAAAGATTAAAGTTAATTTTTGGGTTCAAGCTACAGATCCGTTCTCTGTTACATAAAAAGATTTCAAAACTGTAAGTAAATTAAAGATTGTTTGTTATTGATAAATTAAGTAAACAAATGCAACAAAGAATAACCAAAGATCTGTACTTACAAGTTGCAGATTTAATTTCAAGATTAAAGTAGAAAATCTAAGCTTCATCCTTATTTTAGAAACTGTCAGGAGCTTCTGTTTACACTTTGCAAGGTGAGTAAACTTTGCAAATTTGGATTCTTTGTGTTGTTTGACTCAGGCTAGAGATTGAATTGCAAAGTATATACATACACGTGAATATTGGTTTGATGCGGATGCATTTTTAATATGCAAACAAAGATGCCTCTGTTTATTTCCAGGTTTCAAGAAAAAAAAGAAAACCTGTCTAAAAAAAATCAATCTCACTTCTCTGATTCACTTCAGGCTATACTATCTGAAGGGAATTTTAGATTTTACATGATTTAACCCTTTAAAATAGTTTTAAGCAAATCAAAATGAAGAATTTCCTAAAAAATCGAAATTACAGGCAAAAATCAGAACCTGTTGGAAAATTGATCGTCTCAATCTTTGATTTCAATTATATCAATCGAAACATTTTTACAATTGGTGATTTTTGAAAGCAAAATTAGATTTGTTTAAAGAACATATTCACTGAGAAATTGGGTTTGATCAGAAAAGTGAAATTTTGTCAATTTTTGATGAACTAAGCGTTTGTGGGCCTCGAGTTCGTCGTCATAGCTAGCTTGAGGGTTTGTAATCCTTAGAAAAATATAGGTTGAATTTTTAAATCATTATATTGTTAATTCGAGATCGAATTAGGGTTAAAAACACATTTCTGCTCGCGTTTGAAATGATGGTGCTGCGTCGTCGTTAGGTGATCAGACTTCTTGTCACTGGTGCCAATCGTGGCGTCTAACGTTGGCAAAGCCTCGGTCAAGTTTTGGTGACTGTTGGGGCGAGGCCATTTTCTGGTGATGGCCGCTGTGTTTATTTGGATTGAGATAACTCAATTTTGTTTTCGAGTTTAATCCAAGTTTCTTCGTGTTTAGGTAGAAAGAGGGGATCAAGGGAGGTCTGTTGGTGGTGATCTTAGAGGCCGAAGGCGAACGGCTTCAACGGTGCACGCGCACGTGGTGGTCGTTTGTATCAGTGCTGATGGTTTAAGAAGAAAGGGGGTGACTCGAAGCGAACATCGAGGGAAATCGTGTGGTAGCTCGAGATTTAACTCGAGTGGAATGTTGGTACGACGGGTAAAATAAAAATTAACTTAGAAAAAAAATTCAAGTTTTGGAAATTTTAAGCATACGGGTGAATCATGGTAAAACTCGAAGTAATGGGCATTTCTTCTCCGGGATGACTCGAGACGGCATCGGGTTGGCCACGAAAACAGCTAATTCCTGTTTGAAAATTTTGAAAACTTAAGTTTAACAATTTTCTAAAGCATTCTTTATAAAATAACGATAGTTTGTTAATGGAAGGTGAAGTAAATAGTACTGAAATGATTTTTTTGAAATTAATGAAGTTCAAAGATATTTCAAATTTTTATTTTTTAAATAAAATCGTTTTACATTTAACTTAATAAAAATTGAGAAGTAAATCAAACATTCAAATGTTAACTTTAAATCAAATTTATTTATAATAATGAAATAATGATTAAACAATTAATGATTTGTAATTACTTTATTATTAATAATTAATCATTTAAAGAATATTTAATTAATAAAAGTAAATAATATTTAATTAGTTAACAATTAAGAATTAATAAATTAAGATAATTATTTAAAGAATAATTAATAAAGTTAATTAAGATTTAATTAATTCCTAGTTAAGAATAATTAATCGTTGATTTAAAATAATTAATAAAAATAAGTATGTGGTTGATTCACTTAAATCACATTCACCTTAATTAAAGATGATTTACTATCAGCAAATGTCGTGTACTGGATTGATAATTCTATTATGATAAACTGTAATGATGTGAATTGCCTTGTGCTGAACTGTGATTTTTGATTTGTTCCTATAGTATATGAAAACCCTTTTTGTCCGTAAAACGGCATTTAAACTTTGATGCGACAGGGAGTCGGATTCCAGTCAGTTATCCGAAACCCACATCGAACCCTGAATGTGAATCCTTGTAATTGATACACCCATGTGTTTTAAAATTGAGTGCTCACTATTTGGATTAGCCAGAAGAGGACCTTTGTGTCATATAACCATTCCGAATAGTGATACGACGAAATGAACAGCATTTAAAGACAGCGTCGAAGATTGAGTGTCTTCGAAAACGATAGGATAACCAATGGAATGTCTCTGTACTGAGTTGCTCTGGTATAGAGATCTCCACATGTGATGGGGAGTTCGATCGGAATTGTGGATGCCTAGATTTGCAAGGGCTTCTTCCTTTACTGGACAAAGTGCCTTCGGTTCTGTTCGAACCCGAAACAGACTTATATGGTTGTGTGTCTCTCACTACACTTTGAGATATAAAGCAGATTTCTTTCAAATACATATCTGTTGGTGGAGGAGAATTTATTCTCTTAGCTTAACATCCTTCTCTGAGGCGTACGAGCTCAAAGGTTATGTAGTTGAAGGTTATCAACGATATACTCCCAATTTGGTAGTGTGGCATGCTAAGTGCTGCTGTATGTTGATGATCATTTGTTGATCATTTGTGATCAAAGCATGGCTTTCTTGTAAAGCGTAGCTTTGTGGACGAGACCTCATCGGACCTCATACCCCGAAAATGGTCGAAACAGGAAAGATGCGGCAAGGTTATGAGGGTCGCACCTTATGTCATTTCCTTCTGGAAAAAGGTGGTATCAAGGTATGGAGCCTAGATACTTTACCTATGTGGTTGCTGCAATCTCATTTACTGTTTGGTTGTTGCTCTGTGATAGAGGGCCCTCGGATAAAGGTCGCAAACGACCGGAGAATGGCATAGTCGTGTAGTAGCTACCTAGATACAGATGTAACCCGGCCTTGTGTTGGCAAAGAACTGGTTAAGTTCCCGAGACGTCCCTCCGGAGGCGTACCCATGTGGCAGTAGGAAGTTTCTTAGCCCGACCATTTGTTGGAAATCCAAAGAAACAATACGACCCGTACGGTTTTAGTTGTACAACCTGCCATGCAGCGTGGCGGTAACCTGCCACAAAACATGGTAGCTATAGTAGGCATACAATAATGGTTGTATACTGGCTAAGATTAATATTGCACTTTCGAAATAGTTTTCTACACTATGCACTAGTAATAATATATTAGAATTTTTCTCGTATCAAGCATATTTTACTATCATAAGAATATATCTCCTTCAATTATGCGATTGCATTGTGTGTGTGGCGGGAGGTCTTTTGGTAGTTTCATTTTCCAAAAAAAGCATACCGGATTTTCTTTTATAAATCTTGTTTTATCTAAAAGCAACTGTTTTTGATTACTCATACAAGTCCCATGACTGACCCGGAGTTTATTGTTTTTCCTAAACTCTGGGTGTTCATCATTTCCACATGGGCAGCCTGGTAGCAGGTTTTCCGTGTTTTGATGTTAGCTGTATTTTGGAGACTTTTTGGTTTGGAGGCTATCAATTTTTGGAGGCTTTTACCTTGGAGATATTTTGGAAGCTTTTGGATCTCAAGGTGCTTAGTTTTGGAGGTTCTCTATCATTCTCTTTCCATGAAGACTTTTTGGCATATGATCACTTATTGTTCTATTGTGATGTTCTATTTGAAGTTGTGATATATGTATAAGAATACTCTGATGTTGTAATGCATATTATGATGATGTTGTATCTGTGATGTAATTCATGATATTCATTTTGTTTCCGCTGTTTTATATTCATCTAATGTTGTTATAAGCTCCGTCCGACTGGAGTACGATGTTTGAATCTTCGGCAATTGAGTACAAGTGAGGTATTTGATGCCAATTTGTGAACATTGGATTTCGGGTCGTGACATGTGGTATCAGAGCTAAAGGTTGAGTAAGAACTTTAGCTATGGAGTATAACACATTAGATGGCTTATTAGAGATAGGGTGAAGTATACCCTAGAATGAGTATAACCGAGACCGAAACCCCAAATTTTTTTAGTCTATTTCTTTTAACTGCTGATATTCCTTAAGGTATCTCGTCTGAATAACTAAATCAATTTTCTTACTAATTACAGATAGTAAGGATGAGCGGACGAAGAGGAAGAGCTGGGGGCGAGGAAATGCCACAACACCTAGCCAAGTTCGTCCAACAGCAAAAGCAGCTTTATCTACTCAGCATCAGCTGAACTGGCTGATTTATATAAGAGTTTCTCAAGGATTGGTGGTAAGCTGTTCACCGGCAAGGAGTCGATTGTTGAGGCCCAAGAATGGATCAGATCATGTGAAAGAATCTTTAAAGGGCTAAAGCTGCAAGACGATCAGATGCGACTCATAACTTCTTGGCAACTTCAAGAAGAAGCCTTAGCATGGTGGGAGACAGTCACTGTTGATGAGCCAGAAGACTAGTTTACTTGGGAGAGATTCAAAGAAGGATTTGAGAAACGCTATATGCCATCAGCAGGGATTTCTCGAATGTACCAGGAATTCATGGACTTAAAGCAGGGGAGTTTGTCATTCGAGGAGTATCTAAACAAATTCAATGAATTGTCTCGTTTCGGTCCAGAATTGGTGAACACACCTTTAAAGAAGAATGAAAGGTTCATTCGTGGGATGAATAAAATTTTCCACGAAAGGATGACTGGCCACGTCAAAGAATCCTTTTTAGATTTGGTTGATATGGGGTACAGATATGCTACATTTGACATGCAAGAAGCCCCGGTGGAGAAAGAAAATTCGAGCAATCAAAATTAGAAGAAGAGGAAATTTGAAGGCAAGAAACCATGGCAGGGTAAGAAGAAAAAGAAGAGCAATCAGGGAAGCATAACAGAGAATGTCACTTGCTTTAATTGCTTAGAAAAGGGCCATTATTTGAGCAGATGTACGAAGCCTAAGAGACAAGTCAATCAATCCGTTCAAGCAAAGCCCAGGAAATGCTATTATTGTCATAAATTGGGACACGAAATTAAAGAATGTCCAGCCATGAAGCAAGCTCAGGTAGCCAAGGTGTACACAGTCAAAGAGAAACCTACATCTTCCAAAGCAGAAAAGGGAAAAGGAGTTCTGGAAGGTAATCTCACTATTTATGATAGCGTTGTTAGAGTTCTGTTTGACACGGGCGCTACACACAGTTTTATCTCTCAATAAGCTATAAATGAATTGAATCTTGAACCTGATTTTGTTGATGAGCCTATATGCGTAAAGAATCCAGTTGGAGGTCCCGCGAACCTTTGTCTTCGATTTAGAGACGTTCCTATCACATATTCTTATTACCAATTCCCTTTTGATCTCTTTGTCCTTGATTTTAACGAGTTTGAATTCTTATTCGGAATGGATTGGCTAGCAAAATATGAAGCCAAATTGGATTGCAATAATCGAGTGATTTCGATTAAAACCAAATTTGGAGATTTCATTGAGATTTCTTGTGAGGACCCTAGTCCTAAAAGAGAAGGGTTGATGTATAATTTGGGTTATCCGGAGCCCAGCCTGGAGTCCATACCCATTGTTCGAGATTTTTCAGATGTGTTTGATGAAGTGAAATCTTTACCACCACGCCGAGAAATAGAATTCAGAATTGACCTAGTACCCAATGCTCGTCCTGTCGTGCACGCAAGTCGTAGGATGGCACCCAAGGAAAGGGTTGAATTAGTCTAGCAAACCAATGATTTACTAGAATAAGGGTTAATTCAACCTAGTATTTCTGAATGGGGTTCAGCCATTGTGTTTGTTGCTAAATTGGATGGATCTTTGAGGTTGTGTGTGGATTATTGCGATCTCAATAAGCTGACCCTCAAGAATAAATTTCCACTACCTAGAATTGATGATCTATTCGATCAATTGCACAACGCTCGTTTCTTTTCGAAGATGGATCTAGCCCAGGGGATCCATCAACTACGAATCACCGAAGATTGTATTCATTTGATCGCTTTCAGGGGTCCTAATATGTTCTACGAATGGTTAGTCATGCTTTTCGGGCTAACCAATGCTCAAGCATACTTCATAGATCTTATGACTCGTGAGTTCTCGGAAGTATTGAATAAATTTGTGCTCGTGTTTATTGACGATATTTTGTCCTATTCCAAGACCAAAGAGGAGCATGCCGAGCATCTTAGAATCGTTTTGGAAATATTAAGGAGAAATATTCTATTCGCAAAATTTTCCAAATGTCATTTTTGGGTCAAAGAAGTTAAATTTCTCGACCATATTGTTAATGAAGAAGGGATTTCTGTTGATCTTAGTAAAATTTCCGCTATTCTTGATTGGAGGAAACCTACTGCACCAAAAGAAGTTCGAAGCCTTTTGGGTTTAGCAGGTTATTATCGGAAGTTTGTTCAGGACTTTTCTAAGATAGCTAGTCCGTTGACTAAGCTAATAATGAAGAATGCCAAATTCAGCTGGACTCCAAAATGTGACGAAGCTTTTCAGGAGTTGAAGAAACGATTAACCACCGCTCCTGTTCTCGCTATTATCAATGGGAACCAGAGTTTATCTGTTTATATCGATGCTTGTGGTGATGGTTTGGGTGCAGTATTAATGCAAAACAGGAAGGTAATTGCTTACACGAGTAGAAAATTACGTCCTCATGAAAGAAACTACCCAACCCATGATTTGGAGCTCTTGGTTGTTATCTTCGCTTTGAAAATATGGCAACATTATCTTCTGGGTAAGAATCTTTTCATCTTTCTTAACAATTTACGAATTTAACTTAACAAATATACTTATTGAACTCTCTTTATTTTAGGTGAAAAACTCGAATTATTTACCGACCACAAATCTTTGAAATATCTCTTCACGCAGAAAGATCTAAATCTACGACAACAACGTTGGTTGTAATTTTTGGCATCTTATGACCTAGGTATTCAGTATACGTCCGGAAAAGCCAATGTACTTGCTTGACGCTTTAAGTAGGAGGAAGGCTGTTCTTGCATATCTTGTTGTCATCCTACTCTCCTTAAAAAGATCGCCAACAAGCAGACTGAAGACAAGTTTCTTCGAGAAATTCGTAGAAGAATATGTCGAGGTGAGAATTCCAATTTTGAAATTGATGATAATGAAGTTATAAGGATGAAAGGTAGGATTTGTGTCCCAGACATCCCTGATCTGAAACATGAAGTTTTAGACGAATGTCACAAATCTAAATTCAGCATCCATCCAGGAGTTAACAAGATGTATAGAGATATCAAAAGAACTTTCTGGTGGAAGACGATGGAAAGGGACATATCTATATATGTGAGTCGCTGTGCTACTTGCCAACAAATCAAAAGAGATCAAAAGAAAATGGCGGGTTTACTTCATCCTTTAGAGGTACCCAAGTGGAAATGGGACCAAGTATCGATGGATTTCATCGATAGGTTGCCTCGTACTAGGAAGGGCAATGAAGCAATTCGGGTCATTGTGTGACTAAGACAGCCCACTTCTTGCCAGTGAAATCTACCCACACGGCAGCAAGTTTAGCAGAGTTATATGTGAAAGAAATTGTCCGTCTCCACGGCATTTCTAGCAGCGTAGTAAGTAATCGTGATCCGATCTTCATTAGTAGATTTTGGGAGGCGTTTCAAGACGCATTGGGAGCAAAACTGAATTTCAGCACTTCTTATCACCCACAGTCTGATGGGCAGACTGAGAGCATTAACCTAATCTTAGAAGACTTATTGCGATCTTGTATACTTGATTTTGGTGGTTCTTGAAAGTGACTACTGTGGCTAGATATCATTTAGGATCGTATAATATGAAATATGATTAAATATAAGTGCGTAAATAGATGATAATAGCAAAGTAAATAAAAAATAAGCATACCAGGAATTTTTATACTGGTTCGAACTTCCCGTTCTATGTCCAATCCCAGACTTCCCTCTAGAATTTCTCACATAACCCTCTCTTAACCCGGAGTAATAGGTATACAACACCTGAACAACCAAACAGGATTTTTCCACCTCTAACAATCGAAAGAGGACTGTACCCGCCTGAACAATGGAACATTACTTTAACAGTTTCAATTGAATTGCTTTGACACTATGTGTTCTTAATAACACTGATATGTCTTTGATGTACAACCTTCCTATAATCTTTCCTCAAGTATATATGTGTGTATAAATATTTAGAAAGGAAAAATATTACTTAGAATCAAAGAATAAGTTAATTGTTTCAGAGATTAAAGCAATATATAAAAGTTATGATTGCTTTTTAAAATGCAGAGATGGTAGAAAGTAAGATCAGAAAGAAATCAATAAAATGGTGATTTGTGAAGTGGATTTTGTGTGTTTATATAATAGTTAAAGAGATGCAACAGTTCATGAAGAGTAATGATCAACAGAAGCATCCATACCTCTTCATATTAGAACATGACTCTTGGCAAAAGAAGTGTCCATTCAGAAAAAATAGCTATTGAAAGAATTCAATCGACAAACACAAAACGATCAGTCAACTGAATATTCAAAGTTGTTTAAAAACAGAGCATTTCTGTGCTCCTGGGAAAGTTCAATCGGCTGGCTATAGACGGTCAGTCGACTGACCTGATAGTTAAAGTGCACTTCTCACATTTTATAGAATTTAATGTTTTTAAACTAACTTAACTACTTGAGGATAGATTTTAACATTTCTATGACTAAAAACCCTCAATAGATCAACATGCTATACATAGTTTTGTAGCCTTGTCTCCTTTGTAGTTTGAACAGTATACTTCCTTTTCTTTTTGTCGCTTATCCATATAGTATAATTTATTGCTTTGTCATGAATCAAAATATGTGATTCAATAATCTCTTCCTTTTTGATTGATGACAACACCTGTTATATAGATACTATTTTTGAAAAAAATATATAACGGGCGTTATATATATCTCCCGCTGAATATATGGCGTTATATATAACCTGCATAGAGTGGTTAGTTTTCAAATTTCTCCCCCTTTGTCATCGACAAAAAGGAAAGGATAAAGTTGTCACAGTAAAAACAATAAAATACTAGATGCAACCACAGAAACAACAAATGTCAAGTGTTACAAATACAAAGTTATAGAATGTACGAAACATAATAACTAACTTACTACCACTAAAAATAATAACCTCATTCCGAATCAGTTTCTGTCTCTTCTTCTTCAACTTTCACTGGTCCTTTTCCTTTGGAGGAACTCCGTGCAAATTGTGTGCCACCTCCATTGCCTCTTGTGTCGGAACTAGTATGTTCTTCCAATGTTGACCAAGTAAAATGGGGAGCTGGTCATTTGCTGGATCACGTTGAGAAGCCTCCGTAGTGGTGGAAGAGGAGCATGATATTGCATCCCATAATATCCCGAAGAAACTCTTGATTTTATCAAACTTTTTGTCAATTTTCTTATCAAAACTTTTAATACGGGAATCCAAGATAGCTTGATTTCTGATGATTAAATCAATAGATTCCCGAGTACTTTGGGATTGTGTTGGCATACGGATGTCATTTCGTGATAGACGTTGTTGTTGAGAAGAGGTTTCTTGGCGAGGTCGAGATTTCCATTCTTGAAAGCTTATAATAGTGATAGGTCTTGGTGGTAGTTTCATAAGACTAACGGTGCGGCTATTCAAGGTTTTAGGAATAGAGGTATCATATTCCGAAATAAGAACCTGGAGATTCATAAGCAACTGCATAATATATTCACCAAAGTAAATAATATTCATACGACCTTGGTTGAATATCATAAATTCATCTATAATGAGCTTTGGCCAATTTACTTCAATTTCTCCCCAAATAGCATATAGTGCTTTATAGTTGTTTGGATAGACAAGCTCGTATGAGCCAGTGCGGGGTAAAATTGTGTGCATCAAAGCTCTATGCATTATTCTTGCAGTAGGACGTAATACAATAGACTTAAGCTCGGTTATATCATCTTCTAGAAATCGATGACTTACTTCGCCTCTTTCACCAACGACAGCATTCAATTCTTGTAATTCAACACCCCTTGTCGGAGTACGAAGTATATGACCGATTCTGTCTAAGGAGAGAAACACTTGTTGCCCACATACCAAACTCCAAACACAATTGCCACGATTGCGCGGGTTTTGATGGCCTAAGTTAAAGTTCGCATAGAAGAGTTTCACCAAGATATGATTTATCTTGATATTGTTTTGATTATGATCTAAAAGAGATTATAAATGGCTTCTTCTTGCTAATTCTTGAATTCTATACGATGTAAAATCAGGAAAGACAACAAAAGAACCTTCAAAGAAACGAGCTTCTTTCAACTTATTCCGTCATTGACCGGCAGTTGCATCGTATAGCCATTGAGCGATTTGTGAATCAATTGGCTCGTAGGAAGAAGAAGCATGCCTAGATCTCTTTGTTTGTCGAGGTGCCATTTGAATTTATGAAGAGAACTGAATAATTTTTTGAAAATTTTAGGAATTAGGGTTTTGGAATTATGGAGATTTGAGGTAAAAGTAAAAAGTAAAAGAAGAAGTGAGGGTTTGAGGGGTAAAAAGGTGGAAAGGACGTTTCAGGTGTGAATTCGGTCGACTGAAATTTATGGTCAGTCGACTGAACCACTTTCCCGATAGCTCTGTAGTCATTTTAGCCAACTGGTACAATCGACTAAAATTAGTAGTATGCTCTCTGTTTGGTCATTCAGTCGACTGGTCGTATTTGATCAGTCGACTGAATGTTGTGAACTATTTTCCCAAGAGTTATGCTGCAGATTCAGTTGACTGGTCTAGTCGACTAGAATAGGAATTTTGCTCTCTGTTTACTTATTCAGTCGGCTGGTTGCATTCGATCAATCGACTGAATAGTGTATGAGAACATACATTATGTAGATTCAGTCGACTGACCTAAATTTCCAGTCGACTGAATTTGTCTTTAGCATATTCAGCCTTTTTGGAGCACCAACAGATAATATTTATTATATATTAATACAATGCATAATAAATATGGAGTAAAATAAATAAAAAAAGACAACAAAACATATTTATTTTGAAGATGAGGTTGATGGAGAGTTGGAATTTGTTGGTTCATCTTTAGTCTTCTCAACATATGGTCGCAGAGGTGACCAGCGGTTTCCATGCTTCCAAGAGTTTGGAGAGACATGTGGAGCTTGTGGCGACCTATCCCATGGATTTTGAGTTGACAATGGTGTAGGTTGATGAGCCGAAGAGGAAGATGAACTGCAGAACTTCCATCCAATTTGTTCAAGAAAACTCACACGCCTCGAGTTCATTTTCTGTTCATAATACATTTCGCGCTGAAGCTTATCGATTCCCTCTGGTAATGATGAAGATCATCAATTTTTTGCTTGGTTTGAGGAGAACCAAAGAACAAGAACCATCTAGCTTTCTTTTTCTTGGGTGTATAACCCGTTCGATAGCTTGACGGTCTTGCAGGTTCATGGGTAGGAGTAGTTGTAGGTAGGTTTGTTGAAGCTGATGATGGAGTCTCAAAGTTGATAGAAGAGTAGGATGATCCATCTGATGAATTACGTGATGAAGACATTTTGAATTTAGAAGATTATGTAGAGAAAGAAATAAATATGTTTGAAAAAAAAAAAAATTTCTTTTTGATGGAGATATGAGAACAGAGAGCTGGAATAAATAGGAGTAAAAAGTAGTTAAGAAGTGATGGTTGAACGTGCAGTTTGAAAAAAAATAGAGGAAGAGAATGAACCAAACAGAATTTGTGGCTGAAATTTTCTCTTTTAAAAAATTAGAAATATAAAGAAACATATGTATATGGTATAGATGTAAAGAAATGAATAGCCAGGTGGTAAAGACATAGACTTATCAAACCTGAGGTGCAGAGTTCGAGCACCAAAAAAATTTAAATTCTTTAAAAAAAAAAATCGTAATTTTTATAATTCTGATAAAGAAATTATACCTAGTTCTCTCCTTATTTTTATAAAACAATTTTCATTTAGAGGTTTAGTGAAGATGTCAGCTAATTGATTTTCATAATTTACAAATTCTAAATTTATTATATCCTTTTCAATATTATCACGAAGAAAATGATGACGAATGTCAATATTTTTAGTTCGTGAATGATTGACAGGTTTTTTAGATAAATTTATTGCATTAGTGTTATCACAATATATTATAGATTTATTTAATCTTATATCAAAATCTCATGACGTTTGTTGCATGTGGATTACTTGAGCACATGAAAAGCTACAGATATATAGTCTGCTTCACATATCGATAGTGAAACACAATTTTGTTTCTTACTAAACCAAGATACTAAGGATCGTCCAATGAAATGACAAGTTCCACTTGTACTCTTTCTATCTGTTCAACTTCCTCCAAAATCAGCATCACCATATGATACTAATTCAAAAGGACATTCTTTTGGATAAAATAATCCTAAATCTTTGGTTTTATTAAGATAATGAATTATACGTTTAACTGCCCGCATATGCGATTCTTTAGGATTTGCTTGAAATCGAGCACATAAACGAACACTCATCATAATATCAGGTAGACTAGCACTTAAGTAAAGTAGTGATCCAATTATACTACGGTATAGTTTTTGGTCAACACTCTTACCATTTTCATCTTTTTCAAGATGTATAGTTGTACCCATAGGAGTTGGTTTGACAGACGTGTTTTCCATACCGAATCGTTTAATTAGATTATTACAATACTTTTCTTGATTAATAAAAATGCCATTTTTCATTTGTTTGATTTGTAACCCGAGAAAATATGATAATTCTCCCATATGTGAAATTTCAAATTCATTTCTCATGATAGTCAAAAATTCCTGACATAATTTTTCATTTGTTGAACCAAAAATAATATCATCAACATATGTTTGAATAATTAAGATATCTTGTTTAGTTTACTTAATAAATAATGTTTGATCAACCTTTCCAGTCTCAAAACCAGATTCCAATAAATAGCATTTAAGTCGGTCATACCAAGCATGAGGTGCTTGTTTTAAACCATATAAAGCTCTCTTAAGCTTATAAACATGATCAGGATATTTTTCATGAGTAAATAGAGGAGGTTGTTTAACATAAACATTTTCTTTTATAAAACAATTTAAAAAAGCACTTTTAACATCCATTTGATATAATTTAAAGTTATGAAAACATGAAAAAGCCAGTAGAATACGTATAGCTTCTAGTCTTGCAACTCGTGCAAACGTTTCTTCATAGTCTATTCCCTCTTCTTGATTATAACCTTGTGCTACTAATGTAGCTATATTTCTAGTAATGTTACCTTGCTCATCAACTTTGTTTTTGAAAACCCATTTTGTACTAATGACCGATTGATCACTTGGTCTAGGAACTAATTCCCAAACTTCATTTCTTTTAAATTGATTTAGCTCTTCTTGCATAGCTATAATCCAATAATCATCAGTTGAGGCTTCCTTAATATTTTTAGGTTCTATATTAGAGAGAAAAGCTATATGGCCCATTTGATTTAATTGATGTCTTGTTCTTACATTTGAATTTACTTCTCCATTTATATTTTGAATAGGGGGATTTCTTTGAATTCTTGGAGGAGATCTTACTATATTATTATTAATAGTATTTACATTTTCTAAAGAAATTTCAAAATTATTATTTTGAAGAATAATATCATCATCGCCTGAATTATTTGTCAAATTTTTTTGGGTATTATTTTCCAAATTTGTAAATTTAGAAGAAATTTTGATACTTTCATCGAATGAAACATGAAGAGTTTCTTCGATTGTTTTAGTTCTAGTATTATATACTCGATAAGCTTTGCTTCTTTCCGAATATCCTATGAATATACCTTCATCGGATTTTGGATCAAGTTTGCCAAGCTGATCTTTAGTGTTAGGTATAAAACATTTTGAAATAAAAATTTTAAAATATGAAATATTTGGTTTTCTACCATTTAAAAGTTCATAAGGAGTATGTTTTGTTAATGGTCGAACAGAAACACGATTCAAAACATAGCAAGCAGTTGCAATAGCTTCTGTCCAAAAATGCTAAGGTAAAGTGCTTCCATTTAATAAAGTTCGTGCACATTCTTGTAATGTTCTATTTTTCCTTTCTAGAACTCCATTTTGTCGTGGTGTTCTAGGAAACGAAAAATTATGATTAATTCCTTTCTTGTTACAAAAATGTTCGAAAGCTTCATTTTCAAATTCACCTCCATGATCACTTCTAATATTTTTAACCTTAAAATTCTTTATATTTTGAACTCTTTTTACAAAAATTTAAAATTTTAAAAAGTATCACTTTTATGTTTCATAAAAATAGTCCATGTAAATCTTGAAAAATCATCTACAATAACAAACATATATCTATTATGATTAATAGATTGAACTTGAGTATGTTCGAAAAGGTCCATATGTAATAGTTCAAGTGGTTGTGTTGTAGATATGATTTTCTTAGATTTAAAGGAAGATTTTGTTAATTTTCCTAAGTGACATGCATCACAGATATTATCAATTTTAAATTTTATATCAGGTAATCCTTTAACAAGTTTATTTTTAGCTAATTTATTAATAGTGTTAGTGTTTAAGTGACAAAATCTTTTGTTCCGTAGCCAAGAATCATTTTCTGTACCTACTAAACACATAGTTGTGTTATGATTTATATTCATATTTAAAATATAGATATTTTTATCTCTTATACCTTCAAAAATCAAATTTTGATTTTTATCAAAAATATTGCATCTATTTTCTTAAAAAAAATATTAAAACATTTATCACAAAACTGACTTGTACTTAATAAATTATGTTTTAAGTTTTTAACCAATAGAACATCAGTAATGAGAGGTGAGTTAGAAATACCGTTATTGCTCACATCGCCTTTGCCGATGACATAACCTTTTAAATTATCTCCAAAGGTGACTGATCCTCCATTTGAGTAGACTATGTTTGTTAACATGTCTTTATCACCAGTTATGTGTTTTGAGCAACCACTGTCTAGAATCCATTTTCCTCTCTTTTAAGTGGTACCTGCAAAAAATAAAAATTAAGATGGTACCCACTTTTCTTTTTAGGGTCCTAAGAGTTAGGTCTTAGGAAACCAAACCCAAGAAGCTTCAGAATTCCCTTTAAAAATATAATTCTTATTTTTATGAACAGTTTCCATAAATGTTTTGATATGTTTATTCCTAATCAAGTTATTATTTGTTTTAGGAATCCATATTTTAATAGTTTTAACATTTTTAGAAACTATTTTCTTTAAATCTTGTTTAATTTTTTTTTTAAACTTATTTTTAAACTTTCAGATTTCTTTGGATTTGCAATTTTCTTATATCCTAATCCCATTTTATTCGAAGTTGACCGAGAATTTTCTATTTATTTAAAAAGATTTTCTCGTCCTTTATTAATTTTGAAAAGATTTTTATTAATATGTTCTAGCTTAGTTTTAAGACTAGATTTTTCTAATTCTAAAACTATAGTGTTAGATTTTAAATTATTTACTTCAAGTGCTAAAATATCATTTTTTATTTTTCTGAATTTCTAATTTCTGAGTTATTATGGAGAGTTGAGAGGCTAAATTAGAATTAGATTCTTGAGATTTTTCAAGTTCTTCTTCGAGAATTTTCTTTTCATCTCTAAGCACACTAATTTCTAATTCAGATATATTCAGTTTTCCTTGTAACTCCTTATTATGTTTCTTAGTCTGTTTTGCAAAATCTACTAGTTCAGAATTAAGTTCAACTAAATCTTCAAAACTTAGTTCACTTACATCATCATTTGTAGCCATGAAGCACACATTTGCTTGCTCTGTGTCACTGTCACTGTAGCTTTCTGATGATGAAGAATCTAAATCATCCCATGTTACAGAAAACGCTTTCTTCTTGATTTTGTTTTCTATTTTTCTGGACAATCTTTCTTCATATGACCCTTCTTATGACATTCATAACATTCCATGACAGATGATGATGGTTTATTGCTATTATTATTGCTAGAATTATTTTTGTAACTCTTGCTCTTGTTATTCTTTTTGAATTTCAAAAACTTTTTGAAATTCTTAGCAATAAATGCCATATCCTCCTCATCTGAGTCAGAGTCATCTTGTTCTTCTGAAACGCTAGATTCTTCTTGTCTTGTGCTTGAACTTTCTTTGTCTGCAAATTTACTTCATATGACATTAGATTTCCTATTAACTCTTATGGTTTCATAGTTGAAAGATCGTTTGCTTCTTCAATAGCTAGGACCTTTCTTTCCCATTCATCCGCTAAAGAGTTCAGGATTTTTGATACTATATCAAAATCATAAAAAATTTCTCCTAATCCTAATAGTGAATTGTAGATATCTTAAAATCTAGAATACATATCATTGATGGATTCATCTTGTTTCATTCTAAAGTTTTGAAATTGATTTTTGAGCATGGAGATTTTGCTTTGTTTGACTTTGTTAGTTCCTTCATGAGTGATTTTAAACTTTCTCCATATTTCATAAGTAGTTTGACATATGCTAACATGATTAAATTCATTTCTATCTAGCACACAAAATAACATGTTCATAGCTTTAGCATTGGCAGTAGCATCTAATTTGTTGTGTTTGACCAAGTGGAATATTCTCCAGTAGGAAAGTGTATTCATTCTGTGTGATATTCCATGATTCAAAATAATTAGATTGCATATAGATTCGCATACGAGTAGACCAATAATTATAGTTTAAACCATTAAAGAATGGAGGTCGTGCAGTGGATTGACCTTCAATAAAACTAGTATTAGTGGTGTTGTTTTCCATATTTGCAAGATATCAGATAACTTTGTAACAGTTATAAGATGCCTTGCTCTGATACCAAATGAAAGTGGTTACTGTGGCTAGCTATCACTTAGGATCGTATAATATGGAATATAATTAAATATAAATGCGGAAATAGATGATAATACAAAGTAAATAAAAAATAAGCACACCAGGAATTTTTAAACTGGTTCAAACTTCCCGTTTTACGTCCAGTCCTAGACTTCCCTTGGAATTTCTCACAATAACGCTCTCTTAACCCAGAGGAATAGGTATACAACATCTGAACAACCAAACATGATTTTTCCGCCTCTAACAACGAAACTTTACCCGCCTGAACAACCGAACAGGACTTCAACAGTTTCAATTGAATTACTTTGACACTATGTGTTCTTAATAACACCGATATGTCTTTAATGTACAACCTTCCTATAATCTTTCCTCAAGTATATATGTGTGTATGAAGATTTAGAAAGGAAAAATATTGCTTAGAATCAAAGAATAAGTTAATTGTTTCATAGATTAAAGCAATATATGAAAGTTATGATTGCTTTTTAAAATGCAGAGATAGTAGAAAGTAAGATCAGAAAGAAATTAGCGAAATGGTGATTTGTGAAGTGGATTTTGTGTATTTATATAATAATTAAAGAGATGCAACCGTTCATGAAGAGTAATGATCAACAGAAGCATCCATACCTCTTCATATTAGAACGTGACTCTTGGCGAAAAAAGTGTCCATTAGAAAAAAATAGCGGTTGAAAGAATTTAGTCGAATGATCCAAAACGATCAGTCAACTGAATATTCAAAGTTGTTTAAAAACAGAGCATTTCTGTGCACCTGTGAAGGTTCAGTCGACTGGCCATATACGGTCAGTCGACTGACCTGACAGTCAAAGCACACTTCTCACATTTTATAGAATTTAAATTTTTTAAACTAACTTAACTACTTGAGGATAGATTTTAACATTTCTATGACTAAAAACCTTCAGTAGATCAACATGGTATACGTAGTTTTGTAGCCTTGTCTCCTTTGTAGTTTGAATAGCATACTTCCTTTTCTTTTTGTCGCTTATCCATATAGTATAATTTATTGCTTTGTCATGAATCAAAATATGTGATTCAACAGTTCTTGGAAGGACCATTTGCATCTGGTCGAGTTCTCTTATAACAATAGTTATCAGGCCAGTGTAGAGATGGCTCCTTTTGAGGCTTTATATGGTCGTCCGTGTCGATCACCTTCATGCTGGATTAAGGCTGGTGATAGACTTGTCCTTGGACCGGATATGATTAAAGAAGCCACAGAGAAGTTGATTTTATACGAAAGATATTGAGGACGGCTCAAAGTCGTCAAAATAGTTATTATGATCGCAGAAGAAGGGATTTGAAATTCTAGATTGGAGACTCTGTCATTCTTAAAGTATCTCCAATGCGAGGTGTATTGAGGTTTGGGAAGACCGGTGAGCTGGCACCACAGTATATTGGTCCTTTTCCTATTCTGGAGAGGATCGGTTCTTTAGCCTACCGAGTGTAGTTGCCTAGCTTGTTATCTGGCGTGCATGATGTATTCCACATTTCTAACCTTCGGAAGTATGTGCACGATCCGGATAGCATTATTGAAGAAGCTGCTCAACAGGATCTCGAAATCACTCCCAATTTAACAGTTAAAAGAGAACCGATAAAGATTGTGGATCGTGATGAAAAGAAATTGAGGAACAAAGTTGTGGAGCTAGTTAAAGTTCAGTGGAGTGGCGATCCAAAGGATTGCACTTGGGAAAATGAAGATAATATGCAGAAATCATATCCCAATTGCAGAGTGGATACTTTGGCTTAAGCTGGTAAGCCATTTCCTTATTCTTTCTGAATTCGTATATTCTTTGTTTATTTTTCTCTCTCTTTCAAATTTCGAGGACGAAATTTTCTTAAGGGTGATATCTGTAACATCCCAAAAAAATTTATCAATTTAAATTAGTAATATATTTAAAATTTTGGAATTTAATTTCAAAATAAATTGAAAAAAATCTCAAACAAATAAAACGAGTGATAAGTTATATATGAATAAAATTCCAATTTCTTTTGAGTTTAAAATTTTAAAATAATAAAATGTTTTAAAAATCATTTGAATTTAAATTTTATATATATAATGCATATATGAGTAGATTTGAGTGTATTAATTGAGACTAAATTTAAAATTGTACAAGTATATGTATGAATATATATATGGACATAAATGGTTATAATTCAAGTTGAATTGGAATTTGAATTTAAATTTAAGATAAATGTTTTAGAAAAATAATTGGCATTTGAAATCATTAAGGTGTAATTTATATAATGTAAATATTGGTTAAAACAATTCTTCTTTTAACATTGTATATAGTATATACAAATGAATAAGGGGTATAATTAATTATAAAGTGAATATGATATAAAATTTATTTAAAAATCCTTTTGTCTTTGTAAACTTACAAGTGTTAGACATGCATAAAGGAGATGGAGTAAAATTAACAAGTGTTTAGATCTCATGATTATTTTTAACAAGTGGCATTCAGTATAATTGGTTGAATAAAATAATAAAATTTAAAAATCATAAAAACTTTTCAGCTTCCATTTTCAAATTATTTAGCCTCCCAAATCTCTGAAAGAACAGTAACAAAGATTTGAGCATTTCAAACTCCAACACCCAAAGAAAAATAAAAGAGAACATCAGAAAAACTGCAACTTCCTCTTGAAGGAAAAAAAATCTAAAATCTGAAGATTTCATTAAAATCAAGATGCAGTTTTACATTCCATCTCTTAGGTAACCTTTAAACTTCATAGCTTAGTGAATTTGTAATTTTAAAATCAAGTTTTAATAAACAAATTCATACTGCAGATTAGTATAAACACAGTGCTTCAGTTTTGGCTAAAGAGGCAGAGTTGAATTCTCTGAAGTAATCTAAGGCAAGTGAAATTCTTTTACAAATTTTAATTTGAATTTGTTAATCAGTAATAAATCAATAATTTAAGCATCAGTTGCAGGAAACAAATCAAGTTCAAAGATTAAAATTAATTTCTAGGTTCAAGCTGCATATCTGTTCTTTGTTGCATAAAAAGATTTCAAAACTCTAGGTAAATTAAAGATTATTTGTTATTGATGAACTAGTAAACAAATACAACAAAGAAAACCCAAAGATCTGTACTTACAAGTTGCAGATTTAATTTCAAGATTAAAATTTAAAATCCAGGCTTCATCCTTATTTTAGAAACTGTCAGGAGCTTCTGTTTACACTTGGCAAGGTGAGTAAACTTTGCGAACTTGGATTCTTTGTGTTGTTTGACTCAGGATAGAGATTGAATTGCAAAGTATATACATACATGTGAATATTGTTGTGATGTGGATGCATGTTTGATATGAAAATAGAGATGTCTCTGTTTATTTCCAGGTTTCAAGAAAAAAAAGAAACCATGTCTAAAAAAAAATCAATCTCCACTTCTCTGATTCACTTCAGGCTATAGTATATGAAGGGAAGTTGTTAGTTTTTACACGATTCAACCCTTAAAATTAGTTTTAAGCAAATCAAAATGAAGAATTTCCTGAAAAATCGAAATTACAGGCAAAAACCAGAACGTGTTAGAAAATTGATCGTCACAATCTTTGATTTCAATTATGTCAATTGAAATGTTTTTACAATTGATGATTTTTGAAAGCAAAGTTAAATATTTTAAGAACGTATTCACTGAGAAATTGGGTTTGATCAGAAAAGTGAAATTTTGTCAATTACTTATGAACTAAGCGTTTTTGGGCCTCGAGTTCGTCGTCACAGCTAGCTTGAGGGTTTATGATCCTTAGAAAAATATAGGTTGAATGTTTAAATCATTATGTTGTTAATTCGAGATCGAATTAGGGTTAAAAACCCATTTCTGCTCGCGTTTGAAGTGATGGTGTTGCGTCGTCGTTAGGTGATCGGACTTTTTGTCACAGGTGCTAATCGCGACGTCTAACGTTAGCGAAGCCTCGGTCAAGTTTTGGTGACCGCTGATGGCCATAGGAGGTGGGGCGAGGCCATTTCTGGTGATGGCCGTTGTGTTTATTTGGATCGAGATAACTCGATTTTGTTTCCGAGTTTAATCCAAGTTTTTTCATGTTTGGGTAGGAAGAGGGGATCGAGGGTGGTCTGCTGGTGGTGATCTTAGAGGTTGGAGGTGACGGCTTCAACGGTGCACGTGCACAGGGTGGTTGTTTGTATCAGTGCTGATGGTTTGAGAAGAAATGGGGTGACTCAAAGCGAACATCGGGGGAAATCGTGTGGTAGCTCGAGTTTTAACTCGAGTGGAATATTGGTGCGCTAGGTAAAATAAAAATTTACTTAAAAAAATTAAAGTTTTGGAAATTTTAAGCAGAGGGGTGAATCTTGGTAAAACTCGAAGTAATGGGCATTTCTTCTCGGGACGACTCGAGACGGCCTCGGGTTAGCCACGAAAATAGCTAATTCCAGTTTGAAAATTTTGAAAACTTAAGTTTAACAATTTTCTAAAGCATTCTTTATAAAATAATGATAGTTTGTTAATGGAAGGTGAAGTAAATAGTATCGAAATGTTTTTTTTTTGAAATTAATGAAGTTCAAAGATATTTCAAATTTTTATTTTTAAATAAAATCATTTTACATTTAACTTAATAAAAGTTGAGAAGTAAATCAAACATTCAAGTGTTAACTTTAAATCAAATTTATTTATAATGATGAAATAATGATTAAACAATTAATTATTTGTAATTACTTTATAATTAATAATTAATCAATTAAAGAATAGTTAATTAATAAAAGTAAATAACATTTAGTTGGTTAACAATTAAGAATTAATAAATTAAGATAATTAATTAAAGAATAATTAATTAATAAAGTTAATTAAGATTTAATTAATTCCTAGTTAAGAATAATTAATCATTGATTTAAAATAATTAATAAAAATAAGTATGTGGTTGATTCACTTAAATCACATTCACCTTAATTAAAGATGATTTACTATCATCAAATGTTGTGTACTGGATTGATAATTCTGTTGTGATGCTGTAATGATGTGAATTGCCTTATGCTGAACTGTGATTTGTGATTTGTTCCCATATGTATACGAAAATTCTTTTTGCCCGTAAAGAAGCATTTAAACTTCAATGCGATAGGGAGTCGGATTCCAGTCAGTTATCTGAAACCCACATCGAACCCTGAATGTGAATCCTTGTAATTGATACACCCACGTGTGTTAAAATTGAGTGCTCACTATTCAGATTAGCCGGGAGAGGACCTTTGTGTCATATAACCCATTCCGAACAGTGATATGACGAAATGAATAACATTTGAAAACGGCATTGAAGACCGGGTGTCTTCGAAAACGATAGGATAACCTATCGAATGTCTCTGCACTGAGTTGCTCTGGTATAGAGATCTCCACATGTGATGGGGAGTCTGATCGGAATTGTGGATGCCCGGATTTGCAAGGGCTTCTTCCTTTACTGGACGAAGTGCCTTCGGTTCTATTCGAACCCGAAACAGACTTGTATGGTTGTGTGTCTGTCACTACACTTTGAGATATAAAGAAGATTTCTTTCAAATACATATATGTTAATGGCGGAGAATTTGTTCACTTAGCTTAACACCCTTCTCTGAGACGTACGAGCTCAGAGGTTATGTAGTTGAAGGTTATCAGTGATATACTCCAAATTTGGTAGTGTGGCATGCTAAGTGCTTCTGTGTGTTGATGATCATTTGTGATCAAAGCATGGCTTTCGTGTAAAGCGTAGCTTTGTGGACGAGACCTCATCGGACCTTACACCCCGGAAATGGTCGAAATAGGAAAGATGCGGCAAGGCTATGAGGGTTGCACCCTTTAGGGTATGTCATATCCTTTTGGAAAAAGGTGGTATCATGGTATGGAGCCTAGATACTTTACCATGTGGTTGCGGCAATCACATTTACTTTGTGGTTGTTGCTTTGTGATAGAGGGCCCTCGGATAAAGGTCGTAAACGATCGAGCAATGGCATAGTCGTGTAGTAGCTACCTAGTTACAGAGGTAACCCGGCCTTGTGTTGGCAAAGAACTGGTTAAGTTCTCGGGACGTCCCTCCAGAGACGTACCCATGTGGAAGTAGGAATTTTCTTAGTCCGACCATTTGTTGAAAATCCAAAGAAACAATACGAGCCCTGTACGGTTTTAGTTGTATAACCTGCCATGCAGCGTGGTGGTAACCTACCACAAAACATGGTAGCTATAGTAGGCATACTATAATGGTTGTATGCTGGCTAAGATTAATATTGTACTTTCGAAATAGTTTTCTACACTATGCACTAGTAATAATATCAAAGAGTTTTTCTCGTATCAAGCATATTTGACTATCATAAGTAGAAATCTCCTCTAATTCTATGATTGCATTGTGTGTGTGGCGGGAGGTCTTATGGTAGTTTTATTTTCCAAAAAAAGCATACCAGATTTTCTTTTATAAATCTTGTTTTATTTAAAAGCAACTGTTTTTGTTTACTCGTACCAGTCCAATGACTGACCCAGAGTTTGTTGTTTTTCCTAAACTCGGGGTGCCCATCATTTCCACACGGGCAGCCTAGTAGCAGGTTTTCCGTGTTTTAGTGTTAGCTGTATTTTGGAGACTTTTTGGTTTGGAGGCTATCGGTTTTGGAGGCTTTTACCTTGGAGATATTTTGGAAGCTTTTGGATCTCAAGGTGCTTAGTTTTGGAGGTTCACTATCACTCTATTTCCTTAAAGATTTTTTGGCATATGATCACTTATTGTTCTATTTTGATGTTCTATTTGAAGTTGTGATATATGTATAAGAATACTCTGATGTTGTAATGGATATTATGATGATGTTTTATCTATGATGTAATGCATGATATTCATTTTGTTTCTGCTATTTTATATTCATCTAATGCTGTTATAAGCTTCATCCGACTGGAGTTCGATGTTTGAATCTTCGGCTGTCGAGTAATAGTGAGGTATTTGATACCAATTTTTGAACATTGGATTTCGGGTCGTGACATTTTCTAACGACCGAAGTGAGTTTAGTGCTTTTATTCCTTTAAAAATCATTTTTTTAATATTTTTATTCCAAATCTCAATAGATTCCATTTTCAATACAAAAATATTTCCAAATAATATTAATGTGATTTCCAAGGCTTCGAAAATCACTTTCAAATCCAACAGGATTTAATTCCCAAATTTCCAAATTTTAAATCCTTTTAAACCTGCATTTAAATATACTCCGGAATTTCATTCCATTTACAATTATAAATCATAATTATAAACTCATGTTTACAAATTCATCTTGTTATATGAATTACTTTCTTGCTTTTTGTTTATAATATCAATTTTTATTCAATTACCATAACAAAAAAAGATAACAGTTTAATATTATCATTTCCTAACAACCAAGCAGACCATATATGACTATAATAATTTCTAAAAAATTATTTCATTCATATATAAAAATAATTTGGGTATAATTATTTTATTTACCCCATTTTAAAACAATAATATGTCGAATTTTCTCTATTCAAGTGTTTAGAGATCTCTATCTATAACGTTAATTACTCGTATTGACTAGAATCCATAAGCCACTCATTAAACCAATCAACATAATTAAAAATAATTTTTATATTCATTAACAAATATGCGCACATATCTATTAATATACTCAAACTCATTCTAGGGTGCTACTGAACCCATCTATAATGAGTACTTCCCACCAGAGCTTGTAGGATCTAGATTAACCCTAGAGGGGGCGTGAATAGGGTTATAGCAAATTTTCTCGATTTAAACACAGAAATAAACTGCAGAAATAAATATGTTGTAAATCACACACAAAATTTACCCAGCTTCGGCAACCCCTGCCTACTGCTGCATTCACAGATTTCTATTAGAATTAAACAGTATCACGCTTACAAACACTCTACTAGACTCGCAGACATTTGCTCCCGCTCACAAACACTCTACTAGACTCGCACACCCTGCTCGCAAACATTTGCTCCCGCTCACAAACACTCTACTAGACTTGCACACCCTGCTCCGCCTATAGAGTTTCGCTTACTCGCAAACTGTGCTTCCCGCCTATAGAGCTTCGTTTACTCGCAAACTCTGCTCCCGCCTACAATAGAACTTTGCAAACTCGCACACCCTGCTCACTGAACTAATTCTAACTAGACAATCTGACACTACCTAAACCCTAGGTGGTGATTTACAAAGTTTTGATTCGAAAAATAAAAACAATAATTAAAAGACACATAAATAACCCTAATTAAAATAACCCTAATTAAAATTATACTAAAGCCCTGTTAAAATTCGACCGGCCCTATTCCTTTTTGCTTGGTACGTTCCTTTGCTTCTTTGTGAAAAATGGCCGCTCTGTTCCTCTTGCAAATTTAGGGCTTCGTCCCTTGCGCTCTTTGTTCCAAATTAGGGCTTCGGGAGGAATTGCCGCTTGATGGTTGACGATTCAGTTTGCTTGCTTCAATTGTTTGCGGCTTCTCCTCCTTGATCGAGTTCGATTGCTTCGGTATGTAATTTATGCTTTTTGCTTCTTCTAATCTTTCGTACTTGAACTCGATAATCTGATTGCCGATGATGATTGGGCTTTTATATAGGTCGAATTCCTATATTTGCGTTCGTATAAATTTGATTGAATTCGTCAAATTCTTTGTACTGCCGCTTGATTATGCTTGGACGTTTGAGATGATTGCGACTTGTTCAAAAACGTATATTTTTTGTTGTTTGAATCCCACGGCATTTATTTCAACTCCTTGGTCATCACGTTGTTGATCTTGACTTGGTAAAAAAAACACGGCTTTGATACTTTGAAAACTTTCCATTCTTGTTTTGCATGTTTTAACAAATTGCTGCTGTGTTGGTTCGACTCTGGTCATTTCGTATTTCACTGGATACTTGTAGTTTAATTGCTTTAATGTCACTTTGGTCGATTGGTTCAACATTGACTTACTGGAAATTTCTTGAATTTGCTACTGAACCATGGCTTCAACTGATAATTTTGATTTCCCACTACACTTCTTACTGTTATTTGACTTGCCGAGTCTTGTTATTCCCTCTGGTGTATCACTAGTTCACTGGTGGTCTTCATATTGTGTATGTTGTATGGTGTCTCTGTATATTTGTTCAGTGTAGCTTCACTGGTTTATGCATTGAGCTGTTTCACTGGTGGTCTAGTGGGTTCTTTTCACCGGCTTGTTGAGTTACCCTGATCTTGTGCACCTTTGTTCATATCTGTAGTATATCCTGATGCACCTGTACATATTGTTTCTTGATTAAAAATTGGTGCATTTCGTATACTGTCATGTTCGCTGTGATGTCATATCTTTGTGCTACCATCTTTTGATTGTTGCATTCACTTCATTGTCACTGTTGCTTCGAGTCGGTTTCATTGTTGCTGCTCCTTCGGTGCACTATGCTTTGTGTACATGTCTTGTTGAGTTTGTAGTTTGTTGTCACTGGTTCATTGGGCTGCATACATGTTGTAAGTGATTTGTGCTTAGTTGCATCACTGGTATTTGGGGCTGCTGTGTATTGTTCATGACTGTTTCATGCAGTTCATTGTGTAGCCTTGGTTTTTGTTGTTTGTATGTGTGATACTTTGGACCTATTGCCTTCAGTTGCTTGTCGAATTTGCATGCATATATCTGGTACTTGTTCATGTTGGTTTAGTTGGTTTTCTTCTGGTTTGTTCACTTCAGTCAGTGCTTGTGACATCCATGTTGCAACTGGTTTTGACTTTGAATGCATCTGTGCATATCACTGTTGCATTTCTGGTCTTTGCATCCGTTCATGTTGATTTTTTTTGAAATTTCACTTGAGTTGAATCCAGTTTCAAAAACTCGGGTTTGACCTTGTGCTTGAGGCGTATTTTTGAATGTTATTGCACGTGAGTTGAACCCGGTTTATTATTTGGGTTTGACCTGTGCTCGCCTGTCCCTGTAAATCAATCAAGTGTATATATATATATATATATATATATATATCGGCGTGCACGGCCTTGTGGCATATACAGTAATACACTGTGTATGTCACAAGTTGTTCATGTATGATGAATTCAAATGATGACGAACAACCCAAATAACTGAGGCAAAAATTATTTTCAAAAAACCATATTTTATTTTATATTGCAAAAATATTTCTTTTTCAATTTTACTGCGTTAGTGAATATTTTTGCAGATTTCTCAGATGCTGGATTCAAACTGGAATGCAGTTGAAGATAAAGATACGAGTGTGAGTGATATGTAGTGAGGTGATGATATGTAAAATAGTGATGTAATTGAATTTGTATCAAAGTTGTATAGTGAATAGTGAGAGCTTGAATTTGTATACTATTCAAAATTGTAATAAATATTTGTTTGAATAAAATATTCGTTTGAATTCAAATTCCGTGTTATTTATTTTATTCAGCAAATATTTATTTAATCTGTGAAAAATAAAATAGTATATTAACAAATACATTTAAACGAATGTATATATGTTTATTATCATCAAACAAAAATCATATAAGCGCAAAGCGCATATTCAACAATCTCCCCCTTTTGATGATAACAAACATATATTTAAGATTTTGAATGTATTAAATGTATTTGATTGTTCAATTTGCTCCCCCTATTTGAATGCTTCCTCTCTACATGATACTCCCCCTACATATATGCATACAAATAAAAATATGTAAATGAGCCTATATGCAAATGGAAAATTATTTGACCTTTGCTTGATTCTATTTGACAAAATCTTAACTTTTCTCTCCCCCTTTTGTTATCAGCAAAAGAAAAGCTGTGTTATAAAAATAGGGATGAAGTGATAGACATGAATCAAACATTTAACTCAATTGAATATAAATATTAAATTTCAATAAAACTCAAACAAAAATCATAATTACCCTTGTCAAGCGCATATTCCACTTTCAGAAGTGATGGGGATAAAATCATCAAAAATCATACAATTCTGTCTATTTGTGGTATATTTATTTCAGGAAATTTGAATATCTACTAACCATGCATAACCGTTAGGACTTTTAAATGAGATTAGTAGTATTCACAATTTTTATTTAAAAAATGAAATCAAGTATCTTCTAACCACGCATGACCGTGAGGACTTTTAAATGGGATTAGAATCAACTTGTCTATTTGAATCAATTAATTTTGATATGCGTTCCATACATGCATAACCGTGAGGACTTTTAAATGAGCATGGAAGCACGTAATCAAAAAATCCAAGTAATTCACCCATGCATAACCGCGAGGACTTTTAAATGAGAGTGAATACTTTGGATATTTATTTTTATTGCTAAATATAATAAGTTGAAGCACAAATAATTTCCTTCACAGATTTAAAGATATTGAAGAACAAATGATTTCCTTTGTAAACTACCACAAATTTACATACTAAATATGATCTTGATGAGTGATGGTCGATAGAAAGATGATAGAAATAGAAATGGTCATGGAATTTTTACCCAACAAAAAGTTTTTATAACTCTTGTTATGAAATTCTAAAGAAATTTTCTAATTATACTTTCTCGAGTTATAATATATGATAAATATCAACACTCATCCCTTGTTCAATCACTATTCATCTTTTCGATAATCAAAGGGAGTCAGATTAGTCAAAATTTGTCATTTAAAATCAAATAAGAATTTCTAATCTGAAAATATGGTCAATACATGATTTTCTCGAGGGGTTTTATAAGCAAATTTTCTGCTATTTGAAAATTATTTCAAGTGAAAAATATGCAGATATTTTCTTCGAAAAACGATGCAGCAAATGAATGTTTTAAAAAAATTAATCACGTTCCACTAGTAATTTTTCTATCAACTATATTACCAGTGTAATCTGCATCTTAATTTAAATTTCACTCAATATTCACTCGTTGGATTTCAAAGACCAGATTGTGAAATTTTAACAAGCTATCTCAGAATGAAATTTGAAATGAAGCCATGTTCACACTCAAACAAATATCATGGTGTTTATTTCAGAAGCCGTAGGATAAACAATTATATTCATGAGTAATCAATAGTCAATCAGCATCATGATTATTTCAAAAAAACAATTTCTCAAGGTTTCAACAATTTTTTTTTAAAATCCTTTTTAACATCTTTCACATGAAATTTGAAATCGTGCAAATTTACAAGCAGTGACCGAATGTCAAAACAAATATATATACGTGTAGCATGAGTAACCATCATTTGACCGAACAAATTCAAAGTTGAAAATCTGATTGGTCATCATTTAAGCACAAAACAATGTCATAAATAAGAACAAGTCAAAAAATCATATCAATTAAGTCCGAATCAGTCAACCATCATAATTACTCCAAGTAATTCTATTTAAAGATGGTTGGTCAATATTTTGAAAAGGAATCATAGCATCAAAATCATCATCTTTTGTACATCTCAATATTGGCTGATTTAATTCAGATTATGGTGCAGATTATCACATTTGATATATCATTCAAAAATAAATTTACCTGTTTTACCTTTACGATAATTTTTTGGTCATTGTCCATTGTGATTCTGTCACCTTTGAACTAGGCTAAGGAACTTTGCTTTGTCGCCCGTTGTGTTTCTGGAACAGCCAAAATCCAGAGAACACTGTTGTTGTTCCTTAGCCTGCCACCACACCTACACGATGAAAGATTTATGTGACCTATTTGTTTTTATAGGTCCATGATTGTTAGTGGCAGAATATGAAACATATGTTTGTGGAGACCCAAACTATTTATATATGTTCCTTTTGGCGCCCAAATTTGTTTGACTTTCAAAGATTTTATATTTGTGCCTTTTGGAACCCAAATTGGTATAGTTTTCACGTGTTTGGGTCTATACCAACAATTATTTAGATTATGTCCAAATTTTCTACAAAACGTGCACATTAAATTGACTTGATTAAATTTTGTGTTCCTATGACTATGATTTTCAACATGATTTCCAATTATTTCAGATCGAGCAAAAACACTTTTACTTTTTGCATTATCATCATTTTGTGATTTCCCAAAACCTAGCCCTTTTCTATTGTTAGCAAAAAATTGATTTCTCAATAACATTTTGAAAGATTTTTCTCCTTTTGAAAAGTTATTCAGGGATTTCTCAAGATTTTGGACTCTGGTTTTTAATGTTGAGTTTTCAGTGACAAGTGAGGTGCATCGATTTATAAAATCCTTTTTCCTAGTGTCGATGGTTTCCTTAAGATTCAAGTTTTCTTTTTCAAGGCTCTCAAAGTTATTCCTAATTTTTGATAGTTCCGAATCTAAAATTTTACATTGGTTACATTCTAGGTTTTGAATATTTTCAAGTTCAGTTTCTAACCTAGAATTTTCAAGGGCGAGTTTCCTCCTTTCAGATTTCAGTTTTTCAATTTTAGATTCAAGCGTATCAACTACTTTAGTAAGATCAGAACACATAAAAACAAGTTCTTTATAAGAAAACTCACCTGCCTCACTAGATTCGTCGGAGCTTGCTTCTGAATTTGATTTTGCCATAAGACACAAATTAGCCTCCTCTGAGCTGCTATCTGAAACTTCTTCTCCTTCTTCATCATCCCAAGTTGCTGCAAAGGCCTTCTTTTTCTTTTTCTTTCCTTTGTTGTTTTTGAGAAGTGGGCATTTTGGTTTGATGTGGCCAGGCTTGTTGCAGTTATAACACGTCAGTTCATCATCGGAATTTTCAGAATCTTTTGGCCTATTACAACTTGTTTTCTTCTTGCGTGGCTTGAATCTCGACCATTTTCTAAGATTATTGACAGCCATTGCAAGCTCTTCAATTGGATCTTCTTCATCTTTATCGCTTTCTTCTTTGCTCTTTAAGGCAATCGTCTTCTTCTTTGGTTCGGAGTTGTTGCGTTCTTCCTTTGCTTTTAGCTCAAGCTCATATGTCATCAAGTTACCAATCAACTCCTCCATGCTTAGCTTACTCAAATCTTTCGATTCTTGGATTGCCGTGACTTTTGCCTCAATGTTCATTGGTAAAACTCGTAGCACCTTCCTCACAAGCTCTACCTCAGTGAAGACCTTCCCAAGCGCTCTAGCGTCGTATACCAAAGTTGAAAAACGTCCAAACATGTCTTTTATGCTCTCGCCTTTGTCCATCACAAAGTTTTCGTATTCGTTGCTGAATAGGGCTAGACGAGACTCCTTGACTTGAGAAGTTCCTTCGTGTGTCACCTCCAAAGTATGCCAAATTTCCTGTGCTGTTGTACAATAAGAAATTCTATTAAATTCGTTTTTATCAAGAGCACATATCAAAGCATTCATGGCTTTAGCATTTGTCATTTTCAATTTCTTATCGTTGGCATCCCACCTATCCTTAGGTTTAGGAATCTCAGTACCACCAACGATTATAGTGGGAGGTTTATAGCCAGTTTCAATAATATCCCAAACATCATAATCAACAGAACTAAGATAGATACCCATCCTAACTTTCCAATAAGCATAATCGTTCCCGTTAAACATGGGTGGCCTAGCAATAGATTGCCCCTCAGAAAAAGCATTATTCGTTGAATTCATGAATCTAGAGTTAAATAAAATACTGTGCTCTGATACCACTTGTAGGATCTAGATTAACCCTAGAGGGGGGTGAATAGGGTTATAGCAAATTTTCTCGATTTAAACACAGAAATAAACTGCAGAAATAAATATGCTGTAAATCACACACAAAATTTACCCAGCTTCGGCAACCCCTGCCTACTGCTGCATTCACAGATTTCTATTAGAATTAAACAGTATCACGCTTACAAACACTCTACTAGACTCGTAGACATTTGCTCCCGTTCACAAACACTCTGCTAGACTCGCACACCCTGCTCGCAAACATTTGCTCCCGTTGACAAACACTCTACTAGACTCGCACACCCTGTTCCGCCTATAGAGTTTCGCTTACTCGCAAACTTTGCTTCCCGCCTATAGAGCTTCGTTTACTCGCAAACTCTGCTCCCGCCTACAATAGAACTTTGCAAACTCGCACACCCTGCTCACTGAACTAATTCTAACTAGACAATCTGACACTACCTAAACCCTAGGTGGTGATTTACAAAGTTTTGATTCGAAAAATAAAAACAATAATTAAAAGACACATAAATAACCCTAATTAAAATAACCCTAATTAAAATTATACTAAAGCCCTTTTAAAATTCGACCGGCCCTATTCCTTTTTGCTTGGTACGTTCCTTTGCTTCTTTGTGAAAAATGGCCGCTCTGTTCCTCTTGCAAATTTAGGGCTTCGTCCCTTGCGCTCTTTGTTCCAAATTAGGGCTTCGGGAGGAATTGCCGCGTGATGGTTGATGATTCGGTTTGCTTGCTTCAATTGTTCTTCTCCTCCTTGATCGAGTTCGATTGCTTCGGTATGTAATTTATGCTTTTTGCTTCTTCTAATCTTTCGTACTTGAACTCGATAATCTGATTGCCGATGATGATTGGGCTTTTATATAGGTCGAATTCCTATATTTGCGTTCGTATAAATTTGATTGAATTCGTCAAATTCTTTGTACTGCCGCTTGATTATGCTTGGACGTTTGAGATGATTGCGACTTGTTCAAAAACGTATATTTTTTTGTTGTTTGAATCCCACGGCATTTATTTCAAATCCTTGGTCATCACGTTGTTGATCTTGACTTGGTAAAAAAACACGACTTTGATACTTTGAAAACTTTCCATTCTTGTTTTGCATGTTTTAACAAATTGCTGCTGTGTTGGTTCGACTCTGGTCATTTTGTATTTCACTGGATACTTGTAGTTTAATTGCTTTAATGTCAATTTGGTCGATTGGTTCAACATTGACTTACTGGCAATTTCTTGAATTTGCTACTGAACCATGGCTTCAACTGATAATTTCGATTTCCCACTACACTTCTTACTGTTATGTGACTTTCCGAGTCTTGTTATTCCCTCTGGTGTATCACTAGTTCACTGGTGGTCTTCATATTGTGTATGTTGTATGGTGTCTCTGTATATTTGTTCAGTGTAGCTTCACTGGTTTATGCATTGAGCTGTTTCACTGGTGGTCTAGTGGGTTCTTTTCACCGGCTTGTTGAGTTACCCTGATCTTGTGCACCTTTGTTCATATCTGTAGTATATCCTGATGCACCTGTACATATTGTTTCTTGATTAAAAATTGGTGCATTTCGTATACTGTCATGTTCGCTGTGATGTCATATCTTTGTGCTACCATCTTTTGGTTGTTGCATTCACTTCATTGTCACTGTTGCTTCGAGTTGGTTTCATTGTTGCTGCTCCTTCGGTGCACTATGCTTTGTGTACATGTCTTGTTGAGTTTGTAGTTTGTTGTCACTGGTTCATTGGGCTGCATACATGTTGTAAGTGATTTGTGCTTAGTTGCATCACTGGTATTTGAGGCTGCTGTGTATTGTTCATGACTGTTTCATGCAGTTCATTGTGTAGCCTTGGTTTTTGTTGTTTGTATGTGTGATACTTTGGACCTATTGCCTTCAGTTGCTTGTCGAATTTGCATGCATATATCTGGTACTTGTTCATGTTGGTTTAGTTGGTTTTCTTCTGGTTTGTTCACTTCAGTCAGTGCTTGTGACATCCATGTTGCAACTGGTTTTGACTTTGAATGCATCTGTGCATATCACTGTTGCATTTCTGGTCTTTGCATCCGTTCATGTTGATTTTTTTTGAAATTTCACTTGAGTTGAATCCAGTTTCAAAAACTCGGGTTTGACCTTGTGCTTGAGTCATATTTTTGAATGTTTTTGCACGTGAGTTGAACTCGGTTTATTATTTGGGTTTGACCTGTGCTCGCCTGTCCCTGTAAATCAATCAAGTGTATATATATATATATCTGCGTGCACGGCCTTGTGGCATATACAGTAATACACTGTGTATGTCACAAGTTGTTCGTGTATGATGAATTCAAATGATGACGAACAACCCAAATAACTGAGGCAAAAATTATTTTCAAAAAACCATATTTTATTTTTTGCAAAAATATTTCTTTTTCAATTTTACTGCGTTAGTGAATATTTTTGCAGATTTCTCAGATGCTGGATTCAAACTGGAATGCAGTTGAAGATAAAGATACGAGTGTGAGTGATATGTAGTGAGGTGATGATATGTAAAATAGTGATGTAATTGAATTTGTATCAAAGTTGTATAGTGAATAGTGAGAGCTTGAATTTGTATGCTATTCAAAATTGTAATAAATATTTGTTTGAATAAAATATTCGTTTGAATTCAAATTCCGTGTTATTTATTTTATTCAGCAAATATTTATTTAATCTGTGAAAAATAAAATAGTATATTAACAAATACATTTAAATGAATGTATATATGTTTATTATCATCAAACAAAAATCATATAAGCGTAAAGCGCATATTCAACAGAGCTAAGGTTCACGCTTAACCTTCAGCTCTGATACCAAATGTCATGACCGAGATTTTCGACCTCCGAAAATCGATGTCAATACACCCACTGTATTACATACCGAACAGTCGAATGTCAAAAATATCGAACCGTTAGGGAAAAGAAGGAAGTGGTAGAAGAAGAAAAAAGAAAACAATAATACAGAATCTCATAGTCGTAGCGGAACAATATATAATAGGTAACAATCGGTCTTTATATAAAAAGAACTATAACTGTTTTTATACATTGCATCATCAGAGTACAATACATCAGTAACATCTCATTGGACAGTTATAATAACTTGTCCTCGCAAAAGCTGAACACAGCCTACAATACACAACGGAATATAAATCAGATATGGAAAATACGTCTTTGCCATCCAGTTCGTCTCTTGAGCTCCATAACATCCTATCTGAATCTATAATACTCAGTCTGACCCGAGCATTATAATAACATAACACCCGAGTCAGTCTAGAAAACCAGCGTGAGAAAACACACTCAATTTGAATTATTAAAGTATTCAAAATCCTTTGAAAATCAAGGGTATCTCGTAAGACCACACCACACATAAACACGACGGATTTTTACCTTATGATAACCAAAACATTTCATATCAAATCATTTGATATTAGATAGTGTCTAAGTATAAATACTTATTCAAACAGCTAAAATGTTTGCGTCTAACGTTCCAGCATAGTTGGGCACAATAAAAACTGTACGATGCTTATTGGAGAATGGATTCCATACGAATACTAGGTACATGGGTATCACCTATCACAGTACACGTCCATAACAGCATACCGAGGACGATACCGAGATCCCCTGCTACACAAGACCGGTCTACCCCTAATCTGGATAGACTGAGTATGCTATCACCCTGGTGTTCCCACCCTTTCTCCGAGCTCCTTCCATAAAATGTAGCAATAATATCTGAGGGTATCCAGAAAGGTGATAAACATACCATAATTGGAAGCTACCCACTTAGCCTGCCGCATCTACCCTGCTTTTTAGTCATTCCTGGCTGATGAGGCTGGAGGCTACGATTACCTTTCTAAGGAAATTTTTACTTAGAATGCTCATTGTCCTCCGATGACAATGTAATGATAGCATTCATACATACAAGTCCGTTCTGAGTTCGAACAGAACCGAAGACACTATTCCTACTACATCCATTTTGGAATAATCCTCAAGATTAGTAGCAATTAGCACTTGCACTTAACTGCTACATTTTCGACTCCATGCTCTTGTTTTCACATAGAAAACGTACTCGTTGGATCGAAATGGTTTTCGGATAATAAATCCGATAAAACAACGTTCGATATTTTTCGGTAAACTCAACCCCGGTTCTGTTGGAAATAAACAGACGAAAATAAGATCGGAGATCACCTCCTAACCGTCAGTGGATGGATTTTCTTATCAACTTTCTAGAAGAACGAAACGAGTTTATACATACATTATAACACCTCGAACGGCAACTACACCATATAATTCTCGTATTTCTTCTAGATGTTCCTAAAGTTATATTTTGGGTCTAGATTTTATAGTCGGTTATTTAACTATCAAATAAAAATCATTCAACCAAATATTCTATTTTCCATTGAAACACTAAATCTCATTTTTACTTAATTTTAATAAAGTTAAATCCCTTTATCTAGAATATATATACTTATCTTACCGAATTTTATAAAATTCACCAACTATCCCTTTTTCATAAAGAATATTTGAAACCCTTTTAAAAATAATATGGAAAGTACCTCTGCATTATCATCCCATGGATTCATAGTTCAATTCTTACGTCTCTATCCCAGGGAAATCCAAGACTTAACTGCAGGTACTCATTGCCTCCGATTTCGCCATAAGGGTATACCATACTTCCCGAAATCTTTACTTCAAAATTTCCAAAATATTACTTATGAAATTTGTATAATAATTTTTCAAAGTAGGCAAACTATTTTTAAATAAAAGTTATTATATAAAATATTAATATTAAATAGTTTATCCTTTTAAAACAATAGTACCGATTAATTCTAAATAATAAATAACTAAATATAACTAACTTAATTCATAAATTAATATCCTTTAATTTTTTTTAAATAACTAAACAACTTATTTTCTGAAATATTCTTAAACACTTTTAAATTTTATTGCTAATACTTAAAATTCCTCCTTTTTAAAATAAACTTAACTTCTCAGGAAAATACATTTTCAACTCCAATATAGCCAGTCTGATTATTTATAAATCCCTCTCGATTTATTCCCACGTTCTAACTTCGTAAATCCCCTTTTTTCACATTTCTGAAAAAATAAATTTGCTTTTTTGTTAAAATCAATTTATCTATCTCCTTATAAATCCACGTTGTGAAATTATAATTCCCATTTATCCACTGATAATTTACTTTACTTATCATAGTCTCATTTCCCGTTTTAAAACATTTTCACTTAATCGATTTTAATTCGATTTCTAAATTAAATTCCATTTCAAAATAAGTTTCCTAATATCCCAACCATATTCCACTTTCCTTTTCATAATTTAAAATATTATTTAAAATCTGGTGTAACAATTTCATATTCTATTTTCAAATTTTCTTTTATTCTTTGCCAAACTATTTTAAATCTTGATTTAAAAAATAAATCCTTTTATACTTAAACAAAATCGCTTAAATTCTTTTATTTAAATATTCCAAAATCTCTATCTTTCCAAATTCAAAAATTATCAAGTAAAATTTTAAAATCAAACTATTTATTTCACCTAACGTTTATTTCTTTAATTTATCCAAATTTCACTATAAATATTTTTATTTCAAATTTTCCTTTTTAATACCTTTTATAATTTTAAATATTTATCATCAGTATTTTAAAATATCAAAATCTAACTAGTAATTCCATAGCATAAAATAAATTCAATCCACTCTATAATCTATCACAGATTATTCAATATATCATATTATTGGGTATGAAAATAAATTCAACATTTTTGAGAAAACCAGTTGGATCATTTCAACCAGTTTTCTTGCATTCATAGATGTTAACACAATATTAAAGTACTAATCCCACTTCAAGGGGGATATTGTGGTATATAGGGTCATCCGCTATTATGCGGGCTCATAAGGACTCATTCGCCATATATATGCGGGAATATCAATCACTCCAATACACACACACACACAACTATATATAATATCACATCCAACTGATAATAATTTATCAAATCAATCAGTAATTAATCTTAACTATTTAAAATTAATTATGGTAATCCAAAAGTGAGTGAGATTAACTCACTTTTAAATTTTCAGATGCTTTCGCATTCCGGTTCCGATTTAATTTGAACACGTTTTAAATTGTTTGAAAATTCCAGAAGCTCCAACTTCGTCCAAACCATATTTAATGCGTAGACGACGACATCAGGATCCCGACGAATATTGAATCATCCGAATCAGACCTAGTACGCATGAGATATGAATTTTATAAGTTTACACATAATTTGTATAAATAATTCTTTTTATTTTATTTTATTTTAAAGTAAAACAAAGACCACTACCTTAAAACAGACTCGGCCCAAAATGTCTTCTCCTCCAATGCCTGCATTGCACATGAACAAGCAACCCAACTCCACCGTGCACGCTCGTGCACTGACACGCCTCCCGACCCCGATGATCGACGCCGCCATCACCAACGTCCCCCTCTCGACGTTCCTTATACGTCGATGCCCCCAAAACCCAGCTCGATGCTTTGAATAAAAACATGACACGCTCGACGCACCTAACATCCTACTCCACCAAGCACAACCGCGAGCCACCGTTTCGCCACGCCAAGGTGCACCTCTACCCCACGACATGCCGATGTCCTCCAATTGACCTCCAGCTCCACGAATAAGTTAGAATTTCAAGCCCTAGCTCCTTCTAACAAGTCGACTTCGGTTGAGAACGTACTCCCCCTTTCCCTATGAATGTATGCGCGAGTCCTAGCTCGTGATTTGAATTCGAGCTTTCCCACCTTCATCTTATTAATATAAATTTTATAAGCCTTTAAATTATTTGTAACAAGCTTAGAACTCCGGATTCAATATTTACCAAATCTTCAATTCTTAAATTTGATAATTAAATTGCCCAACAAATAGTTATATTTGAAATTCAAGTTAAAATTAACTATCAAAATATTTAAAATCAATTAAATATTCCAATTTTAAATATCCAAAATTATGGGTCGTTACAAAAAGAGAGCCCATAGTTCGGGAGAAGAAATCAGGAAAATTTTGCCTATTCCATGAACTGGATGAATATAAAACAAATGAATTCTGACACCTGCGAGATCTGATTTAAGAGCAGGTTTGGAACAATCGGCTACAGCGATACATGAGAAACCAAACCACAACGGTGCAGCAGGGGCAGCCACCATCTGCGACGAATGCGTCTGGAAGTGGCCTTAGATCTAAGTCAAGAATGATTGTCCTATGATCGGAACGAAAGATAGTCGGGCTTGATTCCCACACTTTGCTTTGTTTGCAACTAATGTTTGCAAATGAATGATACAGTATTATTATCAGGCCGCTTACCCGTGTACGGGATCTCGATCGATCTCAAGGCACGTTGGAGTTGGATGTCTGGCAATAATGCTCGACAAGATGGATGTTTTATATGCTTGTTGTCTTAGTTTGGATTTTATGAATGAATGCTCGATTTTGAAAACCATTTGAATATGATGACCGATATTGAATGCGAAACACCAATGAAAGTTTGTTACCGCCTGATATTTTTTTATGAACTGATTGAACATGATTCTTCCGACTGAAGAGAGGGAACAACGAACCATAAGGTGTGAGTCTCCTTGTCGGAGAGCGAGTGGATTGAACATGTACATGATAGTGGTTCCCTTCATCGATAAATGATGAAATGGACTTACTCGAACATTGAATTTCTTCGTCGGAGAGCGATTTCAACATGAATTAACAATCAGAGAGATCGGAGATTAGGTTAACAATCGGGAGAGATCAGAGATTAAGTTAACGATCCCGAACAGATCAGAAATTGAGTTGAATATCGACTACCTAATCCAGAGAGGAGATCAGACCTTATACCGCGTGTTGATTGTGTGATCCGAAATGATAAAAAAACTGGACTTTGAATTCGAACTCGAAGTTCACTTTCAGGCTATTTGATCATAATAACCAAAATATGTCGTTGCCTTGGTTCGGTCAGACTCGTGAATGATGGGATGCTCAGTTATTTTAGACAATTTATAAACGATGTTGCGATTGGTCGTAATTCACTTTCCAGATGGATGACTTATAATAACCAGATAATCAGTGAAAGTCATTGCTTCGATTCGAGTGGACGTTCGTATGATGGAATACCAAGTGACACTAAATGATTCGTAAATAATGTTCCAACCAATGACAATGAACTTACACAGCCATTGACTTTTTATTACTCGGCACATGATTTACCTATAACAACTTAAATCATGGACGAAGACGTGATGACATTGATGTTAATACATGATAATTAACTCCTGGACGAATACGAGACAACTTTAATTTACAATATATGATATATGATGTGACAATTCCAAAGGAACAAAAAATGATTATGATTTTTGACTAACTCCTGAGCAAGGACTTATGTCTTTAGCTATAATGGTCTAGAACGATCTTTCATAATTAGATCACCGCATGTTAAAAAATTCTGTTTTTCAGTGATTGATTCGTTTCCTGAAAAAAAAAAACTGGTATAAGAAAAATTAATTTCTACTGACATGAATGCCTATTTACGGTAGTGGGCTATGACAGTCAATTTTTAAGCCTATGCTTCTCTTAGTATTAGTTGTAACGTCTATTTTATAGGTTCTGTTATATTATTCAGGTCAGTATTGCATGCAATTATCAAATCATTAAAAGATTTGCCTTTTGAAATAGTTTTTGTGAAACGTTTGAGAAATGACTGAAGATATGAACACAACATATTAACAACAGTACTGCATTGTTCATAGTCCATGCATATATACATGATACATCATGTCAAACATAATTACATAACTGAATACTCAACCGCATTTCACACATCATTTTTGATTGCCTTGCTATATCCAGTCTGGTCGTCATAGTATTTAGACCACAACATAACCCCTCCATATTTGTTCGAACTCTTGAGTGTTGGAAGCACTTGTGATGTCAAATCAGTAGTAGGAATGAATCCACTACCCGCTGCATCTGGTGCGGCTGGCAACCCTAGAAATATATTTGTTGCCTTGATTCCTGACGCCCATTGCTTCCATGCATCGTCCAAACCTGTTACTTGTCCCGATGAATATTGGCATGGTGGATTGTTATAGAATTGAACCCAGACATTATCGAACAATCCGGTGTCCAATGCTCCTCCAACCCAAGCATCAGGGTATGGACATTGTGGTGCTGCTGTCAAATACACCTTTTTACCCTGTGCACTGTAACCCGATAGATATGTAGCAAGGTCATCATAATGATCCGGGCTTCCACCCTCGATATCAAAATCAACACCGTCTAACACAGCATCACCTAGTAAGATCCTGCACCACCCCCGATTGATAATATGTAGTCAGCAACTTGCTTTGCGTCATCTTTTGATGTTATAATGTAAGATCCTGCACCACCCCCGATTGATAATATAACCTTTACACCTGCTGCTTGACATGACTTTATATCATCACTTAAGCCTGTGCATCCATTAGAGGTAGGATCACAATGGCCTGCTAGGTTTAGTTGTGGTGCTTGGCCATTGCCGAAAACACAGAGAAATGCAAGGTTTACGAATGCATAGTTTCCAGTAGCACATGTTTCAGCTAGTGTGCCTTCTTGACCATTTTGTCCCCAATAAACTGCTATCTTTCCAGCATGGGATAGAGATGAAACCGAAGTTAGCAAGATGAATAAAGCTAGGATGTTAGTAGAAAGTGCCATTTTAGTTGTAGTGATTAAAGAGTTCTTGAAGGTTGGATGTTTGGTGATGAACAATGGTTCTCCTTTTATAACATGAATGTCTTTACAATGGACGTGTCTAAATAGATTTTAGGATAGCGTAGCTTCTCAGTTATGTTGCCGTATAACTATTTTAAGAGGATGTATACTATTACCAATTTGAAGGAAGACTAGCTTTATCTGCAGTGTACGTAGGTTCTTCGTTGATTACTTGAGTTATGGCTTCATGTTATTTAATAGTAAATTAGAGTTAATTGGATTGTATTATTTGTTCCTATTTGACTAAATGAAATATGTATCTTTCCTTGTACTAAAAGCCAATAACAAAATCATCGGTGTATGTTCGTTTTTGTCTCGTTATCTTTGGTCTACTTTTCCACGGATTTGTGTTGTGTGCTGATAATAAGATTTTTAATACCGGTGATTAATGTTATTTAATGGTCATGTCACCGGTGGGCTCTATTTATCGCAATTAGAGGAAATATCCATGTTCACACTTCACACTTGCAGAATACCTGTGACCACTTTCACGGTATTTGCTGAATGAATAGGTTTGTTCAAGTCATTAGTTAATGCTCAATTACCACTTACTATGTACTTAATTGCTTAACTTGTCATCCGTGTTTTGGCATATTTAGCCTGCTGCATAAATTCTGAATCTTGCTAAGAATTGGAATTTTGATAGAAACGCAACTTTCTTTTATTGAGATTGAAATTGTATTGTTACCATCATTTAGTTACAAAGCAGAACGTATTTATACAAAGTATAATGAGCTGACTTAGCAGGCCCATAATCCAAAGACAAAGAAATGAATTGTTTACAACCGTTGAGATGAATGACTGTGATGAATTTGATATTGTACAGTGGATTACTATATGTGATTGTGAAACCCTATTGCCAACGTTATTCTATTTCCCCCTCTTATTTGCGGCTAGGGTCTTCTTCATCTTTTCCTTCTGCTTCTGAAATGTTTCTGATGCAGAGTTTATTCTTTAGATCTTCAAAGTATTTACGTGACAAAGCTTTCGTAAATATGTCAGCTATCTGATTAGAGGCTGAAGATGATTGACTTCAAGTTTGCCTTTTGCTATCTGATCTCTGACGAAGTATAGATCAATCTCGATGTGCTTCGTTCTGGCGTGCAGAACTGGGTTAGCTGCAAGAGCTACTGCGCTGGAATTGTCGCACCAAATGATGGTTTTGCGTGAAAGTCTGATCCCTAATTCATAAATTAGGGCTTCTGTCCACATTACTTCGGCAGTGGCTGATGCGACACTTCTGTACTCGAACTCAGTACTAGAGCGTGAAATAGTTGGTTGCTTTTTGGCACACCATGAGACAGGATTTCCACCTAAGAATATGCAGTGTCTGGTCGTAGATCTCCGGTCATCACATTCCGAGGCCCAGTCTGCATCGGCAAAACCTTGAATAGATAAGTTTTTGCTTTTATTTAGCTTGATTCCATGATTTGATGTTCCTTTGAGAAATCTGAGTATTCGTTTCACTGCCTTCCAGTGTAAATCTAATGGTCTCTGTATAAATTGACAAACTTTATTCACAGCAAAAGATATATCAGGTCTTGTTACGGTTACATATTGCAAAGCACCTACTATACTCCTATATAGTTTTGTATTATCAATTTGTTCTCCTTTATATTTAGACAAATATAAATTACTTGTCATTGGTGTAGGCATTGGCTTAGCTTCATGCATTTTAGCTCTACTTAATATTTCAGAAATGTATCTTTGCTGACTTAAGATAAGTCCCTTATCAGGGGTAGTGGTGACTTCTATACCTAAGAAATAATGTAGTTTGCCTAAGTCTTTAATGGAGAATGTTTTGTCTAACATATTGATAACATATTTTATTTCTTCTTTGTTATTACCTGTGACTACAAAGTCATCAACATATACAAGTATGTAAGTAATGCACCTTTCATTTATCTTTGTGTAAATAGAGTTGTCAGACTTGCATACCTGATATCCCATAGAAATTAAAGTAGCTTTTAACTTTTCATACCATACTCTGGGTGCCTGTTTGAGACCATATATTGCTTTATGAAGTTTGCAGACGAAGTTCTGTTTGTTATCTTGAATATAATCTTGAGGTTGCTGCATATAGACTTCCTCTTGTAATTCTCCATTTAGAAACACATTATTCACATCAAACTGTCTTATATCCCATTCATAGTGTAGAGCTATAGTTAGAATAATTCTGATAGTGGCTGGTTTGACTAAGGGTGAAAAAGTTTCTGAGAAGTCAAATTCATACCGTTGAGAGTATCCTTTGGCTACGAGTCTAGCTTTGTATTTGACATTTTTACCATCTGGTGAAGTTTTTAACCTGTATGTCCACTTGCTGCCTATAATATTTTTATTTGTTGGAGCTGGAACCAAGCCCCATGTTTTGTTTTTGATTAAAGCACTGTATTCTTTATCCATGGCCTCTTTCCAATTGTTGCTTTTGGTTGCTTCATTGTAGTTGATTGGTTCTTTCTCATTTATATTGGCAGTGTAGATCTTTGGTTTGAATATCCTATGTTTTGATCTTGTAATCATGTGATGTCCTTCTTGTGTAGGTGTCATGTCACTGCTTTCTGGAAGTGGACCGTTACCTTGATCATTATTCTGATCTTCAGATTCACAGTTTTCAGACTCACTGCTAAATGAGTTTGTTTCATCACCTTGACCTGGCCCTTCAATGGGCACTGTGTGTTGAGGGTTTGATGATGAATTCTTATGACTTTCAGTATCTTTAGATTTCTCCTTTCTCCATACAGGTATGGGTGGTAGGAATTTCTTGGCATGATGAATTTTTTGAGTGGTTTTTGTGTCTTTACTAGTGAAGGGAAATGTGCATTCATTAAATGCAACATGCCTTGATATAATTATTTTTCCTTCACTTGTAAGACACTTATATCCCTTTTGGCTAGTGGCGTATCCAAGAAAAGTACAGGGTAATGATCTGAAACTTAACTTATGTTGATTATATGGTCTAGTATATGGATAACATAAGCATCCAAAAGTTTTGAGGAATGAATAGTCTGGTTTTGTATTGTGCAGCATTTCTAATGGTGTTTTGTTCCTCAAAACTTTTGTAGGCATTCTATTTATAAGAAACACAGCAGTTGTAAATGCATCTGGCCCAAACTTTAAAGGCATTGATGCATGTGCAAGCAGTGTTAGACCAGTATCAACAATGTGTCTGTGTTTTCTTTCAACAATGCCATTTTGTTCAGATGTGTGTGGACAGTTAATTCTGTGATTTATACCTTTTTCAGAAAAATATTCTCTTAGAGTTTTAAATTCAGACCCACCATCTGTTTGTATGATTTTAAGTTTTTGATTTGTGAGATTTTCAGCTTGTCTTATAAAATGAATTACTGCATCCTTTGCATCAGACTTTGATTTAAGTAGTAGAATCCAAGTATATCTAGAGAAAGAATCTACAAAAGAAATGTAGTAATTCATTCCATAATCAGAGTTAATGGGTGCAGGTCCCCATAGATCAACTGCAACCATTTCTAAAGGCTTGTTGTACTTAGTCAATGAATTAGTAAATGGTATTTTATGACTCTTCCCTAGCTGACATGCATGACATATGTAAGGCAAGGATATGTTTTCATATTTGATATTGCTACTTTTCAAAATATTTTTAACAGTAGCTATACTGGGATGACCCAGTTTACAGTGCCATATATCAAAAGCTTTGTTAGAAACAGTAGTGTCAGTCTTTGAATAGTTACACCATTTATCCTTCTGTCTTGGTTCATTTTCTTGAACTAGAGAGAATTTATATAACCTATCTTGCATTTTACCCTGTAAAAGAGTGTTCTTATTCAGTAAATCTTTGACTAGACAGAACTTTGGATAAAATTCAAAATAGACTTGATTATCTTTAGCAAACTGAGAAACACTTATTAAATTCTTTTTAATTTGAGGAACTCTAAGAAGCTTATTTAAGTGTAACTCTCTTTTGCTATTAAGTTTGGCATTGCCAGTGTGTGTGATTTTTAGAGAACTACCATTACCGACATAGATAGATTGTGTACCTTTGTATTCCTTGTTTCCAAGATTGAGATTCTCTAGGTTGCTTGTCACATGATTAGTTGCCCCAGAGTCTGGATACCAATCTTCTTGTAGTATATCATCATTTTTGACTTGATTGTCTGATTCATTTTGATTCTTTGACTGACTGCCTTGATTTCTTACTTCTGTTTGAGTAAGATTGACATTTGGATTATGATTTCTTTGAGTATTGTTTGACTGTATGACAAAATTTTGATCAAATATGAAGTAACACTTGGAAGCAATATGTCCTGGTTTTTCACATATTTGACACTTGATTCTGTTATTGCCTGTCCATCTTCCTCTTCCTCTGCCTCTAATGTTTTGACCACTTCTTTGGTTTGTTTGAGTTCTGTCTTGACCTTTTCCTTTGAAATTAGTAGTGAAGTTTACTGAGTAGTCTGTATTGATAATCTTCTTTTGTTCAATTCTTCCTTCTTGAGATAGAAGAGTAGAATGAACATACTGCATATCTGGTAGAGTTCTCTGAGATGATAGAACTGTGATTAGAGATTCATAGTTTTCATCCAGACCATTTAAGATTGTTAATATTTGTTCAGATTCTGAAATTCTGTGCCCAGCAGAAGCAAGTTTATCACAGTAGTTCTTTGCTTTGGTGAGATATTCTTGCATTGTCATATTTTCTTTCTTTAGATTTTGAAATTGCTTTCTGTAGTGCATCACTCTTGCAGCTGTTTGAGAGTTAAAAATTCGTTTGATGGTTTCCCATATCTCATTTGATGATTTGCAGCCAACTATTTGAGATAAAATACTCACATTTACAGATGACATTATCCAGGAAGCAAGAAGACTATCTTGTTTCAGATAGTTTGAATATTCAGTATTGGGTACCATATTGTCTTTATCATCTTTAACCATTATAGGTGGAATGGTTATCATACCATTGATATACTCATCTAAACCATAACCTCTGATGGCTGTTTCAATTTGATATTTCCATAGTAAGTAGTTATCTTCATCCAGTTGCACTGCTAAATGTCCCTTTGGTTTGATGATTTGCAGATTAGATTTTTGATTGCTACTAGTATTTCTGGTGGTTGGAGAAGTGGTTGCTGAGTTTTCTTCATCTCCAGCCATGATTTCAGTGACAGATGGTGCAGATGAATAAGAATTGCAGTCAAGAACTAATATCTGAATTCAAGAAAGGATCTATGTTTGTGTTGTTTATCAAGAACTGAATTCTTGATAAATTTCACACTGCAGCAATAACAGAGGTTATCACTTGACTTAATGATGTTCAACAAGAACTGAAAGTTTCTGCAGCCTAGCTCTTTGAGTTTTCAGGCGAGGCAGAGAGATAGAATAAATGCTTTGATCACGAGAAGGGTATAATCTCCGATGATGATAATTTTCTGAGGAGATAATCAGAATATATCTTTCTTGTCGTTGGACATTGATGTAGCTCTGATACCAAATTGGAATTTTGATAGAAATGCAACTTTCTTTTACTGAGATTGAAGTTGTATTGTTACCATTATTCAGTTACAAAGCAGAACGTATTTATATAAAGTATAATGGGCTGACTTAGCAGGCCCATAATCCAAAGACAAAGAAATGAATTGTTTACAACCGTTGAGATGAATGGCTGTGATGAATTTGATATTGTACAGTGGATTACTATATGTGCTTGTGAAACCCGATTGCCAACGTTATTCTATTTCTAAGCACGTCGATTCATACTCTTTTTAATGCATGGTACACAACATACTAATAACTTATCTCTATACCTACAAAACACTAATTACTTGCTAATATACCTGGATCTATTCATATTTGAAAATATTCGCATGGGGATGTTCCATCAAATTAACTTAGGTTTATTTGACAATAAAAGCCAAACAAGGAAAAATAATTAAACGCAACAATATTCCTCTGAATGATTTTTTAGTTCATTGCTTTCAAATTCATAATTAACTTGGCATTTAAAATTTAAATTTTTACTGCTCTAAATTTTCAACACCAATTATTAGGAAGAGAAAATCGTAGTGTCATTAGCAAAACTCAAAACTCTAAGTTATCGATTTGTTCCTAGAAAGATTTTATCTATTGTTTAAAACCAAATCAAACAGAATTTCCGGATTAAGTTATTTAAAATTATTTAGTTCCAATTAATTTTGTTTATCACTCCTTATTTTTACTTTTTCAGTTCTACAAAACTAGTTTTACAGATACATTGTTTTTTGAATTATCATATTGAAGATTAGAATTTATGATTAAGCCATATGTTTACAACTTTTTCTAATGAGGGTGGTGTGTGTTTGTAGCCAGTAGTTGTATTGATTTTAAGTATGCTATCTCGCATTTGATCTTTCAAATTAAAATTTGATCAAACCAATCTATTTTAAACATTTTCTCATCATAACAATGCATTTAGGAATTTTGTTTGATCAATGTTTTTTTTCTTTTTTTCTTTTCTTTGACTTTATCTCATGAAACTAGAAATACGCCGTGTGAAATCTAATGCAATTACCAAGTTACACAACTGAGATGGCTTACACCATATACAACTTCACAAACAAATCTAAAGCCATAAAATAGATATTCTTGTTCAATTCATGTAAGGAACTCAAGTCTATCGGAAAATTTTCCCCTCCAATGTTAGTCTGTTAGAAAAAACTATGCTCGGATACCAACCTACTATAAAATTTCCTGCTTTAATTCTAGCGTGTTGTCTTTTTTCCTAAAATACCACTAATATTGTTTTCCTATTGAATATAAATAAATTATAATAAGAAAAATGAACTACACCAATTACCAAACCATTGAAACACACATGAGTGTATCGTGGTTCAATCAAACTGACTAGCTTGCATCCATTTACCCAACAACATTATAATTTTTTTCAACTATTTCTTAATTTACAAAAGATAGTAATTGATTACATCACTATTGAATTAAAATAGTGGAACAATTCTCAATAATCTTTATCAAATAGTTGATTTTTAGAAGGCATCATTCAATCGAATTTCTACTTAAATATTTTTTGTTTGATTGTCAATTTGATTTATTTCTACGAGTTGTCACAAATGAAGGGAGAAAACTCGATTATATAATAACCTATAATCATTAATAACCATTAAATAACTCGAAAAACCAATTTGGAACGTCCAAAAGAGCCCAAATACTGTTTTAAAAAAAGATTTTGCATTGCCATTGATCACCATAAAATGCATGGTGACCGCTCTTTGGACACGGTCTAGAATTCTACACACGATCGGTCATGATAAAAAATTCTTTGGTCACCAATCTTTTGCTTCTATCAGTTCTCAAGATGCAGCTTCAAAAAAGAAACACGTCTTATTGGCCATGACTTCGATTTATCTTGCATTTTCTCCATTGCTAAGCACTCAGTTTCTTAGAAATGAGCATAATATCATGTTGCATTTTTTCTAACATATACATATACAACATATAATAGACATGCCAATATGGAACCCATATTAACAATAAAGTACATATGTTGTATGCATAACTATGTGAGTTTTACGTACAAAACTTGACCTATTAAAAAATTTGAAAACTATAAACTAATTTGATCATTTGAAGCAAAAAATTTGAAATGATTCTAGCAATTAGTTCAGTTAGAAAGTTCAACCTTTTTAGAACAGTTTTTGCTAAATCGGTTGAAAAAGGGAGGAAGATGTATTTTCTGAACTTTTATACTGTAAAAAATAATTAATGTTTCTTAGAAAGTTCAAATTTAATTTTTATTTAAAATAAAATTTTATCAAAAAAATATATTCCAAACATCGTGTTTCGAAAACACATTTTATAAAATGATTTGAATATTCAGAATTATCATATATTCTCCTCGGTACTTATTAAAATTAAAATTAAACATCTTGTTTAGATTAAATCAATCATTAAAATTATTAATAAATATCTTTGAATAAAATCCTTAAGTTTAACATTTTATAATTTGGTGTCCATCCTGAAGTTTAAAATTTATAATTTGATATCGTCAAATTATATATGCACAAAGCACAATAACCATAAACATGAACATTTTTTATATGTAAAGCCCAAAACTCTCCTTTCTAAGAGATAATTTGAAAAATTCAATTTGTCATTAAATTTCAAGACATTTCCTAGCTTAAGAATATTACAAAGATCTAACTTTTATAAAGAAAGGAAAATATCTCCAAAATATTTAAGAAAATTATTTCATTCTTGCTTTTTAAACAATATTTCAAAGAAGGGCTATTATGGTAATGGTTACCGTTATCATTTGTAAAATACCGTTACCGTGCCCTTTTTACTGGTAAACTAAAATTGTTTACTGTCACCGTTACCGATTGACTATTATACCGATGACTGGTACACGGATAAACTGGTAACCGTTATACTGGTAATGGTAAATTACCGTTTGTCTAATAAGTTGATATATTTTTACACTGAATGGTCCTTCGTTATATATCTCATTGAGTCACTTAATAAAGGACATAGAAGAGAAATGTATTTATCATTATTTGAGTTGAATTACTGAAATAAATTAAACTGTTTTTTGCTTTCAAATACCCGTAATACAACAACTTACATGAATATCAATGTATTATGAATGGACTGGTAAATTACCATTATCACTGGTTTTGAAAAAAATATCATCAATGTTTTATCCTAAAAAAGGGTAAATTTACCGTTACTGTACCGATTATACGGGTATACCGACTTTATTTAAAAGGTAACCGATTGATTGGTAATGGTATGGTAATGATAAATTTACCATTACCATATCAACAATATTCCAATCATATCACCACACGTTTAACTTTTTTTTTTGTTCTTTTTAAATTATTGATTCATTTTGTCAAAAAACTGGTACAACATAAACTTTTAAGATCTGCTTTTCTTATGTGTAGCTGTAACGTCTAATTTATGTCTTTCTCATGTAAACAATCTTAACAAGCATTATATCATAATCTATGGACACTGTTATATTATCCAGATCGCTATTACCTGCAATATTCAAACTGTTAATAGATTTGACCTTTTGAAACGGCTTTTGCCAAATGTTTCTGAAATGACGGAAGGTATGAATATTACATATTAACTACAGCTAGCTGCTGCATAGTTCATGTTTGCACCAAAATTGGGCAACACCCTTCGGAAGTTTTTTGAAGAGATAATAAATGAAGAAACTAAATTGAAAATGAGGATTATCTAACAAAAACTCCAAATCACAGAAAAGTAAATTGCACGGAAGACAGTAATTTAGAGTGGTTCGACATTTTGCCTACGTCCACTATGAAGTTTTTATCACTTTATTGCTTAACACTTGAAGGTTACAAGTGTTTTAGAGCGAAATACAGCAGATAATAGACTTAAACTCGAAATCAACAGCAGTGAAGACGATATGGAGTGACTATAGCAGCGTTCGGGTGTGCTTTTTCTCTAAAAATTCTCCGATCCCCTTTCTGAATGACCAGGGGCTCTATTTATAGGTGTAGGACGCTGAAATTTCGCCTAAAATTCGGGGATACCACTTCTGGCACGTGAGGGGGGCCCACATGCCCGGCTTCAGGAAATCCGGGCCTACTTTTGGATCGATTCGAACTCTAGTTCGAGTCGATCAAAAAAGTGTCCAATCAAGGTGAAATTTGGTGTGGACATTCTTCAACATGCATGCAAGCTCCTATGAAAATTTCATAGCATTTGGACTTGTAGATCTCGAGTTATGACCGATTCAAGGTTGCATTCTCGGTTGACGCGCTTGGTTCGAATCGATCCCTTCAAATCGATAGGGCCGAATCGATGACTCGAGCATGTGCCTGGTGACGTGGCGCACGTGCTTCTCGGGTTGATCCATCTTTTTCTCTGTGTTTACTGGGTCGAACCCGTGGTTTTAGCCTCCTTGACTTGGTGGATTCGAAGGAATGGATTCGAAGACATGCTCCTTCGATTCGATCGAATGGATGTTCCTTCGTATCGATCAAGGTATGCGATAGTTGATCGACACGAAGGCTTCTCAGCTGAATGAATTCGAAGATGGTCGTGGGATGGAGTCGAAGTTCTTCTGCATGGATTCGAAGGCCTTCCCCTTGATGGATTCGAAGTGAGCCCTGTCCCGATGGACTCGAACCAAGGCTTGCTCGATGGATCCGAACCAAGGTAATGTCTTATGGATTCGATCTTATATGCTCTGATGGAGGCGAAGTGGAGCGACTTCATGGACTCGAAGGACTTCAACCTGATGGATACAAAGTGGAGTGATCCCATGGATTCGAAGTAAGAGGAACTCGATGGATTCAAACTCATGCTCTCCTGATAGATTCGAACTTAAGGTTATTTCCTCCAACTTGCATTGATGATAACTTGAGCATACGAACTCGGATTGACTTGAAATTTAAGATACCGGCTTCTACGATATTTCTTGTCATATCCTATCAATTGCAGCTCAATCTGGACTCGAACAAAATTCATCGATATCCATAGTGAAGCGAAGCACGACCAAACCGTCCTTTTTTGTCGATCGATCTTTTGGTATCACGGCTTTGCCAAGAAGTGGGATAACATTTGTCCCCCAAAGTACGTCTTGTGGAAACATGACGTGCTTTGAAAAGCCATAGTTTCTCTCTGAACATCATTGTTCCTTTGTCGAAGGTTGTAACCTTGCGTTGATATGATTTATTGCTGCAGAACATTGCTTAGCTGTTGATTGTTGTAATCGTAACAAAATGAGTGTTTGATCCATGTAAGTGTTTAAAACCGAGTATTAGTTTGACATATATGCACATACGTTAATTTGACCCTCATTAACATTGTGTGTTCACGAGTCGTTGTCGGTTTTGTTTGTTATTGAATTTCGTATCGATCCTCTCCTGAACCGATTTGGAAATTTGAGTTCGAAACAATGTTTTGACAATTGTTTTTTATTATCCTCTTGTATCGACCCTCTCCTGAATCGATGTAAAAGGTTGACAAGTAGTTTTTCACGTTGGTGCGGGTTGGTTTGATAGATACGAAGTGTTCACCCTCATCGATGGTTTTTGATGGATCCGTAGTGATCATTCGTATCGATAGTCTTCGAATTATGGAGAGCTGATGGTCGTGAAACTCATGCTTCGAATCGATAAGGTTTTGGCGATTTCAAGTCAGCTCTCGTTACCTGCTTCGTATCGATGAAGCCTTGTGGTTACGTCGCTATGATGGATTCGAAGTGCAACGGATTCGAACACGATCGTTCGAATCCATCCTGTGTTTTGACCGATAGTGATCGGTTGAAGTGACCGGAAGGTGAATCGCCCCGTTTCCTTTCCAGGATCCATATAAATACCTGGGACTCGGCTCACATTCACTTTTTACTTTTTATCTTCGTCTTCCTGCATCTTCGAATCCATCCCGGTCCTTCAAGAACAAGGCTGAACCACTCTCCTTCTCTCGAGTCGAGGCGATATCCAACTTTTTTCGAATCGAGTTATACATTCAGGTAGACGAAATTTTTTAGGTTCGAAGATGTAAAAAACAAACTCTTCCATCGCGTCTCGTTCGTTTCGAACTTGGCTGGCCGAAGAAGGAACACGGATGGGTCCTTCGTATCGATCCCTTGTGATCGATTCGAACATCTTGCCTATGCGATCGATACGAGGCTTAAGTCTTTCATCTGTCTTTTGCTGCTGGTGATCGATTCGATGCCTTCATTGACGATGGATGCGATTCTTGAGTTGTTGATCGATACGAAGGGTTCCAGTTACCATCGATTCAAATCGTATCGATTCGAACGGAGTCGATTCGAAGATTCGTCTCTTTGGTCGATTCGAACAATTGAAACCTGGCCCTGATTGATTCGAAGGGTCATCTTTTCGATCGATTCGAAGTATTATCCCTTCGATCGATTCGAAGTGACTTATATGGATACATAACTTTTGCATATTTAGCGGCATAATTCCGATGAGCTTTATCTCTGCATATCTGGACTGAACTTTTATTGTGCATACTTGATTGCCCTTCGAAGCTCGTCGATGGAACTATAACTTATCACTGTGACAACAAACTTTAACTTGGTTCAATTGTCAACATCAGGATGGTTCAGTGATGGCGGTCAGCGATGACGACCATCTCGACCGGATCTCTGATGTCTTCGCTGTCTGCAAATTTTCTCTAACTCTGTTGAATTTTTCAAGTAATGCACAACACTGCACTGCACCGCACACACTTTACACTGGGAATGAACGGGTTTTTTACGTATTTAATGTTGCTTTCTAATGAGTTAGTTAGTTATGGAATCTTCGAGCTCTCAACAACAAGAAGTACAGAGTTCGCCTCCTCCAGAAATACTGGAAATCCCTAACATTCCTCCCGAAGTAGCTGGGCCGGCTCCAGACGAAGTGCCGGAAGCCTTATTTATCGATGATCCTATCGACTCCGTTTCGTCCAGTATTTATGAAGCCTTACTGGGCAGGATCTGCTTGAAACATAACTTTTCCCCGGACGACGTTTTGCTACCGGGCATTGATGACAGACCTCACAACCCGCCCGAGGGGTATACTGCTTTCTAGCGTCACGCCTGTGCGGATGGAACTCTTCCTCCATTTAACCAATATATCAAGGAGATGTTATCGTTCATTGGAATCGCCCCCTCACAACTTCATCCCAATGGACACGCATTGCTGAATAGTGGTTTCATTTTATTTATGGATCATCTCTTCCGTCCGCCAAGGCCAACCGAGATTAGACACATATTCAACTCCAAGAGCAGGGGCGATAGTCCATCTTTCACCTTTTTGGAAGCAGTTAGAAACTGCCAGATTGTGACAGGAGCCTGGACCAGACTCAGTTATTTTAAGAATGAATGGTTTTCTGTTCAATGCCCACAAGGGTTCGCTAGGCGATGGCTGTCTAGACGTAAGTGTCGTAAATCGCACAATCCTTCTTTAACAGTCGTTATTAACACTTGAACTAATATCAGGCGTTTTTCTTGCAGCTATCATCTCAAGGCCTGACGGTGGACACTACAAAGGCATTGTCCGAAGTTTACAAGAGGTCCCGAGTGATTTGCGGCACATCGACTCGGTGTTGACTGGTGATAACTTAAGGACGCTGGGTTTAATTGAGATGAACCAGAGTATTCTCATCGAGGGGTTGGCGAAACCGGCTACGAAGACAAAGAAGAAGACGGTGAAAAGAAAACCCGGCATAGTGATAAGAGAAATGAGCGATCATGGGAGGACGTCCACCGATACCGAGTTAGCGGCTGATCTTTCCCAAATTGAAGAAAAGTGGAAAGGCAAGGCTGTTGTCCCTAAACTTAAGAGACGGAAGTCTGTAGTCGTATCTCGTTTGATCCCCGGAATTACTGCCTCTGACGCTGCTCCTTGTCAATCAAGAAACATTTTTATAGGACTGGATGACATTCCCATCCCGGAATATGTATCTCTCCACCACGAGTCCGGGTTGGATGAACTCCGGGAAGCGTTAGAAATAAGCGAGCCTTTACCTGTTAGTGCAGTCGACACTTCTGGTTGGTCGGGGTTTTTGCACATTTGCATACACTTTCATAACACTACACGGCTTCCGCACAAATTGTATTGCTTTCGCCTGGTATTTAACGGAATTGCTTCTCTTTTTCAGGTGCTATGTCTGGCCGTCAATCTACACTGGACAAACTCCGAAGAGTGCATCACCCTTCGTCTTATTACGAATCTCGACGTGGAGAATCCGATCGCAATCGTGAACGGAGGCATCATGGCCAGGAATATTATGTCAGGGATCATCATCGTAGTTACTCTAGTCAGGAGTGATCAGATAGAGATCGGAGACACCGCTCCCCTTCTCGTTCTCCTCCGCCATCCCGAAGCCATATTCAGGTATCTGAGCCTCTGCGACATCAACCGTCTTCGCAGGTCTCGAGGCTCGAGCCACATCATTCTAGAACTGAGTTTGCTACGACCACGGCAGCGGAGGAGGCCCCTATTGAACCATCTGGTGAAGGGGCCATCAGACTTGCTCAATTGAAGAGGGACTTTCTAGAGATTTGCTTCGACGCTTGTATTTTTCCTCCTAATCTTAAAAGAATTCCCGAAGACGCCGTGACCGCAGCACTTAGCTATACCCGCGATTTCTATGCTCAATATAAAGAATGGTATAAAGTGGCTATTAAAGCTTCAAAAGTAGCCTTCGATCGAGCCAAAATTATCGAGAAACTGGAAGCCGACTTGGCTCAGAAGAATCGTATTGTTGATATACTCCAATCTGAGGTGGAATCTTCCCGTAAGGCCGAAGTCGAGTCGCTAAAAAAGGTTGATGAGACATTACTTGAGATAACAAAGATGTAACAAGCACATTGCACTTTAGTTGAAGACTTGGGCCATCGATACAAAAATGTTGAGGCCGAGCAGGATGCGGCCGTCAAAGAACTAGAGGAATTAAAGGCTAAGTTTGCCGAAATAAACAAGGAAAAAGAGGATGCTAATACGGCCGTGCAAGAAGCATGTGAGCAAGCCGTTTCTCTCCGAGCTGAGCGTTATGCGGCAGTCGCAAGGGTTAAGGAGGTTGAAACGGAGGTGGAGGAGAGAGTCCAGGCAGAGAGGTTCAAGATGGAGGCCGAATTTGATGAACTCTTGGACACATATAATGCCAACGTGTTAGAGCTTAGAAATCTCTCCTGGCTAGGAGATTACTCGATGCCTCTCTACAATGCCTGGAAGAAATTATTGGAGAACAAGAGGATGTCTTGCCCGGATGGAGTATTAGATGAGTTTGAGCTCGAGTCACGTCTGTTCAGCGAGGATGAGAGGAGAACTCTTCACGAGGCGATAATTTCTGTTGAGAAAGAAAAACTTGGCGTCCATCAAACGGAGATCGACGATGGTTCGGGTGTCGCGCATCATAGTGAGAATATTGAAGTCCCTATCCCGACTTCGTCCGAAGCTGTTACCGCGGTCGATCCACAAGTTATTCCTGCTTACAACCCGGATCAACCGGGGTTGTCTTCTGGCAAGACTGCTGTCTCCGAGCCTGTTCAAGCTCCAAGGCAAGGTAAAGAAGGTACTTTGATTATTTCCCTCATGTCTTAAAGTATCGATTTTTGAGAGAATTTTCTGGACTGATTACTTTTGTTCTCCTTTGTTCAGTGACTTAGAGTGCCGCATTCGTGCCCCTAGTTCCTCCGGTTCTATATCCTACGCACGGAGTTATTATCACCGAGGCGATTTCAACTGCTGCCATGGCCGGTGATATGGGAGAGGGGAGCTCGATGTCATTTGATGCTCAAATGATTGAAGAGCAACTTGGTCACTCTCTTGACCCTATTCCTGATCCTTCGTTCGCGATGAGTCTGCTCCAGTTTTCAGTTCTGTCGTGACGACCACCAGCGTATCCAGCGTAGCTCAGTTGTCTCGAGAGGAAGAGATTTTAGCTGAGATAAGTGCTGAGATGGCCACGATGGTGACGGTCGGTGGTCCTGGTAGCGACACTGCTCCTACAAGCTTATCTTCTTTAATGGTGATCTCTCCCGGTTGCACGGTAACTGTCTCGAGCGTTGCCGAACAAACACCTGTCACCGCTCCCATGCCTTCAGTTCGTCCTCACAAAAGGATCTCTATCCCTTTCAGCTCTGAGGAAGACGTTGATATTTTGCCAGATCCGGAGGATGTTCCAAAGAAGGGCAAAAAGTCTCGTAGGAAGCCGGGTAGTGGGTCCAGCGGCTCGTCTCCGAAGAAGAAGCCCCGAAAGAAGAAGGAGTGAGCTTCTTGCTTTATCATGTGGTTGTGAATAACAATTTTTTTATCTCTTCTTTTGTTCTTTTAGGGCCGTGTATATGTGTGGATTCGGCCTCCACTTAATTGAAACTTTTTGACTTGCCATGTAATTGAACCTGTTTTTGCTGGTTGATGGAATGGGAAGTTGCTCTTTTCTTTTACCTAAGCATTTTGCAGTGTTTGTTTGTTTTTTTTTATCTGCCAATTATGAAAACATAACTTCGTGTCATGATTTGATGAATGAGTTGAACTCTGGACATAGTATCACTTAGGTTAGTGATTAACACTTAGATTTTTTGCCCCTAGTCTCGGGGAACAACGTTTGTATTTTGGCGGTTGATCGCATTTATTGCAAATCTTAAGCACATGTCCACATTCTGGGGACTTAGGATAATTTGAGATCGATAATCTGGTTCGCACTCCGGGAATTTGATAGTTATCGATACTTGTATCACGGTTCGCGCTCCGGGAACCTGGAATTGATGTTTATACTCTGCTTCACGCTCTGGGAACTTGGAGTTATTATTGATATTTCGGTTCGCACTTCGGGAACTTGTAATAAATATTTATACTCCGTTCACGCTATGGGAACGAGTTGTTGGACGTTTATATTCCAGTTCGCACTCTGGGAATTTGGAGTCCGTTCGCGCTCTGGGAATGAGTTGTTGAATGTTTATACTCCAATTCGCACTCTGGGAAGTTGGAGTCCGTTCGCACTCCGAGAATGAATTGCTGAATGTTTATACTCCAATTCGCACTCTGGGAAGTTGGAGTCCGTTCGCACTCTGGGAACGAATTGCTGAATGTTTATACTCCAATTCACAATCTGGGAAGTTGGAGTCCGTTCGCACTCCGGGAACGAATTGCTGAATGTTTATTCTCCAATTAGCACTCTGGGAAGTTGGAGTCCGTTCGCACTACGGGAACGAATTGCTGAATGTTTATACTCCAATTCGCACTCTGGGAAGTTGGAGTCCGTTCGCACTCCGGGAATGAATTGCTGAATGTTTATACTCCAATTCGCACTCTGGGAAGTTGGAGTCCGTTCGCACTCCGGAAACGAATTGTTGAATGTTTATATTCCAATTCGCACTGTGGGAAGTTGGAGTTCGTTCGCACTCCGGGAACGAATTGCTGAATGTTTATACTCCAATTCACACTCTAGGAAGTTGGAGTCTGTTTGCACTACGGGAACGAATTGCTGAATGTTTATACTCCTATTCGCACTCTGGGAAGTTGGAGTCCGTTCGCACTCCGGGAACAAATTGCTGAATGTTTATACTCCAGTTCGCACTCTGGAAAGTTGGAGTCCTTTCGCACTCCGGGAACGAATTGTTGAATGTTTATACTCCAATTCGCACTCTGAGAAGTTGGAGTTAGTAAAAGGAATGTCGTGTATCAATCCTTGTAAACGCTGGTGTAGTGTTCTGTTCCCGAGCTCGGGCTTCACTTAGTGAGTGACCGGTCATATCACAGTCACTCCCTATTTGAATAAATCCCACCGTGTGATGGAATTTAGCTCTCCGTGCATCGTGATATTATGCGTCATTTTCAGTTAATCACAACTTTTGGCTCGAAGAGATGGCATTTTATTGCTGAATAAAAGAAACATGGCAAAATCAGTTGCCTTATTACAAGTTCAAACTTCAAAATGAAAAAATAAAATGCTAAGGAAGAAATTGACTAAAAATAGATAAATAAAGCCAGTCATGTGTAATAGCGACGGAGACTTTCGCTATTCCAAGCTCTCGGCAAAGTAAGACCGTCAATGGTTGACAACTTGAACGTGCCATCTCCGAGCTTTTGTGAAATCACATACGGCCCTTCCCAATTTGGCTTCATGTGTGAAGGGACCGGATAAATTCTCTTGAGTACGAGATCACCGGGTTCAAAGGTTCGTGGGCGGACCTTGACATTGTATATTCGAGCGACTCGACTTCGATATGCGGCTGCCCTCAAATCAGCTTCTTCGTGCTTCTCATCAAGTAGATCTAGAGATTCAGCAAGTAATATGGCATTTGTTTTCGGATCATAATATGTCACACGATGAGAGCGAACTTCCAATTCGACTGGAATAATGGCTTCAGAGCCATAGGATAGAGAAAATGGAGTGTGTCCGGTTGTAGTCTTGTGAGTTGTTCAGTAAGCACATAGAGCCATAGGCAGTTCATCAACCCACTTGCCCCCGGCTTTTTCCAGTCGTTTCTTCAAAATAGACTTGATGACCTTATTGACGGCTTCAACTTGACCATTTGCTTGAGGGAGTGCTACTGCAGAGAATTTCTTGTGGATGTGAAATCGTTGATAGAAGTTCTTGAATTCAACACTGTCGAATTGGGCTCCATTATCGGTCATAATAGTATGCAGGAGACCAAATCGGCAGATGATGTTGCATACCACGAAGTTGATCACTTTCTTTGTCGTAATTGTTGCAAGGGGTTCAGCTTCAACCCATTTGGTGAAGTAATCAACTGCGACGATGGCGTACTTCGCGCCACCTTTAGCTAAAGGCAATACACCAATTATATCAACTCCCCATATTGCAAATGGCCATGGGCTGACCATTTGGTTTATCTCAGTAGGTGGAGCTCTGGGAATTCGAGCGTGTTTTTGGCATTTATCACACTTTTTGGCATAGTCCATAGCATCGCGATTTACGGTGGGCCAATAATACCCATAACGGAGTATTTTCATGGTAAGTGCTTGCCTTCCAGTGTGATCGCCACATTCTCCTTCATGCACATCGTGTAATACTCGTTTGACTTCGTCGTGTGCGATACACCGGAGAAGAGGAACACAATATCCCCTTCGATACATAACTCCATTCTGAATGACAAATCGTGAAATTTTTCGAAGAATTTGTCTTTTCTCACTTCGACGCTCGGGTAATATGCCACGCTCAATGTAATCTCGGTAGGGGGTCATCCATGATTCCCTGCTGGAAGTAGCTTCAAATGTGAATTCATTTTCTGCTCGATCAATGCTTGGAGAGGATAAAGTCTCGACAGGAACGAGTCCCAAGTGTTGGGCTTCGCCTGTACTTGCCAACTTTGCCAACGAATTGGCTTTCTGATTGTGCTCTCGGGGTACGTAGAAAATGGTATAATAATCGAACTGATCAAGTATTTCCTGGACTCGGGCTAGATAAGCGGCTAAGCTTCGATCTTTGGCCTGGTATTCACCCCGAACTTGGCATACCACTAACTGGGAATCACAGTAGATTTCCACAGCAATAATTCTTAGGTCACGGGCCAACTTCAACCCAGTAAGCAAAGCTTCGTATTTGGCTTCATTGTTGGTTGCACAGAAATCAAACTTTAAAGCGTAGCATATGGATCGGCCCTTGGGAGTTTCAAGCACTATCCCTGCGCCCGAGCACCGATCGTTGGATGCACCATCAGTATATAGCTTCCATATGTATTCGGGGGATTTATTAGTTTCAGGTAAGTCTTCAGGAGTAGTGAATTCGGCACTGAAATCTGCAAGGGCTTGACCGTGTATGGATCGTCTCGGAGTATAGGTGATGTCGAATTGACTCAGTTCAATGTTCCATTTTAGTAACCTGCCAGACGTCTCAGGTCGTGTGAGGACTTGTCGTAACGGCTGACCGGTGTACACGGTGATGGGATGAGCCTGAAAATATGGACGGAGCTTCCTCGAGGCGATGACTAGGCAATATGCCAATTTTTGTAACCTTGGATAATTTCTCTCGGCTCCGGTTAACCGTTTGCTAACATAATAGACTGGTTTCTGTATTCGGTCTTCCTCCCAAACTAACGCAGCACTGATTGCGTTTTCAGATACGGCCATATGGAGGTATAACTGTTCATGATCAACAGGTTTTGAAAGAATCGACGGTGTAGAAAGATGCTGAATCAGTGATTGAAATGCGCCGTCACATTCTGTAGTCCATTCAAAGTTTAGTTTCCCTTTTCGGATCAGGTCGAAGAAGGGTATGCATTTGTCAGTTGATTTCGAGATGAACCTGCTCGGTGCTGCAACCTTTCCATTAAGGCTTTGAACTTGTTTTATGGTACTTGGAGTTTGAAGATTCTTGATCGCGTGAAGCTTTTCGGGGTTGGCCTCTATTCCTCGGGCGTTGACGATGAACCCAAGGAATTTTCCGGATGCGACTCCAAAATGACATTTTGGAGGATTAAGCTTCATCCCATATCTCCAGAGGACATTGAACATTGACTCTAAGTCTTTGACGTGATCGGCGGAGTATCGCGATTTTACCAACATATCATCTACATAAACTTCCATAGTTTTCCCGATCTGGTCGGCAAACATTTGATTGACTAAGCGTTGGTAAGTTGCTCCGGCATTCTTTAATCCAAAAGGCATGACCTTGTAGCAGTATAGTCCCAGGTCAGTTACGAAGCTCGTATGTTCTTGGTCGGGCACATGCATGGGTATCTGATTGTAACCAGAATAAGCGTCCATGAAGGATAGTAATTCGTGCCCTGCCGCTGAGTCCACAAGTTGATCGATTCGGGGAAGTGGAAAACTATCTTTCGGACAAGCCTTATTTAAGTCAGAGTAATCGATGCACGTTCTCCGTTTCCCATTCGGTTTTTGGACAAGTACAGGGTTGGCTACCCACTCCGGGTACAAAGCATCCCGATAAACCCATTCGCTCTTAGCTTATCAACTTCTTCTTTGAGGGCGGCAGATCTCTCTAGATCTATACCGCGTCTTTTTTTTTGACCGGGACATACCGCGGGTCAATATTCAGGGTGTGGCTCGCGATATCCGGCGAGATTCCACACATATCAGAGTGTGTCCAAGCGAATGCGTCTAGATTTGCTTGGAGAAATTCGACCAATTCCCGTTGCACTTGTGGGTTTAGTTGAGGCCCAATTTTTAACATTTTTGAATCATCATCATCATTAACTAGAATGTCAATTGCCAACTCGGCGGGGGAAGCCTGACTTTCTTTAGATTCATTGTTACCTTCAGTGTCTCTGGGGTCTAGATCTTTCTGGAATTGGTCGTGGTGCCCGGGCCGAGGCCCAGGCACTAATTGTCAATCATCGGCGAAACGGACGCAGAGAGATTCCTCTACGCCCTTTCCTTTCTCCTTTCTCTGCGCTTCTCGCAGTTCGGCAACATAGCAGGCTCTCCCAGCAGCCTGATCTCCCTGAATGACCCCAATCCCATGATCAGTGGGAAATTTCAAAGTTAAACACCACGGGGCAATCGCTGCCCTGAATTCGACAAGGGCCGGTCGGACCAACAAAGCATTGTATGGAGAGTGGATATCTAAGACAACAAATTGTAACATTCGGACTCTTCGGCGTTCTCCAACTCCCAACTCCACTGGCTACTCCACCACTCCAGTGGGTATGTTAGCACTTCCATCGAAGCCATGGATTCTAGATTGACAAGGCTTTAAATCTTTGGCTTCCATCTTCATTTGATCATATGCTCTCTTAAACAAGATATTTACTGAACTCCCACTGTCCACCAGGATCCTCTTCATCCAAGCAGGACCAAACTGGGAAGATATGACTAGTGGGTCTATAGTTGGGGCTTCGACCTTATCAGCATCTCGGTTTCTAAATACGATGTCATCTGTCATCGTCCTCTGTTGTTTGGCCGGAGCACCTTCATCAAGTGTACTGCAACTTTCAAAACTCACACGCCTGATCGAATTGGCGTATGCTTCCATTTCCCTCCAGCTTCGGTCTGCTGGATGAGGACCACCACTAACTGTATTTATGACCAACCTCCCTCCTGTACGAGCGGGCTTCTCCTGTTTCTCTTGGTTTTGTGCACGATTTTGGTTTGACGGGCCCACACCACCATCCTGCGGTACCCATACGAATTGATCAACTTCCTTTCCCTGATCAATTTTTCAATAAGGTCTTGCAAATGCCCGCAATCATTGGTATTGTGTCCATAACTTTCGTGGAATCTACAGAACTTCCCTATTTGAATCTGTCTCTCCGACGATGGCTTCGGAGTTGGCTTCTTATACTGCATCGCATTACAAGTTTGTAGATACACGTTTTCCAGTAACGTATTCAGTGGTGTGTAGATTTCAAACATTTGCGCCATACGCCGCGGGCCACGATTTTGATCCTGCTTTTATTTCTATTATCGTCGTTCCTCGGCTGGGTTTGCTTGTTTTGAATATTCAACTGTACTTTTCCTAAGCTCTCCCCTGACAGTTTAACCGCCACATTGCTTTGAATTTCTTCATTGCCGGGTCTCGCATCGTCCTGCTTCCTAGCTTGTTTCGCATCCTCACGCCTTAAGAATTGGGCGGCTTTGGAGTAGAAATGATCCAAAGATGCGGGAGGTTTCCCAGCTAGCCAATTTCCAAATTCAGAGTCGGGGTCAATCCCCTTAGTCAAGGCCATCAAGATTGAATTATCATTGGGGTTAGTGATCTCTGCACAAGTGGCATTGAATCTTTCCAAATATCGTCTGAGTGTTTCTCTTGGAGCTTGAGTGACACTAGATAAAGTATTTACATCTCTAGGCCTGGCAATATGCATACGGAGCTGTTCAACAAATTTAATAGCTAATTGGTCAAATGAAGAAATAGATCGTGGTGGTAACCGTGTAAACCACATCGTCGCAATTCCCCCTAAAGAAATGGGAAAACTACGGCATTTTACTGCATCATCAGCTCTTGCAGCAGTCATCGACCATTCGTATTTCAGAATATGTTGGTTAGGGTCGGAATTTCCTTCGTACATGGAGAGAGTCGGCATCCTGAATCGCTGAGGAGGTTCAGCATATAATAGTCATTGGTGAACGGAGTATGACTTCGGGAGATTCCCCGGTCGTCATTTGTTAAGCACTGACTTTCGCGGATCATTTGGCGTACCATAGCTGAGAGGTCAGGTGTTGCTATATTCGGAGGGTGGCGAGCCAAAGTGTGGTCGGGTTCCACAGTGCGAGGTAGGATCGGGCGCTGTCGACGATCCGTATCTCGCCTCCTTGGCTCGGTGTCTTCTGGGACATATGTCCCCGGAGTATGTTCCTGCTGGTGGTAGTTTTGATTGGAGTGATTTCGGGTATCAACTCCTATGTCAACTGCAGTGGCGGTGGCTTGGTTATCCGTAGCATGTTGTGGAACAGTGCCTCCTCGTGAGGAGGGTCCTGTATGAAAACTGGAAGAAGGGCCAACCCTTATCTGACCAACAGTTAATGCTTGTTGGCGACCAGCAGTATGCACATGGTTTCCGTCTAGCCTGGGACGTGTAGATCTGCCGCTGTAATCAGACGAAGCAGAGCTTTCGGTGGAGGAATGAGGGGCGTGGTCCCCTCTGGGTCTTCTACGCCCTTGGCGGTTTAGTTCATTAGTCAACTCAACATTGGCACGTAGTTGTTCAGTCAACTGTTGTCGACTTTGGGTTAGTTTCTGGAGCAATGTCTGGAACTCTTATCGAGTGACCGGACCTGATGGATCTGAGTGCCCGGTGTCATCTTGATTGAGTGGAGGGAGTTAAGGGGGATTTTGTCTATCTCGGCGTTCTTGGCCGGCGGCAGTAGAAGTGGTTCTCGTGCTAACCATCTTGAGGATCCTTTCCTAGATTTCGGTAAATCTGAATAGTATGGAAGGAGTTTGGAATTGAAGTCTGTATCTCTCTCTTAGATTTATGCAATGCGATATCGATGACAGATCCAATGAGCAGGAGAAAACCTGGGTTCTCTCAGTGAAAGCACCAAAGTGTTTGCACCAAAATTGGCCAACACCCTTCGAAAACACCCTTCGGAAGTTTTTTGAAGAGATAATAAATGAAGAAACTAAATTGAAAATGAGGATTTTCTAACAAAAACTCCAAATCACAGAAAAGTAAATTGCACGGAAGACAGTAATTTAGAGTGGTTCGGCGTTTTGCCTACGTCCACTATGAAGTTTTTATCACTTTTTTGCTTAATACTTAAAGGTTACAAGTGTTTTAGAGCGAAATACAGCAGATAATAGACTTAAACTCGAAATCAGCAGCAGTGAAGACGATATGGAGTGACTCTGGCAGCGTTCGGGCGTGCTTTTTCTCTAAAAATTCTCCGATCCCCTTTCTGAATGACCAGGGGCTCTATTTATAGGTGTAGGAGGCTGATATTTCGCCTAGAATCCAGGGAGACCACTTCTGGCACGTGAAGGGGGCCCACATGCCCGGCCTCAGGAAATCCGGGCCCACTTTAGGATCGATTCGAACTCTAGTTCGAGTCGATCAAAAAAGTGTCCAATCGAGATGAAATTTGGTGTTTACATTCTTCAACATGCATGCAAGCTCCTATGAAAATTTCATAGCATTTGGACTTGTAGATCTCGAGTTATGACCGATTCAAGGTTGCATTCTTGGTTGACGCGCTTGGTTCGAATCGATCCCTTCGAATCGATAGGGCCGAATCGATGACTCGAGCATGTGCCTGGTGACGTGGCGCGCACGCTTCTCGGGTTGATCCATCTTTTTCTCCGTGTTTACTGGGTTGAACCCGTGAGCCGCCTTGAATTGGTAGATTCAAAGGAGTGGATTCGAAGACATGCTCCTTCGATTCGATCGAATGGATGTTCCTTCGTATCTATCAAGGTATGCGATAGTTGATCGACACGAAGGCTTCTCAGCTGAATGAATTCGAAGACGGTCGTGGGATGGAGTCGAAGTTCTTCAACTGCATGGATTCGAAGGTCTTCCCCTTGATGGATTCGAAGTGAGGCCCTGTCCTGATGGACTCGAACCAAGGCTTGCTCGATGGATTCGAACCAAGGTTATGTCTTATGGATTCGATCTTACATGCTCTGATGGAGGCAAAGTGGAGCGACTTCATATACTCGAAGGACTTCAACCTGGTGGATACGAAGTGGAGTGATCCCATGGATTCGAAGTAAGAGGAACTTGATGGATTCGAACTCATGCTCTCCTGATGGATTCGAACTTAGGGTTATTTCCTCCAACTTGCATCGATGATAACTTGAGCATACGAACTCGGATTGACTTGAAATTTGAGATACCGACTTCTACGATATTTCTTGTCATATCCTATCAATTGCAGCTCAATTTGGACTCGAACAAAATTCATCGATATCCATAGTGAAGCGAAGCACGACCAAACCGTCCTTTTTTGTCGATCGATCTTTTGGTATCACGGCTTTGCAAAGAAGCAGGATAACATTTGCCCCCCAAAGTACGTCTTGTGGAAACATGGCATGCTTTGAAAAGTTGTAGTTTCTCTCTGAACAATCATTGTCCTTTGTCGAAGGTTGTAACCTTGCGTTGATATGATTTATTGCTGCAGAACATTGCTTAGCTGTTGATTGTTGTAATTGTAACAAAATGAGTGTTTGATCCCTGTAAGTGTTTAAAACCGAGTATTAGTTTGACATATATGCACATACGTTAATATGACCCTCATTAACATTGTGTGTTCGCGAGTCGTTGTCGGTTTTGTTTTTTATTGAATTTCGTATCGATCCTCTTTTGAACCGATTTGGAAATTTGAGTTCGAAACAATGTTTTGACAATTGTTTTTGATTATCCTCTTGTATCGACCCTCTTCTGAATCGATGTAAAAGGTTGACAAGTAGTTTTTCATGTTGGGGCGGGTTGGTTTGATGGATACGAAGTGTTCACCCTCATCGATGGTTTTTGATGGATTCGTAGTGATCATTCTATCGATAGTCTTCGAATTGTTGCGAGCTGATGGTCGTGAAACTCATGCTTCAAATCGATAAGGTTTTGGTGATTTCAAGTCAGCTCTCGTTAATTGCTTAGTATCGATGACGCCTTGTGGTTACGTCGCTATGATGGATTCGAAGTGCAACGGATTCGAACACGATCGTTCGAATCCATCCTGTGTTTTGATCGGTAGTGATCGGTTGAAGTGACTGGAAGGTGAATCGCCCCGTTTCCTTGCGATCGATTCGAACATCTTGCCTATGCGATTGATACGAGGCTTAAGTCTTTCATCTTTCTTTTGCTGCTGGTGATTGATTCGATGCCTTCATTGACGATGGATGCGATGCTTGAGTTGTTGATAGATACGAAGGGTTCCAGCTACCATCGATTCAAATCGTATCGATTCGAACGGAGTCGATTCGAAGATTCGTCTCTTTGGTCGATTCGAAAAATTGAAACCTGGCCCTGATCGATTCGAAGGGTCATCTTTTCGATCGATTCAAAGTATTATCCCTACGATCGATTCCAAGTGACTTATATGGATACATAACTTTCGCATATTTAGCAGCATAATTCCAACGAGCTTTATCTCTGCATATCTGGACTGAACTTTTATTGTGCATACTTGATTGCCCTTCGAAGCTCGTCGATGGAACTATAACTTATCACTGTGACAACAAACTTTAACTTGGTTCAATTATCAACATCGGGATGGTTCAGTGATGGCGGTCAGCGTTGACGGCCATCTCGACCGGATCTCTGATGTCTTCGCTGTCTGCAAATTTTCTCTAACTCTGTTGAATTTTTCAAGTAATGCACAACACTGCACTGCACCGCACACACTTTACACTGGGAATGAACAGGTTTTTTACGTATTTAATGTTGCTTTCTGATGAGTTAGTTAGTTATGGAATCTCTCAACAACAAGAAGTACAGAGTTCGCCTCCTCCAGAAATACTTGAAATCCCTAACATTCCTCCCGAAGTAGTTGGGCCGGCTCCGGACGAAGTGCCGGAAGCCTTATTTATCGATGATCCTATCGACTCCGTTTCGTCCAGTATTTCTGAAGCCTTACTGGGTCGGATCTGCTTGAAACATAACTTATCCCCGGACGACGTTTTGCTACCGGGCATTGATGACAGACCTCACAACCTGCCCGAGGGGTATACTGCTTTCTATCGTCACGCCTGTGCGGCTGGAACACTTCCTCCATTTAACCAATATATCAGGGAGATGTTATCGTTAATTGGAATCGCCCCCTCACAGCTTCATCCCAATGGACACGCATTGTTGAACAGTGTTTTCATTTTATTTATGGATCATCTCTTTCGTCCGCCAAGGCCAACCGAGATTAGACACATATTCAACTTCAAGAGCAGGGGCGATAATCCATCTTTCACCTTTTTGGAAGCAGTTAGAAACTGCCAGATTGTGACGGGAGCCTGGACCAGACTAAGTTATTTTAAGAATGAATGGTTTTTTGTTCGATGCCCCCTAGGGTTCGCTAGGCGATGGCTGTCTAGACGTAAGTGTCGTAAATCGCACAATCCATCTTTAACAGCCGTTATTAACACTTGAACTCAGGCATTTTTCTTGCAGCTATCATCTCAAGGCCTGACGGTGGACACTACAAAGGCGTTGTCCGAAGTTTACAAGAGGTCCCGAGTGATTTGCGGCACATCGACTCGGTGTTGACTGATGATAACTTAAGGACGCTGGGTTTAATTGAGATGAACCAGAGTATTGTCATCGAGGGGTTGGCGAAACCGGCTTCGAATACAAAGAAGAAGACGGTGAAAAGAAAACCCGGCATAGTGATAAGAGAAATGAGCGATGACGAGAGGACGCCACTGATACCGAGTTAGCGGCTGATCTTTCCCGAATTGAAGAAAAGCGGAAAGGCAAGGCTGTTCTCCCTAAACTTAAGAGACGGAAGTCTGTAGTTGTATCTCGTTTGATCCCCGGAATTACTGCGTCTGATGCTGCTCCTTGTCAATCAAGAAACATTTTTATAGGACTGGTTGACATTCCCATCCTGGAATACGTATCTCTCCACCACGAGTCCGGGTTGGATGAACTCCGGGAAGCGTTAGAAATAAGCGAGCCTTTACTTGTTAGTGCAGTCGACACTTCTGGTTGGTCGGGGGTTTTGCACATTTGCATACACTTTCATAACACTACACGGCTTCCACACAAATTGTATTGCTTTCGCCTGGTATTTAACGGAATTGCTTCTCTTTTTCAAGTGCTATGTCTGGCCGTCAATCTACACTGGACAAACTCCGAAGAGTGCATCGCCCTTCGTCTTATTACGAATCTCGACGTGGAGACTCCGAACGCGATCGTGAACGGAGGCATCATGGCCAGGAATATTATGACAGGGATCATCATCGTAGTTACTCCAGTCAGGAGCGATCGGATGGAGATCGAAGACACCGCTCCCCTTCTCGTTCTCCTCCGCCATCCCGAAGCCATATTCAGGTATCTGAGCCTCTACGACATCAACCGTCTTCGCAGGTCTCGATGCTCGAGCCACATCGTTCTAGCACTGAGGTTGCTACGACCACGGCTGCGGAGGAGGCCCCTATTGAACCATCTGGTGAAGGGGCCATCAGACTTGCTCAATTGAAGAGGGACTTTCCGGAGATTTGCTTCGACGCTTGTATTTTTCCTCCTAATCTTAAAAGAATTCCCGAAGACGCCGTGACCACGGCACTTAGCTATACCCGCGATTTCTGTGCTCAGTACAAAGAATGGTATAAAGCGGCTGCTAAAGCTTCAAAAGTAGCCTTCGATCGAGCCAAAATTATCGAGAAACTGGAAGCCGACTTGGCTCAGAAGAATCATATTGTTGATATACTCCAATCTGAGGCGGAATCTTCCCGTAAGGTCGAAGACGAGCCGCTAAAAAAGGTTGATGAGACATTAGTTGAGATGGAAAAGATGCAACAAGCACATTGCACTTTAGTTGAAGACTTGGGCCATCGATACAAAAATGTTGAGGCCGAGGGGGATGCGGCAGTCAAAGAACTAGAGGAATTAAAGGCTAAGTTTGCCGAAATAAACAAGGAAAAAGGCGATGCTAATACAGCCATGCAAGAAGCGTGTGAGCAAGTTGTGTCTCTCCGAGCTGAGCGTGATGCGGTAGTCGCAAGGGTTAAGGAGGTTGAAATGGAGGTGGAGGAGAGAGTCCAGGCAGAGAGGTTCAAAATGGAGGCCGAATTTGATGAACTCTTGGACACATATAATGCCAACGTGTTAGAGCATAGAAATCTCTCCTGGCTAGGAGATTACTCGATGCCTCTCTACAATGCCTGGAAGAAATTATTGGAGAACAAGAGGATGTCTTGCCCGGATGGAGTATTAGATGAGTTTGAGCTCGAGTCACGTCTGCTCGGTGAGGATGAGAGGAGAACTCTTCACGAGGCGATAATTTCTGTTGAGAAAGAAAAACTTGGCGTCCATCAAACGGAGATCGGCTAAGGTTCGGGTGTCACGCATCATAGTGAGAATATTGAAGTCCCTATCCCGACTTCGTCCGAAGTTGTCGCCGCGGTCGATCCATAAGTTATTCCTACTTACAACCCAGATCAACCGTGGTTGTCTTCTAGCAAGACTGCTGTCTCGAGCCTGTTCAAGCTCCAAGACAAGGTAAAGAAGGTACTTTGATTATTTCCCTCATGTCTTAAAGTATCGATTTTCGAGAGAATTTTCTGGACTGATTACTTTTGTTCTCCTTTATTCAGTGACTGAGAGTGCCGCATTCGTGCCCCCAGTTCCTCCGGTTCTGTATCCTACGCACAGAGTTATTGTCACCGAGGCGATTTCAACTGCTTCCATGGCTGGTGACATGGGAGAGGGGAGCTCGATGTAATTCGATGTTCAAATGATTGAAGAGCTACTTGGTCACTCTCTTGACCCTATTCCTGATCCTTCATTCGCGATGAGTGGAGCTGCTCCAGTTTTCAGTTCTGTCGTGACGACCACCAGCGCAGCTCAGTTTTTTCGAGAGGAAGAGATTTTAGCTGAGATAAGTTCTGAGATGGCCACGATGGTGACGGTCCGTGGTCCAGGTAGCGACACTGCTCCTACAAGCTTATCTTCTTTAATGGTGATCTCTACCGGTGGCATGGTAACTGTCTCGAGCGTTGCTGAACAAACACCTGTCACCGCTCCCATGCCTTCAGTTCGTCCTCACAAAAGGATCTCTATCCCTTCCAGCTCTAAGGAAGACGTTGATATTATACCAGATCCGAAGGATGTTCCAAAGAAGGGGAAAAAGTCTCGTAGGAAGCCGGGTAGTTGGTCCAGCGGCTCGACTCCGAAGAAGAAGCCCCGGAAGAAGAAGGAGCGAGCTTCTTGCATTATCATGTGGTTGTGAATAGCAATTTTTTTATCTCTTCTTTTGTTCTTTTAGGGCCGTGTATATGTGTGGATTCGACCTCCACTTAATTGAAACTTTTTGACTTGCCATGTAATCGAACCTGTTTTTGCTGGTTGATGGAATGGGAAGTTGCTCTTTTCTTTTACCTAAGCGTTTTGCAGTGTTTGTTTGTTTTTTTATCTGCCAAGTATGAAAACATTACTTCGTGTCATGATTTGATGAATGAGTTGAACTCTGGACATAGTATCACTTAGGTTAGTGATTAACACATAGATTTTTTTGCCTCCTAGTCTCGAGGAACAACGTTTGTATTTTGGTGGTTGATCGCATTTATTGCAAATCTTAAGCACATGTCCACATTCTGGGGACTTAGGATAATTTGAGATCGATAATCCGGTTCGCACTCCGGGAATTTGAGAGTTATCGATACTTGTATCACGGTTCGCGCTCTGCGAACCAGGAATTGACGTTTATACTCTACTTCACGCTCCGGGAACTTGGAATTATTATTGATATTTCGGTTCGCACTTCGGGAACTTGTAATCTATGTATGTACTCCATTCACGCTCTGGGAATGAGTTGTTGGACGTTTATACTCTAATTCGCACTCTGGGAATTTGGAGTCCGTTCGCACTCTGGGAATGAGTTGTTGAATCTTTATACTCCAATTTGCACTCTGAGAAGTTGGAGTCCGTTCGCACTCCGGGAACGAATTGCTGAATGTTTATACTCCAATTCGTACTCTGGGAAGTTGGAGTCCGTTCGCACTCTAGGAATGAATTGCTGAATGTTTAAACTCCAATTCGCACTCTGGGAAGTTGGAGTCCGTTCGCACTCCGGGAACGAATTGCTGAATGTATATACTCCAATTCGCACTCTGGGAAGTTGGAGTCCGTTCGCACTCTGGGAACGAATTGCTGAATGTTTATACTCCAATTTGCACTCTGGGAAGTTGGAGTCCGTTCGCACATCGGGAACGAATTGCTGAATGTTTATACTCCAATTCACACTCTGGAAAGTTGGAGTTCGTTCACACTCCGGGAACGAACCGTTGAATGTTTTTACTACAATTCGCACTCTGGGAAGTTGGAGTCTGTTAGCACTCCGGGAACGACTTGCTGAATGTTTATGCTCCAATTCGCATTCTGGGAAGTTGGAGTCCGTTCGCACTCCAGGAACGAATTGCTGAATGTTTATCCTCCAATTCGCACTCTGGGAAGTTGGAGTCTGTTCGCACTCCGGGAACGAATTGTTGAATGTTTATACTCCAATTCGCACTCTGGGAAGTTGGAGTTAGTAAAAGGATTGTCTTGTATCAATACTTGTAAACGCTGGTGTAGTTTTCTGTTCCTGAGCTCGGGATTCACTTAGTGAGTGACCGGTCGTATCACAGTCACTCCTTATTTGAATAAATCCCACCGCGTGATGGAATTTAGCTCTCCGTGCATCATGATATTATGCGTCATTTTCAGTTAATCACAACTTTTGGCTCGAAGAGATGGCATTTTGTTGCTGAAATAAAAGAAATATGGCAAAATCAGTTGCCTTATTACAAGTTCAAACTTCAAAATGCAAAAATAAAATGCTAAGGAAGAAATTGACTAAAAATAGATAAATAAAGCCTGTCATGTGTAGTAGCGACGGTGACTTTTGCTATTCCAAGCTCTCGGCAAAGTAAGACCGTCAATAGTTGACAACTTGAACGTGCCATCTTCGAGCTTTTGTGAAATCACATACGGCCCTTCCCAATTTGGCTTCATGTGCGAAGGGACCGGATAAATTCTCTTGAGTACGAGATCGCCGGGTTCAAAAGTTCATGGGCGGACCTTGGCATTGTATATTCGAGCGACACGACTCCGATATGCGGCTGCCCTCAAATCAGCTTCTTCACGCTTCTCATCAAGTAGATCCAGAGATTCAACAAGTAATATGGCATTCGTTTTCGGATCATAATATGTCACACGATGAGAGCAAACTTCCAATTCGACTGGAATAACGGCTTCAGAGCCATAGGATAGAGAAAATGGAGTGTGTCCGGTTGTAGTCTTGTGAGTCGTTCGGTAAACCCATAGAGCCATAGGCAGTTCATCAACCCACTTGCCCTCGGCTTTTTCCAGTCGTTTCTTCAAAATAGACTTAATGACCTTATTGACGACTTCAACTTGACCATTTGCTTGAGGGTGTACTACTGCAAAGAATTTCTTGTGGATGTGAAATTGTTGACAGAAGTTCTTGAATTCAACACTGTCGAATTGGGCTCCATTATCGGTGAAAATAGTATGCGGGAGACCAAACCGGTAGATGATATTGCGTACCACGAAGTTGATCACTTTCTTTGTCGTAATTGTTGCAAGGGGTTCAGCTTCAGCCCATTTGGTGAAGTAATCAACTGCGACGATGGCGTACTTCGCGCCACCTTTAGCTAAAGGCAATGCACCAATTATATCAACTCCCCATATTGCAAATGGCCATGGGCTGACCATTTGGGTTATCTCAGTAGGTGGAGCTCTGGGAATTCCAGTGTGTTTTTGGCATTTATCACACTTTTTGGCATAGTCCATAGCATCGCGATTTACGGTGGGCCAATAATATCCATATCGGAGTATTTTCTTGGCAAGTGCTTGCCCCCCAGTGTGATCGCCACATTCTCCTTCTTGCACATCGTGTAATACTCGTTTGACTTCGTCGTGTGCGATACACTGGAGAAGAGGAACAGAATATCCCCTTCGATACATAACTCCATTCTGAATGACAAATCGTGAAGCTTTTCGAAGAACTTGTCTTTTCTCACTTCGACGCTCGGGTAATATGCCACACTCAATGTAATCTCAGTAGGGGGTCAACCACGATTCCCTGCTGGAAGTAGCTTCAAATGTGAATTCATTTTCTGCTCGATCAATGCTTGGAAAGGATAAAGTCTCGACAGCAACGAGTCCCAAGTGTTGGGCTTCGCCTTTACTTTCCAACTTTGCCAACAAATCAGCTTTCTGATTGTGCTCTCTGGGTACGTAGAAAATAGTATAATAATCGAACTGATCAAGTATTTCCCAGACTCGGGCAAGATAAGCGGCTAACCTTCGATCTTTGGCCTGGTATTCACCCCGAACTTGGCATACCAGTAATTGGGAATCACAGTAGATTTCCACAGCAATAATTCTTAGGTCATGGGCCAACTTCAACCCAGTAAGCTAAGCTTCGTATTCGGCTTCATTGTTGGTTGCACGGAAATCAAACTTTGAAGCGTAGCATATGGATCGGCCCTTGGGAGTTTCAAGCACTGTCCCTGCGCCCGAGCATCGATCATTGGATGCACCATCAGTATATAGCTTCCATATGTATTCGGGGGATTTACTAGTTTCAGGTAAGTCTTCAGGAGTAGTGAATTCGGCAATGAAATCTGCAAGGACTTGACCGTGTATGGATCGTCTCGGAGTATAGGTGATGTCGAATTGACTCGGTTCAATGTTCCATTTTAATAACCTGCCAGATGTCTCAAGTCGTGTGAGGACTTGTCGTAACGGCTAATTAGTGTACACGGTGATGGGATGAGCTTGAAAATATGGACGGAGCTTCCTCGAGGCGATGACTAGGCAGTTTGCCAATTTTTCTAACCTTGGATAATTTCTCTCGGCTCCGGTTAACCGTTTGCTAACATAATAGACTGGTTTCTGTACTCGGTCTTCCACCCGAACTAACGCAGCACTGATTGCGTTTTTAGATACGGCCAGATAGAGGTATAACTGTTCATGATCAACATGTTTTGAAAGAATCGGCAGTGTAGAAAGCTGCTGAATAAGTGATTGAAATGCGCCCTCACATTCTGTAGTCCATTCGAAGTTTCATTTCCCTTTTCGGATCAGGTCGAAGAAGGGTATGCATTTGTCAGTTGATTTCGAGATGAACCTGCCCAGTGCTGCAACCTTTCCATTAAAGCTTTGAACTTGTTTTATGGTCCTTGGAGTTTGAAGATTCCTGATCGCCTGAATCTTTTCGGGGTTGGCCTCTATTCCTCGGGCGTTTACGATGAACCCAAGGAATTTTCCAGATGCGACTCCAAAATGACATTTTAGCAGATTAAGCTTCATCCCATATCTCCGGAGGACATTGAACATTGACTCTAAGTCTTTGATGTGATCGGTGGAGTATCGCGATTTTACCAACATATCATCTACATAAACTTCCATAGTTTTCCCGATCTGGTCGGCAAACATTCGATTGACTAAGCGTTGGCAAGTTGCTCTGGCATTCTATAATCCAAAAGGCATGACCTTGTAGTAGTATAGTCCCAGGTCAGTTACGAAGCTCGTATGTTCTTGGTCGGGAACATGCATGGGTATCTGATTGTAACCGGAATAAGCATCCATGAAAGATAGTAATTCGTGCCCTGCCGTTGAATCCATAAGTTGATCGATTCGGGGAAGTGGAAAGCTGTCTTTCGGACAAGCCTTATTTAAGTCAGAGTAATCGATGCACGTTCTCCATTTCCCATTCGGTTTTCGGACAAGTACAGGGTTGGATACCCACTGCGGGTACAAAGCATCCCAGATAAACCCATTCGCTCTTAGCTTATCAACTTCTTCTTTGAGGGCGGAAGATCTCTCTGGATCCATACCGCGTCTTTTTTGTTTGACCGTGACATACCGCGGGTCAATATTCAGGGTGTGGCTTGCGATACCCGGTGAGATTGTACACATATCAGAGTGTGTCCAAGCGAATACGTCTAGATTTGCTTGGAGAAATTCGACCAATTCCCGTTGCACTTGTGGGTTTAGTTGAGACCCAATTTTTAACATTTTTGAATCATCATCATCATTAACTGGAATGTCAATTGTCAGCTCGGCGGGGGAAGCCTAACTTTCTTTAGATTCATTATTACCTTCAGTGTCTCTGGGGTCTAGATCTTTCTGGAATTGGTCGTGGTGCCCGGGCCGAGGCCCAGGCACTAATTGTCAATCATCGGCGAAACGGACGCAGAGAGATTCCCCCACGCCCTTTCCTTTCTCCTTTCTCTGCGCTTCTCACAGTTCGGCAACATAGCAGGCTCTCCCAGCAGCCTGATCTCCCTGAATGACCCCAATCCCACGACCAGTGGGAAATTTCAAAGTTAAACACCACGAGGCAATCGCTGCCCTGAATTCGGCAAGGGCCGGTTGGCCCAAAAAAGCATTGTACGGAGAGTGGATATCTAAGACAACAAATTGTAACATTCGGACTCTTCGGCGTTCTCCAACTCCCAACTCCACTGGCAACTCCACCACTCCAGTGGGTATGTTAGCACTTCCATCGAAGCCATGGATTCTAGATTGACAAGGCCTTAAATCTTTGGCTTCCATCTTCATTTGATCATATGCTCTCTTAAACAAGATATTTACCGAACTCCCACTGTCCACCAGGATCCTCTTCATTCAAGCAGGACCAACCTGGGCAGATATGACTAGTGGGTCTATAGTTGGGGCTTCGACCTTATCAGCATCTCGGTTTCTAAAGACGATGTCATATGTCATCGTCCTCTGTTGTTTGGCCAGGGCCCCTTCATCAAATGTACTGCAACTTTCAAAACTCATATGCCTGATCGAATTGGCGTAAGATTCCATTTCCCTCCAGCTTCGGTCCGCTGGATAAGGACCACCACTAACTGTATTTATGACCAACCTCCCTCCTGTACGAGCGGGCTCCTCCTGTCTCTCTTGGTTTTGTGCACGATTTTGGTTTGACGGGCCCACACCACCAACCTGCGGTGCCCGTACGAATTGATCTAACTTCCTTTCCCTGATCAATTTTTCAATAAGGTCTTGCAAATGCCTGCAATCATTGGTATTGTGTCCATAACTTTCGTGGAATCTATAGAACTTCCCTGTTTGAATCTGTCTCTCCGACGATGGATTCGGAGTTGGCTTCTTATACTGCATTGCATTACAAGTTTGTAGATATACGTTTTCCAGTGACGTATTCAGTGGTGTGTAGCTTTCAAACATTTGCGCCCTACGCCGCGGGGCACGATTCTGATCCTGCTTCTTATTTCTATTATCGCCGTTCCTCGGCTGGGTTTGCTTGTTTTGAATATTCAACTGTACCTTTTCTAAGCTCTCCCCTGACTGTTTAACCGCCACATTGCTTTGAATTTCTTCATTGCCGGGTCTCGCATCGTCCTGCTTCCTAGATTGTTTCGCATCCTCATGCCTTAAGAATTGGGCGGCTTTGGAGTAGAAACGATCCAACGATGCGGGAGGTTTCCCAGCTAGCCAATTTCCAAATTCAGAGTTGTGGTCAATCCCCTTAGTCAAGGCCATCAAGATTGAATTATCATTGGGGTTAGTGATCTCTGCACAAGTGGCATCAAATCTTTCCAAATATCGTCTGAGTGTCTCTCCTGGAGCTTGAGTGACACTAGATAAAGTATTTACTTCTCTAGGCCTAGCAATATGCATACGGAACTGTTCAACAAATTTAATAGCCAATTGGTCAAATGGAGAAATAGATCGTGGTGGTAATCGTGTAAACCACATCGTCGCAATTCGCCCTAAAGAAATGGGAAAACTACGGCATTTTACTGCATCATCAGCTCTTGCAGCAGTCATCGACCATTCGTACTTCAGAATATGTTGGTTAAGGTCGGAATTTCCTTCATACATGGGGAGAGTCGGCATCCTGAATCGCCGAGGAGGTTCAGCATATAATATGTCATCGGTGAACGGAGTATGACTTTGGGAGATTCCCCAATCGTCATTTGTTAAGACCTGACTTTCGCGGATCATTTGGCGTACCATAGCTGAGCGGTCAGGTGTTGCTATATTCGGAGGGTGGCGAGCCAAAGTGTGGTCGGGTTCCACAGTGCGAGGTAGGATCGGGCGCTGTCGACGATCCGTATCTCGCCTCCTTGGCTCGGTGTCTTCTGGGACATATGGCCCCGGAGTATGTTCCTGCTGGTGGTAGTTTTGATTGGAATGATTTTGGGCATCAACTCCTATGTCAACTGCAGTGGCGGTGGCTTGGTTATCCGTAGCATGTTGTCGAACAGTGCCTCCTCGTGAGGAGTGTCCTGTATGAAAACTGGGAGAAGGGCCAACCCTTATCTGCCCAACAGTTAATGCTTGTTGGTGACCAGCAGTATGCACATGGTTTCCGTCTAGCCTGGGACGTGCAGATCTGCCGCTGTAATTAGACGAGGCAGAACTTTCGGTGGAGGAATGAGGGGCGTGGTCCCTTCTCGGTCTTCTACGCCTTTGGCGGTTTAGTTCATTAGTCAACTCAACATTGGCACGTAGTTGTTCAGTCAACCGTCGTCGACTTTGGGTTAGTTCCTGGAGTAATGTCTGGAACTCTTGTCGAGTGACCAGACCCTATGGATCTGAGTGCCCGGTATCATCTTGATTGGGTGGAGGGAGTTGCGGGGGATTTTGTCTATCTCGGCCTTCTTGGCCGGCGGCAGTAGAAGAGGTTCTCGTGCTAACCATCTTGAGGTGTAGAATCCTTTCCTAGATTTCGATAAATCTGAATAGTATGGAAGGAGTTTGGAATTGAAGTCTGGATCTCCCTCTTAGATTTATGCAATCCGATATCGATGACAGATCCAATGAGAAGGAGAAAACCTGAGTTCTCTCAATGAAAGCACCAAAGTGTTTGCACCAAAATTGGGCAACACCCTTCGAAAACACCCTTCGGAAGTTTTTTGAAGAGATAATAAATGAAGAAACTAAATTGAAAATGAGGATTATCTAACAAAAACTCCAAATCACAGAAAAGTAAATTGCACGGAAGACAGTAATTTAGAGTGGCTCGGCGTTTTTCCTACGTCCACTATGAAGTTTTTATCACTTTATTGCCTAATACTTGAAGGTTACAAGTGTGTTAGAGCGAAATACAGCAAATAATAGACTTAAACTCAAAATCAGCACCAGTGAGGACGATATGGAGTGACTTTGGCAGCGTTCGGGCGTGCTTTTTCTCTAAAAATTCTCAGATCCCCTTTCTGAATGACCAGGGGCTCTATTTATAGGTGTAGGAGGCTGATATTTCGCCTAAAATCCGGGGAGACCACTTCTGGCACGTGAGGGGGGCCCACATGGCCGGCCTCAGGAAATGCGGGCCCACTTTAGGATTGATTCGAACTCTAGTTCGAGTCAATCAAAAATGTGTCCAATCGAGGTGAAATTTGGTGTGGACATTCTTCAACATGCACGCAAGTTCTTGTGAAAATTTCATAGCATTTGGACATGTAGATCTCGAGTTATGACCGATTCAAGGATGCATTCTCAGTTGACGCATGTAACGTCCCGGAAATTTTCGACTTTCGAAAATTCAACATCGATACTCACTTTATCGACTGCCGAGAAATCGAAGGTCGGAAACCCCCGAAATGTTATGGTTTAAGAAAAGGAAAGAGGCAGAAGGAGAGAGAAAAGATAGAAAAATAGAGAGGAAAGAAATTAGAAAATAGAAAGGAACAGAAAAAAATAGAAAATAACAGAAAGAAAACAACAGAACAACATCAGAATCTCACAATTCGCAGCGGAACAACATATAATAATAAATGAATAATCTTTAAACAAAGAACTATATCAGTTATTACATTTTATACATTACATCATATCATCAGAGTGTACAACAATATACAACAACAAACAGTGCAGCGGAAAAAGAAATACTATATACTAGTAATACGCCATGCCATCCAGCTTGCTTCCAGCAACTCCAGAATATCCAGAATATCCTGATAAACCTTAACTCTTGACTGCCCGTGTGAAAATTGGTGGGCACCCAGAGTTTAGGAAGGAAAACAATAAACCCCGAGTCAGTCATGTGACTGGTGTGAGAACTCAAAATAGTTTATTTATCTTTAAAATCAAAAATAGAGGAATATTTTTAAAGTCAATTCGCAATGCTTTTAAAAATGAGACTACCATAAGGCCTCCCGCACACACACACATGCAAACGCAGAATCGGAGGAGATTTCTCCTTATGATAGTCAAAGATGCTTGATACGCATTTAAAATAACATTTGATATTATTACTAGTGCATAGTGTTGGAAAAATTTATTTCGAAAGTAGAATATAAATCTTAGCCAGCATAGACATTTCGAGCTATGCCTACTATAGCTAACTATGTTCAATAGCAGGTTACCGCCACATTCCATAGCAGGTTATACAACTAAAACCGTACAAGTCTCGTATTGTTTCTTTGGATTTCCAACGAATGATCAGGCCAAGGAACTTCCCATTGCCACATGAGAATGCCTCTGGATGGACATCCCCGAGAACCAAACCGGATCTCTACCAACACAAGGCCGGGTTACCCCTAACTGAGTAACAACTGACCGAATATGCCATCCCCCGGTCCTTTGGGACCTTTATCCGAGAGCTCTCTAATCAATTCACACAATCATAATAATAAAGTGTTTCAACATGAGTAAGTATCTGGGCTCCATACCATGATACCACCCTTTTCCAGAAGGAAATGCACATATCCTAAAGGGCGCTACCCCTCATAACCTTGCTGCATCTTTCCTGTTTTAACCATTCACGGGGGGTGAGGCTCGACGAAGTCTCGTCCACAAAAACATACTTTATACAAAAGCCATGCTTTGGGTCAACAAATGATCATAGAAATGATCACCAGATAGACGATCAAATAAATGATCCTATCACAAATAATCAACACAATGATCATTTCACAGCAACACTCAGCATGTCACATTACCAAATTGGGAATATATTGCTGATAACTTCAACTATATAACCTCTGAGCTCGTACGTCTCAGAGAAGGGTGTTAAGCTAAAAGAATAAATTCTCCGCCACCAACAGAAATATATTTGAAAGAAATCGGCTTTATATCTCAACTTGTAATGTCAGACATACAATCCATACAAGTCTGTTCCGGGATCGAACAAAACCGAAGGCACTTACAAAGAAGTCCTTGCAATCCGGATATTCACAATCCTGATCGGATTCCCCATCACATATGGAAAACTCTATACCGTAGCTACTCGGTGCAGAGTCAATCAATAGGTCATCCTATCGCTCTCACAAATATTCGGTCTTCAACACCGATCTTCAAATGCAATTCACAACGACGTATCACATATTCGGAATGGGTTATACGACCCCATGGTCCTTTCCCGGTTAACCCGAATAGTGAGCGCTTATTCAAAAATAAGTGTGGCATTCAAATTCAAACAAGTCACATCAAATACCTTTCAAAGGTAAATATTGATAGTCGGTTATTGAACTATCAATTGATATGCACACATCACCTGATTCCAAATAATTTTCCAAATTATTTATTTTCCAAAAATATCTTTACAAGATATATTATTTTCAATACTTCAAAAATAAATCAATATTTATTTTTTTAAACAAGTTCCCCTTTTTATTCATAAATTCCATAGTGAATTTTCATTCCAAAATATCCATGCATATACGATTTCAATTATTCATTTCAATTTATCTTCAAAAAGATAAATTCTCAAAGTATTCACTTTATATTGGAAAACATTTCCATACTTATTTAATAAGTAATTCACAAATTTTATTTATTTTCAACACTTAGAAAATATTCAATATACTTAAATCGAGATTAAGTATATATTTCATTCTTTAAGGAAATCAATCTCTTAAACATATTTATTTGGGCCAAAATGAATGTTGCGTAAAACATCGTTACGATAACCCAAAAATCACTAGTATAGGGATTCGAAATTAAAATAGATATATAAATCCCAATACTATTCAAAACATTTCCTTTCGGAAATCATTTACTATAACAACAGTGTTATAGTCCACCATTTCCTTCTATTTCTCGAAAACATCTATTTCAACAATGAATGTTGAAATCTATGGTTTCGAATCTCAACACCTTTTAAAACATCGTTAGATCGTTTTAATTTTATTTAAAACATCACATTCAAAACAATTTATTTAACATAATATTCACTATTCAAAAACGTGAATATACTACGTTAACCAATTTCATCCTTTTATGCATTTCATTTTAAAGGATTATTCACAGTCAAAAATGTGAATATAACTCCATTAATAGGTATCAACAATTTACTTCTCAAAATAAGTCGTTTACGAATTTATAAAAACAACGTTTATCAATTCCATTTATCAACCTATTCAATTTCATATCCCAATGATAAAACAAAATTCATATTATAAGTTAAACACCTATAATTTATTTGTTTGCATAATCGTTCCTTTAAACTTCATAATTATAAATCTTATAACGTATAAGATTCAATTATTTATCCAAAACCTTTCTTTAATAACTTCACGAAATTTATAAATCTTATTATTTATAAATTTCACTTATAACTTCACCATTTATAATTTTATAATTTCCATTCATTTCTGCAATCCATTTTCAACTCATTCAAACACTTATAAAAACTCGTTTTATAATTCAAATGTTTTAATTTATAAATATCAATTTATAAATCCTTTATAAAATCAATTTATACTATTATTTTAAAACATCTTTAATCTCCTTTATAATTTCATCCTTTTGATTTATAAAATAATTAAATTTTATAAATCCTATATTTTCAACTCTTTATAATAAATTCAATAAATCCCAATTTAAACTCTTTTTATAAAGTTATTAACCCATATTTTCAAAAATCAACCTTTAACTATATTTCTCAAAAATCATAATTTTTATAACATTAAAATTATATCGTTTATTTATTTAAAATGGATCAATTCCAAAAATATTTTATAAACGTATACTTTCAAAAATCACTTTAAAATCATTTTAAAATTCCAAATTTGGTCCAATGATGCTACATACCAAATAGCCAATCACGACAACAACGATATCATATATCGATATGATAATCCATCCAATATCAAAATATCTGAAATCAAATAAAAACTGTTGAGGAATCCAGTTGGATCCCTCCAACCTGTTTTCCTGCATCCACAAACATTAGCACAATACCAATTCCGTTCCAGTACGAAATTATCGCGGTATATGTTTTTATTAAATATTATCCGCTTAATAACGGCGCAATAGGGTCTCATCCGCTAAAAAATGCGGGAAATCAATAACTTCAATATATACATATGCCAATATATATATATATATATATATATATATATATATATATTGCTATTATATATAATACCAATTTCACTGTTTATGAAATATTCGCGGTGTATGTTTTTAATAAATAACATCCGCTTACTAACGGCGCATAATGTCTATTTTAACAATCAATAGATAACAATCATCATTCAAACATGCATTCAAATATTTTAAATCTAACTATTTAAAATAAAATCGAAACTGATTCGATTGAGTGAGAAGTTCTCACCTTGATTTCAATTTCGTTTTAGCGATTTATTTCGAATAAAATTAAGCGGACGTTTAATTTTACCCGAAATTCTCATTGACTCCAATCATCTCCAAATCAGTTGCATAGCGTAGAGCTCGTAAATACGAAGCCAACGCAAAAAATCTCGTCCGAAACGGACCTCGTATGAAAGAGTTACGACATATTTAAGTTAATACGAATTATAAACTAATTTATACAACAAAATTTATTTTTTTCCAAACCCTTTTATCACAGCCGTTAGATTTGCTTTGCTTGCATCATGGCCCTTGGACGCGTCATCTCCTTCCCACGCAAATTCGTTCCCAGCTTCTACAGGCCGAACCCATGAACGCCTTCATCATCGAATTTCGCACGCCACAAACATCGACTAAACCCCATCATCTCGACACCATTCGAACCACCTCGCCTTGCTTCTCCACCGCCCAGAACGCGCGCCCCCCAGCTTCATCACCACGCTGAAAACATGACCGAAGTCGCTCCCTTCAAACCTAAATTCGCGACAATCCGTGAAGAGATAGGATAAATCGACCGTTGGATTTATAGATTGTAGTGCCCTCTACCACTTTCTAGTTGAAGGTTTGTCGAATCGATGAACGGATTGGAAGAAATAGGAGGAGAAAGATTGTTAATTCCTGGCCCTCGGTTTCTATGGTGGCGGCCGGCTAGGGTTTAGAGATATTATGTTTTTTTTTTTTGTGAGGGTTTAGGGTCTATTTATAGGAAATTTTTCAATCACTATTCATCCGGGAATTCCAAACTCCGATTTACGCGTCGAAACTGACGTTCCTAGGGTTTATCCCGCGTTCCGGACACAATGGAATAGGTTTCGGAAGCTAATTCGGACATCTGTGCGAGTTATGACAATAAACGTTCAATTTAAATTAAACCGATTTAAACGATTTTCTAGGCGTTTTAATTTGTACCGGACAAACGGTAAATCCAATTGACACGAAATTTGAAACCTTACAATAATATCACATTACGGATCCGATGAAACTGGTTTCGTCGAAATCCGAGACTTTTTGAAAAATGGCTATTTTAACTCGCCAAATTAATATTAAAACAATTTCGATGCGTTTCGAGCTGCCACGATCAAAAGATAACTCCGATTGACACGAAAATTGAAATCCGGTAATAACTAACTATTACGGATCCAATGGAACTGGTTTCGTTCAATTATGTGACTGTTCAAAAATTGGCTAATTTACAGTCGATAATTAAATATTAAAATATTCAATTTTCACAAATTAACTTTTAATTCGATTTTAAAAGTTCTAAAATATCATTCTAACTCCAACATGATATAATAAAATTTTACAAATCATTTTCAATCATATTTAACCCAATTTTCAATTATTTCCATAATTTAACATATTAAATTATCGATTTAATTATTCAATTAAATCCAATAATTAAAATTAAAATTTATTCGACTTATAAATTCCACTTATTAATATTTAAAATTAAATAAATATTCAAATTATAACTAATAAAAATCCTGGGTCGTTACAACGCGCTTGGTTCGAATCGATCCCTTCAAATCGATAGGGCCGAATCGATGACTCGAGCATGTGCCTGGCGACGTGGCGCGCGCGCTTCTCGGGTTGATCCATCTTTTTCTCCGTGTTTACTGGGTCGAACCCGTGGTTTTAGCCGCCTTGACTTGGTGGATTCGAAGGAGTGGATTCGAAGACATGCTCCTTCGATTCGATCGAATGGATGTTCCTTCGTATTGATCAAGGTATGCGATAGTTGATCGACACGAAGGCTTCTCAGTTAAATGAATTCGAAGATGGTCGTGGGATGGAGTCGAAGTTCTTCAAATGCATGGATTCGAAGGTCTTTCCCTTGATGGATTCGAAGTGAGGCCCTGTCCTGATGGACTCGAACCAAGGCTTGCTCGATGGATTCGAACCAAGGTTATGTCTTATGGATTCGATCTTATATGCTCTGATGGAGGCGAAGTGGAGCGGCTTCATGGACTCAAAGGACTTCAACCTGATGGATACGAAGTGGAGTGATCCCATGGATTCGAAGTAAGAGGAACTCGATGGATTAGAACTCATGCTCTCCTGATGGTTTCGAACTTAGGGTTATTTCCTTCAACTTGCATCGATGATAACTTGAGCATACGAACTCGGATTGACTTGAAATTTGAGATACTGACTTCTACGATCTTTCTTGTCATATCCTATCAATTGCATCTCAATCTGGACTCGAACAAAATTCATCGATATCCATAGTGAAGCGAAGCACGACCAAACCGTCCTTTTTTGTCGATCGATCTTTTGGTATCACGGCTTTGCCAAGAAGCGGGATAAAATTTGCCCCTCAAAGTACGTCTTGTGGAAACATGGCGTGCTTTGAAAAGCTGTAGTTTCTCTTTGAACAATCATTGTCGAAGGTTGTAACCTTGCGTTGATATGATTTATTGCTGCAGAACTTTGCTTAGCTGTTGATTGTTGTAATCGTAACAAAATGAGTGTTTGATCCCTGTAAGTGTTTAAAACCGAGTATTAGTTTGACATATATGCACATACGTTAATTTGACCCTCATTAATATTGTGTGTTCACGAGTCGTTGTCGGTTTTGTTTGTTATTGAATTTCGTATGGATCCTCTCCTGAAACGATTTGGAAATTTGAGTTCGAAACAATGTTTTGACAATTGTTTTTGATTATCCTCTTGTATCGACCCTCTCCTGAATCGATGTAAAAGGTTGACAAGTAGTTTTTCACGTTGGTGCGGGTTGGTTTGATGGATACCTGGGACTCGGCTCAATTTTACTTTTTACTTTTTATCTTCGTCTTCCTGTGTCTTCGAATCCATCCCGATCCTTCAAGAACAAGGCTGAACTACTCTCCTTCCTTTGAGTCGAGGCGATATCCAACTTTTTTCGAACCGAGTTATACATTCAGGTAGACGAAATTATTTAGGTTCGAAGATTTAAAAAACAAACTCTTCCATCGTGTCTCGTTCGTTTCGATCTTGGCTGGCCAAAGAAGGAACATTGATGGGTCCTTCGTATCGATCCCTTGCGATCGATTCGAACATCTTGCCTATGCCATCGATACGAGGCTTAAGTCTTTCATCTGTCTTTTGCTGCTGGTGATCTATTCAATGCCTTCATTAACGATGGATGCGATGCTTGAGTTTTTGATCGATAGGAAGGGTTCCAGTTACCATCGATTCGAATCGTATCTATTCGAACGGAGTCGATTCGAAGCTTCGTCTCTTTGGTCGATTCGAACAATTGAAACCTGGCCCTGATCGATTCGAAGGGTCATCTTTTCAACCAATTCGAAGTATTATCCCTTCGATCGATTCGAAGTGACTTATATGGATACATAACTTTCACATATTTAGCGACATAATTCCGACGAGCTTTATCTCTGCATATCTGGACTGAACTTTTATTGTGCATACTTGATTGCCCTTCGAAGCTCGTCGATGGAACTATAACTTATCACCGTGACAACAAATTTTAACTCAGATCAATTGTCAACATCAGGATGGTTCAGTGATGGCGGTCAGCGATGACGGCCATCTCGACCGGATCTCTGATGTCTTCGCTGTCTGCAAATTTTGTCTAACTCTGTTGAATTTTTCAAGTAATGCACAACACTGCATTGCACCGCACACACTTTACACTGGGAATGAACGGGTTTTTTATGTATTTAATGTTGCTTTCTGATGAGTTAGTTAGTTATGGAATTTTCGAGCTCTCAACAACAAGAAGTACAGAGTTCGCCTCCTCCAGAAATACTTGAAATCCCTAACATTCCTCCCGAAGTAGTTGGGCCGGCTCCGGACAAAGTGTCGGAAACCTTATTTATCGACGATCCTATCGACTCCGTTTCGTCCAGTATTTCTGAAGACTTACTGGGTCGGATCTGCTTGAAACATAACTTATCCCCGGACGACGTTTTGCTATCGGGCATTGATGATAGACCTCACAACCCGCCCGAGGGGTATACTGCTTTCTGTCGTCACGCCTGTGCGGCTGGAACTCTTCCTCTATTTAACCAATATATCAGGGAGATGTTATCGTTCATTGGAGTCGCCCCCTCACAACTTCATCCCAATGGACACGCATTGCTGAACAGTGTTTTCATTTTATTTATGGATCATCTCTTTCGTCTGCCAAGGCCAACCGAGATTTGACACATATTCAACTTCAACAGCTGGGACGATAGTCCATCTTTCACCTTTTTGGAAGCAGTTAGAAACTACCAGATTATGACGGGAGCCTGGACCAGACTCATTTATTTTAAGAATGAATGGTTTTTTGTTCGATGCCTCCCAGGGTTCGCTAGGCGATGGCTGTCTAGATGCAAGTGTCGTAAATCACACAATCCTTCTTTAACAGTCGTTACTAACACTTGAACTAATATCAGGCGTTTTTCTTGCAGCTATCATCTCAAGGCCTGACGGTGGACACTACAAAGGCGTTGTCCGAAGTTTACAAGAGGTCCCGAGTGATTTGCGGCACATCGACTCGGTGTTGACTGATGATAACTTAAGGACGCTGGGTTTAATTGAGATGAACCAGAGTATTGTCATCGAGGGGTTGGCGAAACCGGCTTCGAAGACAAAGAAGAAGACGGTGAAAAGAAAACCCAGCATAGTGATAAGAGAAATGAGCGATGACGAGAGGACGCCCACCGATCCCGAGTTAGCGGCCGATCTTTCCCGAATTGAAGAAAAGCGGAAAGGCAAGGCTGTTGTCCCTAAACTTAAGAGATGGAAGTCTGTAGTCGTATCTCGTTTGATCCCCGGAATTACTGCCTCTGACGCTGCTCCTTGTCAATCAAGAAACATTTTTATAGGACTGGATGACATTCCCATCCCGGAATACGTATCTCTCCACCACAAGTCCGGGTTGGATGAACTCTGAGAAGCGTTTGAAATAAACAAGCCTTTACCTGTTAGTGCAGTCGACACTTCTAGTTGGTCGGGGGTTTTGCACATTTGCATACACTTTCATAACACTACATGGCTTCAGCACAAATTGTATTGCTTTCTCCTGGTATTTAACGGAATTGCTTCTCTTTTCAGGTGCTATGTCTGGCCGTCAATCTACACTGGACAAACTCCGAAGAGCGCATCACCCTTCGTCTTATTACGAATCTCGACGTGGAGACTCCGATCGCGATCGTGAACGGAGGCATCATGGCCAGCAATATTATGCCAGGGATCATCATCGTAGTTACTCCAGTCAGGAGCGATCGGATAGAGATCGGAGACACCGCTCCCCTTCTCGTTCTCCTCCGCCGTCCCCAAGCCATATTTAGGTATCTGAACCTCCACGACATCAACCATCTTCGCAGGTCTCGAGGCTCGAGCCACATCGTTCTAGAACTGAGGTTTCTACGACCACGGCTGCGGAGGAGGCCCTTATTGAACCATCTGGTGAAGGGGCCATCAGACTTGCTCAATTGAAAAGGGACTTTTCGAAGATTTACTTCGACGCTTGTATTCTTCCTCCTAATCTTAAAAGAATTACCGAAGACACCGTGACCATAGCACTTAGCTATACCCGCGATTTCTATGCTCAATACAAAGAATGGTATAAAGTGGCTGTTAAAGCTTCAAAAGTAGCCTTCGATCGAGCCAAAATTATCGAGAAACTGGAAGCTGACTTGGCTCAGAAAAATCGTATTGCTGATATACTCCAATCTGAGGCGGAATCTTCCCGTAAGGCCGAAGTCAAGTCGCCAAAAAAGGTTGATGAGACATTAGTTGAGATGGCAAAGATGCAACAAACACATTGCACTTTAGTTGAAGACTTGGGCCATCGATACAAAAATGTTGAGGCCGAGGGGGATGCGGCAGTCAAAGAACTAGAGGAATTAAAGGCTAAGTTTGCCGAAATAAACAAGGAAAAAGACGATGCTAATACGGCCGCGCAAGAAGCGTGTGAGCAAGCTGTGTCTCTCCGAGCTGAGCGTGATGCGGCAGTCGCAAGGGTTAAGGAGGTTGAAACGGAGGTGGAGGAGAGAGTCTAGGCAGAGAGGTTCAAGATGGAGGCCGAATTTGATGAACTCTTGGACACATATAATGCCAACGTGTTAGAGCATAGAAATCTCTTCTGGCTAGGAGATTACTCGATGCCTCTCTACAACGCCTGGAAGAAATTATTGGAGAACAAGAGGATGTCTTGCCCGGATGGAGTATTAGATGAGTTTGAGCTCGAGTCACGTCTGCTCAGCGAGGATGAGAGGAGAACTCTTCACGAGGCGATAATTTCTGTTGAGAAAGAAAAACTTGGCGTCCATCAAACGGAGATCGGCAAAGGTTCGGGTGTAGCGCATCATAGTGAGAATATTGAAGTCCGTATCCCGACTTCATCCGAAGTTGTCGCCGCGGTCGATCCCAAAGTTATGCCTGCTTACAACCCGGATCAACTGGGGTTGTCTTCTGGCAAGACTGCTGTCTCCGAGCCTGTTCAAGCTCCAAGGCAAGGTAAAGAAGGTACTTTGATTATTCCCCTCATGTCTTAAAGTATCAATTTTCGAGAGAATTTTCTGGACTGATTACTTTTTTCTCCTCTGTTCAGTGACTGAGAGTGCCGCATTCGTGCCCCTATTCCTCCGGTTCTATATCCTACGCACGGAGTTATTGTCACCAAGGTGATTTCAACTGCTGCCATGGCCGGTGATATGGGAGAGGGGAGCTCGATGTCATTCGATGCTCAAATGATTAAAGAGCTATTTGGTCACTCTCTTGACCCTATTCCTGATCCTTCATTCGCGATGAGTGGGGCTGGTCCAGTTTTCAGTTCTGTCGTGACAACCACCAGCGTATCCAGCGCAGCTCAGTTGTCTCGAGAGGAAGAGATTTTAGCTGAGATAAGTGCTGAGATGGCCACGATGGTGACGGTCGGTGGTCCTGGTAGCGACACTGCTCCTACAATCTTATCTTCTTTAATGGTGATCTCTCCCGATGGCACGGTAACTGTCTCGAGCGTTGCCGAACAAACACCTGTCACCGCTCCCATGCCTTCAGTTCGTCCTCACAAAAGGATCTCTATCCCTTCCAGCTCTGAGGAAGACATTGATATTATGCCAGATCTGGAGGATGTTCAAAAGAAGGGCAAAACATCTCGTAGGAAGCCAGGTAGTGGGTCCAGCGGCTCGACTCCGAAGAAGAAGCCCCGGAAGAAGAAGGAGCGAGCTTCTTGCTTTATCATGTGGTTGTGAATAGCAATTTTTTATCTCTTCTTTTGTTTTTTAGGGCCGTGTATATGTGTGGATTCGGCCTCCACTTAATTGAAACTTTTTGACTTGCCATGTAATCGAAGCTGTTTTTGCTGGTTGATGGAATAGGAAGTTGCTTTTTTCTTTTACCTAAGCGTTTTGCAGTGTTTGTTTAGTTTTTTTTATCTGCCAAGTATGAAAACATAACTTCATGTCATGATTTGATGAATGAATTGAACTCCGGACATAGTATCACTTAGGTTAGTGATTAACACTTAGATTTTTTGCCCCCTAGTCTCGGGGAACAACGTTTGTATTTATGTGGTTGATCGCATTTATTGCAAACCTTAAGCACATGTCCACATTCTGTAGACTTAGGATAATTTGAGATCGATAATCCGGTAGGAATTTAAGAGTTATCGATACTTGTATCACGGTTCGCGCTCCGGGAACCTGGAATTGATGTTTATACTCTGCTTCACGCTCCGGGAACTTGGAGTTATTATTGATATTTCGGTTCGCACTTCGGGAACTTGTAATCTATGTTTATACTCCGTTCACGCTCTGGGAACGAGTTGTTGGATGTTTATACTCTAATTCGCACTCTGGAAATTTGGAGTCCGTTCGCGCTCTGGGAATGAGTTGTTGAATGTTTATACTCCAATTCGCACTCTGGGAAGTTGGAGTCCGTTCGCACTCCGGGAACGAATTGCTGAATGTTTATACTCCAATTCGCACTCTGGGAAGTTGGAGTCCGTTCGCACTGTGGGAACGAATTGCTGAATGTTTATACTCCAATTCGCACTCTGGGAAGTTGGAGTCCGTTCGCACTCCGGGAATGAATTGCTGAATGTTTATACTCCAATTCGCACTATGGGAAGTTGGGGTCCGTTCGCACTCCGGGAATGAATTGTTGAATGTTTATACTCCAATCGCACTCTGGGAAGTTGGAGTTCGTTCGCACTCCGGGAACGAATTGCTGAATGTTTATACTCCAATTCGCACTCTGGGAAGTTGGAGTCCGTTCGCACTCCGGGAACGAATTGCTGAATGTTTATACTCCAATTCGCACTCTAGGAAGCTGGAGTTCGTTCGCACTCTGGGAAAGAATTGCTGAATGTTTATACTCCAATTCGCACTCTGGGAAGTTGGAGTCCGTTCGCACTCCGGGAACGAATTGCTGAATGTTTATACTCCAATTCGCACTCTGGGAAGTTCGGGTCCGTTCGCACTCCGGGACGAATTGCTGAATGTTTATACTCCAATTCGCACTCTAGGAAGTTGGAGTCCGTTCGCACTCCGGGAACGAATTGTTGAATGTTTATTCTCCAATTCGCACTCTGGTAAGTTGGAGTTAGTAAAAGGATCGTCGTGTATCAATCCTTGTAAACGCTAGTGTAGTGTTCTGTTCCCGAGCTCGGGCTTCACTTATTGAGTGTCCGGTCGTATCACAGTCACTCCCTATTTGAATAAATCCCACCACGTGATGGAATTTAGCTCTCCGTGCATCGTGATATTATGTGTCATTTTCAGTTAATCACAACTTTTGGCTCGAAGAGATGGAATTTTATTGCTGAAATAAAAGAAATATGGCAAAATCAGTTGCCTTATTACAAGTTCAAACTTCAAAATGCAAAAATAAAATGCTAAGGAAGAAATTGACTAAAAAAAGATAAATAAAGCCTGTCGTGTGTAGTAGCGGCGGAGACTTTTGCTATTCCAAGCTCTCGGCAAAGTAAGACCGTCAATGGTTGACAACTTGAACGTGCCATCTCCGAGCTTTTGTGAAATCACATATGGCCCTTCCCAATTTGGCTTTATGTGCGAAGGGACCGGATTAATTCTCTTGAGTACGAAATCGCCGGGTTCAAAGGTTCGTGGGCGGACCGTGGCATTGTATATTCAAGCGACTTGACTCCGATATGCAGCTGCCCTCAAATCAGCTTCTTCGCGCTTCTCATCAAGTAGATCCAGAGATTCAGCAAGTAATATGGCATCCGTTTTCGGATCATAATATGTCACACGATGAGAGTGAACTTCCAATTCGACTGGAATAACGGCTTCAGAGCCATATGATAGAGAAAATGGAGTGTGTCCGGTTGTAGTCTTGTGAGTCATTCGGTAAGCCCATAGAGCCATAGGCAGTTCATCAACCCACTTGCCCCCGGCTTTTTCCAGTCGTTTCTTCAAAATAGACTTGATGACCTTATTGACGGCTTCAACTTGACCATTTGCTTGAGGGTGTGCTACTGCAGAGAATTTCTTGTGGATGTGAAATCGTTGACAGAAGTTCTTGAATTCAACACTGTCGAATTGGGCTCCATTATCGGTGATAATAGTATGCGGGAGACCAAACCAGCAGATGATGTTGCATACCACGAAGTTGATCACTTTCTTTGTCGTAATTGTTGCAAGGGGTTACGCTTCAGCCCATTTGGTGAAGTAATCAACTGCGACGATGACGTACTTCATGCCACCTTTAGCTAAAGGCAATGCACCAATTATATCAACTCCCCATATTGCAAATGGCCATGGGCTGACCATTTGGATTATCTCAGTAGGTGGAGCTCTGGGAATTCGAGCGTGTTTTTGGCATTTATCACACTTTTTGGCATAGTCCATAGCATCGCGATTTACGGTGGGCCAATAATATCCATATCGGAGTATTTTCTTGGCAAGTTCTTGCCTCCTAGTGTGATCGCCACATTCTCCTTCGTGCACATCGTGTAATACTCGTTTGACTTCGTCGTATGCGATACACCGGAGAAGAGGAACAGAATATCCCCTTCGATACATAACTCCATTCTGAATGACAAATCGTGAAGCTTTTCGAAGAATTTGTCTTTTCTCACTTCGACGCTTGGGTAATATGCCACGCTCAATGTAATCTCGGTAGGGGGTCATCCACGATTCCCTGCTAGAAGTAGCTTCAAATGTGAACTCATTTTCTGCTCGATCAATGCTTGGAGAGGATAAAGTCTCGACATGAACGAGTCCCAAGTGTTGGGCTTCGCCTGTACTTGCCAACTTTGCCAACGAATCGGCTTTCTGATTGTGCTTTCGGGGTATGTAGAAAATGGTATAATAATCGAACTGATCAGGTATTTCCTGGACTTGGGCTAGATAAGCGGCTAACCTTCGATCTTTGGCCTGGTATTCACCCCGAACTTGGCATACCATTAACTGGGAATCACAGTAGATTTCCATAGCAATAATTCTTAGGTCACGGGCCAACTTCAACCCAGTAAGCAAAGCTTCATATTCGGCTTCATTGTTGGTTGCACGGAAATCAAACTTTAAAGCGTAGCATATGGATCGGCCCTTGGGAGTTTCAAGCACTATCCCTGCGCCCGAGCACCGATCGTTGGATGCACCATCAGTATATAGCTTCCATATGTATTCGGGGGATTTACTAGTTTCAGGTACGTCTTCAGGAGTAGTGAATTCGGTAATGAAATCTGCAAGGACTTGACCGTGTATGGATCGTCTCGGAGTATAGGTGATGTCAAATTGACTCAGTTCAATGTTCTATTTTTGTAACCTGCCAGACGTCTCAGGTCGTGTGAGGACATGTCGTAATGGCTGATTGGTGTACACAGTGATGGGATGAGCTTGAAAATATGGACGGAGCTTCCTCGAGGCGATGACTAGGCAGTATGCCAATTTTTCTAACCTTGGATAATTTCTCTCGGCTCCAGTTAACCGTTTGCTAACATAATAGACTGGTTTCTGTACTCGGTCTTCCTCCCAAACTAATGCAGCACTGATTGCGTTTTTAGATACGGCCAGATAGAGGTATAACTGTTCATGATCAACAGGTTTTGAAAGAATCGGCGGTGTAGAAAGATGCTGAATCAGTGATAGAAATGCACCCTTACATTCTGTAGTCCATTCGAAGTTTCGTTTCCCTTTTCGGATCAGGTCGAAGAAGGTTATGCATTTGTCAGTTGATTTCAAGATGAACCTGCCCAGTGTTGCAACCTTTCCATTAAAGCTTTGAACTTGTTTTATGGTCCTTGGAGTTTGAAGATTCCTGATCACCTGAATTTTTTCAGGGTTGGCCTCTATTCCTCGGGCATTGACGATGAACCCAAGGAATTTTTCGGATGCGACTCCAAAATGACATTTTAGCGGATTAAGCTTCATCCCGTATCTCCGAAGTACATTGAACATTGACTCTAAGTCATTGACATGATCGGTGGAGTATCGCGATTTTACCAACATATCATCTACATAAACTTCCATAGTTTTCCCGATCTGGTCGGCAAACATTCGATTGACTTAGCGTTGGTAAGTTGCTTCGGCATTCTTTAATCCAAAAGGCATAACCTTGTAGCAGTATAGTCCCAGGTCAGTTACGAAGCTCGTATGTTCTTGGTCGGGCACATGCATGGGTATCTGATTTTAACCAGAATAAGCATCCATGAAAGATAGTAATTCGTGCCCTGCCATTGAGTCCACAAGTTGATCGATTCGGGGAAGTGGAAAGCTGTCTTTCGGACAAGCCATATTTAAGTCAGAGTAATCGATGCACGTTCTCCATTTCCCATTCGGTTTTCGAACAAGTACAGGGTTGGATACCCACTCTCGGTACAAAGCATCCCGGATAAATCCATTCGCTCTTAGCTTATCAACTTCATCTTTGAGGGTGGCAGATCTCTCTGGATCCATACCGCGTCTTTTTAGTTTGACCGGGACATACCGCGGGTCAATATTCAGGGTGTGGCTCACGATATCCGGCGAGATTGCACACATATCAGAGTGTGTCCAAGCGAATACGTCTAGATTTGCTTGGAGAAATTCGACCAATTCTCGTTGCACTTGTGGGTTTAGTTGAGACTCAATTTTGAACATTTCTGAATCATTATCATCATTAACTGGAATGTCAATTGTCAGCTCGGCGGGGGAAGCCTGACTTTCTTTAGATTCATTATTACCTTCAGTGTCTCTGGGGTCTACATCTTTTTGGAATTGGTCGTGGTGCCCGGACCGAGGCCCAGGCACTAATTGTCAATCATCGGCGAAACGGACGCAGAGAGATTCCCCCACGCCCTTTCCTTTCTCCTTTCTCTGCGCTTCTTGCAGTTCGGCAACATAGCAGGCTCTCCCAGCAGCCTGATCTCCCTGAATGACCCCAATCCCACGATCAGTGGGAAATTTCAAAGTTAAACACCACGGGGCAATCGCTGCCCTGAATTCAGCAAGGGCCGGTCGGCCCAAAAAAGCATTGTATGGAGAGTGGATATCTAAGACAACAAATTGTAACATTCGGACTCTTCGGCGTTCTCCAACTCCCAACTCTACTGGCAACTCCACCACTCCAGTGGGTAGGGGTGGGCATTTAACCGATTTAACCGACTTAACCGATTTAACCGACGTCAATCGAACCGACTTAACCGATAAATACGGTTAACCGACGTTATTGGTTAACCGGCCGACGTTAACCGACCAGTTTCGGTTCGGTTAACGGTTAACAAATATTGTCCAGTCGGTTAACCGTTATCCGACCAAAAAATTATTTCTTTTCATATAGCAATGCCCAAACCCATAGTTGGCCCATTTGCAATATACGAATCATACTAACCTGATCTCGTACCGTAATAAATCTAGAAAGTAGAAACTCAGTATCGACCCAGACAAAATCAAAAGAAAATAACACGATAAAATGGAAAACCCTAGATCTGCTCATCTTCATCTTCTAATCGTCGGCGTCCCAAAGGTCTTCAACTATTTCAATCGCCGACATCGTGATGCTTTATCCTGGTGCTAGCCTCCATCTGAGCTGTCGCAGAGAACGATGGAATCAAGAATGGAGAAAAAGCATGTGAGTATTTACCTTAAAATAATTTCTTAATAGATTCTTAAGTTGTAATAAGGGAATTTGTGCATAGTGTATTTATTCTATGGATAGTGTATTGTCCAAATCAGTAAGGATATTCTTAAGCTGAAATAATAGCATCGATTCTTAATTGATCGACTCTTACTTAATTCTATGGACTGCGTATTTGTTTAAATGTTAATTACCTTGAGCATATACTGAAGTAAGGGGTTTTTTATATTGTTAATTCTAGAATTAATTGCAAACCCACCCCATTCAGGCTAACTTCATTAACTGAATGTGAAAGATGAAACTGTTAGATATAATTGAAATCTTTGATCTCTGCTATTGCATTGAAATCAGCTATTGTAATTGTATGATTCACAGATGCATGTATTATCCTTGCTTTCTCTCTTTAGATGTCCTTAATAAATTATACCTATTTTCTTCCTAGTGTATATTTAACATATAAACTGAACTATATATAATTGAAGTATGAACATGAATTATATAAGGTGTGTGAATATGTTCAGTTCATAATGAAGTATATTCACTGAATATAAATATGAGTACACAGTTTATATAAATATGAGTTTAATTCATAATGTACATATACAAATTACAACTCATACAACTCATGGTCCCTTGCTTGCTTCATAGTTGATAAAGTCAATTTCTATACATTAGTTTTTAATTTAATACGCTTATGACTTAACTCATATTTGTTCACAGAATTCATTTCAATAGGTGCAAATAGGTGAATATCTAGGGAATCAAGAAATGTAGATTTGTAGGTGGAAGAAGCAGACGATGATGAAACCGGCGATGAAGAAGAACCAATCATAGATCCCAATAATGTAAGAAAACCAATTGTGAATCCCAATTTTGAGATGGTCAGTTTATTTCATTTCAGTTTACACGGTTTTTCAATTACTAATGCACACAAAGTAAGTATAGTAAGTATATATATTTAACATTTAATATTTTAAACAAAGGATACCTAAGTTTGAATAAATATGCTAGCTCGGCCATGAGATTATAATATATGGACTTTTAAGTTGAACTAATGAACAATGTATGTATGACTAAGTATATTCATATATAAATATCCATTTACTGTACATATTCAGATACATACTAAGTATGAACTTAGTGTGTAACTGAACTATATATATGAGATTACATACTCAGTAACTAATATAACTGATATATATCTCGTTGTACACCATAACTGAATATAATTGCACTATGTTGTATTACTTAAAATTAGTATGTAACTCAATATATGTATGGATATAACTGAACTATTTTTTATTGCTAAATTTAGTAGTAACTAATGAACTTAGTATGAACTTAACATGTAACTGAATATATGTATGAGATACACACACACTCTCTCTCATTCTAACGTAACTTTTCAGTTGATAAGTAGTTTCATTAACATATATTGAAGTTTTCTTGGTTGTTTAGTTTCAATCATTAATGATTCAGTATTATCATTAGTTTCATTATTAGTTTTATAATCAGTTGCATCGTTAGTTTGGTGCTTGGAGATTTCTTGCTTGTTTAGTTGCTGGTTTTCATATGCAGAGTTGCCGAGTTGCTTGGGGTTTCACATTTGTAGCAACTTTGGTGTTTCGTAAAGTATGCACGGTGTAAAATGTAGTTGCTTGCACTGGTCAGCGAGCCTTATGTAACATGTTGTGTTGTTTGCACTGGTCTAGTAAGTAGTACTTATTACTATGTAATATGCTTGCTCTGGTCTCTGGTTAGTAATTTAGTATGTAATGTATGACTGTGTACTGTGTAACATGTTGTTATGCTGAGTTGTGCAAGCTCTTGGTATTATGTAATGCATGCACTATAATACTATGCTTGCTGAAGCTGGAGTTAACTTGTATGTTCTTATTCCATTCCAGTTAGTATGTAATATATGTATTATGCTGTGGTTTTCTTTTTCAGTTAATGCATTAAGCTTTTTGTGCTTATTCCTTTTGTATGGTTTCAGTTAGCTTTTAATTGTAAAATGCGGTTAATCATTCAGTTAACTGCGGTTAAACAATTATCGGTTAACCAATCGATATACGCGGTTAACCGCGGTTAAACTTGGGCGGTTCGGTCGGTATGAACTGCCTAAGTTTATTTACGGTTCGGTTAACCGAACCGTATGATTTGTTCGGTTAGATCGGTTAATTAACCGATCGGTTCGGTTAACCGACCGTGCCCACCCCTACCAGTGGGTATGTTAGCACTTCCATCGAAGCCATGGATTCTAGATTGACAAGGCTTTAAATCTTTGGCTTCCATCTTCATTTGATCATATGCTCTCTTAAACAAGATATTTACCGAACTCCCACTGTCCACCCGGATCCTCTTCATTCAAGCAGGACCAACCTGGGCAGATATGACTAGTGGGTCATTAGTTGGGGCTTCGACCTTATTAGCATCTTGGTTTCTAAATACGATGTCATCTATCATCGTCCTTTGTTGTTTGGCCGGAGCCCCTTCATTAAGTGTACTGCAACTTTCAAAACTCACATGCGTGATCGAATTGGCGTATGATTCCATTTCCCTCCAGCTTCGGTCCGCTGGATGAGGACCACCACTAACTGTATTTATGACCAACCTCCCTCCTGTACGAGTGGGCTCCTCCTGTCTCTCTTGGTTTTGTGCACGATTTTGGTTTGACGGGCCCACACCACCAGCCTGCGGTACCCGTACGAATTGATCTAACTTCCTTTCCCTGATCAATTTTTCAATAAGGTCTTGCAAATGCCTGCAATCATTGGTATTGTGTCCATAACTTTCGTGGAACCTACAGAACTTCGCTGTTTGAATCTATCTCTCCGACGATGGCTTCGGAGATGGCTTCTTATACTGCATCGCATTACAAGTTTATAGATACACGTTTTTTAGTGACGTATTCAGTGGTGTGTAGCTTTCAAACATTTGCGCCCTACGCCGCGGGCCACGATTCTGATCCTGCTTCTTATTTCTATTATCGTCGTTCCTCGGCTGGGTTTGCTTGTTTTGAATATTCAACTGTACTTTTCCTAAGCTCTCCCCTGACTGTTTAACTGCCACATTGCTTTGAATTTCTTCATTGCAGGGTCTCGCATCATCCTGCTTCCTAGATTGTTTCGCATCCTCACGCCTTAGGAATTGGGCGGCTTTGGAGTAGAAACGATTCAACGATGCGGGAGGTTTCCCAGCTAGCCAATTTCCAAATTCAGAGTCGGGGTCAATCCCCTTAGTCAAGGCCATCAAGATTGAATTATCATTGGGGTTAGTGATCTCTGCACAAGCGGCATTGTATCTTTCCAAATATCATCTGAGTGTCGCTCCTGAGCTTGAGTGACACTAGACAAAGTATTTACGTCTCTAGGCCTGGCAATATGCATACGGAACTGTTCAACAAATTTAATAGCCAATTGGTCAAATGAAGAAATAGATCATGGTGGTAATCGTGTAAACCACATCGTCGCAATTCCCCCTAAAGAAATGGGAAAACTACGGCATTTTACTGCATCATCAGCTCTTGCAGCAGTCATCGACCATTCGTATTTTAGAATATGTTGGTTAGGGTCGGAATTTCCTTCATACATGGAGAGAGTCGGCATCCTGAATCGCCGAGGAGGTTCAGCATATAATATGTCATCGGTGAACGGAGTATGACTTCGGGAGATTCCCCAATCGTCATTTGTTAAGACCTGACTTTCGCGGATCATTTGGCGTACCATAGCTGAGAGGTCAGATGTTTCTATATTCGGAGGGTGGCAAGCCAAAGTGTGGTTGGGTTCCACGGTGCGAGGTAGGATCAGGCGCTGTCGACGATCCGTATCTCGCCTCCTTGGCTCGGTGTCTTCTGGGACATATGGCCCCGGAGTATGTTCCTGCTGGTGGTAGTTTTGATTGGAGTGATTTTGGGTATCAACTCCTATGTCAACTGCAGTGGCGGTGGCTTGGTTATCCGTAGCATGTTGTGGAACAGTGCCTCCTCGTGAGGAGGGTCCTGTATGAAAACTGGTAGAAGGGCCAACCCTTATCTTCCCAACAGTTAATGCTTGTTGGTGACCAGCAGTATGCACATGGTTTCCATCTAGCCTGGGACGTGTAGATCTGCCGCTGTAATCAGACGAGGCAAAGCTTTCATTGGAGGAATGAGGGCGTGGTCCCTTCTGGGTCTTCTACGCCTTTGGCAGTTTAGTTCATTAGTCAACTCAACATTAGCACGTAGTTGTTCAGTCAACCGTTGTCGACTTTGGGTTAGTTCTTAGAGCAATGTCTGGAACTCTTGTCGAGTGACCGGACCTGATGGATCTGAGTGCCCGGTATCATCTTGATTGGGTGGAGGGAGTTGCGGGGGATTTTGTCTATCCCGGCCTTCTCGGCCGGTGGCAGTAGAAGTGGTTCTCGTGCTAACCATCTTGAGGTGTAGAATCCTTTCCTAAATTTCGGTAAATCTGAATAGTATGGAAGGAGTTTGGAATTGAAGTCTGGATCTCTCTCTTAGATTTATGCAGTCCGATATCGATGACAGATCCAATGAGCAGGAGAAAACCTAGGTTCTCTCAGTGAAATCACCAAAGTGTTTGCACCAAAATTGGGCAACACCCTTTGAAAACACCCTTCGGAAGTTTTTTGAAGAGATAATAAATGAAGAAACTAAATTGAAAATGAGGATTATCTAACAAACACTCCAAATCACAGAAAAGTAAATTGCACGGAAGACAGTAATTTAGAGTGGTTCGGCATTTTGCCTGCGTCCACTATGAAGTTTTTATCACTTTATTGCTTAATACTTGAAGGTTACAAGTGTTTTAGAGCAAAATAAAGCAGATAATAGACTTAAACTCGAAATCAGTAGCAGTGAAGACGATATGGAGTGACTCTGGCAGCGTTCGGGCGTGCTTTTTCTTTAAAAATTCTCCGATCCCCTTTATGAATGAACAGGGGCTCTATTTATAGGTGTAGGAGGCTGATATTTCGTCTAAAATCTGGGGAGACCACTTCTGGCACGTGAGGGGGGCCCACATGCCCGGCCTCAGGGAATCCGGGCCCACTTTAGGATCGATTCGAACTCTAGTTCGAGTCGATCAAAAAAGTGTCCAATCGAGGTGAAATTTGGTATGGACATTCTTCAACATGCATGCAAGCTCCTATGAAAATTTCATAGCATTTGGACTTGTAGATCTCGAGTTATGACAGATTCAAGGTTGCGTTCTCGGTTGACGCGCTTGGTTCGAATCGATCCCTTCGAATTGATAGGGCCCAATGGATGACTCGAGCATGTGCCTAGTGACGTGGCGAGCGCGCTTCTCGGGTTGATCCATCTTTTTCTCCATGTTTACTGGGTCGAACCTGTGGTTTTAGCCGCCTTGACTTGGTGGGTTCGAAGGAGTGGATTCGAAGACATGCTCCTTCGATTCGATCGAATGGATGTTCCTTCGTATCGATCAAGGTATGCGATAGTTGATCGACACGAAGGCTTCTCAGCTGAATGAATTCGAAGACGGTCATGGGATGGATCGAAGTTCTTCAACTGCATGGATTTGAAGGTCTTCCCCTTGATGGATTCGAAGTGAGGCCCTGTCCTGATGGACTCGAACCAAGGCTTGCTCGATGGATTCGAACCAAGGTTATGTCTTATGGATTCGATCTTATATGCTCTGATGGAGGCGAAGTGGAGCGACTTCATGGACTCGAAGGACTTCAACCTGATGGATACGAAGTGGAGTGATCCCATGGATTCGAAGTTAGAGGAACTCGATGGATTCGAACTCATGCTCTCCTGATGGATTCGAACTTAGGGTTATTTCCTCCAACTTGCATCGATGATAACTTGAGCATACGAACTCGGATTGACGTGAAATTTGAGATACCGATTTCTACGATCTTTCTTGTCATATCCTATCAATTGCAGCTCAATCTGGACTCGAACAAAATTCACCGATATCCATAGTGAAGCGAAGCACGACCAAACCGTCCTTTTTTGTCGATCGATCTTTTGGTATCACGGCTTTGCCAAGAAGCGAGATAACATTTGGCCCCCAAAGTACGTCTTGTGGAAACATGGCGTGCTTTGACAAGCTGTAGTTTCTCTCTGAACAATCATTGTTCCTTTGTCGAAGGTTGTAACCTTGCGTTGATATGATTTATTGCTGCAGAACATTGCTTAGCTGTTGATTGTTGTAATCGTAACAAAATGAGTGTTTGATCCCTGTAAGTGTTTAAAATCGAGTATTAGTTTTACATATATGCACATACGTTAATTTGACCCTCATTAACATTGTGTGTTCACGAGTCGTTGTCGGTTTTGTTTGTTATTGAATTTCGTATGGATCCTCTCCTGAGCCGATTTGGAAATTTGAGTTCGAAACAATGTTTTGACAATTGTTTTTGATTATCCTCTTGTATCGACCCTCTCCTGAATCGATGTAAAAGGTTGACAAGTAGTTTTTCACGTTGGTGCGAGTTGGTTTGACGGATACGAAGTGTTCACCCTCATCGATGGTTTTTGATGGATTCGTAGTGATTATTCGTATCGATGTCTTCGAATTGTTGCGAGCTGATGGTCGTGAAACTCATGCTTCGAATCGGTAAGGTTTTGGCGATTTCAAGTCAGCTCTCGTTAATTGCTTCGTATCGATGAAGCCTTATGGTCACGTCACTATGATGGATTCTAAGTGCAACGGATTCGAACACGATCGTTCGAATCCATCCTGTGTTTTGACCGGTAGTGATCAGTTGAAGTGACCGGAAAGTGAATCACCCCATTTCCTTTCTAGGATCCATATAAATACCTGGGACTCGGCTCACTTTCACTTTTTACTTTTTATCTTCGTCTTCCTGCGTCTTCGAATCCATCCCGGTCCTTCAAGAACAAGGCTGAACTACTCTCCTTCCTTCGAGTCGAGGCGATATCCAACTTTTTTCGAATCGAGTTATAGATTCAGGTAGACGAAATTTTTTAGGTTCGAAGATTTAAAAAACAAACTCTTCCATCGTGTCTCATTTATTTCGATCTTGGCTGGCCGAAGAAGGAACACGGATGGGTCCTTCGTATCGATCCCTTGCGATCGATTCGAACATCTTGCCTATGCGATCGATACGAGGCTTAAGTCTTTCATCTGTCTTTTGCTGCTGGTGATCGATTCGATGCCTTCATTGACGATGGATGCGATGCTTGAGTTGTTGATCGATAAGAAGGGTTCCAGTTACCATCGATTCTAATCGTATCGATTCGAGCGGAGTCGATTCGAAGCTTCGTCTCTTTGGTCGATTCGAACAATTGAAACCTGGCCCTGATCGATTCGAAGGGTCATCTTTTCGACCGATTCAAAGTATTATCCCTTCGATCGATTCGAAGTGACTTATATGGATACATAACTTTCGCATATTTAGCGGCATAATTCTGACGAGCTTTATCTCTGCATATCTGGACTGAACTTTTATTGTGCATACTTGATTGCCCTTCGAAGCTTGTCAATGGAACTATAACTTATCACTGTGACAATAAACTTTAACTTGGATCAATTGTCAACATCGGGATGGTTCAGTGATGGCGGTCAGCGATGACAGCCATCTCGACCGGATCACTGATGTCTTTGCTGTCTGCAAATTTTCTCTAACTTTGTTGAATTTTTCAAGTAATGCACAACACTGCACTGCACCGCACACACTTTACACTGGGAATGAACGGGTTTTTTACATATTTAATGTTGCTTTCTGATGAGTTAGTTAGTTATGGAATCTTCGAGCTCTCAACAACAAGAAGTACAGAGTTCGCCTCCTCCAGAAATACCGCCTCCTCCAGAAATACTTGAAATCCCTAACATTCCTCCCGAAGTAGTTGGGCCGGCTCCGGACGAAGTGCCGGAAGCCTTATTTATCGAAGATCCTATCGACTCCGTTTCGTCCAGTATTTCTGAAGCCTTACTGGGCCGGATCTTCTTGAAACATAACTTATCCTCGGACGACGTTTTGCTACCAGGCATTGATGGCAGACCTCACAACCCGCCCGAGGGGTATACTGCTTTCTATCGTCATTCCTGTGCGGCTGGAACTCTTCCTCCATTTAACCAATATATCAGGGAGATTTTATCGTTCATTGGAATTGCCCCCTCACAACTTCATCCCAATGGACACGCATTGCTGAACAGTGTTTTCATTTTATTTATGGATCATCTCTTTCGTCCGCCAAGGCCAACCGAGATTAGACACATATTCAACTTCAAGAGCAGGGATGATAGTCCATCTTTCACCTTTTTGGAAGCAGTTAGAAACTGCCAGATTGTGACGGGAGCCTGGACCAGACTCAGTTATTTTAAGAATGAATGGATTTTTGTTCGATGCCCCCTAGGGTTCGCTAGGCGATGGCTGTCTAGACGTAAGTGTCGTAAATCGCACAATCCTTCTTTAGCAGTCGTTATTAACACTTGAACTAATATTAGGCGTTTTTCTTGCAGCTATCATCTCAAGGCTTGACGGTGGACACTACAAAGGCATTGTCCGAAGTTTACAAGAGGTCCCGAGTGATTTGCGGCACATCGACTCGGTGTTGACTGATGATAACTTAAGGACGCTGGGTTTAATTGAGATGAACCAGAGTATTGTCATCGAGGGGTTGGCGAAACCGACTTCGAAGACAAAGAAGAAGACGGTGAAAAGAAAACCCAACATAGTGATAAGAGAAATGAGCGATGACGAGAGGACGCCCACCGATACCGAGTTAGCGGCTGATCTTTCCCGAATTGAAGAAAAGCGGAATTCTATAAGCACATCCAAATATTCATTTCCGATAGGAATCATAGCTAATCCATTTAATCTCTCATGTGACATAGTAGTCTGAAATAAGTTTTGATTAACTTCAATTTTGAAAAACTCCTTTCCACCGAAGCAACCGTGATCGGTATAGTAAACAAAATTCTATAAGCCACCCATACGTTCAAAAACCCACTTGCACCCCGATAAGACATTAAAAAAATCAAGAATGTCAATTGATTTTATAATTTCCAGTGGTAGAATTCTTTTCAATTGTCGAAGTTCATGAAATAATTCTTCTTCCCAAATATCACGTTCATCATCATGTTTCAAAAAAGTTTCTAAATTGAAACCTTATTCTTTTAATTCTTCACAATGAATATTTTTGAACTTTGCATTCAATGGAAACCCAAATGTCTCTTCATCAAGCTCAGATTGCTCAAATCGCTCTTTAAGTGAAGAAAGAGCTTGATCAATAATGTGAAAAAAGTAAGTAATTCTAAAGTTACCTTTTGGAGATTGGCCATCGAGAGCATCCACTTCCATAACTTCGTCAAATTGTTTCTTTCTACGAACAACTCTCTTTTTTATTTCAAATTTAGGATCAACAAGACAACTTTTTCTGCATAAAACTTTCGAAACCATCTTCTCTAAGCTTTTCGAAGAATACAATAAGCTCGTTTACTCTTACAATGGTATCTTCTATATTCATATCCTCTTGTTGAAGTATTTTGCTAACTTGATTAATGTTATAAGTATTGTATACCAAATGCATAGGCTAATCAAAAATTCGAAATTCTCAAAAGCATTATGACACAAATCTTTAACCTCCATCATTACAATAACATCATTGGAATTATTTGCAACTTCAATTAGAGCATCTCTAAGCTCCAGAGCTTGATTTCTTATTGCTTTTACACTTTCAATGTGACTTTCCCAACGTGTAGCGGATAATGCTTTTGGAGTCAAACCTTTCACATAACCTCAATGTATATCCCATCGATGAGTTGAATCGGAAAATAAGATATAATTTTTTTGCACACAAGAAAAATAATTTCTAGCTTTAATGCATGGTTTGGCCATATCACAAAGTGCAAGATTCAAGCTATGACATCCATATGAAATATGAAAAGCTCTAGGATTAACATCAAGTAGTCTTTTTTGAACGCCTTGATGTTTCCCTACAAAATTTAATAATAATATGATCAATCTGTAGTGAAATTTTATTTTATTTGAGCGGAAGCGGTATATTTGTTCAGGATCTAGTATTGCCTATTTAGATACCAATGACACAAAAAAATGCAGTCTCACAGAAAAATAACAGAAATAAGAGACAAGAAGATTTAACGTGGTTCGGATATGAATATCATACGTCCACGGAGACCCAACAACTTTTTATTTCACTAAAGAAGAGAGTACAAAAGAGAGAGGAAAGCATAATGGTGGATACTACACTTGCTTTTTCATATGAAGATAAAGTTCCTTCATTTATATAGACTTGATAATGAAGGGTTGCTTGGAGATTAAGCAAATCAATTTCCCGATTACCCAGATATCTTTTCGATTAGCGTGATTTTATTTTGGTACAAATAGATGGCGTAATCTTCGTTTCCATATCTTTCCTTTATTCTCCATACCAAATTATTTATTTCTTCATATAGCAGATGTACATTGACTAACTAATTGATTGACTAAGTAATTAATTTCTTTCAAAATATCCTTCCATATATCAGCTAAATTAATTGATTTGCTTGAATCAATTAATTAATTTCTTTCCTCTTTAACTAATATTTGAATCATTCAAATTCAACACTCCACCTTGATTCAAATATAACAATCTCTCTTCATCACCTTATCATCAAGTAATCAACATATAAGTTGTTGGGTCTAGTGCCCCATGGCGCTCAAGTAACAAGTATCAAACTGATCAAGTTTGAGCAATGCTCAAACTTGTCTTTAGGAAGTGACTTTGTCATCATATCTGAAGGATTATCCAAAGTACTCACTTTCAACAATTTGATCTTGTTTCGTTCTTCCTCAAGCATAAGAAATAAACCTCTAACATCAATGTGCTTCGTCCGTGAACTATAAGCTTTATTTTCTACAAGATGAATCGCACTCTGACTATCTGAAAATAGCTCTACTGTCCGTTGCATCATTGAAAGATCATCCAACAACTGAAGTAAGTACAATCCTTCCTTTGTTGCTTCCACAATCGATATCAACTTTGCTTCGGTAGTCGATAAAGCTACGATAGATTGCAGCATTGATCTCCATGAAATCGAGCCTATGTCAAGTGTAAAAACATAGCCCGACACTGACTTCCTAGCATCTTCATCCCCAGCGTAATCAGAATCACAGTATTCTCTAAGAAAGATGTCACCATCCACTCCACCATATAACAAGCCCACTGAAGAAGTGCCTCGAAGATATCTAAGAATCCACTTCACAGCTTGCCAATGCTCTTTGCCTGGGTTAGACATATATCGACTCACAACACCCACTGCATGGGCCAAATCAGGTCTTGTGCACACTATCACATACATAAGACTACCAACAGCACTACAATAAAGTATATCAGCCATATACCTCTTGTCCTCTTCCGATGAGGGGGATAAGTCTTTTGACAACATAAAATGAGAGCCTAGTAAAGTGCCAACCGGTTTAGCTTTCTCCATTCCAAATCGAGCAAGGACTTTCTCGATGTACTGCGCTTGAGTGAGCCTTAACTCTCTCCGCTTTCTATCCCTGCTTATCTCCATACCCAATATTCTTTGTGTCTTTCCCAAATCCTTCATATCAAACTCTCTACCGAGATCCGCTTTCAACTCCTTAATTCCGACCATACTCTGAGATGCAATCAGCATATCATCAACATATAACAACAAATAAATCATATCACCATCACATCTTCTGAAATAAACACGCTGGTCTTTGAAACTTCTGGAGTATTCCTGTGAAAGCATAAACTTATCAAACCTCTTGTACCATAGTTTAGGAGACTGCTTCAGTCCATATAGAGATTTGTTGAGTTTGCAAACATAGTCTGGCCTGCTACTATCAATGAACCCTTCCGGCTGCTTTAAATAAATCTCCTCATCCAGATCACCATGCAAGAATGTAGTTTTGACATCTAGTTGCTCTAATTTCATATCATAATGAGCAACCAATGCCAAAAGAATATGAATAGAAGTATGCCTAACCACTGGAGCAAAGATATCATGATACTCTACCCCTTTCTTCTGAACATACCCCTTTGAGACTAACCTTGCCTTGTATCTGAGATTACCATTTTCGCCGTCTTTCACTCTATAGATCCACTTGCATCCAATAGCTCTCTTGTCGGTGGGAAGAGGCACCAAATCCCAAGTATGATTTTTCTGCAATGATTCAATCTCCTCCTCCATAGCAACTAACCAACTGGAACTGTTAACTGATGCGATAGCTTCTTTATAATCACAGGGCTCACCATGGACAACATTTAAAGCATATGTTGCCATATCATCGAAATTAATATCTTCGATGCTCAATCCAACAAACTCATCAAGCCACTTAGGCTTTCTTCTTTGTTTGATAGGCCTAGGTTTCGAATGAGCTCCACCTTGAGTTTGATCCTCTATACCAGCATCGATATTATCCTCATCTACCACGGTTTCATCGGAAACACCATTTGAACGTTTATGGAAGGAATCAACAAATGACTTGCTTTGTGTCTGGTATTCTTCACATTTCCTCTCATTGTCATCCGATGAGGAAGGCTCCACCTTCAACGTAGCCTTCTCATCAAAAGTCACATGCCTACTCATAATGATCTTCTTGCTAATAGGACACCACAACCTATATTTCTTTACTCCTCTCCTATAACCTAGAAAAATACATTTGCGAGCTCTAGGATCCAGCTTCCCTTTACTCTCATGCACATAAGCCGGGCAACCAAACACTCTAAGAAATGAATAGCTAACAGGCTCTCCTTTTCATACTTCTTCAGGGATCTTCGTATTTATGGCAGTGGAAGGTGTGCGGTTGATGAGGAAAGCCGCCATAGATAAAGCTTCAGCCCAAAATCCCTTAGCAGTCAGTCTAAGGCATTTTGTTATCTCCAATAATGTCTGGTTCATCCTTTCTGCAACTCCATTTGACCGGGGGGCGCCTGGTGTGGTGTAATGCCTCTTAATGCCTTCAAACTCAATAATCGATGAATTCCTGTGATAGAAATTCACCGCCATTATCTGAACGGAGAACTTTCAATTTCTTCCCTGACTGCTTCTCAACCACAGATTTCCACTTCCGAAACTTAGCAAAGGTTTCACTCTTTGACTGAAGAAAGTATACCCATACTTTACGAGAGAAATCATCTATAAATGAAACAAAATACCTGGATCCACCTAAAGACGGACAAGGGGAGGGATGTCTGTATGAACATACTCCAATACAGCTTTTGCTTTATGCTCTCATGTACCAAAAGAAATCTTCGTCTGCTTTCCAAGAACACACCCTTCACAAAAACCAAGTTTTGAATGATGAACTCCATCAATCAATCCTCGTTTTCTCAACTCATCCATGCTGCGCTCACCGATGTGACCCATCCGTAAGTGCCATAATCTGGAAGAATTTGAATCAACAGATGTAACAGAAGTTGATTCACCAATTACAGTAGTGCCCTTTAATAGATAAAGATTTTCTGCCGTCACACCTCTCATAACAATCATGGAACCCTTCGATATCTTTATTTTCTCTCCTTCCATTACAATCTTCAAGCCAAGTCTACTTAACGCCCCAACGGAAATCAAGCTCCTCCTCAAATCAGGTACATGTCTAACATCGGTGATCGTACGAATAACACCATCAAACATCCTAATCATCACGCTACCAACACCCACCATACGACAAGAAGCATCATTACCCTTCAGAACTTCTCTTCCATCAATTTCACGGTAAGTGGTAAAGCAGTTCCTATCAGGTGTCATATGATAGGATGCGCCAGAATCAATCAGCCATAAGTTGCTCTTTCCAGAAGAGCCAGAAGCTGTAAATACGTCGGTGTCACTTTCTGTATCTGATTTCTCTACTGTAGAAGCTGAGGCTTGCTTTGGATCTTTTCTTCTACCTTCAAGCTTGGGACATTGTGCTATGAAGTGCCCTGGTTTCTTACAATAATGACAAGTCAAATTCTTAGGCCTCCTAAACTGAGACCGTGAATAATTCTGTCCTCCACCTTTCTTCGACCTACTTTGGCCTCTACCTCTCTGAACAGATAAGCCTTCAGTATCACTATCCAAGCTAGTGCTAGCCAATCTACCTCTTAATACTTCATTATGAAGACCAGCCTTTACATCAGACATGCTAATTTTACTGCGGCCATAAATCATGGAATTAACAAAAGCAGTATACTCCTTAGGCAAGGAACATAAGAGGATCACAGCTTGAGCCTCATCAGTAATATCAACTTTCGCTGCCTTCAGGTTCATAATCAAAGTCGTCAAAGCATCTACATGCTCCATGAGATAAGCTCCAGGCTTCATCTTGAACGAATAAAGTTGTTGCTGAAGAATAATCCGATTAGTGAGAGACTTGTCTTGATATGCATCCAATAATGCATCCCATAGTTATTTCGCCGTCATTTTCTTAGAGAATTCTCTAAGAACTTCATCTGAAAGGCTCAACTGAATTGTTGTAAGAGCTTCATCTTCCATCTCTTCCAAATCGGCTGCATCAATACCTTTCAATTTCTCAGGCGCAGAAACAACCTTGTAAGTCTTCTCCTTCTTCAATACAGCCTCCATCTTCATCTTCCCAGTATCAATATCTCCTTTTCCGTCAAAATGTGTTACTCCATAATTGACACCAGATCTGCCAACAGACTTACTAGAAGTATCCATTAATATCCAAACATGAACAATAACACTAGCTCCGATACCAAACTGTAGTGAAATTTTATTTTATTTGAGCGGAAGCGGTATATTTGTTCAGGATCTAGTATTGCCTATTTAGATACCAATGACAAAAAAATGCAGTCTTACAGAAAAATAACAGAAATAAGAGACAAGAAGATTTAAGTGGTTCGGATATTAATATCCTACGTCTACGGAGACCCAACAACTTTTTATTTCACTAAAGAAGAGAGTACAAAAGAGAGAGGAAAGAATAATGGTGGATACTGCACTTGCTTTATTCATATGAAGATAAAGTTCCTTCATTTATATAGACTTGATAATGAAGGGTTGCTTGGAGATTAAGCAAATCAATTTCCAGATTACCAAGATATCTTTCCAATTTGCGTGATTTGATTTTGGTACAAATAGATGACGTAATCTTCGTTTCCATATCTTTCCTTTATTCCCCATGCCTAATTATTTATTTCTTCATATAGCAGATATATATTGACTAATTAATTGATTAACTAATTAATTAGTTTCCTTCAAAATATCCTTTCATATATCAGCTAAATTAATTGATTCGATTGAATCAATTAATCAATTTCTTTCCTCTTTAACTAATATTTGAATCATTCAAATTCAACACAAACAATACATCAAAATTAAACAATGTTGTTAGTCATAATGAAGCAAATCATACCTTTTATTTTGGAACCATTATCATAACCTTGACCTTTTATATCATTAATGTTAAGTTTAAGATCCATTTACACATTTTCAAGCTCTTTAAAAAGACCAAGTCCCGATATGTCATCCACTTTAATATAACCAAAAAAACATTCCTCTACTTTTGTATTTCTTGCATCATCAACATCCACACATCTTATAATAGTTGACATTTGTTCTTTATAGTTCAAATCCGGAGTGCAATCAAGGATAATTGAAAAGAACTTCACTTTTAATTTTTTTATAAGTATTGTTTCTTTAATCTTCTTAGCCAACAAACCTATCAATTCACTTTGAATTTTGTGGCTAAGATAATGATTATTAGTTTCATTATTTACCACACGTCTTAAGTGATCTTGCATTTTTGGATCAAATTCGGCAACAAATTGGATAAGTTGATAAAAAAGTCCATTGTTTTTTCATATATTCTCTCATTAGATCTACGAAATGGTAAATTATTTCATAAAGTCTTTACAATACCAATGATATACACATGCAATTGCTTCCAACGTTGTCTCTCTTTATCAATTCAAGATTCCATTCTTTTTAATAGTTTCTTTTTGTTTGGGCCCTCTATGCAATACAACCCATTTGATAAGATTTGTGATTTGTATTGGATTGCTTTCATGATGCCTAAGTTTTGAAGAAAATTATGCCAATCATCTATCTCTTCTTTGGCTAGCTTTGATGATTTTTGTGTGTGTTTGAATAACTTAAAACAAAAACAAAAAACTTTGTCACATTCATTTGAATACACAAACAATTTTCTTTCATGCTCTTCTCCACATAGATAACCGCCAACGTAGTGTTTGGAAGTAAAATGTCTACTATTAGCTTTGTTTTTTGAAAACATGTCGTTTTCTTTTATGATTTAATAGGTCCTCGTTGAACAAGCATAATTCTCTTCATGTCGGTGGTCTTTCTCCACAATCCCAGATCATAATTGACATCAACATCTTTTTCAAGATTAAGAACAACTCCATCATTAGCATATTCATGAATAACAACATTTTTATGATCATCCATGAAAATATCTTCATTGTGCTCCTCTTCATTCATAGCAACGTCAATGATGTTTTCATCTTTATGTGCTATATCAGTGATTTCAGGACCTTCATCTACTTCAATATTTTTGTTGATGTGAACATCTCCGCCATTACTTTCTCCATTTTACTTGAAGTTGAAGGTTGAGAGTTTTGAGCTTTTGCTTGAAATAAATTGGAAATTGAGCCAGCTAATGATTTAGCAAGTTTGTATTTTTGTTGTTTAACCTTCTTGTTGTAAGCTTCAGAATTTTTTTTTTCGAAACCTTATACGATTTTTGTCATCTTTATTCTTCGTCATTATCCTCTATTTATAATAAGAGTGAAATGATAAAAAAATTGCATAATAAACATATTTAAAGTTGCATAACTTTTATTCTCAAAATTGTAAATATTCAACTTGCTCATCTAATAATTGTTCAAATTCAAAATCATAAATAAACATAGCATAAGTTATCAATTTTATTGTTAAGCGAAAAAAAATATCAATTCTTCCAAAACTTGCATCAGTTATAATTTGGTTCATGAAATTGTATTTCTTCTTTTAATCAGCTTAATGGAGTTATGGACAATGGTTTTTTGAAATCTATCTAAAACAAATTTAATAATCTATCATAAAACAAATTCTATTTAAAACAAATTTGAATTAGCTTAATAAAAAATTTCTAAAACAAATTTATAACTTATTATAAGACAAATTCTATCTAAAACAAATTTGAATTAGCTTCATCAAATTCTATACAAAAAAACAGGATTGATAAAAACTAATCAAAGGAGCATTAAAAAAAAGCGACTAAACCCTAATTTAATAATCTGCTTCAAATCGAACTCAAATCAGAAAATCACTTGTGTAGTGCTGTTGTGCAAGGCTGCCTAGCCTAATCTGCTACCTTTAGTCGCTGCTGTTCGTATGATTTCACTGATTGCGCGTTCTTTCTTCATGTGCATTTTTTCATTCTATCGCTGTTTTTCTTTCCGTCGCTGTTTTTTTTACTTGCCTGGGGGGTTGCTGCGCCAAGGGGGGTTGTCCTAGGTCTTTGTCTTGGTTGCCTTATGAGTGGGTCAGGTCTGGTAGTATATATATATATATTATTATGTTAATATGTGTGTGTATTTATTTTTTATATTAACAATTTACTAATTAATATTTTCAAATTATATTTATAAGTATGTGTGTGTGTGTGTATTTCGAATTAATTAAATACATATACATTAAAAAATTCTTTTCCTCTAGAAAAGGAAAAGTTGAATGAATTGATTGTAAATTTTGATATTTTGGTATTTGTTTTTTCTTTTAAATAAAATACTAATCACAAGGGAAATGGAATTTCCAAAATAATTAGAAATTTTTTTGATATAATTTGAGAATAAAAAAACATTGTGAGTGTGATCGATAAATAAATTTTGATACTTGAAGAGAATAAAGAGCCAAAGGTACTTATGCATTCACTACAGCCTGCTTCATACCATGCAAAATGCCGAGGTCAACCTATTGGACGCAGTTTAGTGCCAATAATTCTAGACACTCACTGTGGCTTTTAAGAATACATTTCTTCAATTTAAAGCCTAAAAATACGTAGCAGTAGCTCCAAAGAAGAGAATAGAAGAAGATAGATTTGAGTAATTATATGTTTTACAAGTGACAAACTAGATTTACTATCATAACCAAATACTTTTACGGGTTCATAAAAAATCAACCATTTAAACGAAGATTCACCTTTTTCTAAATATCCTTGTAATTCTTCCATTGACTTTAATTTCTACTTGAACCAAAAATGATAGGTATTTCTTATATTATAAAATTTTACATAGTGCAATACGGTTAGAACAAAGTATGTATCATGTATGAAAAAAAAAAATATCTCAGAAATACAGAGTCCAATCAAAAAATCTTTTTCCTCTCTTTCTACTATCCAATAGGTTTATCTTCGTTCTATTAAATAAATTATCAAAGGACAAAAAATCTTTTATTTTTGCAACCCGATCGCTCTTTTGACTTTGGAAATTTTTTTGTCAGTATATTGTTACTATACACATTAGTTTCCAATCAATAATAGAAAGTAGGTAAGATTTTTTTTTTTGTTCTTTAAAAAAGAATCAAAGGTCCATTTACAGAAGACCCCTACCCCCACATCAGATACTAAGTTATTTTTAACTTTTAATTAGATCGGGAAATTATTCAAATTAGGAATAAAAGCTCAGTGCTTTTTTTAACTAGAATTAGAGCCATAGAACTCTATCCATTTATACACCAGACCATATTCTAACTGTGAATTTCTTAAAATAAAAAAAAATAAGAAAGAATAAAATTTCAAGAATATAATATGAAATTCAACAATGAAAAGTCAATTCCATTTTTCTTATTATTTTATTATGACATGTGGTTTTTTCCATCCATTACCTTCAGGATCAGTCGAGGTCTTATAAACTACCAAAAGTCTGGACAAATTAATTACTTCATTCAAATGTGTAAAAAACCATAATCGCACTCGATAGCCGAGTACTCTACAATTGAGTTAGCAACCTAGATAAATATGTATATGCAAGCGGTAAAAATGTAATTGAACTATACAACTACGTAAAAACATTGAATTTTTAATTTAAAAGAAATATAAAGGAATGATTAGATGATTAATTAAACAAAATAACAAAGTAGATTGGATCAAATTAAGGACAAACAAAAAATTTAAAAATTTATATTTAAGGACCGCCCCTTTTTTTACAAAATAGATTTTTTTTATTTTCGTTAAATAATATATCTTATATAACAAATAGTAAATGGGGAAAAGCCATAATTTGAATGAAGTAAAGGAAAAACCCATAAACAAATAAGGATCGAGATAAACAGATCTATTTATCTACGATCGAATTATATTTGTTCGACACAACATTGTCAATGTGAATAAATTGTTGAGAAAAAAAATGAAATAAAATAAGAATTTGTGTTGTATTAGCACAAACAACAATAAATATAGTAAATATAAAACATAATATAGAACAAGAAAAGAGCAATTGTGAGTAAATGATTACCACACAAATTTATACTAGTTACCTTTCTTTTTCCTAATTTTATTTATTTATTTTAGAATTCTTTTAAAAGTTCTGCTTTTCTTAAAATAGTGTGAACAGTTCCTACAGGTTGAGCACTTCTTCGAGGAAATAACTATTAGCAGGAATGTTTAAACAAGTTTGATTTTTCATTGGATCATAAAAACCCATCTTTCAAAGATCTCTTCTTCTCACTGGGATCAAATATCAATTGCAACGATCTGATAGATCGCTCATTGGGATAGATATAGATAAATAACCCCCTAGAAACATATACAGCTCGAGAAAAAATGATTCTAATATTTTTGTACATAATGTAAAATAAAAAAATTATGACTTAGACTATGATTTAAGTTTATCTGTTTTTACTACATAAAAAAAAGGAAAAAAAGAAATATCATTTGTACTTATTGACAAGAAACTTATCAACACCCCTAAGTAGAGTTAAAGTATTGATGTCTCGTTCGAAACCTCTTTTTTTGATAAGGTAAGTATAGTTAGAACTTTATTATTCCCTTAAATTTTTTTTTTTGAACTGGTACTTTATATACAACAAATCAATGGGAAACATATCCCATGTCAAATAAACGTTCGAAAGCAAGTTTCGAACTTGTGACATCCTGCACCAAGCCAAATCAATTAACCACTTGGACAAGCACCTCTGTCCAAGTGGTTAATTAATTTGGCTTTGGTGCAGGATGTCACAAGTTCGAAACTTGCTTTCGAACGTTTATTTGACATGGGATATGTTGTCCCAATGATTTGTTGTATATAAAGTACTAGTTCAAAATTCCCTTAAATTCTCCTTTCGAATAGGTCGTTGAGTTAATACCTTATTCTGCCTTTCGACACAGTCGGAACACCTGATCTTGCTTGTGACAACTTCTTAACTGGCTAAGCCAATTTTTTTTCTTTATTGACCTTTCGTCTCAATCGAAATACTTGCTTCCCTTTTTATTATGCCTATCGAACTAGTTAAGTGGGTTTAGTACTCTTTCAAAAACTCCTTTCGAAGCAGTTGGGAAAACTCATGGATTGGATCTTAGGATATGAAGTAGATGGAAAGGTCCCGACTTCGTTGAAAGCTTACCTTTCGATGGCTTGGGTTAAGACCTATAGACTTGTGGATATATTCTAAGCTAAAGGTTTCGAATCTTACAAAAGATGACCTTTCGACCAAATCGACGTAAACAAACAATGAAGTGAATGCAGTAGTACGTAAAACAATCTTTTTATCCAAAAATTCCAATATCTTTCTTTGATTAAACTCAAGAAGTACAAATTGATCAAATTCTCTATCTAATTTGAAAATTAGGGTTTACAACATTAAAAAATACAAGGATGAAGTGAATGAATTTAGATCCACTAAACCAGACCCCTAAGGCCGTATTTATAGGTGCGGATTGACACCATTCGACTCAGTACTTTCGACTTGTTCGAAAGGCGACCCTGAAGACCTTTCGTTGTCGTCAATGTTTGGGCATTCTTCTGCATTGCATTTGAATGGACTTGAGTGCCTTCGACCACATCGAAAGGGGTTGGTGCGCTTCTCTATTTTATGTCACTGTGTAAGTTAGGAAAGGTATGAGCTTTTGACTCTGTCGACATGTGGATCTTTGGGGCTTCAAAGAAGTCGAGACGTTGAAGGTTTCGAACCTGAAGGAAGATTTTGATGGAACGCTTGCTAATCGATGCAGAATCCTCTGGTGTAGGAGATTGCAACATTGAACCGCAGCAAGCTTTTCCTGTGAGAAATGCAGATTAGGATTTTAAGGCTAGAATTAACACTAGAGGGAGGGATGGTGAATAGTGCTTAAAAGAATTACTAATTCTTTTTGAGTTTATATTAATTTGAACACTAATGTATACAATATTCAGACACAGATATGATTACAGAATCAAACACAAATGCAGTGATTTGAGTTGAATTATTGAAATAAATTAAACTATTTTTTTTGCTTCCAAATACCCGTAATACAACAACTTACATGAATATCAATGTAGTATGAATGGACTGGTAAATTACCATTATCATTGGTTTTGAAAAAAATATTACCAATGTTTTACCATAAAAAATAGTAAATTTATCATTACCGTACCGATTATGCTGGTATACCGACTTTACTTTAAAAAGGTAACCGATTGATTGGTAATGGTATTGCAGTCCTATTTCAAAGTCTGTCAACAATATTCCAATCATATCACCACACGTTTAACTTTTTTTTTTCTTTTTAAATTATTGATTCATTTTGTCAAAAAACTGGTACAACATCAACTTTTAAGATCTGCTTTTCTTATGTGTAGCTGTAACGTCTAATTTATGTCTTTCTCATGTAAACAATCTTAACAAGCATTATATCATAATCTATGGACACTGTTATATTATCCAGATCGCTATTATCTGCAATATTCAAACTGTTAATAGATTTGACCTTTTGAAACGGCTTTTGCCAAATGTTTCTGAAATGACTGAAGGTATGAATATTACATATTAACAACGGCTAGCTGCTGCATAGTTCATAGTTCACACATATATACATGATACATCATTGCAATCATAATTTCACAACTGAGTACTCAAATTCCTTTTCAAACATCATGTTTGATGGCCTTGCTATATCCAGTCTGGTCATCATAAAACTTGGACCACAACATAACTCCTCCATACTTGGTTGAACTCTTGAGCATTGGAAGCACTTGTGATGTCAAATCACTTGCAGGAATAAATCCACTACCTGCTGCATCTGGTGCAGCCGGAAGCCCTAAAAATATATTTGTTGCCTTAATTCCGGACACCCATTGCTTCCATGCATCATCCAAACCTGTGACCTGCCCGGATGAATATTGGCATGGTGGATTGTTGTAGAATTGAACCCAGACGTTATCGAATAATCCTGTGTCCAACGCTTCTCCAACCCAAGCATCAGGGTATGGACACTGCGGTGCTGCAGTCAAATATACCTTTTACCCTGTGCACTGTATCCCGATAAATATGTAGCAAGGTCATCGTAATGATCCGGGCTTCCTCCCTCGATATCAAAATCAACACCATCCAACACAGCATCACCTAATGGCCTGTTAGTAGACTGACCACCTAGGTACTTATTCCATATGTACTCAGCCACTTGTTTTGCGTCATCTTTTGATGTGATAATGTATGACCCTGCACCGCCTCCAATTGATAATATGACTTTGACTCCTGCTGCTTGACATGATTTTATGTCATCGCTTAAGCCTGTGCATCCATCAGAGGTAGGATCGCAATGGCCTGCTAGGTTAAGTTGTGGAGCTTGGCCATTGCCGAAAACGCAGAGAAACGCAAGGTTTACAAATGCGTAGTTTCCAGTGGCACATGTTTCAGCTAGTGTGCCTTCTTGACCATTTTGTCCCCAGTAAACTGCTATTTTTCCAGCATGGGAAAGAGATAAAATCGTAGTTAGCAAGACTGATAGAATTAGCGCTCTAGTAGGAAGCGCCATTTGTTACGATTATAGCGGTAGATGAGTTTTAGTAAAATGATGTTTAGTGGATAACTACGATCCTCCTTTTATAGCAAGATTGTGTTTTTTCCAGACACGTAGATCCATTTTAGAAGTGCGGAGTCTTGCAGTTAAGTTGCCGTATCAACCGCCTATATTATATGATGGACTGTATGCTAGTTTAAGAAGTATTATTGGTAAACACAGCGTAAATTCTTAGTTGATTCAGTTTAAGTGTTTGCATATGATTTAATTATATAGTGGGTTGGATTTTATTGTTTGTAGCTGATGATTGAATGTGACATACACTGTTTTTCTTTAAACCTGTTATGATCGACCAGAGAAGTTACCATTTAACTTAGTTATTGTTTGGTACAATTGTTAATATAGTGTTATGTATTATTTCAGATTGAATAATGTTATAGTCTTAAACTCTACTGTGACAATGTTTGGTGAATAGGCAACTGTATAACTCTGTGTGATGTGTAATAAACAGTCAGAAAGATATATCATGCATACCTATCTTGCAGCATCAGTTGTATACTTGTGTTGATTTAGTTATTCACCACGTTCATTACTACTACTACTTTCGTTACTACTACTACAACTATTATTTTTTGTTGAAATGGTACTTAAAAACAACATGCCACACAAGTTTCGAATTTATGACCATCAAAGACGATTCACTTAACTGGTATTTGTTTCCACTTCCATTATTTTGATGATAATACTTAAATAGCATGTTGAATAAAGTTGATATGTATTGAGGTTTTTGCATGGTATTGTGGGTGTTTTATGTGTATCACAGTTGATTAACATCATTATAATGTCTTGCCTGCTTGCACAATGAATGCATGATTATAATCTTTCTAGTCGGAATGAACTTCTAGATCATGGATAGCGGAATTTATTATTTGTACAAATCTTATTTTAAGAGTATGCATGAGTTCAATTTTGTATGCATTATTTCAATTTTCAAGGAGTTAGGCAGAGTTTACATTTTTTAAGTCAACCAGCTAATGTTATCTTAACACGCCATTTGTATAAAATTATATTGAGCTTGTAAATATGCAAACGAGATTTGAATTTAATAATGACCCAAAGCGATTCAACCTTAAATTGACATATCCCAATTTAGGAATCACCTTCATATATTTTTTTTCTGCATTTTTATATGAATATCATGACAGTTGATCTGAGTTGTATCTGAGGTTCACATAGTTACATACTTAAATTGTTGTTGTAGAGTCTCGTAGTCATACCAACTAATGATGCATCTACCATATAATAAGTTGCTTTTTTGCCCACTGGGTCAAGAGTTAATTTTTTAGGACAAAGGAGAGAGGTTAAGGTAATTTTCTGCAGAGAAAAAAAGTTGCAAAAAAATTTAGTTACAAAGACAACAAGTTTGCTTTTTAGTGTGAAGGACATTTTTTGGTATAAACTGAAAATGATAGTTACAGCTATCATTCCGTGATTTACATTAAAAAGTGTACTTCACGCAAAAAAGCAAACTTGTTGTCCTGTAGACTAATTCTTTTTGCAACTTCTCCCCCGAGCCTAAAAATCCCGAGCATAAATGTTGTCTCTATAAAAAAGGGTATGTGCATAAAAGTTGCATTATTATGCAGCTTCCAATAAAAAGGTGAGTGGAAGGTTTGAATCTTCCCACACATTGTTATCAAAAAAGACAAAAACATGCAACTATCGTGGAAAATCAACTTCAAAGAAAAGGTAAATATTTTGTTTTTGAATTTATACCTGTTTTAGGATTTAAAGTTAAATTTTTTTTCCTAAATTAAAAACTGAAAAAAATTGTTTTTTATGCAAAATACCAATGCAGGGCCAGTCTTATGAGTTAGGTTGCCTATAACGAGATTTATTTTGTTACTCACGTACAAAGTTAAAAGAAACATAAACAAAAAATTTGAGTTATATTCATCATATCACTTATTCACATATAAAATATATGGTTAAGACAAAATGTTACATTATAACATCCTACAATATCATTTTAACAAAAAAAAACTTATCCATTCTTTGTAACAAATTCTTCAATTATGTCTTCATAATTTAGCACATCCAAATATTCATTTCCGAATGGAATCATAGCTAATCCATTTAATATCTCATGTGACATAGTAGTCTGAAATAAGTTTTGACTAACTTCAATTTTGGAAAACTTCTTTCCGCCGGAGCAACCATGACCGATATAGTCAACAAAATTCTATAAGCCACGCATACGTTCAAAAACCCACTTACACCACGATAAGCATTAAAAAATAAAAAAATGTCAATTGATTTTATAATTTTCAATGGTAGAATTCTTTTCAATTGTCGAAGTTCATGAAATAATTCTTCTCCGCAAATATCACGTTCTTCATCATGTTTCAAAAAAGTTTCTAAATTGAAACATTGCTCTTTTAATTCTTCACATTGAATATTTTTGAACTTTGCATTCAATGGGAACCCAAATGTCTCTTCATAAAGCTCAAATTGCTCTTTAAGTGAAGAAAGAGCTTGATCAATAATGTGAAGAAAGAGCTTGATCCTAAAGTTATCTTTTGGAGATTGGCCATCGAGAGCATCCACTTCCACATCTTCGTCAAATCGCTTCTTTCTACGAACAACTCTTTTTTTATTACGACCAACAAGACCAACTTTTTCTGCAAGTTCCTTAGCTTCATTCATAAAACTTTCAAAACCATCTTCTCTAAGCTTTTTGAAAAATACACTAAGCCCGTTTACTCTTACAATGGTATCTTCTATATTCATATCCTCTCACTGAAGTATTTTGCTAACTCGATTAATGTTATCAAGTATTGTATACAAAATGCACAGGCTAATCAAAAATTCAAAATTCTTCAAAGCATTATGACACAAATCTTTAACCTCCATCATTACAATAGCATCATTGGAATTATTTGCAATTTCAATTAGAGCACCTCTAAGCTCCATAGCTTGATTTCTTATTGCTTTTACACTTTCGATGTGACTTTCCCAACGTGTAGCGGATAACGCTTGTGGAGTCAAACCTTCACATAATCTTAATGTATATCCCATCGATGAGTCATTGGAATTATTTGCAATTTCAATTAGAGCACCTCTAAGCTCCATAGCTTGATTTCTTATTGCTTTTACACTTTCGATGTGACTTTCTCAACGTGTAGGGGATAACGCTTGTGGAGTCAAACCTTCACATAATCTTAATGTATATCCCATCGATGAGTTAAATCGGAAAATAAGGTATAAATTTTTTGCACATAAGAAAAATAATTTATAACTTTAATGCATGATTTGGCCATATCAGAAAGTGCGCAATTCAAGCTATGACATCCATATGAAATATGAAAAGCTTTAGGATTAACATCAAGTAGTCTTTTTTGAACGCCCTGATGTTTCCCTACAAAATTTAATAATAATATGATCAATCAACATATCAAAATTAAACAATGTTGTTAGTCATAATGAAGCAAATCATACCTTTCATATTTGAACCATTATCATAACCTTGACCTCTTACATCATTAATGTTGAGTTTAAGATCCATCAACACATTTTCAAGCTCTTTAAAAAGACCAAGACCCGATGTGTCATCCACTTTAAAATAACCAAGAAAGCATTCCCCAACTTTTGTGTTTCTTGCATCATCAACATCCACACATATTATAATAATTGGCATTTATTATTTATAGTTCAAATCCGGAGTGCAATCCATGATAATTGAAAAGAACTTCGCTTTTTTTTTTTTTTACAAATTGTTTCTTTAATCTTCTTAGCCAATAAACCTATCAATTAATTTTGAATTTTATGGCTAAGATAATGATTATTAGTTTCATTATTTACCACACGTCTTAAGTGATCTTCCATTTTTAGATCAAATTCGGCAACAAATTGGATAAGTTGACAAAAAATTCCATTGTTTTTTCATATATTCTCTCATTAGATCTATGAAATGGTAAATTATTTCGAGATAAAGTCTTTACAGCACCAATGATATGCACAGGCACTTGCTTCCAAAGTTGTCTCTCTTTATCAATTTGAAATTCCATTCTTTTTTTAATAGTTTCTTTTTGTTTGAGCCCTCTATGCAAATCAACCTATTTGATGAGAATTGTGATTCTATTGGATTGCTTTCATGATGTCTAAGTTTAGAATAAATATTATGCCAATCACCTATCCCTTCTTTAGCTATCTTTGATGTTTTTTGAGTGTCTTTGAATAACTTAAAACTAAAACAAAAAACTTTGTTACATTCATATGAATACACTAACAATTTTCTTTCATGCTCTTCTCCACATAGATAACCACCAACATAGTGTTTGAAGAAAAGTGTCTAATACTAGCTTTGTTTTTTGAAAACATGTCGTTTTTTTACGATTTAATAGGTCCTCGTTGAACAAGCATAATTCTCTTTGCGTCGGTGGTCTTTCCCCACAATCCCGGATCATAATTGACATCAACATCTTTTCAAGATTAAGAACAATTTCATCATTAGCATATTCACCAATAACAACATTTTTATGATCATCCACGAAAACATCTTCATTATGCTCCTCTTCATTCATAGCAATGTCATTGACATTTTCATCTTCATGTGCTACATCAATGATTTCAGGACCTTCATCTACCTCAACTTTTTTATTGATGTAATCATCTCCGCTATTACTTTCTCCAATTTACTTTAAGCTGATGGTTGAGAATTTTGAGCTTTTACTTGAAATAAATTGGAAATCGAACCAGTTAATGATTTAACTAGGTTTTCTTTTTGTTGTTTTAACCTTCTTGTTGTAAGCTCCAAAATTCTGTTTTTGAAACCTTATATGATTTTGTCATCTTCATTCTTTGTCATTATCCTCTATTTATAATAAGAGTGAAATGATAAAAATATTGCAGAATAAACATATTTAAAGCTGCATAACTCTTATATCCAAAATTTTAAATATTCAACTTGCTTATCTAATAATTGTTTAAATTCAAAATCATAAATAAACATAGCATAAGTTATTAATTTTCTTGTTAAGTGAAAAAATATCAATTTTTCCAAAACTTGCTCCAGTTATACGTTGGTTCATGGAATTGTATTTCTTCCTTTAATCAGCTAAATGGAATTATGGACAATGGTCGTTTGAAATTCTATCTAAAACAAATTCAATAATCTATCAAAAAACAAATTCTATTTAAAACAAATTTGAATTAGCTTCATAAAATTCTTTCTAAAACAAATTATAACCTATTATAAAACAATTCTTTCTAAAACAAATTTGAATTGGCTTCATGTAATTCTATATAAAAAAAACAGCAACAAATAAAAAAATAATCAAATGAGCATTCAAAAAAATAGCGACTAAACCCTAATTTAAAATTTTGCTCCAAATTAAACTCAAATCAAAAATCACCTGTGTAGCGCTGTTGTGCAGGGCTGCCTAGCCTAATCCGCTACCTCTAGTCGCTGCTCTTCGTATGATTTCGCTGGTCGCGCGTTCTTTCTTCGTGCGCTTTTTTTATTCTATCGATGTTTTTCTTTCTGTCGCTGTTTTTTTTTACTTAAGCCTGGGGGGGGGGGGGTTGCTGCGCCAAGGGAGGTTGCCCTAGGCCTTTGTCTTGGTTGCCTTATGAGTGTGCCGGGCCTGATAGTATATACATATATAATTATGTTAATGTGTATGTATATTTATTTTATATATTAACAATTTACTAATTAGTATTTTCAAATTATATTTGTATGTATGTGTTTGAGTATATTTCGAATTAATTAAATATTTATACATAAAAAATTCTTTTCCTCTAAAAAAGGAAAAGTTGAATGAATTGATTGTAAATCATGGTATTTTGGAATTTGTTTTTTCTTCTAAATAAGATACTAATCATAAGGGAAATGCAATTTTCACAATAATTATAAAAATTTCTGATATAATTTGAGAATTAAAAAAAAAACGTTGTGAGTGTGATCGATAGATACATTTTGATACTTGAAGAGAATAAAGAGCCGAAGGTATTTATGCATTCACTGTAGCATACGTTGTACCATGTAAAATGCCGAGGTCCCCAAAAACTTAACTGCAACCTATTGGATACAGTAAAGTGCCAATAATTCTAGACACTCACTACGGCTTTTAAGAATACGTTTCTTACATTTAAAGCCTAAAAATATGTAGCGGCAGCTCCAAAGAAGAGAATAAAAGAAGATAGATTGAGTAATTTTACGTTTTACAAGTGATAAATTAGATTTACTATCATAACCAAATACTTTTACGGGTTCATAAAAAATCAAACCATTTAAACCAAGATTTACTTTTTTCTAAATGTCCTTGTAATTCTTCCATTGACTTTAATTTCTACTTGAACCAGAAATGATAGGTATTTCATATATTATCAAATTTTACATAGCGCAATACGGTTAGAATAGAGTATGTATCATATATAAAAATAATATCTTGGAAATACAGAGTCCAATCAAAAAATCCTTTTCCTCTATCCTTCTACTATCCAACAGGTTTATCTTCGTTGTATTAAATAAATTATCAAAGGATGAAAAATCTTTTATTTTTGCAACCCGATCGCTCTTTTGACTTTGGAAATTTTTTTGTCAGTATACTGTTTCTATACACATTAGTTTCCAATCAATAATAGAAAACAGGTAAGATTTTTTTTGTTCTATAAAAAATGAATCAAAGGTCCATTTACAGTAGACCTCTTCCCCTACATCACATACTAAGTTATTTTTAACATTTAATTAGATCGAGAAATTATTCAAATTAGGAATAAAAGCTCAGTGCTTTTTTTAACTAGAATTAGAGCCATAGAACTCTATCCATTTATACACCGGACCATATTCTAACTATGAATTTCACAAAATAAATTAAAAATAAGAAAGAATATAATATGAAATTCAATAATGAAAGTCAACTCCATTTTTCTTATTATTTTATTATGACATGCGATTTTTTCCATCCATTACCTTTAGGGTCAGTCGAGGTCTTATAGACTACCAAAAGTTTGGACAAATTCATTACTTCATTTAAATGTGTAAAAAAGCATAATCGCACTCAAAAGCCGAGTACTCTACCATTGAGTTAGCAACCCAGATAAATATGTATACGCAAGCAGAGGAAATGAAATTGAACTACATAACTACGTAAAAACATTGAATTTTGAATTCAAAAGAAATATAAAAGAAAGATTAAACGATCAATTACAAAAAATAACAAAGTAGATTGGATTAAATTAAGGACAAATAAAAATATGTAAAAATTTACATTTAAGGACCTCCCCCTTTTTTACAAAATAGATTTATTTTTTATTTTCGTTAAAAAAATATCTTATATAACAAATAGTAAATGGGAAAACCCATAATTTGAACGAAGTAAAGGAAAAACCCATAAACAAATAAGGATCGAGATAAACAGATCTATTTATCTATGATCGAATTATATGTGTTCGACACAACATTGTCAATGTGAATAAATTGTTGAGAAAAAAAAGGAAAAAAATGAAATAAAATAAGGATTTATGTTGGATTGGCACAAACAACAATAAATATGGTAAATATAAAACATAATATAGCACAAGAAAAGAGCAATTGTGAGTAAATAGTTACCACACAAATTTATACTAGTTACTTTTCTTTTTCCTACTTTTATTTATTTATTTTATAATTCTTTTAAAAATTCTGCTTTTCTTAAAATATTATGAACAGTTCCTACAGGTTGAGTACTTCTTCAAGGAAATAACAAATTGCATGAACGTTTAAATAAGTTTTATTTTTCATTGGATCATAAAAACCCACCTTTCGAAGATCTCTTCTTCTCATCGGGATTGAACATCAATTGCAACGATTTGATAGATCGCTCATTGGAATAGATATAGATAAATAACCTCCCTATAAACATATATGAAATTTTCTCATCAAACGGCTCGAGAAAAAATGATTCTAATATTTCTGTATATAATGTAAAATAAAAAAAATTATGGCTTACACTATGATTTACGTTTTTCTGTTTTTATCTACATAAAAAAGAAAAAAAAGAAATATCATTTGTACTTGTTAACAAGAAACTTATCAACACCCCTAAAGTAGAGTTATATTATTGATGTCTCCTTCAAAACCTCTTTCCTTGATTAGGTAAAAATAGCTAGAACTTTATTATTCCCTTATATTCTCCTTTTTCGAATAGGTCGTTGCAGTTAACGCTTCACCTTATTATGCCTTTCGATACAGTTAAAACACCTGATCTTGCTTATGACACCTTCTTAACTGGCTAAGCCAATTTCTTTTCTTTATTGACCTTTCGTCTCAATCGAAACACTTGCTTCCCTTTTTATTATGACTATCGAACTAGTTAAGTGGGTTTAGTACTCTTTCGAAAACTCCCTTCGAAGAACTTGGGAAAACTCATGGGTTGGATCTTAGGATATGAAGTAGATGGAAAGGTCTCGACATCGTTGAAAGCTTACCATTTGATGGCTTGGGTTAAGACCTATAAGCTGGTGGATTTTTGCTAAGCTAAAGGTTCGACTCTTACAAAAGGTGACCTTTCGAGTCGATGTAAACAATTCATGAACTGAATCCAATAGTATGTAAAACAGGTTTTTTATCCAAAAATTCCAATATCTTTCTTTGATTAAACTCAAGAAGTACAAATTGATCAAATTCCCAATCTAATTTGAAAATTAGGGTTTACAACTTTAATTACAAGGATGAAGTGAATGAATTTAGATCCCCTAATTCAGACCCCTAGGGTCTTATTTATAAGTGCGGGTTGACACCATTCGACTCAATGCTTTAGACTTGGTCGAAAGGCAGCCCTGGAGATCTTTTTTTGTTGTCAACGTTTGGGCATTCTTCTGCATTACATTTGAATGGACTTGAGTGCTTTCGACCTCATCGAAAGGGGTTGGTGCGCTTCTCTATTTTATGTTGCTGTGTAAGTAAGGAAAGATACGAGGTTTTGACTCTGTCGACATGTTGATCTTTAGAGCTTTAAAGGAGTCGAGAGGTTGAAGGTTTCAAAGCTGAAGGAAGCTTTCGATGACACATTTGCTAACCGATGCAAAATCCTCTAGTGCAGGATATTGCAACATTGACCCCTAGCAAGCTTTTCCTTCTTAATTATGAATGGTCTCGACGAGTTCGAAAAGCTCATTTATGATTTTAAAGGGGTTACTTTGGCAAAATACCCTTACGTGGTATGTAAATTAGGGTGATACCTTTAGTTTCAAAAGGTTTGGCACGCATGTGAGTAGCTGTAATTTGTTACCTTTGAAAGGTGTTCTTTAACTTATTCGAATTGTCTTCATGCATGTAGAAGCATATGTTTAGAAAGGAAACAATTGAAGCGAAATGTTGCTTTTGACCCTTTCGACCCCTTTGAAAACTTGTAGGAATTCTAACCTTTGGCTGTAACATCCATTCGATTCCTTCGAAAGGTTTTATTGATGCTATCATCTCTGTACATCCTTCTCTTTTATTCATCTTGGTTTCGACAAGTTTGAAGTGAGAATTGGTGGAAACACTTGCCCCCCGAAGGGATGCCTATCACTTTTCAAGTCATCTGCCTCGATATTCCTCTTTAATTTTAGCATCGAGATTTCTCGCCTTTTCATATCCTTGCATAAATCCAGGCCATTATTTAAATTTGATCGTAGGGTTTATCCTTCATGCTGACTTTTCTTATAAATCACGCTTCTTTCTCACCCTCTTTCATTTACCTGCGATTAAAAGCTTCAAGCAAGAATTAAAATTCTCATTTTCTTTATAAATTTCTATTTCTAGCAAATAAAAGCTCGAATTAAAAGTAAGTTCTTATTATCCTGCGTTTTGTACTAACTTTCCACTCTAAATTTTTATTTTAAAATTCATTAGGTTTGAATTTGAATTACTGTTCTAATTTCACAAAGATAATTTAAGTTTTTCATATACATTAACGAACCCTTTGGTTTATTAATTTTGATGGCTTATTTTGTTCCATTTATCATGTTAATTTATATTTAGAAATCATTCGATTTGGTTTTTTTATGGTTCTAATTTACATTTTGGGGATTTTTATGATTATTGTAATGACCCAGAATTTCTGTCATTTGAAATTCGTATATTTAATTGATTTTAAATATTAACAAGTAAAATTTGTAAGTCGAATAATTTTTTTTCGAATATCTAGATTTAATTGGATAATTAAATCGATAATTTAATATTTGAAATTATAGAAATAATGGAAAATTGGGTTTAATGTGATTAAAATTGATTGGCAAAGTTGTATTAAATCATATTGAAGTTAGAATAATGTTATAGAACTTTTAAAATTGAATTAAAAGTTAATTTTTGGAAATTGAATATTTTAATATTTAATTGACGAGTAAAAATAGTCATTTTTCAAACAGTCTCGAATTTCATCGAAACCAGTTTCATCGGATCTGTAATGTTATATTATTGCAAGATTTCAAATTTCGTGTCAATCGGATTTGCGGTTTGTCCGGGGCAAGCTAAAACGCGTAGAAATCGGTTTAAGTGAATTTCGAATTTAAATAGTCGATTCGAAAAACCTATCTTCCAAATACGATCGAATTGGCTTCCGATATATATTCCATTGCCTTCGGAATAGTGGTAAAACATTATAAATGCCAGGCGGCATGCTTCGTTTCGAGTTCGGGAAAAATTTGGATGAATAGTGTCGCGAGAATTTTCTATAAAAGGACCTTTATTATTTCAATTTTCACCAAAACCCTAACCCTATTCTTCAGCCGCCACCCTATATTCTAATGCCCGAAAATTATTCTCTTTCCTCCTCATTTTTCTTTCAATCCGTCAATCGATTCGAAATGTTTTCAACTGCAAAAACGTAGAGGGCAACGAGTACTATCATATCAACGGTCAAGATCGAAAAATATGCTACGGATCGACGTCAAAGCTCGCTCAAATTTCACACGTTTGAGCTCAAAAATCGAGGCTAGATGACAACCGACCTCTGCCATGTTCGAGGTGGGGATGAGACACGTCACGAGCTTCGAAACCCTAGTAGTTGATCGTCGTGAAGATGTAAGATGAAGGCTCGAAAAATTCAAAATCGATGGCGACTTTTGGGTTGTTTTCTAGAACGATACCTGGGATCAAAACATTGGGGGGGGGGAAGAAAAAGGGCATGGCCCTGATTTGGAGAAGGCAAATCGAATGGCTGCAGTGAATTTAGGTTAAAATAAATAAAAAGAAAATGTAAATATTTATATATTAAATTCGTTCAACCTTTAAAAATTGATATCTTGTTCATACGAGGTCCGTTTCGCACGAAACGAGTTGCGTCGGGTTCGTATTGACGAGCACTACACAATGGAGGTAGATTGGAGTTGAGTGGAGATAGTTTGAATTTTGAGTAAAATTAAACGTACGTTTAATTTTATTCGAAAAAACGCTAAAACCGCTATTGCAGCAAGGTGAGAACTTCTCACTCAATCGAATTTGGTTCGATTTAAATTTTAAATAGTTAGATTTAAAATTGCTTGATTGTGTTGATTTTATACTTGGATGATAAATTGCTATCTGTTATATTGAAATAGAGCCTATACGCCGTATATTAAGCGGAGATTATTATATTAAACACATATACCGCGATTTTCCACCTTGAAGTGGAATTGGTATTATATATGTACTTGGAGTTGATTTCCCGCATTATATAGCGGATGAGACCCTATTGCACCACATAATAGCGGATAATATTTTATATAAACCCATGTACCGCAATATCCTGTCTTGAAACGGGATTGGTATTGTGCTAACATCTGTGGATGCAGGGAAACAGGTTGGAGGGATCCAACTGGATTCCTCAAATAATTGAATTTGTTTCAATATTGTGTGTTGATTATCTTTATGATTGAAATCTTTGAAGGCTAAAATTTAGCCGAATAAAATTTTGGTATTGTTAGATACCGAAAATAAATAAAAAAATTGATTTTTGAAAATTCCGGTTGGAAGTTTATATAATAAATTTATTTTTAAGGATTGGATAAATTTAAAAGAAGGAATTCTAAAATAATAAAGTTTTATTTTTAATCTTATTGAATAAAATTTCAAAACATGGGAAAAGCTTTAATAAATGGATTTCGGGTAATATAATTTAAAAGTTGAAGAATTTATTCAAAATACGGATTTTAAAAAGTTTGAAAAAAATAAAAGAATTGGTTTTCTTTAAAAGGAATTTATTTTTAAAAAAGGAAATAAATTTAGAAATCCATTTGGGAATTGGTTTTAGTGATTGAAAATAAATCTTTTGAAAATCCATTTGAAAATTTATTTGGTGTTTTGAAATGAATTTGGAATCAATTTGAAAATTGATTTGGGGTTTAGTAGAAATTGATTTCAATTTGAGATTTGAATGAAATTCACTTGGTGTTTAATTTCTTAGAAAATCAATATAGAATTTGATTTAGTTGTTTCTGAAATCAATTGAAAAATTGAATTATTGTTGAAAGTGAATATTTGAAATCGATTTGAAAATCGTATATCAGCGGATATTTGGAAATTTAAATTCGCCACTGAATTTATGAAGGAAAGAGAATTTTTTTTAAAAATAAACATTGATTTATTTTTGGAGCGTGGAAATAAATTTACGAATTTGGAAAGTAAAAAACTAAAGTAAATCGGTAAGGATTTATTCAATTGTTTTAAATAAACCATTTTTAAATGAAAGTGTATTCTCCCTGGAAAGCCGAATAAAATTTCTGAATAGCTTTGAAATATATATATGTGTATATATATATATATATACATATATATATATGAAATTCTAGAATTGGTTTTGAATAGGATAATTTGGAGAAATTAACTTCTTAAAATTGTTTTGAATCCTTTAAGTAAAGATTTATTAAGTTGATATAAAAATTCTAAGATTTAATCAATAATTGTTTTAGAAAATAGTTATTTAAATAGTTATACTCTATCTACTGATTTTATTTTGAAAATTAGTTTGGACTTAAGTTATATGTAATATTGGTAAAATAATTTTTTTATAACTAATATTTTAAGTAAAATGTTTAAAGAAAAATAGTTTTTATTTCAAAGTGTGTTCCCGATATATTTTGGATAAGTGTTATAAATTATTTTAAAGTATTTGAATTCGGCAGATTTCCAGTGAAAATGAATAATTATTTGGAAGTGTTTCCGCGTAAGGAAAATGATTTGAAATTTGTTTTCAAAAGTTGTAAAGGTGAAAAGTGATTTGAAATTTGTTTTCAAATGGTTGAAGTGTGGAAAAATTTATCTTGTAAAGATATTTTTGGAAAAATAAATAATTTGGGAAAATTATTTGGAATCTGGTGATGTTTTGCATATCTATTGATAGTTAAATAACTGACTATCAATATTTACCTTTAAATGGGTATTTGTTGTGATTTTCTTGAATTTGAATGCTACACTTATTTTAAAAATAAGCGCTCGTTATTCGGTTTAGCCGGGAGAGGACCTTTGGGTCATGAATCCCATTCCGAATAGTGATACGTCGTAATGGATAGCATTTGAAGACTGGTGTTGAAGACTGGATATTTTCGAAAATGGAAGGTACACCATCGAATGTCTCTGCATCGGCCGATCTCCGGTATAGAGATTTTATCACCCTTTGTGATGGGAAGTCCGGACGTGATTAGTGAATATCCGGATTGCAAGGGCTTCTTTGGAAGTGCCTTCGGTTCCGTTCAAACCCGGAACGGACTTGTATGGATGTGTGTCTGACGCTACAATTTGAGATGTAAAGCTGACTTCTATCAAATACATTTCTGTTGGTGGCGGAGAATTTATTCTCTTAGCTTAACACCCTTCTCTGAGACGTACGAGCTCAGAGGTTATGTAGTTTATGGTTACTAGAGATACATTCCCAATTTGGTAATGTGGCATACAAATTGCCGTTGATCATTTGTTGATCAAAGCATAGCTTTTGTGAAAAGCGTAGCTTTGTGGACGAGACTTCGTCGGACCTCACACCCTGGTATTGGTCAAAACAGGAAAGATGCAGCAAGGTTAGAGGGAGTAGCGCCCTTTAGGGTATGTGCATTTCCTTCTGGATAGAAGTGGTATCATGGTATGGAGGCCAGATACTTAACTTATGTGAATATCGTAAATATATATGACTTTATGATTTTTGTTGGTTGAGGATTCTCAGACAAAGGTTGTTTACAACCGGAGGATGGCATACTCGTGTCAGTAGTTACCTACTTTTGCAGAGGTAACCCGGCCTTGTGTTGGCAAAGATCTGGTTAGGTTCTCGGGGCGTCTTTCCAGAGGCGTGCCCATGTGGCAATGGGAAGTTCCTTGGCCTGACCATTTGTTGAAAAATCCAAAGAAACAATACGAGCCCTGTACGGTTTTAGTTGTATAACCTGCCATAGAATGTGGCGGTAACCTACTATTGAACATGGTAGGTACAGTAGGCGTAGTTTGGAATGTCTATGTTGGCTAAGATTTATTTCATACTTTCGAAATATTTTCCTACACTTTGCACTTATAATAATAATATCAAAGAAATTTTTCTACGTATCAAGCATGTTTGACTATCATATGGAGAAATCTCCTCTGATTCTGTGTTTGCATTGTGTGTGTGTGTGCGGGAGGCCTTATGGTAGTTTCATGTTGCAAAAGCATTGCGGATCTATATTAAAATATTTCTTTGTTGTTTTAAGATAAATTGTTTTAAGTTCTCACACCAGTCTCATGACTGACCTGAAGTTTATTGTTCCCTTCCTAAACTCTGGGTGCCCACCAATTTCCACACGAGCAGTTTAGAGTCAGGTTATCAGGTCATTCTGGAATTCAGAAGGTGCTGTGGAGCTCAAGAGGCGAGCTGGATGGCGCAACGTATCACTTGTATATGATATTATCTTTTCCGCTATGTATTTAGTTGTGAGGACAGGTTTATATAACTGTCCATTATTGTTTGCTGTTGTAAACTCTGATAATGTAATATAATGTGATGTAATGTAATAACTGACATAGCTCCTTGTTTTAAAGATTATTCATTTATCTATTATATGTTGTTCCGCTGCGAATTGTGAGATTCTGATATTGTTTCTTTTGCTTCTTCTTTCTTTCTTCTTCTACCTCTTCTTCTTTAACCCTAACAATTCGGTTTTTTCGGCCTTCGATTGCTCGTCAGTTGATACAGTGGACGTATTAATGTCGATTTTCATGAGTCGTAAAATCTCGAATTTTACATTTGGTATCGGAGCAATTGGTTAAGCGACAACCTTGGCTCTGTTGGGAATTACTCATTAGAGATAGAGTCAGTAGTACTCTAGAATGAGTTTGAGTGTAATAATAGATATGAACGCGTATTTGTTAGTGAATATAAATTGTTTATATTGTGTTGACTTATCGGTTGATTGTTTATAGATTCTAGTCGGTGCAGTCTAGCTAACTGTATCGATAGGACTTTCTAAACGCTTAAACCAGATAAATCGACACAGTATTGTTTTAAAATAGGGGTAAATGAAATAATTTTACCCAGACTATTTCGTAAATAAAAGGAATGATTTTCCGAAAATTATTATGGTTGCTTGGTTGTTAGGAAGTGATAATATTAAATTATTATCATCGATTATTGAATAAGAAATTGAAATCATAATCAAAAGCTGAGAAATAAATCATATACAAATGAGATTTGTAAATATAAATTGTAAATGTGATTCATAATTTGAAATGGAATTCCAGAGTAATATTTGAAAACAAATTTAAAGAATTTGAAATTTTGAGATTTGGGAGATTTAAATTCTTTGGAGTTTGAAAATGATTTTTCAAGGGTTTTGGAAAATTTTTTTGAAGGGAAGAAAGCACTAAACTCTTTTCGGTCGCTAATTCCGATGATGATCGCGACATCATTGGTGTTCATCTTCGAGTTTCCATGAGAGGAATTGCTGCCGAATTATAATTAAATGGAAGTTGTTTGTGAAATTGAGTTTGGTTTTGGAAATTCAAAAGATAATTTGTATAGATTTCAAAAATAATTTTTGAACGATTGAAAAGACTCTGGAATGTTATATAAAATGTTTATGGAATAATAAATAAGTTTGGATGACTTAGGAAATTCAGATTTAAACTGAAATTGACCTAAGTTAATTGGAATAAAGGTGAATTTCAGAAGTCTAATAGACTATATGATTGGAATATAATTATTAAGTTGGAAAATAAATTGTGAATGAATAAATAAAATTTACAATTGCAAGTGCAAGAAAATGAAATTGAATGTTGAAATTCTTTTCGAATTTGTAAGTAAATAAAATTGGAATTGGAATTGAAGTTGATTTGTGAAAAACAAAGTGAAGTATTAAACTAAAATTAGTAAGTGCAACTAATTGAAGAATGACTAAATGGATAAGGTTTAAAATGAATTGAATCCAATATTTTTTTTTATGAAAGTAAATTGTATTCATAAAGAATTAGAAATCCAGTGTAATATATGTGAGTGAAACCAAATGATAAAATGGTTAAACAATTTTGTTAAGCAAAACGAGATATGAATTTGAATAAGTGACGAAATTTGACTTTGGTAAAAGTTAAATAGAATTGGAATCTGAATTGGATTTATAAGGGGAAATTTAAGTTAAATTAAACAAATGATGTTTGAAGTGGAATATAACTTAAGTGATGTTGAATGAAGTTGATTTTGATATCAAAGTAAAATAATAAAGTGAATTAAATGGATGTGGACTTGAGTTATATAAATGAAATTCAACCTTATTTGTCAAATGAATTGGCAATTGAATTAATAAATGGATTGAATGTTAATCAATCAAACGTAAAAGAATTGATATGGAATAATGGATGTACGTGTTAATTCAAAAAAAAAGCTAGTAAGTTGAAAAATTGAACGAAAGTCAATTTAATATCAACCAATTGGAACTAAATTGTTAAACCAAATTGAATGTAAATTTAATAAATTTGGTTATGATTTGGTTGTTATATGATTGTATTTGATTGTATAGAAATTCATATGAAGTTGAATTGATAAATGGAAAGCTATGTAATTGAATTTGAATTGGAAGTGAACTAATGTGAATTGGTTGTAAGCAATTAAAATTTGTATCGAAACCTTATAAAATGCTTAGTGGAATTATTTTGATTGCATTTCTTATGAAAACTATGTGTTTTCTATTGAAAGTTAGTGAAATGTAAATGAATTTCCTATATAGGTCACTTACATGTTTAAATTGAGTAAGTACAGGTACCGGGGCTGTAGTTGGCTGGATTTGGTCACGCTAAAATGCTAATAAATAATTGCTTTGCTTAAAAATGCTAAAAAGGTACGCCTACGCAATAAAAATAGGTAATATGAACTGTTTTTTCTGTTTTCCGACCGTGTGGTTCGATGTATATATATTTATATCTATTGTGATATTGCAAAAGCTCCTCCGTACAAGGGAGACTCTGCCAAAATTTTCCGTAAATTTTGGGAGTTCGAAAATTTTCGAAAATTTTTAGAAAATTTTTGTTAACGAAAAGTCAATTTCTAGATTGAAATGAAAATGTAGGATTTGAAAACTTAGTAAAGTTATTGTAAGAAGTTTGACTATGGATTTTGGAAAAGTTAAAATGTTTAAATGAATTTGAAAATTTAATTTGAACAAATGGTTTTGAAAAATTAATGGATTTTGTTACTTTTTCTTACTTGGCAATTTCGAAGACGAAATTCTTTTAAGGGGTAAGTTTGTGACGATCCATAATTTCTGTCATTTGACATTCGTATATTTATTTTATTTTAAATATTAACAAGTAAAATTTATAAGTCGAATAATTTTTTTCTTCGAATATCAAGATTTAATTGGATAATTAAATCGATAATTTAATATTTGAAATTACAGAAATAATGGGAAATTGGGTTTAATGTGATTAAAATTGATTAGTAAAGTCGTATTAAATCATATTGGAGTAAGAATGATGTTATAGAACTTTTAAAATCGAATCAAAAGTTAATTTTTGGAAATTGAATATTTTAATATTTAATCGACGAGTAAAAATAGTCATTTTTTAAACAGTCTCGGATTTCGACGAAACCAGTTTCATCGGATCCGTAATGTTATACTGTTGCAAGATTTCAAATTTTGTGTCAATCGGATTTACGGTTTGTCCGATGCAAGCTAAAACGCGTATAAATCGGTTTAAGTGAATTTTGAATTTAAAGATTCGATTTGAAAAACCTATCTTTCAAATACGATCGAATTGGCTCCTGATATATATTTCATTGCATTCGGAATAGGGGTAAAACATTATAAATGCCAGGCGGCACACTTCGTTTCGAGTTCGGGAAAAATTCGGATGAATAGTGTCGCGAAAATTTTCTATAAAAGGACCTTTATTATTTCCATTTTCACCAAAACCCTAACCTTATTCTTCAGCCGCCATCCTATATTCTAATGGACGAAAATTATTCTCCTTCCTCCTCATTTTTCTTTCAATCCGTCAATCGATTCAAAATGTTTTCAACTGCAAAAATGTAGAGGGCAACGAGTACTATCAGATCAACGGTCACGATCGAAAAATATGCTACGGATCGATGGCAAAGCTCGCTCAAATGTAGCACGTTCGAGCTCAAAAATCGAGGCTATATGACAACCGAGCTCTGCCGCGTTCGAGGTGGGGGTGAGACACGTCACGGGCTTCGAAACCCTAGTAGTTGATCGTCGTGAAGATGTAAGATGAAGGCTCGGAAAATTCAAAATCGATGGCGACTTTTGGTTTGTTTTCTCGAACGATGCCTGGAAACAAAACGTGGGGGGGAGAAGAAAAAGGGCACGGCCCTGATTTGGAGAAGGAGTTCGAATGGCTGCAGTGAATCTAGGTTAAAATAAATAAAAATAAAATGTAAATATTTATATATTAAATTCGTTCAACCTTTAAAACTTGATATCTTGCTCATACGAGGTCCGTTTCGCACGAAACGAGTTGCGTCGGGTTCGTATTGACGTGCACTACGCGATGGAGCTGGATTGGAGTTGATTGGTGATAGTTTGAATTTTGAGTAAAATTAAACGCGTGTTTAATTTTATTCGAAAAAAACACTGATACCGCTATTGCAACAAGGTGAGAACTTCTCGTTCAATCGAATTTGGTTCGATTTAAATTTTAAATAGTTAGATTTAAAATTGCTTGATTGTGTTGATTTTATACTTGGATGACAAGTTGCTATCCGTTATATTGAAGTAGACCCTATACGCCGTATATTAAGCGGAGGTTATTATATTAAACACATATACCGTGATATTCCACCTTGAAGTGGAATTGGTATTATATATGTACTTGGAGTTGATTTCCCGCATTATATAGCGGATGAGACCCTTTTGCGCCGTACAATAGCGGATAATATTTCATATAAACCCATGTACCGCGATATCCCGTCTTGAAACGGGATTGGTATTGTGCTAACATCTATGGATGCATGGAAACAAGTTGGAAGGATCCAGCTGGATTCCTCAAATAATTGAATTTGTTTCAATATTGTGTGTTGATTATTTATAATCTCTGTGTGATTATCTTTATGATTGAAATCGTTGAAGGATAAAATTTAGCCGAACAAAATTTTGGTATCGTTAGATACTGGAAATAAATAAAAATTTTGATTTTTGAAAATTCCGGTTGGAAGTTTATATAAAAAATTTATTTTTGAGGATTGGATAAATTTAAAAGAAGGAATTCTAAAATAATGAAGTTTTATTTTTAATCTTATTGAATAAAATTTCAAAATATAGGAAAAGCTTTAATAATTGGATTTCGGGTAATATAATTTAAAAGTTGAAGAATTTATTCAAAATACGGATTTTAAAAAGTTCGAAAAAAATAAAAGAATTGGTTTTCTTTAACAGGAATTTATTTTTAAAAAAGGAAATAAATTTAGAAATCCATTTGGGGATTGGTTTTAGTGATTGAAAATAAATCTTTTGAAAATCCATTTGTAAATTTATTTGGTGTTTTGAAATGAATTTGGAATCAATTTGAAAATTGATTTAGGGTTTAGTAAAAATTGATTTCAATTTGAGATTTGAACGAAATTCACTTGGTGTTTAATTTCTTGGAAAATCAATATAGAATTTGATTTAGTTGTTTTTGAAATCAATTGAAAAATTGAATTGTTGTTGAAAGTGAATATTTGAAATCGATTTAAAAATTCGTATATCAGCGGATATTTGGAAATTAAATTCACCATGGAATTTACGTAGGAAAGGGAAATTTGTTTAAAAATAAATATTTATTTATTTTTTAAGTGTGGAAATAAATTCACGGATTTGGAACGTAAAAATTTAAAGTAAATCTGTAAGGATTTATTTAATTGGTTTTAATGAACCATTTTCAAATGAAAGTGTATTCTCCCTGGAAAGCCGAATAAAATTTCTGAATAGCCTTGAAATATATATATATATATATATATATATATATATATATATTGACACACACACACACATATATATAAAATTCTGGAATTGGTTTTGAAATGGATACTTTGGAGAAATTAACTTCTTAAAATTGTTTTGAATCCTTTAAGTAAAGATTTATTAAGTTGATATAGAAATGATTATTTCTAAGATTTAATCAATAATTGTTTTAGAAAATAGTTATTTAAATAGTTATACTCTATCTACTAATTTTATTTTAAAAATTAGTTTGGACTTAAATTACATGTAATATTGGTAAAATATTTTGTTATAACTAATATTTTAAGTAAAGTGTTTAAAGAAAAATAGTTTTTATTTCAAAGTGTTTTCCCGATATATCTTGGATAAGTGTTATAAATTATTTTAAAGTATTTGAACTTGGCAGATTTCCAGTGAAAATGAATAATTATTTGGAAGTCTTTCCGCGTAAGGAAAATGATTTGAATTTTTTTTTCAAAAGTTGTAAAGGTGAAAAGTGATTTGAAATTTGTTTTCAAATGGTTGAAGTGTGGAAAAATTTATCTTGTAAAGATATTTTTGGGAAAATTATTTGGAATCTGGTGATGTTGTGCATATCTATTGATAGTTAAATAACCGACTATCAATATTTACCTTTAAATGGGTATTTGTTGTGATTTTCTTGAATTTGAATGCTACACTTATTTTAAAAATAAGCGCTCGTTATTCGGTTTAGCCGGGAGAGGACCTTTGGGTCATGAATCTCATTCCGAATAGTGATTCGTCGTAATGGATAGCAATTGAATATCCGGTGTTGAAGACCGGATATTTTCGGAAATGAAGGATTACCATCGAATGTCTCTGCATCGGCCGATCTCCGGTATAGAGTTTTATCACCCTTTGTGATGGGAAGTTCGGACGTGATTAGTGAATATCTGGATTTCAAGGGCTTCTTTGGAAATGCCTTCGGTTCCGTTCGATCCTGGAACGGACTTGTATGGATGTGTGTCTGACGTTACAATTTGAGATGTAAAGATGGTTTCTATCAAATACATTTCTGTTGGTGGCGGAGTCTCTTAGCTTAACACCCTTCTCTGAGACGTACGAGCTCAAAGGTTATGTAGTTGATGGTTACTAGTGATGCATTCCCAATTTGGTAATGTGGCATATGAAGTGCTGCTGATCATTTGTTGATCAAAGCATAGCTTTTGTGAAAAGCGTAGCTTTGTGGACGAGACTTCGTCGGACCTCACCCCCCGGTAAAGGTCAAAACAGGAAAGATGCAGCAAGGTTATAGGGAGTAGCGCCCCTTAGGGTATGTGCATTTCCTTCTGGATAAAAGTGGTATCATGGTATGGAGCCCATATACTTAACTTATGTGAATATCGCAAATATATATGACTTTGTGATTGTTGTTGGTTGAGGATCCTCGGACAAAGGTTGTTTACAACCGGAGGATGGCATACTCGTGTCAGTAGTTACCTACTTTTGCAGAGGAAATCCTGCCTTGTGTTGGCCGAGATCCGATTAGGTTTTCGGGGCGTCTTTCCAGAGGCGTACCCATGTGGCAATGGGAAGTTCCTTGGCCTGACCATTTGTTGGAAAATCCAAAGAAACAATACGAGCCCTGTACGGTTTTAGTTGTATAACTTGCCAAGAAATGTGGCGGTAACCTACTATTGAACATGGTAGCTATAGTAGGCATAGTTCGGAATGTCTATGTTGGATAAGATTTATATCATACTTTCGAAATATTTTCCTACACTTTGCACTTATAATAATAATATCAAAGAAATTTTTTTACGTATCAAGCATGTTTGACTATCATAAGGAGAAATCTCCTCCGATTCTACGTTTGCATTGTGCGTGTGCATGCGGGAGGCCTTATGGTAGTTTCATTTTCTAAAAGCAATGCGGATCTATATTAAAATATTTCTTTGTTGTTTTAAGATAAATTGATTTAAGTTCTCACACCAGTCTCATGACTGGCCTGGAGTTTATTGTTCCCTACCTAAACTCTAGGAGCCCACCAATTTCCACACGGGCAGTCTAGAGTCAGCTTATCAGGTCATTCTAGAATTCAAAAGGTGTTGTGGAGCTCAAGAGGCGAGCTGGATGGAGAAACGTATCACTTGTATATGATATTATTTTTTCCGCTGTGTATTCAGTTGTGAGGACAGGTTTATATAACTGTCCATTATTGTTTGTTGTTGTAAACTCTGATAATGTAATATAATGTGATGTAATGTAATAACTGACATAGTTCCTTGTTTTAAAGATTATTCATTTATCTATTATATGTTATTCCACTGCGAATTGTGAGATTCTGATATCGTTTCTGTTGCCTCTTCTTCTTTCTTCTTCTACCTCTTCTTCTTTAACCATAACAATTCGGTTTTTCCGTCCTTCGATTGCTCGGCAGTTGATAAAGTGGACGTATTGATGTCGATTTTCATGAGTCGAAAAATCTCGAATTTTACATTTGGTATCGGAGCAATTGGTTAAGCGACAACCTTGGCTCTGTTGGGAATTACTCATTAGAGATAGAGTCAGTAGTACTCTAGAATGAGTTTGAGTGTAATAATAGATATGAGTGCGTATTTGTTAGTGAATATAAATTGTTTTATATTATGTTGACTTATCGGTTGATTATTTATAGATTCTAGCCCGTGCAGTCTAGCTAACTGTATCGATAGGAGTTTCTAAACGCTTAAACAAGATAAACCGACACAGTATTGTTTTAAATAGGGGTAAATGAAATAATTTTACCCAGACTATTTCGTAAATAAAAGGAATGATTTTTCGAAAATTATTATGGTTGCTTGGTTGTTAGGAAGAGATAATATTAAATTATTATCATCGATTATTGAAAAGAAATTGAAATCATTATCAAAAGCTGAGAAATAAATCCATATACAAATGAGATTTGTAAATATAAATTGTAAATGTGATTCATAATTTGAAATGGAATTCCAGAGTAATATTTGAAAACAAATTTAAAGATTTTGAAAATTTGAGACTTGGGAGATTTAAATTCTTTGGAGTTTGAAAATGATTTTTCAAGGGTTTTGGAAAATTGTTTTGAAGGGAAGAAAGCACTATACTCTTTTCGGTCGCTGGAAAATAATTCCGATGATGATCGCGACATCATCGGTGTTCATCTTTGAGTTTCCATGAGAGGAATTGCTGCCGAATTATAATTAAATGGAAGTTGTTTGTGAAATTGAGTTTGGTTTTTGGAAATTCAAAAGATAATTTGAATAGATTTCAAAAATAATTTTTGAAAGATTGAAAAGACTCTGGAATGTTATATAAAATGTTTATGGGAAAATAAATAAGTTTGGATGACTTAGGAAATTCAGATTTAAACTGAAATTGACCTGAGTTAATTGGAATAAAGGTGAATTTCAGAAGTCTAATAGACTTAACGATTGGAATACAATTATTAAGTTGGAAAGTAAATTGTGAATGAATAAATAAAATTTGCAAGTGCAAGAAAATGAAATTGAATGTTGAAATTCATTTCGAATTTGTAGGTAAATAGAACTGGAATTGGAATTGAATTTGATTTGTGAAAAACAAAGTGAAGTATTAAACTAAAATTAGTAAGTGCAACTAATTGAAGAATGACTAAATGGATAAGGTTTAAAATGAATTAAATCCAATATTTTTTTATGAAAGTAAATTGCATTCATGTAGAATTGGAAATCCAGTGTAATATATGCAAGTGAAACCAAATGATAAAATGGTTAAACAATTTTGTTAAGCAAAACGAGATATGAATTTGAATAAGTGACGAAATTTGACTTTAGTAAAAGTTAAATAGAATTGGAATCTGAATTGGATTTATAAGGGGAAATTTAAGTTAAGTTAAACAAATGATGTTTGAAATAGAATATAACTTAAGTGATGTTGAATGAAGTTGATTTTGATATCAAAGTAAAATAATAAAGTGAATTAAATGGATGTGGACTTGAGTTATATAAATGAAATTCAACCTTATTTGTCAAATGAATTGGCAATTGAATTAACAAATGGATTAAATGTTAATCAATCAAATGTAAAAGAATTGATATGGAATAATCGATGTACGTGTTAATTCAAAAAAAAAACTAGTTAGTTGAAGAATTGAATGAAAGTCAATTTAATATCAACCAATTGGAATTAAAAGTGTTAAGCCAAATTGAATGTAAATTTAATAAATTTGCTTATGATTTGGTTGTTATATGATTGTAGTTGATTGTATAGAAATTCATATGAAGTTGAATTGATAAATGGAAAGCCATGTAATTGAATTTGAATTGAAAGTAAACTAATGTGAATTGGTTGTAAACAATTAAAATTTGTATCTAAACCTTATAAAATGCTTAAGGGAATTATTTTGATTGAATTTCTTATGAAAACTATGTGTTTACTATTGAAATTAGTGAAATGTTAATGAATTTCCTATATATGTCACTTACATGTTTAAATTGAGTACGTACAGGTACCGGGGCTGTAGTTGGCTGGATTTGGTCACGCTAAAATGCTAATAAATAACTGTTTTGCTTAAAAATGCTAAAAAGGTACGCCTACGCAATAAAAATAGTAAATATGAACTGTTTTTCTGTTTTCCGACCGTGTGGGTCGATGTATATATATTTATATCTATTGTGATATAGCAAAAGCTCCTCCGTACAAGGGAGACCTGCCAAAATTTTCCGTAAATTTTGCGAGTTAGAAAATTTTTGAAAATTTTTAGAAAATTTTTGTTAACAAAAAGTCAATTTCTAGATTGAAATGAAAATGTAGGATTTGAAAACTTAGTAAATTTATTGTAAGAAGTTTAACTATGGATTTTGGAAAAGTTAAAATGTTTAAATGAATTTGAAAATTTAATTTGAACAAATGGTTTTGAAAAATTAAATGGATTCTGTAACTTTTTCTTACTTGGCAAGTTTGAGGACGAAATTCTTTTAAGAGGGGAAGTTTCTAACGACCCAGAATTTCTGTCATTTGAAATTCGTATATTTAATTGATTTTAAATATTAACAAGTAAAATTTGTAAGTCGAATAATTTTTTTTCTTCGAATATCTAGATTTAATCGGATAATTAAATCGATAATTTAATATTTGAAATTATAGAAATAATGGAAAATTGGGTTTAATGTGATTAAAATTTATTGGTAAAGTTTTATTAAATCATATTGGAGTTAGAATGATGTTATAGAACTTTTAAAATTGAATTAAAAGTTAATTTGTGGAAATTGAATATTTTAATATTTAATTGAGGAGTAAAAATAGTTATTTTTCGAACAGTCTCGGATTTCGACGAAACCAGTTCATCTGATCCGTAACGCTATATTATTGCAATATTTCAAATTTTGTATCAATCGGATTTACGGTTTGTCCGTGGCAAGCTACAACGCGTAGAAATCGGCTTAAGTGAATTTTGAATTTAAATAGTCGATTCGAAAAACCTAACTTCCAAATACTATGGAATTGGCTCCCGATATATATTCCATTGCATTTGGAATACGGGTAAAACATTATAAACGCAAGGCGGCACACTTCGTTTCGAGTTCGGGAAAAATTCGGATGAATAGTGTCGCGAGAATTTTCTATAAAAGCACCTTTCTTATTTCCATTTTCACCAAAGCCCTAACCCTATTCTTCAGCCGCCACACTATATTCTAATGGCCGAAAATTATTCTCCTTGCTCCTCATTGTTCTTTCAACCCGTCAATCGATTCGAAATGTTTTCAACTGCAAAAACGTAGAGGGCAACGAGTACTATTAGATCAACGGTCAAGATCGAAAAATATGCTACGGATCGACGGCAAAGCTCGCTCAAATGTCGCACGTTCGAGCTCAAAAATCAAGGCTAGCTGATAATCGAGCTCTGCCACATTCGAGGTGGGGGTGAGGCACGTCACGAGCTTCGAAACCCTAGCAGTTGATCGTCGTGAAGATGTAAGACGAAGGCTCGGAAAATTCAAAATCAATGGCGGCTTTTGGGTTGTTTTCTCGAACGATACCTGGGAACAAAACGTGGGGGGAGGAGGGGGAGAAGAAAAAGGGCACGGCCCTGATTTGGAGAAGGCAATTCGAATGGCTGCAGTGAATCTAGGTTAAAATAAATAAAAAGAAAATGTAAATATTTATATATTAAATTCGTTCAACCTTTAAAAATTGATATCTTGTTCATACGAGGTCTGTTTCGCACGAAACGAGTTGCGTCGGTTTCGTATTGGCGAGTACTACGGGATGGAGCGGGATTGGAGTTGATTGGAAATAGTTTGAATTTAGAGTAAAATTAAACGTTCGTTTATTTTTATTCAAAAATATGCTGAAACCGCTATTGCAGCAAGGTGAGAACTTCTCACTCAATCGAATTTGGTTCGATTTAAATTTTAAATAGTTAGATTTAAAATTTCTTGATTGTGTTGATTTTATACTTGGATGATAAATTGCGATCTGTTATATTGAAATAGAGCCTATACGCCGTATATTAAGCGGAGGTTATTATGTTAAACACATATACCGCGATATTCCACCTTGAAGTGGAATTGGTTTATATATGTACTTGGAGTTGATTTCCCACATTATATAGCGGATGAGACCTTAGCGCGCCGCATAATAGCGGATAATATTTTATATAAACCCATGTACCGCGATATCCCATCTTGAAACGGGATTGGTATTGTGCTAACATCTGTGGATGCAGGGAAACAGGTTGGAGGGATCCAACTGGATTCCTCAAATAATTGAATTTGTTTCAATATTGTGTGTTGATTATTTATAATCTCTATGTGATTATCTTTATGATTGAAATCGTTGAAGGCTAAAATTTAGTCGAATGAAATTTTGGCATCGTTAGATACCGAAAATAAATAAAAAATTTGATCTTTGAAAATTCCGGTTGGAAGTTTATACAAAAAATTTATTTTTGAGGATTGGATAAATTTAAAAGAAGGAATTCTAAAATAATAAAGTTTTATTTTTAATCTGATTGAATAAAATTTCAAAATACGGGAAAAGCTTTAATAAATGGATTTCGGGTAATATAATTTAAAACTTGAAGAATTTATTCTAAATACGGATTTTTTAAAAAGTTTGAAAAAATAAAAGAATTGGTTTTGTTTAAAAGGAATTTATTTTTAAAAAGGGAAATAAATTTAGAAATCTATTTGGGAATTGGTTTTAGTGATTGAAAATAAATCTTTTGAAAATCCATTTGGAAATTTATTTGGTGTTTTGAAATGAATTAGGAATCAATTTGAAAATTGATTTGGGGTTTGTAGAAATTGATTTCAATTTGAGATTTGAAAGAAATTCACTTGTTGTTTAATTTCTTGGAAAATCATTATAGAATTTGATTTAGTTGTTTTTGAAATCAATTGAAAAATTGAATTGTTGTTGAAAGTGAATATTTGAAATTGATTTGAAAATCGTTATTAGCGGATATTTGGAAATTTAAATTCACCATGGAATTTATAAAGGAAAGGGAAATTTGTTTAAAAATAAACATTGATTTATTTTTGAAGTGTGGAAATAAATTTACGGATTTGGAACGTAAAAATTTAAAGTAAATTGTTAAGGATTTATTCAATTGGTTTAAATGAACCATTTTGAAATTAAAATGTACTCTCCCTGGAAAGCCGAATAAAATTTCCGAATAGCTTTGAAATATATATATACATATATATATAAAATTCTGGAATTGGTTTTGAAAAGGATACTTTGGAGAAATTAACTTCTTAAAATTGTTTTGAATCCTTTAAGTAAAGATTTATTAAGTTGATATAGAAATGATTATTTCTAAGATTTAATCAATAACTGTTTTAGAAAATAGTTATTTAATAGTTATACTCTATCTACTAATTTTATTTTGAAAATTAGTTTGGACTAAAGTTATATGTAATATTGATAAAATATTTTTTCTATAACTAATATTTTAAGTAAAGTGTTTAAAGAAAAATAGTTTTTATTTTAAAGTATTTTCTCGATATATTTTGCATAAGTGATATAAATTATTTTAAAGTATTTGAACTTGGCAGATTTCCAGTGAAAATGAATAATTATTTAGAAGTGTTTCCGCGTAAGGAAAATGATTTGAAATTTGTTTTCAAAAGTTGTAAAGGTGAAAAGTGATTTGAAATTTGTTTTCAATTGGTTGAAGTGTGGAAAAATTTATCTTGTAAAGATATTTTTGGAAAAATAGATAATTTGGGAAAATTGTTTGGAATCCAGTGTTGTTGTGCATATCTATTGATAGTTAAATAACCGACTATCAATATTTACCTTTAAACGGGTATTTGTTTTGATTTTCTTGAATTTGAATGCTACACTTATTTTAAAAATAAGCGCTCGTTATTCGGTTTAGCCGGGAGAGGACCTTTGGGTCATGAATCCCATTCTGAATAGTGATACGTCGTAATGGATAGCATTTGAAGACCGGTGTTGAAGACCGGATATTTTCGGAAACGGAAGGATTACCATCGAATGTCTCTGCATCGGCCGATCTCCGGCATAGAGATTTTATCACCCTTTGTGATGGAAAGTCCGGACGTGATTAGTGAATATCCGGATTGCAAGGGCTTCTTTGGAAGTGCCTTCGGTTCCGTTCGATCCCGGAAAGGACTTGTATGGATGTGTGTCTGACGTTACAATTTGAGATGTAAAGCTGGTTTCCATCAAATACATTTCTGTTGGTGGCGGAGTCTCTTAGCTTAACACCCTTCTCTGAGACGTACGAGCTCAGAGGTTATGTAGTTGATGGTTACTAGTGATACATTTCCAATTTGGTAATGTGGCATACGAAGTGCTGCTAATCATTTGTTGATCAAAGCATAGCTTTTGTGAAAAGCGTAGCCTTATGGACGAGACATCGTCGGACTTCACACCCCGGTAATGGACAAAACAGGAAAGATGCCGCAAGGTTATAGGGAGTAGCGCCCCTTAGGGTATGTGCATTTCCTTCTGGATAGAAGTGGTATCATGATATGAAGCCCAGATACTTAACTTATGTGAATATCGCAAATATATATGACTTTGTGATTGTTGTTGGTTGAGGATCCTCGGACAAAGGTTGTTTACAACCGGAGGATGGCATACTCGTGTCAGTAGTTACCTACTTTTGCAGAGGTAACCCGGCCTTGTGTTGGCCGAGATCCGGTTAGGTTCTCGGGGCGTCTTTCCAAAGGCGTACCCATGTGGCAATGGGAAGTTGCTTGGCCTGACCAATTGTTGGAAAATCCAAAGAAACAATACGAGCCCTATACGGTTTTAGTTGTATAACCTGCCATGGAATGTGACGGTAACCTGCTATTGAACATGGTAGCTATAGTAGGCATAGTTCGAAATGTCTATGTTGGATAAGATTTATATCATACTTTCGAAATGTTTTTCTACACTTTGCACTTATAATAATAATATCAAAGAAATTTTTCTGCGTATCAAGCATGTTTGACTATCATAAGGAGAAATCTCCTCCGATTCTGCGTTTGCATTGTGTGTGTGTGCGGGAGGCCTTATGGTAGTTTCATTTTCCAAAAGCATTGCGGATCTATATTAAAATATTTCTTTGTTGTTTTAAGATAAATTGTTTTAAGTTCTCACACTAGTCTCATGAATGACCTGGAGTTATTGTTCCCTTCCTAAACTCTGGGTGTTCACCAATTTCCACACGGGCAGTCTAGAGTCAAGTTATCAGGTCATTCTGGAATTCACAAGGTGCCGTGGAGCTCAAGAGGCGAGCTGGATGGCGAAACGTATCACTTGTATATGATGTTATCTTTTCCGCTGTGTATTCAGTTGTGAGGACAAGTTTATATAACTGTCCATTATTGTTTGTTGTTGTAAACTTTGAAAATGTAATGTAATGTGATGTAATGTAATAACTGACATAGTTCCTTGTTTTGAAGATTATTCATTTATCTATTATATGTTGTTCCGCTGCGAATTGTGAGATTCTGATAATGTTTCTGTTGCTTCTTCTTTCTTTCTTCTTCTACCTCTTCTTCTCTAACCCTAACAATTCGATTTTTCCGGCCTTCGATTGCTCGGCAGTTGATACAGTGGACGTATTAATGTCGATTTTCGTGAGTCGGAAAATCTTGAATTTTACAATTATTGATTGTAAATCCGCACTCAAATCAATATAATCATTAATTTTTTTTGGAGTATTGGGTTAAAATTGAATTTGGGAAAGAAAGGTTTTTTCAGTTACTTTACAGAGAAGTTTAAACCGTACGAATCACAACTTGACATTGTAATTTTACTTTTCTACCCCTTTGAAAGTGGTTAAGACGGCTAACCTCGTTTTTCTTCTAAAATCTCTTTCGATGGAGCCAGAAGGAGGTCCTGTATCTATCTCTTAATTGATCTCATCGAAGGTGTTTGATGTTGCTAATATGAAGTGGATTTCTTTGGAAGCATAAGTATGCTTTATTATATTCTGATACCTTTCGAAGAAGTTGCATGATGTGCTTCACTAAATTATTATAGAATATATACTTTCGAAAGTATAATTTTTATTCTATAGGTTTCAGAACCTCTAGTATTTGCCTAATTTTAATTTACTTTAGGTAATATTGGGAGTTAGAAATTCACTCTTCTTTTCATAAACTTGATTGAGAAAACCATATTTTTTTAAAGTTGAAAACCAAATCAAACCTTTCGACTTGATCCAAACCTAACTACATTGAATCGCATTTGGTTATTTATACGCTTCCGAAACTTTGCACCCGTTTTGACTTACTCGAAACCCATTATAGTTAACTGGGATTTGATCATCATTTTATACAAATATTATCGAAACGCCCTAAAGCCTTTTCATTTATATTAATATTACTCAATTCCAAGTCTTTCGACTTAATTGGTATATTGGGTTTGGACTACGTTCGTATTATTTGAGTAAAACAAAATTCATGGGTTTCGACATTGTCGAAAGGTTTATTAGTCCTATTTTAGAAATGTTGTTAGCATATATTTATATTCAAACTAGTTGTGTAAGCTTTAACTATTCTAGTAGTACAATTTCACTTAGGCTTCAACATTGTCGAAGGGTATTTGTAGGTTTTCCCATTCAATTTACTACTTCGACACTATCGAAGTTCAACGAATTTCATGTTCTAAACTAACTTTAACACTCTATCAAGGATTTAAAATTTCATATTCTTATTGATATTTGAATTGTTATAATAGATTCTCGACATCCTTGAAAAATGTTGATGATAGAACAAGTTATAGCATTTACTGAAATGATTTCATCTAACTAGATCATGGGTATGAAAAAGATCAAACATACAAAAATACATTACCAATGATAGAATCCTCTCCAAAGAAGATCGAAACAGTTACCAAACATTCTTTAATATTCTCCCAGAATGAGGTAGACGCCATTCTAAATGACTTTGGCATCGTTGGGGTAGAAGCTCTTCCCTCAGGTGATAGTGACACCATTCAAAATCCCCTCGAAGGATATTTAGCCTATACTGCTATCCTTATTTGGCATGGTGGCTTCGTCCCTTTCTTCGAATATTTCTTGTCCAAATTCTTGACCCACTAGGGCATTGCACCCATCTCGCTATCTCCCAATGTATATGCATGCCCTTTTTCATTGGAACTTATGGCTCTAGAGTCAGGCCTTCCTTCGCTAACCTGTCTTCACAAAAGCTGAATATATAGCATACAGTACATAGTGGAATATAAATCAGATACGTAAAATACGACTTTGCCATCTAGCTCGTCTCCTGCATTGTATCCTTTCCTGAATCCGTAATACTCGATCTGACCCGAACATTATAATAAAATAACACCCAAGTCAGTCTTGAAAACCAATGTGAGAAAACACACTCAATTTGAGTTATTAAAATTTTCAAAATCCTTTGAAAATCAAGGGTATCTCGTGCGCCACACATAAACATGACGGGTTTTTACCTTACGATAACCAAAACATTTCATATCAATTTTTCTGATATCAGAATAGTATCTAAGTACAAGTACTTATTCAAATAGCTGAAATGCTTGCTTCTCGCGTTCCATCATAGTTCGATGCAATCAAAACCGTACGGCGCTTATTGGAGAATGGATTCCATACGAATGACTAGGTAACAGGGTATCATCTATCACAGTACATGTCTGGAACACTAGATTGAAGACCACATTAGGATCCCTTTCCACACAAGACCGGTCTACCGCTAACATGGACAGACCGGTATGCTATCACCCCGGGTGTTCCCACCCTTTCTCCGAGCTCCTTCCATAAGACGTAGTAATAATATCCGAGGATATCTAGAAAGGTGATAAACATACCCTATTAGGGTGCTACCCACTCAGCCTTGGTGCATCTCCCCTCCTTTTCAGTTATTTCCGGTTGATGAGGCTAGAGGGAACAATTACCTTTTTAAGGAATTTTCAATTAGAATGCTCATTATCCTCTAATGATAATATACTGATAGCATTCATCGACACAAGTCCGTTCTGGGTCCGAACAGAACCGAAGGCACTATTCCTACTACATCCATTTTGGAATAATCCTTAGGATTAGTAGCAATTAGCCCTTGCACTTCACTGCTCCATCTTCGACTCCATGCTCTTTTTTTCACATAATTGTTGGACCAAAGTGGTTTTCGGATAACAAATCCGATCTCGTCTCTTTGAAAACAACGTTCGTTATTTTCCGATAAAATCAACCCCAGTTCTTTAGGAAATAAACAGACGAAAATAAGATCGGAGATTACCTCCTAACCGTTAGTGGATGGATTTTCTTATCAATGTCCTAGAAGAACGAAACGAGTTTATACGTACAGTATAGCACCTCGAACGGTAATTGCACCATAATTTTTTCGTATTTTTTCTAGATATTTCCAAAGTTATATTTTGGGTCCATATTTGATAGTCGGTTATTTAACTATCAAATAAAAATCATCAACCAAATATTCTATTTTCCACTGAAACACTAAATCTCATGTTTATTTAATTTAATAAAATAGAATCTATTTATCCATAATATATACACTAATCTTATCGAATTTTAGTAAAATTCACCAACTATCCCTTTTTCACAAAGAATATTTGAACCCTTTTAAAAATAATTTGGAAAGTACCTCTGCCGTATCAACCCATGGATTCACAGCTCAATGATTACATCTCTATCCTAGAGAAATCCAAGACTTAACTGTAGAGACTCACTGCCTCCGATTTCGCTATGCGGGTATACCATTACTTCCTGAAATCTTTATTTCAAAATTTTCAAAAGTATTAGTTATGAAATTTCTATAATAATTTTTCCAAGTTAATTTTGGGCAAACTATTTATAAATAAATCTATTATATAAAATATTAATATTAAATAGTTTATCCTTTAAAAAAATAACACCGATTAATTCTAAATAATAATTAACTTAATATAATTATCTTAATTCATAAACTAATATACTTTAAACAAATTTTAAAAAAAGTAAATAATTTATTTTTTGAAATATTCTTAAACACTTTTAAATTTTCTAGCTAACACTTAAAAATCTTCCTTTTAAAATAAACTTAACTTCTCATGCAAATACATTTTCAACACTAAAATATCAAGTCTAATTATTTGTAAGTCCCTCTAGATTTGTTCCTAGTTTGATTCACATTCTAATTCCGTAAATTCCCTTTTTTCACATTTCTAGAAAAATAATTGAGCTACTTATTTTTTTAAACCGATTTATCCATCTCCTTATAAATCCTCATTGTGAATTTATAATTCCCATTTATCCACTGATAATTTACTTTACTTAATTTATAAACTTCATTTATAAATTTCATAGTCTCATTTACCGTTTTAAAACGTTTTCATTTAATTGGATTTAATTCGATTTCTAAATTAAATTCCATTTCCAAATTAATTTCTTAATAACCTAACTATATTCCACTTTCCTTTTCATCATTTAAAATCTTATTTGATGTCTAGTATAATAATTCCATATTCTACTTTCAAATTTCCTTTTATTCATTCCCAAAGTATTTTAAATCTTGATTTTAAAAATAAATCCTTTTATACTTAGAAAAAATCACTTAGATTATATTATTTAAATACTTTTATTCAAATATTCCAAAATCGCTTTCTTTCCACATTCAAAAATTATCAAGTACAATTTTAAAATCAAACTATTTATTTCACCCAAAGTTCGTTTCTTTAATTGATCCAAGTTTCACTATAAATATTTTTACTTCAAATTTTCCCTTTTAATACCTTTCTAAAATCATAAACATTTATCATCGGTATTTTCAAATACCAAAATCTCACCAGTAATTCCGTAGCACCAAGTAAATTCAAATCACGCTATAATCTGTCATGGATTATCTAATATATCATATTATTGAATATGAAATTAAATTCAACATTTTTGAGCAATCCAGTTGGATCCCTCCAACCCGTTTCCCTGCATTCACGGATGTTAACACGATATAAAAGTACCAATCCCACTTTTGGAGGGATATCGTGGTATATAGAATCATCTGCTATTATGCGGGGCACATATAGTCTCATTCGCTATATATGTGTGGGAATATCAATCGCTCCAATATACACACACAAAAAAACAAATATAGAATATCACATCAAGTTGATAATAATTTATCAATTCAATCAATCAATAATTAATCTTAACTATTTGAAATTAATTACGGTAATCCAAAAGTGAGTGAGATTAACTCACTTTTAATTTTCTAGTTGCTTTCGAATTCCGGCTCTGATTTAAATTGAACCTGTTTTAAATTGTCTGAAAATTCCAGAAGCCCCAATTTCATCAAAACCATCTTCAATGCGTAGATGATGACATCACGAAACCAACTGTCATGACTCGAAATCCAACGTTCGAAAATCGACATCAAATACCTAATTTGTATTCGACTGCCGGAGATTCAAATGTCGAACTCCCGTTCGGATGGAGCTTATAACAACATTAGGTGAAATTAAACAGCGGAAACAAAAGATGATATCACTAATCATAATACAGATACAACACTTAAAATACAACATCATCACAATATTTTGTTACAACAAATCGCCACCATCATCAGAGTACTACCGACATAATACTACAACAACATGGTAACAACACAGCGGAACAACAGAGTTATCGCAACTACAAGAGAGTCTTCAAAAGAAAGAGAGCGAGAATCCCAACTAAGCACCTTCAGTCCAAAGATCCCAAAGACTTCAAACCAAAAAGCTTTCCAAAATCCGATAGCTTCCAAACCAAAAGACTTCAAAATCCAAGCTAGCTCCAAAACACGGATAACCTGCTTCTAGGCTGCCTATGTGGAAATTATAGGCACCTAGAGTTTAGGAAGGGAACAATAAACTCCGTATCAGTCATGGGACTGGTATGAGTAAACAAAAATATTTGTTTGTACGAAAACAATTTATAAAAGAAATCTGTTCATGCTTTTAGAGAATGAAACTACCATAAGGCCTCCACGCACACACACAATGCAAACGCACAATTGGAGGAGATTTCTCTTTATGATAGTCAAACATGCTTGATATGAGAAAACTCTTTGATATTATTATTAGTGCATAGTGTAGAAAATATTTTCGAAAGTATAATATTAATCTTAGCCAGCATCTGTACCATTATAGTATGCCTACTATAGCTACCATATTAGATGGTAGGTTCTACAACTAAAACCGTACAGGGTTCGTTTTGCTGATTGGATTTCCAACAAATGGTCAGGCAAAGGATCTTCCTGGGCCAAATGGGTACACCTCTAGAGGGACGTCCCGAGAACTTAACCAGCTCTCTTCCAACACAAGGTCGGGTTACCTCTGTAACTAGGTAACTAACTGTCATGAGTATGCCATTCCTCGGTCTTAACCGACCTTTATCCGGGGCCCCAACAACAACAACCACAAAGCAACATAATTGCAATATCAACAAAAGTTAAGTATCTGGGATCCATACCATGATACCACTTCTATCCAGAAGGAAATGAACATACTCTGAAGGGAGCTACCCTAATAACCCTACTGCATCCTTCCTGTTTCGACCATTTCCAGGTTGTGAGGTTCGACGAAGTCTCGTCCATAAAGCTACGCTTTACACAAAAGCCATGCTTTGATCAACAAATGATCAACAACACTTAGCATGCCACACTACCAAATTGGGAGCATATTACTGATAACCATCAACTACATAACCTCTGAGCTCGTACATCTCAGAGAAGGGTTTTAAGCTAAGAGAATAAATGCTCCGTCACCAGCAGAAATGTTTTTGAATGAAATCAGCTTTGTATCTCAAAGTGTAATGTCAGACATACAACCATACAAGTCTGTTCCGGGTACGAACAGAACCGAAGGCACTTCCTCCAATAAACGAAGAAGCCCTTGTAATCCGGGCATCCCCAATTTTTATTGGACTCCCCATCACATATGGAGATCTCTATACCAGAGCAACTCAGTGCAAAGTCATTCGACAGGTTATCCTATTGTTCTCGAAGACACACGGTCTTCACCACCGTCTTCAAATGCTATCCATTTTGTCGTATCACTATTCGGAATGAGTTATACGACATAAAGTCCTCTCCCGGCTAAACCGAATATGAGCGCTTGTTTAAAAAAAGCACGTGGATATATCAATCACAAAGATTCACCATTCGTATTCGATGTGGGTTTCGGATAACCAACTGGAATCCGGCTCACTATCGCATCGCAATTCAATTTCCATTTTACGGGCCAATGGGTTTTCACATTCACACAGAAACAAATCACAGATATCATAGCTCAGCACAAAGCAATTCATATCACATGGTATCACAATCACATATCAAAGATATCAATCAATACAAAGCATTCAATAATAATCAATCATCTACAATTAAGATGAATTAATCGTGTGATTATAATTAATAAATCACAAAATTAATTTCATTAATTATCCTTAATTAATGATTAATTATTCTTAATTTTGAATTAATTAGTCCTTAATTATTTATTAATTAATCCTTAGTTATTAATTAAAAAATCTTAATTACCTTCATTAATTAATTATTCTTAATTAATTATCTTAATTAATTAATCTTTAATTATAAATTAATTAACTTAAATTACTAATTAATTAACCTTAATTATATTTTTAATTAACCTCTAATTAATTATGTTTAATTAATTAAGTGATTATAAATCATTTATCTTAATAAATCATTTAATTATTTCAAAATCTTTAATTAACAAATCTTATAATTAATCATAATTAACATAAGAGATTAAGGTTAATTAAGAATTTAAAAAAAATCAATATTTCATTTTAATTTTACTCTAAGTTACATTATTTATTAAAAATAATTAATTTATAATGTTACAAAATTAAATAGATTACTTTAAAAATATCTTACTAAAAACCTAAATTAATTCAAAGTTAAAATTAAAACCATTATTTGAAAACATGGATAAAAATGTTTAAAAGTTTGAATTTTACGTCAAAGTAATAACTGTTTTATATTTGAAACCCGAGATGCACTCGAGTATTACCCGAGTTAAAACATTATCTGCTTTGAGCTTTTCCCAAAACTTACCCATATGGTTTTTTCCAAACTTAAATTTTTTGTTTAAGTGTTAAACCCCGTGCAACCCAAAAATACTTCAAGCCTATACCCGAGCCTATTCCCCTATTTCACGAAAAACACTTCGAGCCACAACACTGTCTTCCCACACCATAACTCACTGACACAACCCAACCATTGTGCACATGCACAAAGACTCTGGCGAACTTCGATCGATGTCGCAACCTTTGACGAGTCGCGACAACCACCATCAACCATTAGAGCACCCAGAAATCCACCATGTCGACGAATACGAGATTTACTATTTTCCACAAACTGGAACGAACTTTGTTCCCCCAACTTTGATTTGCTTCGTCTCCACAGGCCATTAGAGGCCACGGGATTTTTATTAGATCATCGCCAAACTCCAACACATCGATCTCACGCACCTCGATATGACCCGATTCGACCTAGACGACGCCATTGCCTTGAGATACGATCGACAAAAATACGGGGATAAACCCTAGATCGAATCCGATCACCATCCACGATGGGTTGTAAATTCATCTCACATTTTTCTCGAGTTCGACTGCCACCTAATCACCTCTGGAAGCAACCCCGACACCCAATAGCTCGCCGATCACCTGGATTTCGCCACAAACTAATTTCCATTCATCTTGTAAATACTACCTCAATTCATAACTAAATACCCTGATTTTTGTTTTAAAAATCATTGTTTTACAAATTGATTTGGATGATGTAAATGAATCTTGAATCCTTGCAAGTTGAAAATTGGATAGGTTTTGAGTTTTCACTGTATTTCTTCTTCTAGTCGGAAATCATCTCATATTTTTCTTGGAAATATATTTTTAAATTAAGTTATGGTAATTTTAAGCCTATTTTGTTTTAACATCACAAGCTGTAGAAGATCAGGGAAAGTGGAATCGAATTTTGAATAGGATTTTGAATTCCTGTAACCTGGAACAGAGGGTACTGACATGCACAATCACCTTAACACTTACATATACACATCTTTGCATGCATGTAAGTATTTTACATTTTTCATTTCAAGCATGATTAAACGACAGATCAAATTCTAAGATTTCAAAAGGTTTACTCACTTGTAAAGTAGAAATAGAGGAAAACTGGATGTTGAAAGCAGAAAGCCTTGACTTTTCTTGAATTTGAAAAACTGAAACTTGCTTTCTGGTTTTAATCTTTTTAAAACAGGTTTGCCTTTGATCCGATTGTTGTCGTAGTGATGATCCTTGCTTTAATTTAGCGGTTAAGTTGAAACCTTGCTTTGATTGAAAATTTGTTTTTTGGTTTGAAATTTTGAAAAGATTGTCTCAGGTTTGAAAAGAATTCAGGCTTCAGATCTTCAAACTTATAGAGGTTGTTTTGTTTTTGTGAGGTTTTGCTTCCAATCTTCTTTTCTTTCTCTAGTTAGAATTTTTTACAGGATTTTGAAAATAAAGATAAAAGAATGAGAAAAAGGAGATTAGAGATGTTATATAGCTTTATTTTCTTTTTTATAAATTTTCTCAATAATAGAAACAAAGAGATGACCCTTGTTAAACAACTTGTTAATATTTGTACTTAAAATTTAACACTTGTTAACTTATATTTTTATATAATTTTTTTAAATCATATTTCCTATTTTATAAATACATTTTTCCTAATCATCAATATATATATATAATTTTAAAAGAAAATGTTTTAAAACCAATTACACATTAAATAAATCATATATATATATATATATATTATTTTAAATCCAAATCATTTTATTAATTTTAATTCTAATTTCAAGTTCAAATTCAATTTTGAATTACAATCCATTTATATGTGTATAAATCAATACTAATTCTATTTGTCTTGAAAATTTTCAAATTAGTTCAAATTAATTTCAAGAAATTCAAATTAATTACTAATTTTAAATTGATAAAATTCGAGATGTTACAAATTCCCCCCTTAAGAAAATTTCGTCCTCGAAATTTGAAAGAGAGAGAAACAAATAAAGAATATAAGAACACAGAAAAGATAGAGAAATGGCTTACCAATCAAGCCGGAATATCCACTCTACAATTAGGATAGGACTTCTACATGTTGTTTCCTATCTCCCAAGTAAAGTCGTTTGGATCACCACTCCATGGCACTTTACCGGTTTCACAATTTTATTCCTTGATTGCTTTTCATCTCGATCAATTATTTTCAATGGCTCTCTTTTAACTACCAGATTTGGTGTGATCTCCAAATCCTATTGAGCAGCTTCCCCAATAATACAATTCGGATTGTGCATATATTTCCGTAGATGTGAAACATGAAACACATCGTGTATGCCAGATAACCAGCTGGGTAGCTGCACTCGAAATGCCAAAGGACCGATCCTTTCCAGTATAGGGAAAGGACCAATATATCGCGGTGCCAGCTTACCAGTCTTCCCAAATCTCAATACACCATGCATTGGAGATACTTTTAGAAATATAGAATCTCCAACCTAGAATTCTAAAGATCTTCTCCTGCGGTTGTAATAATTCTTCTGACGTCTTTGAACCGTTTTCAATTTATTTCGAATAAAATCCACTTTCTCAGTAGCTTCTTTGATCATATCAGGTCCAAGGACGAGTCTATCACCTGACTCGATCCAACATGCAAGTGATCAAAGGATGACCATATAAAGCTTCAAAAGGAGCCATTTCGATACTGGCCTGATAACTATTGTTATATGAGAATTCAACCAGATGCAAATGGTCCTCCGATGAACCGCCAAAGTCAAGAATACAAGCACGCAAAAGTTCTTCTAAGATTAGGTTTATCCTTTCAGTCTTCCCATCAGAATGTGGGTGGTAAGCAGTACTGAAGTTTAGTTTGGTTTCCAATGCAGCTTGAAATGCCTCCCAAAATCTACCAGTGAAGATTGGATCATGATCACTCACTATATTACAGGGTATACCGTGGAGACGAACAATCTCTTTTATATATAACTTTGCCAAACTTGCCGCTACTCGGGTAGATCTTACTGGGATGAAGTGGGCAGTCTTGGTTAGACGATCCACGGTAACCAAATTGCCTCATTACCTTTCTGAGTTCTTGGCAAACCGTCTATGAAATCCGTAGACACTTGATCCCACTTTCACTTTGGCACCTCCAATGGTTGGAGTAAACCCGCCATTTTCTTTTGATCACTTTTAATTTGCTGAAAAGTTGCACAATGAATAACATAAATAGGTATGTCCATTTTCATTGTTTTCCAACAGAAACTGTCTATTAACTTCTGGATGGACACTGAGTTTAGACTTGTGACACTCGTTAAAAAGTTCACGTTTCAGGTCAGGGATGTCTGGAACACACAACCTGCCTTTTGGCCATATAATTCCATTATGATTGGTTTCAAAACTGGTATCTTCGCCTCAGAGAATTCTCCCATAAATGTCTCGAAGAAACTTGTCTTCTTTTTTTCTGCTGGCGATCTTCTCAAGAAGAGTACGAGTGACAACAAGATGAGCAAGAATAGCATGCCTTCTACTCAAAGCATCGACAACTACATTTGCTTTTCTAGGCATATATAGAATATCTAGGTCGTAAGATGCTAAAAATTCTAACCATCGTTGTTGCCTCAGATTTAAATCTTTCTGGGTGAAGAGATATTTCAGGGATTTATGATCGGTGAATAATTCAATTTTTTCACCTAGAACAAGAAGGATTTATTAAGTACAATATTAAGTTAAGTTAAACTTTAAATTTTTAGGAAAGTTAAAAGAAATTTTACCCAGAAGATAATGTCGCCAGATTTTTAGAGCAAAAACTAACTGCTAGAAGCTCAAGCTTGAGATCGTGGGTTGGGTAGTTTTTCTCATGTGGTCTTAATTGTCTACTCGCGTAGGCAGTCACTTTCCCATTTTGCATTAGCACTACACCTACACCATCACCACAAGCATCTGTATAAATAGATAAACCTTGATTCCCGTTAATAATAGTGAGAACGAGAGCAATAGTTAATCTCCTCTTCAACTCTTGGAAAACTTCATCACACTTCAGAATCCAATCAAACTTGTTATTCTTCATTGTCAGCTTAGTCAACGGACTGGCCAACTTGGAGAAATCTTGCATCAACTTTCTATAATATCCCGCTAACCCTAGAAAACTTCGAACTTCTTTTGGAGTAGTGGGTTTCTTCCAGTCAAGAATAGCAGAAATCTTACCTGGGTCAACAAAGATTCCATTTTCATTAACAATGTGCCCGAGAAATCTAACTTCCTTGACCCAAAAATGACACTTAGAAAATTTAGCAAATAGAATTTCTTCCTCAATATCTCCAAAACAATTCTCAAATGCTCAGCATTCTCCTCCTCAGTCTTGGAATAGATTAGAATATCATCAATAAATACCAGAACAAATTTATTCAGTAGTCCTCAGAATACATGGGTCATTAAGTCTACGAAGTATGCGGGAGCATTGGTTAGTCCGAAAGGCATGATTAACTATTCGTAGAGTGTGTCTGGACCCTTGAAAGCAGTTAAGTGAACATAGTCTTCAGCAATACACAGTTGATGGAATCCCTGGGCTAGATCCATCTTTGAAAATAATCGAGTACCGTGCTGTTGATCGAACAAGTCGTCGATCCAGGGTAAAGGGAATTTATTTTTGAGAGTTAGTTTACTGAGATCGCGGTAGTCTACACACAATCTCAAAGATCCATCAGACTTGGCTACGAACACCACAGCTGAGCCCCAATCGGAAACACTAGGATGTATCAATCCTTTTTCTGGCAAATCCTGGGTTTGATTGACTAGTTCTATTCTTTCCCTGGGTGCCATCCTATGACTTGCATGGACGACAGGACAAGCATTTGGAACTAAATCAATTCTGAATTCAATTTCTCTCTGTGGAGGTAAAGTTTTGACTTCTTCGAATACGTCGGCAAATTCTTGGACAATTGGTATAGACTCCAGACTAGGTTTGGGATATCCCAATGTATACATCAGTTTATCTCTCTTAGGACTCGGATCCTCACAAAAGATTTCGATAAAATTTCCCAGTTTTGTTCTGATCGAAATCGTTCGATCTTTACAATCTAATTTGGCTTCGTATTTCCTTAACCAGTTCATCTGAAGTAATATTTCGAATTCATTAAAGTCGAGGACAAAGTGACTAATAGGAAATCGATGTCAAGAATACGAGATAGGAACCTCTTGACAACGTAGACAAAGGTTCGCAGGGCCACCAACTGGATATTTCACACAAATGGGCTCGTCGACAAATTCAGGTTTAAGTTTCAATTCGTCTATTGTTTGTTGGGAAATAAAGCTATTTGTAGCTCCCATGTCAAACCAAACTCTAACAAATCTATCTTAAATTGTAAGGTTACTTGAGCTTCCTTCATCGTCGGGCAATTTTTAACTGCATGTCCAGGCTTGTGACAATTATAGCATTCTCTCACTCTGTGACTAATCTTCATATACTGTTCTTTCTTTACTTGTTTCTTTGGATTCTCGCATCTACTTGAGTAATGGCCCTTCTCCTGACAATTTTAACAACTAATATTCTTTGCCGGTTTTCCTGATTGCTCTTCTTCTCCTTGCCTTGATATGGTTTCTTACCTCCGAACCTTCTTTTTTTCCAATTTGGATTGCTCGTATTTCCTTTCTCCTTCGGAACTTCCTACGTATCCCGAGCAGCATATCTATAACCCATATCGATCAATTCAGAGAAAGATTCTTTTACGTGGGCTGTCATTCTTTTGTGAAATTTCTTATTCATCCCACGAATAAACCTTTCGTTCTTATTCAAAGGTGTATTCACTAACTCTGGACCAAATCGAGATAATTCGTTGAATTTGTTCAAGTATTCCTCAAACGATAAACTTCCCTGCTTCAAATCTGTGAACTCCTGGTACATTCGGAAGATACCAGCGGACGACATGTATCGCTGCTCAAACACTTCTTTGAATCGACTCCAAGTAAACTCTTCTTCTGGTTCATCCACAGTAACTGCCTCCCACTAGGCTAGAGCTTGAGTTGCCAAGAAGCTATTAACCGCATTTGATCTTCTTCCAACTTCAATCCTCTAAAAATTCTTTCACACGATCTGATCCAGGCTTGTGATTCGACAATAGACTCCTTGCCAGTGAACGGCTTACCACTAAGTCTAGAAAAACTTCGATACAGATCATCCAGATTCGGTTGAGGTTGAGTAGGTATAGCTGCTTCTGTTGTTGTAGGGACTTGACTAGTTGTAGTGGTATTTCCCCGTCCCCAAGCTCGTCCTCTTCGCCCGCTCATTTTCACCATCTATAACAGTAAGAAAACTTGATTTAGGTATATGGACAACATATTAAGGCATATCAACAGTTAAAAGAAATAAACTAAGAAATTTTAGAGTTTTGGTCTCTCAGGTTATACTCATTCTAGGGTATACTTCACCCTATCTCTAATGAGCCACCTAATGTGTTATACTCCGTAACTAAAGTTCTTACTCAACCTTTAGCTATAATACCACTTGTCACGACCCGAAATCCAGCATTCGAAAATTGACATCAAATACTTCACTTTTATTCGATTATCGGAGATTCAAACGTCGAACTCCAGTTCGGATGGAGCTTATAACAGCATTAGATGAAACTAAATAGTGAAAACAAAAGAAGATATCATTAATCAAAATACACATACATGAATACAACATCATCACAATATTTGGTTACAACAAATCGCCACCATCATTAGAGTACTACCCATATAATACAACAACAAAATGGTAACAACACAGCGGAATAACAGAGTTATCGAAACTACAAGAGAGTCTTCAAAAGAAAGAGAGCGAGAATCCCAACTAAGCACCTTCAATCCAAAGCTCGCAAAGACTTCAGACCAAAAAGCTTTCCAAAATCTGATAGCTTCCAAACCAAAAGACTTCAAAATCCAAGCTAGCTCCAAAACACGGATAACCTGCTTCTAGGCTGCCCGGGTGGAAATTATGGGCACCCAGAGTTTAGGAAGGGAACAACAAACTCCGGATCAGTCATGAGACTGGTATGAGTAAACAAAAACAGTTGTTTGTTCAAAAATAGTTTATAAAAGAAATCCGTTCACGCTGTTAGAAAATGAAACTACCATAAGGCCTCCCCGCACACACACAATGCAAATGCACAATTGGAGGAGATTTCTCCTTATGATAGTCAAATATGCTTGATACGAGAAAACTCTTTGATATTATTATTAGTGCATAGTGTAGAAAATATTTTAGAAAGTATAATATTTATCTTAGCCAGCATGCGTACCATTATAGTATGCCTACTATAGCTACCATATTAGATGGTAGGTTCTACAGCCGAATCCGTACAGAGTTCGTATTGTGATTGGATTTCCAACAAATGGTCAAGCTAAGTAACTTCCTGGGCCACATGTGACGTCTCTGGAGGGATGCATCGAGAACTTAAGTAGCTCTCTGCCAAGACAAGGCCGGGTTATCTCTATAACTAGGTAACTAACTGTCATGAGTATGCCATCCTCCAGTTGAAACCGACCTTTATTCGGGGCCCCAGCAACAACAACGACAAAGAAACATAATTGCAATATCAACATAAGTTAAGTATCTGGGCTCCATACCATGATACCACCTCTATCCAGAAGGAAATGCACATACCCTAAGGGGCGCTACCCCCAATAACCTTGATGCATCCTTCCCGTTTTGACCATTTTCGGGTTGTGAGGTTTGACGAAGTCTCGTCCGCAAAGCTACGCTTTGCACAAAAGCCATGCATTGATCAACAAATGATTAGCAGCACTCAGCATGCCACACTACCAACTTGGGAGTATGTCATTGATAACCATCAACTACATAACCTCTGAGCTCGTACGTCTCATAGAAGGGTGTTAAGCTAAGAGAATAAATTCTCCGCCACCAACAGAAATGCATTTGAAAGAAATCATCTTTATATCTCAAAGCGTAAGGTCAGACATACAACCATACAAGTCTGTTCCGGGTTCGAACAAAACCGAAGGCACTTCGTCCAACAAAGGAAGAAGCCCTTGTAATCCAGACATTTCCAATCCTGATCGGACTCCCCATCACATATGGAGATCTCTATACCGGAGCAACTCAGTGTAGAGTCATTCGACAGGTTATCATATCGTTCTCGAAGACACCGGGTCTTCACCACCATTTTTAAATGCAATCCATTTCGTCGTATCACTATTCGGAATGGGTTATATGACATAAAGTCCTCTCCCGGCTAAACCGAATAGTAAACGCTTGTTTAAAAAAAAACACGTGGATGTATCAATCACAAAGATTCACCATTAAATTCGATGTGGTTTTCGGATAAACAACCAGAATCCTACTCCCTGTCGCATCGAAATTCAATTTCCGTTTTACGGGCCAATGGGTCTTCACATTCACACATAAACAAATCACCGATATCACAGCTCAGCACAAAGCAATTCGTACACATGGTATCACAATCATATATCAGAGATATCAATCAATACAAAGCATTCAATAATAATCAGTCATCTACAATTAAGATGAATTAATCATGTGATTATAATTAATAAATCAAAAAAATTATTTTCATTAATTATCCTTAATTAATGATTAATTATTCTTAATTTTAAATTAATTAGTCCTTAATTATTTATTAATTAGTCCTTAATTATTAATTAATCAAATCTTATTTACCTTTATTAATTAATTATTCATTAATTAATTACCTAAATTAATTAATCTTTTATTGTAAACTAATTAACTTAAACTGATAATTAATTAACCTTAATTATATTTTTAATTAACCTTTAGTTAATTATTCTTTAATTAATTAAGTGATTATAAATCATTTATCTTAATAAATCATTTAATCATTTCAAAATCTTTAATTAATAAGCCTTATAATCAATCATTATTAACACAAGAGAGTAAGGTTAATTAAGAATTTAAAATAAATCAATATTTCATCTTAAGTTTACTCTTAATTACATTATTTATTCAAAATAATTAATTTATAATGTTACAAAATTAAATAGATTGCTTTAAAAATATCTTACTAAAAACCTAAATTAATTAGAACTTAAAATCAAAACCATTATTTTAAAACATGGATAAAAATGTTTAAAAGTTTGAATTTTATGTCAAAGTAAAAACTGTTTTATATTTCAAACCCGAGACACACTCGAGTATTACCCGAGTTAAAACATTACTTGCTTCGATTTTTTCCCAAAACTTACCCGTATGGTATTTTCCAAACTTAATTTTTTTTTGTTTAAGTGTAAAACCCCGTGCGACCCAAAAATACTTCGAGCCTATACCCGAGCCTGTTCCCCTATTTCCCGAAGAGCACTTCGAGTCACAACACTGTCTTCCCACACCATAACTCACTGACATAACCCAAACATTATGCACATGCACGGAGACTCTGGCGAACTTCGATCGATGCCGCAATCTTTGATGAGTTGACGATAACCACCGTCGACCACCAGAGCACCCAGAAATCCACCACGTCGACGAACACGAGATTTTACTGTTTTCCACAAACTGGAACGAACTTCCATCTCCCAAATTTTATTTGCTTTGCCGCCACAAGCCATTAGAGGCAACGAGATTTTAGTCAGACCATTGCTAAAGTCGAACACATCAATCTCACGCATCCCGGTGTGGTCTGATTCGACTTAGACGACGCCATTGCCTTGAGATACGATCGACAAAAATATAGGGCTAAAACCCTAGATCGACTCTGATCACCATCCACGATGGATTGTAAATTCCTCTCACATTTTTCTCGATTTCGACGATCACCCAATCACCTCTGGAAGGAACCTCGACAGCCAATAGCTCCCCGATCACCAGAACTTCGCCACAAACTAATTTCCATTCATCTTGTATACACTACCTCAATTCAAAACTAAAAACCCTGATTTTAGTTTTAAAAATCATTGTTTTCGAAATTGATTTGGATGATGTAAATGAATCTTGAATCCATGCAAATTGAAAATTGGATAGGTTTTGAGTTTTCACCGTATTTATCCTTCAAGTCAGAAACCATCTCATATTTTTCTTGGAAATATATTTTATAATTAAGTTCTGGTAATTTTAAACCTATTTTGTTTTAACATCACACGCTGTAGAAGATCAGGGAACGTGGAATTGAATTTTGAACAGGATTTTGAATTCCTGTAATCTGGAACAGAGGGTACCAACATGCGCAATCACCTTAGCACATGCATGTACACATCTTTGCATGCATGTAAGTATTTAACAATTTCTATTTCAAGCATTATTCAAACAACAAATCAAATTCTAAGATTTCAGAAGGTTTACTCACTTGTAAAGTAGAAACAGTGGAAAACTGGATGTTGAAAACATAAAGCCTTGACTTTTCTTGAATTTGAAAATTTGGAACTTGCTTTCTGGTTTTGATCTTTTTAAAACAGGTTTGCCGATCTGATTGTTGTCTTAGTGATGATCCTTGCTTTATTTTAGTGGTTGAAGTTGAAACCTTGCTTTGATTGAAAATTTGTTTTCTGGTTTGAAATTTTGAAAAGATTGTTTCAGGTTTGAAAAGAATTCAGGCTTCAGATCTTAAAATTTATAGAGGGTTTTTTTTTGTTTTTTAAGGTTTTGCTTTCAATCTTCTTTTCTTTCTCTGGTTAGAATTTTTACAGGCTTTTGAAAATAAAGATAAAAAAATGAGAAAAAGGAGATTAGAGATGTTATATAGCTTTATTTTCTTTTTTATAAATTTTCTCAAAAATAGAAACAAAGAGATGACACTTGTTAAACAACTTGTTACATGAATTACACTTGTTAATATTTGTACTTAAAATTTAACATTTATTAACTTATATTTTTATATAATTTTTTAAAATCATATTTCCTATTTTATAAATACATTTTTCCTAATTATTAATATATACAATTTTAAAAGAAAATGTTTTAAAACCAATTACACATTAAATAAATCATATATATATATATTATTTTAAATCCAAATCATTTTATTAATTTGAATTCTAATTTCAAGTTCAAATTCAATTTTGAATTACAATCCATTTATATGTGTATAAATCAATACTAATTCTATTTGTCTTGAAAATTTTCAAATCAATTCAAATTAATTTCCAGAAATTCAAATTAATTACTAATTTTAAATTGATAAAATTTGGGATGTTACAAATTCCCCCCTAAAGAAAATTTCGTCCACGAAATTTGAAAGAGAGAAACAAATATAGAATATAAGAACACAGAAAAGATAGAGAAATGGCTTACCAATCAAGCCCTAGCTCCTTCCAACAAGTCGACTTCGAACGAAATGCACTCCCCCTTTCCTGATGAATGCATGCGTGAGTACCAGCTCGCGATTTGAATTCGAGCTTTCCCTCCTTCCCCTTTTCTCTTTTTTTATTTAAGTTCGGACATTTTTTCTGCTTTGCTTTCACTATTGTGTGAAAAGAATAGGGGAAAACTTGATTTAAAAGAAAGGCAACAAGTCAGTGTAGAAGAAAGATAGAATGGTTGATGGAAAGATGTGTGACAGCCCAGTCTAGTCTAATACACACACACACACACACATATATATTATTTAAATTTAAATCGTCTCGAATTCGTAGCTTAAAATCTTGACCTAGGCGTGCCGCTAGACGTTCATAATGTTATACCCCTATTTCGAACGCAATGGAAAAGGTTTCGAGTCCTAATTCAATCGTATGGAGAAGATAGATTTTTGGACCCAATTATTATATTGAATTTTCGATATAAATTCCAGTGCGTTTATATCCCGTACAGCCAAATGATAATTCTAAAACTACAAAATTCGATAATAATACACTATTACAGATTTAACGGAACTAGTTTCGTCGAAATCCAAGAATGTTCCTCGAAAGACTATTTGTAAATGCTAATTCAAACGATATATTTTTAAAATTGATAAAATCACTTTTAAATTCAATTTTAGAAGTTCTATTACCTTCATTATTATTAATATAAAATTTATAAACCTTTAAATTATTTTTAACAAGCTCAGAACTCTAGATTCATTATTCTACCAAATCTTCAATTCTTAAATTCGTTAATTAAATTTCCCAATAAATAGATATATTTGAAACTCAAGTTAAAAATTAATTATTAAAATATTTGAAATATTTAAAATCAGTTAAATATTTCAATTTTAAATATCCAAAATTTTACGTCGTTTCATTCCTTGTAACGACATATATTTTCGATAATTAAATTTTATTAATTTAATAAGTTTATTAATTTAATTCGGAAAGAAAATAAAAAAATCTATAATTTAATAATGAAATCGCTAAAATATAGGTAATAATGTTAATGCAAGTTAATAAATAACTAATCTAGTGCAAATCCAATTAATTGAAACAATTTCAAGGTCATAATTGATTGTAAATAGTAAATTGGGAAATAAAATTCAAAGTTATATTAATTGACGAAATAATACGTAACAAGCTGTAATTGGGAAAAATCAATATTAGATAATTAATTGAAATAATTGTTGGTCGATAATGAAGTATGAATAGGATGATGATTGAATATGTAGAATGGGAACCAAGATTTACTAATTTAAATTTAATAATTGGATTAGTTGGAATTAAATGAAAATTAATATTTAAATATTACGTAAATAAGGATTAAGATGAAATTGGGAAATATTAATGTACCATGTTATAAACCAATGTTAAATATATCCTTATTAATAAAAGACTTGAATAACAAGGTTTAAAAGTTAATAAATGGATTTTGGAATTTTAAATGTATAAATTTCTGAATTTAGTGAAAGTGAAATTAAACACAGAAATTGAGGAATTAATCAATTTTAAATTGACATCTAATTTTTTTTAAATTAGTGTAAATGATCAAGAAATTTAAAAATTATAAAATTTGTCAATTATAGCATTGAAATTGAAAATTTGATTTAGTTAATTAATTATTAATTAATTTAATTAATGTAAAATAGACATTTTAGCCACCGACTGAGATTTCGACGAAACTAGTCTCATCGGATCCATAACGGTGAATTATAATAGGATTTCAAGTTTCGTAGCAATCAGACTTGTCGTTTGATCGTACGGACTCGAAACGCCTTGAAATCAATTTGAACTAATTTGATTTCAGCATAACTTCTTCATACGGTGGAATCAGTACTTGAAACCTGTTCCTTAGAGTTTAAAATATTCAAAAACATCTATTTTGATATATGGATTGACCCAATTTCGTTCCGGAGTCAGAACGGGCTTTTCGGGTCGTTTATCGTTCAAGGGTCCAAGCCAATCATGTCCATTCATCTCTATTTCTGACCTACCTATATATACCTTTTTATAAACCCTAGACTATTTCTTGTTCCTTATTTCTATATATACAATTCTATTTGCTTCTCCTCTTTCAATGGCAGACAAAACCTAACTCCCAATTGCAAATCCAAATCAAATTTCAAATCCAACATTTCAAACTCCTCAAAAAAAATCATAAAAATTATATATCGAAATCTTTACAATACGAATCTATGTCAACTGTTTGTTTTTGGAAATGATGCTCGAGTTGATCTGGAAGCATGATCAAAATTGGAAAACGCGGATTTAGGGCTCGATTTGGGGTTTCCTGATTTTGTCGCTAATTGTTGAAATTGTTCTATGGGTCTGGTAGAGATCACCGTTTGGAGTCGATGTACAGTGGTCGCACCGCTTAGAATTGACCGAGGCCATCGAATTTGTGTATTAGGGTTTTGGACACCACAAGTTAACGGTGACGGCCGGAGGAGCTTCATGCGATCGGACTTAGGTTATTGGATGGGCGGCGGTGAGGTGAAGGTGATGGAGGTGGCGTCTGGTTCTATAGCGGCGTAGAGGCGGAGTTATGGCGGGTCAAAGGCGGAGCTGCACTAGTTTCCTGGGTACGAACGAAGGGGGAGATGTTGTTTTTCCTGGTGACTTGGCCGCTTCTATTTGGGCGACCCTTTTTATTTATTTATTTTTATTTCATTTCTATTCAAAGGTTCTAATTTGCATAACTTTTACGTACGAGGTCCAATTCACGTGTGATCTTAGGCGTTTGGATGTTATCGAAATTCTAGACATTTTGGCGCTTGTTTGGATAGATTCTGAGATAGTTCAAATTTTGGGTTTAAATTGGATTTAAATTGGATTTAAATTCAAAAGGGTGAGGTTTTAACCCACTCACAACTTCTAAAAATTCTTATATTTGTTAAATTGATTTATGATGTGATTAGAAATTTATATATGACAATTTGACAAATTTTGAATCATCATCTCCGTTTATTTGAATTTATTTGGATAAAATAGTTATTTAATTTACTATCGAATATAACTGCCAGTAAATACCTGTTATTTATTATCTGCTCCATATTGATGTTATTGATTGAATTGGATGATGATCGTGATAAATGTTTGATGATTGATATTGGATGAATGGATGTTGTATTTTATATTGTTATAAACTACAAGTTTGTTATGGATTTTATTTCATTGGAGATTGCGGTTTGAAACGATATATAACCGTAATTATATTTTAAATTACGGATTGAAATGATAAACATCCGTATCACTTGACCATGGGATAGAAAATTATATGCAGACATCGTGGTCTATATATAAAAATATTTTGAACTGATTTCTATGGTTTTGTAAAGAAATATATGGTTTTATATAAATATCGAGTCTAGATATTATATAAACATTATTTTATTCTTAAATTTTAAGCTATGAATAAATTGTTTTAATATAGAATAAGCTTAATAATAAGTTTGATTTCCATTGTGATAATATGGATAAGTATTAAAATTTTATTTTAATATAGAGTTTATAATGATTTAAATAAACTAGGGTTGGAAGATAAATTGGAAATTTATTTGAAATTGAATTTATGCAAGAATTAAACTCAAACAAGTTGATGTAAAATTTGTTAATTTTGGAACTTTAAAAGGTATGATTTTAAAACTTGATTTTGGTTTAGGATGAATTAAATGAATATTTCAAGTATAAATAAATTTATATGTAATTTGAGTTTTATTTAGATGATAATGGGTTTATTATGTAAAATATTTCAAACTAAATAATAGAAAAGTGAATTGTTGAATCGTAATTACCAAACTTAGTTTGAAATTGTGAATACTTAAAGTTTGAAATATATTAAATTTGAAATGGTTTATTCTGTGGATCAAATCTTTTTTGAAATCAATATAATTTGGAATAGTTTATTTGGAAACCGAATTGCATTGAAATTTATAATTTGGGATTTGGTTAAATTTAAAATCTAGAAATTCGAGTTGTTTTGGAATTGATTGGTGAAATTTAAGAAGCTAGTTTATTATATAAAGTATTTTAATATTTACACTGTTTAAGTGATGGAAGTTATGTTTCAAAGTTACGAGTTTCAAAGTATTATGATTTGAAAGTGTTATAATTTCAAGTGTTTGGTTTCAAAGTGTACAACTTTGAAAGTGCTTTGATTTTTGAAAAAAGGATATATTTGAAATAATAATGATATTATATGATTTGGATTTTATAAATATGATATCATATTGATTTAGTTTTTGAAACGAAAATGATATCGTAATTATATGGTTTCGAAATGGATATTATATTCTAGTTTTGAAGTATAATTATTTTGAAATGACCACAGTGGTATAATAACGTTTGGTTCTTAAAGAGACCAAAATTGGAAGTTTTCATACTCTCGGCCAACTCTAGAAAACACTTTAACAACCATGTACGCGGTGGAGATTCCAGAATAAAGTAGGATGGTGGCGGCATTTCCTTTGAGGTAAATACGTGGACCCGACTCCCGTGAGTTGGCATAAGGTGGCTAAAACATGTGCGATTGACGGGTTAAGAAGGTAGCACCTTTTATCGGACACACTCCTTCGATACCATTCTATTACTTTGTGATTGATATGGGCCCTTTTGATTTTGGGGGGAGGTGGGAGGTAATAGCTGCTACGCGCTACCACCGGTCCGGAGGCGTAATTTGTGACGACCCGGAATTATCTAGCAATATCAATTTGATAATCTGCATTAAATATTAAATTGATGTGATATATTTTTGATAATTAAATCTGAATTGATACTTTTCTTTTAATAAATATTCAATTGGTAAATTTTATCTGTTAGAAATTAATTGTTTGTTTTCTATTTATATATGTATATATTTGTATACATTGTAAATAGATGAGAATTTGTTTTAAAATTTAACTAATAAATTTTGTTTTAAATACTAATATATATTTTAGTGAATTAGAAATTGTGTTTTATTTAATATAAACTTTTCAAAGCTAAATAAATAAATAAATACAGGATTTTCAATACTTAAGTAAATGTTTAAATAGTTTGAAACTTATTTTAACTTAAGTTTAAATTTAATTTACTAACAAAAAGATTTGTTTACTTTTCTTTTTAGTATAGTTTGATTTAAAATATGAATTTAAAATATATATGAGTTTTAAATATAATTTTGTCAATAAATACATTAACATACATTCATAAATATGTAGTTTATAATAAAAAGATGATTTAATTAATTTATTATTTCAAATTGATAAATGAGTTACTTTTAAATAATATAAATAAATAAAAATACAAGACTTATAAGATAAATTGGGTTGAGTAACATAATAACTATAAAGTTAAATTAGTTTTCAAACATAGAAATAAAACAAAAACAAGTCACATACATTTCAGAAATATAATAACAAGTCAATAACACAACTAAACACAAGTCAACACTAAAATTAGAAACAAAAGAAATTTCAAAGTTGCAAGCTAACATAAACAAACTGCAGTATAAATATATGTATATGTTTAAGCATCTAGATAAATATCTGTAGGCTTGCATAAGTAATACACTTAAATATGATAGGCATGAACCTGAAGTAAAAGAGTGTAACAAAATAAAAATAAAAACAATAGCAAAGTAAAGTGTGATTGTATAAAACAAAATGAAGATATTAAGATATATATGTGTGCAGGCCAAATTGAATGAACACATGACAGTAATAAAAAAACAAACTGCATATATATGAAGCTTGTGTAGGAAGATAGTATTAAATATCTTTAAGCAAACAAACAAAAAGTAATTAATGTAAAAAATCTTTTAGTACACTAAGTATTCATAGCAGCCACCATTAAATAAATATCTCTGGAAAACAATCTGTACAAACAAAGATTGTGTGCAAATAATTGTCACAGTTTCATGAAACACAATTATAACTCTGTCACTTATCTTTTTTATAAATTGGCATATTCAGTTCGAACTAAGAACAATTAAATTTCATACAAACTAAAACATGAAAATAAAACTATTCCATACTTAAACAAAAATCCAAGAAGCAAAGCAAAATGAAGTTACAGTTGTTTTCAAGCCCGCTTCAACAAAAAAGTGTCTCTGTTCTACTCTGTAAAAATTCAGGTGAGTAACACTTTTAACATTTACTTAAGTTTTAAATTCTGATGCATGCCTATATTTGAATGTTTAAATGAATTGTGTGAACATTTATATCTTCATTTTCTCTGGATATTTGTGAGTTGTGATTCTGCATATCTAATGCCTGCAAAATCAAACTATTTTCTTATAAACTTGTTGTGTTTTCTATTTGCTGTGAGTAACTCAAAATTTAAAAAGCTCAAGTATATTTACATATGATTGATAATTTATGCCTGAACTAAATATGAATATGTGCTTATACACTGTTGGATGTTGTGAAATGATCCCTGCATGTTTATAACCTGTAATACACCTCTGTATATTAAGTTTTCAAGTTCATGCTTTATTTCAAAAATCATTTCTGGATTGATCTATGGATTGCTAGGACTTAAGTTCCAAACAAATATTGCTTGTTTGATTCTGAACTAAGATTTAAAATATTATTTAGTTTAAATTAAGAAAGGAATTGCTCTGGAAATAAAGGTTTAAACAGGAAGTTCAAATCTCTGTAAAAATTCAAACATGAAATTCTACAATTCAGGTGTATAAACTAAATCTTTAAACTATGACATGATTTTTAAAGCTAGAATCAAAATTTTTAGATTAGAAATGAAAGTGCAATTCTGGGTTGCACTGTTTTTGGGTTTTTGGGAATCTCTGGTGATCTATGGGATTAGAGTTGATCGGATTGTGCGAGGAGGTGGGGGAGCTTGCCAGGGTGATGGGAAAAATAGGCGGAGGTGGCCACGGTCACGGTGGCAACAGCGGCAGACGTTTAAAGTTTGTAAACCTAGTTTTTGCTTTGGTTGGGTATTGGTCTCGTTCGGTGACCAGAGGCGATCGAGTTCAAAGTGGGCTTGGGGATCGGTAGAGGGAAGGTAGTTGGAGCTGTAGCCGGAAGTGGTGGTACTCCGGTGGTCGGAGTTTGGTGTGCGGCGAAGTTTCCAGGATCGAGTGGTAAAACTGTTGTGCTCCAGGTTTGTTCAGGCAACTCGATTTTGATACGAGGTGCTGTAGTGGGTTTGGATGGTCGTGACGACGTCTGAAGATGGTCACCGATGGGAAGCAGTTGTAGTGGATGGCCGGCGATGGCCAGAGGGATTGTGCACGTGCACAGGCACGTTAGTGGTCCGGGTTGTGTGGGTAGTTGGGGAAGAAGAAGTACAGGAGCTCGAGACGTGGGTTACTTCGAGGTCGACTCGAGTTTTGCGTGCTGTTTTTGTTGGGTTTGATCTTGTTTCAACTGGGAAGAAAGGAAGGAGGAGAAGATTTGTGCAGGGGGGAGAACTCGAAGCAGCTTGATTGTTTTCTCGGGAAAGTCTCGCGTTTACTCGAAGTAAAAATTAGGGGTGCTCGCGTTGTAGTTGTACAGATTTTAAACTGCAACAGTTTTAACAAGCATTTAAAAACTTTGGGTTTAAATTTAAAATCAAAGTAAAAACTAGTACTAAATCAAGTTTAATAGTGAATTTAAGTTTGTTTGAAATGTAGTTGAAAAAAAATAAAGTTCCTATGATTTAAATCATTTTAATAGCTCAAAGGTGGAAAATAAGTAAAGAATTTTTAAACTAGAGTGGAATTCAAAATTAACATAAACTGTTGAGAAATGATTGAAACAAGTTAGCTCGAAAATTTAAAACCAGGACTTAGATTTGAAAGTTTAATTTGGAAATAAAATAAGTTTTATAATTTAAATTTATTCAAATAAGTTTTAATTGTAATTAAACATGTGTGTTGAAAAAGGGGTTTTAAAATAAATTAGTTATAAAACTTTATTAATGATAAATTGGTTTTTAATTAGAAAGTAAATTAAAATAAATGTTTGAATTTTACTTTAAGTTTTAGAATTTTTATATGCATTAACTCCTAAGTTGATTAGGTAAGAATAATTAATGATTGAAATTAATTAAACTAGTAATTATAGTGTAAATGTAGTAATTAAAGTTAATTAATGAATTAATTAACTAATATGTGATTTAGAACTATAGATTAGATTTTTAAATTAATAATGATTAATTAACTTATAATTAATAATAATTAATATAAGTTGATTATGTTAGAAGGAAATAATTAAATAATTATTAATGAAGTTCATTAACCAGATTTTGTTAATTTTGTAATAAATTAATTAGATTAATTAATTCAATAGTTTAAATGAAATTATTTATTGAGAAGTAATCAAGAAATTAATTACTTATTAATTGTGTAAATTAATTTGAGTTAATTAATTTAGTTTAATTAACTGATATTTTGGAATTAAATTACTTAGAAAAGTAATTGAAGGATAATTACGGGATGTAATTAATTGGGTGATGTTGTTATTGGAAGTAATTAGAATATAATTACTTAAAATTAATCAAGAGATTAATTAAGCTTGTTATTGAGAAGTAATTAATTTAGGATGATTAATTACTGAATATATTAATCAAGAGGATTAATATTTGTAATTTGAAGATGTGTATTCTTAATATAATTAACAAATGAAAATGAAATTAGAAATCATTAATATAATTAATGATGGGAATTAGAGAAATTGATCTATTTGACAATAATAAATCAACAAGATAATTAAATATAAATGTAATTAATGGATTTATTCAAGATTAATTTCTGTAAATAAATTAATGGAAATTTCTGGAATGCAGTCAATTATATTTAAATCAAAGATGATTAATTTGTAATGGATAATAAGATTTAAATTAATATTAATTTAAGAAATCATTTGATGATTTGGTTTGCATAAATTACTTAGTGTAATTAATGGAGTATAATTACTCAGAATAGTAATTAGATAATTACCTGATGAAATACATACAACATGATTTGTAAATGTAGTAACTTGGGAAATTTCTTTTGTAATTAATCAAAGGGTTAATTTATGGGAATAATTAATCATGGAATGATTAATTTGTTAATAAGTAATTGAATATAAATTGAAGATCATTAATTAATATAATTAATGATGTAATTAAGAATTTTAAATAAAGGAATCATAAATTAAGGAGGTAATTAAATGTTAATCTATTATGAATGATTTGAGATAATTCATTTGAGAATTAATTTAAAACTAAATTACTTTTTTGTAATTAGAGAATGATTAACTAATTTAATTAATGATTGTGAGAGCAGGATTTATGAAATGAGTAATTAATTTAATTTATTTTAAATTAATTAAAATGGAAGTAGTTAATTTAATTCATTTTAAATTAATTATAGCTTGTGATTCATAAATCATTACTGATGGATGATATTGATATTTCATTGTTTGATTGTGATCTCAGAAATGAGTTGGATAATGTCTGTAACGACCCGGAATTTTGGGCAATAACAATTTAATAATCTGTGTTAATAATTTAATTGGATTGATAATTTTCATTGTAATTTTAATTTAAAATTGGCTAATGTAATCTTTTAAAGGTTAATGAATTTATAATCTGGCAATAAAATTGATAAGAATTGTTTTTCAAAAGCTAATAAAATTTTATTCTATTTATAATGTATACATTTGATATATATTGTAAATAGGAGATCTTTTGTTTTAAATAAAGAATGAATTTTCAAATTATAATATATATGTAAGTATATGTTATAGTTTGAGTTGTTTTGAAATTTAATTTAATCCATTAATAATTTAGATATGAATGAATAATGTAATTGGAGCTTTGTTTTAAAACTTAAAATTTTTCAAGAGATAATTTAAAGATTTATTCAAGATTTGTCTTCAAAATATAAAATAGTTGTTTATTTCAAAAATGATAGTTTAAAAAGATTTAAATATTTTGTTTTGCTTTCCTTTTTAAAATGTTAATGAGATACATGTTTAAAGATTTCACACTTGTATTTAGTAAAATTCAAAAGCTTCTCATAAAAAATATTTCACTAATGCATATAAACATTTCATAAGTACATATAGATACATGAGTAAACATTTATGTACAAAGTAATTAAATTAGTAGGTTATATTCACATTTTAAACTAAGTAAAATCAATTAAAAACACTTAAAGGATATGTAAATATATTAACATGTCAAGAACACATGTAAGAACATTAAGTATATTGAGAGACATTTGTTCAAATTGGAGACATGTGGCAAATACTTATTTTAATTTTAACAAATGACTAAAGAAGAAAACCAATTTTTCTCAAACATTTCTTTTTCTTGTTTACACTTCTTAACTAAAAATTAATGGCTACCTGAAATCTAAAATCAATCTGCAAAATCAAAACCTGAAAATGCAAATGATCTTCAACTCCACTCTGCAATTTATCTTCAATCTGCAACTTAAACATGCAATTGAAGATCTGCATGCAAAAGAAAAACTTCAACCTGCAATTAAATCAAAGATACAACTGCAATCTGAAATGAAGGGCAGCAGCAAGCTTCAACTCTTTAAATCAAAAGTTTGTATGCATGCATTGGTTCAATCTTCAACATGCAAATTAAAAGCTGTAACAACAATTTACAAATCTGCAACTAAAAGGAGATCAACCTGCATTTCAAGATAAAATCTGCAAATTTAAACCAACCTGCAATTGGAAACATGCATTAAGGTCAACCTGTAATTCAAATTTGGGATCAAGTTCAATCTGCAAGCATAATCAATAGCAAATCTGTAGGCATGCAAGATTAAAAGCTTTTCAAATTAAAGTTCAAGAACCTGGAACTTAAAATCTGCTCTGCAAAGTCAATAAGGTGAGTAAACTATCTTAAAAACAGTTTGAATCTTGTTTTGAATACAATGCATTTGATAATATTGGTTGAATTAAAGTTCTTCTGTTTGATATTTATCTGAATGAATATAAATATGCTGTTGAACAGGTTTGGGTATGCATGTATATATATTGACTATCTGTTCCTGTTAGTAACTGGATTGGTTTTGCTATAATTTCAAAAATCTCCAGATTCAATCCATATTAACCTGTGATTTATAAACGGAAGTTGTTTGTAACAACATAGTATATCATTTAAAAATAATTTTAAGATTTTAAATTGAAGAAGTTTCTCGGAATTTAAATTTACAGTAAAATACTGTTATACTTGAAAAAAATTAAAATCTTGTTTGTTGATCTTGATTACATGAATGAATTAGTAATTTGAAATCATGATTTTTAATACCAATTTCATGATTTTTAGTTTGACAAATTTTGAGAAATGTGGGTTTATGTGATTTTGGGGGTTTTGAGTATTACCAGTGATCGGCACATCGATTGAAGCTTGATTTTTGGTTGAAGCTCACTTAGATGTAGGGGATATTGGGAAAAATACAAAATAATTTTTTCAAATGAGTATATTGATCGAATTTGATAGAACTAGGGTTTTAGTTTGTTCTTGTTTCGGTCTGACTTTGGGAAATTATTGCGACTTTGGTATGCGTTCGAGCTCGATCGTGTTCGAGGATGTTGGAGATTGAGGTCTTGGCGTTTGTTGGTGAAGAGGGCGGGGTTCAAAGGTGATGAGATGGTCGGCGGCGATGGGATGTGGGGTTCGAGTGGTTTCTGTAGTTTTGGGTTAGTGGGTTGAATTTTGATTCGATCGATCATTTTCAATTCTGGGTGTGGATTTAGGCTCGCGAGTGAGGAAGCGATGATGGACGTTGGTCGTAATGGTCGTAGGTGGTCGGCGGCAGAGGTGCACGTGCACCATGCACGATCGTGTACTGGTGAAGTTTGGTTTGGGAAAGATGAGTTTGTACCGGAGATGCTGTCGCGTGTTACTCGTGTTTTTGCCAGGGGCGACTCGAAGGAGATAGGGGTCAGGTTGCATTGGGGTTTGATGCGAGTTGCCTGGGTTCGTTCTTGGGTTATAGGGCGTAGTGTTTTGTGTAAGTACTGTAGTGTGGAAGATAAGGATTGTTAAGCTATAAACTTGTACTGAACAAATTGAAGACAAATGCAAAGTAACTCGGGTTCGAACAATTGAAAGTAAGCAAGCATCAATAATTGTAAACAAGTGTTTTGAATTTGAATTATTAAATCCAAGTTTAAGTAAATTTTCAAAATAATGTTTTAGAAATCGAGTTCAAATTATTCGGGAAGTAAATAAGATTAAATTAGGTGTTAAAGTGTTTTTGAATTTTGAAATTTATTTCTAAATCTCTTATTTTCAAATGAGGTTATTGATTTGATTTTTGAAATCCAAATAGAATAAGTTGATTTTAAGTTATTAAAAATTTGATTAATTCAAATAATTCAATTATGAAGATAAATAGGATTTATTTATCTTTGTTATTAATATAAGAATTCTTAATAAATATAATTTGTTAATAGGTAAGATATTAATTAAGATTAATGTTTTCTTAAATAATTAAGAATTTTGAAATATAAGAAATTAATTAATTAATTGTTTAATTAATTTTAAATAATTAGTTAATTTTTTATTAATTTTAAATATTCACTTAATTATGGATTAATTAAGTGTAATTACTTAATGAAGAAATAAATGGTCAAATCTTGGATGTAATTAGAATGTTAATTAATTAGGGGAGTTACTCATGTGAGTAATTTATTGGAAGTGATTAATGGGATCACTCAATGTTATCAATTATGGAATTGATTGACTTAATTGTTTCAAAGTTAATTAATTATGAAGTAATTAATTTGTGAATGAATTAAGAATTATTCAATGTTGAAATTAATTATTGTTAAGTAAATTTTATTAATAGAAGTAATTAAAGATAATTAATTATGTAAGTAATTAAGAATTAATTACTTAATTTATTTTAGTTAATTAATTAAGGTAATTAATTAATGAATAAGATTAATTTAAGATTAATTACTAAAGGTAATTAATTAAAATGTAATTAATTAATTAAGTAATTAATTAAGGATTAATTGTTAATTAAATTGAATAATAATTACTTAATGAAGTAATTAAAGATTAATTAAATGGATTAATCAATTAAGGATTAATATAATTGATTTAGAGTTAATTAATTTAGAAGTTAATTAATTAATTTAAGTAATTACAAATTGTTAATTACTGTTTAAAGATTAATGAGATGATTAATTATAAGTTAATTATTTAATTAAATAAAAGGTTAATTAATTAATAAGGATTATTTAGTTAATGAATTAATCAAGGTTGATTAATAATAGTAATTAATTTAAGTGTGATTAATTAATTGTAATTAATTAAGAATTAATGTAATTAATTAAGAATTAATGTAATTAATTATAGTTAATTAATTAATAAAGGATCGTTAATTATTATAATTAATGATAGTAATTAAAAGTTAATTACTGAATATGGTTTAGGATAATTACTTGAATGTAATTAAAGATAATTAATCAAGGAAGATTAATTAAAGATAATCATTAAGAGATGATTAATTTAATTTGATTTGTAATAAATAAATGATGCAGGATTAGGATAATCCAAGTGATTAAAGGATAGTAATTAATTTAATTATAGGTTAATTAAATTGATTTAGAGTTAATCAATTCTGTATGAATGATTGATATTGGATGATTGGTTGATATTGAATGTTGATTGATATTGAGTGATTGAATGATATTGGATGATTTGAATATATCTGTTATGTGATATGCTGCTTATGAGATGAATGTTTGATATGATTATCTATTGTGATAATGTTATTCATCTATCTGTTTATATATCATCCTGAATACAAGTTTAAAACTGTTTAAAATCCCTTAAGTACAACTTGGACATTAAAATGGCGTTTGGTTTCGGTGAGACCGGGATCGGGTTTCCATATTTGGAATTCCGAAAACCACATCGATTCCAATTAAACGTTAGGTCGTTAATCCAAGTGGAGCGAGTGAAGACTCGAGGTGTAAGGGCTATACGTCAGTATAACTCTGTGGGTGATTCCGTAATGAGTTTGACGGAATAGTGCTTATAGATTCGAGATGGCGAATCAGAGTGCAAGGGCTATAGTCGTTGACTCTGAGGGTGATTCCAAAACGAGTGCAACGAGATAGTGCCTTCGGTTTCGTTCGAACCCGGAACGAACTTGTATGGATCGAATGCTTTCAACACATCGTCAGGCGGGCGATGAGCATTCTAAGTGATATGTTCTATTAAGGTAATCGCAGCCTCAAGCCTCATCAACCGGGAATGACTAAAACAGGGGAGGTGCGCCAAGGCTTCGTGGGTAGCCCCCACTTTGAGAGTGAGATTTACCCCTGTCTAGAAGTCCCTTATTATTCGGCTGTGTGGGTGGTTGGTCGCGCCAACCACGGGGTGGTCTCATTTGGAACTATTCAGTAAGGAATGGGTCCGGCCTTGTGTAGCAGGGGATGAAGGGAGTAATCCTCGGTACGTTGATCTAGGCCACGTACTGTGACGGGCGGTACCCCAGTAGCCCTGCCATTGATGGAAACCAATTTTCCCTACGAGACCCTATGGTTTTGATTGTATTACCCACTTTCGTGGCTAGTAGCTGGAATTTAATGAATGTAACAATTTCGGCTATTTCATATTTACTTGAAAACCCTAGACACTATTATAATATCACAGAATTTCCTATCAAATGTTTTGGTTAGCGTAAGGTAAAAACTTTTCCATGTTTATGTGTGGGAAGTCTTACGTGATACCTTTTCTTTCAAAGGTTTTTCTAATGTTAAGCAATTTTAACCGTTTACTCACACTAGACCCCTGTCTGACCCGAGTGTTTATTTTCTGTTTTATTAAACTCTTGGGTACTCATATTATATATGAGTAGTCAAGTGATTCAGGTTAGCTTGACGAATTCTGGAGGAGTTATGGAGCAGGAGGCTTCCACGTGTAGATATTATGTTTCCGCTGTGTATGTTGTATCTGTGTCTTGTATACTTGAGTTGTATGAATTAGACAGATGTATATAACTGTCTAATATGTGTTGTATAAGATGTGTAACTCTGATGTACTCTGATACTATGTAATATTCTATGTGATATATTATATTTATTCGTTCCGCTGTGAGTTATCTGTTGTTGTTGTGTTCTTCTTTCTCTTTCTTTTCTTCTTCTATCCCTTTCTTTCTTCATCGGCAACACGATTTCCTAGAGATAGGAAGTCGGGTCGCCACACTTGGTATCAGAGCAGTAGGTTGAGTGAATACCTAGGCTCTGAAGTGTGTCTTTCTTTAGGGAGCGTTAGGTTGAGCGAATGCCTAAGCTCTGTAGTAGTGTCTTCTTGAGAGAGCGTACTTGTAATTTTTATATATAACTATATATATATTTATATCTACCTGATCTGTTGGGTTATCTGTTCGGATTTGCCAACGTAAGTTTTAGAGGTAGATGGAGTAGTAGTGGTGTGTGTGTAACACGACTACCACTAATGGATGAGGTCCATATGTTGAGATTGGAAGTGTCTGTTGAGACTGTAGACCTAATACCGTCTCGAGTAAGTTTTGTAGTTTGGAGTAAGGATTTCTCTGAATTCCGAAGGAAATCTTTTTAAAGATTCGGAGTTTATCTTTGAAGTGAAGTTTGGATCTCTTGGAAGTGTAGAAGTGAGTGATGATATCTTGGTAACTGCATGATGAGATGCAGTATCCATGGATATTTTTCTGAAGATGTTTTCTCTCGAGGCAGTTTTAGAAGTAGTTGAGGAGCAGTCTTTACCTACCATAGGGAAGACTCATCTGTGTAGAAGTTGTCTGGATCTTTAGCAAAGAGGTTGGCTGTTTTGGGATATGAGACTAAGGCCTATGAGTTGTTTCGCTTCGGCATGGTCTCATTTTTTATTTCTTAAGGAAAGCGAGATGTTGATGCTTGGTTTGGAGGCTGAGTTTCTTTGAGTTGTCTGCCATCTCGGAAGTCCGTTGTGTGGTTTGTTGAAGGTTTTGGAGTTGAAAAGCCTTTGGATCAGATGTTTTTGGTTAGCTATGGTAGCAGTGCAACTCGAAGTATTCGGTGTGCTGACGAGAAGGTCTTTTAGCTTTGCCGTATCATCGAGATAGAGTTTGAAAGCAGCAGTGTGGTTGTTTCTCCGATGGTTCAAGAATCTTGTGGTTCTTCTTCAGCAGTCCGAGAAGATGGTGAAGTTTTTCTTGGAGAGTTAACCTTGTTTGGGAGAAGCTTAAGGCTGTTCTAATTGGTAAAGAGATGCCAGTTTCTTTGGAATCTGAATTAGGTAGAATCGCAAAAAGTGACTTGCGATTAATTTGGGAATTTTTCTTGGATTATCTTTGTTTGAGACGGAGGATTCTCATATGGAAGTAGGAGCCACTAATGTTATCAGGAGTTTGACTGCATCGGGAGTTGAGTTCCCTATTGATTTGGTTCCAGAAGCAATTTTGGGTAGTTTGCCTGGTTGTAAGATGGTTCTTGGAGAAGTAAAGAGTTGGTGTAGCAGCTCGGAAAATTTTTGGAATTTGGATTGGTCAGATCCAGTTTTGAATTGGATTCTGATATAAGGTTGTGTGACTGAGTCGGATGTGTCACTCAGATTTTTATGGATTTGGTGGACAAAGTTTCCCGGATATATTGGATAAGTTTGTATTCGTGTTCATCAATAGTATTCTCATTTATTTCAGAATCAGAGTTGTGCAGCGGAAGCGAGGTAGCAGCTGTGTAAGGAAGGAAGTAAGTTCAGTTTGCTATTGTTTGAGGAATAGAGCTTATGTTCTGGATTTCGACGGGTTTTGGAAAGCTTTTCTGTTGGATAGGATCCAGAAGCTGGTTTGTTTTGGTCTAGTTGTTTCTGGAAGTATCAGCATTGATTGAGCTGATCAGGAAAAGTTTGGCAGTCCAGGATTATCTGTTAAGTTATACAGATATGAGATAAGGAGTTTGGTATTTGAAGTTAGAGACTTCAGAGTTGTTAAATTTTCTCTGGTTAAGAGAACAGATATGGAATAAGATTGGTTGGTTAGTGTTATGGCATTTGAAGATTTCTTATCTGTGTTTTGATTGGGTTAGATTGAATTGCCAGTTTGGATATCTGGAATTCATTTTGTAACACGTATCTCTGAGGGAATACGTGTATGATTCATCGATTGGTTATTGAATCTATAGTTCAGTTGGAGTTGAATGTTGAGCTGGATTTGAGAGTATTCTGATGTTCTGTTCTGATTGATGGATCTAGAGGTGAGAGGAGCTCTGGATTTTGGTAGTGTAGTTAGTTTGTTGGCTTTTGTAGAACGAGTCTCCCGATGATTTTTACTTGGGAAACTCGAAATAGTATTAGAAGGATTCCTTCTGATCTATATCAGGATAATTAGTTAGGGATTGTTTGTATGATTGATTGCTATGGTTGTTAGTAATTGGTTGATAGGAATGCTTTAATGTTTGAAATTTAAAATCTGTACTGGATTATTAAATTACCTTTGTTTTAAATTTCGGGGACGAAATTCTTTAAAGGGGGGAGGATTGTAACGACCCGGAATTTTGGGCAATAACAATTTAATAATCTGTGTTAATAATTTAATTGGATTGATAATTTTCATTGTAATTTTAATTTAAAATTGGCTAATGTAATCTTTTAAAGGTTAATGAATTTATAATCTGGCAATAAAATTGATAAGAATTGTTTTTCAAAAGCTAATAAAATTTTATTCTATTTATAATGTATACATTTGATATATATTGTAAATAGGAGATCTTTTGTTTTAAATAAAGAATGAATTTTCAAATTTTAATATATATGTAAGTATATGTTATAGTTTGAGTTGTTTTGAAATTTAATTTAATCCATTAATAATTTAGATATGAATGAATAATGTAATTGGAGCTTTGTTTTAAAACTTAAAATTTTTCAAGAGATAATTTAAAGATTTATTCAAGATTTGTCTTCAAAATATAAAATAGTTGTTTATTTCAAAAATGATAGTTTAAAAAGATTTAAATATTTTGTTTTGCTTTCCTTTTTAAAATGTTAATGAGATACATGTTTAAAGATTTCACACTTGTATTTAGTAAAATTCAAAAGCTTCTCATAAAAAATATTTCACTAATGCATATAAACATTTCATAAGTACATATAGATACATGAGTAAACATTTATGTACAAAGTAATTAAATTAGTAGGTTATATTCACATTTTAAACTAAGTAAAATCAATTAAAAACACTTAAAGGATATGTAAATATATTAACATGTCAAGAACACATGTAAGAACATTAAGTATATTGAGAGACATTTGTTCAAATTGGAGACATGTGGCAAATACTTATTTTAATTTTAACAAATGACTAAAGAAGAAAACCAATTTTTCTCAAACATTTCTTTTTCTTGTTTACACTTCTTAACTAAAAATTAATGGCTACCTGAAATCTAAAATCAATCTGCAAAATCAAAACCTGAAAATGCAAATGATCTTCAACTCCACTCTGTAATTTATCTTCAATCTGCAACTTAAACATGCAATTGAAGATCTGCATGCAAAAGAAAAACTTCAACCTGCAATTAAATCAAAGATACAACTGCAATCTGAAATGAAGGGCAGCAGCAAGCTTCAACTCTTTAAATCAAAAGTTTGTATGCATGCATTGGTTCAATCTTCAACATGCAAATTAAAAGCTGTAACAACAATTTACAAATCTGCAACTAAAAGGAGATCAACCTGCATTTCAAGATAAAATCTGCAAATTTAAACCAACCTGCAATTGGAAACATGCATTAAGGTCAACCTGTAATTCAAATTTGGGATCAAGTTCAATCTGCAAGCATAATCAATAGCAAATCTGTAGGCATGCAAGATTAAAAGCTTTTCAAATTAAAGTTCAAGAACCTGGAACTTAAAATCTGCTCTGCAAAGTCAATAAGGTGAGTAAACTATCTTAAAAACAGTTTGAATCTTGTTTTGAATACAATGCATTTGATAATATTGGTTGAATTAAAGTTCTTCTGTTTGATATTTATCTGAATGAATATAAATATGCTGTTGAACAGGTTTGGGTATGCATGTATATATATTGACTATCTGTTCCTGTTAGTAACTGGATTGGTTTTGCTATAATTTCAAAAATCTCCAGATTCAATCCATATTAACCTGTGATTTATAAACGGAAGTTGTTTGTAACAACATAGTATATCATTTAAAAATAATTTTAAGATTTTAAATTGAAGAAGTTTCTCGGAATTTAAATTTACAGTAAAATACTATTATACTTGAAAAAAATTAAAATCTTGTTTGTTGATCTTGATTACATGAATGAATTAGTAATTAGAAATCATGATTTTTAATACCAATTTCATGATTTTTAGTTTGACAAATTTTGAGAAATGTGGGTTTATGTGATTTTGGGGGTTTTGAGTATTACCAGTGATCGGCACATCGATTGAAGCTTGATTTTTGGTTGAAGCTCACTTAGATGTAGGGGATATTGGGAAAAATACAAAATAATTTTTTTCAAATGAGTATATTGATCGAATTTGATAGAACTAGGGTTTTAGTTTGTTCTTGTTTCGGTCTGACTTTGGGAAATTATTGCGACTTTGGTATGCGTTCGAGCTCGATCGTGTTCGAGGATGTTGGAGATTGAGGTCTTGGCGTTTGTTGGTGAAGAGGGCGGGGTTCAAAGGTGATGAGATGGTCGGCGGCGATGGGATGTGGGGTTCGAGTGGTTTCTGTAGTTTTGGGTTAGTGGGTTGAATTTTGATTCGATCGATCATTTTCAATTCTGGGTGTGGATTTAGGGTCGCGAGTGAGGAAGCGATGATGGACGTTGGTCGTAATGGTCGTAGGTGGTCGGCGGCAGAGGTGCACGTGCACCATGCACGATCGTGTACTGGTGAAGTTTGGTTTGGGAAAGATGAGTTTGTACCGGAGATGCTGTCGCGTGTTACTCGTGTTTTTGCCAGGGGCGACTCGAAGGAGATAGGGGTCAGGTTGCATTGGGGTTTGATGCGAGTTGCCTGGGTTCGTTCTTGGGTTATAGGGCGTAGTGTTTTGTGTAAGTACTGTAGTGTGGAAGATAAGGATTGTTAAGCTATAAACTTGTACTGAACAAATTGAAGACAAATGCAAAGTAACTCGGGTTCGAACAATTGAAAGTAAGCAAGCATCAATAATTGTAAACAAGTGTTTTGAATTTGAATTATTAAATCCAAGTTTAAGTAAATTTTCAAAATAATGTTTTAGAAATCGAGTTCAAATTATTCGGGAAGTAAATAAGATTAAATTAGGTGTTAAAGTGTTTTTGAATTTTGAAATTTATTTCTAAATCTCTTATTTTCAAATGAGGTTATTGATTTGATTTTTGAAATCCAAATAGAATAAGTTGATTTTAAGTTATTAAAAATTTGATTAATTCAAATAATTCAATTATGAAGATAAATAGGATTTATTTATCTTTGTTATTAATATAAGAATTCTTAATAAATATAATTTGTTAATAGGTAAGATATTAATTAAGATTAATGTTTTCTTAAATAATTAAGAATTTTGAAATATAAGAAATTAATTAATTAATTGTTTAATTAATTTTAAATAATTAGTTAATTTTTTATTAATTTTAAATATTCACTTAATTATGGATTAATTAAGTGTAATTACTTAATGAAGAAATAAATGGTCAAATCTTGGATGTAATTAGAATGTTAATTAATTAGGGGAGTTACTCATGTGAGTAATTTATTGGAAGTGATTAATGGGATCACTCAATGTTATCAATTATGGAATTGATTGACTTAATTGTTTCAAAGTTAATTAATTATGAAGTAATTAATTTGTGAATGAATTAAGAATTATTCAATGTTGAAATTAATTATTGTTAAGTAAATTTTATTAATAGAAGTAATTAAAGATAATTAATTATGTAAGTAATTAAGAATTAATTACTTAATTTATTTTAGTTAATTAATTAAGGTAATTAATTAATGAATAAGATTAATTTAAGATTAATTACTAAAGGTAATTAATTAAAATGTAATTAATTAATTAAGTAATTAATTAAGGATTAATTGTTAATTAAATTGAATAATAATTACTTAATGAAGTAATTAAAGATTAATTAAATGGATTAATCAATTAAGGATTAATATAATTGATTTAGAGTTAATTAATTTAGAAGTTAATTAATTAATTTAAGTAATTACAAATTGTTAATTACTGTTTAAAGATTAATGAGATGATTAATTATAAGTTAATTATTTAATTAAATAAAAGGTTAATTAATTAATAAGGATTATTTAGTTAATGAATTAATCAAGGTTGATTAATAATAGTAATTAATTTAAGTGTGATTAATTAATTGTAATTAATTAAGAATTAATGTAATTAATTAAGAATTAATGTAATTAATTATAGTTAATTAATTAATAAAGGATCGTTAATTATTATAATTAATGATAGTAATTAAAAGTTAATTACTGAATATGGTTTAGGATAATTACTTGAATGTAATTAAAGATAATTAATCAAGGAAGATTAATTAAAGATAATCATTAAGAGATGATTAATTTAATTTGATTTGTAATAAATAAATGATGCAGGATTAGGATAATCCAAGTGATTAAAGGATAGTAATTAATTTAATTATAGGTTAATTAAATTGATTTAGAGTTAATCAATTCTGTATGAATGATTGATATTGGATGATTGGTTGATATTGAATGTTGATTGATATTGAGTGATTGAATGATATTGGATGATTTGAATATATCTGTTATGTGATATGCTGCTTATGAGATGAATGTTTGATATGATTATCTATTGTGATAATGTTATTCATCTATCTGTTTATATATCATCCTGAATACAAGTTTAAAACTGTTTAAAATCCCTTAAGTACAACTTGGACATTAAAATGGCGTTTGGTTTCGGTGAGACCGGGATCGGGTTTCCATATTTGGAATTCCGAAAACCACATCGATTCCAATTAAACGTTAGGTCGTTAATCCAAGTGGAGCGAGTGAAGACTCGAGGTGTAAGGGCTATACGTCAGTATAACTCTGTGGGTGATTCCGTAATGAGTTTGACGGAATAGTGCTTATAGATTCGAGATGGCGAATCAGAGTGCAAGGGCTATAGTCGTTGACTCTGAGGGTGATTCCAAAACGAGTGCAACGAGATAGTGCCTTCGGTTTCGTTCGAACCCGGAACGAACTTGTATGGATCGAATGCTTTCAACACATCGTCAGGCGGGCGATGAGCATTCTAAGTGATATGTTCTATTAAGGTAATCGTAGCCTCAAGCCTCATCAACCGGGAATGGCTAAAACAGGGGAGGTGCGCCAAGGCTTCGTGGGTAGCCCCCACTTTGAGAGTGAGATTTACCCCTGTCTAGAAGTCCCTTATTATTCGGCTGTGTGGGTGGTTGGTCGCGCCAACCACGGGGTGGTCTCATTTGGAACTATTCAGTAAGGAATGGGTCCGGCCTTGTGTAGCAGGGGATGAAGGGAGTAATCCTCGGTACGTTGATCTAGGCCACGTACTGTGACGGGCGGTACCCCAGTAGCCCTGCCATTGATGGAAACCAATTTTCCCTACGAGACCCTACGGTTTTGATTGTATTACCCACTTTCGTGGCTAGTAGCTGGAATTTAATGAATGTAACAATTTCGGCTATTTCATATTTACTTGAAAACCCTAGACACTATTATAATATCACAGAATTTCCTATCAAATGTTTTGGTTAGCGTAAGGTAAAAACTTTTCCATGTTTATGTGTGGGAAGTCTTACGTGATACCTTTTCTTTCAAAGGTTTTTCTAAAGTTAAGCAATTTTAACCGTTTACTCACACCAGACCCCTGTCTGACCCGAGTGTTTATTTTCTGTTTTATTAAACTCTTGGGTACTCATATTATATATGAGTAGTCAAGTGATTCAGGTTAGCTTGACGAATTCTGGAGGAGTTATGGAGCAGGAGGCTTCCACGTGTAGATATTATGTTTCCGCTGTGTATGTTGTATCTGTGTCTTGTATACTTGAGTTGTATGAATTAGACAGATGTATATAACTGTCTAATATGTGTTGTATAAGATGTGTAACTCTGATGTACTCTGATACTATGTAATATTCTATGTGATATATTATATTTATTCGTTCCGCTGTGAGTTATCTGTTGTTGTTGTGTTCTTCTTTCTCTTTCTTTTCTTCTTCCATCCCTTTCTTTCTTCATCGGCAACACGATTTCCTGGAGATAGGAAGTCGGGTCGCCACAATGTCTATGTGATATGAGATGCTTGGTTTAAGTATGATAATGTTTAATTATCTGTTTGGATGATGATATTAATTATCTGTTTATTATGATGATGTGATTATCTATTATGAGATGTGAATTATCTATCTGTGCATATTGATGATATTGAATTCACTGTTAAGACTAAATAGACAACTTGGCCTTAAAAGACACGCTTTGGATTTCGATGAGACCGGGATCGGGTTTCCGCATTAGGAATATCCGAAAACCACATCGTTTCCAAATTAACGATAGGTCGTTAATCTGAAGTGAAGATGAAGGTTCTGAATGCAAGGGTTATCGTCGTTAACTCTGAGGGTGATTCCAAAATGAGTGTAACGAGATGATGCCTTCACTTTCATTCGAACCCGGAACGAACTTGTATGGATTGAATGCTTTCAACACATCGTCAGGCGGACGATGAGCATTCTAAGAAATATGTTCTATAAAGGTAATCGTAACCTCAAGCCTCATCAACCGGGAATGGCTAAAACAGGGGAGGTGCAGCAAGGTTAGGTGGGTCATGCCCAAGCAGGACAAGGATATTCCCCTGTCTAGATGTCCCTTTTTATTCGGCTTAGTGGGCAGTTGGTCTGCAGCCAACTGTGGGGTTTATCTTGTTCGGGACTGTTCTGTAAGGAATGGTTCCGGCCTTGTGTTGCAGGGGATGAAGGGAGTAATCCTCGGTACGTTGATCTAGACCACGTACTGTGACGGGCGGTACCCCAGTAGCCCTGCCATTGTATGGAATCCATAATCCAATAAGTGCCAACGGGTTTGATTGTATTATCCACTTTTGTGGCTAGTAGATGGAATTTAATCATGTAACAATTTCGGCTATTTTCTATTTACTTGAAAACCCTAGACCTATTATAATATCACTGGATTTCCTATCAAATGTTTTGGTTAGCGTAAGGTAAAAACTTTTCCATGTTTATGTGTGGGAAGTCTTACGTGATACCTTTTGTTTTCAAAGGATTTTTCAAAATTAAGCAACTTTAACCTGTTACTCATACCAGACCCATGTCTGACCCGAAGTTTATTTTGTTTTTCATAAACTCTCGGGTACCTAAATTTTTACGGGTAGCCAAGGGATTCAGGTTTAGCTTTGACGAATTTTGGAGGAGCAATGGAGCAGGAGGCTTCAGCGTTCTAGATATATATTTAGTTCCGCTGTGTGGTATCTCTGTGTTGTATTGTGTATTGTGTTGTATTAACTAGACAGGTGTTATAACTGACTAGTATGTGATGTACTAAATGTATCACTCTGATTGATGTTATATATTATGTAAATACTTATGTGATTATTATATTTCATTCGTTCCGCTGTGAGATTCTGATGTTGTTGTTCTTTCTTCTCTGTCTTTTCTATTTTCTCACCTCTTTCTTTATTATTAACGATGCTACTTCCTGGGCGTAGGAAGTGGGGTCGTTACATAATTGGTAGAGTATCTACCTTGGCATTGCCTAGTTGTGCCGTGTCACCTACCCTAGCACGCCTAGTACGAGTTTGGTTTTCTCCCGTAGCCCGTGGAGCGTTTAGGGTAGTCTTCCGATCTAAAGATGCGCTGATACTGGATGGACTACTGGGACTATTACGTGGTAAGGGCTATATGTTTAACCCCTTAACGCTATTTAAAAGTAAGTTTATTTTACTATTAGACATTATTACAATAGCGTATATTACTACATAGTAAATAGTTTAATGGATCCTTAGGAGACATAAATCCCGAACATCTCTTAAGTTACTGCACTCACGTTAGACATTGGATAGGAGATGTCAAATCCCATAAACATCTCTGACGCCGTTCCACTCATATTCATTTCTGTTGATTTAACTCACATAATATCTTTTAGTTCCGACTCGAGTGTTTTGTCTTTTCAATTTGCTCGGGTCAGTCTGAGCATTTCAGGATTCGAAGACTTCATTTCTGGAGGACGAAGACGAAGGTCTTGTTACTATTATTATTATATTATTTCGCTGCATTCATACTGTTCCGCTGCATTGTTATTTATTCTTTGGTATGTGTAACGCTGATATGTGTTGTATAAGTATAATCAAATGTTTTGTAAAACAGCTTCATGAACTGTTATTTGATTATTATATTTTGTCATTCCACTACGAGATTCTGTTTTGTTTTATTTCTTTCTCTACTTTTCTTATTCACCCAAATAACAATCTTCCCTTTTATATGGTTTGAGTCGGCACTGTCTGCTTAAGCGTAAAAAAAGGCTGGATGTTACTCATGGTATCAAAGCTTGGTTTAGCGATAAACCTTAGCTTTGTGGGGTCAGACTCTTTATTAATAGGGTAGTAATACCATATGATGAGTCTTGAGTGTATATATATGAGAGAGTGTATTTGTTAGTGTTATAAAAGGTTTTGATATTGTGTTAATTTGTTTCGTTTTGTATTTATAAATTCCGGTTGGTGCATAAGATGCTATGACATCAATAGGGATTTCTAAACACTTAATAGGACAGGCTGGCACAATATTTGGTTTAAAAACAGGTAAAGGAAATAATTTTGCCTATTATATTTTCTATATATAAAATATTTTTTTATAAAGGCTATATTTGGTTGTAATATATTGGTTGTTAGGTAGTGAAATTTATAAATATTGATTAGAAACAAAATTTGAAGAAAATAAAATAAATGAAATACGGAAATTTTAGAACTTAAGTTTCGGGATTTTTAAATTTCTTTCAAAGGATTTTGGAATATATTATAATATTACAAGTATTTTCTGATATAAATATTTCAATATAAATTGAAAGAATTGTTTTAAATAAATTTTGGAAAGAAATAAGTTATGTACTCCCCTCTCTGTCGTTGGAAAATAATTTTAGTGATGAGTGCACGCATCGTCGACATTCATTTTCGAGTTTCAAAGTGGGAAGACCACTGTAGTAGTTCTACTACAAATTTGTCTTGAAAAACAAATATAAATTTTAAATTGTTTTAAATATAATTGGATATATAAATTGTAAATATATATGTTTATCTGCTGTTTTTAAAATGATTTGAAATTTAACCTGGTATTTAGTTCCTAAATTTTTGTTAATTAATAGTTTCAAATATTATAGTGAAACGGAATGTAACTAATTAATAATTGGAACCCCTAATTAAAATAAGAGATTAGATGCTAGGTTATAAATGAAACTTCAGGAAGGTTGAAATATATAACCTATAAAACAAAGGATATTATTATTGAGCATTATGTTTATTAAAAGAAATAAGATGAACTTGTATAATTTTCAATTACATTCTTAAAAAGCACATATATAACTTACCAGAAGATGTAAAAGTTGAAATGTCTAATAAGAAAATGTAAAAGAATATTATACAAGTAAAACTTAAAGTAATGAAAGCATTCAATGAAGTCCTTTACAAATAAGAAATTGATGTTATAGTGTTATAATCTTAAGTTATAATTGAAATGTTACTATAATTAAATATAATAGAAGGGTAAGTATTATAAATAAATGGTTATAAATTTAAGTAAATAAATTGAAATGATAAAAAATTGAATGGAACAGGAATACTATTGATAAAAAAATGTAAATAAATGAAATCAGGTAATGAATGAATAAATAAAAATGGATTTATGTAAGTATAAGCACAGATAAGTGAAATAAACACTGAATCAATGGATGGAAATGAAAATTTGCAAGAAATAAATGTAAATTAAAAAGATAAATCATCATATGAATGAAAAGGGTAATCAAACAATAAATGTAATGGAATGAAATTAATAAGAATGATCTCGTCTATTGTTTGAAATTGTTGTTGTTTGGTTTATGCTTGTTTGGGCAAGGATACTTTAATTCGTTTGGATGTATGAATAGTCTATTTAGTTTCATCTAAGACTGTTGAGTAAATGGTGCACTTAATAGTTATTTTTCATTCTGTACCGTTTGAAGTTTTCAAACCCGAACAACTATTAGTTTTGTTTGATATGAATGGATAATTGATTGTGTTGATTTTCGATTATATATGAGTTGCAAGTGATTATTGTTGTTTGACATTGAATTGTTTGTTAGTGGCTGAAACAACTTTACATATTTCATTTTATATAATTATTAACTCTTTTTAGATTATATAAGTGAAATGCAGGTTATGGAAGCAACTGCTTTTGGTTTCATAATTAAGCGTTTGTTTCCCGACAAATAGGTACGTTCTCGGATTACGGTTTCATAGCGTTATTATATTATTTTTTTCCATTGTTGGGATATATTATTTTGAGATATTGTGATATATATATATATATATATATAGATATTGTTATATTTGATATTATAATTTCTTTCGAACCTTCCCGTACAAAGGAGACTTTGCCAAAAATTTCGTAAACTTGGACTTAGAAATTTTTTGGAAATGTTTTCCAAACTTTATTAATTTAAGTATAAAAAGATTTGATGGTTATAAATTGGTATATTCTATTTAAATTAATTAATTTTGTAAATTTATTTTTTATAAATTTAATATTTTAAGTAAGGTATATTGATTCCTTAATTCTTCTTTTCCCTTCTTTTTCCTTTTCGGGGACGAAAAGTTTTGAGTGGGGGAGAAGGTAACGACCCGTAATTTTCAATAATTAAATTTTGTTAATTTATTAAGTTTTAGCAATTTAATTCGGAAAGAAAATAAAAAAATCTGCAATTTAATAATGAAATCGCTAAAATAAAGGTAATAATGTTAATGCAAGTTAATAAATAACTAGTCTGGTGAAATCCAATTAATCGAAACAATTTCAAGGTCATAATTGATTGTAAATAGTAAATTGGGAAATAAAATTCAAAGTTATATTAATTGATGAAATAATACGTAATAAGCTGTAATTGAGAAAAATCAATATTAGATAATCAATTGAAATAATTGTTGGTCAATAACAAAGTATGAATAGGATAATGATTGATGGAATAGAAAGAATGGGAGTCAAGATTTATTAATTTAAATTTAATAATTGGATTATTTGGAATTAAATGAAAACTAATATTTAAATATTATGTAAATAGGGATTAAGATGAAATTGGAAAATATTAATGTACCATGTTATAAACCAATGTTAATTATATCCTTATTGTAATAAAATATTTGAATAACAAGGTTTAAAAGTTAATAAATGGATTTTGGAATTTTAAATGTATAAATTTATGAATTTAATGAAATTGAAAGTAAACACTGAAATTGAGGAATTAATCAATTTAAAATTGACATCTAAATTTGTTTAAATTAGTGTAAATGATCAAGAAATTTAAAAACGATAAATTTTTTCAATTATAGCATTGAAATTGAAAATTTGATTTAGTTAATTAATTATCAATTTATTTAGTTAATGTAAAAATAGCCATTTTGGCCACTGACTCCGATTTCGACGGAACTAGTCTCATCGGATTCGTAACGGTGAATTATAGTAGGATTTCAAGTTTCATAGCGATCGGACTTGTCGTTTGACCGTACGGACTTGAAACGCCTTGAAATCAAATCAATTGAAATCAATTTGAACTAACTTGATTTTAGCATAACTTCTTTATATGGTGGAAATAGGACTTGAAACATGTTCCATCGAGTTTAAATTATTCAAAAACATCTATTTTGATATATGGGTTGAACCAATTTCGTTTCGCAGTCAGAACGGGCTTTTCGGGCCATTTATTGTTCAACGGTCCAAGCAAATCGTGTCCATTCATCTCTATTTCTGACCTACCAATATATACCTTGTTATAAAACCTAGACTATTTCTTGTTCCGTATTTCTATACGTACAATTCTATTTGCTTCTCTTCTTTCAGTGGCTAACAAAACCTAACTCCCAATTGCATATCCAAATCAAACTTCAAATCCAACATTTCAAACTCCTCAAAAAAATTCAGAAAAATTATATATTGAATATCTCGATAATACGAATATACGTCAACTGTTCGTTTTTGGAAATTATGCTCGAGTTGATCTAGAAGCATGGTCATAATTGGAAAACGCGGATTTAGGGCTCGATTTGGGGTTTCCTGATTTTGTCGCTAATTGTTGAAATTGATTTATGGGTCTGGTAGAGATCACCGCTTGGAGTCGTTCTACGGTGGTCGCACCGCTTAGAATTGACCAAGGCCATAAGAATTTGTGTATTAGGGTTTCGGCACCACTAGTTAACTGTGACGGCGGGGGGAGCTTCAGGCGATCAGACTTGGGTTATTGGATGGGCGGCGGCGAGGTGAAGGTGATGGAGGTGGCGCTTGGGTCTATAGCGGCGTATGGGCAGAGTTATGGTCGGTCAAAGGCAGAGCTGCACTGGTTTTGTGGGTTCGAACGAAGGGGGAGACGCTGTTTTGCCTGGTGACGTGGCCGCTTCTATTTGGTTGACCCTTTTTATATTTTTATTTCATTTCTATTCAAAGGTTCTAATTTGCACAACTTTTGCACACGAGGTCCAATTCACGCGCGGTCTCTTGCGCTTGGATCATATCGAAATTCCGGACATTTTGGTGCTGGTTTGGATGGATTCTGAGACCATTCAAATTTTGGGTTTAAATTGGATTTAAATTCAATTTAAATTCAAAAGGGTGAGTGTTTTAATCCACTCACAACTTATAAAATTTCTTATGTTTGTTAAATTGATTTATGATGTGATTAGAAATTTATTTATGACTATTTGGCATATTTTAAATCATCATCTCCGTTTATTTAAATTTATTTGGATAAAATAGTTATTTAATTTACTATCGAATATAACTGCCAGTAAATACCTGTTATTTATTATCTTCTCCATATTGATGTTATTGATTGAATTGGATGATGATCGTGATAAATGTTTGATGATTGATATTGGATGAATGGATGTTGTATTTTATATTGTTATAAACTACAAGTTTGTTATGGATTTTATTTCATTGGGGATTGCAGTTTGAAACGATATATAACCGTAATTATATTTTAAATTACGGATTGAAATGATAAACATCCGTATCACTTGACCATGGGATAGAAAATTATATGCAGACATCGTGGTCTATATATAAAAATATTTTGAAGTGATTTCTATGGTTTTGTAAAGAAATATACGGTTTTATATAAATATCGAGTCTAGATATTATATAAACGTTATTTTATTCTTAAATTTTAAGCTATGAATAAATTGTTTTAATATAGAATAAGCTTAATAATAAGTTTGATTTCCATTGTGATAATATGGATAAGTATTAAAATTTTATTTTAATATAGAGTTTATAATGATTTAAATAAACTAGGGTTGGAAGATAAATTGGAAATTTATTCGAAATTGAATTTATGCAAGAATTAAACTCAAACAAGTTGATGTAAAATTTGTTAATTTTGGAACTTTAAAAGGTATGATTTTAAAACTTGATTTTGGTTTAGGCTGAATTAAACGAATATTTCAAGTATAAATAAATTTATATGTAATTTGAGTTTTATTTAGATGATAATGGGTTTATTACGTAAAATATTTCAAACTAAATAATAGAAAAGTGAATTGTTGAATCGTAATTATTAAACTCAGTTTGAAATTGTGAATACTTAAAGTTTGAAATATATTAAATTTGAAATGGTTTATTCTATGGATCAAATCTGTTTTGAAATCAATATAATTTGGAATAGTTTATTCAGAAACTAAATTGCATTGAAATTTTAATTTGGGATTTGGTTAAATTTAAAATCTAGAAATTTGAGTCGTTTTGGAATTGATTGGTGAAATTTAAGAAGCTAGTTTATTATATAAAGTATTTTAATATTTACGCCATTTAGGTGATGGAAGTTATGTTTCAAAGTATGAGTTTCAAAGATTTATGATTTGAAAGTGTTATAATTTCAAGTGTTTGGTTTCGAAGGGTATAACTTTGAAAGTGCTATGATTTTTGTAAAAAGGATATGTTTGAAATAAAAATGATATTATATTGATTTGGGTTTTATAAAAATGATATCATATTGATTTAGTTTTTGAAACGGAAATGATATCGTAATTATATGGTTTCGAAATGGATATTATATTCTAGTTTTGAAGTATAATTATTTTGAAATGACCGCGGTGTTATAATAACGTTTGGTTGTTAAAGAGACCGGGATCGAAAGTTGTCATACTCTCTGCCAACTCCGAACACCACTTTAACAACCGTGTACGCGGTGGAGATTTAAGAATGAAGTAGGATGGTGGCGGCGTTTCCTTTGAGGTAAATACGTGGACCCGACTGCCGTGAGTTGGCATAAGGTGGCTAAAACAGGAGCGATTGACGGGCTAAGAAGGTAGCACCTTTTATCGGACACACTCCTTCGATAGCATTCTATTACTTTGTGATTGATTCGGACCATTTTTATTTTGGGGTTGTGGCTCAAGGTGGGCGGTAGTAGCTGCTACGCGCTACCACGGTCCGGAAGCGTAATTGGTATATCTACCATGGTATTGCCTAGTTGTGTCGTGTCACCTACCCTAGCGCGCCTTGTACGAGTTTGGTTTTCTCCCTAGCCCGTGGAGTATTTAGGATAGTCTCCCGATCCGGAGATGCATTGATACTTAATGGACTACTGGGACTATTACGTGGTAAGGGCTATATGGGTAACCCCTTAACGCTACTTAAAAGTAAGTTTATTTTACTATTACACATTATTATAATGGAGTATATTACTACACAATAAATTGTTTAATGGATCCTTAGGAGATGTGTATCTCGAACATCTCTTAAGTTACTGCACTCATGTTAGGCACTGGATAGGAGATGTCAAATCCTGTAAACATCTCTGACGTGGTTCCACTCATATTCATTTCTGTTGATTTAACTTACATAAGATCTTTTAGTTCTGACTCGAGTGTTTTGTCTTTTCAATTCGCTCGGGCCAGTCTGAGCATTTTAGGATTCAAAGACTTTATTTCTAGAGGACGAAGATGAAGATTTTGTTGTTATTATTATTATACTGTTCCGCTGCATTCATATTGTTCCACTGCATTATTATTTATTCTCTGTTATGTGTAACTCTGATATATGTTGTATAAGTATAATCAAATGTTTTGTAAAACAGCTTCATGAACATTTATTTGATTATTATATTTTGTCATTCCGCTGTGAGATTTTGTTTTGTTTTCTTTCTTTCTCTGCTTTTCTTATTCACCCCAATAAAAATCTGCCTTTCTGTATGGTTTGAGTCGGCACGTGTGTCTGCTTAAGCATACAAAAAGGCTGGATGTTACATTCCTCCCCCTTATAAGAATTTCGTGCTCGAAATTGTTAGGTAAGAAGAATGGTCCAAAACCTAATAACTAATTCGCAAAACCACACAATTTTAAACAACTTCTCGAATACAATTATTTATTTTGAAAACACATTATCTCTTTTACTAATTTCCAAACTCCTTCATAGATTTAAAATGACAATATTCCCTCAATCATCCAAATTATAATTCAAAACCAAAATTTAAATTATCAAAATTTTCTAACTCCCTGAATCTTGGAAAAATTTCGTCAGCATCTCCTTTGCACGGCTAGATCCGAAAAAGTACAAAACTGCCACTACGGGACCCAATCATCAAACGAAAACAAAAGCCAAGTGACTCAATCGGAAAATCATCAATTTCATACAACAATTTAAACATGTACCTTTTTGTCGGGCTATCAAATTTTACTTCAGAAATCGAAAATATCAATTTAGCTTTTGCTTTTAAATACTGCGCCCTACTTACCAATAGTATCCAATCATACAATTCAAAATCATTTTATTCAGCATTTTCAAATTCCAACACTCACTTTACTTGAGCTCGTATGACATACATATATCATTCGTACGTAATATCAAATCTGATCGCTCATTCGATCACACCATTTCACTTCTGAACCAGTATCGTTCCCACAACTCTCTTGTGCGGAATCAGATCAGGTTTCCTGATTAGAAACCGTCATCCTCTTTGCATAGCCATATACTATGATAGAGAACTCCAAAATCAGTCAAAAATCCATAGCCAGGGTTCGCAGTATAAAATCTAATGAAAAATCCTAACTCGGATCGATATGAACTATCTCCAAATTCTGTGCACGAATCTAGATCAAATCGTTATGCAGATAGAATGATGAGCGTACGACATATCTTTTTATTTTTGTAATGACCTGATATTTTCAACCATTCGCAGCCGCACATGTCGGACTTGAATAGCTCAAAATACCGAATTGTTAATTTAAATTTGACAAAACTCAAAACATACAGTAAATGAATAAATCACAGAACATAGATACAAAGTAATAAAATGCAGCGAAAGTAAAGAAATAGTAGTTCATGAAGCTACTATACGCATACATCAGAGTTAAATAAGATACAACAGAAATAACAAGATGATAATCCAGTACAAAGCTGAATACAACACTGGAATCAACTGAATAACTGGAAAGAAATAGATAGCAGAGTCTTCAAGCAAAGCTCCAGCTCCGAAGGTGGGTCTCAAATGCTATGTCACTCAGTCTGACCCAAGTGTAAAGCAAAACACAAAACACGCGAGTCATGACATACAATGTAAACCAACTCAAGGGAACTGTAATATAAGGTACAAGTAACTTAAAGGATGCTTGGGACCGCCCATCCTCTGAGGATCCGTTAAAATATTTACTATGTAGTAATATTTCGCTACTATAATAATGTGTATAGTAAAATAAACTTACTTTTAAATAGCGTTAAGGGGTTACCCATATAGCCCTTAACATGTAATAGTGCCAATAGTCTATACAGTACCATAATACCTCCTGATCGGGAGGCTTCCAGAGGATACTCCATAGGTACGACACAAATTAAACTCGTACAAAGCATGCTAGGGTAGGTGACATGGCACAACTAGGCAATACCAGGGTAGAAATACCAATTATGCTTCTGGACCGGTAGCAACGCGTAGCAGCAACTACCGCGCACCTCGAGCCACACCCCCAAAATCAAAGGGCTGCAATCAGTCACAAAGTAATAGAATGGTATCGAAGGAGTGTGTCCGATAAAAGGTGCTACTTTATTATCCCGTCAATCGCTCCTACTTTAGCCAATTTATACAAACTCACGGGAGTCAGGTCCACAAATACACCTCAAAGGAACACCTCCACCATCCTACTTCATTCTAGAATCTCCACCGCGTACACGGTTGTTAAAGTGGTTTTCGAAGTCGGTAGAGAGTATGACAACTTCTGATCTCGGTCTCTTTAACAACCAAACGTTATTACTACCCATGGATATTTATTTCAAAATCATTTCTATTCCAAAACCATTTAAAATCAAATACCATTACTTTTCAAATAATATCCATTTCAAAATGGTAATATTTCCAAATCCATATGCTTTCCAAATAATATCCATTTTCCATTTCAAAACCAAATCAATATGATAACTTGAAATACTCTTTAAAATCATCTTAAACCAAAACCATATTATAAAGTCATATTCTTAAATCATTAATTTCGATGAGTTTCAAATCATTATATTTAAAGAAAATTCTTAAATAAATTCAATTTCAAATAAATTCATTTCCAAAACCATACTACTTCCGAAATTATAACACTTATGAGACCAAACACTTTGAAACCATAATACTTTGAAATCATAACACTTAGAAATTTTATCATTCGTAAATCATAACATTTAGAAAATCATAACACTTTGAAACATATTTATTTAAACCTTTTAAATTCAATGTTAATATCTTCAAAACAAGATTCATTTAAACCACTTAAATCCAATGTTAAATAATATTCATTTCAGAGTTGTAGCATTTCTAATTTCATTCATTTAATTATAAAATTTCCAATACATTGTAAATCTCAGCTACCACAACATTTATGAAGTGCTACAATAGATATATTAGTATTTCAAAAACATTGTCGAATTCAGAAACAACTGCACTTATAAAGTGCTGTAATAGATATTTAGTTATTTTAGAACTAAGTTAAGTTTCAAAATTGATAGCAGTTAGCAAATGCTATCTTAGAACCACAGCATTTCTGAAGTGCTATCAATACTAATTCCAGATTCTTTTATAATATTTCAGAAACAATAAAACTTCAATTTTAGGCATTTTTAGCTTATAAAACATATTTCAGGCTTCAGAAAAGGTCTATTTGGATATCATTTAACTTATGGTTAAATAGAATAAAATTTAGTAAATAAAATATTCAAATTCAATAATTCATTTGTTAAGTCAAGGTACACTATTCTACTTAACCTTTATTTTAACAAATAACTTAACACTTATTTCAAAACACTCATTTCATAAAATAAGACATTCTTTTAATAAGTCAAACTTCAAATTTCCATTTGAAAACCCAATTTCCAATATAAGCCAAGTCATATTAATAATACATTTTTCCCATTTAAATCATAATCATTCATTTTACAAAACATATCCATAAATAAAATATTTAATCATAGTTAATACAACAATCAAATATCTTTACATCAAATAACTATGATTTTCTAGTTAAATAAATTTTATTACAACAAGTCCAATTAAGCCTGCATTTCATTTTATCAATCCAAGTACATTATTTATTATACAAAAACATATCCATTTCAGGAATTAATCTTCATTAACATTACTAAGTTAGATTTAAGATTTCAAATTAAATCAAACTTAATTATTAAGATATTTATCATTGGTAAAATCTTTAAATTCAACTTAAAACCAATAATAGATTTATAAAATTCTAGCTTATAGAAAAACCAAATTTCTTTATATTCTAAGTCATTAAATCAAATCTTTATGCTAAAATTTCATATATTCAAAATATTCAAAATACTTAATAGCTTTTTAAGAAAACATTATTTTAAAAATATTAACCATGGGCATGTATAATATTTTCTAACCTAGGTCAAGTGATACGGATATGTATCATTTCAATCCGTAATTTAAAAAGAAAATTTTGGGTTTTATCATTTCAAACCCACAATCCCAAGTAAAAAAAATACAAATAAAAATCACTCAGGCCTATCATTTCATCACATAATAATTTTTTCTTATTCCATCGATTATGTATTGTTTCAACCCATGGTGATAAGGGAAACTGCAGTGTGACAAATAGGAAATAAAATAATAGTATAGCATATAATATCATATTAGATGATGTAACAGGTATAGAAACAACATTTAACATCATATAAATATATCATAAGCATGTATAAACATAGCATATTAATTTATACAATTCACTTGTCATCATTTCACAATTATAAATGTACGTATGCTTAGAGTGATAAACTCACCATCTAAAGCTGGGGATAACAATTCAAGACACACAACCAAACTCTGAAAAGCAGGACAAAGCAAGAATTTTGAAGCAAAGCATGATGGCGACGAGTTCGATGGACAAAGGTGATGAATAGGAATTGACGAAATCTAATCAGAATTGGACCGACGAAGATAATTGGCATAAGTGAATATATATATATATATATATATATATATCTATATATAACTATATATATGTATATATAATCATATTCTAAATACAAACACATTTTTTTCAAATATATGTGTACATATATATATATTTCAAAATCGTTGTTCTTAATTAGAACACATATATTTAAAACATATATATATATATATATACACTTATCAAAAATGCAAACTATTTACCAATATTATGTATATTCAGTTGAAATTATCTATATATAGTCCCAAAAATCAATTTTAAACATATACCAATAAAAACCCAACTCATGTATGTAATACAAACTCATGTAAACAGATAATATAAATACTAAAATACATATCTATGGAGACAAGTGCATATTCGTTCTACCAAAATATGTGTAGACTCTAAACAAATATGCGACTATACTTATACCCAAATATGTGAAATCCAACTATACTATCTTATATGTAGAACAATGTGTCTATATATATATATATATATATATATATATTTATATATATATATATATATAAATCAGATCGTTCCTCCCTATATGCAGACTGATATGTTAACATATTTTATACTTCAAATTTTCATGCCACTTTATATATGCGAGCCAAAATATATTCAGATATATACCTATATTATAGCAAAGCATGGTATAACTTATAGATCATATATCCGACATCAAAATATATACATACTTTAAGCTTAACTCGTATATAAATTTAAGCAGTTTTCTAAAATTAACAAATATAGCTATATATATAATGTTAACTAAGATATATATACCAGATTATAGCAAGACATATATTATATAAATCTAGCAACCACATATATACGAACTTACGCTTTAGGTACTTTCCTAGACTAATATATTTAAGCTAACTTTTATAAAGCTGTAGCAATATATACACACACACACACACACACACACACACACACACACACACCTAATGTACAGTAGCTATTGTAGGAGGGGAAGGCGAACGTCAAGGGTAAGCTGCTGTGGGGTGGAGGCTGTCGACGAGGCCAACAGGAGGAATCTAGTTATAGCCGAAGTGAGGAGAGAAGAAAACGCGGTGGTGTGGATCTCGAGTGATTGGACTTGCCATGGTCGGAGGCAAAAAAAACCTGCTCGATTCAAGGCTGCTTGAGTGGTTGTTCGAACAGCAGGTAGGAGGCCGATCAATTAAATAGTGAGGGAAGGTTAGAGAGAAAGATAGAGTGAGGTGGAAGTGAGAAGGCGGAGGAGCAGACTTTTAAAAGGAAAATGAAGCAGAGCAATTAGAAATGGGTTTCTGGAAAAAGGTGAATTGTTAAGCCGTGAGAAGTTACCTTTATTATATAATTGGACTGTTAGAAAAATAATAAAGAGTAGAAACGTGTGGAATAGAAACATCGGTGATTAAATATGGGGAACCGTGAAAGTAGCACCAGAATTTATGAAATAGTAAAAGCAGACGACTGTTTGATTTTTCAACGGTTGATAATTGAAAAGATCACAGAACATTCTTCACTCGAAATGAGCACCGATACAATGAACTGTTCAATCGTTTCGTCGTGCATCAGACATCAGAATAAAGAAAAAATATATACTACGGAGATCAGCATGGCGAGACGATCAAAACAGTATACAGATATTAGTGCATGATTATCAAATCAGAAGTCGATTTCAGTACCCAAAATCTAGTTAATTTTCCAGAAATATGATAAGCGGAATAATAACAGTCAAAATTCAAAAAAACGAAATATGACATGTCACTTAGAAGATGATTTACGAATTTATTACATAAAATATTCAGATTTTGAAAAAATTTATTATCATTTAATATCGATTGATTTGAATTTAAATAAAATTACACAATAAAATAAACTTTCGTGTTATCCGAAGAAAATTTTCCAATTGCTATATTTAAAAAGGCATATTTCAAATATTAAATTTTTATTCCAAAATTTTATTATTTAAAACTTCACCTAAATTCAATTAATTAAATAAATAAAACACTAAAATTTATGGGTCATTATATTCTCCCCAACTCAAAACTTTTCATCCCCAAAAAGGAATGAGATAGGAAAATAAAACAACCAGAAAGAAAAATATATTGAAATTCAAATAAAACAATTAATCTAAACAATATAGATTTCAATTTAAATAAATTTATATTAAACAATTGATTTTAAATTCTAGGTATTTCGTTAAGTTGATTTGATTCCAATTTAGTAATATTTGTTACAAAATGGTTTCATTCAAAACAAACTTATCTCCTTATTATTCAATTAACTTATCATTCTATTTATCTCTATTAATATTTTATAAGTAAAATTTAAGTGTATCACACTTATTATAACCGCTCAAATTCTATTTATAAAATCTCCTTTATATTGTATGTTTTCAAATTACATAGTTAACTTTTAATAATTTAGGTAAGTTACATTAGAATGTAGTTGAGTATTATACAAATAAAGCTTTCCAATTCAATTATCGAAGCTTAATTATTTATTGAAAATTTTTGATTTCCTTTTATAATTGAAATTTTTCTTCAAGACAAAATTTAAGAATTAAATTTTCAATTAACCTTCAAACTATTTTAGATATATATATATATATATATATATATATATATATATATATATATATATATATTATATCGAATTGGATTTAAACCATATATCAATATATATTATAAACTAAGTCATATTTTAGAAATCAAAATCAATTAAATTCTCCAAAGCAAGACTGTAGCAAAACTTCAGAATGGTCTCTTCACTTCGAAACTCGAAAATGAAAGTCGATGATGCTGCAGTCATCACCGAAATTATTTTCCAACGACAAAGTAAAGAGCACTGATTTAAAACAATTTCTATTTCAAATACTTTAAATAATACACCCTTTAAAACTTTAAACACAAAGTTTGAAACCGTCAAAAATTAAATTTTTAGTTTCTTGTTTTAAATTCATTTAAATTTCCAAATTAACATATAACCATGTTTTATAGTTCAATTATTTACATATGAAACAAAAGCCAATGGTTACAAGCTATATACACTGTAAAATATTATTTTTCAACATCCAATTCAATTAACTATCAAAATTCAGAAAATTATATTTATATATATATATATATAACATAATCGTAAAAAAACTTATTTCATTTACTAAATTTGAAAACTATATTGTGTCGGTGTAACATCCCGTATTTTTAAGGCGTTGAATTTGAACATTTAATTTGTTTTAAATGTTTAATGTGCGTTCTTAATTGATTTTGAAATGAATGGATTCGGGATCAATCAATAAAATAAGCTATAATTTTTAATTATAGTGATTCCATTCGATTTTGAATAATGAAGAATAATAATTAAATATTCAAAATTGGAATAAGTGGTGAATGTGGATGTGAATAGTTATACAAATGGTTTTCAAATTTATTTTTAAATCTATTTAGATATAAATAAGGTGGTTGGATTTTTAGACGGACTTAAAAGTCAATAAGTAATTATTTGGAGTTTTATATTAATTTAAGAATGAATTTATTATTATTAAAATGCAATTTAATCAGATTTTGGTCCGGAATGAACCAGAATGATTTTATTTGTATTTATAAATTTTATATGATTTATTATTAAGTTACTAAAATTTTGAAAGTAAAATTTTAAGCGTTTTCGTCAATTATGAAAATCGCTCGATTTAATCGACGAGTTAAAATAGCCTTCCGGGGCATAGTCTCGGAATTCGACGAAACCGGTTCCATTGGATCCGTAATAGTTAGTTATTATCGGATTTCAATTTCATAGCAATCGGAGTTGTCCTTTGACCGCGGCAGCTCGAAACGCATAGAAATCGATTTAACCGATTTAATTTTAAATTGATTGTTTAATTCCATAACTCGCACGTATGACCGAATTAGCTTACGAAACCTGTTTCATTGTGTCCGAAACGTGGGAAAACCCTAGGAACGCCTATTGGTTCGTGGGAATTGGAGTTTGTTTGCAATACGATGTTAAATGGAGAATTTTATTAATAAAATAATATTATATAACTTAAAACGTTGCAAACCCTAGTTTCATTCCACCGGCCGCCGCTTCCTTATGTTTTCATGGCCGAAAATTGATTTCATTCCCCCTTTAAAATATCTCAATCCGTGCTTTAAATTCTGAAACTTTCTAAACGGAAGTTGTAGATCGTTAAGGGATCTACAGATCTAACGGGTGATTTGAGTTCTCGTCGTCGTTTGGAGGCGTGGGGAGGGCGCGTTCATATGCGGTTCGTGTGCGTTTTCTGGCGAGTTGGGACTACCGAGCTCGCGCGCGCGGTGTGTGGAGGTGGAGGCCGCGTCGAGCTACGCCACGATGGGTTTTGATTGTGCTCGCGTGGACGATGGTAGGAGCGGCGGCAAGCCCTAGTTTTGCGTTGATGGGTTTCCTTTACTGGTGGATGTCGCGTGCGTGTAGTTGAGAGATGGAAGAAGGGGCGGCTGTGTTGTTTTGGTATTTTAAAAATTAAAATAAAGTAAAATTTGTTTTAAATCTTGTTTATAATTATAAAAATTCATATTAGTTCATGTCTGATCAGAATTCAACAAATTTGGTAGCGCCGGAATCGCAGGAAAGAATACTACGCGATGGTGCAGATCCGGAGTCATTCCGGGCAAGTACAAATTTGAGTTAAATCGAATGTCGTTCGGTTTAATTTAAATTTCGAACGTTCGCCGAAACTCAAGGTGAGTTATCTCACTCACATCTGGAATGTTAGCTGATTTAAGTAGTTGATATTTAAATAATTGTGTGATTGGTTGAAATGTTTATTTATATCAGTCAGGATTGATATATATATTGTTGTGCTAATATTTGTGGATGCAGAGAAAACAGGTTGGAGGGATCCAACTGGATTCCTCACATTATAGTAATTATTTTTATAATTGATGTTGTGATCTGTTTTTATGTTGTGATTAATAAAACTGAAATAAATTGTATTGGAATATTGATGGATAAATTATAAAACCGTAATTTAATTATAAATGGATAAATTGAATTTTAAAGAAATAAAGGATATTGTTAAATAATGAATATAAAAGAATTAAACTTTGAAATCTATATGGAATGAAAACTGAAAATTGGTAAAATCTAGAATGCTAAACGAAGAGAAACGTTATCAGTTGTTAAATGTGGAAGTAAATTTATGTTATTAAAACGTAAACCTGAATTTAAATAAAACGACAGAATTTATAAGAAGGATTTTCTGGGATATTTGAGTAGGAATGAGTTTCCCTGGGAAAAACCAAGTTTGAGTTTTAAACAGATTTTATTAAAAGCGAATTTAAGTTTAAAACTTGATATAAATGAGTGTTTGGAAATTTTTTGTTTTAAAAGCTAATTAATAAAGTAGCAATAGTGGTTATTTTCGATTACATTAGTAATTATTTTTATAAATGGATTGTTTAAAAGGGCTAGTTTTGACCTAAATTATTTGAAATTAGTATTAAGCCTTTTACAGTTCTATTTTTAAATTTAGTTTAACTAAAACCTTACTTTAAAATCAAGTTATATCTTATAAAATATTTGAAATTATATTTTTGAGTAATAACTAATAGTACATTTCTATATTTTAAAGTATATTGCAGAAAAAAGTGTTTTTAAATTGTTTTTTTTTAATCTAAATGTTTTGAACTTGGTTATTTCCAATGGGAATATAGGGTAAAGGATTTACCTAGTAAAGGAAGAACTTTGGGAATTGTTTTCAAATGGGTTTTGGAAATTGGAAAATATATCCTTTAAAGATATTTGGGCAAATAAATAATATGGAAATTATTTATTGTGTGATGGATGCTTATGGATGTTTATGAATATAAATTGATAGTTAAATCACCGACTATCAATATTGGACAATGCGTTGATCGTTTCGAAGAGACCGGGATCGAGATTTATTTCTCGAAAACCACTTCGATCCGGTTTGTACGTTTCGTGCGAAAAACGTGTTCGGAGTCGAAGATGGAGCAGTGAAGTGCAAGGGCTAGTCGCTACTAATCCTGAGGATATTTCCAAATGGATGTAGTAGGAGTAGTGCCTTCGGTTCCGTTCGAACCCGGGACGGACTTGTATGGATGAATGCTTGCGAAACATCGTCAGGTGGGCGATGGGCATTCAAAGTGAAAACGTTCTAAAGGTAACGCTTAACCTCAAGCCTCATCAACCGGGAATGGCTAAAACAGGGGAGGTGCAGCAAGGTTAGGTGGGTCATACCCAAGCAGGACAAGATTTTCCCCGGTCTAGATGTTCCTTTATATTCGGCTTAGTGAGTGGTTGGTCGCGCCAACCACGGGGTTATCTTGTTCTTGACTGTTCAGTAAGGAATGGTTCCGGGCTTGTATTACAGGGGAGCGGGCGTACTCCTCGGTACTCTGATCTAGGCCAGGTACTGTGACGGGCGGTACCCCAGTAGCCAGCCATTGATGGAAATCCATTATCCCTACGAGCCTTGTACGAGTTTTGTTTGTATTACCCACTTTTGTGGCTAGTAGATGGAATTTAATAGATGTAACAATTTCGGCTATTTTATAAGTACTTGTACATAGATCCTATTATAATATCAGAGGATTTCTATAAAAAGTGTTTTAGCTATCGTATGGTAAAAACCCGACATGTTTATTTGTGGCGTGGTCTTACGAGATGCTTTTGTTTTTCAAAGGATTTTTGAAACTTTAATAATCAATTTGGATGCATTATTATCAGCTGGTATTCCAGACTGACTCGGGTGTTATTTCATTATAATGCTCGGGTCAGACCGAGTATTATATGTACAGGACTTGATGCCATGGAGCAGGAGCGGAGCTGGAGTCCGAGATGTATTATCTATACCTATATATATGTATATTCCGCTGCTGTGAATTGTATGGTATGTTTGGTTGGTAATAGTTGATGTATGAGATACTCTGATGATGTGATGTATAAAACAGTTATAGATTTCATTTTGTGTAAAGTTCTTTATTTATTATTATAGTTTATTCCGCTGTGAATGTGAGATTCTGATATTGTTTAGTTTCCTTCTTCTTCTATCTCTTCTTCTTTAACCCTAATGGTTCGTAATTCTGTGCCACTTGAGTTAATAGAGGTAGAATAGTGTTGATTCAAGGGGTACGGATTTGCGGGTTGTCACACTTGGTATCAGAGCTTAGGTTGGCGACAACTTAGGCTTTGGTGGGGAAATTACTCATTAAACAGAGTCAATAGTACTCTATAATGAGTTGAGAGTAATAATAGCTAAGAGAGCGTACTTGTTAGTGGATATAAAATTGTTTTTGTACTGTGTTGATTTACCGGTAGAGTGTTTAAGAATTCTGGTCGGTGCGGGAAGTACAACCGTATCGATAGCGGTTTCTAAACTCTTAAACAAGATAAACCGACATAGTAACGTTTTAAAAGTGGGTAAATGAAATAATTTGCCCAAATTATATTTTGGTATAAAAGAAATAATTTTTTTGAAATTATTATATATATATTTGGTTGATTGGGTGTTAATACAATAAGTAAATAAGAATCTAAAAGTTAATCTAAATGTGAAATGGATATAACCAAATAAATTCCATGAGTATAAAGTATACAAAAGAGAATAACTAATTTAAACCAAACCAGAAGTTAAATCCCGAAAGTTTTGGAAAGAATTTGAAATGTATTGAAAGCAAAGTTTGGAAATTTAAAATCCTGGGAACGTTTGAAATGTTTTCCAAACTATTTAAAGGCGATGATGAAATATTGTTTTGGGAAGTATTTTTGAATGGGAAATTGTTTGAAATGAATTTGGGAAGTAAGAAGCATTGAACTCACTTCAGTCGCTGGAAAATAATCCTGATGATGCTGGCCACATCATTAGGATTCATTTTCGAGTTTCTAAAGTGACGGATTGCTTCCCTAATATTTGGTTACGGTATTGTTTGGACTAGTTGGGTATAACAGTTGTTTTGGACATTTCAAAAATGGGAAATTTGTTTTGGTATAGATAGATTGTTTTGGAAAATCTGGTGATTTGATTGATATACCAAGTCGGTATATATTTGATATATTTCAAAATGGTTTTGGGATAAATCCGGGTAAATTGAATCCTGGAAATAATAAAAATGTGAAAGTTAAAATGAATCAACTATATAACTTGTAAATAAAGCCGATTTAAAAAGAATTGGAGTTGATATTAAGTAAGAAAGGGATGAAATTTTAATCCTGAAATTAAAATTTAACTTGAGTAAATGGAAGTGAATAAAATATATTAAAGTGAATTGGAAATTTGAATTTAACTTGGATGAGTTAAATAAATTGGACTTAAAATTAAATGGATTTGGGGTTAAATTAAAAAGTAAGTTGGTTTGAAATTGTGGGTCATTGTGAAATGGATTGTACCCATAAGTTATTAAGTTGTATACTTATAATTTGAGATTGAGGATTTAAAATTGTGTAAGGAATTAAATTGAAAGAAGATTTGTATCCTTAAAAATTCAGTGATGCATATATATAGAAAATTAAAATTGTGATTATAAGATGTAGACATATTGAAATGAGCAATTTGAGCTTTGAAATAAATAAGTTGGTGAACTTATAAAATAGAAATGAAATTATAATCACAATTGGGAAGTAGTTGAATGGTATGGTGAATTCAAACTTAAACTGAAAGGAAATGTGAATTGAGATATGGTAAAGTGAGATATAAAAGAAATGAATGAACTTAAGTTAGTAAACAAGTTTTGAACTTGTATATAGAGAATTTAAATTTGGATTTGATTGGATTTAACTTTGACTAAATGGAATTGAGTTGAATTTGGATTAATTAAAAACAAGGTTCAATTGTGTTATGAATAAAAGTGAATAGAATTAAATCCTTATTAAAGATGGTAAGGGAAAATAAAATGAATTCAAGTTGGCTCGATAAATTTAGTTAAAACTTGAATCCAATTTTGGAAAGACTTGAATAGGAAGAAATCTAATTGTGCTGAAAGGATATTATGTGAATAAAAGTTTGACTCAACTAAATTCAAAGGGATTATTTGAGAATGAAATTAGCATAAGCTGAATTAAATAAAGAGAAGCTTGTTAATAATTGAAGGGTAAAATGGAACCTAGTTCTTGTTTAGAACATTTGAAAATGGTCGTATTGTAAATAAGTTCAGTATGAATTGGGAAAGAGTATTAAAACCTAATATGGATTAGGCTAGAGACTAAATTGAATTACAATTAAATGGGATTTGTATTGTAATGGATAGAATTTTGATAATTGATCAAAATTTGGAAAGTAAATAGAAATCCAACTGTAGCATGAGATTTAAGTTTGTGGTAACAAATAATGAAGTGTGAAATAATTTAAAATGGTTTCTTTGCTAATAAAATAAGTCTAAAATGGATTTAATAAATAGGCAAAGTGCATTAAAGTTTGTAAATGAATTGGAATTTGATTTGGATGTGAATCAAATGAAGATAAAAATTGATTTATAAGAAGATAATGGAGATATTGTAAAGAAAGCTTAAGCAAATTAAATAATTATGATTAAGCTGAATAATGTGGTCTTAGATAAATTTGTTTAGATGCAGAGATTGAAATGCAAGTGAAGAGAATTTTAATTAATTATTGTGATGGAGTAAGCAAGTATGCATTAAAGATGGGTGAGAGTTGTAAATAATATAGAATGAGACGCTATTAATTTAAACTTAAGCCGAATGTTTAAGCTAGTTGGATTAAATTTTGTAAATGGTTTGATTTGGTAAGAATCAATTAAAATGGAAATAAATTGAGATATTATGGAACTGTAATCCTTTAAGAGAATGATGAGATGGTTATTTTTAAGCTTATGATATAGCTTTAAATAAAATTTTGTTTGCAAAATAAAATTTGGCTGCAAGCAAATGACTTTTAAGATTCTTATTGTGAGGAAGAAAAAAAAATATAATAAAAATAAAAATAAAAATGATAATAATATAATAAAAATAAACTTAAGATGAATAATAAATTTGAAAAGTGAGAATACGGATTGATTTAATAATTGAAATGGAATAAGCATGCTTGGATTATGAACCATGCAGAATTGAATAAAATTAATATAAATCTAGACTGGAATTAATTTTAAATGGGTGTAAGCTGAAGTGATGATTAATTGCTTGAATGGCATGAATTGCATGTATTCAGAATTGAGTTGTTTAACAAGCAATTGAAATTTATTTTTGAATAAATTGAACTAAATTGGAATCTGATTCAAGGAGTTTGTAAATGAATGCAAGTGAATTGATTTAAAGTAGCAAATGAAATGGGTTTTAAATCAACTAGGATGAATTGACATTTTAATAAGTAATGTTTGCATATAAATGAAAATGGATCATAAAAGGAATGCAAATATTTCAAATTGAGAATAAGAATCGAATTGTGAATCAACTTGGAATTGAAAAGGGATAGGTTGATGTTAGTGAAGCACCTGTTAATCATTAAATAAAAATGAGGTTTGAGTTTGTAAAGAGGCTTTAAATGATGTCGGAATTGTGAAATTGTTCTTAAAGGTGGTTAGCATGCATAATTATGAAATTGCTTGGTTTGGCTATGCAATGGATATGTTGGCTTACATTATATTGGAAATGTTGTTATAATGTTCAAATCTTTGAAAACTAATGTGTTTGTTGAGTATAGTACAGGTGCGGGAGGCGTTCGAGAGATTTGGAGCGCGTATATGAGTTATATTAGCTGTTTGGTATTAAAATTTGCTAAAAAGGTACGCCTACGCAAATATAATTGGGAAAATGATATATATATATATATATATTGTGATATATTTTGGTTTCCGACCGTGTGGGTCGATGTATATATATTTGTGTGTATCGCGATATCGCGAAAGCTCCTCCGTGCAGGGGAGACTCTGCCAAAATTTATCGGAAATTTTGGGAGTTAGAAAATTTTTGGGAATTTTGAAAATTTGTAATTAACTTGGAAAGTTATTAGTTAAAAAAAAATAAAGGCTTTAGGGTAAATAACGCAAATGGTTTTGAAATGGAGCTGAAACTTTTTGGGAAAGTAAATATAAGCTTTTAACTAAGCAAATTGGGTAAGTAAATGAGTTGGAAGTATTTTTCTACCTTAGCAAATTTCGAGGACGAAATTTTTATAAGGGGGGATGAATGTAACATCTCGTATTTTTAAGGCGTTGAATTTGAACATTTAATTTGTTTTAAATGTTTAATGTGCGTTCTTAATTGATTTTGAAATGAATGGATTCGGGTTCAATCAATAAAGTAAGCTATAATTTTTAATTATAGTGATTCCATTCGATTTTGAATAATGAAGAATAATAATTAAATATTCAAAATTGGAATGAGTGGTGAATCTGGATGTGAATAGTTATACAAATGGTTTTCAAATTTATTTTTAAGTCTATTTGGATATAAATAAGGTGGGTGGATTTTTAGACGGACTTAAAAGTCAATAAGTAATTATTTGGAATTTTATATTAATTTAAGAATGAATTTAATATTATTAAAATGCAATTTAATCAGATTTTGGTCCGGAATGAACCAGAATGATTTTATTTGTGTTTATAAATTTTATATGATTTATTATTAAGTTATTAAAATTTTAAAAGTAAAATTTTAAGCGTTTTTGTCAATTATGAAAATCGCTCGATTTAATCGACGAGTTAAAATAGCCTTCCGGGTCACGGTCTCGGAATTAGACAAAACTAGTTCCATTGGATCCGTAATAGTTAGTTATTATCGGATTTCAATTTTCGTAGCAATCGGAGTTGTCGTTTGACCGTGGCAGCTCGAAACGCATAGAAATCGATTTAACCGATTTAATTTTAAATTGATCGTTTAATTCCGTAACTCGCACGTATGATCGAATTAGCTTACGAAACCTATTTCATTGTGTCCGGAACGTGTAAAAACCCTAGGAACGCTTGTTGGTTCGTGGGAATTGGAGTTTGTTTGCAATACGATGTTAAATGGAGAATTTTATTAATAAAATAATATTATATAACTTAAAACGTTGCAAACCCTAGTTTCATTCCACCGGCCGCCGCTTCCTTATGTTTTCATGGCCGAAAATTGATTTCATTCCCCCTATAAAATATCTCAATCCATGCTTTAAATTCTGAAACTTTCTAAACTGAAGTTGTAGATCGTTAAGGGATCTACAGATCTAACGGGTGATTTGAGTTCTCGTCGTCGTTTGGAGGCGTGGGGAGGGCGCGTTCATATGCGGTTCGTGTGCGTTTTCTGGCGAGTTGGGACTACCGAGCTCGCACGCGCGGTGTGTGGACGTGGAGGCCGCGTCGAGCTACGCCATGATGGGTTTTGATTGTGCTCGCGTGGACGGTGGTAGGAGCGGCGGCAAGCACTAGTTTTGCGTTGATGGGTTTCCTTTACTGGTGGATGTCGCGTGCGTGTAGTTGAGAGATGGAAGAAGGGGCGGCTGTGTTGTTTTGGTATTTTAAAAATTAAAATAAAGTAAAATTTGTTTTAAATCTTGTTTATAATTATAAAAATTCATATTAGTTCATGTCTGATCAGAATTCAACAAATTTGGTAGCGCCGGAATCGCAGGAAAGAATACTACGCGATGGTGCAGATCCGGAGTCATTCCGGGCAAGTACAAATTTGAGTTAAATCGAACGTCGTTCGGTTTAATTTAAATTTCGAACGTTCGCCGAAACTCAAGGTGAGTTATCTCACTCACATCTGGAATGTTAGCTGATTTAAGTAGTTGATATTTAAATAATTGTGTGATTGGTTGAAATGTTTATTTATATCAGTCAGGATTGATATATATATTGTTGTGCTAATATTTGTGGATGCAGAGAAAACAGGTTGGAGGGATCCAACTGGATTCCTCACATTATAGTAATTATTTTTATAATTGATGTTGTGATCTGTTTTTATGTTGTGATTAATAAAACTGAAATAAATTGTATTGGAATATTGATGGATAAATTATAAAAATGTAATTTAATTATAAATGGATAAAATGAATTTTAGAGAAATAAAGGATATTGTTAAATAATGAATTTAAAAGAATTAAAATTTGAAATCTATATGGAATGAAAATTGAAAATTGGAAAAATCTAGAATGCTAAACAATGAGAAACGTTATCAGTTGTTAAATGTGGAAGTAAATTTTTGTTATTAAAACATAAACCTGAATTTAAATAAAACGACAGAATTTATAAGAAGGATTTTCTGGGATATTTGAGTAGGAATGAGTTTCCCTGGGAAAAACCAAGTTTGAGTTTTAAACAGATTTTATTAAAAGTGAATTTAAGTTTAAAACTTGATATAAATGAGTGTTTGGAAAAATTTTGTTTTAAAAGCTAATTAATAAAGTAGCAATAGTGGTTATTTTCGATTACATTAGTAATTATTTTTATAAATGGATTGTTTAAAAGGGATAGTTTTGACCTAAATTATTTGAAATTAGTATTAAGCCTTTTACAATTCTATTTTTAAATTTAGTTTAACTAAAACCTTATTTCAAAATCAAGTTATATCTTATAAAATATTTGAAATTATATTTTTGAGTAATAACTAATAGTACATTTCTATATTTTAAAGTATATTGCAGAAAAAAGTGTTTTTAAATTGTTTTTTTAATCTAAATGTTTTGAACTTGGTTATTTCCAATGGGAATATAGGGTAAAGGATTTACCTTGTAAAGGAAGAACTTTGGGAATTGTTTTCAAATGGGTTTTGGAAATTGGAAAATATATCCTTTAAAGATATTTGGGCAAATAAATAATATGGGAATTATTTATTGTGTGATGGATGCTTATGGATGTTTATGAATATAAATTGATAGTTAAATCACCGACTATCAATATTGGACAATGCGTTGATCGTTTCGAAGAGACCGGGATCGAGATTTATTTCTCGAAAACCACTTCGATCCGGTTTGTACGTTTCGTGCGAAAAACGTGTTCGGAGTCGAAGATGGAGCAGTGAAGTGCAAGGTCTAGTCGCTACTAATCCTGAGGATATTTCCAAATGGATGTAGTAGGAGTAGTGCCTTCGGTTCCGTTCGAACCCGGGACGGACTTGTATGGATGAATGCTTGCGAAACATCGTCAAGTGGGCGATGGGCATTCTAAGTGAAAACGTTCTAAAGGTAACGCTTAACCTCAATCCTCATCAACCGGGAATGGCTAAAACAGGGGAGGTGTAGCAAGGTTAGGTGGGTCATACCCAAGCAGGACAAGATTTTCCCCTGTCTAGATGTTCCTTTATATTCGGCTTAGTGAGTGGTTGGTCGCGCCAACCACGGGGTTATCTTGTTCGGGACTGTTCAGTAAGGAATGGTTCCGGCCTTGTGTTGCAGGGGAGCGGGCGTACTCCTCGGTACTTTGATCTAGGCCAGGTACTGTGACGGGCGGTACCCCAGTAGCCCAGCCATTGATGGAAATCCATTCTCCCTACGAGCCTTGTACGAGTTTTGTTTGTGTTACCCACTTTTGTGGCTAGTAGCTGGAATTTAATAGACGTAACAATTTCGGCTATTTTATAAGTACTTGTATATAGACCCTATTATAATATCAGAGGATTTCTATAAAAAGTGTTTTAGCTATCGTAAGGTAAAAACCCGACATGTTTATTTGTGGCATGGTCTTACGAGATGTTTTTGTTTTTCAAAGGATTTTTGAAACTTTAATAATCAATTTGGATGCATTATTATCAGCTGGTATTCCAGACTGACTCAGGTGTTATTTCATTATAATGCTCGGGTCAGACCGAGTATTATATGTACAGGACTTGATGCCATGGAGCAGGAGAGGAGCTGGAGTCCGAGACGCATTATCTATACCTATATATATGTATATTCCGCTGCTGTGAATTGTATGGTGTGTTTGGTTGGTAATAGTTGATGTATGAGATACTCTGATGATGTGATGTATAAAACAGTTATAGATTTCATTTTGTGTAAAGTTCTATATTTATTCTGCGAATGTGAGATTCTGATATTGTTTAGTTTCCTTCTCCTTCTATCTCTTCTTCTTTAACCCTAATGGTTCGTAATTCTGTGCCACTTGAGTTAATAGAGGTAGAATAGTGTTGATTCAAGGGGTACGAATTTGCGGGTTGTCAAAGTCGGTTTGCTCTGTTCAAGTGTTTTGGAGATCCTATTGATAGCGTTGATCAGACGAATCGATAAAACACCCAAATCAATATCTACAACTCAAACAACACAATATCTAAAACATTTTAAATATAGATTTACAAATACACTATACAGGAATAGATTTTCAAAGCAAGGATAGAGATTCAAACTTGATTAACTCAAATCAAAGAAAATTCTGATTTGAAAATAAGTTTGAAACAAAAGATGAGATGATTAACTAACCGAATAAGGAAATGGATAAGCTTATGTAAATCGCGGGCAACCTTAATCGGGTCAACCGCGACTTACAGAATTGGATTGATGTGGAATTCTAAGGCAATCTACATTCGATCTCAAGAGGTGGAATTCAGGCATAGCAATGGATAACAGCATCGTAAGTCGAGGATACCGAAATCTATGGTGAATCAATGCCTGTTGTAAAGGAGTTCCACCCCTTTACAATCATTTGAAGATTGGAGAGACCGTCGATTCATTAAGGAGATCATTCGAAGTGGAGTTATGGGATACTCTAGAATCATTAAACACAAACAGTGAGGGATAAGAATGGATTTCGGAACCGCAGGGAACATTCCAAAATTCAATGGAAACAGAGTCAAAGAGAAAGAGATTCAAGCTTGAATGTAAGTGATTCTGTAAACAAATTTACCATATATGCTAAGTTTTTCCTAGAGCTAAAGCTCTGATACCAACTGTAACGATCTGATACCTTCAACTATTCGCAGCCGCACATGCCGGACTTGAATAGCTCAAAATATTGAATTGTTAATTTAAATTTGGCAAAATTCAGAACATACAGTAAATAAATAAATCACAGATCACAGACATAGAATAATAAAATGCAGCGGAAGTAAAGAAATAGTAGTTCATGAAGCTACTATATATACACATCAGAGTTAAACAAGATACAACAGAATAACAAGATGATAATCCAGTACAAAGCTGCGTACAATACTGGACTCAACTAAATAACTAGAATGAAATAGATAGCTGGGACTTCAAGCAAAGCTCCAGCTCCGAAGGTGGGTCTCAAATGCTGTGTCACTCAGTCTGACTCGAGCATAAAGTAAAACACAAAACATTCGAGTCAGGACATACATATTTATACAATGTAAACCAACTCAAGAGAACTGTAATATAAAGTACAAGTAACTTAAATGATGCTTGGGACCGCCCATCCTCTAAGGCCGCCCATCCTCTAAGGACCGCCCATCGAAAATATCAATTTGGCTTTCACTTTTAAAAACTGCACCCTACTTACCAATAGTATCCAATCATATAATTCAAAATCATTTTATTCAGCATTTTCAAATTCCAACATTCACTTTACTTGAGCCCGTATGATGTATGTATATCATTCGTACGTAATATCAAATCTGATCGCTCATTCGATCACACCATTTCACATCCGAACCAGTATCGTTCCCACAACTCTCTTGTACGGAATCAGATCTGGTTTCTTAATTAGAAACCATCATCCTCCTTGCATAGCCATATACTATGATAGAGAACTTCAAAATTAATCAAAAATCCGTAGTCAGGGTTCGCAGTAGAAAATCTAATGAAAAATCCTAACTTGGATCGATATAAACTATCTCAAAATTCTGTGCTCGAATTTAGATCAAATTATGCAGATATAATAATGTGCGTATGACATACGTTTTTATGTCTGTAATGACCCAATATTTTCAACCATTCGCAGCCGCACATGCCGAACTTGAATAGCTCAAAATACCGAATTGTTAATTTAAATTTTGGCAAAACTCAAAACATACAATAAATAAATAAATCACAGATCACAGATGCAGAGTAATAAAATGCAGCGGAAGTAAAGAAATAGTAGTTCATGAAGCTAATATACATATACATTAGAGTTAAATAAGATACAATAGAAATAACAAGATGATAATCCAGTACAAAGCTGAATACAACACTGGAATAAACTGAATAACTGGAATGAAATAGATAGCAGGTTCTTCAAGCAAAGCTCCAGCTCCGAAGGTGGGTCTCAAATGCTATGTCACTCCGTCTGAACCAAGCGTAAAGCAAAACACAAAACACGCGAGTCATGACATACATACTTATACAATGTAAACCAACTCAAGGGAACTGTAATATAAGGTACAAGTAACTTAAAGGATGCTTGGGACCGCCCATCCTCTGAGGATCCGTTAAACTATTTACTATGTAGTAATATTTCGCTATTACAATAATGTGTATAGTAAAATAAACTTACTTTTAAATAGCGTTAAGGGGTTACCCATATAGCCCTTAACACGTAATAGTGCTAATGGTCTATACAGTACCATAATGCCTCCTCATCGGGAGGCTACCAGAGGATACTCCATAGGTACGACACAAATCAAACTCATACAAAGCGCGCTAGGGTAGGTGACACGGCACAACTAGGCAATGCCAGGGTAGATATACCAATTACGCTTCCGGACCAGTGGTAACGTGTAGCAGCTACTACCGCCCACCTCGAGGCATACCCCCAAATCAAAGGGCCCCAATTAATCACAAAGTAATAGAATGATATCAGAGGAGTGTGTCCGATAAAAAGTGCTACCTTCTTAGCCTATCAATCGCTCCTGTTTTAGCCACCTTATGCCAACTCATGGAAGTCTGGTCCACATATATACCTCAAAGGAACGCAGCCACCATCCTACTTCATTCTGGAGCTCCACCGCATAAACGGTTGTTAAAGTGTTTTCGGAGTTGGCAGAGAGTATGACAACTTCCGATCCCGGTCTCTTTAACAACCAAACATTATTATTACCCATGCATATTTATTTCAAATCACTTCTATTCCAAAACCATTTAAAATCAAATACCGTTACTTTTCAAATAATATCCATTTTAAAATGGTAATATTTCCAAATCCATATACCTTCCAAATAATATGCATTTTCCATTTCAAAACCAAATCAATATGATAACTTGAAATACTCTTTAAAATCATCTTAAACCAAAACCATAATATAAATTCATATTCTTAAATCATCAATTTCGATGAGTTTCAACTTATTATATTTAAAGACAATTCTCAAATAAACTAATTCAAATAAATTCATTTCCAAAACCATAGAACTTCCGATGTTATAACAGTTATGAGACCAAACACTTTGAAACCATAATACTTTGAAATCATAACACTTAGAAATGTTATCATTCGTAAATCATAATATTTAGAAAATCATAACACTTTGAAACATATTTATTTAAACCATTTAAATTCAATGTTAATATCTTACAAATAAGATTCATTTAAACCATTTACATCCAATGTTAAATAATATTCATTTTAAAGTTGTAGCATTTCTAAGTTCATTCATTTAATTATAAAATTTCTAGTACATGGTAAATTTCAACTACCACAGCATTTATGAAGTGCTATAGTAGTATATTAGTATTTCAAAAACATTGTCAAATTCATAAACAGCCGCGCTTATAAAGTGTTGTAATAGATATTTAGTTATTTCAGAACATAGTTAATTTTGAGAATTGCTAGCACTTAGCAAATGCTATCTTAGAACCACAGCGTTTCTGAAGTGCTACCAATGCTAATTCCAGATTATTTTATAATATTTCAGAAACAACAAAACTTTAATTTTTGCCTTTTTTAGCTTAGAAAACATATTTCAAGCTTAAGAAAAGGTCTATTTGCATATCATTTAACTTATGATTTAAATAGAATAAAATGTATTAAATAAAATATTCAAATTCAATAATTCATTTATTAAGTCAAGGTACACATTCAACTTAACCTTTATTTCCAATTATAAGTCAAGTCATATTAAAAATACATTTTTCCCATTTAAATCATAATCATTCATTTTACAAAACATATCCATAAATAAAATATTTTATCATAGTTAATACAACAATCGAATTTCTTTACATCAAATAACAATGATTTTCTAGTTAAATAAATTTTATTACAACAAGTCCAATTAAGACTGTATTTCATTTTATCAATACAAGTACATTACTTATTATACAAAAACATAACCATTTCAGGAATTAAACTTTATTAACATTACTAGGTTAGATTTAAGATTCCAAATTAAATCAAGCTTAATTATTAAGATATTATCGTAGGTAAAATCTTTAAATTCAACTTAAAACTAATAATAAATTTATAAAATTCTAACTTATAGAAAAACCAAATCTCTTTATATTCTAAGTCATTAGATCAAATCTTTATGCTAAAATGTCATATATTCAAAATATTCAAAATACTTAATAACTTTTAAGGAAAACATTATTTTAAAAATATTAACCATGGGCCTATATAATATTTTCTAACCTAAGTCAAGTGATATGGATATATATCATTTCAATCTGTAATTTAAAAAGAAAAATCCAGGTTCTATCATTTCAAACCGGCAATCCCAAGTAAAATAAATATAGATAAAAATCACTCGGGCCTATCATTTTGGCCCATAATGATTATTCCTTATTTTAAAGTCCGTTCGGGTATTTATCGTTTCAACCCATAATGATAAGGGAACTTGCAGTGTGACAAACAGGAAATAAAATAACAATATAGCATATAATATCATATCAGATGATGTAACAGGTACAGAAACATCATTTAACATCATATAAATATATCACAAGCATGTATAAACCATATTAATTTATACAATTCAATTGTCATCATTTCACAATTATAAAAGCACGTATGTCTAGAGTGATAAACTCACCTTCTAAAGCTGGAGATAACGATTCAAGACACACAACCAAACTCTGAAAAGCAAGACAAAGCACGAATTTCGAAGCAAAGCATGATGGCTACGAATTCGATAGACAAAGCTGATAAATAGGAGTTGACGAAATCTAATCAGAATTGGACCGATGAAGATAATTGGTATAAGTGAATATATATATATATATATATATATATATATATATATATAACTGTATATAACTATATATATATAATCATATTCAAAATACAAACACATTTTTTTTCAAGTATATATGTGCATATATATATTTCAAAATCGTTGTTCTAAATTAAAACACATATATTGAAAACATATATATATATATATATATATATATATATATACTTATAAAAAAATGCAAACTATTTACCTATATTATGTATGTTCAGTTGAAATTATTTATATATATTCCCAAAAATCAATTCTAAACATAAACCAATAAAAACCCAACTCATGTATGTAATATAAATTCGTGTAAACAGATAATATAAAATACTAATATACATATCATATATATGCAGACAAGTGCATAATCATTCTACCAAAATATGTGCAGACTCTAAACAAATATGCAACTATACTTATGCCCAAATATATGAAATCCAACTAACTATCTTATATCCAGAACAATGTATATATATAAATCAGACCGTTCCTCCCTATATGCAGACTGATATGTTAACATATTTTGTACTTAAAATTTTCGTCCCACTTATGTATGCGAGCCAAAATATATTCAGAAATATACCTATATTATAGAAAAGCATGGTACAACTTATAAAACATATATCTGACATCAATATACACATACACATACATACACACACACACTTTAAGCTTAACTCGTATATAATTGTAAGCAGTTTTCTAAAATTAACAAATATAGCTATATATTTAATGTTAACTAAGATATATATACCAGATTATAACAAGACATATATTATATAAATCTAGCAACTACACATATATAAACTTACACTCTAGGTACTTGCCTAGACTACTACATATAAAATAACTTTTATATAGTTGTAGCAATATATATAAATACCGAATGTACAGTAGATATTGAAGGAGGGGAAGGCGAACATCAAGGGAAAGCTGCTATGGGGTGGAGGCTGTCGACGAGGCCAGCAGGAGGAAGCGGCTATAGTCGAAGTGAGGAGAGAAGAAAACACGGTGGTGTGGATCTTGGGTGATCGGACTTGCTGTGGTCGGAGGCAAAAAAAACTGCTCGGTTCAAGGCTGCTTGAGCGGTTGTTCGAACAGCAGGTGGGAGGCCGATCAATTAAATAATGATGGGAGGTTGGAGAGAAAGATAGAGGAAGGAGGAAGTGAGAAGGCGCAGGGGCAGGCTTTTAAAAGGAAGATGAATCAGAGCAATTAGAAATGGGTTTTTGGAAAAAGGTGAATTGTTAAGCCGTGAAAAGTTACCTTTATTACATAATTGGACTGTTAGAAAAATAATAAAGAGTAGAAACGTATGGAGTAGAAACGTCAGTGAATTAAATATAGGGAACCGTGAAAGTAGCACCAAAATTTATGAAATAGTAAAAGCAGACGACCGTTTGGTTTTTCAATGGTTGATAATTGAAAAGATCACATAACATTCTTCACTCGAAACGGGTACCGATACAACGAACTACTCAATAGTTTTGTCGCGCATCAGACCTTAAAATACAGAAATAAATATAGTGCGAAGATCAGCACGGAGAGACGATCAAAGCGGTATACATATATTAGTGAACGATTATCAAATTTAAAGTCGACATCAGTATCGAAAATCTAGTTAATTTTCCAGAAATAAGATAAACGGAGCAATAAAAGTCAAATATTGAAAAAATGAAATATGACGTGTCACTCAGAAGATAATTTACAAATTTATTATATAAAATATTCAGGTTTTGAAAATATTTTATTATCATCTAATATTGACTGATTTGAATTTAAATAAAATTACACAATAAAATAAACTTCCATATTATCTGATGAAAATTTACCAATTGCCATATTTAGGAAGGCGTATTTCAAATATTAAAATTTTATTCCAAATTTTTATTATTTAAAACTTCACCAAAATTCAATTAATTAAATAAATAAAACACTAAAATTTACGGTCGTTACAATTTCAATTGATTCTTTGCTATATCCAATTCTTTCTATTCACATTTGTTTTAATTTCCATTCAGTTCTTTCCCAAATGATTATTCACATCCTTTACTAAATCTATATTCAAATGTTTACTTAGCATATATCTTAAGTACCTATTTCACTTAAGGATTCACCGGTTACCTTTTTAAGTCCATTATAAACAATTTATGCAACTTCTTATATTTTTTCCACTTCACCATTGAAGTCTATACCCATTTTTATTCAAATTAAATTTTCAAATCCCATCTGAATTCAATTCGCCCTCCATTTACTAATTTATTTCCAATTAGATTTAATATTGAATTTTATCAGCCATCTCTCAAACCGTATTTGATATACTAATTATTTTAGTTCCATCTACTAATTTATTTCCAAACTTTCATTTTATTTAGTCCACTTAAACTAATCTTTCAAATTCACTTTGTTCAACATAATTCAAATTAAATATCATTCCAATATTAAATTTCAATTCCATTTACTTACAAATTAAATTAATTTGTTCATCCACCAATTTATTTATAACTTAATAAATTCTATTTTAATAATTATTCCATTGAGCTTGCTTAGGCTAATTTTCCCAAATTCTCTTATATTTAACTTAATTTAAGTTTAGTTCCATTCCAATAGTCAAATTTAAAATTTTTATAAGTTTTCCAAACTTATTTATATTCCATAAATAAGTTTTAGATCAACCTCCAGTGTTTAAACAATTTCTTAAGTATTTCAAAAATCATTTTTGAAATCATATACACCCAAATTCCTTGGTATATCAAATCATTTCTTTGAATTTCAAAACCAAAACTAGTTTTGAAAACAACTCCAATTCAAATCATTGAGGTAGAAATCCCTCCCTTGAAACTCAAAAAAGAACACCGATGATGTCGCGATCATCATCAGAATTATTTTCTGTAACATCCCAATAAAATTTATCAATTTAAATTAGTAATATATTAAAAATTTTGGAATTTAATTTGAAAATAAATTGAAAAAATCTCAAACAAATAAAATGAGTGATAAATTGTATATGAATAAAATTCCAATTTCTTTTGAGTTTAAAATTTTGAAATAATAGATGTTTTAAAAATTATTTGAATTTAAATTTTATATATATAATGCATATATGAGTATATTTGAGTGTATATATTAAAAGCAATTTAAAATTGTACAAGTATATGTATGAATATATATATGGACATAAATGGTTATAATTCAAGTTGAATTGGAATTTGAATTTAAATTTAAAATAAATGTTTTAGAAAAATAATTGGCGTTTAAAATCATTAAGGTGTAATTTATATAATGCAAACATTGGTTAAAACAATTCTTCTTTTAACATTGTATATATGTATATACAAATGAATAAGGGATATAATTAATTATAAAATATGATATAAAATTTATTAAAAATCCTCTTGTCTTTGTAAAATTACAAGTGTTAGACGTGCATAAAGGAGATGGAGTAAAATTAACAAGTGTTTAGATCTCATGATTATTTTTAACAAGTGGCATTCGATATAATTGGTTGAATAAAATAATAAAATTTAAAAATCATAAAACTTTTCAGCTTCATTTTCAAATTATTTAGCCTCCCAAATCTCTGAAAGAACAGTAACAAAGATTTGAGCATTTCAAACTCCAACACTAAAAGAAAACAAAAGAGAAAATCAGAAAAACCCCAACTTCCTCTTGAAGAAAAAAAATCTAAAATCTGAAGATTTTCTTAAACATAAAGCTGTAGTTTTACATTCCATCTCTCAGGTAACCTTTAAACTACATAGCTTAGTGAATTTGAAATTTTAAACTCAAGTTTTAATAAACAAATTCATACTGCAGATTAGTATAAACACAGTGCTTCAATTTAGGCTAAAGAGGCAGAGCTGGATTCTCTGAAGTAATCTAAGGCAAGTGAAATTATCTTAAAATTTTTAATTTGAAGTTGTTAATCAGTAATATAGCAAGAATTTAAGCAAATTATATCAATCAGTTGCTGGAAACAAATCAAGTTCAAAGATTAAAATTAATTTCTGGGTTCAAGCTGTAGATCTGTTCTCTGTTGCATAAAAAGATTTCAAAACTGTAAGTAAATTAAAGATTGTTTGTTATTGATGAATTAAGTAAATAAATACAACAAAGAAGAACCAAAGATATGTACTTACAAGTTGCAGATTTAATTTCAAGATTAAAGTAGAAAATCCAGGCTTCATCCTTATTTTAGAAACAGTTAGGAGCATCTGTTTACACTTTGCAAGGTGAGTAAACTTTGCGAATTTGGATTCTTTGTGTTGTTTGACTCAAGCTAGAGATTGAATTGCAAAGTATATACATACATGTGAATATTGGTGTGATATGGATGCATGTTTGATATGCAAACAGAGACGTCTCTGTTTATTTCCAGGTTTCATGGAATAAAAAGAAACCATGTCTAAAAAAAAATCAATCTCCACTTCTCTGATTCACTTCAGGCTATAGTATCTGAAGGGAAGTTGTTAGTTTTCACATGATTCAACCCTTAAAAATAGTTTTAAGCAAATCAAAACGAAGAATTTCCTGAAAAATCGAAATTACAGGCAAAAATCAAAACGTGTTGGAAAATTGATCGTCACAATCTTTGATTTCAATTACATCAATCGAAACGTTTTTACAATTGATGATTTTTGAAAGCAAAATTAGATTTTTAGGAACATATTCACTGAGAAATTGGGCTTGATCAGAAAAGTGAAATTTTGTCAATTTCTGATGAACTAAGCGTTTGTGGGCCTCGAGTTCGTCGTCATAGCTAGCTTGAGGGTTTGTTATCCTTAGAAAACTATAGGTTGAATTTTTAAATCATTATGTTGTTAATTCGAGATTGAATTAGGGTTAAAAACCCATTTCTGCTCGCGTTTGGAACGATGGTGCTACGTCGTCGTTAGGTGATCGGACTTCCTGTCGCTGGTGCCAATCGCAACGTCTAACGTTGGCGAAGCCTCGGTCAAGTTTTGGTGACTGCTGATGGCCAGAGGAGGTATGGCGAGGCCATTTTATGGTGATGGCCACTGTGTTTATTTGGATCGAGATAACTCGATTTTGTTTTCGAGTTTAATCCAAGTTTCTTCGTGTTTGGGTGGCAAGAGGGGATCGAGGGTAGTCTGCTGGTGGTGATCTTGGAGGCCGGAGGTGACGGCTTCAACGGTGCACATGCACGTGGTGGTCGTTTGTATCAGTGCAGATGGTTTGAGAAGAAAGGGGGTGACTCGAAGCGAACATCGGGGGAAATCGTGTGGTAGCTCGAGTTTTAACTCGAGTGGAATGTTGGTGCACTGGGTAAAATAAAAATTTACTTAGAAAAAAATTCAAGTTTTGGAAATTTTAAGCATACAGATAAATCTTGGTAAAACTCGAATTAATGGGCATTTCTTCTCGGGGACGACTCGAGACGGCCTCGGGTTAGCCACGAAAACAGCTAATTCCAGCTTGAAAATTTTGAAAACTTAAGTTTAACAATTTTCTAAAGCATTCTTTATAAAATAACGATAGTTTGTTAATGGAAGTGAAGTAAATAGTATTGAAATGATTTTTTTTTTTTGAAATTAATGAAGTTCAAAGATATTTCAAATTTTTATTTTTAAATAAAATCGTTTTACATTTAACTTAATAAAATTAAGAAGTAAATCAAACATTCAAGTGTTAACTTTAAATCAAATTTATTTATAATGATGAAATAATGATTAAACAATTAATCATTTGTAATTACTTTATAATTAATAATTAATCAATTAAAGAACAGTTAATTAATAAAAGTAAATAACATTTAATTAGTTAACAATTAAGAATTAATAAATTAAGATAATTAATTAAATAATAATTAATTAATAAAGTTAATTAAGATTTAATTAATTCCTAGATAAGAATAATTAATCATTGATTTAAAATAATTAATAAAAATAAGTATGTGGTTGATTCACTTAAATCACATTCACCTTAATTAAAGATGATTTACTATCATCAAATGTTGTGTACTGGATTGATAATTCGGTTGTGATACTGCAACGATGTGAATTGCTTTGTGTTGAACTGTGATTTGTGATTTGTTCCTATATGTATATGAAAACTCTTTTTGCCCGTAAAACGGCATTTAAACTTCGATGCGACAGGGAGTCGGATTCCAGTCTGTTATCCGGAACCCACATCGAACCCTGAATGTGAATCCTTGTAATCGATACACCCACGCGTTTTAAAATTGAGCACTCACTATTCAGTTTAGCCAGGAGATGACCTTTGTATCATATGACCCATTCCGAATAGTGATACGACGAAATGAATACCATTTGAAGACGACATTGAAGACTGGGTGTCTTCGGAAACGATAGGCAACCTATCGAATGTCTCTGCACTGAGTTACTCCGGTATAGAGATCTCCACATGTGATGGGGAGTCCGATCAGAATTGTGGATACCCGTATTTGCAAGGGCTTCTTCCTTTACTGGACGAAGTGCCTTCGGTTCTCTTCGTACCAGAAACAGACTTGTATGGTTGTGTATCTATCACCACACTTTGAGATATAAAGCAGATTTCTTTCGAATACATATATGTTGGTGGCGGAGAATTTATTCTCTTAGATTAACACCCTTCTCTAAGACGTACGGGCTCAGAGTTTATGTAGTTGAAGGTTATCAGCGATATACTCCCAATTTGGTAGTTTGGCATGCTAAGTGCTGCTGTGTGTTGATGATCATTTGTTGATCATTTGTGATCAAAGCATGTCTTTCGTGTAAAGCGTAGCTTTGTGGACGAGACCTCATACCCCGGAAATGGTCGAAACATGAAAGATGCGGCAAGGTTATAAGGGTCGCACCCTTTAGGGTATGTCATTTCCTTCTGGAAAAAGGTGGTATCATGGTATGGAGCCCAGATACTTTACCTATGCGGTTGCTGCAATCTCATTTGCTGTGTGGTTGTTGCTTTGTGATAGAGAGCCCTCGGATAAAGGTCGCAAACGACCGGGGAATGGCATAGTTGTGTAGTAGCTACCTAGTTACAGAGGTAACCAGGCCTTGTGTTGGCAGAGAACTGGTTAAGTTCTTGGGACGTTCCTCAAGAGGCGTACCGATGTGGCAGTAGGAAGTTCCTTAGCCTGACCATTTGTTGGAAATCCAAAGAAACAATACGAGCCCTGTACGGTTTTAGTTGTATAACCTGCCATGCAGCGTGGCGGTAACCTGCAACAAAACATGGTAGCTATAGTAGGCATACAATAATGGTTGTATGCTGGCTAAGATTAATATTGTACTTTCGAAATAGTTTTCTACACTATGCACTAGTAATAATATCAAAGAATTTTTCTCGTATCAAGCATATTTGACTATCATAAGAAGAAATCTCCTCCAATTCTAATTCTGTGATTGCATTGTGTGTGTGGCGGGAGGTCTTATGGTAGTTTCATTTTTCAAAAAAAGCATACCGGATTTTCTTTTATAAATCTTGTTTTATTTAAAAGCAAAAGTTTCTGTTTACTCATACCAGTCCCATGACTGACCCGGAGTTTAATGTTTTACTTAAACTCTGGGTGCCCATCATTTCCACACGGGCAGCCTAGTAGCAGGTTTTCCGTGTTTTGGTGTTAGCTGTATTTTGGAGACTTTTTGGTTTGGAGGCTATCGGTTTTTGGAGGCTTTTACCTTGGAGATATTTTGGAAGCTTTTGGATCTCAAGGTGCTTAGTTTTGGAGGTTCGCTATCACTCTATTTCCTTGAAGACTTTTTGGCATATGATCACTTATTATTCTATTTTGATGTTGTATTTGAAGTTGTGATATATGTATAAGAATACTCTTATGTTGTAATGGATATTATGATGATGTTGTATCTGTGATGTAATGCATGATATTCATTTTGTTTCTACTGTTTTATATTCATCTAATATTGTTATAAGCTCCATCCAACTGGAGTTCGATGTTTGAATCTTCGGCAGTCGAGTACAAGTGAGGTATTTGATGCCAATTTTCGAATATTGGATTTCGGGCCGTGACATTTTCCAATGATCGAAGTGAGTTTAGTGCTTTTATTCCTTTAAAAATCATTTTTTTAATATTTTTATTCCAAATCTCAATAGATTCCATTTTCAATTCAAAAATATTTCCAAATAATATTAATATGATTTCCAAGACTTCGAAAATCATTTTCAAATCCAACAGGATTTAATTCCCAAATTTCCAAATTTTAAATCCTTCTAAACCTGCATTTAAATATACTCCGGAATTTCATTCCATTTCAAATTATAAATCATAATTGTAAACTCATGTTTAAAAATTCATCTTGTTATATGAATTAATTTCTTGATTTTTGTTTATAATATCAAATTTTATTCAGTTACCATAACAACAAAAGATAACCGTTTAATATTATCATTTTCTAACAACCAAGCAGGCCATATATGGCTATAATAATTTCTAAAAAATTATTTCATTCATATATAAAAATAATTTGGTTAAAATTATTTTATTTACCCCATTCTAAAACAATAGTATGTTGAATTTGCTCTATTCAAGTGTTTAGATATCCCTATCTATAACATTAATTACTCATATCGACTGGAATCCATAAGCCACTCATCAAACCAATCAACACAATATAAAATAATTTTTATATTCGCTAACAAATACGCGCACATATCTATTAATATACTCAAACTCATTCTACGAAGCTAGTGAACCTATCTCTAATGAGTAATTCCCACCAGAGCTAAGGTTCACGTTTAACCTTCAGATCTGATACCAAATGTCACGACCGAGGTTTTCGACCTTCGAAAATCTATGTCAATACACCACTGTATTACATACCAAACAGTCGAATGTCTAAAATATCGAACCGTTAGGGAAAATAAGGAAGTGGTAGAAGAAGAAAAAAGAAAACAATAAAAGAGAATCTCACAGTCATAGTGGAATAATATATAATAGGTAACAACCGGTCTTTATATAAAAAGAACTATAACTATTTTTATACATTGCATCATTAGAGTACAATACATCAATAACATCTCATCGGACTGTTATAATAACTTATCCTCGCAAAATCTGAATATACATCCTACAATACATAGCGGAATATAAATCAGATACGGAAAATACGTCTTTGCCATCCAGCTCGTCTCTTGGGCTCCATAGCATCCTATCCTGAATCTATAATACTCAGTCTGACCCGAGCATTATAATAAAATAACATCTGAGTTAGTCTGGAAAACGAGTGTGAGAAAACACACTCAATTTGAATTATTAAAGTTTTCAAAATCCTTTGAAAATCAATGGTATCTCGTAAGACCACACCACACATAAACACGACCGATTTTTACCTTACGATAACCAAAACATTTCATATCAAATCCTTTAATATTAGATAGTGTCTAAGTATAAATACTTATTCAAATAGCTGAAATGCTTGTATCTAACGTTCCAGCATAGTTGGGCGCAATAAAAACCGTACAATGCTTATTAGAGAATGGATTACATATGAATACTAGGTATAGGGGTATCACCTATCACAGTACACGTCCATAACAACATACCGAGGACCACACCAAGATCCCCTGCCACACAAGACCGGTCTACCCCTAATCTGGATAAACTAAGTATGCTATCACCCCGGGTTTTCCCACCCTTTCTCCGAGCCCCTTCCATAAAATGTAGCAATAATATCCGAAGGTATCCAGAAAGGAGATAAACATACCGTAATTGGAAGTTACCCACTTAGCCTGCTGCATCTCCCCTGCTTTTCAGTCATTCACGGCTGATGAGGCTGGAGGCTACGATTACCTTTCTAAGGAAATTTTTACTTAGAATGCTCATTGTCCTCCGATGACAATGTACTGATAGCATTCATCCATACAAGTCCGTTCTGGGTTCGAACGGAACCGAAGGCACTATTCCTACTTCATCCATTTTGGAATAATCCTCAAGATTAGTAGCAATCAGCCCTTGCACTTCACTGCTCCATCTTCGACTCCATGCTCATGTTTTCACATAGAAAATGTACTCGTTGGATCAAAGTGGTTTTCGGATAATAAATCTGATCCCGGTCACTTTGAAAACAATGTTCGATATTTTTCGATAAACTTAAACCCGGTTCTGTAGGAAATAAACAGACGAAAATAAGATTGAAGATCACCTCGTAACCGTTAGTGGATGGATTTTCTTATCAACATTCTAGAAGAACGAAACGAGTTTATACGTACACCATAACACCTCAAATGGTAACTACACCATATAATTCTCGTATTTCTTCTAGATATTCCTAAATTTATATTTTGGGTCCATATTTCATAGTCAGTTATTTAACTATCAAATAAAAATCATTCAACCAAATATTCTATTTTCCATTGAAACACTAAATCTCATTTTTACTTAATTTTAATAAAGTTAAATCTCTTTATCTAGAATATATATACTTATCTTATCGAATTTTAGTAAAATTCTCCAACTATCCCTTTTTCAAAAAGAATATTTGAAACCCTTTTAAAAATAATATGGAAAGTACCTCTGCAGTATCAACCCATGGATTCATAGTTCAATGCTTACGTCTCTATCCCAAGGAAATCCAAGACTTAACTGCAGGTACTCATTGCCGCCGATTTCGCCATGCGGGTATACCATACTTCCCGAAATCTTTACTTTAAAATTTCCAAAATATTACTTATGAAATTTCTATAATAATATTTCCAAGTAGGAAAACTATTTTTAAATAAAATTTATTATATAAAATATTAATATTAAATAGTTTATCCTTTTAAAACAATAATATCGATTAATTCTAAATAATAAATAACTAAATATAACTAACTTAATTCATAAATTAATATACTTTTAATTTTTTTTAAATAACTAAACAATTTATTTTCTGAAATATTCTTAAACACTTTTAAATTTTATTGCTAATACTTAAAATTCCTCCTTTTTAAAATAAACTTAACTTCTCAGGAAAAATACATTTTCAACTCCAATATAGCCAGTCTGATTATTTATAAATCCCTCTCGATTTATTCCTAGTTTGATTTACGTTCTAACTTCGTAAATTCCCTTTTTTCACATTTCTGAAAAAATAAATCTGCTTTTTTTTAAAATCAATTTATCCATCTCCTTATAAATCCACATTGTGAATTTATAATTCCCATTTATCCACTGATAATTTACGTTACTTAATTTATAAACTTCGTTTATAAATTTCATAGTCTCATTTCCCGTTTTAAAACATTTTCACTTAATCGATTTTAATTCAATTTCTAAATTAAATTCCATTTCCGAATAAGTTTCTTGATATCCCAACCATATTCCACTTTCCTTTTCATCATTTAAAATCTTATTTAAAATCTGGTGTAACAATTTCATATTCTATTTTCAAATTTCCTTTTATTCTTTGCCAAACTATTTTAAATCTTGATTTAAAAAATAAATCCTTCTATACTTAAACAAAATCGCTTAAATTCTTTTATTTATACTTTTATTTAAATATTCCAAAATCTCTGTCTTTCCAAATTCAGAAATTATCAAGTAAAATTAAAATCAAACTATTTATTTCGCCTAAAGTTCATTTCTTTAATTTACCCAAATTTCAATATAAATATTTTTACTTCAAATTTTCCTTTTTAATACCTTCTATAATTTTAAACATTTATCATCGGTATTTTAAAATATCAAAATCTAACTAGTAATTCCATAGCATAAAATAAATTCAATCCACGCTATAATCTATCACAGATTATCCAATATATCATATTACTGGATATGAAAATAAATTCAACATTTTTGAGAAAACCAGTTGGATTTCTCCAAACTGTTTTCTTGCATTCATAGATGTTAACACAATATTAAAGTACCAATCCCACTTCGAGGGGGATATTGTGGTATATAGGGTCATCGTCTATTATACGGGCTCACAAGGACTCATTCGCCATATATATGCGGGAATATCAATCACTCCAATACACACACACAACTATATATAATATCACATCTAATGATAAAAATTTATCAACTCAATCAATCAATAATTAATCTTAACTATTTAAAATTAATTACGGTAATCCAAAAGTGAGTGAGATTAACTCACTTTTAAATTTTCAGATGCTTTCGCATTCCGGTTCCGATTTAATTTGAACACGTTTTAAATTTTTTGAAAATTTCTGAAGCTCCAATTTCATCCAAACCATATTTAATGCGTAGATGACGACATCAGGATCCCAGCAAATCTTGAATCATCCGAATCGGACCTAGTACGCATGAGATATAAATTTTATAAGTTTAAGCGTAATTTGTATAAATAAATTCTTTTTATTTTATTCAATTTTAAAGTAAAACAAAGCCCACTACCTTAAAATAGACCCGGCCCAAAATGTCTTCTTCTCCAACGCCTGCACTACACATGAACAAGCAACCCAACTCCACCGTGCACGCTCGTGCACTAACACGCCTCCCGACCCCCGATGATCGACGCCGCCATCAC